>BJKQ01000007.1:1474128-2948257 GCA_006538405.1 Hansfordia pulvinata | reverse complement strand
AACCCTAACCCTAACCCTAACCCTAACCCTAACCCTAACCTAACCCTAACCCTAAGCTATTTAAACGGATATCATTAATATTATCTTTATATTAATAATATATTAATACCGGTGTGAATAATAATATTAAAATACTTATAAAAGCGGTATTAACTTTAAAACACTTAATAGTATCGTTTAATAAAGAGGCTTATATATTATTTAAAAGTAAGTTTAATAAGTTAATAAACTTAAAAGAGCCGTTTTAAAGTTTAATTAATACGTTAACTTTAATAATAAACTCGATCTTATTAATAAGTTCTTAAACGCGTGTAATAATATTATTAATAATATAATTAAAAACGATTATTATATTAAGGTTAATAAGCCTTTATATATATAAGTTATTAATATAAATAATGGTCTTAACGTGGTTATTATTAATCTTATTTAAAGTAAAGGATTCTTATAATACGTTTAATAAAGTAATTAAATCACTTTTTTATTATAATCGCGGTCTTTATTTATATAATTATAAAGAGTGTTACCGAATTTATATTTAATATATTCTTTATTAAAGTTACTTATAATTTTATTATATATAATTACACCGTTACGACTTTTATTAATTATAACGGTTAACTTTATATTACGAGTCTTTTTTATTTTATTAAAGCACTTTATATACGTGTATTTAAATAAGGTATATTAATTGGCCGTAAAGCGGGTGGGTACGGTTATAATCTTTTATTAATTTTAATAAAGTTAATTATAATAACATGTTTTAAGATCTTATATTATTATTAAATAATTAATTAAATTTAAGTATTATTAACGATTATTATTAAAAATTATATAAGTTTTTAAAGCTTAAAATTCGTATATTATAATTAAATATATAATATAAAATTTAAATAAGTTTAAACTCGATTCCGTATAAAGGGTGTTAATAATAAAGGAAGGAAAAAGTGGTGTAAAGTTAAAAAGGGGAGTTTATACTCTTTTATAATCACGTGTAAGTTATATTAAGGTTTATAAAAACCCGTATGGTTTTAAGTTAAATATATTTTATATAATTTATTAATTTATATTTTATAATATATAAGTGTCGTTACGAAGTACGTTATATTAAATAAGTAATATTAACCTTAATATATTTATTTATTTTAATTCACCCGCTTTTTTTAAGTATCTTAACTTTTTATAACTTTAATAATAACGCTTAAATTAATAAGATTCTTATATTATATTATAATTAAAAATAATAACGTGTTATTTAATTAAGAGTTATAATTATTAAAAGTTCGGTTATCGTTACTTTTATAACCTTATAAGATTAATAACGTGTAAGGTAATAAAGGGCGTTATATAAAGCCTTACTTATAACGTGTTTAATATATATATTATAAAGTCTTAATTTATATAATCGTGGTGAATAATTAAGGTTTACTTATCACTTTATTAACGGCGGTTTATACGAATAAAGTAAATAATTATAAAAATAATAATTATAATAATATCGTTATTATCGGTATAATTTAACGCGTTAAAGATAAGGTTTAAAATTAAAAAAGGGCTTTATTTATTAACGATTTTATTTAATAAGTTATTAATAACGCTTATAACTTATAACCGTTAAAAATAATATTAAGTTATAATAAAAAACTTATATAATTATTAAGTTATTAATAAAGTTTATTATATAAGCGTAAAACGATATATTATATAAATTATTATTTATTAACGTATTTAATATAAGTAATATTATTAATAATATAACTTAAATAAACGATATTAATATCGAACTTATTAAAAGAATAATCGTATATAAGTTTATTTAATAAAGCGTTATCGTTAATAATTAAACGCTTTTTATTTTAAAATATAAGGTTTACACACTTAACGTATATTTAATTTTAATTAGCACGTTTATATAAAATACTTTACTTTACGAATAAAGTTAAAATATTAATATATATTATTTCGTGGTACTTATTTTAAATAATAAGGTTAAAGTTTAATATAATATAAGTTTTATTATTTATATTATATAATACGGTATTAAAAAGTTATTTAACATCGTCGTTATTATTATATTTAAAATTAATTAAGTTATTAAGTGCCTTTTTTATTAACGTGTTAATATAAGTAAATAATATAAAAATTAAATAAGTTTAATACGGTGAATAAAGCTTATATATAATAATAAGAAAGGTTAAGTTTAAAAGGGTTAAGTTTAAAAGGGTTAAGTTAAAGAGGGTTAAGTTTAAGAGAGTCGATAAGGTCTTTTAATTAACGAAATATTAAAAGGTAAAAGCGCGATTATATATACTTATTTACTTTATACTTAACCTTAAGGACTTATAAGTCTTTATAATCTTATATAATTTTTATTAAATAAGCTTTAACGATTTTATTATATTATATTAAATAAGTGTAAAAACGGTTATAATAATAAAATTAAATAATTATATATATCGAATTAAATAAATATTAAAGTCACTTTTATTTAACTTATATTTATTCGTTAAATTACGTTATTAAGATTAATCCTTTTTCCGCTTAATTTATTAACTTATAACGGTTATAAGTAATGCTTACGAGTGGTAAGTTAACACGTTTTATTACTTAATTAATATACTTATTATATTTTTATAAAATTATATAATAATACTTAATAAAAACCATATCGTTATTATCACGTATATTATAAATATTCCTTTTTATTAAGAACGTCTTATATTATATAACCTGGTTTTTAATTCCTTTAAATATACGCGTGTTAATAAGCAATTTTTATTTAAAAACCACTTAAAATTAATAATATTATAAATCTTATATGGATTCGTAATATATATAAATTATATATACTTATATATTAATAAGTAAGGTGTTATTTTACACGTTATAAAAGGTAATAAGGGTACCGTTATAATATTATATAATTTTTATAAGAATATAATAAGTTAAATAAAGGGTTTATCACGTTATTAAATTATTTTAAGCGAATATATCACGTTATTAAACGGTTTAAGTTAAGTTATATAAGTTAAATAAGGGCTTTATTATATTAATATACGGTTTTAAGTAAGTGTATCATATTATTAAGCGGTTTAAGTTAAGTTATATAAGTTAAATAAAGGCTTTATCACGTTAATATACGGATTTAAGCGAATATATTATATTATTAAGCGGTTATAAACGAACTTATTATATTAATTAACGCTTATAAACGGATTTATCATGTTATTACGTTATTTAAGTTAAGTTATATAAGTTAAGCAATAATTTTATTACATTAATATATAGTTTTAAGCGAATTTATTATATTATTACGTTATTTAATTAAGTTATAAAGGTTAAGTAAGAGCTTTATCGCGTTAAGGTGCGGTTTTAATTTAAGTTATATAAGTTAAAGGGCCGTTATAATGCTTTATAGTTTTAAGTTAAGTGGTGTAAGTTAAATAAAGGGTTTATCACGTTATTATCACGGAGTACGTTAAAAACTGGATATAAATGGTGTCTTATAAAGGGTGTGCGCGAGTGTGTTTATTATTAATTTAAGCTTAAACTTAACCTGATGTTAAAGTAAATATTTATAAAAGCGCGCTTTCTTATAAGCCGGATAAGGGTATAATATAATCTTATATTAAAAAGGGTTAAGTTAAGTGGAATTAATAAAGGGGTGGTATAATATTATAAATAAGATAAGGAAAGGCTTATAAGATAAAGGCGGAATTAACTTTTTAAAGAACGATAAGCGTTTAAGATTATTTTAAGCTTATCCGTGTCTCTTACGAATTTAATAAGAAATAATGGTTAACCTTAACTTAAAGTTAAAGAGAGTAAAGTAAAAGAATAAAAAAAAAGATAATAATAGTTTAATTAATTAAACGTTAAAAGGTGAAGTTTTATATAATTAACTTTAACCCGATTTTAAAGAAAATAATATAAACTTAAATACGCTTAAATTAAAGGTGTGATAATAAGGGTTAAGGTAAATTACTTATTTTATATTAAAATATTAATTATTATTTTTCGTTATAAGATAATTATTACTTATTATAAGGATAATTTTATATTTAATAAAAGCGGGGGTAATATTAATAAGTAAAAGTAAATAAATATAATATTAAAGGTTTATTTATCTTATACGGTGTTTTATTCGCGATCTTTAATTTAAATTATATATTTTATATTATAATTAAATTAAGCCTCGCGGATAATTTAAGCTTATTAATAAGTATAAGCCGTGTCCTTTTTTTTTTTATATTTAATATTTATAATAAGTATAATAACTTAAAAGCGTCTTATTACTTTATAATAAGGTTATATAATTAAAATTACTTAAATCTTTAATAAAAAGCTATATAAGTATATACTTATAAAGTGATATTAGCCTTTAAGGTGTAAATTTTATTATATTAAAAGGCGTTTAAATATTAATAAGTAATATTAAGTTATTAAAAGATCTTATAACTTTTATTACGGACTCGATTATATTTATATAAGGCTTATATTATACTTATTTATTTAATTAATTTTCGTTTTATTCCTTATTTACCCTTTTATCTTATATAAATATGTATATAATGGTTAACTTATTAATATTAATTAAGTAATAAGCTTAATATTTATAAACTTTACTTTAATTAATTAATAATATAATATTAAGTTTTTTTATAAAAGAATGAGGATTTTACAATTACTTTTTATTCCTTATAAAGATATATAAGGTTAATTATTTAAAGGCGGGTGTTTTATACATTTATTAATCTTAATAACTTATAAATAATAATCTTTTCTTAATTTATTTAAATAATGAATATATATATATATTAATTATTAAAAGTGTTTATTAATCACTTTTAAAAATTAACCCGGTTTAATTTAATAATATAATTTAATTATATTTCAGTATTTATTAAATAATTTATTATTAATATAAATTTAAGCGTTTAAAAATTATCTTAATATTATTTATATTAAAGCAGTTTTTAAAAGGGGAGTTAATAAGTGGTTTACTTATTTAATAAAAAGGATTATAATATATAATTAATACGTATAAAGTACTTAAAGACTTAATTTAATATTAAATAAGGAATTAATATATTAATTTATTAAGTAAAAGGGTAATATTTATTTATTAATTATATATTATATATATATAATAATATTTATAATTACATGTTAAATAATTTTAATTTAATTAAGTTATTAAGCGTATATATTATATTATAAGCCTTACTTATCTTTATAATTAATTAATAAAAAGGATTATATAATAATATTAAGATATATAATAATAACTTATTAAGGTAAATTAATAAAAGGTTAATATATCTTTTATTTATTTTTACGGCTTAATAATAATAAGGGTCGCGCCACGGTATTAATATATATATAATTAAAATATTAAAATAAATTAATAAAAGGGCGATATAATATTTATTTACTTTTAAAGTTAAATAATAATAAGGAATAAGTAACGGTGCTTATATATATATAATAAAAAAGTTAAAGTAAATTAATAAAAAGGCGATATATCCTTTATTTACTTTTATAATTAAATAATAATAAGGGTCACACTATAATGTTTAAATATAAATAATAAGAAAGTTAAAATAAATTAATAAAAGGGCGATATATTTTTTATTTACTTTTATAATTAAATAAATAAGGGTCGTATCACGGTATTAATATATATATAATTAAAATATTAAAGCGTATTAATAAAAGGGCGATATAAAACTTATTTACTTTTAAAATTAATTAATAATAAGGAATAAGTAATAACACTTATATATATATAATAAAAAAGTTAAAGTAAATTAATAAAAAAGCGATATATCCTTTATTTACTTTTATAATTAAATAATAATAAAGGTCGTACCGCGGCATTTAAATATATATAATATAAAGTTAAAGCGGATTAATAAAAGCGCGATATATCCTTTATTTACTTTTACGGTTAAATAATAATAAGGATCGCACCGCGGCGTTTATATATATAAAGTTTAAAAGTAAAAGTAAATAAATAATAAAAAATAATATAAGACTTATTTACTTTTATAATAAAGTAATAATATAAAACACGTAATAACGCTTATATATATTTAATTTAAAGTTAAGGTAAATAAATAATAAAAAGCGATATAAACCTTATTTACTTTTATAATTAAATAATAATAAGGTTAATAACATCGCGGTTATATACTTTAAAATATAAAAAAAAGTGATATATTAAATATAATATTATATTAATTATATATAAGTAAAAGAGCGGGGTTAAATAAGGGCTTAAATATAATACTTAATAGTTTTTAATTATTTATATAAAAAATTGTAAGAGTGCTGACTTAATATTAATTATAAGATAAGGAAGGTGATATCTTTTAGCTTAAATTCAGCTTAAAATAAGTAAACGAAGCAAAAGAATAAAAGGAGAGATAATAATGGTTTAATTGGCTGGACGTTAAAAGGTGAAGTTTTATGTGAGCAACCCTGACCCGATTTTAAAGAAGATAATAGCCCGGGTGGCTTTTTAAAGGTTACTATAAGCGGGGAGGACGCCGTGTAAATGTTGAACATCCTGTAAGCCGACATTCTTGTCCTAATGCACTTCGATTCATGGTCACACTTCAGCGAGGATGGACAAGCTTTAAAGCGAGTTTTCATGGCTTATAGTATCTCCGATAAAATCCAGTGGCTGATTTCGGGCAGGAAGATGCGTATTTATTAAATGAATCTTTCACAGCCATGTCTACAAGTTATCGACTAGAAACCAACCAAATACAATGTTTTCGGATCATGTGTTACGTGGGTATGTTATATTTTACCGATGTGCTGAACAGCTGAGCTTTTTCGTACAGACGAACGACACACCTTTATGTCGAACGTCCTTTGCTATTAGGGTTCTATCTTCCGATCCTTTTAACCCGCTAGCGTTATTTCCCCGCCTTCATCGGCCGCATCGTCCGATCTCGTACCAAGAACCCAGCCCATTCGCCAGCGATCCTGGAGTTCTGGTGGTGGTTGGCATACTGCTAAGATATATCATTCTCGTAGACTTTACCAACGATACGAGTGTTATCAAGGTTTTCGGGAATTCCGCTATTATATAACTAAACCTTGCGGAATACTGGATAACGAGAATATTTCATCCCATCTTTATTGATCTATGATTCGGCTTGGCACTTATTCGGCTAATGGTTATGGCTGAGGCTAAAGGTGCTTAAATAGGTCAAGTCAGGCTCTTCAATTACTGCGGATATTCCTTCGTCCCCGATATTCCGAACACTAGATTAATATCTAGCTAGCTTTCTGCCGACCATCGAGGCCACTCATGCTTGGTTCCGCGAATGAGGCGTGAGTTAAGTTGCACATATCCTTCGCTCGTTTATCACACGAAAAAATGCTTAGTTCTTACTATAAATAACCTGCCTTGTTAGGTATATAATCTTGAACCTGCTTCTTGTAAAGTCTAATAAGATAACAGCTCTTTAAATCGGTCATTGTCGTTCCGGCTATAGTTTAAAGTGAGCGAAAGCGCTCTGTGTGTCATTCTCTTCTTTATACTTATCTCACTGGCGCGTGAACCTTGCAATGCATTTCTTCTCTCGCGCCGGCAGCTGCTACAAGCATCCGCGATTTGTCATCATCGCGGTTGGTGCCCTTTTGGTAGCTCCAGTCACAGTTGTCGCAAGCACCATCGGGTTCGGTGGACTTGAGACGAAGCGTTACAAAGGAGAATTAATGCCCGAGCAAGCAATCACTGGTACGAACCTTCATTTCGATATCAGCTCGGTGCAATGGAAGAAGCAAGACCAGACTCCACAGCTGAGAGACAACACGATGGAGCAACTTGAGAAGGCTATTAGTAAGGGAATCCGTGGAGGTGACACGAAGTATCTTACCGCCTACATCTCTCAGTCCATCTCTTACTCCACGGCATGGTGGTCTCACGACACCGATGCCGGCCGCTTTAGTGACCGATACGGCACCCATCCTCTTTGGACCTTCGAATATATTAAAGGCTCGCTTGACCAGGACTTACGATGGCATGACCTCCAAGAAATTCTCAGCGCCTTCACGAAGTCATACAGGTACTACTCACAAAAGAACGCCGAGGTTGGAGGCTCTATCGTTGAAATCCAAGGGTTTCTCAAGACACCTTCCCATAGAGAAATCAGCAGTGGGTTGCTGCGGTTGCAGTACTTACCAGGAGGCACTTGGTACGATGAGGCGACGCGAGAGAAATACCGGAAGCAGTTTGGTCTGCCCGAAGATTTGGAGGAACATTTGCAGAAATTGGAAAATCTAGAGAATTAACGGTTCATGAACCTTGCTTCGTGTGAGGGCAGAATTCTCCTGAGAATGGCACCCAACGTACCAGATGAGTGCGGTTCGCTAGCGATGCACAGCGGACTGTTGATAGCGTCTTCTCAAGCACAGAAATAAAATGCCAACTGATCTCGATGAGGTTCACTTCTATGAAGATTTCAAGAACCGCCAATGCGTGCTTTAAGCCACCCGGCGTACGGCGAACTCAAAGAGCTGCACGTCTGTTCCCATCCACGCCATGTCCTCGGAGTCGACCCCGATCCATTCCCATGCGCGAGGCCACGCTTCGGTTTCCCAGCACGTGCCGGTTGATATACCGACCTCGCGCCAAAGTTCAGCGAACGAGGCTGGGTTGTGAATGTACAAGGGAACCTTGAGGCCTTGCATCACGCGGTGGTCGGCAACGGGCTTGCTCATTTGCAGGCCCGCTATGAGCGAGCCTGGCTTCGTGAAATGCGTGAGCGCCGTGGCACCGCGCACCTGCCCTTTCCAGTCCCACTGGTGTAGCACGGACGCAATGAAGATGATATCAGTGTTGGAGCGTAGAGGCTGAAGGGCCAAGTTTGTCTCGACAGTCAAGAAATCGGCCTCGACGAATCTGCCGTTCCAACGATCACGGTCCCTGAAAAAGTCGAACCCAACATCAAAGTGGTTGGCAATGTCGACGCCCCAGAGCTTGTCGGACGGAACGCCATCAATGGCCAGGCGACGGAGATCATGGCCAATGAACGTACCCATGTCGACCACAGTCTCGCCTGCTTTAGCCCGACTCAGAATCTCTGGGTAGACGGTCGACAAGCAGATCTGTGGCTTGAGCCAGCCTCCACCGCCGGTGCAGGGGTATTGGCGGATTTGCCAGAGACGGTCGCGGATGCGATGGACGTGATCATCATGCTCATTGCGAGGGACGCCGCTGTAAGTCTCGAGAAGATCATGGGTCTGATCTCCCCTGGTTCATCAGCTAGCTGTCTTAATGCGGGAATGGGTCAACGCTTGCCTCGGGCGGGGTCCGTTCCGCAATCGTAGCACGCCAGAAGGGGACCTGGGATTTTTCCTGCTCCTTCACGTAGGCAGGCTCAGAGTACTCGGTCTGAGGGTCCGCCATCGTGACGCGGGTGTCCGTCTAAGCTGGCGATTGATACGCAGGACGAACAGGCGACAAGGGCGCACCAAACAAGCAAAGCTGATGGCTTGTATCGAAGCTCAGGGCGGATGCGAGGAGGGGAGGGGAAGTCCCAACAGTCGACTGCACTCGTGTTTGGCCCACCCCGCTTAAGTGCTCCTCACCCAGAGCGTGGGCGGCACCGCCTGCGACCACCGCTTGCGCAGACCGCTTGCTAGCTTGAACTCTTAGTAGGGTCTGAATGGATCTTTGCGCTTCACCAGTCCGGCAAAGACGGCGGGCGGCTTACATGCTGAGAGGGTTGACCTATAAGGCCGCTGCTAAGATCAGGAATCTGCTTTTCCCATGGGCATCTTATTTCCTTTTAGCACTAAGTGTAGGTAGCTACATGTGCTCAAGTAATTCTCGGAAACGAGCAACGAGACCTACTCGTGAGCCCTTGTGCGACCCAACTCATTGAGCAGTACCCACCAAGCCAGAAGGGCTTGATGATGAGGCCAGGATCGGGAGGTCGGAGTCAATTGGTCGCTGCCCTCTTCCCATAAGCCTGTGGCTGTCCGATCATCGGCTTCCACGACTCCCGGGAGGCCACTAGCATGTTGACGGGACTTCTAGCCAGCGAAAGATAAAGGCAAATGCAGCCGACCCAATTGCCAAACGTCGTTCGTCCTGCCAGACTAGGCAATCTTGTGTTCGGTATGATCTTCGTCGTCGGCCTGCGCCAGACCGCCTAGAACCCCGACGCTGGAAGTGGATTGCGACGAATCCTCCAGGTGACCGGCCCAGTCCAGCAACGGCATTTGTGCTCTTTTCGGCTTTGAGACTAGCAAGGCATTACGCTTCCAGGCGCGCGCGCAGTGCACTTAGGACCAGGACAGTCGAGACCGCCGCTGCAGCGCTGGGGTCAATTAGGTAAGGCGGGTGGCTTGGTCATCTTCAGCTGAAGCCGTCGCCACGCCATCAGATTTGTGCGACAGAAGTCCTGGGGGCAGGTGGCCGACCCGGGCGAGCACCCTTCAAGAGCAGCACTTTCCTCGAGCCTGATCATTGTCATGTATTTAGTATCCAGACAAGCATCACTCGCAGCCCCTCCGCCTCTCCTGCTTTCTTACCCGTGGCTTACACAATCTTATTCGAAAGCATCATGGCTCCCACTGTCTTCCTCGCACCTGGTTTCTGGGAGGGACCGGCTTTCATGGAGCCCCTGGCCGAGGCCCTACGAAAGGCCGGCTTGTGCACGACCACGAGCAGCCTGCGCAGCAACGGAACGCGGCCTCCGGCCCACGCGACCATGGCGGACGACATCGCGGGGCTCCGGGCGGACCTGGAAAAGGCTATCGAAGGCGCGGGCGCGGCCGGCGTCGTGCTGATGCTGCACTCGGTGGCGGGCGGGCTTGGCAGCGAGGCCATGCGAGGGCTTGACCGCGCCTCGCTGGAAAAAGCCGGTCGCAGCGGCGGCGTGCTCGGAATCATCTTCCTGACCGCCGGGCTGGGACCGGAAGGGTTCGACAAGTTTAAGCTGCCGTGCATGGTGGACGAGGTAAGCCACAGGGGCCCTGTTGATCGGTTGAAGCTGCTGCCGCCCGGGGCGACCTGACTCCCTCATTCACGTGGCATGGATCTCGATGCATTACGCGATGCACTAGCTGACGAAACTCTAAGGACGACGAGACGACTACGCTAGACTTTGACGAACTCTTCTTCAATGATTTCGAGCCGTCACAGGCAGCGCCGTGGAAGACGATGACCCGCTCTCAGCCCAGCTGCCGCCTCTGGGAGCAGGCTATCACCTACTGCGGCTGGCGGGACGTGCCCAGCACTTATATCCTTTGCGAGTTGGATAAGTGCATCCCAGCGGCGACGCAACAGATGCTTGCGGCCCTGGCTGGCGCTGAGGTGATACGGATCTCGGCAGGCCATCTCGCGCAGATCAGCGCGACCGAGAAGGTGGCTCGGGTCGTCGTTAATGTGGCGGAGTCGCTGGCTATTGATTGAAGACGTGCATTCTTGCCCGTGCTAAATAATATTTCACAATTTATTAAATCAGAAAACTACCCCCGCCTGATTCGGTTCAGCTGCCTTCTTTTTAAGGCGCTTACTTTACCTTTTTGTTTTATAAAAGTATTCGTTCTTAGACTTGTTAAGATTCGTTTATGTATATATTAATAAAAGTAAAAGTTATCAATAAATCATCGTATTATTCTCACTGACTTTATTAATACTTTAATCATATATTCACGGAACTTCGAGTAAAAGATGTGTATTTCTAGGTTATATCTCACCCTTTAAATATGTTAAACCCTTATTAATCCACCTGCTTATTATAAGGTTTTATAAATAACCTTATCATTGCATCCCCTCCTCGAGCCATGTCCACGGTGTGGTTTAAGGCTGGCAAGCGGCTTAATGATTCACCGTCGGCGCAACGGATATAATGCGGAGTAATAATACAACACGCCTTTTACAGCGCACTTAAAGGGCCCCTCCCTTCCTCAACTGTGTGACAACTCTGCGCTGAGAACCCATCCCACCACAGCCTTAATGCTTTATGGTAATCACCTCTTGGTACTGCTCGTACTCAACGCAAGCCCAAAGCTTGTTCAGCACGCCTGCGGATTTTCTCATCGTGAAAATGGCGAGTTCTCTATGCCCTGTTTTCTCAGGCTCCGGGATCTCCATATCCTCCTCATGAAACCGCTTAGAGCTGCGAGCGGCGATATCCAGGTATTCTTCTCTCTCGGTGTCGTGACCCCCGAAGCTGACCACGTGCCCGCCATGTTTCATGAGAAGGAGGTTAAGCAGGATACGGCAAGTCCGGCCATTGCCATCAGGAAATGGGTGGATATTAACAAATCGGTGTGCATATCTCGTCGCGAGATCGAATGGATCGATGGCGGTGGTCTCGTCGGCTTCAATCGCCTCCAAATCCTCTTGCAAGTCCCTCACAAGCTGTGCCATGTAGTCGGGGACCGATCGTGCCCTGATGAACAGAGACCTCTTCTTCATGCCGTGCCGGGCGGCTATCTCGTGCTCGCGATAGTCGCCCGGTGCGCCTTCGTCGGGGTTGAGGGTGCCTGTGGCCAAAATTCTTTGGACCTGTTTGATCATGTCCTCGGTGATGGCCTTGCCGTCGATGATGAAGTGGTCAATGGCATAGCTGAAAGCCTCGGCGTGACGGACCACCTCGACGCGGCTGCGATTGACATCTTGCGGCGTCGGATTCCGAAAGCGGGAGGTGGCCAGCAGAGCTTCGTGGGCCTGCTTAAACTCTGGATGATGCTCGTCTATGTCGGCCGAGAGATTGTCGTTTTCGCCGCGCAAGACCTGGCGACACAGTCTGTCGGTATAGTCGCGGCTCGACCCGGCCACTTCGATGTAGTTCGACGAGTACACGGCATCAACGAGGGCATTCTCAATTGTGGAGCACATCTTGGTGGCGGTATGCTCGGTCGGCTTGATGTCGAGGCTAGCCCTCCGATCGCTCAGCCAAAGTGGCCAGCCATGCGCATGCATGGCCGTGCGCAGACGCATCATTGGAGATGCCATTATGTGTGAGCGAGTTGTGAATGAAAGGTGAAGTTCAGCTGAAAGTGTATGACTGAGTGGGAAAACGATGAGAGCGGAACCAGACGATGGGAGGCCAACCGGATAAGCAGGTGGGTTGTCTTATACAAGGTATCGCTGTGACTGCGCCTTCTTCTTGCTCTTCAGCCAGTAATCTATTAACGTTCACCTTTGCATCCCTAAGGTACATAGTAGTGCATGTTCTGCTTCGGGGGGCAGCACCAAATTTAGTTATAGGGCACGCTGTTGCTGCAGCCCAGATGTCCGAGTCTAAAAAAAGGTGAACGCGGACTGACACGACATGTACGCCCTGTGGTGTTCGTGCACTACTCGAGCAGACCAAGCGGCGCAAAAGTGTATGGAACTGGGACGAATGCATAAATCATGTATGACTTGTCTAATACGTACCGAACCTGTCTTCGCACATAAGATACAGACGGGTATGGGAGACTTCCTGCGGGGCGCGCATCCGAGCGCAGGTAATGAAAGACATGGGCATCGCGCCTCGCTCTGCCGAAATGTGATATTTATAGAAACGAGTCTTTGCCCGGGCGAAGGTAACGAACTTATCATTGGATTTTAATAGGACCCTGTTGCTGAGCGGTCTTGCGTGTCACGGCCACTATTCTCATCATTCAGCTGTGTTATAATATCAATTGTGTACAGTGTGCGCGCCGGGCGCTCGAGAGAAGTCAAAATCCACAAGCAGAAACAAATCGTCAAACAACATAGAATCGGTCTCGAACAGCCGTCCAGTAGGCAATCAGCAAGGTTGGCGAAACACCATGAGAGCCCCATTCACATTCGCCCCCGTTCTTAGCACACCATTTCTCCGAACTGGTTTTCACCGTCTTTCTTGTTTGACTCCCACCACGCTGACTGAACGCAGCCATGGTTACATCCTGCCCCGACCTGGAATTCGATTTTCACGCCGCCACCATTGTCTGCGTACTCGCTGCCTCGCTTTCCGTAAGTCCCCGGTTCAATGTCATCAACTGACGAGCCAAGAGGCCCGCAGCTGACAGTACCGGACTTGGCGCAGCTTGAGAAGTCGGCCAGTTTGTCCCACTGGAAGTCGGATTGGTTAGTCTCGTTGCAAACACAGACACTAACAGACTTACGAATTTGCCGCAGAAACCATCGATCGAGGCCTTTGGAATGTTTTCGGAGCGCAACTTGTAGATCCATAAAGCGCCTGATGCCTGCACGGTGCACAAGTTGTCCTTCAAGTCCCGCACGGCTAATGACGACTGCTGTCTCTGCTCCGCAGGCGTGATAGCTGACGGGGCGGATGAGGCAAGGCTTGCAAGAAGCATCATCGAAGTGGCCACGGTTGAGATCTGCATGTTCACAGTTTCGCTGAGACGAAGGAGAGAAGTTGAGTAGATACTGGTCAACAGGTAAGTAGAATGATTAAGTGATGGGTGAGTGAGAGTATGTCGAAGTGAAGGGAAAGAGTGTTGATTGAATGTGATCGCTATCTATCGCCTTTTCCTCACGCTTCGAAGGCGGGCACGCAGGTTTTATAGGGAGCCAAAGTGACGCAGAGGCAGGGCATCATTGGAGCCAGACCAAGTTCAAGTCGATGATTTCTAAAAAGGATCGGGGTATATGTCTGTGTAGGATCTCTGTGTCAGCTTGTTGCTGACAGGCTCAGCATGTGTATATACCCTCGGTCACGTTTCCATCCAGAGTCAGGCCTGCTCAACAGGGGTTCAAAG
Organism: Hansfordia pulvinata; assembly: GCA_006538405.1. Lineage (NCBI taxonomy): Eukaryota > Fungi > Ascomycota > Sordariomycetes > Xylariales > Hansfordia > Hansfordia pulvinata. Next base: position 2,933,527 of record BJKQ01000007.1, on the reverse strand, counting down.
TGCTTCTAGCGCGGGCCTCGCGGGGTAAAACCACCCCACCTGCCGTGTAGGGTGCTGGATCGTAATCTTTCTAGGCTTCCGCGCACTCCTTGTACCATTATTGGAGTGGCAACGTGAGCTTTCGGCACGTTGGCACCAGAAGCAGAGCATGTGCAGAGAGCGAAGAGCATGCAACTGATGTTGTCGAGGCCACTCCTGATGGATCGGAACACAACAATCGGGAGACGACACCGAGAAGAGACGCGACGTGACACAGAGCAGGGCAATGGCAGCGGTGCAGGACCGCCAACCGCCGCCCCATCTCGAGCATCGTCACGGGCTTTTTTGGGTCTCAGTAAGCTCAAATCCCTTCCAATATTCCGTAGCTAGGGTCCTTCCGGGGAAGGCGGAGCTCGCGAGAACCAATCCTGCCAGGACATCGGAGGGCTGCGCGGTGCCCATCTCGGAGCCTTGACCCGTGCGGCCAGCCCGTGCCTCTGCAGCAGTTGCCTGGGCCAGGCCAGGTCAGCATACGATGCGCACCAGGAGCATGGCTGGGGCGAGGGCGGATCAAAACGCTTACCAGGGCCAGAGCAACAGGCAGATGCCGCCGCAAGCCGAGTCGTCTCAGCACAGCTGCGACTTGCTCTGCGATTTCGAGAGGGATCATGTCCGGCGGCGCGAGTAAACAGCTGGCCAGTGCCCATAAGCCGAGCACCGATGCGCCCGCGGTCGCTGTCGCGTCGCTTCCGTTTTCTTCGTGGCCGTCCATGTCTCGCTTCTCCCATCGCTGTCTCATCTCCTTCGGAAAGGCGGCGCTGTCGTGGTTGAGAGCTCGCAGTACGCCCATGGCAGACTCCCTGACTGCCGTCTGGGCGCTGTGGCGCCAGCCCTTGTCCGCGGAGGCGCTACTGCGGTTGTGTCCCGCCCCAACCGACAGCACTGCGCTGGTCCATGCCATTGCACTGGCGCACACACTGCCGAGAGCGTGAAAGAAGGCGGCCTCACGCTGCTCCTGAAAAGACGAGGGACCAACTGCTCCGTTGGCGGCGGTGGCGGCGGCGACGCAGGCCGGGTACAGGCGTAGAGTGCGCTGCACGTGCGTGATGTCGCGCCGAAGTTTATGCGCGTCCAGTTTGCGGCACCTCTGATTGAGGTTGCTGTCCAGCTCCGGCCCGAGGCGCCGAAGATGCAGCAGCGCAATAGTCAGAAGCACACCGGGAGCGCCCGTGGCGGGCTGTGGGATCTCATCGCCGCGGAGGTCAACTTCCAGCGCCAGCGCCAAGGTGGGCATCAACACCTCGGCCCCCTGGCTTCGCTGCTGCTGCACCCACTGCCGGAGCAATGCCAGTAACCCGTTTACATGAATCTTCCAGGTCTGATCGCTCAGACTGGTCTTGACCACCATCTGCGAGAACAAGATGGCAGGGTTAGCCTAACATTTCCGTTCTCGCTCCCGTTGCAGGGGAGCTCGGTGATGAGAAGTGTATCGATCGCGATTTGCCTCCTGTGTAAGGCGGCGGGAGCGCGAGCAAGGAGGCTCACCTCATAAAGAGCAATCAAGTAGACAGCGCGCAGCGGGGCCTGCGGCTGAGCAAGGAGGCGGGCATGGTTGTCGGCGCCCCGAGATGAATGAGGGGCCACAAGAGCCCGGAGGCTGCGCGTGGCCGCGCCGTACCGAGCAAGTTGGGCGCGCCGCTCGGCATGAGTCTGTGAAGCCGCGCTGCAAGGACCAGAGATGATCAGTGACGCTAGACCCCGGCGCACCACGTCTTCCACGGCGGCCGTAGCCTCGAGCAGCTGTGCGTCAACCGCAGCGTCCGGGCCCATGGAACTGAATGCGGATGGCGGCACCGCCGTGACCAGCGACAGCGAAGGGCTGAATGAAGTGGGCGCCCTCGCCCCTGGCCCGCGAGTATCATCGCCTCGGCTGCTGTCTTTGCGGCTGCTGTTTCTGCGGCCGCTGTCTTTGCAGCTGCTGTATCCCAGGCACAAGCGACGGGAGGCAACACATCGCCGACAAGCGGGCCGTACCTCGTCGCATCGTACGCGCCGTGCCTTGCACGTCCCACAGCCCCTGCTGGCGTGCCCAGGGTTCACCATGGCGGCTGCGACATGAGGGGTTCAACGGTGTACCATAGAGACGCTGTGGCATGTGGACGGGAGATAATTGACAGTGATAGTAATGATAGAGGAAGCTAGTATCCTCGCACGATTTGACTGATCTGTTCGTTGCTCGGGCTTAGTACCATATAAAAGGACTCGTCCGGAAGCATGGGGTTTACAGAGTCCCACAGCATTGCGGGCGCGGGTCGTGGCGAGTTCGTGGGGGTAGGTAGCCTCAAGTGGCGGTCCTCGACTGACGCTAGTCTTCTCGCAACGCTACCAACTTCAGTGCCTGATGATGCATTTCGCATCTACTTGGTGCCTAGTAGGCATCTCATGGTTCTGGTCGGCGGCCAGCATGCGACTGACTACACGCAGGCGGTGCACCCACATCAAGCCAGGGCAATTGGCCAGTAATCCAGCCGCTAGTGTACTCGCAACGCGTACAGCCCCGCGATGCCTCTAAAATGAGTTGATCGGGTCTGCCGTCATGCTTGCTCAGTCTAGCTCGGAGTTGGCTCAGATAATCATTAAATCCGTGTTCGTCGTGTCCATGAGTGGCGAGGTCGCGGGCATACCGGGCACGAAGACAGCAGCGCCGACGAACTCCGCGCCTCGTCTATCCAGACAGCCAAGAAGGATACTACCCTAAGGACACGGCGCAAAAATGGCCTTCTTTACTACCCTACAGAGACGGACTTGCGCGTACATATAAATACAGACGTTGTTCCTGGACGTGGACCACCATCTCTCTGCGTCCGTTCGGCAACTTCGTCTTGGTCAATGAGAGAATAATACCTAACTTAGCCTCTAGTCGAGACGCTTCTCACTCAAGTGATAACTGTTGGCGACCCAGCCTCGCCCAGCATCATGACTATACGTCCGATCGAGATCTGGGGCCACTGGGGGCCCCCAACCCATGGTTTGTCGCAGAGCTCTGCTCCCCTCTTCTTCTGCAGTATTTGACCGTCTGATAGGAAAGTCTGCATGGTCCTTGAAGAACTCAGCCTGCCTTACACAGTCAACAAGCTCGAATTCAACGAGGTCAAGCAGGAGTCATACGTGGCCTTGAACCCGAACGGCCGCCTGCCAACGATGCACGACCCCAATACCGGTATCACGATTTGGGAGGTAGGCCATCCATTTCATTCCGTGGCCATCGCTGTCCCAGAAGAATGGCGCGCTCTAACACCAAGATCGGACAACAGTCCGGTGCCATCATACTCTACCTTGTGGACAAGTACGACGCAGACGCAAGTCGTATCTCATTCCCACTCGACTCGCCTCTTCGATATCAAACCCAGCAGTGGTTGGCTTTCCAGATCTCGGGTAACCCTCCCCGCCGTGCCCGCTCGGGTGCCATTAGAACGCTCGTCTGACAAAACCACCGGTTCCGTTATAGGTCAAGGGCCATACTTCGGTCAAGCGACGTGGTTCGCGCGCTTCCACGCCACCAAGATCCCTTCAGCCATCGACAGGTACGTCGCCGAGATACTGCGGGTGACGGCCATACTGGACGCGTTTCTGGCGAAGGCTGTAGGAAGCCAGGCGGACGGCGCTGAAGGCGACCGGTGGCTTGTTGGTGGGCGACCGACGTACGCGGACCTGGCCTTTGTCACGTGGGCGGCGGTAGGAGAAGGCCTGCTTGCCGAGCTGGGGCACGAGCCGCTTGTCGGCCGATTCCCGCATTATGCCCGCTGGATGGCCGCCATGGACCGGCGCGAGAGCGTTCGCAAGATCAAGGACCTCATGGCGCAGGGGAGGAGAGATCATGGGCTATCATAGGGCAGAGGGGCCCAGGCTGGATAATTCGCGTGAGAGACAGGGCAGTGGTGCCTCTGATCTTGCGTCCGTTACATGATAGCTACCAGGCATGCTCTCTCTCTGACTGTGCGGATGGACGTCATCGTGTTAAGGTCGTATATATGATGTCTGCCAGTCCAGTAAAGAATTCCCTTGGGACGTTTATTAGTGTTTTCGAGACGAGGCTACAGTGGGGTGGGGGGACGAACGCGACCCGCGAGTTTACGCGACCCACCGCGTTTTCCCTCCTTCCACAACCACCCCCTCCTACTTCATACCACCCTTCCCAGCCCTCAGTCACCATGGGAACTCATACAACACCCCAGCAAAGGAGCAGGATCATTGGGAGACTCTCTGCAGGCGAAACATACGCCCAGGTGGCTAATGCAGAGGGCGTGTCTCGCAATACCATCAGAGGCATCAAATCAAGGTTCCCAGCCCAGCACCATGGCGTCTCTGCTCCTGGCCGTGGAAGGCCACAAAAAATCACAGCCCACACCAAAAGACTTCTCCTCAGGTCTATTGCCAAGGATCCATCCATCACATATGAGGATTTGAGAAGGGAGAACGGCATTGAGGCCTCAGCCCAGACCATAGGCCGGTACCTTAAAAAAGAAGGAATCAAACACAAGCTGGCAGGCACAAGTAAGCTAGCCCCAACTCAAGCCCAGGCTCAATCTTCGCCCCAATGTGACTCAGCTAGGCCGCGACCGGCGCCTTTTGTCAATCCAGCAGAATGGTGACCAAACTTTCCATCATGGCCGTCTACCGTCTGATATTGGTCTTTTCACATCTGTCGACCCATACCTACGTTCTATTCCACAGATCTCAAGTGGATGAGTGGTACTCGTATGTACGGGCCGACCCATCTCCAGCCTTCGATTCCCTGTCTTTTACGCCGCATTCTCGCCAGCATCGCCAGCGCCGCCAGCGCCGCCAGCGCCGCCAGCGTCGCCAGCATCCACCTGCAAGCACCAACTGACTCCCCATGTGTCCGGAAATAGCAGTAGCAGGCCGGCATGGCCAAGATGGCACCCCGGGATCCGCTACCACGACGCCGTTGGGCCAAATCGGTCCCCAAGTCCAGGATCTGATTCCCGACCACCCGGCGGCGCGGGAGGCGCTAGACCTGGCCACTGCGCTGCTGCCTGCCCCGATCCTCTACCACAGCCTGCGCACCTGGATCTGGGCCGACCACTTCTCCAGGCATCCGCTGCACGGCGACCCGGCTGCCTCCACCACAGCCTCCCGCGACGATGACAAGCCGCTATCGCCCGTCGCCCCGTCCGCCCCGCTGCCGAGCCACGTGCTGTTCGTTGCCTGCGTCCTGCACGACGTCGGCGTCGCGCCCGTCTTCGACGCAAGCCCCGCGCGCTTCGAGATCTGCGGCGCCGACGAGGCCGCCCGCGTGCTGCGCCGCCACCGGACAGACGAGGCCCAAATCCGCGACGCCTGGCTCGCCATGGCGCTGCACAGCACCGGTGGCCTGGCCGACCGCCTGTCCGGCCCCCTGGGCGACCTGCGCGCCGCCATCGGCGTCGAGTTTGGGCGCCACACCGCCCCGCTGCGAGCGGACGGGCTGGGCGACCCCGCGGCCCGCGCGCTTGAGGCCGGCCTCCTGCCCCGCCTCGACATTGAAAAGGTGCTTGGCGATGAAGTCGTGGCCCAGGTGCGCAGGGCGCCGGGGGCGGGGGCGAAGGGGGACAGCAAGAGGCCGTGCAACTCGTGGCCGGACCTCCTCGTCAGAGCGGCCGATGCAGAGCCTGCATGGGACGGGGTGAACAAAAACTTCTAAACCCTCGACTGGCGGCAGTGCTCTCACGTAAAGAAGCAAAGGGAAATGCAGCTACTGAAATAGCAAGCGTTACCGATCACTACCTACTCAATGCCTCCGTTATTCTACCTCTCCAGACTGGCCTGCGGAGCTCTCGAGAAACGGGAATGTACACCTCATGTTTAGCGGAGCCGGCGAGCCATCTCATTGCGCCCTTCCCGTCGGTTTCGGTCGGTTTCGGAGGTGAAAGACACCACACGTCTTCAACGCGACACGTCAACATCAACGGATTTCAATCCACTTACACACCATATACTGATTTGCAATCTACTTCTATGCTACGCCAAGATTCGTACCCATCTTTATAGCCTCTACCCTGCGTACACATTCACTCAACCGGTAAATTCAGGGCTCAACCCTCCTTTTAAGTTTTATCAACATCCGCCGCCCTGGTCATCCATCCACCCCATTCCTTATGGATATCAACCTATTCCCTGTCCTTTCTTTTTGGGACGCGCTCACACACCGGAATGTCGTCATAGGGCGTTGCCTGGCAATAGCCCAATTTCTGGGTGTGAGAAGCAACCCGAACAAGACACCAAAAATCAAAGGGATTCTTAAGACCGTCGAATGTCGAGACCTTCACTTGGCAAGAGACCGCATCCCACCCTTTTCCCGGACCCGCAGGGTGATTTTGTAACACTTCCGGCTTAGCATAGGTGTTCAGATAACCCATCTTCTCATTGAACGAGTAGGTCAATTGGCGTACTTGGTGCGCGGCGGATCGATTTTCCACAAGCTGTACAGTCTTGATCTCATTGCTTGCTGCGAGATAGACTTTCCCTTCCGGCTGTGATTTGCCGTGTGCCACGTTGAGAGCAGCCAAAAAAACTGAAAGAGTAGGGAGAGTGAAGAGCTGCATGGCGAGGGTCAGGTGACTGGATAAGAACCCCAAGGGGTATGAATGCAAGCGATCAGGAGAGGGGCAAGATGCAGTTCACGTGTTCTTGGTAGAGAAATCTTGCGTGATGGGGAAAGAAACCAGATTCCACTCCATCATGCCGATGCATTCTTATACAACCGGTTGGCTGTTTGGGAGATCTAGGAGCACTGTTGTCTCGGTTAGCTCCCGTGGGCGGCTCAACACCAGTTGCCACTGGAGGCTCCGAAGCATTGGTCACAACGACGAGGGTATGCGCCGAGAGGTGGGTTCGGAGCACCTCTCGGCTCTAGGAGCCTGCGGACCCGGCTACTCGTGCGTAAGTTACGTCGGCGTCGCCACCGTAAGAATACCTAAACAAAGCGGTATGAGATGGTCGCACGCAGTGTAGTCCGTCAATGATCTGCGCATGGGTGACGGTGCGACCTTTTGATGGCTGGCGAGGGCCAATGCAGCCGCGTTGGATGCGGCATTCTGGAGCCGGCGATACACGCCCTTGACACCATGGAAGCAGGTCCAGTGACTGGGAGCAGGACATCGTGTCCAGTGGCCAGGACAGGGCAAGCCTGATCTGAAGGCGGCAAGAACATTGTCATGGCCAGAATGGTACCCGGTAGATCCAATGCTTATCGAGATCAACATTGGACGACAAGTGCGCCTGTATCCGGGGGGTTTCCATGGTTTGTTCGATGAGGACTGCAAACATTGAGCAATGACCCATCCACTGGCGCAGAGCTTGGATGCGGCTCACGGAAACGCCACTGCCGACCCGCGGCCGTACCAATCGGACCTAAGAGAGCGAACACAGTCCTGCGCCCCGTGTAAATGAACTGATTATTGACCCGGTCAAAAAAAAAAAAAAAAAAAGCAGGCGAACGAATTCGCAAAAGTGGCAATGCAAAAGTCCCGAAATATCGTACGAGCCTGTTGCATGAGAGCACTCCCCTCCACTACTTGGTTCCCATCCTCTAGGCAATCTCGGTGGCAGACTGCGTAGGTAAACAAAACCTATCCTCCTTCATGTCGGTCGAATTTACTTATCACTGACCACACATATTGGAACCTCATCGTCGCCATACTTGATCGCCACACAATACGTCAGCTGCCATCATGTGCGTGATAAGCATCATGTCGATCGAATTTACTTATCATTAACCACACATATTAGAACCTCATTGTCGCCATGCTTGATCGCCACACAATACGTCAGCTGCCATCATGTTCGGGATTAGCATCAGAAGCTTTGCTTCCATGTACCAATTGCCCCGTCAAAGTTCAAATATGCAGAAACGCGGTTACAGCTTCAAACGGACGGGAAGGCTTAGGTTGCTGCAGGCATTCATGTACGGGTGAACGCTGCGCGTGCTCCGTCGCCAGTCACGGAAGCTGCGTACCCAAACTCAAAGTCGTGCCCGCTAAGAGCACTTCGTGGATTGCTGCTGGGCCAGTTCCTATTTCTTTATAGCTTGCTCCCCATTCCCCTCCAGACACTCTCATGCTTGATCCATCACGTACCAACGGCTTTTCACAGCACATCCCCAGATCCACCCCCACTTACAGCAATTTTGCGCCCCTCATCATCGGCCAAGCCACGGAGCCAACAGTACCAAGCCATGCCTGCTAGCCGCAGAGAGTTAAATGCCCTCTCAGAGAGCCTCGAACGCAACTTGATCCTCTCCGATACATTGGAAGAGAAGGCCAAGCAGACCTTAGCAAGGGCCTTGTCAGTGAAAACAGTCCATCCCACGACCTCCGCCCGCGCGATCAATCCGAACTCGAAGCAGCACGATGGTGTCCCAAGGCACTCTCTCATTGGAATGGGCACCCTGGGAACAGTCTACGGCCTGGGAGGGACCAGGTTGGCGGCCAAACTTGGCCCTTTCAACGCCACGGCAGCCCTTCGGAAAGACGCAATCCTCACCGACCGCGCCAATGAGGCGTACCTCTCCGTATGCCCTTTTCTGCAGCCTCGATTCCCGGGCTTGAAGATCCCCCGCGTGCCAAAGGTCTCCGAATTCCACGAAAAAGACGATGCCAGCTTCTGGGGCCGGGACGACATTCGCAACTCATTCTCTGCCAACCACTTAGATCGACCTGTCTACACCATGGATCGAATCCTTCCCCTCGCCCAAGAAACGCGCGAAGCCCTGATCGACTGTTACTTCCCTCCCCACTCCCGTCAAGCTGCAAAGGAAGAACCAAACAATCATGCTTGTCTTGTGCGGCCCTATTTCGGACAGAATGCCCCTGACGGCTGGATGCCTGATTCTTTATGGAACTTTCCCCTCTATGCCGACAACATGGCCGAACTAGGCCTTCAGACCACCCATCTTGTGCGCGAGATGGCCCTAGGCCTCGCTGTCGTTCACTGGGAGGCCTGCATTGTTGGGGACGACATTGAATTCGTGCTAGGTACCGCGCCGGCCGAGAGCCGGAAACCGAGGAACTTGAATCTTTACGGCTTCGCTGAACGGAGCACCCATCTTTGGGTGTTCGACTTCGACAAGACAAATACGTTCACTATCATAGAAGCGGAGTCTGAGGCACTCATCTTTCGCCTGGTAACGGCCGTGACGGGGAATGATCCCTATTTCCCCAACCCCCTTATCAATAAGGACCTGTTCGAGAGCTTCTGTAAAGCCTACCTGGAAGCGTCGCGAGTCATTCTGAAACAAAGGCGAGCCGGTCAGAAGATTTCTGAATCACAAATCAGGCTCGACCTTCCCTTGCGGTTTATTGAAGCGTGGCGAAGCCATTGTTTGAATTACCAAGAGCCCTCTATTCAGTTTGACAGCAATACTGGGGAACAGGACCAAGGTTGGGGATCCGACGACGTCGACAGTGATGACGAGGACGAGGACGAGGACGATGATGACGATGATGACGACGATGACGACGATGACGACGACGACGACGACGACGACGACGACGACGACGACGACGACGACGACGACGACGACGACGACGACGACGACGGTAATGATCATTAAACACCTAACGGACGCGTGCCGGAGGCGTGTCAACAAGGAAGAGGGAGGGGGTCAAGTTTAAGAATCAGTTAATAGGACTATATAATCCTACTCTAGTTCAGCCTCAATCACACATTCGACCGCTCTAGGGTCCCTGTCAATCCTCACGACGCGAAACCCAGCTGCCTCCAGGAGGCCCTTCCAGTGTGCTTCTGTCCTCTCGAGCCCCGACGTCGCGTCCATCAAGCACATGTCCAGCGTACACATCATTGCGCTGGCACCTTTGGGCGGCAAAACAATCTCGTAGACCAACAGCTTGCTGTAGCCTTTGCGCATGGCGTCCCTGATGCGGCCCACTGAAGCCAGGCGCGTTAGAAAGATGGGGGAACGGCGTTGGGCGATCAGGCTGTGACTTACGGATGACGGCACAGTCGGAGTCTGGCCAGTCGTGCAGCACGGCGTGCAGGAAGTACGCGCGCGCTCCTGCCAACGGCTGTTCTTGGTAGAAGTCGTGTGGCATATGCGTGATTCGGTCGTCGAGGTGCGCGCGTCCCTCTTCGGCTGCCTGTTTGTTGGACTTGACCTGCTCTTCGACCACTTCGGGGAGGTCCTGGACTATCAGCAAGTTCGGGGGGAGGGGCGGGTGTCGTGCGAGAAGGCGGGCCGTGTCGATCCCGTGTCGTCCACCAACATCCACAAACAGCGGCGGTGCCCCCGATGATAAGTCGGCACCAGTCACGAGCCGATCGGTGTCGTACACGTTCGTCCAATCGCCCTTGAAAGCCGTGATGCCCCTCACTGCGAGCGATTAGCCTCAGAACGTCTGGCTGTGCGGTCCAAGGGCCGCGGCACTTACTGATCGCCGCGAAGCTGTCCCCGATGGCTGGATCCTTCCCGCAGCGCTCCCAGAAGGTGTCCCCGAAAGTGTCGGCGTAGTTGTCAAACTTGCTGAGGTCGAGCGGCTGAACGTAGCCTATCTTGGCCAGGAACTTGGGCAGATTCAAGGCAGTCATGTACATGTGGTCGGGGCTGCGAGGGGTGTGAGCAAGATGGAGCGGGTCGGGGTTGCCAAGCGACGAGCCCACCAGCATTGCACGACCTTGCCCACTTCTCCCGCAAGCGCGAGGGAGAACGGGGTCGGTTTCCAAGTATCGACGTCGGTTTCGTGGATGACTGCCATGGCAGAGAGCTGACGCAGGATGCGGCCTTTTGATTTGTCTAAAGCGTCAGAGAATCGCGCGCCTCACGAACTCGGTGTACCCAAGTGATCCAGGGCGCATGACACTCCTGGAATGTCAATTTTCGAGGGATGAGGGACTCACGCAAAAGGTCGGGCTCCGCATCGGCCTTGCACATGGCCGCGATGTCTGCCAGCGACTTGGGGCTTTCAGAGCCCTCGATCTGCACGACTTCCGCCCACCGTTCCCACATTCCTAGATCTTTGGTCGTGAGGAGACCGGCAACCAGCATGGAGTTCTCGCTCGCAAGCGACCAGGCCCGCTCGAACGGCGTCTCCAGACGAGCCAGCAGGTGCCGTGCTGCTTCCTTCGCCTGGAAGCGCTCGAGCTCGCTGGCGAACTGCTCCGGCTGGATAGATTCCAGTTGGCGGACAACGTCGGCAGGCATGGTGCAGTATCAAGGGTGCTGCGACGATGTAGAAGATATCGCGAATAGATTGAGCTCGAGTGTTCGTCGCCTGGTAGCTGTGCGCGAAGACCCGGGATGATATATCCCATAGAGATCAGGCGAGATCTCCCTCCAAGGGGCCCCTGCCGACGCCCATGTCGACAAAGGTGCCGCGCATGTGCGACCCCTCACTTGCGAAAGGAGGAGGGGTCTCCGAATGGCGACCGCGTAAGAGGCGGTCCCAGCCTTGCCAGGCAGTGTGGTACCCGATAGATAGACCGGCTATCGAATGCGTGACACCCAATGGCATGATCGAGACGGATGCCAACCAGCGTGTGGGTAAGCACTCAAGGCACAAGCTGGGGGCGTGTCTGCGGTCTAAGGCGTCCCGGCATCTTCATGTATTAAAAAATAAAAATAAAAAACCGGCATGTCCAAAAGGGCGAACGCAGGTGGCAGGCTGTGAAGAGGTGGTTGATTGTTGCGATCTTCACGGACAGGTCGCGTCTGCGTTAGCGACTTACGCGTAGCACCACACAGCGCATACTCGCAGCAGCGCCATCGACCCTCACCGCGGGTACCGCTCAGTCACGGCACTTGGGATCAGCCCCTGGCCTGCCAAGCATGCATAGCCGCTTTGATTTATCGGGCGTTGGTTGTTGGTTGTTGGTCGTTGGCACGTTGGCGTAGTTGGTTCCTCGCCTCCACTCACAGCCGTTGGTACGACATGCGCACTCGTACTCATATCCACACACTCCCGGGCCACATGAGCCAATCTTTCTTCTGTAACAATCACTCTTCTGCCCCTTTGCCCTGGGTCTGTCTGTGGCAGCGCCGCGTTACCATCCCGTCGCCAACCCCGTCGCCGCCAGCGCACCATGGGCGTCTACCCGTTGACATACCAGAGCGGCGAGGTCAGCTTCTCCGAGTGGATCAACATCTTGACGCTCGGCCTGGCGCCGCTCATCGCGCACGTCGCCGGCGGCGCGCCGCTGCCCTCGTTCCTGTCGCCCCAGCCGACGCGATGGCACGACATGATCTGCCTCTACAACCCGACCTCCATCATCTGGCGCTACGCCGCCATCGCCGATCGCCGCATCCGCGCCCGTCACTGGTCCCGCGCCGACCTGGCCGCCAGCAATGCCGTCTTCTGGGCCGACACAGGCGGCGGCGGCGGCGGCGGCCATGCGCGCTGGGACGGGTCCGAGGCCATGGCGGCCATCGCGAGGCCGCATTGCTCGCGCCTGCCCCAGTACGCGCGGACGGACCTCCTGTCGTGGGACGCCATCACGACCGTCATCATCACCCTGCAGGCCGCCAGTGCCCTCTGGAGTGCGATATATCAGCCCGCCGATCCCTCCATCCCCGCAGCGGCGCAGCATAGCATCCAGGACGCCGCAGACCATGTCTTCTCCCCTCTTGCCATCATCGGTATTTTCCGTCTCGCGGCAGCTTGGCTGCTGGCGTCGGACTTCAACTACCACCTCGCAGACAGCCTCGCCTTGCAGGTGGCTCCCACATGGGGCCGGGGAGAGAGCGAGGGAGGACAAGCAACGTCGGTGCCACTCTCGTCATCGCGCCGCCAGGACCGCGATGCCCACGATGGCGAAGAGATGGTCAAGCTGCGACCTGCGAGCTACGAAGGCAGTGTCCCGTGGCAGACGGACGCGGCGGAGCCCGGCTCGACACGACCGCACCTTGGACACCAGGTTGTGGTACAGGCACCAGATAACGGAACGCGCACGGGGGAATTTCGGCCGACCTCATATCTGCCGAGCGTGGCTTTCCGAAGCGTCTTCCTGGTCCTGTTCCTGGGCGTCTGGGTTCTCTCGCTGTTGAAAGTCACGCCGAAGGTCTTCGCGCCGTCTGGGGGCGGCGAGAGATCCGCCACCACTCTGGTCTCGACGGTCTTCTACCTCTTCCTCATGACTGTCTCGTGCGCGCTGTACTCGTGGTATTTCTACCGTGGCGGGACCACGTCGACCCTGCTGCCTTGCATCAACTCGCCTTGGTACAAGGCCTACAGCGTTTTGGTCTTTGCCTTCATTTTCTTCGTGTTTGTGGTGGCCTGCTGCGAGACGAAAGTCATACCCTGTGGCCTAGACAAGGGCATCCCAACATACACGAGCGTGCCGAGCAGGTTTTGGGGTGATATGTCCCATTGCCACTGACGCCAGGGCGGCAGTGACTCATTGAAATGATGATATTTTCGAATGATCCCGTGTCCGTCTGCGCCGGGCTTTTCGTAAACAAACTCCTATCGTGATATAATATACACGCCGGCCTATTCCGGCTTCGTCAAAAGAGGCTCCAGGATCTCGAAAGCCCTGGTCGACTGCTCGTCTGAGAGGATGACCGCACCAGCCCGTGCTGTGGACAGATACGAGAGCTCGCTGCTGGCTTCGGCGTCCAAGCCACGCAACTCGTCAACTAGCTTCCCTGCGACGCCCGAGACGATACCAGACGCCTTCAGTGGCAGATCGACGAAGTCCAAGAAGATCGGGGTCAGGTTCCCGTCCGTGTCGCCGACAAGCGAGTCCCCAAACACGTCCAAGAGCGACTTGTCCAGAAGAAGCGAGGGGGGGTCTTCCTGGGCCAAGGTGATGGACATGAAGCGAGGCTGCTTCGCCAGTACAGAGATGAGGCTCGTATACAGTTTCGGGTCAAGGTTGTCGAGCCAGGTGCGCCGCTCGTGCTGGCCGCTGTCGCTAGAGTGACTGATGGACTTGCGCCCCACGCTCTCGACAAATTGCGACAGCTCGCGGCCCGAGCACAGAGCCAGGCCCAGATCGGGCTCAACGTAGGGAAGCACGTGGCGATCCCGCAGCACCTTGAAAGTCCGCACCTGGAGCTCTGCCGTGGTCGAAGGCGGCGGCGACGACGTGGAGCGGGCGTCGTCAGAGGCCCCACCAAAGCCCCGCGAGCCCTTGGTCGACGAGGTCGGCGACACGAACGTATCCTGCGTATCCGAAAATTCGAAATTCTCGCTCAGCAGAGCCTCAACCACGGTGTGCCGATCCCTGGTGGGCACCAGAATAAAGTCCGAGTAGTAGGTTGTGATGAAGAAGATGGGGATGCCGGCCAGGGCGAGTGGGGAAGTCAGCTCCATGACCCGGCTCCCGGCGTCGACGCTGGCGCTGATCACGGACAGGATCAGATATGTATCCTGCGAGATGGTGACCCGCCTGGAGGCTGAATCGGGAAGGGCTCGGATAGCGGGCTCAAAGACATTTTCCGCCCAGCTGCTGTGGCACACGACAGAGCACTCGACGGGCGTGATGCTAACATTGAGGAATCCGTGCCGGTTCTCCACGCTGAGACCTTTGATGTCGTCCTGGCCGTGCTCGTGCGGCAAGAGGACCTGCAAGATAGGCTGCAGAAATGTGGGATAGAGGTCTAGCGGGATATGTATGAGACTGAAGGTCCCTTCCTAGACGAGCGAGTGAATTAGCAGTGTGCCCTGGACACAGACGGCCGCGGGAGCGCTTGAGGGGTGCCCTCGGCCCCGAGTGGAAGAAGAAGAGAAGCAGAGTGTTGACGGGCTTTTCCTTACCAGGAAGGACACCTGGGCTGTCATGTTGGGCGCGGCTGCGCAGGGACGCAACCTGACCACCCCCGTCGACGCGATCCGGGGCAGGTGGCTCAGGATGGATTCTATGACTAACAACGGGGCGGTTCTGGTGGTGCTGGCACGCCAGATCAGGCTATGGGCAGGCGCAGGACAGGCTGTGATTGGCGGGCCCGCGCGACACGTCCAGTCGGGTGCTGGGGTTGGAATAAGCAAATAATAGTAAAGGTGAAGGCGGCGAGGCGGGCATCAGCCAGCAATTGACGAGGAGCAGTCGAGGGGGCTGATGCGACAATTGGGTGCAGCGAGAGATATGAGTCCAGGCTGCGGCCGATGACGGTGAATTCGGGTGACGCTGGAATTGGGGGGGGAGGTAGAGCAGAGGGACGGGGGATTTATTTTTCCAAAACCCTACACCAGGGTCTCGACGGAAACGACTCGAGGTAGGCAGGTACCCGTATAAGTAGGTACCACCTCCTCTACCTAGGTAGTTAGCACGTCACGACATGAACACTCGTAGCCCGACAGGCGGCTTGGTACCTGATGCGGGCTGTACGCTTCTCGTTAGCAGGCACAGCTGAAATCCCGCCAGTGACCACTTGCGGGCGTGACTCCGCAGTGCGCCGTCATCATCTACGAGTACTGTACTCGCGCGCGGCAATGCGACCAGGGACGACCGACAGCCCTGGGCACCGCGTCGAACCGGCCGGTTCGCTCGCTCGGGCGGGGGGGGAGGGGCCACGGCGAGCGGATGGGGCCGGGAGATAAGGCCATCCATTGTGGGAGGCGACCGGCGCTGCTCAAAATGCGCAACCAGGGCAGGGCCTGGAGTCACCCCGCCGAGGCGAACTGAGGAAGGCTGATGGAGAAGTACGGGGCACGAGCAAGGGCTACTCCTGATAATACAGGTAGGTAGCTGCTGATACGCAGCGGCGCTGTTCGACAGGTATGACGTGGGGGGAGAAGCCCGCAAGCGGGAGGGAGGGGCAGAGGAGAGGGGGGGCAAGGATCACGACCAGAGGAGCGAATAGCCAAGGCAAGGTACATGTAACAAGCTACGAGCAAGGTGTCCCAGTGCCAGGCGAGCCACAGGGTTTCAGTATCTCCTACTACTGCAGTCGTTGCAGACATGGCCGGCCTGGTGACGGGTGCAGGCTTCGGATAGGGCACAAACATTACGATGTCTGAGCCGGGAGGTGGCATCAACCCTCAAGTGAGCTCATCAGTGTCAACGGCGGCTGATCCTCCGACCACTGAAGATGCGCCTACACGTCGAATGGTGCATTGCCGACGACGCCGACTTCTATTGCCACTGCGCAGGACGGGGCCGGGCCAATGGGGACTGCGCGCAAAGCAGCGGCTGATTTACATTGCATGCCGCAGAGGCGTCAATATTGCGTCTCGACTCGCCCGGGTGTCACCCGTGACTGTCTGGCACGTCCGTCTGCACGCGGAGAACGGCAGCATGTCGGGTGCCAGGGTCAAGCCGCGGGGCTCGTGCCGCCTTGGTGCCCACCTCGACCAATATCACGGTCATCTGCGGAGAGCGGGGATACACGATAAGGAGAAGGTGAGAAAAAAAATTCAACGCCATCAGGCAAGGCCCAGAGGTAAAGAAGTTGTGTGGCCAGACATGAAACCAGGGTCCAGGGGCACGGGGGCGATCTCGACAGATTGTGGCTGCCCGGTGACAAAGTGACGCAGCGGCCGCAGAGATGCCCACTACGGGGGGGGGGGGGGGCATGGCGGACCCGTCCGCAGCCCTAATGGCCATGCCGTGCCATTGCGTGACTATGGCTCTGATGCTCTGACGACAACAAGGATGACTCGCCTGCGCGGGCGTCTAGAGCGGAGGGTAGGCAATTTTGGCGTGGGCGGTTTTGGCGTGGCGCCACCGCGCACCGAAGAAGGGTCCGCCGTTGCGGGCTTTGACGATAACGGCCAGCGGCTAGTGATCTCCACCTTGTGAGGTATCGTGGCACGCCGTGGGTGTCAATGTTTTTGTGGGTAAGGTGTTCATGGGATGTGGAGCCGGGCGTCCGCACCGGCCGGCGGCTACGACGAATAATTCGTTGCCTTCCTGCAAACTTCAGGGCACACATCGTAGCGGCGCCGCCAGGGACGTGCGAGTAGGGCGGCAGGGCTCTTGCTGCCGGCATTCATCGTTGCAGACTACTCTACTCCTTCATGACTGCATGTGTCCAAGCACCTCGTTATTGGACCTCGTGAATAGGTACGCTCGCAGTGCTACCTAAGTTCTGGTAGCGCGAGTATCCTCACCTGCTTCGCCGCCGCCGGCTACCGCAGGAAGCACCCGTCACTGCAGCAGCATTGGATGCGAAGAGTCGCTGGCAGCTTAGATGCGCCTGCTCATCTCCACCGCGTCGCGTGGTTGGCCTTCACAGGTTGAGTGCGGCCGGTGCCCGGCCCAAAAGGACAACAGGCCGGGCCAAGAAACATCGATCCGTGGAGCCACGCCATGAGTGTCCGTCGTCGCGTCCGACGCCGGTTCACGTCAGTCAAGCCATTCATGAGCGTGCCGCGCCACCGGCATGCCACCAGTCGGAAATGGCTTCCGTCCATTTGCGTTCCCTCTAATAACCCCCCCCCCCCCGTCTCGTGAAAGCCGCAGCCCCAAACGGGTCTATAGAGCGGTATCGGCGAGACGTCTTCTTTTCCATGCCCCACGTCATAATCTGGGACCCAAGTCGAGTCGGCGTTCGACGGTTCTCATGCCGTCTCGTATCTACCAACAAGTTCCGTCTTATTAGTGAAATCATCTCGCCCTCCCTGATGACATGGCCAGCCCGCGTTCGCCCGCATCCGCCGTCTTTCGGCGCACTCTGCACGTACTGCTTGAGCATCGCCGGTATCGCCGTCTCCCTTAATCGTTGAGCATGCGCTCTTGAGCCACAATCATGCGCAAGCTCCTCTAGCTTGTCAGTCACCCCGTCCCGTGTATACCGAGGCAATGAAGCAAGTCAGCAATCACTCCAAGAGGACACAAACTGGCGTGGGTTGCCAGTCTTCGCCCAATTGGTCGGCAGGCGGTCCGAACGCTCAGCACCCAGGGAGGTAATCGGAACAACTGCGACCTCGCGGTGAATATGGACAGGCGTTTATCTTTTGCCGCTTCATGCACCCTTGCCAATCACATCCCCCTGGCGGCAGCGACCGCTGCAAGGGCCCCATCACCACGCTCATTTGGCCACACTCTAGTCGAAATACCATTCCGCACCTGAGGAAAAACATGATAAAACCAGAAAAGAGACTCATTGAGTCCGGGATCGCGAACGCGTCCTCAGATATGCTGATATGCTATCATACTTGTACAGCCTGGAACTGCACGTGAGTCATGATGATGTACATCCAGATCTCCCTTTCTGTTCAAATCGCTCGGTCTCTCCCCCCATCACTTTCCCAAGCTTCGTTTGTTGTAATATTGGCTAGCACTCCCTTCTCCTTCCTGTTCAGCTACCTGAGGATCAAGAGGCTGGGCGTTTCCAAGGACCCCGCGCTCTTTGGTCCGAATAAGCACCAAGTAGCAAACGTCGTGGTGGTCTTGCGACAGCAGCTTGTCGAAGTCCACGCCGTCTTTGGCGTCTAACATGCTAGACGAACCTCTGACCAGCTGGAAATCTTTCTTGTTTGGAAGCCTTGGCGCCTGTGTTGTATACTGGCCTTCATGCCACTCTTGCCATTGACTCACCCAGTTTCTCGCGGCCGATTTCTGAGTGAACCACCAGATCGTGTAGCTTCCCGAGACGCGCTTTCCGCCCTCTCTCATGACGCGAACCTCATTCTTCTCAATGACGCCCTTCTGCAACTTCAAAGGCACATCTTCCACCAATTCCATCGGGTCCGGGCTACTACTTATGCCCCACCGGGACTTCTTCTTGAACGAAACCGTGGCCGTCTGGACCTTGGAGCCAGCAGCGGTGCAATGGCAAATCAAGGCCATCAGAACCGCCAAAAAGAATAGTGATCTGACGTGTTTTTGAGCGAACATGGCGACAGTGGTTCTGGATGAGAGTGGAGCTGAAAGGGCCTCTCTGGAGAAAAGAGAGTACAATACTTTGAAAATAGGATACGGTGAGTTATGACCTGGCTTGATCTTTGAAGTTGAAGTCAGAGAAGGAGAACTGATGGGCAGCGGACTCGGAGATGTCCCGTTTTATCAGTTTCGAGGCGTCTACCGCTCACGCATCAGATCGGTCCCGACCTTGTCGGGATGGTTTGTCCCCTTCCGGTCAACTGCACTCTCGGGATCCTGGAATGCCTTCCTCGAATTTTGCCTTCAGAGATGAGATCCCCCTTTCTCATTCTATTTTCTTTCGTCGCCATAAGCAAGAGAGCGGGCCGAGCCGCCGTGTCAGATGAGGCGACGTATGGTGCCGCTCGGTATCGTTGCCTACCGACGATGTAGGTCATGATATGCCTACCTTAATCAGCTTCGATTCCACAACCTATCAAAAGGCATGGAGAAGCCTGGTCGGGCTGAGCGGAAACGGGCTCGCCGGTCATTCAAAGTCCGCTCTACGCTGATGTGCTGACCTCACGAATAAGCAACCACGCCTCGCCACACATATCCTTGCCAGATCATCCCGCTCTGAGGGGCAAAGACGATCCATGAGTGCCTGAAGCTAACGGAACGCGGCAGAGAAATTGAAAGAGTCAGAGTTTGCCGTATCTACTGTCTTGTCTATCATTATTTTCGAGGCGCCCGCGGTCTCTCGGCAGCGATGCCCTTGGTCTCTCGGCAGCACTTCGCTATCCCTTCTTGTCGGCCATCGTCCCAGACGCTTGACCGTTCTACTTGTTATTACTCAGCCGTCCCACGAGTCTGCCAAAAGACGTATGTGCCGATAGTTGGGCCGCGGCAAATTAGAAAGGACCACAAACGTTCATTGAGAAGAATCGTATGGGTTCTCGCCTTCGCCAGTCAAGATCGGCACATTATGGCAGGCAGGCATGATCATAAAGCCCAACCCAACGCGCAAGAATGACTGCCCAGCGCCGCCTACATGTCAGCAACAATACAGCAGCGATATTTAGGTATGTGTAAGCTGCGTCTTTTTATTTTTTAATCACGAAAAGGCGAAAAGGGTTAAGGCGCAACCCCACACAGGACGAGGCAAGAGGCACCGTGCTGATTGCAGTCGCCACGAAGTGTGGGCACGTGAGTTTTTGGCTGGCAAATTCGGCTGTATTATTGCTGCGCTTATTGCTGCGCTGCGACTGCAGGGGGGTCATCAAATCCTGCCCACGACTCTTCATCGCCGTCTCTGCTCGCGCGGGACAGGGGAGTGGCCACCTTATTCTCTGCGCTTGGCGACGCGCTCCGGCGCGAGGCAACAGCGTCCGCACTGGGCGATGCCCTCTGGTTCGCTGCCGGCGCGATGTTGGTTTTTCTCAGCCCCTGCCCCTCATCTCCGTTCGCTTCCACAGATGCCTTACGCTTCTTCGACGAACCGGGTGATGAATTCAAGGGTGCCGT
The DNA here is from genome assembly GCA_006538405.1 of Hansfordia pulvinata. Classification (NCBI taxonomy): domain Eukaryota; kingdom Fungi; phylum Ascomycota; class Sordariomycetes; order Xylariales; genus Hansfordia; species Hansfordia pulvinata. The sequence continues at coordinate 2,913,265 of BJKQ01000007.1, read as the reverse complement.
GCTCCGGCCGCTGGCCCTGTCAGCACCCTTTGAGCCCTGTTCCTCGTTCCACACGTTCAGCATGCGCTCGATGCGCGGTGCCCACACATCTTCGCCTTTGGCGAGGTCAGCATGGTCCATGCATCTGTCCGTCTCCAGCGCGAAGACACCTTGTCGGCTTCTGCAGAGTTCCGACATCAAGGCTGCGGATCCAATCTTGGCACCCAGGTCGTGGCAGAGACTGCGCACATAGAAACCGGACGTGACGGTCATGCGGATTTTCACGGCGGGGGGCCCCTTGTCGTCCCACGGTGCAGGGGCACTGGGGTCCGGTGGCGGTGGCACCAGGTCGGTCCCCTTGTGGTTGTTCTTGAACGCAGGCGGTTCGCCCAAAGCTCCGGACATCATAGGCTCCTTTTTAGGCAACTTATTGCGCTTGTTGACGCGGTCGTAGATGAGGTCATCCACCCTCTCCTCGGACTTCCGCTTGAAGTTTTCGTGCGCCTCCAGAGCCTTGTCCTCCTCCTCCTTCTCTTCGGGTGACAACTTTTTCGAGGTCAGCTGCTGCTTGCCGACCTTCCAGACCTGCTCGGCAAAGCCGCGCTCGAAGCTGGTGGACTCTTCCGAAGGCCACCGGTACGGGTGGGTGCCCGGGTCGTGCCACTCGACGATTTCAAGCTCGGTGACGGTGACCGGCCGGGTGGCAATTTCGCGTGGTATGGGTTTGCCCTCGCGGGCGTATTCGTATAAAGGCTTTCCCTCCATCTTGAGGGCTGAATAGAGGGGGGGCATCTGTTGGTAGTTGCCGCGGAAGGACTTGAGAGCCTCTTCGACCATAGGTCTGGTTATGTGGTCGTAGGCAGTCTTCTTCAGGACCTTGCCGGTGCGGTCGTACGTGTCGGTGGCGGCACCAAAGAGAACAGTGGTTTCGTAGGTCTTTGTGCATTCGAGAAAGGACTGGAGGGACTTGGTGCCGGTGCCAACGCCGAGGATGAGGACGCCGGAGGCAAGGGGGTCGAGGGTGCCGCCATGACCGATCTTGACGCGAAGCTCTTTCTTGTTGCGGCGCTTCTTCTTTTGCGTCTGCGACTCGATAGCTCTGGCCTGTTTCTCGCCGTCGAGCATGGGCTTGAAGAATTGTGAGGGACCAAAACGCTCCTGGCAGTTTCGAATGACCTGCGCGGAACTCATTCCGACGGGCTTGGTGATACCTGTAGAATTGGATAGTCAGCATCGGCGGAGCCAGGGCCAGGAGAAGGAGGCGAAGATGGGCAAGCATGGGTCACCAACCAAAAACGCCATTCAAGTTGGCGGCCGCCATTTTGAGATGGTTTTGAACGAAAGGCTGAATGAATTTCATAAGGCGGGCTGGCGAGAACGGGGATTAAGCAGCCGGCATCAGTTCATTGCGAGACCAGGCGTCGCGGGGCGGTCGGCCAAGGGCAGTGCGGGCGGCGCGGGCAGGCGGCGTTGCTGGGTCTGGCAGTCTTTGCTGGAGACGAATGCAGCAGCGCGTGAGGCGAGTCAGTCGCAATGGAGGTGGGCAATGGCGGGTCTTCGCGATTGGCGGGTCCGCTGTAGCCGTCGCGCAAACTGATTGCGGATTCACAGGAGGGAGCGATACAGGTCGAGATGGAGAAATTCAATGCGCTTTGCGACGAACTTTGCGCACTGCGACGCGGTGGATGGGGAGCAGCAAAAAAAAAAGTCCAGGAACGGGGAGGTCTCAGACGCTATCCTCAAACGGGAGTCAGCTGGGAAGGATCAGCTTCTTGCTGGTCGTATGTTCACAGTCGTTTATGATCGTGCTCCTGGTTTCTTTTCGGAGGGTTTCAGCACTCCATGGTGTCTTCGGACACGGTCTTTCCTCCAGTTACCCGCATTGCATGTGAAGCCCACGTCCGGTCGCTGTGGACCTTGCCTTACCTGTCCGTACCTCCTACTCCCAATCGGCGCCCAGCTGGACAGGCATCGGGCAGTCAGTCAGCTCTTTCCCAGCGGCCGAGTCCAGCCCCGCGACGGACCTGCCGCGCAAACGCCACTTCACATTGCCATCCCGGATCCGTCCTAAATCATCATCAGCATCATCATCGTCATTTCATGCACCAACCGCTACCACCCACATACGAGAACTACCGACCGCGGATCCCCACACACCACCACGCCATTCGACTATCTCGCTCGTCTTGCCTCCTGCCTGGCTCAAACGAACCCGCTTTAGAGCCTCTGTTTGCTCCGAGCCACCAGCCAACACCACGGTCCGCCGAATAGCGCAACCTCATCTTTTCCCACCGACACCCCATCCCGCCTCCTCAAGATCGCGGGACGCACCCGTCACCATCGCGACCCAGCTTCGCGACCCAGCTTCGCGCCACCTACACCTCCCGATCACGGCCCTGCGCCCACCTCCGTCATGTCTCGCTCTACGCCGCGCAAGAATCGAAACCAGAACCAACAGAACTCTCCCGCCCAAAAGCAGCAGCACAACGCTCACGCCAGAAACGCATCCCAGCACCAGTTCTACCTTCAACAGCAAGCTCAATTGCAAGCCCAGCAGCAACATTTTTATGAGTACCAACAATATTCTGACTTCACTCCTGCTCAGTATGCCGCCCTCTACGAAAGCCAACAGTCTACCATCGCTGTAGACCCCGCGGTCGCCGCCTCGGCCGCATCTCAGTTCAGCGTGGCGTCTGCCCCCCAGCGCCGCCTGCGGTCGCCGCGGCCCGCTCCATTGAAGAGCTTTCCAATCAGGTCCTGGACCGCTACCTGGGCTATGTCTCCAACACCCTCCACTCGGCGCATCTCTGCGTCGTGTATGCCTTCGACCCCCAAATCAGTAACTGGGAAAAGACTTCCGTGGAGGGCACCCTTTTCGTTTGCAGCCGAGATCAGACTCAGCCCCGGCGCGGTCATGACGACGGCTGCGGTCCGCACGCCGACCCTTGTATCTTCGTCTTCAACCGCAAAGGCCTGAACAACCAATTGATCGAGTTCAGGGACATAACAGATTGTGAAGATCAGGGCGATCTTCTCAGCTTCAAGGTCGGCGAGTCGGGCATTGGCCTCTGGGTTCACGACGAGAACTGCGGCCGCAGGACGACGGCCTACGCATTGATCAAAAAACTCTGGGCTGCCTCTCGCCAGTCCCAACAGCCCCCAGATCCCATTTCTACCGGCCATTCCATATCTGTCGACCATCTGTTCGCCAGTATTGGTCAGAGGTAGAAGTTGCAGGTAAACACGAATCAAACCGGCTCCACCCTGATAATGGGCGCGCCTCAACCCTCGCGCTCGCGGAGGCCCGCGGCCATCGATTTAGCGTTGCAAATTTTATTGTGTGTTGCTCATTTAGACTCAGGAGACTCAGCGACTCAGCGACAGTCAGGATGAATCTGGCCGGCTTCACGCCCGGTCTCATGCCCTATTCTTGCTTTAGAGTTGTCCATATACCCCAGAGCGATTCGCACAGGACCTTGCTCTGACCACGCTTCGTCCGACGGTGAAACACGCATCTTCCCAGCGCCTCTCCTCTTCAAATGGTCCATGTGACAACAGTGTCGATCCTCGCCTTGCCTTTCTTTCGGTGCCACGCAGCTATCTGCGAAGGCCGCGATACGTACTCCCTATGCTATTGCGCGCGCCTACTTAGCCCTCAATGGGTCGGTATGTGAAATACTCAAAGCTGGCGCCTTTTGCCCCCCCATTCAGGTCGGAGCAGGCCAGTCCTACAAACGCCCCTGTGAAGCTCCCGTGGTCCTGATGTTCACCGCACTCGTCCGACAGCATCGACGCATCGTATACTGGCCCTATCCTCAACAGGTCACCCCCTTCAAGGCTGTAGTAGAATTGTAGCTCTGCGCCCTTGATCTCCAGCGCCAGCTTCACTTTTCCCTCATTAGGTATCTGGATAGGTTGTGCCATTGGCGTGCGCAAGTCACCCTGCGGCCAAGACACCTCCGAGGTCATCAGCAAGAGCTCGCGCTGTCCATCGCTGCCGGCTGTCACCGTGAGGTAGAAGAAGTTGTATCGACAATAGTACGCGGTAAGCCCGGCGAACTCTCTCTCGTCGGTTGGCTCGAAATGGACCTCGGTCTCGGCGTAGTAGGAGAAATGGGTCTGCCTCCGCGCCACCAGGGCCTGCTCGAACCAGGACCCGATGGCTTCACGCCCGTATAGGTGTAGCCGGCCGTCGCGCAGCGAAAAGATCCGGCTCGTGTCGGGCGTCCGCAACCATTGAAAATCCTGGTGCAGCTGGCCGGCAAAGGAGTACTTTCGCTCTGCCCAGTGCTGGCCGTCGTCCCTCAGGCCCGGTACGTCGACTGACACGGACGGCACTGGCCCGTCTTTGACGTAGAGCCAATCGTCCTGCCAATATGCCTCCTGGATGGACGTTTCCCTTCCCAAGATGCAGCGGCGCTTGTCTGTGATGGGCCGCCCCATCAGATGCACAAGGTACGTCCTTCCGTCGGGCGTGCTCACAATGTCGCCGTGCCCGGCCCGCTGCAGCGCTGCCGACGGCGCGTCCTTGGACGTCAAGATGTGCTTCTGGGGGTGAAGCTCGTAAGGGCCCCAGATGTCTCTGGACCGCGCCAAGGTGCACGCGTGGTCGTACGCGGTGCCCCCTCCGCTGTCAGGAGATAATACCATCCGTTGCGCTTGTACAGGTGCGGGCCTTCGACAAGGTCGAGCTCTGTGCCATGAAATATCGTCTTCCACGGGCCGACCAGCCGGCCCGCAGCGGCGTCGAACTCCTGCAGCCGGATGCCGGCGAAGAGCCGCGGCCGTGCCCGGTGGTCCTGGATCATGTTGACGAACCACTTGCGGCCGTCGTCATCGTGGTACAGAGACGGGTCGAAGCCCGACGAGTTGACGTACAGCGGGTCCGTCCAGGGGCCCTCGATGGTCGGCGCGCTGACTATGTAGTTGTGCGTGTCCTTGAAGGAGCCGTCCTTGCGCCGGACCACCGTGTACACAAGCCAGAAGCGATCGCCGTCCCAGCTCAGGCACGGCGCCCACACCCCGCACGAGTCGGGGACCCCGCGAAGGTCCAGCTGCGCCGCGTTCAAGGGGCGCGAGCTCGTCGGCGCCCAGTTCGCGAGGTCGCGCGACCAGTGGATCTGAACCCCTGGGTACCACTCGAACGTCGATGTTGCGATGTAGTAAGTGCACTCACGAGGCTCGCTGGCCGTGGTCTCGGCAGTCTCGTCTCTGTGCCGCTCGTCGGGCACACACACGATGGATGGGTCCGGGTGAAATCCCGGCAGAATGGGGTTTTGAATCAGGGGCATATCTGCGGCCTAGGAGGGGCAAGAGAGTGTTTTGATCGACGAGATGGCCGTTCCGCTCGCATCCAGGTAGATGGGGAGACTCTTAATGAGGTAAAGTTATCTCGAGTGAGCCGTTCAAGGCGGCTGAAGACTGCAAGTTAAGGGATCTGGGAATCCCAGTGTAGGAGCAGCCACTCCGTGGTCGGCGGTACATCGCTCTCTAGATACAAGTTACCCCTCACACTATGGCTTCCTCTTGCTACAGATTGGTGCATCTCAAATTGAGCGGACGGGACATTCTGGCCGCCAGTCCGCCGGGTGCAAAGCCCGTTGAACGCCAGTTCCCGGAACTCTTCCCGCTGTAGCCGATTGCCCATGTAACGCACCCCGCACCAACACGACACGGATGTGCTTTCACGTACACAAACACGCCCAGACTTTTCTGAGGAAACCTTGCACGCCGGCTCGAAAATAAGCTGCTAGTCAAAGCTGTCGGACATGAAGCCATTCTAGCACTGATTTGGGGAAATGAAAGCTCCCCTGACCGATCGGCGCCGTCTTCGCCGACAGCGAGAAGCCGAGAGCCATTCAGGCTATGCCCGCGGGGAGTGGTATTCGGATACGGAAAATAGAGCTTGACTTGGGTAGCATTGAGAGATGAAGGGCAACGCGAAAGTGTTTGTGAGAACTATCCAATAGGTGCACATGTAAGTGGCTGTTCCGTGCCCTTCTTGTAAGCAGCGACTGATAATCCCGAACTCTTGTTGGTGAAGACTCAACTAACCCCCCACCCTTTTACACTCTTCACTACTTGAGTAACAGGCAGACATTCTCGCAGCAAAGAGGACGCGTCCATCACGCAGTCCGCTCCCGGACCTGGTGGAAATGCACGGGCAGCCTGGCCTTCTTCCACAGCTGCAGATGCCTGCAGCTCGCGACCCAGTCCTTGGGCGCGTCGGGCGCCAACTTCCAGTCGAACAGGTAGGCCGTCTTGGCCAGGGCGAGGCGGAGCTCGAGGTAGGCGAGGTTGATGCCCAGGCAGGCCCGGGGCCCCATGCTGAAGGTGAGGGTGAAGGGCCTGGCGGCGTTGCCCTGCCTGCCCTCGGCCAGCCAGCGCTCCGGGCGGAAGACCTCGGGGTCCGCGGCGGTCCGCTCGTCGTGGTGGACCGTCCACACGTCCGTGGCCACGTACACGCCGGCGGGGATGTACCTGCCGTCGACCGTGTCGCCGGGGGAGATGCGGGGCCCGCCGACGGGCGCGGGCGGCACCAGGCGCATCGACTCCTCGAGCACGGCGTTGAGGTAGGGCAGCTGGGCCGCCGTGTCGCCGGTGATGTCGGCGGACCGGGCAAACGCCGACCGGACCTCGTGCGCCAGGCGGGCCGCGCACTCGGGGTACGTCGCCAGGTACCACACGGCCGCGGCCAGGGCGGTGGCGCTGGTCTCGGCGCCCGCGATGAGGAAGATGCCGGCGTTGGAGGTGATCTCGTCCAGGCTCAGGCTGCCCTCGCGCACAATGTGGGCAAGCAGGTCCTCCGTCTGCACCTCGTCGCCCATGGCCAGCCGGCGGCGCGTCTTCTCGGACGTGTCGGCCGCGTGGCGGGCCGCGTTCTCCATCTGCCGCTTGGCGCTGGGGATGACCATGGGCAGCGCCCGCAGCAGGTACTTGAGCGCCGGCATCCGCTCCCCCAGGTTGAAGAGGCTCGTCGCGTACAGCGTTTCCAGGATGCGCGAGACCCACAGGTGGTGCTTCCCTGCTTTGACGGCTCCAAAGGACTCCCCAAAGGTGAGCTGGCCTGGACCCGGAGTATCACATCCCGTTAGCTGATGATCTGTCTGCTTCGAGGTCGGGGACGGACACCCAGGAATAAGAAACGGCCATGTCTTCTTTTACACCTTCTCTTTCACACATCCGCCTGCTGAGGGGACTCACCCATAATGTCAAAAGTCAGCCACTCCCAGACCGCGGCCATGTCCACGGCCTGAGGCCCGCCCTCAGCATTCTCGGCCTTGGCCAGATACTCCATCAGCAGGTCCGTGTTCTCCACCACGACGTGCTCCTGGTCTCGCAGGGCTTGCGTGCGGAAGGCCGGCATGAAGAGCTTGCTGAGTTGGGCGTGCTTGGCGGGATCCTGCTCGTATGCGATGTTGGACACGGGGCTGTTGAGGCTGTAGAAGAGATCCGACTTGACGAAAAGACGGCGCGTCTTGGACGGCGCTGCGTAAATGTCCCGGTACGACTGCGCGGTCGCAAACGACAACTCGTTTGGTGCAATGCGGACGACGTCGCCTAAGCCAGAAGAAGCCTCGTTAGAGAGAGAGAGAGAGAGAGAGAGAACCACCCAATCTAGGGGGCTTGGGTCAATACACACCGTACTTGGCGTGAGTTGCCTTCATGATATGTGGCCATCTACCGCTGATCCAGGTCTTGATGTACCAGAGCTTATGCCATTCAAACCCCGTCAGCTCAACGTCTCGGTAGACTTGGATGCTTCCCAGACTTTACCTCTGAGAACGCCGCAAGCTTGGGCCCCGGGTACTTGGCGAGGGGATGCAATGTGAAGCAGTATATCATCCAGCCGACATAGTACGCTATAGCCTGTCGTCACTTCGCGTCAGCCGGAGTTTAGACGACAATGCTGGACTTGTACGCACGAGAGCGGCCACAGCCGCGGCCAAGGTCGCGACAGCCATGCCGGGAAAGCACTCTACCGAGCGAGTTGGTGATGTTTTTTGAGTGAGTAGGCCCAGTCGGACGGGTCCCTGTTCCTCTTCAATGTTGATCCGGGTCTTTGTTCCTCCAGTTCGGGCAAACCGCAACGAAGCTCTATCGGGGACTCGCGCCCGGACCGCGACAATACCTTTTATTTATACACGTACGACACAACCCACGCGTAGGAGGCAGGCCAGTGTGTTCTGCTCGTGAGCCCACATGCCGGGGCCACGCGCAGAGTGCTTTCCGCATTAGCCAGTGAAGACTGCGGCTTTAGTCACAAACCCGGTTAACCTCTGCGACGCTTGGGTGTGTATCACACTGGAGCACAGTAGGCGACGATAATGCCGTATCTGCACGAACCCTACCCACATGTGCCCAGGCCCTTTGGCGGCCAGGGTGCTCGTCTCACGCACACTCGCAGACAGCCATGGCCCGGATGAGGGTGGGTGGCACCCCGAGACCCCTGGATCCTGTTACAACTGGAGATCTCTCGAGTCGAGCCAGGGGACAGGACACCTTCGTGGCCTCGTGGCCGGCTGTACGAGTACTCGTAACGCCGGGCACTGGCATCACGACGGGGTTGCAGACTGCGGGTGCTCCCAGAGTGCAGAGTGCCGAGCAGGCCATTGGGCCAACGCTGTCATCTCGGAAGGGGGCCAAGCATGCACGGCTCTTTGGCACACCCCGCAGATAGTGCTGGTCTCGCTGTGGGTGGCGGGGCCGATGCCACCCTGTTGCATACCCGTGCCGCCACTAACTTTTAGGTCAACGTCTTTTGTGTCTTTGTGCCGACTACCTACTCCAGGTACGGGTGCTCGTGCTCGTGCTCGTGCTCGTGCTCCAACAGAAACGGCTCACCGCTCGTAGATAGCTGTCGAGGCTCGCAACGCAGTCGTTCCCAATGTCGTGCGACGTGATGGGGAGCAGTGGCCCGGCGGCTCGTGGCATCACACGGCGTGCTGGTATGCTGCGCGGCGGGGTCGCGACCTCGGGCAGCAAAGCAACGCGCGGACAATGCGTGCTCCGCACTTTTGCTTTTCTCCTTACCGAGCTCTTCCTCAGGACTCGCCAGCGGCGTAAAGACCAAGCCATTACGTAGTCGCCGCCGCCTCCTGCCAGACGGTATGTGAAACGCGTTGAGGACTTCAAGGGCCTGTGAAGCCACCTATCCTGTATGCGCCTGCGTTTCCCCATGCGAATAGATCGAAGCCGGCGGTGCGGTGTACGTTCTAATCCCCATGCGGATAACAAATCACTCATGTGTATAATCGTCTCCAAAGCGTCTAGGGTCTCAAAGGCGCCAGGCTCACGGACATCAAGCTCTATGCCAAAATTCCGCTGTCCATCTATCTATATTATACTCTGGCCTAATCGCTTGATCGTCCACCCAGCACAGGCAGGGTCTACCCTCGCAGGGGTCAGCCCCGCGTGCCCTGGTGCACACCCCGACACCCACATCTTTCGGCCCTGCTAGCTCATCTGCTAGGCGGCCGCCGGGGCCGCCGGCTGCGCGAATTTGATATGGGCAGTCGAACATGTAGGTAGGTACGAGTGAAAAGGGAGCAATGGGAATAGCTGCATTGGTAGGTAGCTAATGATGTGTAGAAGGGAGAGTTTCCCGATCGGCCCCCAGTTGGCCATTTCTGCCTAATAGAATACCCCTCTTCACGGTCGCACCTTCCCACGAGTAGTAGGCATGGAGCGCTCAGCAGCTCTCAAGCCACTGGGCTGCCAGTCGCTCTAGCGCCACCCCACGTAGAGAACCAGACAAGAATTCATCAGGGCGGGCCTCAGGATAGAGTGGCTGTATGTAATGTGTAACAGTGAATCGTTGCGAAAGCGACGGTCAGGTGTCGATATTACATCCAGACCGGCTGGTACATATGAACATGAAGACCTTTCGGGCGTGAGTTCAACCCAGTGCATGACGATGCACGCCATGACCCAGAGCGTGGGATTATTCAGACAATATAATGCACCTGTAGCTTCTCTGTCCATGGTAAAAGAGTGGCGTCATCTGCCCACGTTTGCAATAAGACTTAGGTGCACCTTACTTATTCGTGCCTGGCCTCCAACATTCCCCCCAGCGTCGCTTGAGGACGCTTCTGGCAGAGGCGCGAGACCGCCGTCAAACGATTCCGCCAATACCCCAATAGTCAGCCTCACAGCCACCGGCTACTCGATCCAGGTGACGACATGACCCTACGAGCGTGGCACGGCCCAAGACTGAAGCAGACTGAAGCGATTCCGAAGCCACTGGTGCTTTCCATGTAGGCCAGCATGCACTAGCACCGCGTCATGAACCACCAAGCCGGTGTCCAAGCCAGCCACTCGCCTCATCGTGACCTGGGGAAGCCTGGGGCCGGATCTGTCGGCATGCGCTTAGCAGGCTGGTCGGCGTCGTCGGCGTCGGCGCTAGAGAAAGCATATCGCGACAAGCGGGTGTGGACTGTCCTGAACCGGCATGGTTCCGGTTGCTGGCCATGAGATGCCCGGCTGCAACTCGCTGGCGGCCACGGCAGATCAGCAGTTGGACTGAAATGATGACTTCATCTACCTTTCCGCAGACACCGCGAGTTTCAAGGTTCGGCGGTCCTTGGACACCATGTCGACGTGCTCGCCGGTGTACAGCCCCCAATGGCGTCTGGCTTTAAAGCATCTCAACATCCCGCGTGGTTCCCAAGTGGTGCTGTGCTGTATGGCTCTTGCCTTCATCTCTCTATAATCCAGAACCAGAAGATATTCTCAATATGAAGCTGGAGCAGACCCTACTTACATTTCTCGCCGCAGACGCGGCTGCTGCGCAGTCGATGAATCTGACAGAGGCTCTGGGCTCGCAGAATTCGAGCTTGTCGTCCCTCAGCAGTAAGGGCTCCCGCATGGCGAATCCGGCCGCATTGGGCGTCTCAACTCTAACGCTTCCGCCGCAGGCCTGCTCTCGCGAGACCCGGGTCTTCTCAGCACCCTCAACAGTCTCCGCAACGTGACGATCCTCGCCCCGGACAACGATGCCCTGAGCATGGCCATGGGCGACTCGAGCCTCAGCTCGACCTTCATGAACTCGAGCGCCGTCTCGGCCTTGCTGATGTACCACGTTCTCAACGGCACCTACTACGCAAGCAACATCACCAACACCTCGGCCTTCATTCCCACCGCTCTCAATGACACGGCATACACGAATGTCACCGGTGGCCAGCGTGTCGAAGCGAGGCTTTACAACAACAACGTGACTTTCTTCAGCGCTCTCAAGCAAAACGCATCAGTCGTCATGCCCGTGAGCTCTTCGAACCCCGCGGGATCTGGCTACCTGTGGACCTGTGACTGATGACTTTCCCAGGATATGAACTTCACCGGTGGCACCATACACATTATCAACGGACTCCTGTCCATCCCGGGCAATGACACGGCGACACTCTCCAACGCCAACCTGACGGCCGCAGCCGGCGCCATCCGCAGCGCCAACCTGTCCCAGGCCCTCGAGGGCATGAGCAACGTGACCATCTTCGCCCCCAACAACCCGGCCTTCGACGCGATCGGCAGCGCCGTCGGCAACCTGACGGCCATGCAGCTGGGCAACATCATCAGCTACCACGTCGTCAACGACACCGTCGCTTACAGCGACATGCTGAGCAACGGCACCAACCTCACGGCTGCCGACGGCCGGGACATCCGCATCACCAACATCAACGGCACCCTCTTCGCGAATGCCGCCAAGATCACCGTGCCTGACATCCTCGTCGAAAACGGCGTCATCCACGTTGTGGACCAGTAAGTTCCGCCCCTCGCCCCTCTGGACCATAGCAAGAAATGGTGAGTTGACACCCACTTCCAGGGTCCTGAATCCGGACAACACCTCCGCAACACCAAACGCCACGGCCACAACGGCATCGCCCGGGTTCCCCGGGGCGTCCACAGGTACGGACGGTATCCCGTTCACGAGCGGTGTTGCGACCCCGACGACCACCTACCCAGCAGCGACGTCCGGTGGCGGGGCGACCGAAACTTCCGCGTCCAGCTCAGAGGGTCTGGCAGCGCTTCCCTTGAAGACCGGCGTGGCTGGCGCTGCGGCCCTCTTCGGAGGCGCCGCACTGCTCGTAAATCTGTAGCCAGCTGGGGAAACATTTCGAGAGTCTTTGGGGGGAAAGAAAACGATGACTGAAGAGGCAACTGTTTTCGCGCATTGCGAGTCGACGAGTAGCTGAATAGTAGTGATCGGGCGAATCCGCAATATCGAAATACGATGATGGAAATATTGATTCTGCATAATCTTATAGTCTACGAATACGCCTATGCTATCCAGTACCAAATGCGCTCCGCAATGTTGCGTGGAACCACCTCGGGCCAAGTGCCCTCAAGGTCATCGATTTCGCTTTTGCCGCTCCACAGGTCCATCTCGGACGCTTTCACGAATTTCGTTCCGCGAATGACTTTGTACCCTATGAATAGCGTCGCGAAGATGGGGATGTCAATGTACGGCGGCAAGAACGTCTTGGCTGTGAACTTTCCCGGGAAGAAAGCGTCAAATCCGTTGGTAAGGGCAACAAGCAGACAAAAGCAGATGGAGAAGCATGCGAGGTACGGTTGGAGGGGTGACTTGTAAGGCAGGCTGTCTCTGGAGATGGCGTTGTACCTGAGACCGCAATAGAAGCGAAGATAGACGGCGCAGGTTGAGGCCCAAACTATCAGTGTTGATACCGCCGACAGGTTCGAGAACCAGAAAAAGACCTCCTCGCCGCGGTTGTTGACGTTGAGATAGCTCAGGCACCCGAGCGCAGACGTCGCTGCTACGCACCCAAATGGTACCCCGAATTTTTCGTAGGTAAGAATCCGGGGTGCTTTCCCATCCAGTGCCGCCGAATACAGCACTCGGGTGGAGGCATAGAAGAACGAGTTGCCTGCCGACCAGGCCGAAGTCAAAACAACGGCATTGATGATCGATGGGAGCACATTGATGCCACCATTCTGAATGGCGATGACAAAGGGCGACGCTGCTGCGCCCGGCGCTGACTGGTCGATGGCATTGAGCAAGCCTGGGTCCTCGGAGGAGACGCACATGGTCACAAGAAAGATGCCCAAGACGTAGAAGAGCAGGATCCGCCAAAAGACGCGGCGGACAGCTTTAGGGATGTTACGGCGGGGATTCATCGTCTCCCCGGCCGCTATGACGACCATCTCGCTGCCGCCGTAGGCGAACGTTGCCTGCGTAAAGACTTTCCAAAAGGCCAAGAAGCGGCCGGTTGGCCCGGGCTGCAGGTATTCGTTCATGGGGCCAGGGTGCGTCCAGTAGCGAAAGCCAATCACATCGCCAGTGGGAGAGCCTCCGCAGGTGATGATGAGCATGAGGAGAATCAGCCCGACGATTGTGGTGAGCTTGATTGCGCCAAAGACGAATTCGGCCTCGCCATAGACTGCCACCGGCAAGCAATTGACGAGGACCATGGCAACGAAAAATAGCGAGATGAGGGCAGCTTTAGGCACTTGGTTCGGCCAATAGTCAACAATGACCACGGCGATGGTGACTTCGATGGGGACGCCGATGGCTAGCTGGTACCAATAGTTCCCTACGGACAGTAAGCTGGTCAGCTCTGCGTGCCACGTCCATCAGGTCCAAACTCACATCCCAGGGTGAAACCCAACGCCTCATCGGCGTAGCGGGTGGCGTAGACAGGAATGGCGCCAGGGAGCGGCAGATAGGCGGCCATCTCGCCGAGGCTATTGATAACGCAGTAGAGATTGAAGCCGGTGATGAGGTACGCCAAGACCGTCGACAGAGGGCCGGCCAGGGACAGCATCTGGCCGCTCCCCACGAAGAGGCCAGTGCCGATGGCGCCAGACAGGGCGAGAAACTGAACATGGCGGGATTTGAGCTTGCGGTCGAGATTGCCAAGATGGTTGGTTTCGCGGGGCGGTTTCAGATCTCCGGCGAGGTCGTCTGGAGGGGCTGGGGCGTCGGGGTCGACAGGGCGCGGCATGGCAGCGGCCTGGATGTCAGCCATGGTGTCTGTTGTCGCGAGCGATCAAGCTGCCAGCGCCTGAGCCGCCCATGGTCGCGAGGGCTTCTTAAGTGTATTGTATCGTCTGGGCGTTGGGGGGAATGGCAGGGTAAGGCTGGTGGACGGGCACGCTGCGAGACTCAACCCCATGTCACGTAGCATCTGGGAAGCTGGAATCTCGAATTCGGCAGGTGTAAAGCCAGCCGACTGACATAACGCTGGCAAACGCCAGCAGGATAGCACGGCCAGATACGGTTGTCGAGATGTTGTGATTGGTGGTTGGCGCCGTGCCACGGGAGGATTGAGGATAGGGCGGTGGGGGGATGTTGGTCACGCTGCGCTACCCCAGATCTTGGCGCGCTCTCTGGAAGGATATCGGTGGTGTCGGGGGTTTGAAAAGCATTGCAGGGAGGGGAGAGGGGAGAGGCGGAGAGTGAGGGTGCAAGCCGAGGAGACGGAATTTGGAGAAATGAGGCTGGAATGTGGCGCACCGAATGCAGCAGCGGCGATGGCGGTAATTGTATGTGGTGAGTCGCGGCAGTGACTGATATGTAATAAGTCGGCTTCTTTATTTGCATTGATCCATGCATCTAAAGTAGCAGACACACATATCCAATGCGTCGAGTCTGCCTGTGAACAAAGGGCGCCCGCCTCCGCTATGAAACCGAGAGGTCCTACATGTAATTCCATTCCGCATTGATGCAATGTCGGCCGGCCCAGGCGTTCGCTGTATCCCTTATATACAGCATCAATCAATCGCAGAGAACTTGACTCCTAGATGCTCGGCGGAGAACTATGCTTGCAAGGCGATTGCCACCTCCCACATTCTGCCACCGCCCAAACATCCCATCGGCCGGAGTCGCCAATCTAAGACCTACGCAGCCACCGCGCTCCTTACCTCCTGTGAAGGTAGCCATGCTCGAGACATTGCTCGATCGTGCAAAGGAACGCGTTTTAGATGCCAGGCAGATCGACTGTACTGATCATCAATACGTATTGAGAGTTTTGAGCTGGCGACGAGGATGTTTGCCGATATTTCAGGCGACAGCCGGTTGCCGCCCTTATCACGGCAGTGGAAAATGCAGGAAACATGGCAAGTGCCGGAAGAGGGCGATGCAGTTGACCTTGTCGGCCACTCATTCACCTGGCGGGTTGCCCTGTGTGCCTGCCCACGCCACTCAGCCCATACTACTGCAAGCTGTGCGGAGTCCTCTCACGACGGGAGAACGCACGTGAGGGTGTGCCGTGGGTTGTGGTCCACACTTAGCTCGACTGGTCATCACGACCAGCGTCGGCGACGTCTGCAGAGAACTCGCATGACTAGTCACAGAGTGCGAGTCTGCCTGCACATTGGTATCCAGGGGCATCCCAGAAACAGGAAAGCGAACCGTGCGCGTGGATAGAAACAACGGCAAGTTTCCCACGGCTCCATCCCTGAAGCGCCCACGAGGTCAGCGGGGCCGCGCCAGCCGGCTCTGGAACTATGCGCTGGCAAAGCTGGCGAACCTCCGGGAAAGGCTTCTCGAAGACGCAGGGGCTCCTTTGTGGTCCCTCCGTTCGTTCTTGCAGAGAGAAATGGCATTCGCCGGAGGATATCTGCCAGCCGCGTCAAATACTAAACCCAAGCTAGTGGCTGGTTGCGAGGTTTTCGAGGATGGCAAGCCAGGGGTCCTCTGCAAGACGGTGATCGTCACAGGCATCTAGGGTACAGCCTGTGGTAGGGGGTGGCGGGGTCAACTACCCATCTCGGAGAATTGGCGACTGAGGGGGCACTATTGTTTCCTTCTACTCGTCTGTCACTTGGCCTCTGATCTGGCATTCTCAAAGCTCTTCGCATTGCTAACATTACATTCTGCGTACCCTGCTAAGACTGGGTGTAAGGAAAAAGGTTCGTCGTAAATCGTCCGGATCGTCGTGTGAGAGTTGGTTTCTATGGTACAAGGCCACTGCGGCCGCACTCGTTCATACCGATCCTGTCTATCTCGTCCAGTTCATAACCACTTCCGTGGAGCTAGCCGCCCCTCGTTGGCAAAGGAAAACGTAAAGTAAGAATCTTGGCGCAGCACAAAAAGTCATGTGCGCGCTTGCGTTTGTGTCTGATGAGATGGAGGCGGGCACTCTGACCCTTCAAACGTTGTGGCTGACGCGCTGGTCGGAGGCCGAGTCGTCAGAAACGGCGGAGACGGCAGAGGGAGAGCGCTGCGACTCCTTGTACACCTCTTCGATGCTCTTGGTCTCCCTCATCTCGGCGCGGCGCCGGCGGTTCTCCTCGACCGAGCTGGAGTAGCGGAGGTTGTAATAGCTGGGCCAGGCCCCTCCCGAGCCGTCCGTGGCCCCCGAGTCAGCACTCCCGCGACGACTGCGGCTGACCACGGTCGACACGAACCCGGGCAGGAACTGGGTGAAGAACTTGGAGCTGACGGGGACGCAGGCGCAGACAACGGCGCCGTTGGCCTCGGTGAAGCTGAGAATCAGCGATTTGGCCAAGCTGGCGTAAGACGTCTGCTGCTTGGTCACGTAGGTGATGCTCATGGCGCGCCAGATGGCCGCGGCGCACACGCTGTTCAGAGAGAGTGTGGTCAGCTTCGGTCGCAGAGGGCGTCAGCGACGAAAGGGCATGGGGGCAACTCACAAGCCACCGGCGCCAAAGAGGACCAGAACTGAGATCTTGCGACGAACGCTCATCTGCAAGGGAAGGACGATGTGGACAGGGAGCAAAAGAATGAAGACGTCGATGATGATGTTGCAGACGCCGTAAAAGAGGCTCAGAACGTTGTCGTGCTCCTTGACGTTCTGACTGATGGCCGGGTCCGGGGAGAAGATGAGCAACGACACCACCGCACAGACGACTGTGTAGCTGACCACAAGGGCCATGAGGGCTCTCACAGCCGTGCGGAACCCGCGCTGCGGCGACAACCGCAGGTAGAAGGCCAGAATCGACAGCTTGGCCACGCAAAGGGTCGCGAGGAAGGAGAGGCCAGTCACGGCGTTGTACTATCGGAGGCGGTCATGGTCAGTCGCTGTCAGTCTGTCGGGTTTGCACGGGAGCGACAACAACTCACGATGTTGAACTTGTTCGTGTTGAAGGCCAGCTCTTGCTCAGTCTGAGAGTTCATGACCTGCTCAAACCAATAGTCGTCTGCAGTGAAACGTGTCAGTAAAAACTTCGCTGCTATTTGTTCTGGCACGTATGGACTTACAAGGGAAGGTGAAGCCGACCATGATCCACACGGTAACAAGCCCGACGATGTTGAGCCCTGCGAAGTGTCAGTCATTTGCTGTTGGGTATCCTCGCGAGACCAAAGGGCCATCTCACATTCTCCAGTGAGCAAAGCTCGCTTCGCAATGTGCAGCCTCGTGAACAGGCGGACGCCGACAGCCACTGTGGCTACGGTCGAGGTGGCAATGCCAACGGCCTCCTGTGGTCTCATCATCACGAACGATGGTTGGAAACGTCAGACCGATGGCTTGAAATGTCAGAAGAGAATCTGGCTGGGGTCATCAAGCTCGCACAAAGCTAGAGCGCCACGGCTGGTCGTGGAACAGAGAATCCCTCTTTGAGAAAGTTGGGGAGGAATCGAGTGCTGGCGAGGCAGATATATTACTACATATTACTGTCGCGGCTGACAAGCAGGGGGGGGGGGGGGGGGGGTGGGGGTTAGCCATAGGCGGCAACACCAAAACGGGGCATGTGGGAGCCAACGGCGAGATGGCGTGCATGCTGCCACTGGCACACCGTGCTCTGTGCCCTTCTTGAGCTACCCTGGCCCGTTCGAGGGCATCTCCCCTGCGGGTGCACAAAGCGGCTTTGTACAGACAGGCACAGTCGCGGTGGCGTACGACGCTGCCCTCTTTGCCTTGACCTTTCGACCCGTACCCGTCAGAACGAATGCGGCCGGGGACCGGATCGGTACCAAATCACGAAAGGACCCCCCTTCGACGATCACTGCCGACCTGGTCGTCGACATTGGGGGCGGGGAGACGTGGTGCAGGGTCAAGGGCGAATCGACTTGAGCGCAGGCCAGCCGCGCACACGCACCATGCAGCACGCAGTGGCAGCAGCATCGTATTATTACGAGTATCTCTATCCCTCCATATCTCTGTCGACATGGGCTGTATGCGCGTGTCATATCGGAGGCGGCCAAAGGGTCAGGCCGGATCTCCGCGATCAACCCACAATCCAAGAGACGCTTATGTAGGCTGGGCGACCCGTGGCTCGCGGTGCCGCATTTGCGAGCAGGGTCCTTCGTGGCAGCCCGCAGGCGCACTACCGCCAGTTGGCTTTGCTGTTTATTAGGCTGCCCAGATACGCCAGACCGGCGGGTTCCCTATCACATGGGCCCGCATCGCGGCTGCGGCCGACCTGGAGGCCGGGGTGAGGCTGGGTGCATGCGATGTACGCGTAGATGGTGATGGCTCTGGGAGCAAGGGCACAGGGCAGATGGTCGATCGGCAAGGTGCATTCTGCCATCTCCCTGCCCTGCCGGCATCCATGGCACTCATAAGTGATCCGGCCCGCCTTGCGTAAGCCCTGACATGGTATTCCAACACCTGATCAGGTCGGAACGCGATCGCGGAGCAGTCTCGCCAGCGGGAAGCCAAGCAGTCACACTTCCACCATCCCCCACGGCGTCGTCATTCTCAAAATTGTCGCCGCGAGGGGGAGGGGCGGGCGCCGAGAAACTAAGAGGCGTGGTTGGCCAGTGCTCTCTGTTCCAGGAGCGGGCTGCGTGGCTGGCGATGGTAGAGAGCGAGAGAGAGCAAGAGGGCACGAGCGTTCACGACAGGGGCCGCACGGGCATGCCAACAAACTGGGCCACTTATTACCTACCCTTCTCTTCTCGTGCGCCTCTATGTTCTTCCAGCCTCCACTGCTATGACTTACGGGTGGGTGTTGCAATCAACAACAAGGAACGGGTAGTGTACGACAACGCCGACGTCGCAGCCGTCGGAAGACAGCGGTGCTCGAGGTACCATCCGAGAGAGAACAGGATTGAACGATTGACGGATGCACGGGGTCCACGCCTCAAAATGAAGCCCCTCCGTGGTTGTCGAGGTCGAGGTCGTTGAAGGCGATGTGATTGATGCTTGCAGTCCTCTTGCCCAGGGCCTCTGCAGCCATCTGCAGGCGGTTTCCCGCGATACGTGCGCCTTGCAAGGTCTCAACAATGCTGTTATGTTTGCCCTGCCTATTGTTGCAGTCTCCTTGCATCTTGTGCCAGTGGGCAGCCGACGGGTGGCCGCATCCAAAAGTGCATCGCGAGCTATGCCAAGGCATGCCGTTATCGTCATGGCGGCAACCCCTGAAATGGCGCTCCCCGACACGAGCGACGAGTCTCCTGTTACCTTGCTTCGCCACCCAACCGCAGTCGGAGGATATCGCGACGTGGGTGGCCGGCAGTTGCGCCCTCTTAGTTGTGTGGACACCTTCGCCGGCACAAGACCTGCTGCATCCAAGGGCAAGGTGAAGGAGGCGAGGGGGAGGAGAGGGTGGAGGGCGGGGCAGTGGGGAGACCGGCGGCACGCACATGCGCGCGGACGTCTCCTGCTGACATGGCCGTGGGGGATCAGGGATGGTAGCTCGAGGCCGTTTTTTCCTCTCTGTCGAACGGCAGGCGAAGGGCAAGGCCCCAGCGCGCAAATAAGGGAGAGCGGGTAAAAGAGAAGAAAGGTGGCTTGCGAGTGGCCAGTCACCTGCTGACCTGGCCGAACCACCATCATGAGAAGCCTCCCTCTTTCGCCAGGGAGCACCTCTACCTCTGCCGAACGTTGTCCAACGCCAGACCGCTGTTCCCCTCGCGTTGGATGGTCGGCAGACTCGAGCCACCCGCAAGTGCGACCCGGTCGAGACATACTGTTGCAAGCCCACGAAAGAGCCTCGCTTGCTTCGACGTTGGTGTCCTCCACACAGGACTTTGTGTGACGCTTGGCTTGGACGAACTCCTTTTGACAAGCCGGTGAGACAAGACAGGACGGCTTCGGTGGCTACCTGCTTGCAACCAGGCAGGCCCTGGTAAGAAAATGGAGACGCATGCACGCTCAGAACACAGAAGCAGAAGATATGTCATCGCCACGTCAAAGTCGAGGCCTGTGGTGATGGCCACGCGCACCTAGTCGGCGATGGCTGTCGCCAGGCAAGCCGTCTATATGCACATGCAGGCTACTGTAGGCGAGTAGGCAGGCTCTGGGATATGCCTTGTGCAATCGTGGTAATGGGTATCATGTTTCGTTCCTCGGGGCGATTAGTGACCATGATGTTCGAGGGGCTCCACTAGCCAGCACATCGGCTGATTGCCCATATTCATTCCTCTTCACAGCGGCACCAAGGGCCTTTTAATCTCGTATTCCTTCCACCCCCTTTGCCTTTACGGCCTCAAAGAGGCGGGCCAAAAGGATCGGCAACCTTTCGTCTCTTGGAGTCGCGCTCTTTGTCCACGGGGTTCCCGAAGACGGATCCATCGTCTTGGGCGCCTGCAGCTGGTGCTTTGGTCCGCTGCTGAGCCTGTTCGCGCTTGGCTCGCTGCAAAGCCACTAGATCTACCCTGTCAGGGTCACGGCACTTCTTCAGCTTCTTGTTGAGGGGCTTGATGTCGGCCGTGTTGGCGGGCTACATCGAGATATCACGTCAGCTCCAATGCAAGGGGAACAAAGCCGGCCTAGCAAGCACACGGCCAGAGCGCGGTATGGGGTGAATGGGGGCCACTCACCTGTCCCCAGTAGTTTTCATATCTCTCGGGGGCTCTCTCCGAAGCATCTCGCTACAGTTTCTGATGACAGTCCAGACCTTCTCCGCTCCTGCTTCCTGACCCGCAAAAGCTGCCCCGAGAATGCGCTGAACCAGCTCCTCGTCGACAATGGCAAGAGCCGCAAACATAATCTGGCTGGGGGTATAGAGAAAATAGGCGTCGGTGACGAGAGGGCTGAATTTAAGTATGTCGCGCGTCTTGCGGTGGGCACGGTTGAGCCTGTCGTCGTCGAAGTCGCCCTGGGCCCTTAGTTCCATGATGATGCCCTCGAGAGAGCGATGGGGGTGCTTCACGTCAAAGGCGAAGCGGATGCCCTGGCACAGAATGTACTCGGCGGCGAGAACCTCTTCGCCAGTGGTGTTGGGCAGTTTGGCGGCGAACTTCTGCAGGCGGAAATAGTACCCTTCGGCTTTGCAACCAAAAAAGATGCAGGTCTTGAGAAGCTTGGGAGGCGGATATGTCATGATGGAATTCGTGACGTAGAAGCGGCGGAAGAAGATGGCAGCAGTAGCCTGGATATCGGCAGGCAGGTCGAGGTAGGCGGCGGCCTTGAGGAGCTCGACGGTGTAGAATGTCAAGAGTGTCTGCTCTTCGGACGGGGTGAGGAACTCGGGCAGGGGGTCTACAGGAGGCTCGGAGGCGCGCAGACGGGCTGAAATGTGCGTTTGAGCGAGCATGTTGGTCTTTTCGCGGAGCGTGGCCAAGTGGGAGGGTGAGAAGGACCAGAGGCGGAACTGGCTGGTTTGTCGGTAACGCTCATCTTCGGTAGCCATGATGGCGGCCGGCAGTGCCCAGCACCGGGTCCTCACGATGAGGTCGGAAGGTATGGTCTGGTTTCAACTAGAGAGGGCAAGTTCTGGTTTTTGAGCGTGATCTTGGTCGCTGCTGTTGCGGCGGCTGTGTCTGCTGTCGTGTTTGCAGGAGATCGCGTTGTTGGGTGCGGCCGGTTGCAGTTCGATCGTACGGGTGCGATGCAGTGGCGGATGCAGTCTCTACGTGGTGATTCGAATGGAGGTGATGTGTGACGGTGGCGGGGGCGGTGGTGGGCGGAAGTCGGCGGGGTGAAGAGGAGCAGATGGGAATGCAGGGTGGCTGGCGCGTCGCGATGCTGCTCTGTGTACTCTGTGTAAGTGAAGCTGCTACTGGTGGACCAGGAAGACCCGACCCTCGTTACGGAGAGTGGGAGATAACCAAGATAAGAGCTTTGAGAACGAAGCGTCTTCGTGACCGTTTCAGACTGGGGCTAGCTCCGTTTTTCGGGGGGACCCGCCTACCGTACAGCATTCGATGACGTCGCCGCTCTGGCAGCTATCATCGTTACTCCACGGCCTGTGTTAGGTTGAGCACTCCGTACTGGCGCTAGGTAGGTCGTAGCCAGTACGGCAAGAAACCGTCTTGGTAGTTCCGTATTCACAATTGGGCTCCTCCGCACCCATGTGCATTGATGCAGCCCGTTTCAGCTCAGCCACACTCTCATCGTCAGCACCGACCTTGGGCCTGGGCCACGACCTTGGAAACTGGATTCTCCGTTCAGCTTCATCTGAATATTTACCCCCGACCTCTCCAATTCCTTTTCTGCGCCCCTTCTCTCGTAGTCCTCTTGCGCTTTCTCTCCGACTTCGCAGTGAATACGGCGACTTCTCCCGGCACCACCGTCACCCACGACCACTAAGACCACCGCAACAACCGACGACAGCATGGCCTCCGAATCGCCCCAGGCGCCCGCCCAAGCCGTTGTCCACGACGCCCGCACTCAGCAACAGCAGCCTCTGGAGAACAAGCAACCCGCGCCCTTGATGCCCATGGGTGCGTTGTCTCCCCACCTTGCGCCTGCGTAGCGCTCCAGGACCATAACTGACTTGCCGCCAGACCCGCAACGCCCCCAGCCCGAGTCTGACCTCAACCTCCGCGGCGGTGACCGCGGCGGCTGCTGCCCCGGCCGCTTTTGCTTCTGCATTCCATGCTGCATACCCTGCGATTGCTGTATTATTCCACTCTGATTGGGGACCCCTGGATTCTGAGCTGCTCGCACGCAGCTCCTTTCCTCTGTCCGGGGTTGTCTCACTTCAGGTCGTTGGGCATTCCTCATCAGACCGTTGGATGGATCCAACCGACAGCTGGTTGGCGCTGTTGCAAATCCCAGAAGCAGACAAATGTACCCTATTTTGAGATACCCGAATACCTTGTGAAGCAACTTGACATCTGAGTATTCCAAATCGCCCGCTTCTTTCCCTTTCCCATCGTCTCGCCACGCGACTGTCGTCATCATTGCTCCACTCACAGATGCTGCGCGTGCTGCCGCCAGTTCAACGGCGCCTCGGCCCCGGTCTCCACCACGAGATTCGCACGGAGCTGTCCAATCTCTTCAGTGGTGAGCATCTTCAGCTCAGTCACACACGTCTCCACAGACCCCCATGTCTCCCGGATCCTCTGCAGAGTATACACCATGTTCTCCTTCCTGGTAAAGAGAGTCAGAATTGATTGGCGTGTCCGACAGATTGTCTGGTCTAGCACCCAGGCATAGGTGGAGGCTTACCTGGCCATGACCATCGACTCGGCTCCCTTCGGGTCGTCCCGGAAAGCTGGCTCTTTGACAAGATGCTCGATGATCTCCTTGTGGCGAGGCTTCAGCCCCAGATCTGTCAGACTGTACTCGTGCGCCACCACCTCGTCCTCGACCCCGCAGAGCGACAAGATGAGGGCACAGATCACCCCCGTTCGGTCTTTCCCTGCAGTGCAGTGCACCAGAACTGGCGCCGGGTCTCTGGCGCCAGAAGCCAGATGCGACAGAATTCTCGCATATGGCTGGGACTCGTTCGCAGGTGAGGCAGCCGCTTCCAAAATCGCCATATACGCCCCGGCAAATCCCTGCAGGGGTTGTCAACTAATGGTCCATTCGGGGCTGTTCTGCATTGTGTCGCTGCTGCTGCTGCGTTCACTTACGCCTGGGCCGTCCGCGTAATGCTTGAAGCGCACGGCTATCGCTTCAGGAGAGTAGTCCTCGTTCCGGAAGACCGGCGAGAAGATTCTGTCGGCCCCTTCCCACTCCTTGACAGGCCGCACGTAGCCTCCTTTTGCGTCTCGCTTGAATTCCTGCAGCGAGCGCAGGTCGTAGACGTTCTTGATCCCCAATCCCCGCATCGTCTGAATACCGTCCTCCTCGACTTTGGATGGCTCCGCCGCTCGGAACACTATCCCGCGCCGGATCTGCTTCCCCGGCTGTGATGCAATAGGGTATCCGCCAATGTCGCGGAAGTTGGGCAACCCCTTCACCTGGATGAAGGGGGGACTGAGCAATGTCTCGGCCATGTCGAAAATAAGGGCTCGCAAGTTTACGTTTGATACTTGCGACAGCCACGGTCCTGTCATAAATCCGACTCAAGTCTGGGCAGACAAGAGCATTTTATGAGCCATTTGATCAAGACCCCCCCAATTGCCCAAGCCCCACATCAGATCCCACGCAGAAGACTGGTGAGAACTGCCGTGGTTTGTTATCCGTAATCACATCCAGGCTCCAGCATTCTCATTCTTACGCTAGCCGATTCTAGTGGTTGCCACACCTAATTGCTCTGATCTTGTCCCGAAGCAAGGGCGCCGGCGGACTGGGATTGCCGTCTGCAAGGCGACTTCTCACGCGACGGGCTTCTGTGAAGCGCCTCGGCTGTTTGCGAGTCGAGACCCTGCGCTTCGCGGTGAGCTGCAGCATCGGAGCAGGCATGATCAATCATCATGGCCGCTGGGTCACGCCAAGGTGCCAGATGCGCATCACAAACTGCTGACGAAATCTTCCATTGATTGTGTGGTCATATCATGGTAGCCACCGCAAGGAGCCGGCCACTGTTCGGCAATCATGACAAGCCTCCTTGCATGTCTTTCGGGCCGTGATCTATAGTTTGTTGTAGTTGACCCGCGCTACTACAAGCGATGCCGAGATAAGCGAGCGGTCAGATCAGGTTTGCAGTCCAGAAATCTGCCGGTTTGTGTAAAGCTTCTCGACTGTGAAGTCGACACGACTAACACAAGCTTAACAGTCCCCATGGACCCTCGCGAGGCGCTTGGCATATGTTGCTTGCTCAAGTTGAATCGCGAATGACCCTGGCGTTGGATGTGGACCTCCTAAGTGAACGGCTTTCAGTCACGAACCGTCAGCGTTTCCGGCTGTTGAAGAGGACATCTTTTACTTGCCGTAGGTGCTTGCTGTAGTCTCAGAGTACAAAGTGCATGGTGGCTTCGAAAGGCATTGAACCATTGCCGGGGTTTTTTACCACCTCTGCCTGCTTCACCGCTTTATTTGGGATCATATCTTCACCAATGTCCGGTACACAAACATGGCGAGAGCCCCGCCTACTCGTAGAGTCCAATTATGATGTTGTAGAGTCTAGGGTCTGACCGGCTACTCGTACATGGAATGGTTCTGGCTGGTCGAGAGTTAAGCGAAGCGCGGCTCGTGCAATTGTGGCCTTGTAAGATGCATGTCTTGGCCCCGGCCCCCACGATCAGTTGACGAGCTTGATCTATGACATCTTCACTTTGCCAACCGATGCTCTATGGCAGCCTTAGATATGACGCATGGGTGTCAGATAGCCATTGGGTGCACTGGGTCAGCTTTCCATCATCCTGCGTTGGAAAAACACGAGAGATCATGGAACTTCATTGGTGTTGCACGAAGGCTCTACGCTTGGCCATTCACCTCTGCTGTCAGCGTTCAGTCTCTCTGCCGAGGACGTGCCAGCCGCGGCAGTAGCGAGCCAAGAGACACACACCCGCTTCGCACGGGATGATGATAATGCCCTGCAAAATGAGGCTCCATGCCTTGTCTCCTTCCCAGGTCACACCTTGATACGCATCAACCTCGATCTCAGTTGAGAGCCAGTCCCTGCCTCGTGAGGTGAGCCAAAAGCTCAATCGAAGTGCAAGGTACTGACTGCCACGGGGCCATTCATCAGTTCTGTATGGTTTCTTGGTTCACGCTGGAGGCTTCCCGGCTTGCTACTCAGAATATTCAGCCTTGCATATAGACCATGCATCTGCGGAGATGCCCCTCCATGCAGCAGACTGGTAGCACCGGTCCGACACACGAGTGACGGAATTGTCAATCTTTTGCTTTATTTCCGGAAGGTTGCTTTAGAAATTATAGACGGGAAATTCTTGACGGGGTTCATGTTGAACACCTCCATCATGAGCCAGAAGGAGGATCGATTGTCCAAGATAATAGTTAAGCTTCAACTTGGCTGAGTTTTTCCTGGTCTCGAATGACTGTCAAGATACCCATTCAAGGTTTTCAGGAACGGGTCTGAATACAAATTTTACCTACTGAACCACCATACCATCAGCGGCTAGTCAGTAATGTCCGGGTCGGCTAGTCGGGTACGCGGCAGCATTACGAGTACATCCTCGACAATCCGGTAAGCAGACAGGAAGTGCAGCCGACCTGGGTGCAAACCCAGGTTTCGCTGGTGTGGTAGATCTGATTTGCGTGGGAGGAGACGAAACGAGTGAGTGTGTGTGTCATAGTATGACAATATTGGCAAAGTAGCATCATGGCTCTCATGGATGAGTTGAGGCCGGAGGCACACTCGTCTGGGATCAAAAAAGGTAACGGTAGCGTACTCCATGATGGAGAGCGCGTTAGGTGGTATCGGACGATCCGCTCGCCTGCTTGCGGGACAGCCTCAGCTGATGGAGGGCCGCTACAGGCCCCCTAAGGTGGTGACTTGCGGGCGTTGAAAGCGGGCAGCCAATCGATCGTCGCGCTTGCACGCCAGATTGGATGCCGGCGCGTCCGTGAGCAAGGCGCGGTCGGCCAGGACGCGGTACTCAGGAGTACTCCATCGAACTCGGTTACTTTGGTACATCCATAATCGACGAATGGTACCTACGAGACCAGCACATGGCCAATGGGAAAAGGCTGCCCCTGGACGATTTGCTCCTGGCTGCGGCCATATCCGCCCCAAACCCGGCTCCCGCTTCCGTCGATTACCTTAGATCAGAGAACTGCGAAAGGTGCGCCAAGGCGATCGCAGCCCGAGGAACCGCATGACGGGCCAGTAATCCGAACGCCCATGGCGGCCTCTCCGCCTTGCTGACATCCCCACTCTCCAGACTCTGCCATCACCACCCCCTCGACGACTGGAAAGCACCTGAAGCACGCGGCTTCACGAGACGACCTTAGACAGTCGGCCCAGACACCTTCTCCCGAAATTCCAGCACCCCGGTCCACTCCCACGACCACCCGAGAACGATATACTCAATACCTTCGGCGCGCGCCGCCTTGGTCGGTATCCTGCACGCGCCAAGTCCCAAAGTCGCATTTTCTGTCTCGCCTCGCCCGCCGATCCTAGACATGCGGCCTCCTTCCATGCTGCGCGACTCGTCTCAAAGCTAGGCGATCTTCACTTCCACTCCATAAGAACGTCACTCGATCTAGGCCGCCCCCGAGTTCGGGCCCGGCCGGGCCGCGCCGCCGCCATGGCCATGGCCGACGACATTTACTCGACCGACTCACAGGTCAAGCTCAAAGAGATTCAGCTCAAAGGAGACAGCAGGCCATGGAACATTGCAAAGTTCGTACTGCGCGCCACCAGTCTCGGGTGCTCTGTAGCCATGATCACCATCACCATCTGTATCATCTTCCTGGGCCCCACTCCCGAATACGTCTCGTACATCTCAAGCCTGGTGCTGGTGAGTTTTCCCCCGGTAGATCGTATTGTTCCGCGGCTCATGGCTGATATCATTCCAGTCATGTTTTGCCGCGCTTTGGAATATCTCCGAGTTCCTGACCATGCTCATACGCCGACGATGGGCCGGAATCACCCCCAGTGCCCACGTTGCTCTGGACCTCATCATATGGCTTTTGGCCGGTGCATACGTTGGTCTGGCAGCCACCTTCACCATGAACTACCGCTACTCCACATGGATATTCTCATACGGGACCGGGATTGCGAGGTTCAACTCTTACAAGTTGAGTCTGGGCTTGTTGGGTCTGGGCGCGATTATCTTGTAAGTTTCAGGCCTCTACAACCACCACCGGCACCACTCCTGCTCCCCAAAGCTGACGCTTGAGGCTCCGTTCGCGCGGTAGGATGCTACACTTCACCCTTTTCGTGCGCTGCTGCGTGGAACTCGACCGGAAGAAGATCGAGAAGAGAATACGCAGGATCATCATGGCACTAGGGCAGCGCGGAGAGGGCGCCGTAGCCCCAGGGGGGCCGACTCAAAGCCATGAAATGGACCGAGAAAGGGAATCATCACAACAAGTAAGCGTGGAGCTGCGGCACATGTCGAGCGACGTCTCGCGACCCGATACGGTAGAACGCGAAGCCATGAACGTTCACAAGCCGATCCGGATCAACACTGCCGCCGTGTCGCGCAGGCCCCTGCCGCAAAGCGGACTTACGACGGCTGTGGAGCAGGAGCATACGGAGGACTTCTCTGTGGAAGCCAACCAGAAATTCATTATGCCGGCGGCCTTGATCCGGCAAATGGACAGCCAGAAATATCAGGGAATGAGCCCATCAGAGCAGAGTCAGAAATACGCGAACCAGGACGAGTCATGGAACAAATATACGAGCAGTCCCATGGACCCCTCGCCCAGCATTTCTCGATCGCCTCTATAGGGGCTTCGACTGGGTCACTCTGGAGTCCATGGAGGGATGACTGTCTCTGGGGCTGGCTTCTTGCTTGTCTGACGGAGCGTGGCACGGCGTTTGCAATCTGGTTGGGATTTGGCTTACGAAGTTTCTATGATACCCAATATGTTACTCTTTTGTTTATTTCAACGATGCTGTTGCGGCCAGGTATTAATCATGTACATACACCTTGAGAAGCTGCAACACCCATTATATTGTGCATATTGAGCTTCATTTGCGTGCGCCTTACGGGGCTTTTCAATAACGACTCTTTGAAAAAACCGCATCATATGAACATGCAAGATCCGACATCGTTGAAATTGTTGATCGCCGAATCCGTTCAGATGTTCACTGAACATCGGATTCACTTAGCGAGAGACGAGTGTCGAATAGATGAACTGAAAGGCTACTATTTAAGCAGAGCCAAGTGGTTTTATTGGTTATCAGCTTATCAGACCTCTCAGCTAGACCGAGAAAATTTTGCACGACGCTGCCGACGGGTTTTAAAGTCTCGATCAAGTGTCGCGCTTTGGATTGATTCTCCAGGCAAGAAGAGTAACCCGGGTACGATTGAATATGAACCGCCTGCTTATGTACCAACATGCTATCAGTCTAGCAAGGCCAACATCCTGCGAGCGGATTTCATGCGAACTCTCGTGTGCATTCATCTCGACAGGCGGCAGGGCTTGACCGCCCCGACGCCCAGGGTCTCGTAGCAAGCGCTATTCCTTATCAAGCGAAGGTGGTGGAGTCGGGCAGAAAGGCGCTGATGCCCCTCCATCAGCGTCATCGGGCTACGACTGGGAATCTCCCCCACCACCCACCGGCCCAGCGCGTTGCGCCCAAGCCCTGCCAGTCGAGCACAGCCGTCCGTTGCATTGCAGGCAGTGCAGCTGAACAGAGTCCTGGTCACCGGCAACGTCTCGATGAAGACCCCGACATACTGATCAAGTAAAGCCAAGGATGAATCGTGGGATCAATACAGATGTAGATCTACCTCCACGTTGGATGTGGCAGAGGCGGGCCGTTGGATGGAAACACAGGACGCGACGGATTGACGAGGGGCAACATCATCCATCATCATCCGTTTCAACACGGGGAATTCGGTTTACCTGACGGAACAGAGTCTGGTACTGTTTCATCGTACTCCTGGCCCTTCCAGGGTGCATCACAATAGCCCGCTGAGTGAGTATATCTCCATGGTCCTGTAGCCTCGAAAGCCTCCACTGGGAAGGCAATGCGGGAATTCAACAATTTATGGCCTGAAGGCCCGGCGTGGCCTGACGGAGTGCCTTTGCCCTCCGTCGCTTTTACTCTCGCAATCCGTAACTCAAGCCACCCGTCACCGTAGTGGTTGCACACGTATCCCCGCCCCGGCGTGCTGAGTACGAGTACATGCCACCATGCGCGAGGCGGGGTACTCTGCACAGGCCGTGGGACGACGGCCGTTTGTTCATTTTTTTCCTGGGATTCGATCCCCAGCAGCAGCCTGCGAGTAGAACCGTGAGCAGGTAGTGACTGCCATCTTTCGCCGAGAAATAATACTTTTTCATCCCGCTTTTATTGGCTTTACTCTGCCCCCTCCTTGTGCCCCCCCCTTCCCTTTCCCTTCCCTTGCCTCTGCCCTTTTCTTTCTTTCTCCCCTTCACCTCCTCAGGGACCCTCCGTCTTCACCTCCCCACCCCACACATCAAGACACACTCTCAAAGGCCAGTCAAGATGCCGTCCGCCTCCAAGGAAAAGCGTCTCGCCAAGAAGGCCGCCGAGGGCAAGGGTGAGAAGAAGCTCGCAATCCGCAACAAGGACGGCGGCGATGAAGAGATCGCTACCAGCGGCGCCAAGGCCGACAAGGCCAAGGCCCTGGCCGACCAGCGTGACAAGGACGGCCTCTCCGACCGCATCACCACCGGTGTCCTTGGCTCTATCCCTTCCAGCAGAGACGTCAAGATCACCAGCGCCAGTCTGACGTTCCACGGCCGCGTCCTGCTCCAGGAGACCGAACTCGAACTTTCCTTCGGTCGCCGGTACGGCCTGCTCGGCGAGAACGGCTGCGGAAAGAGTACTCTCATGCGTGCCATCGCTGCCCGCGAATACCCCATCCCTCAACATGTCGACATCTACCTCTTGAACGAGGGTGCCGAGCCCTCGGAGCTCGGTGCTATCGAGTGGGTTCTCGACCAGGCTGCCAAGGAGATGGACCGCCTCGAGAAGCTCGCTGAGAAGCTGCTGGAGGACGAAGGTCCCGACAGCCCCATCCTCATGGACCTCTACGAGCACATGGACAAGCTCGACCCCTCAACCTTTGAGAGCCGCGCCTCCCTCATTCTGACCGGTCTGGGTTTCAACAAGGTCACCATCCACAAGAAGACCAAGGACATGTCCGGTGGCTGGCGTATGCGTGTCGCTCTCGCCAAGGCCCTCTTCGTCAAGCCCACCCTGCTCCTGCTCGACGACCCGACTGCCCATTTGGATCTCGAGGCCTGTGTGTGGCTCGAGGAATACATGAAGAAGTGGGAGCGCACCCTCGTGCTCATCTCTCACTCCCAGGATTTCCTCAACGGTGTCTGCACCAACATGATCGACATGCGCAAGCAGCAGCTCATCTACTACGGTGGTAACTTTGACTCGTACAACAAGACCCGCAAGGAGCAGGAAATCAACCAGATGACGGCCTACAAGAAGCAGCAGGAGGAGATCAAGCACATCAAGGAGTTCATTGCCAGCGCCGGTACTTACGCCAACTTGGTCCGCCAGGCCAAGTCCCGCCAGAAGATTCTCGATAAGATGATTGCCGACGGCCTCATCGAGGAGGTCAAGGAGGAGCGCATGTTCAGCTTCCGCTTCACCGACGTTGACAAGCTTCCTCCCCCGGTCTTGTCTTTCGACGACGTCACCTTTTCCTACTCGGGCGACACCAAGGACGACCTGTACCGCAACATCGAGCTCGGTTTCGATATGGACTCTCGCTCCGCCCTCGTCGGCCCCAACGGTGTCGGCAAGAGTACTCTGCTGCGCCTCATGACGGGCAAGCTCTCCCCCACCGGCGGTTCCGTTCGTCGCCACACTCACCTGAAGCTCGGTATCTACTCTCAGCACAGCTCCGAGCAGCTTGACCTGACCAAGAGCGCTCTTGACTTTGTTCGGGACAAGTACCGCGAGAAGTCTCAGGACTACCAGTTCTGGCGCCAGCAGCTGGGCAAGTACGGTGTTTCCGGCCCTGTCCAGACCGCCCTCATGGGCACCCTTTCCGAGGGTCAGAAGAGTCGTATCGTTTTCGCCCTCCTGGCCCTCGACTCTCCCAACATGCTCCTGCTCGACGAGCCTACCAACGGTCTCGACATCACCACCATCGATGCTCTTGCCGAAGCCATCGAGAACTTCACTGGTGGAGTTATTGTCGTTTCCCACGACTTCAGGTAAGACGAGCCGACCTGACTTCATTCCGTGCTACCCAAAAGCTAACGTTCCTTTCCAGATTGCTCGACCGTGTCGCCAAGGAGATTCTGGTGTGTGAGAACAAGACCATCAAGCCGTGGGATGGATCAATCGGCGAGTACAAGAACTACCTGCGCAAGAAGATGCTGGCAGCTGGTGCCGTTTAGAGCGGATCTCCTCGACTGTCCGGCTCTTTTCCGCCGAGCGAAATGCTCTAGCGGCGCTATAGGAGCCGCTTTGGCCACTCCATCAGGCTCCCCAATCTAGAAGCCGCTCCCGAGAGACTAGAATGGCTCACTCGAAAGCGCTCAGGGCAGCCGTACCTCTAAATGCCGTGTCAAGGATTTGAGACAGGCTCAGGGCCACCTTTGACCCGGTTCATGGCGAGGTATGGAAGAGTATCAGGCATAGGCCGGGTATCCTGATTTTTGTTCGCATGAAGGGGCAATCATAGAACGCAGGTGCCTCATGAATTGGGCAGGATGCGCAGGGGGAGATTCATCCCTCACAGCAGTTCTCGATACCCAGCACACATGACACATGATGCGGTCCTTGCCCCCATACCCTTCGGCTTAGAGGAGGAGACGCAAAAAAGTCTTTTTTACGTTTCATTTGTCGTTTATTGCGCTATGAGGGTATGAATTGGGTTCTCTTTTGGTCGTTTTTCATGATGCATGCGCGTACATAGGTAGTATATTGGGATAGACATCTATGAGAAGAACCACGCGACTTGCTTCTTCTTTCCTCTGCTTCACTCACCGCCCGAGTCCCCGGGTCGATGTACGGCTGCATAAGACGGCGAAGGCTCGACAAAAAAAACTACATTCCCGACACACGCCAGACAGCTAAGCTACTGGCAGTTACAGTGTATTGATTAATAAATGGTCGAAACTTGGCATTGACCCCCTCCCCCCACTTCTCAGGCATGCTCACATATCAACGGTGGTATGGAGCCTCAAATACGTCTCTGTTACCAGATCTCGCCATTCCGAACGTCCAGTGCGCTCTCGTGTCCGTGCACCGGGTTTCCGCTCGGGCTTGCGGTCTTGCAGCTTCGTCCAGCCGCCTCACATGCCCATGTAGGGCTGAGCCAAGGAGAGCGAAGGGATGGAAATGCGGCAGCACAAACAAAGCACCCGTCTATGTTTAATCTTGCCCCAGTATGAAGATAACGAAATGAAAAGGAAGGTCTTGTCCGAGAAAAACTAAGTGACACGGTGAAGTATTGATGCGTTTTGTAGAGCACACCCCATTACCCTCTCTCCAGGCTTCCTGTAGTACCAAACACCCAAAAGACACAACCGACAGTGACCTTCAGGCAATGCAACGCCTCTGCTGTGCCTTTGTTTTTCTTTTTTGTACAATGCATCATCATGTCCTGCTCCTCGGCTGCAGAATCTGACTCCCAGATGCTTCCCCGGGACCAATCCAGTCCCATCCTGACTAGCCAAGGACTATATCTCGCCATCCACAATGGCCAGTCGCTGCTTAGTCGTCTTGGCTTTCTTGCCGACACCCTTGCGTTTCTTCGAGGTCTTCGGGTCGGGCTCCGCTGGTGTCGCAGTGCCGGACTGGGTCGCAGTGCCAGGTTGCTTACTGCCATCGTCAAAGTGACCCTCGCCTGGCGGTAGGTTAGCGTCAAAGCTCGTTAAATCTGGTGGACTGTGAATTCGACTTACCCTCGTGGTACATGTCCTCCAGGCTCTTCTCCTTCTCCTTCTCCGCTTCACGCTTTCTCTTTCCACCAGCGCGCTTTTTCGCAGGCTTTTCTTGTTCGGTCTTTTCGGCCTTCTCAGCAAGCTCCTTTTCGCGCTGCTCAATCAT
Organism: Hansfordia pulvinata; assembly: GCA_006538405.1. Taxonomy (NCBI): domain Eukaryota; kingdom Fungi; phylum Ascomycota; class Sordariomycetes; order Xylariales; genus Hansfordia; species Hansfordia pulvinata. The sequence continues at coordinate 2,879,674 of BJKQ01000007.1, read as the reverse complement.
TTCCGCTTGTTCATCGTCTGCGAGCCACATGGCAATGTCACGGTTGCGGTTCTCCGCGGGCCTCCTTCCACTGAAGTCAACGCCACGAGAGCTGCCACCAGTGATGACCACGCGCTGGACCTCCTCCTTCTGCATGGCTCTCTTGCGAATGCGCTCCTCGATGGTTCCACGGGTGATGAGTCGGTACACAGTGACTTGCCTGGTCTGGCCGAGACGATGAGCACGGTCCATGGCTTGCGAGTCGATTGTCGGGTTCCAATCACTGTCATAGAAGATGACAGTATCAGCGGAGGTGAGGTTGATACCGAGACCACCGGCACGCGTGGACAGCAGGAAGACGAAGATCTCGGGTCGCGTTTGGAAATCGTGAACGGTATCGCGGCGGTCCTCCAGTTTGGTTGAACCGTCCAAGCGGCAGTATTTGTAGTTGCGGTAGGTGAGATACTCTTCCATCAGGTCGATCATTCGAGTCATCTGGAAGTAGAGCAAGACGCGATGTCCCTCTTCCTTGAGCTTGAACAGAAGCTGATCCAACTTGGCCAGCTTGCCACTGTCGGTCACGAAGCGTTGCATGCTGGGGACCGCGATGTTGGTGAAGCGATGCTTTTCGCTATCGGGCTTGGGCAGAGCAGCCGGCGGTGGGTATTGGCCAATGGGAAGCTTCTGTTTGACCAGAGCTTGTTGTTCGGCTGGGTTGGGTCCATAGAGTGCTCTTCGCATAGGCACGTTGAACAGAACGTCACCCCGCTCCGCAAGGGGCTGCTGCGTACCTTCGCAAGAGACATCGATGGGCGCCGCAGAGGCTCTTGGGCGAGCTGCTTGCTCGAGCCGGCCGAAGCCCGAATCGTTCCAGTTGGAACGAGCCACGTTCATCAGGTTGCCCAGAACACCCTCGCTAGCAACTTCGGCGAGAGGGGTCTGATCAGACTTGTCTCGAATCTGGAACATGGCGTGGACTGGGGTGTAGTTCTCTTCGCCAGGCTCATCGTAGACCACTTGCATGCGTGCGAGGCGATTCGGCTTGCCGACCAAGCCTGCGGCTCGAGCAAACACGTCCTGGTGACTGGCATTGTAGGCTTCCGTGGCGCTGGTATCGGCGAATCGCAAGAACGAGAAAGTGTCGGTGCCGGCGGCCTTGTCGTGCACGTTGTCCGGTGACCAGATGTTCATCAGGTGGTTCAGGTACTTGTTGCGGAAGCCAGCAAGCTCGTTATCTCGGCTGGGCCTGTGAAGCCGGCCGCTATGGTTCCACACGAGACGAGGTAGTTGGTACTCGATCAGATTGCGCGTCGAATAGCCGACTTGCACGTCGTTACCCTCTCGCACGAACGAGGCGGTCTCGGCAAAGTAGCCGGAGTAGAAGGGACTCGTGACATCGGCACGCTCGAATAGGTCTGGATGGTTGCAAACCTTGCGGAACTGCATGACAAGGTTCATGAGGGTACCGGAGTCTTGGTCATCGCCAAGGGTTGCCTTCTCGATGAGATCCATTATGCTGATCTGGTTCCTGAGGTTCTTGTACAGAGCCCGCTGCCTGTAAGTCAGGTCGCAATAGACATCCTGCTCGATCTTGTCGCCAAGCTCCTTTTGCACATGCTTCTTCACACGTCGCAACATGAAAGGTTTCAGGATCAAATGCAAGCGCTTCAACTGGTCCTCGTTAAGTGTCGTGTTGGTTTGCGCGTGCGACTCGATATCCTTGGAGAACCATTCGCTGAACTCATCGTGCGAGTCGAAGAGAGACGGCATGATGAAATGAAGCAGTGCCCACAGCTCCTGCATGTTGTTCTGGATCGGAGTACCGGTGAGAAGCAGTCGGTTTCGGCAATGGAAGCCAAGGAGGACTTTCCAGCGAGAACTTTGGGAACTCTTGATGGCTTGCGCCTCGTCGAGAATCATGTACTGCCAACGCATCTTCTGGAAGTAGGCCACGTCGGAGACAACCAATTGGTAGGATGTGATGAGCACGTGGAATGGCGAGTCACGCTTGTACGTGTTGTGCTTGCGATCCCAGAACTTACGCAGCACTTTGCGGTCGCCAGCGGTTCCCCAGTACGGGATGACCTTGAAATCGGGAACGAACTTGGCGATTTCCTGCTGCCAGTTGTGCAGAGTTGACGCGGGTGCGACGACCATGTACGGACCCCAGATGTCGTGAACTTCGGCCAGGTATGCCATGACGGAAATGGACTGGACAGTCTTGCCGAGACCCATCTCGTCGGCAAGAATGCCGTTGATGCCCTGCTCGTACAGGTTGGCAAGCCAATTGAGACCTTTGATCTGGTACTCCTTCAGCTGGCAGTTGAGAAGCTTGGGTTGTTCCACAGTGACATCGCCGAGACCAGTGGGATTCTGGAAGTTCATCTCGCCGTCTTCGTCCATGCCAGTGTCGGCCTGGTCGAAAGCTCGCGCCTTGGCTTGAGCTTCCGCAATGGCATTCTGGGCGTTGGCCATGGCAGCCGCCTGAAGAGCGTCCTCGTCTCCCTCCTCGAAATTCAGTTCATCAAAGTTGGTGACCTTGGAGCCCATTTCGCCTGTCGGCTCTGCGACGTTGATGTTGGAGCCCGAGGCTGCCGCAGCGTCCGGAGCGATCTCGGGATTGTCTGTGCTTCGTTCGACTTCGTCTGTCTTGATCTTCTTACCGATGAAGTGGGAATACAGCTCGGTTTGCGAAATCAAAAAGTTGAGCTTTCTCTTTTGGCGGGCAGCCTCTCGGTCGGCCTCCTCCTTGCGGGCGTTCTCGATCTCCTGCCTCTCGGCGGCCTTGCGAAGATCACGCTCCTCGCGCTCGTTGCGTTTCCAGAAGCCCATCATGTCACGCATACAGCGCTTGGCTCGTGCTTGAAGGTCCTTGGTTCCCTTGTTGGTCCGCAGCTGCCACCTCTTGGCCTCTTTGGACGCCAGAATAGCCGTTTTCTTAAGATTGGAGGCCTTGGTGGCGTACGAGTCGCTGGCGAGTTTGAAAGTCTTGGCAACGTCTTTGCGAGCCAAATCGCGCCAAATCTGGTCGTAGATTTGGTTGTAGCCCTTGGACTGGAACTTGAGCTCGAGAGGGTCTTTAGGAGGCTCCACGATTTTCTCCTTCTTCTTCTTGTTCTTCTTCTCCTTCTTCTCCTTCTTCTCAGTCTTCTCTTCTTCTCTGTCCTCTTCGGGCTCGGGCGGGGGCTCGGACGAGTCGACTCTGGCATCTTTCTTGTCCTTTGTTGCTTCCTTGAGCTTGGCAGAAGCCTTGCTCAGTTTGATCCGAATCTTGGGCTCATCCTTGGGCGGGGGCAGGTCCTGGCCGGCATCAATGGCGGCTTGGGCGGCTTCGGCCGACTCTTTCTCGGCTTGTTTCTGCTCTTTCGACTTCTTGGGCCGGTTGCCGGTGCGACCCTTGCCCTTGGGCTTGCTTGCTGATTCGGGGTCATCTGCTGGGAAGACGGAGGCGATGCTGGTGTCGGGGTCGTAGTTGACCAAGTTGCGAGCCGGGCCCTTGATTCCCTTCTGGAGGATGAGCTTGGTTTGCTGGGCCTTCTTGTTCGCACGTTCGGCGTCCCGCAGATGCTTGGCGCGCTCGCTCTCGTCTTCGGCAGCCAGGGCCTTGGCGAGAGCGGCTTCCTTCTGCTCGATGGTGACCGCCATGGACTTTTCGCGACGTCGCTTGCGCTGCATATCCTTCTTGCGCTCCTTCTCTGCATGGATCTCACGTTCGCGGACCTCCTGCTGGGCGGAATCGTAGTGCGTCTCGTCGTAACGACGCTTTCCAGCGGCGGCGTGCGTGTGCATGCGCCTTCCCATGTACTCGAGGAAGCCGAGCCGGCGGATGTAGACATCCTCATACTCTTCCTTCTCTAATTTATACCTGCGTGATCGGGAACGCTTGTTGAAGATGTTGCGCTCGTCGATGAGCTCTGAGATGTCAATGTCATCCATTTCGCCGTCAAGCTGCTCCATCAACGAGTGTATCCTCTTCTCTCTGCCAGTGGAAGCGGTCTTGGGCTGGCCATTAGCTTGGCGCTTTGGCGCTCGGGCAGATGACTCCTTAGCAGTCTGAGAGGATGACCTCCGAGCGTCCTTCTCTTGCTTGACAGGCGCATCGGAGACGCGGACCTTGCTCTCGCGGCCACCCTTGCTCTTCCGCGGGGCCTTCTCTTTCTTCTCTTTCTCAGGGGCCATCGTGGCGGCTTTCGGCTTCGGCAGTGGCTCAGCGTTGGAAAGAATGTTGGAGAAAGACATGAGCTCGGCAGCCCGGCTAGGTGTTTGCTAATGAGAAAATTCCGGTCAGCGGTCAGGGTTTGAGAATGGGAGGCACCGCGGGGCGCCTGGGCCGCCGGGGGGATGCCGAGTCTATCCTCTGCCCTTTTGGGGGTAAAGGCAGCGCATTGAGGGGGGTGGAAAGCAAGTGCGAAGGTGGAGATCCTACACTCTGGGAAGCCGAAGCGGCGCTCGATGGCTCGGGATTGAGAATTGAAGGCAGCGAGGGCCCAGGAGTTCGGCGAGAAGGCGAGGAGGCTAAATTTAATGCTTTGTTGGTCGGGCTGGAGGGCTCTGCACCGGTGGAGTTGGCCTTGTCGCCGTTCTTAGATTGCGAATGAGAAGATGGACTCCTGGTACGTTGCTTCGAATTCACGGGAGAAGCAGATCCTAGGCCATTGCGGCGCTGCCCGGCGGAATCGGTCTTTTGCTCATGGGTTTCAGGGCGAGACTATAGAAAAGCATGCCCGATTAGTACGTAAACACGATGATGCATATGTAAGAAAAGGAATTGGCAACACGAAGCGCGACGGAGATTGAATGAATGGCGGGGGAACTGCAGCGACAAGTGAGAAACAAGCGCCAGAGCGCTGAATGCCCAGATTGTGTCTGCGGCTGCTTTGGGTTGCCAAACACGACCCAGCAAGAAGCCATTGACACTGTCGGCTTTGCCTCCTCTATATTGGGCAGTGAAGGGGGCGATGGCAAAGCTGGGCGAGAAGAGCGAAGGCAATCCACGATGATCGCAGGCGCTGAGAGGCACTTTACCGTCGTGAATGGGATGTAGAAAGTGAGGCAAGCGTACAAAGCACGGTCGGGCTAAGAGTCATGCCAACACTTGGGCAGATGTAGCAGCTAAGCTTGATAGGGCGCAGGGTGCAGAATCGGAGGGGTGAAGGAGCAATATGATGCAATGGCAAGGCCGTCGATGAAGATGATATGGGGAAGCTGGAAAAACATCGGGGTGATCCGATGGTTTTCGGAGGGAGTTGGATAAGGCGTTGCGAAGGGAAAAGCGAGCAGCAGGCGGTCGCAACCAAGCAGTCCTGGCCCACGACCACGAGTCGCCGCGTTCGAATACGTCGTACTGCCGGCAGAGCAAGACCGAGCCAATACACGCACCTAAAGTTCATGCATATGCCCAGGAAGTACGGATGCCAGGCCCGGCGCTCGCGGTGAGTGTAGTAAGACTGTCGGGCGGAAAACTGCCGACAGCGCCAAAGGTGGATGAACGGATGACGGGGAGGGTGACAGTCCAACGCAACTCAGACACGAGCCAGAATAAGAAAGTCGCCCAGGCCAGGAGCCGGGCTGGGGGAAAGGAAGAAGGCGAGGAATGGCCAGGTTGCAAGCATCTCAGACATCAATCAATCTATGCGCACCACTGGGTTACGCACCGAGCCCAAGGCAGAAGACCGGACCCCGACCATTGCTTGAGCCGGGAAGTTTTTGACGAAGCAAGCAGCAACGAAGCTGCGACGCTCAACGCCGTCGCATGGACATAGCGCGAGGAGGCTCAAATATGCCAGTTGAAGACGGCGAGCGATGATGCATGGAGGAGAAATAGACAAGATTCGAGGGATGGGTAAGGACGAAGAGATGATTGGTTGTGTTGACCAAAGAACTTACCGGCTTGGACCAGGTCTCAGCTGGGGCTTCTCGCGCGTCGTGTCGGTCAAGGGGTCATAGAACTTCCCGGACTTCTTCTCGCGAGAGGCGGACGAGGCGGACGAGGGGTGGTGGAGCTCTGGAGGCGACAAGTGGCCGGCGTGAGGCTGCAAAGGCGACCGGGAGGGCGGTCGGTGCGAAGACGAGGAGCCGTTGGTGGAGGCCATGATGACGCTCTGAGGCCCAGATCAAATTGTAGGGGAGCGGCAAGGCGCCGGGCCAGGCTGGGGAGGGACGGATGCCAGCAGGGCCGGGAACGAGAGCTGGCTACTCTCCTCGGCCCTCTTCGTTGGGTGCGAGGGATCGGAGCAGATGGGTTCGACGCGTGCTAGTCGCGAGGTGTCGGAGAGAGCGGCAGCGGTCGCGTCGCAAAGACCGGGCGCAGACGGCCAAGACAGCAGTCGCGATCGCAATGAGAGCAGGCTCAGATAGATGAGGCTCTCATTGGCGAGGCAGGCGGATGAAGAGTACGGCGGAGCCGGCGGAGGCTGAGGCGAGAGGGAAAAGGCGGCTCAGGCGGCAGCAGAAGGGCGAAAAGATGCTAGCTGGTGAGGAAGACGAGATAATCGAGGGCGCGGAAGGGAATTGGAGATGGCCGTCGATGGGGATGGAAAGATGGGTGCAGCCGGAGATGGCCGAGGAAGAGACAACGGCGATGGTGGCGATGCAGGAGGTGGTGTTCGGGTTGGCAGCCGTGTTGAGGTTGGCGATGATGAAAATGGGGTCGAACAGCCTCACCAACAAGAAGACGGCGGATGGGGGGATGGATGACGGGGGTGGGAGAAGGGAGTGGGAGGGATGGGGAGTGGTGGTGGTGGAAGCGAAGGCGAGGGCGCGAGCGAGGGCGGTGGTGGTGGAGGCGAGCGAAGAAAGGAGCGTGGTGGTGGTGGTGGTGTTTGTGACGGCCGGTGCTGGCGGGCGTTCCGTCCGACTGTCGTCTTGCAATTGCTGGCGCTGGCGGCGTTGGCGGTGCCATGTCGTGGTGGTGCGTTTGATTGCTGCTGCTGCGGCGGCGGCGGCTGCTGCTGCTGCGCTGCTGCCCTCGCACCGCCAAGGATTGCCTACTCCGTACTATCGCGACAGGCCACAGTCCTGACGCCGCCCTGGGTGTCAGGGCTCGCTCTTCGGTACTTGGACCGTGTGTCGCGCGCGTGGCTGATGCGTCGCGTGTGCACCCCCACGATGCGCCCTCCACGCGGTGCAGGGCGTGGGCCCAGTACTTGCGGCGGAAGTATTGCAACACCCCAGATGCAAGCCATGCTGGCCAAACAAGGCTGTCGCGGCAGCTCCTCCTCCTTACGCTCGCGCACGACTTACTTGACAGCAGCTAACACGTTTCTGGCTTCAAGCCTCACCCCGTTAGTGCCTCTTCCCTGTCAGCTCGTCAGGCCTGTCCTATGGCCCGGTCACTCTTCTGTCCTCTCTGCTCGCACGCAAGCGACTCCGTCCTCACCAGCTTTTCCCTCATCACCCGCCAGGCTCGTCGCCGTCATCTGAGACCTTCACCATGGCTGCGTCAACCAACCGTCCGCCCGTTGGTGCCTGGGCTACCTGATCCACAATACGGGCCTTGATCTCTACGAGTATATCTATGCCGGTTTGCAGGGCTTCGCTTGCGCGCTTTTGCAGCGGCGCGCGCTTGGCTGGCAACCTCATGTTGCCCCTGGGGCCAGTGGTGTCCGTCCAAGGCGGCGCTGAAGGTATGGTGGTGCGCGACTTGGCCCTTGCTACTGCAAACCGGGTCCATCTCTGCTCCGGCGGCACTGTCAGCAAGGTGGCCTGTCACCTGTGGTAGGTAATGATAGCTGCATCCCTCCCTCTCCAGCCTGACCTCCGTTATCCGTACGAGGAAATTCGCAAGGTACGAGACGTGCCTGGTAAGGTCTGGTCTTTCAGGTTTGAACCGCCTAATACCAACTCATCAGCGCGGATCTTACTTGTACGTACTTGGGCTGGCACCTGGCACGAATTTCAGCTACCTGTCACGATGCTTCTTCTACAGGTTTGTCTGCCGGCTTGATACCCACATGGCCGTTAGATGAGCCGCCTCGGGCAGTTTCTCCTATCAATCGCCAGGCTGTATTCCACGAACAGCGTGCGGAGGCGCCCAGCGAGCTTGGCCACAGTGAACTGAGTTACCGCGGCTCAGTGGGCAGAATTGCGCATCCCAGGGACGCGTGCATCTCAAAATCCTTTGAGAGTGGGCACTACTCCTCCTCGCTGGGTTCGGGTGACTTGAACGCCGGCACGCTGGGCACGATAGTACCTCAGCTGTGCCTCTGTCTGTCGTCTTCTCACGACACTGCGGGCCCAATGGGCGGATGCCGAAGTAGATGGTGGGTATGCGACAGGCTGCTACCTGTCGCGATTTGCCAGAGCCATTCCATCCCTTCATTACCTAGCGACTCTGGCGGAGACGGTGCTCGCTGTCCGTGCTGACTGGCTGGCGCGCCTGTGCGAGTACTCGTACGCGCACTTTGATGTCTCCTGCCCCTGGGCGCGGTGCGTAGGGCTTTTGGTGCACAGGACGTTGTCTGCTCGCTGGGGCATGCAATGTGGGAAGAAAGCGGCGAGATCCAGGACCCTCCGCCACACCCATACGGCGAGCCACGACGGGTGTCCTCCTCGCACGCCGGCAGCCCCTCCCAATCGCCAAGCTGGCCACCTCGCCTGGCACGATCACGATGAGTTGGACCGCGGCCGGATTTTGCGGTTCGCCGGCCTCGGGCGTCGACCAACACGTGCCATTCGGACTTAAGGTACGGGTACCTACCTACTACCTAGAGATAAGTACGGAGTAACTCCTTGGGATGCGATCCACGGCTTTGACGGCTCTGCTCGATGCCGTTGGACACGAGCGTCTTTATTGCTCTTACTCGTGCCCATCGTTGGGCTGCCTCCACGCGACAAGCCTCCCGCCCGTTTGCTGCAGCCAATGACATTCCGAGGAACGGCCCCGGCGGGATGGCGGTTACGAGTATTCCGGAAATCCGGGCCCCTTCGTGATGAGTACTCGTCCCTCCTACGAGTACCTAACCTACCTCTCCGTGAGGTGTCGCACATCGGCAGGGCCGCCATCGGGTGTCTTACCCACCAATCTTCCTACGCGTACCTCATGTACTCAGACTGGTGAAGAAGGCGCGATCAGGCACGGCGGTACGACCTACCTACGCGACAACTGAGGAGTACCTTACTCAGTACCCAAGGCAGTACGAGTAGGTCGTCCTCCAGCTGATGCCACCGTCAACACCTGGCTGGCCAAGTGCGAGCCGCTCCTGGATCCCGCGATCCATCCCTGCCCCACGAATACCCATTCCATTCCCCGTGCGGGCTGCCAGGACGGGCATGAGTCTCGTACTCTGCGAATACCGTCACTTTACCTACCAGACCATCGCCATGTCACGGCCCGCGTACCTAACTCGTACGTCCACGATACCTCCCAGAGTTCATCACGGAGAACAATCGTGCGCAACCACGGCCCCGTGTCGACAGAAGTTGCCTACTGGGGTCATGTCATGGCCATGGAGGAGCGCCTGTTTCTTTTGTTCCTTAAGGTCATGGTGCTGCCAGAACTCCCCTCAGAGACGTGACGACGCATGCCCCTCTGAGACTGGCAATGGCCGGCGGCGAGTGGCCCAGGGCCTTCCTTGTGCGTCTGCGCAGCAACAGAGGACGATCATGGTCAGAATCAACACAATCAATCAATCCCAATGATCTTTCATGGATGGCCACGACGGAGAAGGTTCACTTACTCGTACGAGAACGAATACTCGGGACCTGACCGGCAAAAGCAAGCAAGGCAATGGCATGAGAAGGTGGGGCGGTGATTCAGCGCGCCCTGCGGCATCAACGTCCGCAAAAGGGGCTTGATTCAGTGCCTCGGGTAGTCTACGGGTAAGTTGGGCGGTTCTGCTCGACAAGCAGGATAACCCTTCGAAGCGAAATACAGTCCAACCCCCCCCTCTCCCCTCGGGCATGCGACCCAAGAGAAAGAGGAGCCCAGCATGGCCTTTGACCACCCACACACACGCGCACCCGTGGGCAGATCAGAGGCCGATGGCCATGGCCGTGTCCTCCTCCTCTTTCTCTTGCCGCCGATCACCAGGGGCAGGCAGGTAACAAGGCAGCACGGCACGGTTCCGGCGGTGGACTGTGTTCTCAGCTATCTATTTTCTGCTTCTCACCCCCAAGGTGAACAATTAACCCTTTCCCTCCCTTGCAAAGAAAAAGAATCAGTAGAATAATACATCCACGAGCGAGACAAGAACCAGCTAAGCCCTGCCCTGCCCAGCCCCGCCCCGCCCAGCCAAATGGCAGACGCAAGGCGGAAAGGGGGTGAGCAAATCGACCAGGCGGGTTTTTTCTTTTTTCTCTTTTTCCCGCTGGTCTTGCCCTCGTGGTGAAAAGAAGATAGAAAACAGATTCGGCCGGCCGGGTCCTGAGACAGTCCTCGGCAAGGTCGCGACGCGACGCGACGCGACGCAGTAACATACGGTAACCCGTGAAGAAGAAGAAGAAAAAGAAAAAGAAAGGGAAAGTATGAGGCTCTCACTCAGGGGAGGAGGGGAGGGGGGCGAGGGGCCCGTCTGGACCCACGTGTCTTCTCACTCCTTCTCTCCCCTCCTCGCCTCGTCTAAACTGGTTTCTCTCTCTGATCTTTCCCACACAAGGGAAAACCCCCGACTCGTCTCTCCACCCTTACTCGTCACCCACCAGCATCACAGAGTCTCACCCCCCTTCCCCCATCTGTGCACGCAGCCTTGCCCCGTCTCCGGCGCAGCGATGCGCGGCCCGGGGCGAGAAGGGAAGGGGGGCCGGCACACACCTCCGGGCTCTCAGTAGCGCTTCGCCAGCCACTTGGTCCAGCCGCCGGCGCTCTCGGTCTCGTGCGGGCGCTTGAAGCCGATGTGCATCGTCTCGACGTCGGTGACCGTCGGCAGGGGGTACACGGTGTGGTCGGTGTTGGTGTCGGTGGTGCTGGTGCTGGTCGTGGTGGACTGGGTCAGGAACGTGGTGGCCGTGCTGCTGGTGGTGCTGGTGGTGGTGTCGCTCTCCGACGAGGAGGTCGTGGTCGAAGATGGCTGCGACGACGTTGACGAGGTGGTCGACGAGGAGGAGGACGACGAAGAAGAAGATCCCGTCAGCGGGGGCGTGGGCTCGTCACTCGAGGAAGTGCTGCTCTCGGTCGAGGTCGTGGTCGAGCTCGAGGTGCTGCTCTCGGATGAGGTCGTGGTCGAGCTCGAGGTGCTGCTCTCGGTTGAGCTCGTGGTCGAGCTCGGCGTTGTGGTCGAGCTTGGGGTCGAAGTCGGGCTGGAAGACGGCGACGAGCTGGAAGACGTGGATGACGACGACGACGACGACGATGAAGACTCGGTCAGTATGTCGGTGCTTGAGGTCGAGGTCGAGGACGAGGTCGGAGTCTCAGTACTGCTGCTGCTGTCCACCGTCGAGGACGTCGTGCTGGTCACCACGGTGTAGCACAGCGAGCTGCCTCCGTAGCCAGGGTAGCACGTGGTTGAGGCGGTGGCGGTGATTGACGACCATGACGAAGACGAAGAAGAAGATCCCGTCAGCGGGGGCGTGGGCTCGTCGCTGGCGGAAGTGCTGCTCGACGACGACGACGTCGACGACGTGTCGGTCGCGGTGGCCGTGTTGCTCGAGGCCGAGCCCGAGGACGTGGCGGTGCCGTCGCTGCTGGTGCTCTGGATCGACGAGCCGGTCACCGCGTCCGTGCTGCCGGTGGTGTGGGTCGACGACGACGTCGTCGAGGGCTCGATCGGGTAGCAGGTCGTCTTGGACGCGCCGCCGTACACCGTGTACGTGTAGCAGGCGGTGCTGGCGGAGGTGCTCGAGGCGGTAGCGGTGTCGGTGGTGGTGGTGGTGCTGCTACTGCTGCTGGAGCCTGTCGACGAGGAGGAGGAGGACGAGGACGACGACCCCGAGCTGCTGGCCGGCACCGAGGTCACGCTGCTCGAGTCCGTCGACGAGCCCATGGCCGTGGTCGTGGACTGGCTGCTGCTGCTGCTGCTGCTCGGGGTGACGGTGGACGTGCTCGACCTGGTGACGGTCACGGTCGAGGTCGTCGAGTCGGACGACGATGGCGTCTCGGTGGCGGTGGTCGTCGAGGACCCGGTCTGCGGCGTGGTGGTGGCGTCAGAGGTCGTCGACGACGACGTGCTGTCGCGCGGGTAGGTCAGAGTACCTGCCCTCGGAGAGTTAGATACGAAACTTGTTTCTTCAGTGGCTCGCAAGGCAGCCTGAGAGGGGCAGAAACTTTCGCGTACCTGTGTCTGTGCCGGTCGAGCTTCCCGGGAACGGGTCGGTGAACGGGGGATCGGTCGGGGCGGACGAGGTCGTCGTGGAGGAGGAGCCGGAGGAGGAGCCGGAGGACACGGTCCCGGTAGAAGTACTCGTAGTCGACGAAGTCCCCGCCGTGGCGTTGCTCGTGATACTGGACGACGACGACGACGACGACGACGACGACGTGTTGGGGATCGTCACGGTCGAGCTGGTGTTGGTCCAGTGGCTGCTGGTGCTGACGGGCAGGGTCGAGCCGGAGGTGATGGGGACCGAGGAGTTGGAGGTGCTGGACCTGGCATTAATAGGTACTTTCTCTCCTTTCAACAAGCAGTAGTTCCTTTCAACTGGACTCACCAGGTAGTGCTGGACGTGATGCTGCTGGGCGGCAGAGTCGGGGTGGTGGTGGTGGACAAAGTGTCAGTCGAGTTGGGGAAGCTGGGGGTAGCAGAGGAGGCGACGTAGCTCGACGTCACGTTCAGGCTGGTCATCGAGGCCGTGATGCTGGAGAGGGGGTCGGAGCCGGTGACGGGAAGAGTGGCCGAGCTCGCGGTGATGGCCGTGCTGCTGCTGTTGCCGGTGTGCGTGGACGGGCCTGGCTTGGCGGAGTAGCCGGAGCTGGCGCTGGAGGTGACCACTGTCGGGGTGGTCGAGCTGGATCCCGTCAGGACGTCGGTGCTCGACGGAGTGGTGCTCGTGCTCGTGCTCGAGCTCGTGCTCGACAGGATGTCCGACGACCATGGGATCGTGGGGTAGCTTGAACAGCTCTCCGTCTCCGTCTCCGTCACCGTGGTGGTTCTCACGCACGAGGGACCGCAGACGGTGACCGTGGAGGTGACTGTTGCGGTCTCGCCATCTTGCGCCAAGGCCGAGTCCAGTACAGCACTGTCGAGTTGTCAGCCAACCTGAGGTATAAAGATTGCAGGGCAGGGGGTGCTCATACCTCAAGCCAACCAAGGCCAGGTTCAAAGCGCCACGCATTTTTTTTTTTCTTTTTTTCTTTCCTCTTTTCTCCTTTCTGTAGCAAAACTTTAATCTTGTTATGTCCAAACGAGTGTATCTAAAAGAGAGCGTGATGGGGCTGAGCCAGGACAGTCTGGACGAGAAGGGCGCATTGACGGGATTGATATAGTTGGAAGCGCCGGTCCGTATCATTGGGCATTGAAGAACTGAACAGGAGACAACCTCGGCCTCCATGTCACGTCTCACAAGGGCCCTTCCACAAGACTCAAGACTGCCTTGTGTCGGCCGGGCCTCTCGGGCTCCTTCCAAATGTGTGCTCATGATGCGACTATCCGTTGAGATCCTCTGGGCATGCCTATTCTCCGGCCATCAAAAGTCTTACTTTTCCAAAGCCCTTCGGCTCAGCTACGATCACGTAAGGAGACGAGACCCTGGCCACAGGTCCTCCACTGACTGCCGAGCGGCCGGTTCAATCCCCCTGTTTGTGTCATTATTGGCGGCGCAGATCCAGGGTTTTCCCGGGCTACATGTGTCTTACGGCTTTGCGATCAGTCGCCTCACGCGTGTTCGCCTCGTGGCAGCCCGTCTATAACCTGTCCGGTAGCCAGGGCCACCGGACTACGTGGCTCGTATCAGGCGGCAAGGTGCATCTACCACATGTGCTCGGCTCCCCGCAACTTCGCTTATGTCTGAGGTGTCAGAGCATGGCCGATCCCAGCCGTGCTCTCCCCCCCTTGGGATCAAACGTCGAGAGAAGACGCGAGTGTGTACACGACGAGGCGGATGGAGACCATTGGTTGCCTTTTTTGAGGACGTTGTGGCATCATGAACGGAACAAAAGGAAGATTCAGCATCGCGGATTACCACCTCGGAGAAAACAGTGAGTGTATTCAGATGCGGCCAGAACAGTCACTGCAGTGCTCGCGTGCTCATGTGCTCTTTGTCAGAGGGCAGCGTCGTTATCCAGAAGTGCTTCTGCCAAAAATCCGGGTCGAAGAGCCAGAGGAACGAGGTCAAGTATGACATGGTGACCTCAAGGTGTCTGGGCCTACGGCATCTGGGCCTGCGGTAGCCCGTCTGTCACACAGGGGGTTCGAGCTGTCAGACCGCAGCAGCCACACAAGTCAGTGTGCTTCCAAGACTTTAGACGAGAGACTGTCGTGGAGGCGGGCTGCCGGTATTTCTGTCGGATCTTCGAACGCCTTCTCGAGTTGATCCATGTCCTGCGAAATATCTGTCACAGTTCTAAACATGGATGATGACACCGGTGCTATGGACATGATGGATCAATCCCAGTGCCCCAGATCAGGTTGACAGCAGAGACGAGAGTTGAGTTGAAGCCGAGAAAAAGAAACTGTGATAAGAGAAGGCCGTTGGCCCGGTTTACTGAACGTTGACTGTGCGTCGTGCGCTGGAGCTGTGCATGTCGTCTCCCTGTTGTACAATGGTTGTAATTGAGTCACGGGATCTTGTATGACATTTGCCTACGTACGACGCAAAATCAGCCGTGGTCGAGACTCTGCAGATGCCCGTTTTGGCTGGGGTGAGCTTGCTTGAGCATAGACAGGCTCGCCTCTTTATACTCCAAATATATCAGAGTCCGGCGAGGGGAGTTGGCAGCCTCGTCGACTCGGACGTACGCAGCATGAAAGTGACCAGCTGCAGGCCGTGATTGGCCAACACACAGCTGTGTTGTGCCACACGAAATGCAGGGACTCGTGCCACACGCGTCAGAGAGAGTAGATTAAACACGGCGGCCGTGGAGATCGAGAACACACAGATGTTCGCACTGGCGCAGACGAACGAGAGGGACTCAGATCCATGTGGCTGCTTACAAGAAGCTGTTCCTGAGGGACGCCACAAGCGACGATAGCAAGGTCTGTGAAACGATCAAGGCACAAGACGAGGCGAGTGCCTATCGAGTTCTCGAGGGACTCATCATCCGGCTTTTTTCCCGAAGTGGTCGGGCCATCACAAGGCGTCGCAATCGGCGCAACCAGAAATCTACAGGCTTGGTTCTTGCAACCGGCTCGGTTGAGACTCAAGAGATGGGCACGCCCCCGGAAGAGGCAGTTGGCAATGTGCAGCTTGTGTGAGCTGAGGGCACAGCACTCGGCAAACGCGATACGCAGCTCGTGGAACGTCGCTTTGCCGCCGGGTGAAACTGGCGAGCGAAGGACCGGACCCCTGCTACAGTGACTACCGATGTCTGCGTCCCTGGAAGTAGGAAGGGGCCTGACTAAGAGGGTCTTTAGGAAAGCAGAGTTTATCTACGTAGTGAAGCATCCTTGTATTGGGCTGGGCTCATCCACATCCCGGCGGCAGCAGCAGCAGCATTGCCAATGACTCCTTCGGCCGACTGTCGGCGGCTCCTCGGTTGGAGGGCTTGAGAGGTCCAGAACCTTGTCCGTTCACGGAGACGTGCGGCTCCGGGGCGGTCCATGACTGACTGACGGGTATACAGAGCGACGCATCGAGAAACAGATCCGGTGTCGGACGCCTGCCCGGAGCGGCGGTGTGTCGCGCCCAAGCTGCTGCCCGCTCACCGACGCATGCGGCGCCGGTCCAGGCAGTCGGACGCGAACGAGAGACTACCATGAGAATATCTACGCGCTACTCGCAGTGGAAGAGCGCCGACAAGACGAACGACGACAATGGCACTCGGCCGGATCCGAAGCTTGTTGAGCCCGCGACGAGGACTCGTAGCTCTCCCGAGACTCCTTCCGCCTCTTTCCGCAACCGCAACCGCACCGGCGGCCAAAGACGAGACGCCGTGGGAATGTCATGGGGCCTCCCAGCCACCGGGGCAGAGAGAATACGATGGCGACGGCATGGGGTTTCCAAGTTGACCCAGACAGACCAGGTGGCTAAGAAGGCAGGTTAGGTAGGTAGCTAGCTACTCACCTAGGAGCAAGGCAGCGACTAGCCGCCGGGGCGGCGGGGGATTATGGAAACCTTCTGCTCCATGGCACTACCGGCTGTAGGTCTGGGACGCGGAAGCAGCCTTTGCATTTCCCACCGTTAGGGCGGCGCAGGTGTTCAACTGCAACCTGCCCAATAGTTTCCCTATGCCACGACGGAGAAGCCGGCTGACGGAGTGACTGACTGAGTGACTGACTGACTGATGTGCGGTGAGTTAGGTAAGTGTGATCCTGACCCGGAGCAGAGAAGTCAACCAGACAGCCAGCCAGCCAGACAGGCAGACCGACAGACAGACAGAGAAGACAGCTGCGGACAGCATGGCTAGACGCGAGGTTGGCTCTGCTCGGAACGAGAGAGAGAGAGAGGAACTGCTATGAGGAGGGACGAGGGGGCGCAGAGGCGGTGGGAGAAGGCTTGCGTGTTCTGACACAGGTGATTACCGACCGCCCACCGGCCCTCCAATGCCAATGCCAATGCCAATGCCAATGCCCAATGCTAATGCCAATACCGGTGCCAGTGTCGGTGGGAATGCCAGTGGATTTTTGCAAGCAGGCGACACGCCCGCCCGCAACCGGTCTCTCGGAGATGGAGGCGGGACCACCACGCGCCTGCGTCTGTCTCCATGCATGCAGAGGGCAGAGTCACGGCGCAGATTGACCGACCGACGGAAGCGAAAGAGAACAAGAAAAAAAAAAAACAGGAGCAGCAGCAACGACAACAACAACAATGCAGTTGGTCGCCTCGGGGGGAGAAAGGGGCCATCTGATCTGCCCGGATCAGCCACCCACCCGACCTGTCCACCTCCCCGTCAACCGGGTCTGGTGGTCCCGGTCCCATCAAGGGAGCCGAGTCCTTGCATGGGCGGCTCGGCCGTCGGTCTGGCCTCCGCTACTAGATTATCATCAATATGTCAGGTAAGGTAGGGAGGTAAGGTGCTGACACGGGAAGCACAGTCCGGACTCACGGCACACCCACACAAACCCGGATCTCTGCCGGGCAGAGGGAACACGAGAGAGAGAGAGAGAATTCCCATCAACGATCGATGGAGAGTCTCGCATCCGCCTCGCGGTGGTGCGCGCAGGAGGAGGGCAGGCCCCAATGATTCCGAACGGTGGACGGCGTGGCGTGAGACCTCCTCCTCCCTTGGGTACCCAACTAAGATACCCAAAGTAGGTGGGTGGGTAAGTACCTAGCCTTGGCCAGGTACTCGTAGGCGCCGGGATATTGGGCTGTCTGATTATAGAGTCAGGGGCAGCCACTGCACGCTCTAGATTACTAACTGACAGGTGAAAAGTACCTACGAGTACTGACAAGAGGAGTTCCGATAGAGTAGGATGAGTATGTACATACGAGAGACTACTCTGGGTGGGCTACGAGGGGCTGGGCGGGCCGTTTGGAGGAAAAGGAAGCATGCTTGGGGCTGCGATGCACGGCACACACGCACGCACGCACGCACGCACGCACGCAGGCGGGAGGCGGCACAGACGCACGCCTGTGAGGCTACCTGAGGTTATGAGAGGCCGGAGGGGAGGGAGCTAACCTGGAAGCTAAGCCGGCAGGGGCCGAGATGTGAGAGAGGGAGAGTACAAACGAGGCGAGAAGGTCAATACTCGGCAAAGTGAGGTGGTGGTAGTATTCAGGTAAGGAGAGGTAAGGTGGTGAAGCATGTGGCGAGATTGCCGCGTGTGGGAGGGGCGTCCAATCTCCAGAGGCAGGGCGGATTCTTGACGAGGACGACAACGACGACGACGACGACAACAACAACAACAGCCGCCGAGGCCAATATGGGAGGCATTCCACAATGCCTCCAATGTCCTTCCGATCCGAGATATTGCCAGCCTCTCTCCACTCCCGACCGACCAACCGACCGACAGAGAGATAGAGGACAGAGTGAGGCTCACGAGACCCGCCGCCGGCTGCACTGCACTGCACTGCACCGCGCCGCAGCCCACTGGGCGGAAACGGCTGAGACACGCACAATTCCCAGAGGTGGTCACAATCTCCCCTCGCCGCCGCCATTGGCAGAGGGATAAGACAAGACATTCTCAGGTGAGTTCCGGTAGGGCCAGAGAAGCACCCCTTCGCCCTCGCCGCCAAGGGCAGCCAAACCCGCCCGCCTGCCCGCCTGCCCGCGCCCGCCCACCCACTGGCTTACCCGCCAGCCAGGTCCGGATCGAGGGTGGATCACGAGACGGCTCAAGGGAATGTTGCTTGATTGCTTGCTTGCTTGCTTGCTTGTTTGCTTGCTGAATTTGCTAGCTGGCTGGCTGGCTGGATGCCGCGATGCCAGAGGCGGCCAAGATGAGAGACATACACACATACCCACTACCCACATACCCACGCACGCACGCACGCACGCGTTGACGGACTCAAGGGCGGGAGACTCAGGCACCGACACACACACGCACACACACACACACACACACACTGATGAGAGAGAGAGAGAGAGACACACACACACACACACACACACACAGAAACAGACACGGTTTGTTGCGAGTCGGCTGCCCTCGGATCGTGTATATAAGGAGGGTCGGCCACCCTCCTCATCCCAAATCTTCTTTTAGCATCAGCATCATCATCTCAAAGCATCACTATCAAAGCACTCTCTCTCTCTTACATTCTTCTCTCTAATCTCTCCACCACTTTCGCTATCACCGGCATAATTAATCCAACCCCCCAATCCTTCAAAATGCAGTTCCAGCTCATCGCCACCATCTCCATGGCCATTGGTGCCTTCGCCGCTCCCCAGGCCTCTCCCGCCGGCGCCCCCAAGTCCGTCTCCGCCGACACCACTGTCGGCCACGCCGGCGACACCTGCGGCAAGGACTTCGAGCTCAGCTGCTGCGACAACGTCAAGCAGACCGGTGACTCTGTCAACGAGGCGAGCGGTATCCTCGCTGGTGCCCTGTCCGGTGCCCTCGAGAACGGCGACGTCGGTCTCTTCTCTGGATGCTCCAAGCTCAGCGTCGCTGCTGGTGAGCCTTCTTCTTCCTCAGAGTCTACTCTCCTCCTCATCAGCCATCTAACCAATCATCTCAACAGTCATTGGTGTCGACGACCTGCTCAACAGCCAGTGCAAGCAGACCGCCGCTTGCTGCCAGCACTCCGGAACCCAGCAGGTAAGCCACTCACTCTCTCCCTTCCTCTCCTCTCCTCACTGCCACAGCACCGCTCTAACGCTCCTCTCCCCTCTCACAGGACGGCCTGGTCAACGTTGGCCTGCCCTGCGTCGCCCTCGGCGGCATCTTGTAAACATAGCCACTATTTCCACGATAATTGGCACAGGACTCTCAGGGGTAATGGGATATTGGAAGATGTAATGTTCGAGAGAGTGCGAAAATTGTTTCCATTAGCATTAGTATGATTAGCCTTCGGCAGAACTAACTTGAGTCGCTCTTTACCTTTCTCACATCATCGTCTCTCGCTCTCTCCCGCCTGTGACTTGTGTGAAAACTCGCCTCTTCTGCGATCCGCCTATGATTCGCTTCTCTCGGTGACGATGGAGATCCAGAAACCCATCAGTACAATACCATGGCCTTTTCCATATTACATCCAATCGCTTACCCCCATTCTCCCTAGCCCCGGGGCTCACTGACTAAGGAGCTACCTCAGCCCCATCGCTCACCAAATCCGTTTGTTCAAGCCAGTCCGTGTGGGCCTTCTGCCTTGCTGAGCACAACGCAGTCGGGCACACCAGCTGGAGCCAGAGAGCTAGTTAGCTAGCTACCCTTCACACATCCGACAGCGGCGAAAGCGCCCCCACAGACCCGGGCTGCCCCGACAAGGCTATCGAAAGCTTGCCAGGGCCGACAGTGGCCCTAAAGACCTCATGGCAACAGCACTCAGTAGTACGACGCCGATCTCATTCTTCAACACGTGAGCCCTCGCCTGGGCCGACGTGACTCGGGCAGTCCGTCACCGCCAACAGACGCATCTCCGAACCCGACCGACCGCGGCAGGCCATGCCAGGCCACGCCAGGGCGGCCTTGGGGTATCTGATTCCCTCGCCTCTCAGGCTGTCTGTCCCATACGCGCGAATCGCCCTCCGACACGCCGATGAGACAAGAGACAAGAAAAAAAAGATTCAAGCTAGCTCAGACACGCGTCGCCGTCACCGCTGCTGCTGCTGCTGCTGCCCCGCACCGAAATTGCCAGCCGATTGCCAGAGTGAGCCACGCCGTCTTTTTTTTTTTTTTTTTTTTTTGCGATTTTCAAAAGTACAAGGCCGTGGCTCATCTCACGTTCAGGGGAGGACCCCTCTTCTCTCTCTACCTTCAAGTGCCGTGCTTTGTGAGACGCCTATGTCCGGTTGAGCTCCATCCCGCGCCGCGGTCGACGCCGAGCAGGATTGGCAGAGGTAGGACAGGCTCATTCTCAAGACGACAGCCATTGCCATGAAAGTCAGCAGTCAGAAGCCGCCAGGAAGGGAGGGGGGACCGGGCGGGGGGGGGGGGGGGGGGGGGTTGGAGACCGTTTGGAGCTCGTTATGATTGTTGATATATTCAATCACTAGTGCGTCCATCGCTGGTCTCCAATGCCCATGTCACGGGCATTCTGTGGCTGTGGCCTCCCATGCTCACATCGACGCGTGGGTCCCGGACCTACGTAGCTCGACACCAACACCGATGATCTGCTACTTTGATTGCGAGGCGATGACAATATACTATCCTACCTAACGCACATTACATTAAAGTCTATAACTGTTTTAGGGGGGGGTATCTTCAAAGTTATCCAAGCCGGACCCGCACGCCCGACGCGCGGCAGTCTCGACCATGAGTTCTTTGTATAGTACACGAGGTAGATCTGAAGGGTCCAAGGGGATCCACGACGGGGGCTCCTCATCAGTGCTCCCCGAAGGAGTGGTTGAACTTGAGCAGGCCGTTCAGGCCGCCCACCCACCCGTCATCATCATCCGCCGCCGCCCCACCGCCGCCGGTCCCGCCGCCGCCGGTCCCGGGGTTCGCGGGCGAGCGGATGACGCAGGGCACGCCGCCGTGCCAGTCCTCCGTCATGCCGCCGCCGCCGCCGCCGCCCCGGCGACCGCCTCCGTTGTCGTTATCGGAGGGCGGCGACGGCGGCGGCGGCCCGACCACCTCGCCCTCGACGCGGATCTCCTGCCCGACGCCGACTCCCGCGCGCCGCTTGCCGTCGATGCTGACCTCGAGCGGCTCGGTGGCCCTGTTCTTGGCGCTGACGCGCAGGACGACGCGGCTGGCGAGCGGCAGGCCCAGCGGGCGGAAGCTCAGGCTGCGCGCGCAGATGGGCGTCAGGAGCAGCGTCTTGACGAGCGGGTGCATGATGCTGCCGCCCGCCGACAGCGAGTAGGCCGTGGACCCCGTCGGCGTGGACACGAGGATGCCGTCGGCCACCGCCTCGGTCAGGAACCGCCCGTTGACGTAGACGTCGATGATGGCCAGGTGCGGGTTGGGCCCGCGGTGGATCAGGATCTCGTTGATGGCGTGGATGAAGGGCGGCGCTGCTGCTGCTGCTGGAGAAGACGGCGGCGCCAGGGCCGTGGCGGTGGTAGAGGATTGGGTCGAGCTCGGCTGCTGCGGGGTCTGGGGCGGTGTCGCCGCCTCTGGACCCTTGCTCCCCTCTTCGGAGTCTTGGTGGGTGCATGCCGACGCCAGAGGCTGGTGCAGCTCTCCCGTTGAGGTAGGCATGAGGTGCTCGTTGATGTTGGCCCCGGAGGCATCGTAGATGCCGACCTTGAGCCTGTTGCGCAGCAGAATCTTGCTGGTGCGGCCCGAGCCCATGGACTTGCCGCGCACGCCCTCCCAGGCATCGCGGATCGGGAAGGGGGCTGCGCCGAGCCGTCGTCGACGGCGGGGCCCGCCTCCCGGGCGCAGGCGCCGTCCTTGCGGGCGGGGGCGGCGGACTCGTCGTCCTGGCGCGCCCCGGCGGCGACCTGCGTATGGGGCCCCTGGAGGTCGGAGACGGCGACGCGGCTGCCGCTCATGTACACCTCGCGGAAGGCCCGCTTGTGCTCCTCGAACTTCCACTCGCCCAGGAAGCCGAGGGAGCCCATGCTGAAGGCCAGGACCGGCGGCACGGCGGCGTGCAGGCTGAAGAGGCTGGCGGCGCGCAGGATGGTGCCGTCGCCGCCGAGGGTGGCGACCAGGTCGATCTTCTCCGGGAAGTGGTCCGCGGGGTCCGAGGTGTAGATGGGGAAGGGCAGGCGGGTGTGGATGTCGTCGGCGACGCGGCGCTCAAAGATGAGACGGAGGCCCGGGTACTCGCCGTGAATGTGCTTGGCGAACGCGACGGTGGACTCGGTGACCTCGGGAGCCAGCAGCTTGGGCACTATGAGGATGTTGGTGGGCGGCTCCGGCCAGTGCAGCGACAGCAGGGACGACGTCGGGCTCTCCTTGTAGGCCGGCAGGATGCGATTCCGAAGGGTGGCGACGTCGAGGATGTCCGCACGTGTCGCTGTGGCCGAGAAAGCTCTCGCGCCAGAGAGCGGCACGTGACAGGCGCGAGGGCGTCGGAGCTGCCCGGCACAGTCATACTTGGCGCGATGCAGGCGGTACGAAACGAAAGGATGGCAAAGCGGCCAGGGGAGGAGTGGCGATGGGCCGAAGCTCAGACCCGGAGGCGGTGTTGGCCGGAGGCGGCGCAGGCCGGACATGCCGGGCAAGGGTAGCGACTCGCCAAGCTACAGGCGGTGTCTTGTGAGTCGGGAGGTGCAGCTGATATAACTACTCGTAGACAGTCGCGCTGCGTACGGTAGTGATAGGGGGGGGGGGGGGGGGGGGGCTAGAGGCTCAAATGATGCTGATATCAAATGCTGCTGATGATGATGATGATGGTTGAACCGGCGGTTGGCTTCGCGAGCTGGGCGTATCACGTGACGCTAATGACCAATACCACTTTTCCCGTCTGTCGCGTGCAGCCAACGGTGGGTGACGTACATAGCGAACAACGACGATGAGTCCGGATTAACCTGGTCTTGACAGCAGAAAGTCTTGCTCACTACAACCCGCCCATCCGACTTGGATATGATAAATAAACCCGTTCCCGCACTCCCGTCTCGCGCTTCGCAGCGGTTCAATGCGATTTCCCCCAATCCATTGTCGGCCAAACGGTTCAAGTGGAATCCCTGGCTTGTGCACAGCCCAGCCCTGGAGGGTCACAGGGTGCACGCAAGGGTGCAGGGCACAGTGCTCTGCGGCGCCCCGGAACGGAGCCGAAACGGAACTACGAGAGGTACGGAGGCCCGCCGCCGCTGCGTCGTGGCGGAACGGACGCGGTTGCGGACGCGCCTGGGGTTGGTACCTTTCGCGAAATAAAGACAAGACCGAAAAGGACATCTCACCTGGTCGCATCGCTGTGATATCGATATCACTGCAATCCGTCAGCCAATATATCGCAGAGGTCGATAGCGTGCAGGGTCTGCTTCGTTGGGTCAGAGTCTCGAGTGAGCATCCCACCCGCCGTCGACGCGATTCAATTTGCAAGCTAACTGATAGCTTGCTTTCCGACCGACACGGCATTGAAGAGAAAAAGACCCCCTGCTACGTCCATCGTCAGCCGCTTCATCCAGCCGGCCGGGTTTGCCCTTTCTGCTCCACCGCGGCAATACTGGCCATGTCAAGCCAGGTACTTACCCAGGTGGCTATTAATCAGCCAGCAGGTAGTATCCATGCAAGCACGCCTCCCACGCGTGCGTGTCCGTACGAGCATCCATACGATTTGCACCCCCGCACCCCACACACGCGCCGTCTACGGCACCCGCCCCCGCGGTCGAACTTCCCCTCGGCCAGGCCACCTACCTACCTACCTTATCTCCAGGGTCAATATCCGACGGGGTTTCCGCTACAAGAAGTCCCGCCGCGGCGATGGTAGCCCCATTCGGCCCGTTTCCCTTTCCCCGCGACGGCGAGGAGTCAGAGCTGTCTTGTCGCTTGGAGATGCCCGCAGAGACGGAAAGATGAACGCGGAGGGAGGGGAGGAGGGGTAGCTCCGCCAGCCCGGCACGCGAGTTAGAGTACCTACCTACTACCCTACAGAGCCCTGGTAAGGTACTAATTATATATTATATCATTCGCCCGCATGAGACTGTCGTCATTGTCCCCTCTTCCAAGCTTCACTTCACCAGCTTGAACCACCCATCGATCCCGGTGCCCCTCCCCGAAGCGCAAAGTGAAATAGAAAACTGCCACCAGGAACAATCGCATCACGCGACACGGCCGCAACCATGGCCGCCAAGCAGCTCAACGTCGGCGTCATCGGCTACGGGTAAATCGCCTTCCTCCCTCTCTGCCTCTCTCTCTCCCTCCCTCTCTTACCCTCGCGAGATCCAAGAACAAGAACAACGACTAACACACGCCGCGCGCCCCCCCCCCTCCCGAAAGCTTCTCGGCCAAGATCTTCCACATCCCCTTCATCCAGCACACGCCCGCCCTGACCCTGCACTCGATCCTCCAGCGCACGCCGGGGGCGGCCTCGTCCGGCGGCGCCTCGGCGCCCGCGGACCACCCGGACCTCCCCGGGGCCACCACCGCGACCTCGACTCGCTCCTAGCCGACCCGGCCCTCGACGCCGTCGTCGTCACCACCCCGCCCGAGACGCACTTCCCCATGGCCTCGGCCGCCCTGCGCGCGGGGCGCCACGTCCTGGTCGAGAAGCCCTTCACCCCGACCTCGGCCGAGGCCGACGCCCTCGCCAAGCTGGCCGCCGACGCCGGGAGGACCCTGACCGTCTACCAGAACCGCCGCTGGGACGCCGACTTCGCCACCGCCCGCCGCCTGCTCGCCTCGGGCGCCCTGGGCCGCCTGCTCGAGGTATCCACCCACTTCGAGCGCTTCCGCCCCTCCCCCAAGGAGCGCGGCGGCAGCGGCGAGTGGAAGGACACCCTGCCCATGGACGCCGGCGGCGGCCAGGTCTACGACCTCGGCACCCACCTCGTCGACCAGGCCTACACCCTGCTGGGCGGCCCGCCCCGCAGCGTCATCGCCAAGTTCTCCAACCAGCGCGAGGGCGTCGGCTACTCCCCCGCCGCCGCCCCGGGCTCCCCCGAGGCCGACCCGGACGCCGTCCTCGCCCAGCTGTACTACGACCCGGGGCTCGTCGTCAACGTCCGCATCGGCGTCATGGCTACCGAGCCGCACCAGGCCCGCTTCTGGCTGCGCGGCACCCGCGGCTCCTGGGCCAAGCGCGGCCTCGACCCCCAGGAGCTCCAGCTCATCGGCGGCATGCGCGTCGACGACCCCGCCTTCGGCCGCGACCCCGGCCCCGAGTGCCACGGTCGCCTGACCCGCGCCCCGCGCGAAGGCGAGCCCGACCTGGAGGAGCAGTCCCTGCCCAACGACGAGCCCCCGCCCACCTACCTCGAGTTCTACCGCCAGTTTGCCGCCGCCTGCCGCGGCGAGGGCCCCAACCCCGTCCCCGCAACCGAGGCTGCCGACGTCCTGCGCGTCATCGAGGCCCTCCGCCGCAGTGCCGAGGGCGCCGGCGAGGTTTTCTTGTGAGTGCCTTGAGCCGGAGTCGGCTTGCGTGATGCAAGGATTATGGGTATGAGTTTCATGAACGGGTTAATAGATTGGAGATTGTAAATATGGACGTAAAATACCGAACCCTACCCATCTACCAGTCTACTGCCTGGTGAACAACTGTGTCCAATCAGGCCGATCTGCTGTTACGCTGCAATGGCACAGCCGAGTTCGCGCGCGCCTGTCTCTGAATATACGTAATAAATGTATAAATGCGCATCCTCAAGTTGACATCTCTTATGCTGTCGGGTATCTTTATGCGCCGTCATTCTCGTCGTCACACCGTGCCCACTCTTTCCAAGCTGTCACATGTTCCTAGCTCGTCCCCACGTGGTTGATCTCGTCGCGCATAGTCGCTTTCTTAAAAAGTCCGCATTCCTGGGTTCGGGCCAAGCGGTACCGAGTCGCTCTTTATTGGAGTCGGGACCAATCGATCCTCAAGCAGCTCCCACAAGCTTCTGTAGGAGGCGTGTCGTCTTCATCACCACGTTGAAAATGAGACCAAACCCGCCCAGCATGACGAAGATTTTGACAAATTCCCACCAATACTGCGTGCGAACCTCGGTCTCGAGGTGGCCGCCCTTGCCCGCGGGGAAGCTACCAGTCGAGAGGTACTGCTCCATCAATTCGTCTTTTTCTTCCCAGCGCGCACGCAACCACTCGTCGAATTTGGTCGAGTCGTCCAGGGGAATGTCGGCCAAAGCGAAGCGTCGCCAGTGGAAATTGACCGACTTGGGAGGACGGCCATGGAAGTAAGTGCTGGACAAAGAGAAATAATCCTCACCATATTTCCCGCGACTGCAGGGTGTCAGCGATTGGACAGGGGTGGAGCAAGGCGGTTTCTACTCACGGGATGCCTTCGTAGGCAACGGTGGCATCGTAGACGTAGTCAACAGTGCCTCTCAGCTGGTTGAGGCAGAAGAACATGCCGGTGCTGCGGGGCAGCAGGACATGGCGCATGTCTTTCTGGCCCGATTTCGCCGCCCAGGCAGCTGACTTTCTACGGCCATTGCCAGACAGGTTGGTACCTTCGGGGAAGAGCAGCAGCCACATGGGGTTCATGTATTTTTCACCAGCAGCAGAGAACTGCTGCTTGAGCTTGCCAAGACGGTGGGCCAGGCGGGGCTGGTCGGTGGCCATCTTGCGGGACATGAAGATGAAGCCGTGGAACATGCAGCCAGGGCCAATAATGGGGATCCATTTGAGGGACTCCTTGAGAATGATGTAGATGTGGCCGTGCATCTGGGCGCGGTTGGTGTAGCCGACCCACCACAGGTAGAGCCAGTCGGTGTAGATCTGGTGGTTGGCGATCATGACGAGGCGCTCGGGGAAGTCGCACTGGACGCGGCCGTCAGGTAGGAGTGAGAGCTGGCCAGCAACCGAGTCGTCGCCGCTCATGCGGATGGTGGTGGGGGCCCACCACTGGGTCGAGGTCGTGGTGAGGAGGCCAAAGTTGGCCTTGCACACGGACATGTACGCATAATAGAGCTCACGATTCAGGAAATAGATGGGCGCGCCGACCAGCTGGGTGAAGTGAATGCTGAGAGTGGGGCGAGTCAGTACGCAGCGGCAGGGCGGAGAGGTGGCGCAATGAAGCTTACACAAAGCTACAGACGGTGAAGTAGACGAAAAAGGTGGTGGCACGGACGAAGGCAATGAAGCCCGACTTGTTTGCTTTGCCGGAGGGGTGGAAGAGGGCGTCGCGGGGTGATGACGGGGCGGCAGGGTCGGTGTCGGGGGTCGGCTTCAGCGGCAGGCGCTGGCGAAGCTGGGAGTCGGTCATGGCGGGCCGTGGCAGAGCATGAGTCTGGAAGAGGCGAGGCAGGACAGAGGGTAGTGGTGTTGGAAGTGGGAGGCTGTCCAAGCTGAGGTTGGCGGGGGCTCCGAGTGGTCCAGGTTCGTAGCGGAGAGGAGGCGCCGAGGTTGACCTCTTGAGCGAGAAAATAGAATGCGAGAAAGTGCAAGAAGCCCGGACTGAGGACAGACAGGCAGGGTCGAAAGAAGAGGAGGAGGAAGAGATGGCGGTGAGGGGCGCGACACGAAAGAGGTGAGGGTGTTGAGGGCGACGGCCGAGGCGGAGACGGGGCAATGAACGGGCCGGGTCGAGTCGAGTCGAGTCGAGTCGAGTCCGGCAGCAGGCCGATTCTCGACGGGCGCGGGCGGATTCAAGAGGGTGGTACAGGCAGGCAGGACAGGACAGGCAGCAGCTCGCGTGGAAGACGACCTCGACGGGAGACTTGGGCCAAGGTGCGCCGGAGGTAGCCGCTTGTAGCTCTCAAACGTGCCTGCGCACGTGGTGCTGTTTCAGACCCGAGCTGCTCAAGTCCAAACAGGGCACGGTTGCGCTGCCCGTGGTATCGTGGACAGACCTACAGGCAGCGAGAAGTAATTAAGCATCATCAGTGGTATTCTATATCTTGCTGACTACCTAGATACGCATGAGAGTGCGCATGCGGCACTCTGCGCAGGCACGCATCAGGTCAGTATCAGGTACGGTAAGCCATGGGTGGGCGACCTGGCACGCGGCCCCATTCGACTTGGGCAACAGGCAACCCGTGACAGGTGGAGAGACCTGGGGGTACTCGTGGAGCTATCATGCCCTTGTACCTCGCCCGCCTCACCTGCAAAACCGGTGCCTCGCTTGAACAAGGTGCATGTACCTTTCAATGTCCAGTCCATTGATAGGTACGAGTATGCATACGGTAAAAATCAAGAAACACGCCTGTCTACTGCTGCCTTGGCGTGACACGAGATCAGGCAAAGCAGGGAGGGCGGCTCGCATTCTGTACGGGAACAAGAATGTCTGCCGCGCCATGCGGTCACTCTGCATCGCGGCTTTCCCCACGATCATCGGTGTCAGGCACTGAACGCACCTTGACTCCCAAGACCCTCGACCACGGATCTCTGCAACCCCAAGATCCAATCAACTCGTCGCGATCACAGATATACCGGATCTACGAGCATGCCGGTGTCCTGCCCTGCCTGCAGCTCGCCTACCCCGTGTGACGTGACCTTGCAGCTGGCTCGAATGCGACAACATCAAATGGATGTACATAGATTGAGTGCGCGCGGGAGAGTGCCGTGCGTACCCCTGGCGCTGCCACACGGAGAAACGGTGTGAAAACGGAGACTGTGGCGCTCAGGTGCTACCTCCCCTCACTTCTCACACGTCAACGTTCATTCATGAGTGCGCGAGCTACATGTGCCTACGATAGTGTTGACATTGGATGTGTGTATTCCATTCAATACCTAGCTTCCCGGTCTCTTTTTTTCTTGCCTGGCCTCCTGTCTTCGGCTTTCCTAAGTCCAGAGACGGAATCTCGGCCCTTTCTAGGTGCAAACTCAAGCCACTGGATTGTAGAAAGGCCTGGAGGGGAGACGGGTAGAAATCCCCTCATCCGGCGTTTCCGGCGGCTGCACCAAGTCACCTCAAGCGAATGGGTGTGTGGGTGGGCAAGTCGATGTTTGTGGCTTCGTCCTCGTCCACTCCCGCGTATTCCGAGCCCAGGAGGCTGGACCGCTTCTCCACCGTCCCTTCGGGGTTGGACCTAATCCCGGGGGCCGTCTTCCGTTACCTAAACTTCCACCTGCACCGCTCGCACTCCCGCCCCGTCCGCTCCGCTGGCCGGCCCCGATTCTTCCCCATTCAATGCCGGTGCACTCCGTCCAGTTCCCGGCCCCGGCCTCGGCCCCGGGCGCGGACGTTGGCGAGGACGCGCGTCTCGCCCCCCGCATCGTCCTTCTCTACTTCATCACTGGCAACCCGGGCCTAGTCGACTACTACGCCCCCTTTCTCCAGCACCTGCGCCGCCTGCTCGACGAGTCCCCCGTCTTCCTCCCTGCTGCTGCTGCCGCCGCCGCCGCCGCCCCCCGCCGCGCCCTCCGCTTCCACATCTACGGCCAGGACCTGCTCGGCTTCACCGACCACGACGGCCACGCGCCCTTCTCCTCCCCCAGCGGGCCCTACAGCCTCGAGGACCAGGTCCGCCACTCCCTGTCCGGCCTGTGCCACCAGCGCATCCCGGCCTCCGCCTGCCCGGCGCGCAGCGGCCAGCCCTACGACCAGGTCGTCCTGATCGGCCACTCGGTCGGCGCCTACATAGCGTTGGAGATCTGCCGCCGCCTGCACGAATCCGGCGCGCCCTCCGCCGTGGCCCTTCCTTCTCCCTCTCCTCCTCCTCCTCCTCCTCCTCCGGTAATCGCCTCCGCCGTCCTCCTCTTCCCGGCCATCGAGCACCTCGGCGCCTCCGACTCCGGCAAGAGCCTCGCGCGCACCTCGCCCTGGCTGGGCGGCGCCCTGGGCGCCAGCCGCCTCGCCGCCGCCCTCCTGTGGCCCTTCCCCCTGCCCGCGGTCCGCTGGCTGGCCGCCCGGCTGCTGGGCCACCCGCCCACCGCCGCCGACACCACCGCCCGCTGGCTCAAGAGCCGCGACGGCGTCTGGCAGGCCGTGCGCATGGCGCTCGACGAGCTGCGCGTGATCCGCGCCGCCGACCCCCGCTGGGCCGGCGGCCCGGAGGTCTGGGCGCCCGCTGCCGCTGCCGCTGCGCTCGAGAAAGGGCAAAGCGGCGGTCGTCAAGACGAGGGGGAGGAGGGACCCGCCGCGCCGTGGCGGCGGCCAGCATGCCCGAGCTCGGCGACCCGCCCAGGCTGTACTTCTTCTACGGGAAACGGGACCACTGGGTCGCGGACGAGCAGCGCGACGCCTTCGTAGCGAGGCGCAAGGCGGCCGCGGCGGCAGGGGCGGCAGCAGGCACGGGGGAGAAGAAGCCGCTCACCACGTTGGTCGTCGACGAGGGAGATATCCCCCACGCCTTTTCCATCCGTAAGTGCGCCTTCTTCGTTCCGTCTTTCCCATCGACTTCTGCCGGCTCGAGTGCATGTTCTTCGCCCCTGATTCGAAGGGCACGACCGCGCGGCGTTTGTTTCGTATCAGGCGATGATGCCTCCTAGGATCTGCCATGCAATCACTATCCGCCCTGCTCATTGCTGACATCAGCACTGTTCAGATAACTCCGAGACTGTTGCCGAGACGGTCAACACCTGGATCCGTGATCTTTTCGAATAAGATGAGGTGCAAGTGAGATTTGAGCTGGGCGTAATGGATCTTGAACCGCATTTGTGTCTCGTCCGGCTCGATCAGTTCCGGTATCGCAAGCGAGGCAAGGGGTAGACCTGTGAATCATAATTAAGCGGTAAATACACAGTATATAGAACCAACGGCTGGAATTGCGGAGCAAGAGTTCTCTTGTCCAATCATTGGGAACGCGTCATGATAAGCAGCCGCTCCATGAGATTTATACGACTTTGCCATTCCGCGCCCTTGCCATGACTTTGCGTCCAGACACAGACCCAGGTCACTACTTCACGATCCCATTTTCAAGGAGTTATTGGGGGCCTTGGTTATCTTGTTTTGATGGCCCGGATATTGCTGTTGGCCCCGGAAGTCGCGGAGGTGGGAGTCCCTGAAATGACCAAGTAGGCGCCAGCAAGGTCTTGATTACGTGCCCGCGCCTCTTTTGCAACTAGACCTTATACCTCGCCCTGTGTGAGCCGGTCGGGAGTGATGTGCCACCTGAAAGTCTCCCAAATTGAGCTGCTTATTACCAGAGCATGGCAGTTCCTACGAGTATACCTAAACTCACGACAGCCAGCTGTGATTGAAGATTGCCAGAGTATGACAGGAACCGGCTCAACAGAGCCCTATTTGCAGAATGATGTTCCGTGACCGAACAGCGCGAGAGCTTAAGGCATTCCACGGTTGATACACAAGTAGCAATGAAGAGAAGTATATATGTTGTATGTTTTCTTGTGTCATTACAATGCGCATAATTACAAGGCGCGATCATCACTAAAAAGAACAAAAACGTCGCTACCGTGGATATATGTCGACCCCAGCAAGCATCAAACGAAAAAAGTGATCTTGACTCCTGTGCCGATTATCCGGATCTATCCATACCGCGCAAAGAAACAAAATATGGTCTTGCTTGAGGGCAGAGTGGTCCAATATATTGGTATCGACAGAACACTGGCCCAAGCATCAGGGCAAGGCATGGCTATGCTTCCCCTTCCGTCGATTGTTCTGCTCTTTCCAACCGAACAACCTTATGACTTGAGGCTCCTTTCCAGGAACAGCATGCCGACAGGCAAGGTCGACCGAAAGAAAGCAAGGGCAAGCTGGGAAGGCCAAGGCCTGATTCACCCGTATCCATCATGTTACATTTAGAGCATGACCATACCGGCACCCAGGCCCATGGCGACAACCATGTACAGACCCATGGCGAGACCGCCAGTGGTCATGAGAGGGCCAGTGGGGCGGCCAGAGGCAGCGCTGCCGCTGGAGGAAGAAGAGGATCCGTCAGAGGTGGTGGAGCCGGCGGTAGCGGTGGCGGCAACCTCAGCAGCGGCGCTGGCACTGGAGATGGCAGCCTGGCACTTGCCGTCGTCAGAGCCCTGCTGCTTCTTGGCGGAACCCTTGAAGTCACAGGCGTCGTCGGTCTTCTGCTTCTTGTAGTAGGCGTCCAGGACGACAGCGAGCTGCTGCTTGGGGTTGCAGCCCAGGTAGGGGCCGTAGACACCCTTCTCAGTGTCAGCCTTGATGCCAGCGCACGCCTCCTTGTCGTTGCCGCAGATGTAGCCGAAGATCTCGCCGAATTCCTTCTCCTGGAGGTCGTCGGCGGGGACACAGGTGGCGGACTTCTCGGCGCAGTCGCACAGAGCCGAGTCGGGGGGGAGGGAGACCGTCAGCGGCTTGCCAGTTCTTGCCGACGTTGGGGCAGGTGGCGGCCTTGTTGTCGGAGTTGTAAGAGTCCATCTTGACACCGTTGGGCTTGGCCTTGCCGTACTTGTCGCCGAGGGTCTTGCCGTTCTTCATCTGGATAGCCTTGTCACCGCTGAGGCGGACGACACCGTAGTCGTTCTCCTCCTCAAAGTACATGTAGCCAATGCCACCGCTGAAGACCTTGTCCATGGGGTCAGACAGGAGAGCGGCGACGTCGTCCCACTGGCGGTTGTCAGCACCGCCGGGGGAGTTGCAGCCGACCTCGGCGAAGAAGACGGGGACGGAGAAGTTGCTGAAGAACTTGGTCTGGACATCGTAGCCGGACTCCTCGTAGGTGCTCTTGCCACACCAAGAGTAGATGTTGTAACCCCAGAAGTCAATGGACTCCTTCTCGTCACCGCAGTTGAAGTACTGGGCCATGGTGTCGCGAATCTCCGAGTCGTCGTTGGCAGCGTAGCCGACACCCATCCAGCGGTCGCCCTTGTCGGCGATGTGCTTCTTGACGTCACGGACGGCGGCCTTGACGTAGGCAGAGGCGCCGGTGTTGGTGGCGTTGTTGGTGACCTCGTTACCGGCGAAGAAGCCGATGGTGTTGGTGTACTTGCCGAGGTCGTCAACGACAGCAGTGTAGCGCTCGAAGAGCTCGACGTTCCAGGCGGGCGAGTCGCGGTTGATAGACAGACCAGGCTGCGACAGGTCGGAGATGACGTAGATGCCGGCATCCGCGAAGGTCTTCATGCAGGCGTCGTGGTTCTTGTCGGGGTTGACGGCGTAGGTACGGATGGTGTTGATGTTCATGCTCTTCATGATCTTGGCGTCACGAGTGCAGGCCTCGCCATCGGCCAGAGGGTCCTTGTAGTCATTGTTCTTGGAGGTCTTGCCGCCGGGGCCGGCAGACTCCTGCTGGTAGGCGATACCCTTCATGAAGAACTGCTCACCAGACTTGGTGAAGAGCTTGCTGCCCTTCTGGACGATGGGGTCCAGGTCAGCGGTGACCTGGCTCGCCAGCAGCAGCGAGGCCGTGACAGCGGTGCGGAAACCCATTGTGACGGTTGTGTGGTGTAAAGAACTGTTGATAGCAGAATGATGGGTTAGTTGAGGACTTATAATAATAAGGCAGGGGGTGTAGCCGACAGGGCTGCCGTTGCCCGTTTGCTGTCGCTGTGGCCAAGAGATCGCCCTATCGGGTGGGTGCCTTGGCAGCTCTTGATACGTCGGGTGTAACAGCGAGCTTGGCGCGGGCGGGTGGCGAGAAGAGGCGGCCGGCAATGGGGAGATTTGCCGGGCCGCTCTCCAAGGCAAGAATGCAAATGATGGAGATGATCACAGCCGGGGAATCAAAAGGGCAAGCTGGGCGCCGCAGGGCGTGTCTAGGGAAGGCGTACCGAGGTCTCAGAGAGATGTTTCACTGGCGGAGGAATGACGTTGGCGAGATAGGCCTGGACTTTCCTCCTGCTTATCCCTGGGAAGTCGTTGCTCCTGACTGTTCTGCTATTCGACAAGGGAGCGTAGTTGTTCGTTTTGAGTGATTTTTTGAGAGAGCGTGGGTGTTGAATTAACAACAATAAAACAGGTCGAGTAAGGAGTGTGGTGAATCAAGGTGTGGTCTAGAGGGTAGCCAAATAACAAAACTGCCCGGGAGGATGAAGAACGAACGAGGACAGAAAGAATGAAGTCCAGAGTCGAAGGAAGGTCGAGGTCGAGTCAAGACAAGAGGAATACAGAGGAGGGAACGGGGGAGGAGGCGTGGGCGCGAGGCAAAGGAGCAATAAAAGTGTCACCGGGACGGCCATCACGAATCCCCCTAACCGTAGCGACCCAGCGCGGGCGGGCCCCGTCGTGGTACTCGTACCGTACGAGTACCGGGTCCAGAGCCCACCCAGGTCGCTTTCTCCTTCTGGCTGGGCCAATCTCTCTGGGAAAAGACGCTCTGCAGGGAACCCCTCTGGACTGGTCCTAGGGCGGCCGAGGGTGGGCGTGCGCGAGAGAAAGGGGAAGTTCCACAGCCAGCGCGGGTTAATCTGAATCTGGCGCCACACCACGAAGGGCGGCGGGCCAATCACGGGCTGGTCGCGGCGGGGCCTGGACGACACGGTCGGGAATACTGCGTGAGAGAGCCGGGCGATGATACCCACCTGGCCCACCTCGAAGACTGGAGACAGCCCACTTGTGGGCTCTGGACCCAAGCCCTCGCTCTCCTTCTGCCCTCTCTCTCACCAGACTCTGTGCTGCTCGCGCCTGTCCGTCCGTAGGTATTGCGACCACGGCAGAGTGCCGTCACTCGCTTGGCTGGTGTGTGGTGTGGCTGCGTGCGTGTGCCCGGCCGGCTGGCGAGCCTGCCTGCAAAAGGTTGCCCACGCGCCTTGCGTGCTTGCCTCCTTGCACTCTCGGTTCGTCGTCACGTCGTGTCTCCTGGCCTGGTGGCAGCTCGGGTCCACCGTTAGCCAACCAGCCCCTGATCGTCGTCGCCAGAGGTAGAGTAGCGCGCGTGCGGGCGGCTGCTCGGTAGGCGATTCCTACGAGTACGTGTGTGCCAGGGGCCGGGGCTGACTATGACGCTCCTCGTATCGCAAAGCACGGCCTGAAGGTAGGTGAACACATCCCAGGCATGTTCTATTTGAGTACCCGAAGATCGAGGTTGTCGCCGCAAGGAACGCCGTGAAGCTTTTGCAAGGCGAACGATGCCCATGGAGGAAGCGAGGCGAGACCTCAATGCAAAAGTCAACAGCCCGATAGCACGTGGGTAGGTACTTGCAAGCTGCGGCGATCGTATTGCCAGCCCTGCCGAGCTCGAGTGGTGCTCAAGCGATCCGGGTGACTGGGAAGCCTGGGAGAGGCGACCGGACGGAGGGTAAGATGCGATTGCCAGGCGCCTCTCGTTGCGAGTGAATGGACAGGCACACTGGAAGCACGGGCAACATAAGGCGCTGGCATCGGAGGACGAAGAAAGCTGCTGTGGAGTTTTGGAATGGACGAGGGTGCGCCTGCCTGGCTGCTTGACTGCCCGACGTGCCTGCCTGTGCGTTTCTCGTCCCTCAAGTACGAGTAAACCGCCTTCCATGAGGCAGTCACAACCGACTCGCAAACTCGCGCGCCCGCACCGTCTTGTCCCGTGCCTGGTAGTCCTTGTACGAATGAGTGCCCGTACTCGCGCGCCTGCCCCGGCCCCTGCTTGTTTCAAAACATCCAACAGATGCTCCAGGTTTGCCACCTCGCCACGCTCGCCTGCCTCTGTTCAATTGTCCGTGCATGTACTCGTACTCGTCCCTGTGCTGCCGGACCCGGACCCGGCGGACCCCGCCAATTCAGGAGATCGAACGGGACATCCACGGACGTGCACGGCAAACGGCGGCGAGATGCGGCAGGCAGGCTCACCTCGGCCGGGCAGCTGGGGAAGGAACAGCTGGGTTTCCCTGGGGCGGTGCACCTTCGACACCATCGCCAACGTCGCCATGATCAACCCATCCATCGTCCATCGTCCACCGAAATCCCCCCGTCTTCCTGCCGCATTCCTGAACCTTCAGCCCTGCCACATTCCTCCCCTAAATCGTGGCAGCCACGGCGCGTCGCCACCGCGCAGCCGCGCAGCCGTACAATGCATGGCTGTGGCTCTGCTTGTCTGTCTCCTGCTCTTCCTCTCGGTTCCGGCCCCCCTCTACGGTGGGGCCACCTTTTCGATGCATTCGAGCCACCACCTCCGCCGGTCGCAGCGTTCGCGCCTCAGCGCCTCTTTAACATCCAGCCACATTGCGGCCGCGACGCCACCGTCATCTCGTCCGAACGCCTGCTGGTACTCGTAGTCATGTCCACGGCCAAGAAGCACCAAGCCAACACAAGCTTCTCTCCAAGATTCTCGTATTGGCATCTGCCGCGCTTGCTCCATCACGGACCCCAGTCTACCGGGGCCCAGGCCCCGCCCCAAGCAATCAAGCCGCCACTTATCCCTGCACCCGAATGCTTGACTCCCGCCGGCTCTGCGCAATGCAGCACTAGCCAGGAACCAACCCTTATTACCGGCCATGACTACTCGTACCAGCGGGGGACTGGCAGGCGAGCACGTTATCTCTCGCCCCAAGCTCGTGTGCTCGTATCCCGCGCTCGTCAACCTCCCAGGACCACTTTCAATTCCCCAGCCCGGCGTACAATTACGCGTCGCCGTTCGGGCCTCCGTGTCCCAGCTCCACAGGTGACAGCCTGGCTGGCCTTGCTCACTTTTGACAGCCACGTCAGTTTGACGGACCGTGATCTTCCCCTGCGCTTTTCCCTGTCGTCAACCTTTACTCACTTTCACTCGCTCAAAGGCTTTGGAATGCTGGAACTCTCAACATTAGCCCTGTGGCGTCTATCCGCTCTCGCACCGCCTGTGCTCCCATCGAGGGCATGCTAATCGTATGGAGGAGGACGCCAAAGCCACCATTGGCTATTGTCTCCCTGGCTGGTCCAAGAGTGTACTGGCTTGTTCATGGATGGTGCTGCCACTGCTAGTACAACCACACGTGCCAGTGTCCCCTCAAGGCATCCCGGCTCACGGCACCCCGCCAAAGCATTAATCTGGTCAATCACACGCGCCCCAAGGGGGGAAACGAGGCCGGTTCATGCAGGTACAATGCACCAGCGGCTTTTCTGGCAGGGTTCGCTTGCGGTCCTCTAGATGCCTCGGGCGCTATCCTCCACCGTGCTTCCTCATTAGGGTCAGCTGTCAGCCAGCCCACCAGCACATCGCTTGCGATGTAAAGCATCCGCAACGCCGCTTTGTTGACATTCATGCGCGTCTCTTTGGTCTGTTTCAGCCTCTTGGTCTGCCCCTTCTCGCTGACACTCACGCCAGCATGGACGCACGAAAGGCTTCGGTGCGTACCTAAGCATATCGCCTCAGTACACGCGCGTGTTAAAACGCGGATGTGCTTCGATTTGTGCAAACGTGAAGGGCAGTTTGGAGACAAACATTATGCGGATGAACTCAGCCTCGCCGTATACAAGAACAGACAGCTTGTCTATCCGTACAAGCATATCCCATACATCCAGCGTGCTCTGGCGCACGAGCACGCTCGCTCGCATGTCTCGACGTTTACTCATACGGGGGCACTGACAGACGGCAGTCGTGGGCAGCGTGGGCAGTTACCCGTTAATGGTGATCTACCATGGTGTGAAACCTGTCGCAGGCCACTGTTCAATCTTTGGCTCTCCTGGCTCCATTATTGGGACTGCACAGCCGCACAGCCTCGCAATGCCCGCCCTATTTCAAAGAACGATCGACATTGATCCACGACAGCGGGTCCTTCTGGGCCACTCACATCGCCGATTAGACACACATGAGTACGAGTATCCACGGCTGACCCGTACCTGGTATGCCTGGCACGCCTGGCTGGCCCTGACGAGCCCTCTACCCAGAGCGTGGAACCCTCAAATCCACCAAAAGAACTTTGGCTACCTTCTCTGTGACGTCGGCACGCACGGCTTTTCGCACGCCGGCCCCAGTTAGTCGCTACAGGGCCAAAAGTTCGTGGTTGCGCGCTCGGCGCTGGACCCGACGCTCACCGTTCCATTGGACGGTGGCTGGATTTCCAGCAACGATCGCCTCTTCAGCTCATACGTCATGGCAACACCTGGGAAATACTCGTAATCCCTCCACTCAGCACGTGCCCTGGGGGTCGGATGCCGCGTGCTGGCCGCGGCAATCTGAATGCCAAGAAGCACGACGAGGTCAAAAACCGTTGAACAAGCGCGCACGCGCCAAATCATCCAACCTCTTGGCGTGTCTGGAAAATCGTCGAGCATCGATGCCGCAAGATCAAACCTATTTGGCCTGATTGCCTTGCGTGTAGTATGAGTACGAGCAAGTACATAGTCTAGCACCGGCCGCACAGCCAGCGATTGGGAAATGAATAGGCCATTTCTGAATGAGCATATTCCTTATTCGCCCAGTAGTGGGCTATTGTAGTCGCCGGCGTCTCTGCACGCGAACACTTACTTGTACGAGTACGCACACCGCGGAGGTTTTCGTTTTGACAGTCTCTGTCAACGATCCGCCCGTTGCCAACGTTCCTAGAGATCTGACGGATAGGTTGTCGTCGGCACCGGAACTGCATCGCCTAATCTCCAGATGAACGAACTCGAACTGGCGCAAGTGGACTACCATGCAAGGTGCACAGTTGGAGCCTGGCTGGTTTCTTCAGCATGGAAATCCTGTCCCCGTCGCTACGAGTTCTTGACCGTGAGACGTCACGCAGCGGCAGCGAGGGTGGGCTTGGGGCGCCCCGGTCTAAAATATATAAGCGAGTTCCCGGTGTTACTTTCTAAAACATTCCCAACCCTATCCATATAATTTCGACTTCGACTGCCACGCGCCATCAGGAATCGCAGAGCCTTGGTTTCTATCCAGTTGAGCACTTTGTAAAATACCTAAGCAAGAGCCTCACCAAGTAACTTCTTAGACCATCCTGCCACTCCAACCACCACTTCGAAATCTCATCGCGCGTTGTATGGGAGGCTGAAACGAGCCTTCGGCGTGGCACTTGGAGATCGGGCAGTAGAGCTCCCAGAGCTCACTGCCACAGGTCTGGCTCTGTGGCACGTGTTGAGGATAAGTGCTGACCAGATTGATACTTGCTTAAGTCTCATTCATATGTCTTTTAGACCTTAGTGTATTCTTGCACAGTCCGGTCAGTCCAGTTCTGTGATATCTATTCAGTCCCTTTGCCCTGCTGGGGACAAAACCCTTACACTCACATGGACCATGAGCATTCGAGATCCCATAGCCGGATCGCAAAGCTTCAACTGACCCTGAAGTCGGCCTCGGTCACCAAAACCCAATCTTGGGCCAGCTGTCGGAGTTCAAACAACAGCATGACTCACAGGCATAGTCGTGGCTTCTGTACACAATGCCATACAGCAACTCTATATGACTTGCGGTGATACTCAGCTTGAGGCGTGGATCAGGGCCTATTTCAACGGCAATATCAGGGCTCCATCTGTCATCCGAGCTCTCTGGTGCTTCTTGCACTCGGTGTCACGGGTCTGGCCCTGGCATTGCTGTTGATCATAAGTCCTGGTAAGATTGAGCACTAGGGAAGTGTCAATCTCGTATCCTTTGACTGTCCCGAACAGCCAGTCTGGTTCAGTGAGATTTACCAGTGCCTTTGGCCCTCCATGACCGGAACCGTTACTCTCGGTGAGATAACCGCAGATTCTACGACTATTTAGAACTTGTTCACCCCTGGGACTTTAAGCGGGTGAAGAGATGTGAGACGAATCCATAGACTTCTTTTCAATACCTAGGCGGAGATGCTTGCACCGGCTGCCGCGTCACGAGGCCGGCTTCTCAAGTGTTGAGTGACTTGAACTGAACGATTTGTTCGCTTGCAGCCCTCAGAGGTTTGTTGACTATTGATCGCTCCTCGGGCCGGTGGAGGATGAGAGCTTTAAGTCCATACATCTTGCAAGCATTCTGATTTTATCTCGTCGGGTTGCGGGCCACGTACTGATGCAAACCCTGTCTGCACTCCACTTTAAGAAACAACCGTCAGCCCGGAGCCCACGAGACGTTCGATTTTCGTGTCCGGGACTGCGTCGCGGGGTTGTTCACTGGCCAAAGATGCAGCAAAGGGTACAAGTCAGACTGGAGCCTGGGTATGCATTGTCTCTAATTCCAGGTAGGTAGCTTCGGCAATAGTCTGGGAGCAAATCAGCCGCTCCAATTCCAGTTTTCATCGTGCAACCCATATCTGGATGCAAGAGCTAAAGAGTATAACTTGGATCAATAGAGCTAAACTTGTCTCACGCATGTGATATTGCTGTCTCATCCAGTTCACAGAGACTCCGCCCAGATGGGCCACATTGGCCATGAACCACTAGCCATTAGCCAGAAGAGTCACGAGACCGTTCTCGCACCATATGAAAGGGGGGGAAAGAAAAAATCCAGTCACTCACACGCCGTCCCTCCCCCCCTTCGTTCTCATCGTTCAGCCGGTCCCATTTCCCACCCTTGACTCAGGGAAGAGGCCCAGCGACCCGGCCCACGAATCAAGGGGCACCGCCGGCGCCCAAATGCGGGTTTTCGGGTCGCGACTAATGCACCGGCGCCGGCTCGAGATCCCCAGTGCCCACCACCGGCGGATCTCTGAACGGACGACAACAAATGACCTTCACGGGTCGACCGGTGCTCCGTCCGCGCCGCCCATTTCCAAAACCTCCCTGCAGCCTAGCCGCGAGGCGCGTTCGTGAGGGACTCCTGAAGAGGAAAATGTTGTGAGAAAGGGCGGGGAGGGGGAGGGGGGGTGAAGTTCCAGCACTCGTGCGGCTGGACTGCAGTGTAGTGTAATGCGTGAGCGTGTTTGTGGGCAGATCAGACCAGGAGCCCTCCAATGGCGAGCTCGCAACACTCGCCGACCCTTCGCGCCGCCGCTCTATTCAGGCTGTCCAGAATCCCTCTTTCGCCACGATAGCCGCCTGGAGCCCCGGGCCTCTTCGATGCCTGGCTCCTTTGCACGATGGACATGGCCCAGCAGCCCGAGGCCCATCGGGGGTAGGGGGCCACACAGCAAACCCCACACA
Source organism: Hansfordia pulvinata (assembly GCA_006538405.1). Taxonomy (NCBI): domain Eukaryota; kingdom Fungi; phylum Ascomycota; class Sordariomycetes; order Xylariales; genus Hansfordia; species Hansfordia pulvinata. Next base: position 2,838,763 of record BJKQ01000007.1, on the reverse strand, counting down.
AAGCCTCGCGCTGCAGCGACCCTTTCCTCATCGCTCGGGCCCGGGCTCTTCAGCGGGTTTTCCTACTGGTGGCTCCCGTGTGGGTATGGGGCCGAGGGGACCGAACCGTGGTTCGACAGGCCGGGCGGGAATATGGGTTCCTGACGAGAGTTCCTGCCACTCAACCCCGACGCTGTGGGGCTGGTTTCTATCTCATGTCAGTGTAGTCACGGTGGCTGAGAAACCACGGCAAAGTCTGGTGTTCTGGAAAAGTCAAGGCAGTCTTACACAAGAAAGCAGCTTGTTTGAGGGAATATTCTCTTCAGCAGCCATGAAACACCTCGCAGACTCCTCTTCCTGCCCCCTCCCACCCAGTGACCCATGCCCGCTGGCGCGTGCTGGATCTCCGCGGCGGCGGTTGGGTAGACTACCCGAAGGCAGCGTGGCAACTTCGACCTCGTCTCAGTCTCCGGATCCACAACACGTTCGTGGTGGTGATGGCGGTGCCGCCGCGTTGTCTCCCTCCCAGAAGTCGGTTCGCGACTAGGGTCTCGAGAAACGGTCTCCCGGGGGGAAGGGGGGCTTGATAAGCTGGCAGGACCGGCCACGTCGGGCTTGGGTTCTACCGGGCCGCAGGACACGAAGCCCTAGTCCCGCATGATCGATGTCAACATAGCCCGGAGGCGTTCGCGCCGATCGACGCAAAGCCCAAAGGCGCCCCTGTGCCGAGGCGGGGGTCCGCGTCGAACCTTTTTTTTTTCTTCCCCGATCTTGCGTTCTTGCTCTTCTCTTCTGGGTTGGGTGCTACCAGGGGTGGAGACGAAATCGGCACGGGTTACAAGCGATCCGGTCATCACGACAGACAGCGGTGGCAGGACCATTGGGGGCCGGCCCTCCGCACCGTGGTTGTAGCGTGTGATGCAATACGCTTTGGTGCCCGAAGGGGGGGGCGGACGAGTTTTGCCGCTACGGCTATCGCAAAGAGGGGAAAATCTCGTGGCAGGCCACCATAGGCCTGTCCCGATGGAAAACTTTGCATCACTGGAACACTTCTCGCGGGTTCCCAAGGCCCGAGGCCTCCAGTTCAGACCCGGGGCCGGTGTGGGGGGGGGGAAAGATCAGAACGGGCCACGGCTCCTCTACGAGCCCTGTGCTGACAGATACAGGGTATGGTCTTCACTGCTTGGGAGCGTGTTGCAGCGTCCCGCGTGGTTCGAGTTGTCAAGCCGGCTGGGCGCAGGAAGGACGGACGGACGGACGCTCTCTGTTTCTCGGGTCACTGCAGCCGCACATTATTTCCCACCAAGTGACGTCCGGGGCTCTGCAGAGTCTCTGTGCTCGTACAGACTCAGAGCTCCCCGTGCTGCGAGATGCCAAGGATGCGGACGCGTGTATAACGGGGGTGCTCGCCCAAGCCAGGCCAGTCACGAAGCCTCTCACAACCTCCATCCACCCACCAGGCTGCAGACCGGCTTGAAGGGGAAAAAAAGAAAAGAAAATTGACACATCTGGGAGGCCACCGAGCGAGCAGCAGTGCAACATCATGCAAGGCATTGTGTCCCCAATACGCTGAGCGGGATCATGGGTGTGACCCCAGCCGGAAACGCCCGCTCAGGGGGGAGGGGGGTGTTGATCCCGGTCATACACACTTGGGAGTGTCAACCTGTCACGGCCGCTGCACCCGAGATGCTCGGCTCGTCATCTCGATCCGGCCAAGGCGCTGCTTCCTGCAGTGTCAGGCGTGAGCTGTAAGCCAATGAGGTTGGATTTCCCGATTTCTATCATGGGCTGGAGTGAAACCTGGCTGAGAGGGGGAAGGTTCCCCGTCCCCAGGTACTCATGAAAACATCCATGCCTCCAGGGCATGGCAGCGAAATGCTTCCATTGAGTGACGTGTAGAGTCCGGGCAGCATACACGGCTGTTCTCTGATCCACTCATCAGTCTCGCGCGTCCAGCTGGCTCACGCAGCCGTGTTGCCCCTCCGGCCCCTCTTCTTCCGCCTGTTGTCCCTGCCTCTCCCCCTCTTCATCCAGCCCCTCATCTTCTTCATCTTCCTCATCTTCCTCCTCCTCCTCCTCCTCTTCCTCCTCCTCTTCTTCCCCGGACCTCCTGAACGCAGCCGTGCCGCATGGGTGCATGGGCGCGTGGTACTTGGGCATCTCGGTCAGGTCATACCTGCCGTTGGTCAAAACCAGCTGCTCGACGCGTTCGCTGAAGACTGGATCCCAGGTGGGGAGCATGGGCTTGGGGATAGGCCAGCCCAGTTCTTTGTTGCGTAGCCACAGCCGAACGAGGTGGCGTTGCTTCTCCCCTGCCGTCTCTTCGGGGCCCCGTCATCGTAAGCCTCGCGACCGTGGACAACCGCCAAGTTGTGCATGAAGACGAGTTGCCCGGGCTCGAGGCTCAGGCGAACGCACTGCCTGACCGCGGCTTGCTGGAGGGCGTCGAGGGCCGCGACCTGCGTGCGGTCCAGAGAAGGGATGGCGCTCCTGGACCTGCCTGGCAGCTTCTGCTCGGAACGGTGGGGCCCCAGGCGCGCGGGATCCGACCAGATGGACAGGTGGCCCTCGTGGTAGAATATCAGAGGCGCTAGGATGTATGGGGTGCCCGGCTTCGCGCTGCATGGCAGGAGATGGGTGCAAGTAATTAGTAGAGGTTGACCGGGGTGTGTACGAGCAAGTGGATGCACCTGTAAAGCAGGGAGGAGGGGGGGGGGGGGGGATGAAAGGGAGGGCAAAGGCTACGGGGCTTCTCTTCAGGGGAGCAGTCAGAAGGGGGCCAGGCTTTGGCGTGATCCATACGTTTTCACAGGCCAGTTAGGTTCTGCTAGGGCGTGAATGGCCCCTGGATGAGTCTCCATGAGGTCGTTGTAGATGGCCGAGGCCGGCGCGATACAGAGCCGTCCTCCCTTGAGGGCGGAGTCGCGAACCTGGAGAGCCAGGATCTCGGCTCCCACGTCATTGTGGAAGGGCTACACGGCGTTTGTGAGTGCCAGATGCGGATACGCAGGAAGGGATCAAGAGACAGAAGACGGATTTCGAGGATCGCAACGTACCAGCGCATCGTTCGTGTGGATGCCGTGGCGTTTCTCCTTGGGAACGGTCCACTTCTTGGAGTCGACCACATGGGCTGCGGGTGAATTCTCTGCGGTCAGCACCTTGAAGTTCTTGCAGGCTCAAGAGCCGAAAGGGCTGCTGTGCGTCCACAGCTCTCAGCCTCCGTAGCGTGGGGGCGAGTCTTGAACGTACTCAGCATGTGTAGTTTGGCGTTCTGAGCCCCGCGCTGGCCACCGATGTAGCTCGATATGCCCAGGAAGATGTTGACGTTGTCCTCGACAGAATAGCTGGACGGGTCCAGTCCGTCGACCACGAAAACGCCCGGCCCTGATGGATCTCTCTGGCCCCGGCGCGAAGACGAGGACCCAGACTGGGAAGTGGGAAGTTGTCACTGGCGACGTCGCTCCCGTTCCGCCCCAGTCCTGGAAGACCGAAGATACGAGAGGGTTAGCTTTGTGTTCATGAGGGGCGGCGAGCTTTCCTCTCGTCTGCGGACGCAACGAGAGGCGGTGGACTTTCCCTACCTTTGAAATACTCAAGAGCTTTCTGGATCTCTGCCTTGGCTCCATCCTCAAGATTGAGCATCCACTCGTCAGGGGCACCACGATCCTCCCCTTCCCCGGTCCAGACGGCAGGGCCTTCGATGGACCTGGGAAACCCGAGTGGGGGACCGTTGCCGCTGATTTGCCACTGGGGCTGGTCATCCGACGCGTCAAGGCCAAGCCTGCCCGAATACGGGACACCTTGGCCGTGAACGGAACCGTGGAATCGGGGAGCAACTTGAGCCGCCATTTTTTCTGGCGAGGTTGAAGGCTGTGGTGTCAAGGTCAAGTTGAGAGGGGAGCGTTGTCTGTGAGAGACTCGAGAAGCGCCCGTCGATGGGACGCTGGATCACAACTTATATTCACGAACACAGCAAGTTTGCGGCCCCCTCGACCCGGGCAACGCCCCTCCCCTTTCCCAACTACGTTATACCCGGCCAGCGCGCATGACGCCGTGGAACAATCATAGATGCTGTGTCTACGGAAGGAAGCAAACCGCAAATGGTCGCCGCCCCTGACCTCCACTGCAGCGCGTACGGCGGCGCACGGCTGCATGCACGGGTGGCATAGGGAAGGCGTACGGCGCTGCAGGAAGATCCCGAAGAGGGCGACATCTTGGAAACGGGCAAATGGCCCCGTCCCACGCAAGGGAAGCGACAATCGCTTGCGAAGAGCAATCTGCCTCGGATTGGACGTGGGACGGATGGGGGCTTTCGATGTGGCCATCGACCCACAGAGACACGTACGAGCGAGGTGGTGATGATGGTGTGTCGGCGGCCAGGCAGGCCACTTCTTGGTATCACCAAGCACGTTAGTAGAAAAGTCTGTTCTGGCGATGTACAGACGCGTGTGCCTTGCACAGACGGAAACAAAGACACAGGCGCAAACAAGGACGCGGACGCTGGCGCGTAGGCACCGTTATACGGGGTGGATACAAGACGCGGATGGTAAGGATGTGGCGAAGACGTTGTCCCTGTCTCAAGACAAAAACACAAGGCTGAGTAGCTGTCTGCGAGAAGAGTGACGGCCAATCGGGACGGGCCCGCAGGCTATCAGCGGGAACCAAACCAACTCGCGGACCCGGAGACGAAGACACAAACTCACACACAACCACGCCAGCACAGATTGGTACAAGGGCGCAGCGGCTCTTGGGAGGCCATTCGGACGGCCGCAAAGGGGTTAGAGATGGTCGCCTACGGCCGGCAGATGGGTTGGAACGAGGTAGCGAGAGGTTAGAAGCGGCCGAAAAAGACCAGAAGAGCGCCGTGTCGATCTGCCGGAAGACACAGGACTGCGTGTTTCGCCGGAGGACCGCTTGCACCGTTGAAAGGGTAGACCCACTCTGGAAAGAGCGGAAGAGTTAGAGAAAGACTGATGGATAGCACAGAAGCACAAGTTATCACAGCCGCTCTCCTCTCACTGTGCAAGAGAGCCTGGTGGGAAACCCAGGACGAGGTGTCGTGATGGACGTGAAGACATACAGACGTACGGAGTATGGGGAGAAACACTATGGCCAGGCCACAGATGCCGGGCCAAGACCGCGTGAGTTGCCGGACATAGGTGAAAGAAAGCCTTGGGAGCTGAGCTGGCAGCCGGGAAAGAGGCCGAGCCGGAGTCTGTGAGCTGGCGATCGAGTTGGAGAGTCGAGCCGGAGGTCAAGCCAAAGGCCGGGCTAGAGGCACGACCAGCCAAGCACTGGTAGGTAGGTAAGGTAGCTTCTCGACCAGAAATATCTGCGCGCAGGCATGTGCGAGTATCGTAGCGGACAGGCTTGATCCCTGCCTGGACCGCCGGGGATGTGCAGGCGTGGGGAAGCAGGACTGCCCGGGTTCCTGGTGATTGGGATGGCGCGCTGGGGCGTCGTGGAGCCAGCGTCGCATCAGGGAAACCGGTCTACCCAGGTGGGCGATAGCAGGCGGGCGTGGTGGGCGCCACGGAGCGCAGCCGCCAGCCCGCGAGGGCCGTCGATGCCGAGGCCTGGTCCGTGGAGGCGGCGGAGGGCGACTCGGAAGGGACCCTGGGGCGCGCGCGGACGCGGGCGGGCACGCTACCCGGGACGAAGCATGGGCGGGCATTGGGGTATCGAATCGGGGCGACTCGAGTCGGGCGCGACTGGCAGAGAGAGGTAGAGGCAGATGCAGGGCCGGTGCCGGTGCCGGGGCTGAGCACGGCGCGTTCGGAGTCGAGCGTGGCACACATGGTGTTGTTCTTAGTGTCGAGGAGTTGGCGATGAAGAACGCACGTCGAGGGCCGCGCAGTAGCGGCGTCGTGGGGCGATACGGCACGGTGGGGCGCGAGTGGACGCGGACCGTTGCAAATTGCCCGTACGAGCTGGGCGTGCCTGGGATACCTGGGTCTGCGCCGCCTTACCGCGTCTGCGGAAGGTACCTACCCAGCCGGCGTCCTGATGACGTCGTACCTACAGGCTACAAGCAAGACAAGTGGAGGGCCCCGTTTTGCGCGTCCCGTCCCGTTCGGCGCTTGCATCTGCGCTTGCGCGGGCATCATCGACTCCAGACTCCACCGTCTACATGACAAACCTATTATTTCCAGAGGTCTGTACTACGGCTGAATTCGCGGAGCGTCAACGTGGATGATGGAGTCGGACAGGGAGAAACAACCTGACTGTCCGTTAGGTAAGATACCTACCTTACCTGGGTATCGAGGCGCCAGCGTACCTACGGGCTGGAGACTGTTCTTGTCCCCAGGACCGTTGAGAAGGCAGGTGCGGATGAGGTACATGTAACCAATGTATCTTACTGAGGTACCGAGGCAGGTGCGCAATCATGATCTGTGGCAGCCGCACCTGCCGTGCTTCCATTGTGCTTGTGCTTGTGCTTGTGCTCATGACTGGTCTTTCGCGATGGTGTCAAGTTCAATGTTCCAGTGTGCGAAGGTGTTGTGTTGTGCGATTGTGCTGAACGGGCAGAAAAATTGGGCAGATCGGCTAACACAGGCAAGACAACCTTGAGCTACATCAACGTAAGCGTACGATGGACAAGATCGCGTGCGACACATGCAACTCGACAGCGATCGATTGGTGCAAGCCAAGGGCCTACGAGATGGCAATCTACCTTACTTACAGGGTGCATACCACGCAACATGTACGGAGTACGGATAGGGAGTTGCCCAGACCCATGCAAGCAATAATTGTCATGATTGCCAGGGATCAGGTTGATATTGTCAGCTGCAACCCCAACCCACCGAATTTTTCATCGTGAGATTTGGATGCATACGACTGACTACCACCTAGTTTCGTACCAAATAAGATCAATATCATAGGTACCTTAATCCCCGTCAGTTGGCAGCCCATCCGCGATTGTCCGAACCTACATAGGTACCTACGATACCGCACCTACTCGTACGCTGAGCTAACATTGGGTAAGATGAATCTTGATTCTTGGCATTGCCGCCGAGAGAAGATAAGGCCATTCAGCTACCCCGTCACCTGCTCCAAATCTGCAGGCCTTAAAGAATTGCCTATTATTGCACCTTCCCCCGCATTGTGTGAGCAACACGACAATGTGGAAGGCAGACGCAGGTCAACGGTGCCTCCACTACGCGAGGCCCGGGTTATGTACTTGTAGTGGTACTGCGAGGCTGCCCGTGAGAGGTGGCCTCATCCATGGATATCGGGGACCGAATCGAGTCGTAGCCTCCCCATCGCAGCTTCCTTGCTTTATTACTGTGTCGGAATACAGCCTGGCCTTCCAGTCTGTTCCGTACATATGTAGGTTGCATAAATGTACTCGTGCTCTCTGTACTGCACCCGTCTTTACCCTTGAGGTACGCGGATTACTACCATCCATGGACGTAAGCACCTGGTGTTAGGTAAGTACCAGGCAGGGCTTCCAGCTCATTGAAGTTTGCGTTACACGTTAGGTAACCTGTGCTGAATGTCGGGCAGGCAGTCGGGCAGTCGTCCAACCAAGCCGCCGTCCTCTGCTGCAATCCAATCTGACAATCGCGCCGTGCCGTTTTCGCGACCTGGCGCCCGCATTCGTCGTTTGCCCGACCTTCCTTGCCCTCACCCTCACCCTCACCTGCTCGACGACGACCATCCATCTCTTCCTCCACCTGCAACTGTCCAGTCCGCCAACAGTCCCGCCGTGCAACCTGACACGGCACAACACAGCACAGCACAGCACAGCACAGCACAGCATAGCATAGCACAGCTCAGGACAGCACCACCGCTCGCCGTCTACCATTGACAGACTGCCTGGCGCACCGCCTGACGCACAACATCGGACTGCTGCACAGGTCTAGTTTGCCCAGTCGCCGGTCCCAGTCCAGTCCAGCCCAGCCCAGTCGGTCGCCGGCCGTGCGTGTGCATCCGTCCTTCGACTCCATCGTCGTAAGTGACACCCCCTCCCTTCGTACGCCCACCTCAAGCCAGCATTGGATCACCGTTTGAGCTGCCGTGCTGCCGCGCTGCCTTGCTGTTTCGCTCTGACCGGCCGTCGCGCCCTGCATCGCGCGCATCACTTGTTTGCATCCCTTGATTGTTCGCTTGCCTGCTTGTTAGTTGCTTGCTGGCCTACTCCCTGCACCTGCGTGTCGCATCCTGTTCGCCTCGATCATGACCCTCATCTGCTGTACCATGCCTGTCCAAACCCCCGTCTCCTTCCCGTGGATTCCACATGCCCTCCCCGGTTTGGACGCTTGGGTGCTGCTTTGTCCTCGTCGTCGCCTCGGGAGCCATCCCTTCTCCGCGCCTGTCCCTGCCCTGTTTGATCCGCCCTGCACCTCGCTTGCGCACGTTTTGGCAGAGACCAGAGCTTCCTCGCGTGATATCCGCTTCCTCCTGGCCCGCTCGCTTGCGTTCGACCTGGTTGGGGCCCGTGCCCCCGAGACCTCCTAGCCAGTCCACTCGACTACGAGTAAAAGTCGACCGGCAGCGACAGAGTGCAAAGGACCGGCGTGGATTGCCGCGAGGAGACACGAGCAACGGAGCGGCTGCGGAAACAAACATGAAGGGGGAGGCGATCGTGACACGACGCGACACCTCAGACACTGCACACACAATATGATGCGGCAGGATGGGCGGGGTGGCGAGACGGGCGGATCCGCGAAAGTGGCGGTGATGAGGCCGTCGACCGAAGCCGGTGAGCCTGATGCAGAGGGTGGCACGGTCCGATCGTCACATCGCACCGCACAGCCAGTCGGCCAATTTCCCCAAGCCCACGACCCCCAACACCAAACCCGGCAGGCTGGTAAGCGCCCCGGGGCTCGCGTTCCGTTGACGGGCTGCTGCTGCAACACCCTTTGATCCTTTCTGACCGGTTTCCCGGCCGGCTCCATCCTCGCTGCCCCTCGAACGCCTCCCACCAGACCCAGCCCAGCTGCCCCCTATGCCGTTCTCTTTCCACGTGCCCGGCCGACTTGGCCCCCTCTCTGCTTCACGCCCTGCAATGCACCACACCACAATACAACGAAGCACAGCGCAACTTTGTACCCCCTGCACAATAGCAGGAGAAAGAAATGGTTCGGGGCAGACAATGCTGACTCTACCGCTCGCCAACAGGCCGCCTGGCACGGCGGATTAGGCCGTTGCCGCCACCATCACGCTACTGTTACGACCACCGCCATCATCGTTACGTGTGCTGATCGGCCTGGCCCGGGCCTGGCTCCGCCTGAGCTGCCCGAAGTACCCGTCCGCCTGCTTGCCTGCTAGGGGAAAAGGAGGCGGTCGGGTCGGTGACTGTATTCCCAGTAGACCACGATGGAGGCATCCCACCCCACCGCAAGCGCCACGCGCAAAGCCAACGTGAGTTGTCATGCCATGCTCTGCCGCTCCAAACCTGCCCGACCCTCAACCATTGCTCACGTGGTAGCTGGGCCGTGTCCCTGGCTCGGCAAGGGTGCGAGACTGACCGGTTGAGTTGACTGTCCCCGTCTTTCAGCCAAGAAAGCGTGCTCGCACAAACGAGTCGGCGCCATCGTCGTCCGCCTCCTCCTCCTCCAATGCATCCACCCCCCTCGCCTCAAGCTCCGGCACGTCTCCGCGGCTCTCCAAGACCCGACGTCCAACACAGAGGCTTCCGGGTGACGTCTTCCAGGTAGAATACCACCCCACCAGGGCTCCAGCGTCCCCTGCGGCTCACAGCCGCCCCATCGTCACCCTGGCCGCCACGTCAAGCCTTCCGGCTGCTACCTACCCAGGTCAGCAGGCGATTCTTTCCAGTCTGGGCCCAATGCGCTCTGAACAAGTTCCATACCTATCCGGCCCTCTGGGTCTCGACGCCTCATTGGCCCTACTAGGGAACTATATGGTACCCGCTGCCTCTCACACACACGGATTGGTTCCCAATCAAGAACCATACGCCAACCCCTTGAGCCCAGCTGGCTTGGGACATGATCAATATTACCGGACAGGCATCCCTCTTCCTGACAACAATCTGGGTACCTTCGTCATCCCACAGTCCGTTGGCGGGCATCTGTCTTATCTACCCGCACATGCACAGTTCCCGATCCCGCCATACTCTGAGGGCCCTGGCTTTTCTGACAGCGGTGTTCCTATATCTCATGTATACTTGCAACCTCACCAGCTTGGAATGAACTTTTACATCGACTTGTCTTCCCCGGAACATAACTACGCCAACGTGCCCCCAACTGCTGACTTTCCCTTTCATCCGGATGGGTCCCCTCTCTATCCCAACACAGATCAGACAGACACAAGCATGGACCAGATCGGAGGCGTTGCCCAGAGTGGAGGTATGGCTTCAAATGAAAGCATGACTCGAAATGAAGAGATAGCCCAACAGGATGGTGGCTGGCAGCTCTTGTATCCTGACCACGTGACTCCGGAGAGTCACAGAGGCGCCCGATTCGACATGGAGGCCATCGCCGGCAACGAGGAACCGTCTGCCTATCACAACCCGTCAGGCATCACTGGTCCTTTCGTGCCTCGAAACGCTCCTGAACTCGGCGCGGCTTGGGGTCCAGGGTTGGCTTCATACGAGCCGGGCCGTCTTATGCCTATGAACGGCGCAACTGAAATGGGCGAATTCGCTGGCAACGCAGCCGTCAGCCATCCCCAATACCATGGTGCGACTCCCGCAGAGTCACCATTCGAGTCATCTCAATCTTGGTACAACCAGGCTTCTCTACCATTCCGCAGGGAACGCCCCTCGGAAGATGCAAGCGATTGGGTGGACGTGAGCCCAGATGTTCCTGGCGCCGAGGGCGGAGGTCGTATGGGGCATTTCGATGCGACCAACCAAGGCAGGCAGAGAGGCAGAAGGCCACTTGATGCAGACGAACGTGCTGAAACCAGTGTCACGAGAAGGATTGGGGCGTGCGTAAGGTGCCGCATGCAGAAGATCCGAGTAAGTCAACCCCATGGCAATCCCCTACACAGGCGATGACTCCCAACATGCTGATCACGACCCTGTTATTACTCTTGCCAGTGTCAAACCAGCGACGGGACTTCCATGGTATGCAAGACATGCGAGAACGTGAATGCGGATTCAAACAAGGTAATACACTCGTTGTCTTGCAAGCGGTGGAAATTAACCGAAGTGGTTCTCTTTCGCGACAAGTCCCTGGGCTTGACAAAGAGGTGGACGGGCATGGAGGTCCAGGACATCCCCTCGGGAGACTGGTCTAGCGAGCAGGTCCGTGTTGTCGGCATGAACCTTGGCTTCTACCACGAGTCGATGGAATTGGAGGTCAGGAAATTCCGGCCCATCGAAGGGGACAAGATCAACCGCTTCTGGATAGACAAGGCCGGTAACAAGCGTGAGACGCGAATCGGAACATACGCTTTGGCCAGCATTTCCAAAACGCAGACCGAGTACCGCCGGTACATGCAAAAGCACGCACGACAAGCCATGCGGGAGTACAGCCAGAGAAACCCCGAGCCCATTATACGGGAACACTATGATGCAGTGTAAGACCTTAACCCATCTGAGTGGCGAATGAGAGCGGGAGTCATGGCTGACATTCATCTTGCTCCAGCCAAGCACTCTTGGAGCCAGATGAGGAGACGAGCGAGGCTATGAGGACGGCCAGAGAGGCCAAAGATGGGAAGGAGACCGACAAACTCGTATGTGCATGTTATGCCCGTGAACCGGACTTGGTGGCTTACCTTTTGCAGAAAATTCTGAGCCTTCCTGTGGAACTCATGAACAGCTATGTTGAGTTCTGGTTCGCAGTCAGTACGTCTCCCCACAATCCCCTCGTCGCATCAACGTACCAGCTGACTCGGGCGCCTGCGCTCACGACTGCAGAGAACACTATTGGATCCGCCCACTTGGATGAGAAATATGACCATCTCGACATGGAACGGGAGAGCCATCCGGACTATCCGCTCAAGTGGCCGAATGGACAGGCGCAGCTCTCGCTGCCGCGCATGGTGGCGCAGCAGTTCAACAGCATCGGGGCGCAGTCGGTCATGAGTCCGATGCGCAACAAGATTCTGGACGGGCTGTCGCGAATGATGCACGACAAGAGGCCTCAATACTTCTTCACAGTCTACGTGATTATCTTCATCATGCTCCACGAAGCGTCAATCGCGTCGGCTGACCGCCGGCGATATGCCGAGCAAAACTCAGAAGGGGTAAGGTGGAATGGAGATGGGAAAGCATCGACTGGCAGCGAGGCTAACACTGCAAGCAGCGTCCGTACAGCCTGCCAGAGTTCGTCGAGGGCTTGCAAATGGGCTGTAACATCCTATTATGCTACTGGCACTACTACAGGCGTGGTTACCACCCGCTCGAGGAGAACTTCAAAGGCAATAAGAGCCCCAAGGCCATATGGAGCAAGCTGAAGCCGTGGCAGCACGACTTGATGGCGCGGACTTGCGAAGAATACCGGCGTAGAGGTAAGAGAAGTCCGACTGATAAGAAGAGACGGAAGAGAAGCTAATACGGGGCCCAATAGCTCGTGACCCTCTGATCACGAAGCCTGACGACCAGCGTTGGGACGACGAGTACTACTTTGTGTCGCAGATGTTTGAGCGGGATTGGGACGCTCGCGATGTCTTCAGGAGTTAGGGACGCGGGCGCAAAGTGTGTTTAGGCAAGGACGCCGATCTGATTTTTGGCTCACGACGCAACGATGTTTCTACGAAGATGACGCCACGACTTTACGATGATGACAAGAGACAGCGGGACTCAAGGCCGAGAACAGTGACGTTTGGCAGGCGGTACTCGTAAACGACTGTCGGGAAGATATGGGTCACGGATATGGGTGGGAGATAGGGCAGAATATCATGACTCGAGGGTATCGGTTAGCTGGTAGGCGAAATGGCAGGCGCAAACAGGACAACAGGTCATGTCGGTCGATATGCAAGTGACCATGTCTTTCTCAGAGCATTGTCATCGAATGGGGTGGTCAAGAAAGGTACGGGTAGAACCTTGGTCGAGTCGATGCTTAAATTAGAACAGGCGCGGCGAAGGTGAAGCCGAGCGGGTACCTGCAGGTACCTGACTCTCCTTGCAGCTCTGCGCTTTCAAGCCATGTGTTCTAGCGATTTATTAGAGGAACGACGGGTATTATGTGGCCGGGTGTCCAGGGCCTCAAGCTAGCGCGAGGTACCCGCTAGCGGCCACACGTACCCTGATCGTGGACCCGCATTGGTGGGCGCTGCGCGTGCCGAGCGAGGCCAGATGTCATAAACCGCCGACCGACGATTTATTAGATCCCATCCACGCAAGCCTGCAACCTTGAACTGGCATCCATCATCACACCTGCCTGCCACCAACCACCGCAGCCCTCGCCACACACAAACACACACACGACGACACTGCGACGCGTCAATTATATTCGAAGCAGGATCGAGCACCAGCTGCGGCCACACACAAACCACCCCCTTCGAACCTCGTCGACCCCAGATCGAGATCCGCCCGACACAAGACGCAAGACGCAAGGACCCCGGCCAACCGCAACCATGTCGGACCTCGACACCTACACGCACCTGCCGCTGACGATGGACGCGCAGACCAAGGCCATCAGCGCGCCGCCGTCGTCGTCGTCGTCGCGCGCGCTGGCCGCGGAGCTCGAGTCGCTCAACGCGGTGCACCGGGCGATGCTGATGCTGGAGACGCCGGCGAACATCCCGCCGCCGCCGGTGCCCGTCAACCCGAAGCGGTCGGCGCAGATCACCAAGCTGCGCGACAGCGGCAACGCGGAGCACCGCAAGGGCCGGCACGCGGAGGCGGTCAAGCTGTACGACCTGGGCCTGCAGATGGCGCTGACGCGCCCTCCCTGGGAGCCGCAAGGGCTGGTGCGCGAGGAGGCGGGCGCGCTGTACGCGAACCGGGCGCAGGCGCGCATGGCGCTGCAGGACTGGGCGGGAGGGCGGTGGACGCCGAGGCCAGCGTCGAGGCCAAGAGGGTGGGCAACGCCAAGGCGTGGTGGCGCCGGGGCAAGTGCCTGCTCGAGATGGGCCGCGCGCTCGAGGCCCGCGAGTGGGTGCTGCGCGGGCTCGAGGTCGAGGCCGACGAGGGAGAGCTCGCGGCCTTGCTGAAGGAGGTCGAGGCCCGCCTCGAGGCCGAGGCCAAGGCCAAGGGCGGCGTCGTCGCGGCCGCTTGAAACATTTATTCTCGAGTGTGGGCTCTTTCTTTGAACTCTGGGCTGTTGACATTGAGAGAAAAAGTCACAGAGGCACGATGATGGAGGCTTGGAAGAGGGAGATTCGACAGAAAGAGGGATGAAGGGAGCTCGAAACTGGTTCGCGGTATAAGCCACCTATATACGCTCCATCTGGGCCGGCGGGACCGCTGTTCTCGCTTGACGCTGCTGCTGCTTCCTCCGCAGGCCTGTCATCGCGGGCTCGCCGCGCACGTTTCCGGGCTCAGAGCAGATATATAGGATTCGGAGACCGAGATGGATGGGTGGCGTTCACATGGCGTTTTTGTTCGCTTTTCACGTGGGGGTTTCCTGGGCTGCTCCAGCCTGCTGTACTGTATCTGATACCTGACGAATGCACAGTATTGTTCAACTCGCGAAATTCGAATGTGCGACTCTGGTTGTTGAGCAGTCACTTTCAGCTGCTACTCAGGTGGTGCTTCTGAATCCCATTCTTACTTCTCAATTTCATTCTAGCAACTTTCTAATCACCTGGCGAAGCATTGTCATCCTCAGTGGAAGTCTTTACTGTTTGCTTTATTGACTGCAGGAGATCCCAAGTGTGCTTGGAACCATGGTAAAAAATTCAATCAACTTGCAAGCCAGCCAAGGGAGAAACATGAAAAACCAAAAAATCCTACCATTCACATTAAAGGGGACATGCAGGGCCCCTGAGCCATCAACTAGACAAATGAAAACTTCCATAGACTGGCAGTGGCCAGCAGAAGACGAGGTATCCTGTCTCTTGCCGGCGGTGGTAGCAGTGTACAAGCCAATGGATGCTTGTGCAGGCCCCCTGACCCTGCAGCATAGGCTGAGTGCACGGCAGTGGCAGTGCTGAGCCTTTCCAAATTGGCCGGAATATTTCCATATCCTTTCGTGTAATCCCCTGGTTCTGCATTCGCTTCATCCAACTGACCACTGCCACCTGTATGGCCGATATCGGTTCGTATCGTAACAAAAGCAGAGTGCTTGAAATCGCACTCCAAAAAAACATCAGGTGCCAAGCTGCGCATCCAGTGGCCTCTCCTGGCCATCTCTGCGTCTGTCGCAAAGGAGGAAAAGGGGTATCGTTCGCTTTCTGGTGGGCCGAGATCTGCGGATTCTCAACCAGGGGTGTTTCTCTCCACTCAAACACAACCGGCACACTTCCATATTGATGCTTCGTTCCGGCATTGCCATGGGCAACGGAGCTGAATCCGAACGGATGGACGAAGCAAGCCGGTTCGGGCGCACATCTGCATACTGGTCGTCTTCTCAGTGAATCGTTGTTTGATCATCGCCTGGAAGCGGATGCAACTTTCTAAAAGGGATCCGATCGCACGAGTTTCCTCGACGACGCAGACACAGCAGCGCCGACGGGACTCGCACGGTGCGTGTCGCCGGGCACGGTTTATTCCAGCCTCTTCTCATTCTCCGTGTCGTCGTCCGAGTCGGGGCGGTTGTGGGAGGCTGCTTGCTTCTCGGCAGTACCGGGACGGACGGCAGTGGCGCGGGGCTTGCGAGGGCGCATGACAGCATCCTGACCGGACATGCGGCGGTCGAGAGCACGGTCGAGCTTGGCGCCGAGGGCCAGCTTGTTGAGGTTGGCAGCCTTGTCCTCAGACAGGACAACACGCTGCTTGGACAGGGCTTTGTTCTCCATGCGCGTCAGGCCCGACTCAATGTGGGCCATCTCGGCGTCGGCCGAGTCGGTGGTGCGGACGGTCGGAGTCAGAGACGGGGCAGCCATGCTGTAGGTGCTGAGGCGGGCAGAGGCACGGGGAGACGTGAACTGGGGCGGCGGGGTGGCCGTCTCGGTTAGCTGGACGTTCATCTTGCGCATGGCATGTGTGCTCGAAGTGGTGCCGATGAGTGGTGCCGGGTGCGCGCGGTCTGTCTTCTTGCGATATAGGCTGGCAGGCTGAATCATTCCGGAAGTCGTGGTTGTCGTCGGGTTGGGTCGTGCGAGGCGGTTGAGGGGACGGTGGCGGGCTGAGCGTAGAGCGTGAAGCAGAGGTGAAGAAACGGGCGGCAGGCGGCAGAGCGACAGATGGCGAGCGCGAATGCAAGACACGAGAGCCGGGTTGGGCGTGGGCGATGACCAAGGGAGACAGAGGAGGCAGGGAAAGGGAGGGAGATTGGGATGGGGCTTACAGAAGGGGCCATTATGGGGCGAGCGGATTCGACAGAGGCGCCCATGGTGGAAGACGTGTCGAGCGGGATTGCGAAGAGACAGGAGGGACGGATTGTCTCGCGGCACGCCACGATACGACGCGGTGAGACGGGGAGGCGGAGGGCGAGACAGGCAGACGACGCGGCAGGCGGCGGGTGAGGCACGTGGAGAAAGAAGGGCGTCGACAGTCGAGTCGAGTATGTCGGGGTTCGGACACGGGCTGTTGAGTGGGAGTAAGTAGGTACTCAAACAGGCAGGTCGCAAGTCGCAGGTCGGGATTGAGAGGGCGAGGTTGAGGGGTGGTGAGAGTGGTGGAGGGTGACGGTGGACGGGTGGGGAGAGGCAAGAGACAGGCTGGCGTGCGTAGGGTCGAGAGACGGGGGAGACAAAGGGCGGCGATGGGATGGATGGTGGATGGTGGACACTGGATGGGATGGGATCGATGGAGCCCGGGAAACGTGGTTCAAGGTTGGCCGGGGCCTGCACGGGACCCAGCAGCAGCAGTGGAGGGGACAGGCCCGCCCGTTCTTTGTCCGTAAATGCAAGCCGGGTACTGCCGGGGTACTTGCTCTCGCGCGCTGCCCATCTGCCGGGCCGGGTGACGTGACCGGGAAGCAGCACCGTATTTGGCGTCTCGCTCAGGTAGACGCAAAGTCGCTATTGCTGGTAACGGTTTAGCTCGCCAGACTCACCTGTAGCTGGATGTAGGTCTGGTCCTCCAGGGCTTTGTCCAAATGGAACCTCTGGGCTGGGCCAGCGACAAACTCCGTAATCTGGCAATACGTACGGCCGGCCAAGGCGCACAGCCTGATGAGACCGACCTCTGCAGGGATAGGATAGCCGGAATAACAGGTAATAACAAGCGACAATCCGACGATGCTGCCTGATCTGCTACCTCCCAACAGCAACAAGAGTGAACCGAGACAGGAACAAGACCATCTGCAGTAGCCCCGGACTCGAATTGGCCAAGCGGCACGAGCACTCCGCAAAAGGTGGCAATGACAAGATTCTCGATCAAGTGGAAAAGAGTCTTGGGGGATGGGTATGAGTACTCGTACCGCACACGAGAAGGCACCCACCGGCGGGCGGCTTGCAGCTCTTCTTATGCTTCGTGGAAGCCAGATGAACGCCGAGAGCACCATACAGAGTACGAGTAATAAGAGATCCGCAAGCAGTGACTGTACACTCTTGACGACCGGCGCAGTGACGATATGCGCACAGGAAAGCAATCGCCCCTGGAGATGGTTGATGGTGGTATTGCTGCTGCTACTGCTGCAAGACCCCTATCTGCCGCACTGGTTGGTACGAGTAACTCGAGGCGTGCCCCTCGGCCGCCGCCAGCACAGACGCCCATCGTACACGTCCCTTGTCGAGTTTAAGTCCTCGCAGCTGGCGCAGCATGGGCCTCACTTTATCTCGACCTCTGCCGACCCTAGCCTGCTCCGGCACTTTGCCCTAGGCGCCGCGCCCCCGGCCCTCGTCTCCCCAGCCCACCTGTGTCATGTTGACATCGCTGCCATCTACGGGGTGGAATCCGACGCGACGCCGCGCGGATCTGTGGCGTTGGCGTTGGCGTCGGCCACGGTGAACTACCAGAACAGAGTCACGATGAGCTAGGCCGGCTCGAGAATACCAACTTATTATTACTGGGCGATGGCTCGGCATGGCAACGAAACCACCTCTCGAACCTGCGGACGCTCGCTGTTCGAGTTGTCGTAGGGGGGGGGACGCAGGGACGCAGGGACGCTGGGCTGGATCCATCCACCAGGCCACCGAGGGGCTAAGTTAGTACGAGTAGGCCCAAGCTTGCTTGCTTGCTTGCCTGGCTGATGAGGCCCAGACTGCAATTTGCCGGGCCCTCCTCTGCCTGGTCGAGCCTCTCCAAGGAGCCCACTTGTCCGCGACGATCCCGACTCCCAGCCGCACACCACCGCGACCACTCCTAACTCGTAACAGCACCGCGCCGCCCTACTGGTACGGAGACGATACTGGTACAGTCCACGTAAGTCCCTAGGTACGAAAGGCGCAAACTTCCCTCTGCTGCTTCCTTTGCGGCCTGGCGCCAGCGCCGGCGGCCCAATGGCCCGGTCGATAGTCTTGCTTGCCAGCCTGCCGGTTCACTGCCGGCCGGCCAACCCACGCGTGCCCTGCGCGCAGCTCCCATGTGCAAGCAATATTCACACGCCAAGGCCTGCCGGGCGAGCATCGACGCGGCCTGTGACGACATGACGGCCTCCTGCCGTCCCCATCTTATCCGCAGACCACGGATACGATACTCATCACTCGTACGAGCAGATCGATAGCCAGCATCGCCAGGCAGGGAGGGGAGAGTTGCACGGGCCGTGGGCGAACGGACCAGAGAGACCTCAGAACAAGGGATTGTTGGAGGCGCCAAGAATGACATTTCTCGTGCGAGTTGCCGGTGGCCCCCACTCTGGGCCTCACACCACCAAACCCGCAGAGAGCAGGGTGCTTGTAGTGAGTGAGCATGTGTCCGTCTCCTCTCTCCCGCATGAGCATCAAGTTTTGCCAGGAAAACGCCGGCTGCTAAGAAGAAAGGTTAACGCGGGAGCTCCCCAGGAGTCGAGGCGAGGCGCAGAGATGCTCGGGACAACTCGCCCAACCCCCCTGTGCGCGCCAGACAACGGAAATGTTACCCGGGTCTCTTTGGCGGCGGGGCACTGCACTGCAACTGGCATGCTGAGGCTTGCGCCCCCAAGCGACAGGTTCTGTACGAGGACGTGATACGCGTAGCTGGGGCCACAACCCAGCCAGCAAGTGACTTGTGCTAGACGCGTGGATGGTGGAATACGGGCCTGTTTTACCCTTATACGGTGCAGTTCAAGTACGGGGTAGAGTGTCGGAAGACGAGAAGAAGAAAGGAAGAGTCGGAAAAAGCAACGTGCCTGCACGCCAAATGAGACGGGCACGACGGGCACGACGAGCAAGCAGTTCTGGGCATGGATCGGAGAGGCATGCAATGCAATTGTCGTAGCACGATGGATCAGGGGCACCAACGGGCAGACGGGTAGCCCGCCGTTTCACCCTCTGCGCCTCCACGGCCGCAGCGCGCACGAGAGTGCGTGCGAGTACAAGTACTCGTATCTGGTATCGCAAGGCTGTCCTTTTCCTGTTACAACATGGTTTCCTCCGTTCCTCCGGCCGAGTACGAGTGCTCCGTAGAAGACGTTGGCGATCAGCCAAGGGGGGGGGGGGGCGGGAGCGGAATGGGCGGAACGCCGGAGCGAGTAGTGATGTGCTGGGATGCGTTCATCTCCAGGCTTCATGCAGCACGAACGGGTCCGCGTTCGTATCCGCGGGCCAGCTGCCACGTTGGACCCTGGCAGGCCTGGAAGTGCAGGGTTCAGGGCATGGGCCTGCCAGGCCTGCACGCCTGATACGCGGGCCTGGTGGCGACGGGAATGTGACGAGTTGGCCAGTACGGCCAACTCGAGTAAGTAAGTAAGTGCCTGGAGACCCATTCACGTCCATTTTCTCGTTGGTCTGGCGCTGCTGCTCTGCGGGGTTGGGATGCGCAACGCTAGAGCAACCACCCAGGTACCAGCTTTGCGCCGTCGACGTACTCGAGCCAGTGGAGGCCCTCGCGCTCTCTGACCCGTTTACTGCCCGAGGACTCGAGGAAGAACTGCATCTGTGTGCTTGCATGGCGCTCGTTGCTGAGTGCTTGTGCGCGCTGGTGATGATGATCGCAACTAGTAATCAACCCTACGAGTTGAAGCCCGACTTTGTCGTAGTGCCGCTCTGCACGGTTTGCTAGGTGATCCGTGTTTACACCGTTGTAACCCTAAAAAAGAGTCAAGGTCGCTACACGTACATGTACGCTATCACGCTATGTGCGCACTCACAGAAAATGGGTCTCTGGGGTACGTGTACTGTTTTGCTCATTATTAGCTTTCAGGACTTATTACGAGTATGGCCCGCCAGAGCTTTGCGGATTTGCCACCGTGATGGACAACATGCATGATGCCCTGCGAGTGCATCAGTGTCTACCTAACCTACATGTAGGTGGTAGGTATCTACGAAATTGCGAACCGGGACCGTCCTGTACGCGACACCGTTTCCAAATCGTCACGGCTCCCAAGTTGACGGCTTCATTCAACAATCGGATTGGATTCCCCCTCGTACATGCTGCCCTCCTGCTGAAGCGCAGCGGCCAATCACCAACCAGATCCGTGATTGATGCGATCGATGCAGGCCTGATGCGGGGACCTTGTGAGCTGCTTGCCCACGTGCAGCATCGTAAGCAAAGCATGCAGCGTTCGTCCTGCCAGATTTCTGCAGCGGCTCCGTGCATCCACCCTATCACGACTTGCAGGCTTCGCCCCTCGTCCTCCAAGTGAGAACGAGCCAGCGCGCCTGGCGCGCTCAGCCAGCGCCTATTACGAAACTGGAGACCCGGAGTGAGTGGCGCGCCATGGGTACGCGCCAGGCTGTGTTGCCATCGTCTCAACTTGCAGACACTGATGATATAATGATACGAGTATGCAGCCGCCGTTGCGCGCCGTGCCCAACGGTCGCAAGTTCACGAAGCCGGGCTACCCAAGACACAGTCTGGAACCCGCCATCCTCCGGCATTGCGATCCCACAATCCTTGGTCTCTGGTGGCTGCGACCTGTTCTTCACAATCATGTCGCTGCACTCCCTGGTAAAACGGGCAGTCGCAAGACAAGTCCAATGGAAGCAGGTCCCGACAATACTGCCACCCCCAAATTCCAATCCACACTGGTGGCCCATGGCTACCTAGTACCTACTACCTACATGTATCCAATCGTTTCCATTTCCCCAGGCCTGCGATACGGAGGATGGAGATGCATTCGTGTACCATGGATGTCCATCCAGGCCCTAGCCCGTACCCCCTAACAACAAAGACGCCAGCGTCGTCCAGTGGTGCGCACGATACGACATGAGTAACCCCGCTTTTACGGACCTGGGAGATCCCACCCGCACCACGTGTCTCTCGCGTGCCACGACATGGAATTGTAGCCGACGGTGGCGACCTCTGTCCTGCTTCCGTTATCGCGACTGCGACGGGAACCCTGGCCCGCGCTGGTACAACGTCATCGTGACGGACATCTCGAGGTACCCGTAGGCACAGGCCCAGCACAGGTCTGCGGTACATCCAGGAGTCCCGGTGCCCTGTTGTCTCCCGTAAGGTACATGTATCTGGAATTTAGCAGGCGATGCCGTGTAGGTTAGCCGGAGGTACCTGACGCATCCGTTCCATGCGATGCCGTGTAAGCAGGTGGCAAGCAGTGCCGGCCAACACGGCCGCCTCGGGAAGGTCGTTGCCGCCGCCCACCAACGTCGTCGTCACGGCACCCCGTCGGCTGCCCGCTTATCGCCAGCTGCCTCACTCGGCACCGAACGCGTCCCGACTTGCCCTCTCTCGCCCTGACACGCCGGAGTCGACCCTGCTCACGGCGAACACTCGCTCGCACTCGTGCCGACCGCGCCAACCCTCCGCCCCTCCTCGGCACCTCGCCAGCTAACAACATACACGAGTAAACCTTGCCTCGCGCAGCAGTAAAACAACGCCGTAAGCCCGATCGACGGGCCCCAACCATCTTCCAAAGCGGCGCTGGGAACGGAGGCCGCAGCCAATCCCTGCCCACCCGTGCCGCCGTCTCGCATCCTTCTTGCGCCGCCGCCACGTGGCTGCGAGGATTCCGACTCCTTTAGCCCCAGGGCCAACAACGTCTGCCCACTCGTGCCACTGCCATTCACATAGGCGACTGCTACTTGGGCTCCTTACGGTAGTGCTTACCGGGTATTTGTCTTCACGCCGGCGTCGAGCAATCTCCCAGACAGGCGCTCAGGATGCCCGAGGACAGGTCAGGGGAAACGGTCGACAGCCGAGGAGGATCCCAACCGCCTTTGCCCGGATCCTGATGATTTCCACACACACACATACACACATCCCTTGCCGCTTAAACTCGTACACGTGCCCGACACGTGCGCCGCAGCGCCTCAGACCCTGACATCCCCGAGGCCTCGTCGATCACCGGGGCCCAGGCCCCCCTTTCCCAAGGCGAGGCCAGGCCCCGCGGCGACTACAAGACGAGCCGCGTTTCACGCTGTAGTGTCCGGCCCAGGGTTTGGATGCCACCACGTGCTGGTCGAGATACGGCCGATCTGCCTCGGCTGGGTCATACCCCTCATCTTAACGTGATCCTGCCCTTGCTTACCCGACTCTCTGCGTGGTAGATTTCCACGGTCCCCCGTTGGTGGCCTCATTCTTCTTCCACGAAACTGGCCTTTGGGGTCAAGTTCAAGATATTGGCCTCAGAACTGGCCGCGAGTCTTTGGGATCAACAGGCGAGAAATCAGTGATGGGAACTCCAAAGTCTCACCTATCAGATTCAGATTACACGAGGCTGTAAGCGCTATATGCTCCAGTGACGCGCCGCAAATCGGCTTTTCCAGTACATTGTGGCGATCCCAGTGACCGCTGACGAGGAACTGCTCCGGCATTAATGCTGTTCCGACGTACCACTGCTCCTAGAATTCGGCCTTTCCAATCCACCCGGCGATTCCAACGGCCGCTGACGGTAAAGTATTGCAGCACTGATGCTGTCCCGACAAGTCGCCGCTTCTGAGACTGTCGCGGTATGTTCAAGAAGACAATGCTGCTGACGAGCGGTTCCCACCAAGCCCTTGGTCAGGTTGTTCATCCGAGTCGCAACGATGTTTGACTTTGGCAAAGAATATGAGCTGTATTGGCGAGCGATACTGACACAGCCAGAACTAGCCAGATGACGCCCTGCCGAGCCTGGGTATACCGACAAGCTGCCCGTGGCCACTCCTCAGTCAAGCAGCCAACAACCCAATGGGTCACCAGACGGAGCCGAAAAGCCCCGCGGCTCGTCACGTACTAGACATTGTCGTCTGTGTTCATAGAAGCTGCTCGACGGGAACCCAGTTCAAGAAACGGAGACACAAAACCGCCTTCCCCTTAATAAGTAATCATTAGTGATGCACCCGCCGGATATCCGATTTGCGTTTCGTAGCCCCCGATTTATGCTTCTTGGCCGGGATGGCGTCCCGTGCCGCCGGCTCGCTTCCCGGCCTGCTGCTGCGGTGCCGCGGGCCGGAGGCCCGGGAGGAGGACTCGCTCGACCGGTCGTCCTGCTCGCTGCCGCCGGCGGGGGTCCCGGGGTAGGAAGCGAACGCGGCTTCGCCGCACGGCTGCTGCTGCTGCTCTCTTTTGCGCGCGGCAGAGGCCCCGTGCCTCGCGCCGTGGGCGTGCTTGGTCTTGGTACGCCGGCTGCGGATCTCGAACGTCACCTCGGGCGTGGTGTCTTCCGAGGTCGAGGTCGCTGCGAGCATCATGGTCAGTCGGGGGCGGCGCTCTGGAGAAGGGGAGCAGGGCCTCCGCAATACGGGTCGCCAACTCACAAGCATGCGGTGTGCAGTCGGGGCAGCAGCCGTGGCCGCAGCTGACCTGGCCGTGCTCCAGGCTTTCGTCGAGGGGTTGAGGCGCAGGCCCTCGGTGTCGCCGGTGCACCACCCTTGGGAGTTGGGCCCGTAGCCGCAGGCGCAGCAGTCCCAGCAGCCCTTGAGCAGCTTGAAGTGGCACTGCTGGAGGGGGCAGTTGACCTTGGTGGGCTGGGCCTTGGAGAAGATGGCGTGGGAGCAGGGCGCCCCGTAGCCCGTCTCCGAGTCGAAGTAGGCCGCCGGGCAGTAGAACCACTTGACCGACGTGTGCGAGCACGGGTGGTACTGGGGGTGTCCGTGGCACATGGTCTCTCTCTCTCTCTCTCTCTCTTTCTCTTTCTGTTTGGTGGTTTTTCTCTGTTGGTTTCTGTCTGTCTCTCTTCTCCACTCTGCTACACTTGCTCTCTCTATGTGTCTATTGAAGAAGATGACTGGCTGGGAGGGGCTGAGTGCAGCGGCAATCTCAAGATGCCGGGATATCGATGGTACAAGCAGAGATCTCGCCGTTACTCTTTCTCGCGGGAGAGCTGGGCAAGAACCGCCCAGGCTTAGTCGGGTTCAAAGCTTGGGTGTCGCCGGGGAATGGGGTCGGGCGCCAGGGACAACGGACTCATAACTGCTTGTGCCGGCCGGGGGTCCGCCTCCCTCTCCCTGCTTCGAGGAACGGAACGTGTCGGTTCTTATAATGTGGATATCTGGGGAAAAAGAAGGCCCCGTTCTCCGGAAGTCCAGAACTTCTTGCCTCACTCACTTCACGTGCGAGCTGCCCTTCCGTCCAAACCCTCCCTTCCCTTGCCTTCGCCCCAATTTCGGGACACCTGAGGTACTGCCCAGGTAGATGGATGGATAGTCAGCGAGTAAGTAGGTCGAACCAGGAACTTCACGAGCGGCAAGCAAGTGAAGCAGAGCAGGGCGAGGGCAGACAGCGCGCCTGCATTTCCCAGCTCGGAAGACCATACATTGGGCCGGCCCGGGATGGCGCCTGCAAGACATCGAGTGGCTGACTTGGGTAGCCCACACGGCCCCTCTCGACACATGTTTGACCTTATTTCTTGGACGCGGGACGGGTCGGAGCAGAGGAGTGGATGAGGGGGGGGGGGGGGGGGGGGGATGAATGGGATGCCAGGACTGAAAACCCAGGCGACGGCCTTACCTACCTCTAAGGCGGCTCCGCCCTCCCAAAGACCCAAGGGGGGTTTTCCCTAATCAGACACTGCGCGGAGAGCATCATATTAGACATTGAGGACTGGAAAGCGCGAGCTAGTCGGACTGCCCAAGACACAAATGTCTCGGTTAGTCGGGATAGCGGCGGCGCGCGTCATCCATCTCTCTCCCTCTCTCCCCTCTCTCCCCCCTCTCTCTCTTTCTATCACGCAGATGAACACGCGCGCGCAGACACACGCGACTTATTTCGCGTGCCAAAGGCAGGGTCTCAAACAACGCGCCGCGCTCGCCCCCCCCCCCCCCCCCCCCAAAAAAAAACGAGGCGCGGTGCGTGGAGCGTAGGAGGAAAGGCAGTACTCGTAGCTTTCCGTGGCCCCCCTCCTCCCGCCAAATTCCACGGCGGCAACAGACAAGACATGGACCAAGGAAGGACGTTGGACCCCATGAGGTCAACGCATGGTCATCGACGAAAGAGGTTGCCGATCACCTGGCTCTCTTGTTTTCCTGTCGCATTTCCCCCCCTCCTCTTTCTCCGGCCCTCTCTCCGTGTCCACCCGCCACGATGCACAAGCCAGATTGTATGCACAGTGCGTGCGCGGGGCGCGATGGACACCAGACGCGGCGTCATGCCAGATGAGCTGCGGGCCGATCTGGCATCATGAGGTAGGGTGGCTCCATTCCATCGACCGGGCTGGTGGCTGCTGCTGCTGCTGCTGTCCGGAAAAATAAAAAAATAAATCGTCGCACCACAGGCAAGCGCGCGCGCGCGCGCGTCGGACGAGGCAGAGCCAAGCCGCGTGCCACGTAGTCGCGGATCGTGGGGCCAGAAGGCCGGCATGCTCGGTTGTGGGAGGTGGGAAAAGCTTTGCAGAGTCGGTAAGGTAGGTTCGATGCGGAGCGAGATGGGATGGCGCGCATATGCTCGTCCGAATCGACGCACGCCCGCCGAAAGGAAGGGGTCCGGAGGAAGGGGCGGAGGAACGGGAAAGGAAGAGAGTGCGTATGCGTGTCTTGTGTCTCTGTAGTCGGGGTGAAGGCGTGTGTCGTGCGTGGTGCGTGTACGGTGTACGAGGATATGTGTGTGATGTTTTCTTTTTTTCTTTTTTTCCGGCGTCGCTCTACCTGACTTGGGTTCTTACATACGACCATCACTCACGGCAGCCAGACAAACAAGATGGACAAGACAGGCAGACAGATAGACAGACAGAGAGACAGACAGACACGCCCATGTCTCGCCCCACTAACCCCCCTTTACTCGTATCTCCTATTGCCCGCGTCTGCCTACTCGTATGAGTACCTACCTACGAGTAATAGCTCGTCAATCAGCTGTGCGGGGAGTGTCTACCGCGCGTGGCCAAGTGCGGCTGGAGGGGCTTGCTTGCTTGCTTGCTTGCTTCCATAGATATCGCAGGCAAGCCATGACTGGACAGGGCCGGTGCAAGCGAGGGCACGCGAGGGGATGCGAGGCGTGAGGGTGCGTTGCTGCTGGGCGCCTCGTATATCGCCCCAGCAGAGGACCAAGCCACCTGATCTGAGCCCCTTCTCTGGACGAGGCTGCATCGGCGTCTCTGT
Organism: Hansfordia pulvinata; assembly: GCA_006538405.1. NCBI lineage: Eukaryota > Fungi > Ascomycota > Sordariomycetes > Xylariales > Hansfordia > Hansfordia pulvinata. Next base: position 2,812,267 of record BJKQ01000007.1, on the reverse strand, counting down.
CTGCCTCTGCGGCTGCGGCTGTGGCTGCGTCCCGCGGCCCGCATCTGCGTCCTGCGTCCTGCGTCCTGCGTCTTGCGTCGTATTGCATCGACCCGACCCAAGCTTCCGTTCGACGCGCGGGTATCGAAGAGAGCGACAGACAGATGGCCAAAGAGCGAAAGAGCGAGAGAGAGAGAGAGAGAGAGAGACAGAATAAAGCCCGATCCTGGCTTGATGGCGTCGCCAGGGCCAGTCGCGTGGGCTCCCGGCCCCAGCCCCCTTGCCGACGCCCTTGCGATCCCCTTGCATGCCCTCGACCACACAAGTCAATCTGTCGCCTGCAGTGCTGATCGGGGGATTTTATCTTCTAGATCTGGATTGCAACGATGGAGATTTCTCGAGGGGAGCCGTTCCCTGCTTGGTTCTTGTTTTGCTTTTTTCCTTCTGATTCCAGAGGGACCAGTTGGCGAATCCTGGTACGCCACCCGAGCCCGAGCCCGGCCACGCCTCTACGCCTCTCCATCTCTCCATCTCCATCTCCATCTCCATTTCTCTCTCTCGCGCTGTCTCGACTCGGACGCCGACGCAGGATGGCTTGCATGATAGCAAGGGCAGGGGTGGCGCGTATCGACGGGGCCGAGCGGGGAGACAGCCCGGATGGCCCCTGGATGCCAGGGACTCCCGCGGTGGCGCGCCCGGGTTTCCTGCGCGGTACTTTGGTGCCGTGTCGTCGTGCTTTTCTTCGCTGGCGTGGCCGGACGTAGACGCAGACGCAGACGCAGACGCAGACGCAGACGCAGACGCAGACGCAGACGCAGACGCAGACGCAGACGCAGACGCAAGACGGACAGCTCCCTCTTGCGATGGGAGAGGAGCGGGGACTGACTGACTGACTGACGCTCGGCCGAACCTCGACTCGCATGCGTGGGTGCCCCCTTTGCAACCCCTCTGCAGTCATCGTGAGGTCACTGCGCGCGCGCGCGCGCCCCGGGGATCTCCGCTACCGAACTGGATCGGCTGCCGCCGTGGATGGGGCATGGGCCAGTGGAGGGCACATCGAATGGGTACCCGTACTCCAGCCGGCGGACGCGAAGGCCCGCCAATCGCGTGTTTGGCTGCGCCGCGGAGGAGGGATGGAGAGAGGGCTGATCTCCTCACGAGATGGATGCGTCAAGTTTGCATAGTCGGGCAGACACGACACGGGTGCCTGACGAGATGGTATTAGAGATTGTTGAAACGTTGCCTGAGGTACATGTAAGAAGTACCACGCAATGATGGCGTACCTAATGTATTCCGCTCCCGAATGGTGGAGGTCAGCCGGCTTTCCCTCACGCCGCTGCCGCCGCCGCGATCGCCGCCGCTACAGCCCCGGCCCCGCCCCGAAGCTCCGACCATTCCGTGCCCCCGCCCCGCTCCGTTCCCCGCCCCGCTTCTGTTGCCTCGCTCCTTCCGCTTGTGTTATCTTGTTCCTTCCGCTTCTACTTCCGGTCCACTTTCCCTCTCCTCGGCAGCCAACCCTCACACGCACACACACACACACACACACACACACAAACACACGCACACACCCTTCACTATTCTCCATTCCTAGCTCATCACCCAGGCATCACCCAAACATCACCCGAACATCACCTAAACATTACCCAAACATCGCCCAAGCATTACCCCCACGGCATATCAGGCACGCCCTCGAGGGGCTCCGCGGGCCCGCAGTTGGCGCAGCACACGTGGCCGCAGGGGTACAGGATGCCGTCCGAGATGTGCACGGCGGCGCACACGCCGGTGTCGTTCCACGCCTTGCCGCAGTAGCAGCAGTTCCACTGGCCCCCGCACGCCTCGAACGGGCAGTCGGGCAGCGGGCACGCCGTCGACAGGCCCGTCTCGGGCGGCGGCGGCCAGGGCACCGACGTCGTCCGCAGCCGCGAGCACGGCTTTTTCCGGTGCGGCCCTTTGCTGCTCGTCTTGGCCTTGTCGCAGTACAACGTCCCCGTCACCACGTGCATGCACACGAGGGTGTAGTTTGTCGTCGTGCACATTATGTGCTGCTTGGTTTTGTCGGTGGGTTGAGGCGGGGGAGAGCAGATGAGAGGACGACGCCGGATCTCCGAAATGGTGCTATTAAAGAGGATGGCTAGCGGCCGAGCAATTCTTGGTGAAATCGAAAGGTACGTGTCGTCCTCCGAAAGGCAGTGAAGCAGACGAATTGATTTTATCCGTCTCGATGTTGTTGGTGTCCTCGGAGGGTAAAGGAAATCGGCCACGATCAATGAGGAAGCTGGCTGGTCACGTCTCTTCTGACCACTGCACAGACACACAACAAGGCTGTGATCTTGCTCGACAACTGCACAGAGGAAGCCGGCCAAGATATATACTCGCCGCCGCCGCCTCGCCGGCTCCCTCTTGAAGCGGTCAAGGCGGTGACGCCGTCCGCCGTGTCGGCAAGCCCGAGTTTTCGAGTAGCGGCGAGGGAAAGCCAGGCGCCCTCTGCCGCCCGCGACAGACCCGCGGAATCGACGCGGGAAACAAAACAAGCAGCCTCGCGCGATCCGCCATGGCACGCCCCCGTGCTTCCTCAGACACCCGCTGATCTGATGTGCTCCCATCCCGCACGTACCGCGTGGCCGCGATGCCCTTGCTGGCGTTCGAGTCCCATCGGCGGGTCGGCTCTGCCATCGCCCGCGGATCTCGTATCCTTCACCCCTCCGAGCAGATCTCGAGCGGATCAAGGCGGTGACGATTTTTCTGCTGCCTGTGTCCGTCGTGTCTGACTGGAGAAAGAGTCTCTTGGCCCCCAGGCAGGGTCCATCCTCGCGAAATCGCAGTCTGGCGCGCACAAGGGGTGGCAAACCCGCAAGCCCGGGCTCTTGACCGCTACCCTCCCGTCACCCATCATTGAGATCATCGCCGTCGTTGTCGTGTTTCGTCGGCAAGGAAAGAAGAGACAGAAATAAAGCCAACGGCCGTACCTAGCGCGCGCCTCACGCCCTCCCCCCTTTTCCTCAGCTCAGGTGAGCCGCGCAGACAGCAGCTCAGAGCCCCGCGTCAAGATTGCGCCCTCCATCCGATGGCGGTCGACGGCAAACACTTCTCTCCCCCCCGCACAAACGCACCAGATCCCCCCCATCCCTGTCGGGCATCTATGCAATCGCCCGCCGGGAACCACTCGCAGCCCACAGCCGCCTAGCCTGGCTCAGAACCCAGCTAGATGCCGATAAGGCTGTACGGTAAGGGTGGCAGAATCTCGAAGCGCGACGGGGCCGATTCTCTTCCTGTCCCGTCCACTCTCATCCGATCGACGACCCCGGCCCGGGTGCCGGCGCTTGTGGCTCGCAATCCTGTCTCCAGATCGACTCGAGTCACGAGAGCAAGGCGAGACGCGACAGATGATGCAAGGACGGCCGCGGAAGCCGGGAGACAGGGGGGCGGTGAGGTGAAGGATACGTCCTTGCGCGGCAATCATGTTTGCCAACAGGCCATTTGCTTCCTTGTACGGACGGGACTCAGACGGGAATCGGACTGGGCGCCTCCCCCCCGTCACACAAAACACCCAATCGCAATGGAGTCCAGGCCGGGCCTCTGTTCCATGGTGCGCCCACTCTACCCTGATTTGCCCTCCCCTACGTAAATCCAGATCATCTGGCGAAGCGCGCACATGGATGGGCTTGCTAAGACCCAGCAATTTGAGTCGGGCCGGGGATGACCGAGAAAAGATGGCGTGTGTGCGTGCTTGTGTATTATGGGGTAGGCCAAGTGTGGTATGAAAAGTTCGCCCCGCCGCACGCTGGCTGCTCGACTGTTTGTTTTCCCGTCCTGAACCAAATGCCGTGCTTGGGCCTCGATCGACCTGACCCTTCCATGCGCTCGATTCTGACCCTGCACACGGACTGGCTTTGTGTAACGCGAAGCGATGGGTGAGGAAGATGGACAGATGGAGGGGGGGCGGATCGGATCGCCAGGAGGCATCCGATCTCACCCTCCCTTCCCCCCCTTTTTGCCCCGCTACCCCCCTTTCATCTTTCTCTTGTTCAGTGCCATGGCTGCGAGAGCGCCTCGATCCTCACACCCCTCCTCCCCAATCGCAGCCACAGCCGTCGCCTGACCCTCTTTCTAACCCTCTTCCTGACCCTTTTCCTGACCCTCTTCCTGACCCTCTTCCTGACCCTGGCCCTGGTCCTGACTCTGGCGGCCCTGGCCCCCGTTCCAGAGACCTTGCTGCCCGTCGCCCATCACCTCGCCGGCGGAGGAGAAGGCGTCTCGAGCAGAGCCGCCCCAGTCAAACCCAGCAAGCCTGACAGTTGCCGCCGCCGCCGCCCTAGCCCCAGCGCCAGAGCCAGCGCCGGCTCCAGCTTCGCCCCCGACGCGCCAGCTGTAGCTGTAGCTGTCGTCATCGTCGTAGGTGCAGTCGTCGTAGTCGGCGCGACACCGGGGGCAGACGGCGTGCCAGCACAGCCCGTCCACGTAGGCCGGGTCTCGCGCGGCGCAGCACCGCAGCGTGTTGCCGCCGGCCCCGCAACGGCAGCACCGCCAGCGCCCGCCGAGGTCCGCGAGGCGGCACGAGCCCGACACGCAGTCGGGCGACACGCCGCACTCGCCCCACGGGCAGAGGTCCGGGCGGGCCACCACCGACGCCGGCGGGGCGGGGAGCAGCGGCGGCGCCGCCCAGAAGCCGTAGCCGTAGTCGTAGCCGTGGTCGTGGCCTTGGTGGTCGTTGGGTAGGCTGCTGCTGTCGTTGATGTCATTAGTATCAGTGGTGGTGTTGTCGACATCGGTGGCAGTGGTGGTAGTCTTCCTGTTGAAGATCTGCACGTGCCGCAGGGTGTCGCACGGGTAGTAGTCGGCGGCGTGGCGGCGGCGGCCGCCCAGCGCGTACGTGACGACGCTGCCGGGGACCACGGTCGCGCGCTCGCAGTACGCGAAGCGCATGCTGTGCTCCACGTCCCGCCAGCAGCTGCGCAGGTGGTGGTGGTGGATGTACGAGAAGGTGCACATTGTGTTTTCCTTTCCTTTCCTCACCCCCCTTCTCTCTCTCTCCTCTCTCTGCTGTCTTCGAGCCCTGCTCTTGTCTTTAGTCTCTGCTGTCTTCGAGCCCTGCTCTTGTCTTTTGTCTCTGCTGTCTTCGAGCCCTGTTCTTGTCTTTAGTCTCTGCTGTCTTCGAGCCCTGTTCTTGTCCTTGGTCTCTGCTGTCTTCGAACCCTGCTGTTGTCTTTTGAGAGAGGTAGAACGTAGAGGGCTGCACAAAAAGACAGACAGGCAGAGACACGTGCAGGGATGAGGGTGGGCGCGGAGGGGGTGAGGGCCTCGGGATGGTGCCGTCTGTCGGCGGATTTGTGTAACGGGAGCCCGCGGGGGGCGACGTGGTGGTTTCGTTTGCGTTACCCCCCCTTTTTCCTGTGCTTTTGCGCGCCCGCGCGCCCGCGCGGGTGATGACGATGATGATAATGATGTTGTTGGCGTGTCGAATGTCTCCTCGGCCGTTGTCGTCGACGCAAGGGTGCGCTTCGGCGGGAGGGCGGTGAGAGGGATGAAGTGAGAAAAAGAAAAAGAAAAAAAAACCAAAAAGGGGCAAGATGCGAGTTCTGCTGAGGCTATAGTAGACTGCGAGATATAAGCTGGACCAGGCGCACTGCGGCCGTTCCGCGTCGACGAGTGGTCCAGCTGTTGTGACACGACGCAAGCAATGCCGCTGCCCGCCGTCCCCGAGAGGGAATGTGTTGCGAGGCCCGGGCGCGCTGAAAAAAAACTACAACTCGAACACTGCGCTGGCCCGGCAGTGCCGCGCGGGGCTCCGGTCCAAAAGGCCAAGGAGGCAGCGAAGACACGAGGCACCTCGAGGGGGGAGGACCCGTTGGTTGAGACGGGACAAGATGAAAAGAAGCCGGGCTGGCTCTCACGGTGAAAAAAAAAAAAAAAGGGAGCAGAAGTTGCGAGACAGGGCGTTGGCTCAGTCGTGGTGATGGGAAGCCTCTCGAGTCAAAGCCGGGGACTAAGGCAGCCGGTTTTAAGAAGTGGAAAGAACTCCGTCTTTGTGTGCCGGACTTCAAGACAGGAATTGTTCACTGGTCTCGCCTCTTTCCCCCCTCTCCCCATCTGCCCGCTCCTCGACCTCCCGGAGCCCAGGTCTATATGTATGTACAATTCTTCCTGACCCCATTCCTCGGCCGTCAGCAAAGCAGTGCCACAGCCCCCATCTCATCTCCACGCTCCACGGACCCCCGTCGACGGGGGCAAAGTCTTCCAATCATCATCATCATCCCTGGGTTTTGCTTCCCGGGGTTCACAGAGCCGCACTGGCCCCCCGTCCCCCGAACGCTACCTTGCCACATGGGCTCGTCCTCCCAGACAGACGCTTTCTCGAGTCGAGCGAATCAGGCCCGGGCCGGAGGTTAGGGAAGGATGGATGTATGGGCCCCGCAGGCCTTCCCGAGCATTGTGCTTGCGGGGCGTCGTTGCCAGGGAAAGCGAGGTCCCTTCACTTTCACCCCACACCGGGTCGGATGTAAGCACGACCCCCTCTGGCCCGGGGATCCGCAGCAGTTTCGTGGGTGCCGCGTACGCAGACGCGACGGGGCCACCGGGGAACGAGCCCGTTCTGGGTTGAGAGCAGTGCACGAGAGAGAAGGAATCATGTCCGGAAAGGGGGGGGGGGGGGGGGGATCTAGACGGCACGGCACGACTCCCGAGCGCCGACGCGTGCGTGCGACGAGGCATCAACTGCGGCGGCACGTTAGATCCTGGCGCCCAACTGGAGCGCTTCCGCCATACTCGTAGCTGTGTGCTGGTGGGCCGCGGAGCAGCAGCCGCACACTCCTTGGCCCTCCCCAGGGAGCGCTGTGAGTGAGCAGCCTCTCTTTCCGACTGTCAGACTCTCGCAGGCGCGGCCAATACTGGCCTGGCCCGTAGGGTTGCAATGGGGGCTCCCCTCGCGGCCTTTTGGGTAGTATCTGACAGCGCGAGGTTGCGGGAGAGGGCTATTGGACTGACTACTGGGCGTCTGGATGCTTTTTGGTGTGACTCGGGCGGCTCTGGCGTCTCACGGGCTGGGCTGGCGTCAGCTTCAGAGGAGCTGTCGGCAAGAGATGATGAGTACGTTCGAGACGCTGAACGGTGAAAGCTGCAGGGGCTCGACCTCCTGTGCACGTATATCGGGAATTCCCAGTGTAGTGGATGGTGAGACGGAAGTCGAGTGTCTAATACTGTCTCTTGTGGCGCTCGAGCACACCGGATTCCCGACCAACAGTGAATAAAAGCATTGTGATAAGCCCCCCAACACCCCTGTTGACCATAAAGCACCTGGCCTTCGGCTCTACGCGGATCGGCGACTCTGGAGCGGCAGGGGCCGGACACGACACGGCCCCGACTGTACACCAGGAACTCGAGAAAACATACCAGAGCATAGTCTGTAGGGTCATGCCCCACAGACAACTGACATTATGCATTCTAGCTACCAGCCTGGCTTCACTACGGGTGACATTGGGCTTATACGCCGTGGGGAAACGCAGCGCGATTGTTTGAGGGGGGGGAGGGAACCTTCGGACTCAACACTGACTGGACGTGAGAAAGTCCAGCGAAACCCGCCACGAGCAAGTCCCAAGTGCCGAATCTTTAAGCCAGCACCCGAGCCAGCTCAGCAAGCCTATAGCAATCCTCCCTCCCGGACACGGAGCAGTCCGTGCCGGCGAGCTGCTGCCAGAAGAACCCCTCCACGTCGGCCGTCAGGCCCTTGCGGGCCATCTCCTCGCGCCAGAGCCCGCGCCACGAGCCGCCGGTCGAGTTGGCCAGCAGCATCAGCAGCGCGGCCGAGGTCTCGGCGAGGCCCCGGGGGTCCAGCCTGACCAGGCTCTGGAAAAAGAGCGGCCGGGGGTGGTGGTGGTGGTCGCCGTCGCGCTGAGGGACCCGGGAGGCAGGCCGGGGCCAAAGGGCTGCTGGCGCGCCTCGAGGTCCCACAGGGGATCGGCCTGCACGACGACGCCGGCGGCCTGCCAGGCGCCGCCGCCGTCCCCCAGGGCGCGCCTGAGTCTGGACGCGGGGCTCTCGACCTGGTACACGGGGGCCGACAGCGCGAGGGCGGCGGCGCCCAGGGTGTTGATGCCCTCCTCCTCCGCGGCGGTGGCGGACAGCGACGGCCCCGACCCGGAGTACGACGAGTACACGGGATCCAGCAGCGGAAGTAGCAGGCGGGGCCGAAGACGGAGTAGTACGCGGCGAGGAGCAGGGTCGGGGCGTGCCTGGCCTTGTCCAGCAGGAGCACGTGCGGGTCTGCCGGGCCGGGGTCGCGGGTCTGGGCCCCGGCCCGCCGCCTCAGCCCGGCGACTGAGTAGAACAGGCGGCGGCCCGCGATCTTTTGCTTGGCCTTGCGGCGGCGCTGGCGGGGGCGGGGCCAGGTGACCAGGCCGGCGGTCAGGAAGGGCTCCTGGATGAAGAGCGTGTCGGGGCTCGGGCTCCCGCCGACCGGGAAGACGTCGAGGTCCATGAACAGGACCTGCTGGAAGGGCGAGAAGAGGAGCGACAGGGCGGCGAGCTGGTGGCCGCCCTGCACGGGCACCGACGGCGGCGCCGTGTCCAGCAGGTCCGACAGCACGACGCACTCGGCCCCCAGCGACGGCAGCACGGCTTCGCACTCGGGCGACGTGTACTCGGCCCACGACTCGAGCATGACCGTGACCGGCAGGCGGGTGCCGCCGACCCGCCGGAGGGTGCGGAGCCACGCGACGATGACCGCGGCATCCTTCTCCGGGAGACGGTGACGATGCCCCTCCGGTGGGGCGCGAAAGGCAGAGAGGGGCCAAGGTCCCGCGCGGCCTTCCTCATGGCGAGATGGGACTGCCGGAGGCGGGCCATGTCGTTCGAGTCGAGGTTGTAGGGGTCGTCGTCGTCGTCGTCGTCGTCGTCGTCGTCGCCGTCGTGGTCCTGCTCCAAGCCGCCACTTTTCCTCGTGCGGGGGCGGCCGTCGTGGTCCTCCTCCTCCTCCTCCGGGACGGGGCCGATGCCCGGGTCGACGTCGGAAAGGACGTCGCGCAGGCTTCGCCAGAACCTCCGGACCTGCGGCGACGACAGATGGTCGGAGCTGAACGGCGGGCTTCTGCACTGCAGATCGAGCTGCAAGGAGAGGTACCGCAGGGAGAAGGCGAAGAGGCCCGAGTACAGCCACAGCACCACGGCCACCGACAGCAGGAGCAGCCGGAGGTGCAGCGGCCTTGCCAGTCGTCTCCATAGCGGACGGGGCATTGTTGGGTTCGACGGGTCTGGGGGCTCGGGCGGGATGATGTGATGGCGATTCGCGGGGTTGGGCAGAGCAGAGCATGAATGGAAGCCTGTGACCTCGCGAGCGGATGCCGATGGCGACTCGACGGAGAGGTCTCACTGGGTACTATACATGCATCCCGCAGAACAACAACAAAACAGCAGCTACAAGGTTGGGCCTTGCTGAGGGAGCACGCGTCCATGCAGACAGGCCGTGGGACGAGTGAGAACCACAGGGCGATGACGAACAAGCCCCGCATACATGAGGTTTCAAGCTCGTTCGAGGTGGACGGCGTCGGCACCATGCTGCTCACCAAACGCCGACTACGGATCCGGAGCTCACCATCTTGCTGAGCTGGAGCGTTGGTGGGACGCTTATGTTATGGCAAGGAGGGTAGCGGCAATTGATCAATGCAAGGCCCTTCATCAGTAAATATTGCACGCAATGGACGTATGCAAACATGGGTGATCACTGCGCTCGCGATGAAGATACCATCAAGGTCAAAAGATGCAGTTCTAGATAGCCGTAATTACGCGGCGTATCACGTCACCAAGCTCATCCGCTCGCTAAAGGTAGAAATCGCGGAGGACGTCTCGGACCAGTTCCATTGGGGCTTGGACAGGGCACGATTCCCGGTCAAGGGCAATATGTTCTTCACGATCGCTCAGATCTGCTATGGCGGGACGGCGCAGGTCATTGACGAGCCGAACAGCAGATTGTTGTCGCGGAAGTGGGTGTTTGGTGCCAGGCACGAGCCTACGTGGGAGGAGCTGCATGGTTCCTTGGGTAGACATGACGGGATGGGATGGAGCCCGTCTGCTATCGCGCAACGTATCGCAACCGCATCGAGCACGTGACAGATGGACGCTTGGCTCGGTAAAGCATAAGCGAGATATGTATGCCAGCATCGTGTTCGATTCTCGTCCAAGTATATCGGCTCCTGCCGCCACTCCCATGACCTGCTCAGGCGTCGTCGGGCAGACCGACAGCCTTCAGCGAGTCTTGCCAAAGTCTGTCCTCTTCTTGCTGATTGTAGGTCTGCTTGACCCAGCCGACACCGAAGACCTGGCCATCATCCTCGCCACGCTTGGCCTCCTCCACATCCTCCAAGTACCTGCCTCCCTTGTTCTCCCACTCCTTCCCGATAGCCGCGATGACCGTGGTGGCAGCCCCTTGCTCGGCGGACTTGAGAATCTTGGAGACTAAAGGGTTGGACATGATCTGCGCGACGAACTCGGGACCCAGGTTGCGGGAGATATCGCTGTTGACGGCCCCCGGGTGAAGACTCGTCGAGTGGAGGCCCTTGGCTCCGTAGCGGCGGTCGATGTTGTTGGCAAGGTAGACTTCGGCGAGCTTGGAAGCGGCGTAAGCCTTCTCGTGGGTGTATTCAGTCTTTTCAAAGTCGTAGTCGTCGCTGGCGGGAGGGTGGTGGAGCGCATGGCGGACGAGGAGACAACGACGACGCGGGAGTGGAAGTCTGTCGTGACGCTGGACAGTAGAGCTGGCTTCAGGAGCTGGAAGAGCAGTAGGTGGCTCAGGTAGTTGGTCTGCCAGTGGACCTCGTGGCCGTCCTCGGTAAGCTGCTTGGTGGGAACACCCATGACTCCGGCATTGCAGATGAGAATGTTGACCTTGTTACCGGACTCGGCAAGAACACATTCGGCTGCTGCGTGGATGCTCCTGAACGAGTTGTTGTCCATGGGGACCAGGGACACTCGGCCGGGCTCCAGAACATCCTTGAGCACCGCTTTGGCCTTGTCCAAGTCCCGCGCGGTCAAGAACAAGGTCGCACCCGTGGCCGACAGAGCGCGTGCGGTCTCGAAGCCCTGTGTGGGTTAGCAAGAAGCCCAGTCGGGTACGAAATGGTGTACGCACAATTCCCGACGTCGCACCAGTGATGACGATGACCTTGCCAGTCAGCTTGCCCTCCACAGCCTCATCTTGCACAATCTTGAGCGCAGTTGGACGAGCGTCTGCGGCGCCCTGAGGATCGGCATGTGCGGCAGCGTAGACACCCATGCTGACGAAAAGCTTCCCGGTTTGTGGTGGCTGATGATATCGTAGAGAAATGGATGCCGGAATGCTTGTCGTTTGGCCGGACGTTGCGGGTGGTGTGATACCCGTCATGCGAAGGGCCTCGCCTTGCACTTATATGCGAATCGTGCGCGACAGGCCATGTCGGCAAGCACGCTTTCGTTGGCCATGTTGCCAACTTGGGTGATTGGTCATCCGAGTATGTCGCTCAAGGCGGATGCTAACGAATTCATCTCCTCGCCGGGCCACTTTTCGTTTCGCCCCGTAAACGAGACGAAGATTCTGAGTGGCTGATAGGCATTTCTGTCGACACGCGAGAAGAAGAAGAAGCGGAAGAAGCGGAAGAAGCGGAAGAAGCAGAAGAAGCAGCCGTACGGTGGGCGAATTGTACGGTGGAGTGGAACGAAAGCCCGTGCCAGGACGAGGACAAGACGACCAGACCAGACCAGGACGAAGTGAGTGAAGTCTTGGAGCGAGGCCGACGCACAAACGGCGGGAAAACAGCGGCCGCCGCCCCACCCCGCACATCCGGAATGGCGGGCAGCAGGAGCGGCCGCCGATTTCCCCCGCCTTCCGCTTTCCGCCTTCCGCCATCCGCTGCCCGCCTCCCTTTACCAACTCCCACCTCACACTCACGCACACACACACTCTCTGTGTCGGTCTCCCGGTGCTCCCTCCTTCTCTCTTTTTTCCACCCGGCGGCCGCGACGGACACCCATGCAGGCGGGCCAGGACGACGACTCGCTCGCCGCGGACGATGCCGCCCACGCCGTGCGCGTGTGCGCCGTGTGCAGATTGCGCAAACGGCGCTGCGACAAGGCCCTGCCGCGCTGCTCTTCCTGCGTTCGGTAAGTGACGATTCGGCGCCTCTTCTGCCTCTACCTCATTCGAGGCCGTGCGTGTGTCTACGCGTAGTACATGTTGGTTGGCTTACATGTACCTAACGTAGAGAGAGGGGCAGTCTATTGAAATGGCTTGAATAGCAATGCTGACCCAAGTACCTTTCATGTTGCACGTCAACTGAGGTAGGAAGAACGTCGTGTGCAGTTATGCGCCGCCCGCCGCTCGCCCCAGCCCGCAGTCGCCCACATCGCGGGCGTCCCCGTCGCCCTCGTCCCGCAGCCTGGGCTCCGCATGGCACGACTCGGCCCTCGAGGTCGAACAGCCTGCTGGCCACCTGCTCCACTACTCCGCTGTCCGCTTCCTGGACCCTGGCATCTTACAACACGGCCAGATGAACGTAGCACAACCAGACAGCGCGGTGCCACCACACGTCCTCCAGCTTCTTGGAGATGTCCACGATATGCTGGCTAATGCTGGCCGCTTCTTCGCGACTACCCACCCGTGGATGGCATTCGTCTCCAAGAAGCGTTTGCAGCATCTCCATCTGCGCTCGCCCTCCAAGCTGCAGCCCGACGTTGTGTTATTGAACCTCGTCATCAAGCTCATCACAACCATCCCCCACGGCCTCGCGCGCAGCCCTCATTCCCCTTTGTATCGTGCCGCGAAGCACTTCCATCTCGATTTCGAAAGCTCCGGCATCATGTCTCTTCCTCTTCTTCAGGCTGGCGTGCTCCTGGCCCTATACGAGCTGGGCCACGGCCTCTACCCAGCAGCCTTCCTGAGCATCGGCGCTTGCGCACGCCTTGCAAGCGCTATGGGCATTGACACTGACCCTGCGCGAAGCCCAACAAAGGTGCTTACTTTGGTCGAGCTCGAGGAAAGAAGGAGAACTTGGTGGGCCATTGTGATTCTGGACCGGTACCGCGTTCACCGTATGAACCCCTGCCCCGGAGCACAGTCCTGATATCCTCTGTAGGTTCGTGAGTATTGGGTGTCCGGGCAGACGACTGGCCACCAGCGACCCCGGCGTCCATCATATCTTGCCCGCAGACGATGCAGACTGGGACGAGGGGGTAAGAAAACGAGAAATGCGATCCCTCATGCCTGTTCTTGCTCACACCCGCAGCAGATCGTCCGGCTCGAGCAACGCTCCACGTCGGAATCGCCACGAGACACTCAGATGAGCAAGTTTTCTCTCCTGTGTCAAGCTTCAAGACTGCTGGGCCAAGTATTGGCACTCGACTCAAGCCCTGCACCGGTCTGCGAGGACGCGTGGATGCAACTCGAGCGGACGCTGCAGTCCATGGTAGCCGCATCGCTTGACGCGCAATGCCCAGATGACGACCAAATAGCGTTTGTGTATAGGTAAAGCTCACCACTCGCGGTCACGGTCGCACAGCTGAATGACTCCTGGGTAGTACTCTCCTCGCTCTTTACTCCGCCTATCTGCCGCCCAATGCGACCGAAACCGGAAACACGAGCCGAAAAAAGGCAGCATGGCTGGGCTTGGAGCAAATCACGAACCGAATCAGCGAGAATTTGATGGAACGAGGATGTTTCTTGGGTCGTAACCCGGACGCAATACCTCCATGGGGACTGTTCTTTGCATATCGTGTGTGCATCGCCCATATGCGCTCGTCGACGCAGAATCCAACTGCCCTCGGCGTCGTAAAGGCGTTGAGGGAGACGCTCAACCAGCTGGACGTTCGGTGGAGAGCTGCTGGTAATAATGGCCGCGCGCGCGCATCGCGACACTAGATATAGGTTGCTGACGATGACCTCGCAGGACTTTACTTGCAGCTGCTGGAAGCGCACGAGGTTCTTGTTCACTCCTGATAGGGTGGCGGAACGCCGAGCCTCCGAAGCGAAAGTTCTTTTGCGTTTGCCGCAGACATCACCAAACCGAGCCCCAAGCTTCTCTTGTGCGCGACGCGTTGCCGACGGCAGTCGGGCAGTGGGCAGAACGGTTTGACGAGAGACGGAACTGCAAAAGTCTCACTCGAGATTTTTTGGGGCAAGCCGCCTCTTTCTCCTTAGCGTGAGTAGTCAGGCTCTCAGCATGGGGTAGGATCGCCCAGGCTGCCTGGGATATCCCGCCACCGTTCTCTTACGTCCGATACCTATCACGTCAATGGATGTCATGGTCATGGTTTTCTCGCTCGCATCTGCGCCGGCTTAAGCACGAGACATGCTTTGGCCAAGTCTGCTGCGTGACTTTCACAGAAGCTCGACTGAGGCGTTTGCGGATTGCCACTTGTCAACCGGAACGCCGAGCATGTGTTAAGACCGATTGTCGCCGCGGTCCTTGTCAACCACTCCGTGCGGTGGTGGCCTTTGGAGACGTCAGCTGCCACCCGGCTTTAACAAGTGTCTGAAGGTGCTCGGGTGCTCGGCCGCGCCAGGGGGGCACATTCTGGCCCATTCGCAGGCACTCGCCTTTCAGACAGACGAGCCTCTTGTTCACAATCCCATTCTCAGCCAAGAGCGCACAGTTGTCGGTGTGCGTCAACGGCCGCAAGACAACACAGCTGTTCTGGTAGTAGGCATGACACATGCGCATTAATGAAGTGAGAGCATAGCGGATTCCCGCAGCATCGGGTTGCACGCCCCCAACAGCGAGAACATGATGAGAAGTAGTAGATCAGCCTCAAAGATAGCAGAATCCTCCGCTTGCTATGTGCACCTGCAGAGCAACGGCAACGTCAATGAGAACAGCACGCGGTCTCCCGGTGGCCGATTTGACTACTCCGCGGGAGCGTCTGCCATTCTGAAAGTGCCAATGTAGTTATCATAGTCGATATCCATCCCCCAAGCATCGTATACATTGTGCAGGAACCCCTGGATGGGAATGTCTAGGTGTAGCGTGCCGTTAGCAATCGATGTCTAGTTGAGTTGGAAAGCCGCGAATACACTGACGTCTGGTGACGAGAGCCTGTAGTTTGGTCCAATACATCTCGTTAAACTTGGCTTGCCCAGCCTCGGATCGTCGTCGGTCGGAAGCGTCGGGGAGTCTGTCGGCATCACGGAACGACTTAGGGCTGCCCATGATCGCTTTCACCTCCCCGATGACAAAACCTCGATCCTTTGCTGTAGTCACTGCAAAAGATGGATTGTTCAGTAACTGGGTAGGTGTCAAGAGGCTCTTTGCGGGGTTGAAAACTCGCTCGCTTCATGGGTCCGTTATGTGCGATCGCTTACCGGCTCTCTCGAACTTGTCCCATGGCTCGCCATTACCTCGGTAGATGTGAGCCAGGAACTTCTCTTCCTTGTCTCCTAATTTTGGATATGAACCCGCGATGCCGATGCCCATGCAGTCGGCAAGACTGTGAGTCGTGAGATAGTCGTCCTCCTCGCCGTAGTCCCACTCGCCCTGGTCCACGAACTTGTTGCTCCCACTTCTCCGTGCTATGTCGTGGTGATGGTCGTGTAATGCTGGCTCGGCGCCGCGGAGGGACAGAGAAGGGTCGGGTGGGGAGCTGTCGATGCTTCGCGTGTCAGTCGTTGGGGGCCCCGAGAACCTTCCATGGTTCAGACTCACGGGTATGAGGCGGGTGTGGCCAGTGCCTGGACGGCTTGCGCCGATAGACCCAGGCATGTCAGGAGTGATGGGGCAGTCGTAAGAACCCGCATGTTGAAGGACGGCAGACGGTGTGACGAACTTGAGACCTTCCGGTCACGGCTAGGTCAGCTCTGATGTGCGAATAATGGTAGAACCAACCCTCCCAAACAACAACGACGAAGCCTCTTCCAAATAGTCTCGGGCTCGCTGAGAATCTGCTGCCTGGTGGTGCACGGCACACCCAACGGTGAGCGATGATTTGAAGTTTCTGCGGCGATGTGGTCTAAATGGGTAACGTTTGTTCTATTTTACCCATCGAGTCTTGAATGCTTGGTGATATGGCGAATGAAAGCAAGAATCACGTCTCGGCCGTTTCGAAGTGGAGGAAGACAGGGTCATATCTTCGGTGCCTGGACTTGATGGATAGTTTTTGGCGAATATGGCTTGTAGTAGGTTGTCCCATTACACCGCAAAAGTGCTGCCTAGCATTGCATGCGTACCTTATGTTTTGACCCTCTTGTAAGTTTAACCTAATAGGTTCCGCGAGCTATGGAAGGGGGAGCTCGGTCGTATCTATTTAATGGATGCTTCCAAGCTTCGACGCCCAAGACCTGGGGCATGGTTTGGCAAGTGAAGGCACGCCGCACGTGCTGGGATGAACCCAAGAGCGCTTTACCGGTCCCTCAACGAGTCATTGACGGAGAGTAGGTACTCTTATTTCCACGGCTTTATGCGGAACTCTACATAAAAACAAATACAGAATATGTAAAAGCGACCAAGACTTCCAGGTTCGAAAACCAAAGTGCCAGCAACGCCACTCCGTAAGATATGGCGAAGAGCCAGTTTTCATAACAGTAACTGCCCGCACAGTCCGTATCTTGAATATGAAACCGTTATCCCACCTGTCGTACTCGGCTGCCCCTCCATCACGTCGCGTCGGAGGTACCCGATCAGGCAATCCAGCCCTCCGCAATGCGCTGCCCCTCCATCGCCTGTCAAAAAATAACGTCACAGGCTGCCTGGCGCATGTTTCTCACTCTGCCTCATATCCCTCTATGAAGCTGCGCTGCCGACCCAACACCACCACACTCGAGTGACTGGGCGACTGACTGGCCAGCCTTCTCCCCTCCCCCCCCTCTCACAACCCTCCTCTCCAGCCTCCGTGGTCAATCGCCGTCAAGATGGAGAACGACACCAAGACCAGTGAGTGCCAGCCTCAGATTTCGAAACCTCCCGACAAGCGCAGGTCAGCGCCGCCCCGCCAGCGATCGATCACCTTCTGACCCCCGGCCTCGCCCGATAGAGCCGTACATGACGAGCGACAAGACGTCGTTCGCCTACATCTCCGCGAGGGACCGCTGGCCCGTCATCCTGGTATGTGCCGCCCAGCCCTTTCCGCCTCCTCCGCCCACAGCATGCGCGCTTGCGTGCGCCGCGCGCCTCCCCCTCCAGAAAGCTGACCCGGGAAAACAATCCCTCCCCCGCCCCGCCAATGCAGACTGGCGCCATCGACGACCTCTACCGCTCCGTGTCGGACTGCACGGACGACCGCGAGAAGCACGAGGAGGGCAAGAAGATCACCGAGGAGCTGGCCGCGCTCAAGTACGAGCTGCAGCACGACCGCAAGCTCACGTAGGTGCCCGCCCCCTCCCAGACTCGAACCCGAGGAACCTCTGTTGGTAACGAGGAGAGAACCCGAAAAAAAAACAGACCCATCAGAGACGACGGACACCCCGACGTGGCGGTATACAACGATGAGCTGGCCAAGCTGGGCGAGCCGACCTGGTTCGCCGTTCCCTGGCTGTATTGCGAGTGCTATCTCTACAGGTAATAAGCCTCTTCCGGCCCCCTCGTCCCCAACAGTCCGCCCGCCCGCTCGCTGAACCGGAACCCCCCCTCTCCACCCGCAGGCGCATCAACACATCCTTCACCCTCTCGACGCACTGGAAGACGTACGACGTGTTCGCGCGGCAGAAGATCGGCACGTTCCGGTCCTCGCGCCCCGCGGTCCTGGAGCTGGCCGCGCGCTACAAGGAGCTGATGGCCCAGGTGGACGCCGAGGGCCGCCGCCACCAGTCCTCCAAGACGACCGCGGGCGGCGCCGCCGAGCAGCAGCACGCTGCCGACGATGACGAGGCCCGCCGCCTCCTCTTCATGGAGATGTGCGAGATCTGCCTGTGGGGCAACGCGACCGACCTGTCGCTGCTGACCAGCCTGACGTACGAGGACATCCAGAAGCTGCAGGGCGCCGAGGCGCGCAAGGCCTCCGAGAAGAACATCCTGGCCAACGACCTGCAAAAGGCGTACGACGCGCTGACGGCGGCCAAGCGCGCGGGCCGGGAAACCCGCCGCGTCGACATTGTGCTCGACAACGCCGGCTTCGAGCTGTACGTCGACCTCATCCTCGCCGGCTACCTGCTGGCGGCGGGCCTGGCCACCGTCGTCGTGCTGCACCCCAAGTCGATGCCCTGGTTCGTGTCCGACGTCCTGCCCGGCGACTTCGCCGCCCTGCTGTCCGCCCTGGCCAGCCCCAAGGCCTTCTACGAGACCCCGTCCGCCGACGAGCGCCTGCAGGACAAGACGCCCGCGCCCCTCGCCGACGACGAGGCCGGCGAGCTCGGCTTCCTCTTCCAGGAGTGGGCCCGCCTGCACGGCGAGGGCCAGCTCATCATGCGGCCCAACCGCTTCTGGACTCACCCGGGCAGCTTCTGGCGCCTGCCGACCTCGGACCCGGAGCTCCACGAGGACTTGAAGAGCAGCGAGCTCGTCATCTTCAAGGGTGACCTGAATTACCGCAAGCTCACGGGCGATGTACGTGGCACGGAGCGCTCTTCATTGCCGATTTTCCTCCTTATACCCCCCCCCCCCCTCCTCATGCTGGCAGTAGTGTGTTGCTACTCTCTCCCTTGTTCGTGATTTGTTACTGGGCGTGTTGCTGACCGGAATGCTCCTCCAGGCCGAGTGGGACCCGACTACCCCTTTCACCCAGGCGATTGGCACTCTGGGTCCTGACTCGGGAGTCAACGTCCTCGCGCTCCGCACGTGCAAGGCGGATGTCGTCGTCGGGCTGCCGCCGGGCAAGGACGAGGAGCTGCGCGCCACGGAAAATGGCGGGGGCGACAGCGGAGCGAGGAAATGGGCTTGGAGCGGGAAATGGGCCGTCGTGTCATACTCGGGCGGTAAGAAGTGAAGCGCGATAGACACGCCAAAAGAGACCCTCTGGGCCAGCTAGATTATAGACAGGCTCACACCGCGGGCTGAAAAAGCAACCGAAGCAAATATGGGCGCTGCGATGGACTTGCCTGCACCAGTGAATGCGCCGCTACCTGGGGCAGATGCCCACGGAATAATAGTGAGGAAGTCGGTTCGTCGGACGGCGGACGAGGACCATTCTTCCCGACGACGCGGTCACGAAGGGCAACAGATTGCGCAAGGACGAAATGAAACCATGGAACACAGCGAGCGAATTTTCGGGAGCTGTATTGGTTAAGTCATTGCCCGTTAACACCGATACACGATAGTTGCCGTTTTCTTCCTGTGACGCGCCTCACCCCGCGCCGCCGAGGGGTATCCGCAAATCTGGCCCGAGACGACCGCAGCGAGACAGGAGGATAACATGGGTAGCAGAGAGAGAGAAAGGACGGCCCGGCTCAACGCCACGCCACACAGCGAGCTACTAGATGAGCTTTGCCCAAAAGACGAGGGAGGAGATGCCGGTGACGGCGCCCTTGCGGAGGACGAACCACCAGACCTCCATCATGAGCCACGCAATCTCGGTGGTGACCTACTCCCGGACCTCTGCGGCCTCGGCCTTGATGTCCATATCAAAGGTGGCGTCGGGGTGCTCGGGCTTTGTGTAGATGACGCGCTTGCCGCCAGGCATGTTGACCTGCATGTCCCCGCGCAGGTGGACGGGGGCGAGGGAGTAGAGCCAGCGGGCGGCGAGGAACGAGGCGAGGGCCCAGGCCCAGACGAGCAGGGCGACGGTGACGGTGAGGAAGAGGGCGGGGACGAGCAGCAGGGTGGCGATGCCGAGCCAGAAGAGGGAGAAGGCGACGGCGCAGATGGTGGCGAGGGCGGCGGCGGAGAGGGTGAAGGAGACGAAGAGGAAGAGCGGCAGGAAGGAGAAGAAGAGCTGGGCGGCTATGAAGGACTGTTCATTGTTAAGCGAGTCTATCCAATTATCGGAGAAAAGAGGGCACTGCGATGGTGGCTTACGGTGAGGATGGGCTTGTCGCGGGCAAAAGCGCCGATCGAGTCGGTGTACCTCTGACGCGTCTCGGGGGCGACGACGCGGTCGGCCTGGCGCTGGCCGAACGCGAGGGCGGCGCCGGCGACGGACTTGGCGCGGCCTGGGACGGAGGTGTTTTTGGCGCCCATGGCGGTGGTGATGGCGGCAGCGGGGGTGGGTGGTTGTTGGCGGCCGGTGTGGTCAAGGGACCAGACGCGTTGGTGGTGAAGCACTGGAGAAGACGAGAGCTGAGGTCACTTGTATCCGGGGCATCCATCCAATGCACCTGCCAGTACAGCGTTTGGCCAGCCTCTGGGAAGCTACGAGGGGGAATCGTATGGATTACGCAATTGTTGAAATGTACAGCCTGTGGAACGTCTCTCACGCTCCGCTGGAGGTCAGTCCAACGATAAAAGCAATGTACCTCGGGGGGTTATGCGAGAGGACTGCCATTCCAATGGATTGAAATCCAAGACAGCCCAGGGTCGTTGCTAAGGGCTGACGTATCCATGGACCTTCATCCCGTAGAGCGTGATGGCATTCCGTGTGCTGCGGAACGATCCGGTACCGTATTGTCTCTCGATACTATGCCACGACCACCCAAACCGGCAAAACGCCAGAGGACCTTTGTCCCCCACGATACTACGCCACCCATCACGAAGTAGACAAACCCCAAGGCTGTCCTTATATGATGCCATGCTCTTGTCAAACGAGCCGCGCTCCACTATCCATTGATCGGCACCAAGGATAACCGAAGTGGCAGTGGCAGGCAGGCCCCGCGCGGCTCAAAACACACAGCCCCCACGGGCCGTCCCCGAGACCGCACGCCCGACGGGAGCTGTGAAGCTTTGGGATTCGGCAGGCAGATACTTTAGCTAGCAGAGTAGCAGTTGTCAT
This sequence comes from Hansfordia pulvinata, assembly GCA_006538405.1. Classification (NCBI taxonomy): domain Eukaryota; kingdom Fungi; phylum Ascomycota; class Sordariomycetes; order Xylariales; genus Hansfordia; species Hansfordia pulvinata. The sequence goes on along the minus strand of BJKQ01000007.1, from coordinate 2,791,483 downwards.
AGCCTCCATGCAACAAATCGGTAGATTGATGGCCAAAGCGCTGCTTGCTGTACTCGTAACGCCGGCGAATTGGTTGGGGCGTCTTATTGCATACGCGCAGGTCGCGAGTAACCCGCAAAACCGAATTGGTGGCATTGATGGTTAGGAGAGGGCCATTCCACGGTTTGAACTCCGCGTAGGCTGATTGAGCTGAGCAATTGGCACAGCCGTGCCTTTCACTGCCCACCCTGTTCCAAGCTGACCTGTCTGGAAATCAGGCTCGGCCTCCCATGATGTAGGCCCAGTGACAAGCATGCACGTAGCCCCTCGATCACGATAGGCGCCCGACTGCGGACGCCACGCCAGTCTAATTGGACCAGGAGATTGATGAGGGATGCTGGTTGTGTTCTACGTAGCTGCTCTGCATTCTATCCGAACGTCTCAGGGCCCCCGTCGCTTGTCGGAGAGGTGACTGCCGCGGCGGGTTCTGTCGTCTGTCGCGCAGTGGCAGTGCTGACTGCCACTGCATACGGAACATGCGCGCAGTGCCAAGGTCGAACTCGTGCATTCTTCCAGTGCGAGCGCATGCTGCGCCCTGCTTCTAAGAGGCCCTCCCGTCGACTGTGGGCTGATCATGCCGCTTTCGACGTTCCAAGTCTCCTTGACCGCTGACCCCTGGTGTTTATAAGCTGATTTAGGACGTCAGCGGAGATAGTCATCCTCAAAGCATTTCAAGTCCGCCCAAATCAACTCGCCTTATTCTGGGGGAACATTTATCCTCAGATTCGAACAGTCCTGGTATCCTCCAAATCAGCTTCTCTGTCCTTCCCTCTCGCCGGTACCGTGACGGTCCGTCCACCATGCCCATCGTACACCGTGAACTCGGAGAGGATGATATTACAGTCGTCTCGGAAGACCGCTCGGAGACGGAACAACCTGAACAGCCGGAAACAATCGCGGAGTATCCCATCACAAGGGAGACGACTAAATCGAAACGCGAGACAAACCGTAAGCTCTTGAGAGGACCCTACCCTGCTCGCAAGCTGTCCCGATTAGCAAGGTTCAATACCAAGGGCGCGAGGTCCAAGATCAGGGATTTCTCTCCGAGGCAGACATACCAAGAAAATGTCCAAAACAACACTGCTATCAATGGCGACAACTGTGCCGTGTTCATTGCAACAAAAGGAGGACAAAACATAATAAACTCCTCGACATTCTTTCCCGGTGCTCAAAGAAACCACGCAATTCATGGAGCCTCAAGTTTTGGGGTGACGACCTGGGAGCCTTTCTCGTTCCCCTCTGATCAACTCAGAGCATGGCGATATGGACACGGCATTTCCACACCAGCATCAGCCTGGACTGGACTGCCCCGAGATTGTACCGACCGATACAGGGCATTAGCCGAGGTCTCGGATTTGAGCCTACTGGCAAGATGTCTCCTGGAACGCGCCACGAAAATCGCCCAGTCTCTCGATTCATCATTCGGCGGATGGTTTCGAGACACTATCGCTACAACCAAAGATCTTGTAGATGAGCTGGACAGCATCCGCAAGCAAATCGTCGGTCGCCAATCTAACGAGACGCCATACATTGGAGACCTCGGCGCGTTCTGTGAGCTCGTTGCGGGTTGCGCAGTGGAGAGGGATAGGCCACACATGAAGCGTCCCCCACCCACAGCGAAGACAGAGCATTTGCCTATCTCCAAGACAACCTGGAGGGCCCCTACTGGAACCTGATAGCCAATGCGTTCATAGATCGTTGCGACCGCAATGCTATCGACGAAAGAGTCAAAGACATGGCACTCCGTGCGATTCATCATCACTATCAAGAGCTGCGCGTCGTCATCAAGCAGCTTCTCAACGCGGACACAGCGCTCACCACACCGCCTGGAATACTGGCGGGGATACAGGCGAGAATCGATTTGCTTACGCGCATCTTCACCCAAGTGCCGACCAGTTTCCTGCATTTTCACTGGGACGATATTATCGATGGTTTGTGTACATTCCGGCATGTGGACAACCTGGCGACAACAAGTGTATCCGGCCATATCTCTCCCGAGCCAGTGCCGACAGGGCCTGAGACTCTGAGTCCCCAAGAGAGTGAGACTGAAGATGTCAGGGCGAGGAAGGCGCCCGAAGCTCCAAGTCCTGGAGGAACCGACGATACCAGTTTTGGCGAGGCCGTGGACTCAAGCCCCGCAGAGCCCGAGGGCTCGAAGCTCAGCGAGTCTCCGGTCAATGCACCACCTCATAGGCTGACCCCCCTTATTACCGCCTTGTCTATACTGGCATTCACCGCTGCACTGGTACCGGCATTTCTCGGGTTCAATGGAATGCTCGAGCAGGGCGAGAGCGGCTCTGCCTCGGATCCAGATCAGAAGTGGCTGATCTCGACCGCGATCCTCACTCTGCTCGCGAGCATCTATTCTGGCTACTCTGTGTACGAAAAGACCAACTTCACCAACGACCCGCTCACAGTCTCAGCAATCTGGATCATGATAGCCCTTTCGGCGGCGCTTGGGGTTGCTACTGCGTGCATTTACCCGTTCGCAAACAAGGCTTGGAGTTCGTTGCTGCCCTTTATATCTACCGCATTCGCGTACGTGGCTGCAGTCTTCACGGGGAATATTCGGACTGTGAGTGGGCAAGGCCAGGGAGGGCTTGTTCGCAGCAAGACGATAAAGGTGGAGTGAAATATGAAATACGTGCCTTGACATTGAATTGAAATCAACATCCATACCGGAGCTTTACTTGGTGTTCATTGAGAGCAGGTATCTCATACTCGCTACAATGCATGTAAATTGATGCCAAACCTTGTACATGGTGCCAAATCAAGGCCCCTTGACACCACCGACTCATAGGCCAACGCGGGTTGATACGCGCGATGCTGAACAATAAAGCAGCTTGCAACTTGGCGAAAAGCTACAGGTATCCCGGCCTCCTCGCCAACGAGCAACGAGCAGGTATCTGCCTTCAAAGCCCGTACTTAAATGTTGGCTGCTCAGGAAGAACAAACTTCCCGTACCGTATCAAATTCACTTCCAATGCAGGACCTCCAGGATACATAGAGTGACAAGGTCCACCTTTGACGCGGTCGGCACCTCAGTGCAAGGCACTGGAACCTTCAGGTCAGCTCTACGGAGGAGAGACTGCCTTGCATGGCAGCTGTGGTGCCGCTTTCTTAAGGAGTCGCAGATTCGAGGCCGAGCCAAGTACAACCACCTGGACTGTCCTCCTCCATTCATCCACGCCTTGTTGATCCTCCCAGCTCCTCATCCGACCTCATCGCCGTTTGCACCTTGACGACCTGCATCATTACCACTACTAGCCCTCCACTCGCTGTGACTCCGGATACCATATTAGGGAGTCCCACAGTCGATGTAAGTATTCCCATCATCCTGCCTTGCATGGCGCCACTTGTCCGCCGCCAGCAAAAGCAAGAACAAAGAAAAATGGCCATTCCCCGGCAGCTTCACCTCAATCGACGGCGTCCATCCGCGACCTGTCAGCTCAGATCATTAGGGTGGCGAGCGCACTTGACGAAGTCGGACCTGGTGCGCTGCTGGTGCTGTCGTCCGATAGCTGTGCCCCGCCTCACATGCCCCGGCCCGACCGCCCAGCCCAGCCCAGCCCTGCCCTGCCCTGCCCCTCACACCCGCACCTACATAGCACCTCGTGCCCGACGCCGCCCCGCCGCCCGGCCTCACCCTCCCGTCATCCACTCCCACCGCCTCGCTGACTTCCCCGAAGCATCCCACAGCCCGGAGCTTCGGCCAACCCTCAGCGAACAGCACATACACTGACAGCGTCTTCCGACGGCAACCTTCCTGCTCCCCGCCAACCACCCAGCGGCTCCCTATTAGTCCGCCCCCTCGTGCAGCCTCTCCGGGCTCTCGTGCCGCTTGCGCGCCGCTTTTCCCAGCCTCGTCCGGCTCGCGACCACCGCCCGACCCAGCGTCTGGTTGCCAGAATCCGCCCCTGCCGACTGACCAGCGACATCCCTTCAATCTACCCACCGGCCAACATGTCTCGCACGCGCCGCGTGGCCAAGGAGTTGGCCGACATCAACGGCGACACCAACTCGGGCATCACAGCACAGTCCGTCTCCGGCGATGACCTGTCCCACATTGTCTGCACCTTTCGCGGCCCCCCCGACACCCCTTTCGCCGGCGGCCTCTTCAAGATCGACACCAAGATCCCGGAGGGCTACCCCTTCAAGCCCCCGGAGATGAAGTTCCTGACCCGCATCTGGCACCCCAACGTCAGCAGCGTCACTGTCCGTCTTCACCCTGCCCTTGTTTCAAGGCCCAAGTAACTAACATAATCCACGCGACAGGGCGCCATCTGCCTCGACACCCTCAAGACTGCGTGGTCCCCTGTCTTGACCATCAAGACGGCCGTCATCTCCATCATATCTCTGCTCCAGGATCCCGTCCCTTCTGACCCTCAGGATGCCGAGGTTGCCAGCATGCTGGTGAACTCGCCCGACGAATACCGCGCGAAGGCGCATGCTTGGGCCGTCAAAGAGGCCGGCGCCCCCGGAAACGAGGCCTACAGCGCGGTTGCCGCGAAGGCCGGAGTACAAGCTGCTGGCCCGCCCAAGACCGCTGCTACTCCTGACCCCAGACGGTACGAAACTCTGTCTTGCAAGCCATTTCATTCCATACCTTCGAAGCTTTGCCCATCGCAGGTGACGAGCATGCCACTTTCACTGGACCGTGTATCGAGAACCCCGCTGACCCGTATTGGCCCTGCAGGTATCATGGGTACCACCCTCAAGTGGTGGACCAGTTCGTCAACATGGGCTTCGATCTGGACAAGGTGGTCGAGGCTTTCGAGCACTTCGAGATTCCCAAAAATGGTGGTGCAAACTTCGTTCTTGAGGAGGCCTACATGGGCGACGTTGTCGCTCGTCTCCTGGGAGAGCCTTAGAGACGGAACCCATGAAAAAGACGTGCTCAGACTTCTCTGGTCCCAATGCGATGTGCTGGCACGTGCAGCTTGACTGGCGGCACAAGTCAGGGGTGATGTTCTGCACACGAAGAATTACAGGGTACCGATCTCGCGATTTACATTTTCCTTTTGATCATTGGTCAAAGCGGTCCCATTTGGAGTGGGCTTTTCTTTTTGATTTGCATGGCTCAGGGCGTACCGGGGGCTGTACTGCCCATTGTTTTTATTGAGGTATTATCAATACAGCGGCACTTATCAGAAGCCTTGCCAGGACAGCCTTGCACTGAAAAGGGAACGAGGATGATGCTACAACAAACACATAATTACAGGGTCATGAAGGTGTGCGTCGCGAGGTGCGCACCAGAAAGGATAAATTTGAAGTAAGTTCTCATTCGCATGAGCTGTGGCACGCAGGTGTCGCATGGAATGAAATGGTTTAGACCTCGGATCTACTCTTATTATACATATTCTCCTCCAGATTGGTGCAGAGCGTCACGGTGCTTCGAAGGCCGATCTGGCATCAAAATGCAAGGAACCGGAAACTCCCGGGGCTTGCAAACCATTTGACCAAGCCGAGCTTACTTTGGCTTATCCCCGAAGCCACACACAGTCGAGATGGAAATAGTCATTGAGAGCAATATTCAGTCCCTTTAGTGAGCAGACCCCGAGCGTGGGGCCCTTCCTCTGCTCGCCTTTACCACATTATCGGAGAAGTCATCAGGGGCGAGGGACTTGCTCAGGGCAGCAGCTGCGGGTGTACGTGTGAGGGGCCGCACCCATATTCGGGCAATAACGGCTCTTCCATAGCTCTATAGCTCAGCGCCGAGTCTCCGTCTACACCGATCAGCGGAGAATGCTATAGAAACTGGTAGAATCATGGTCCTGAAGGTGCTTGCATGACTGACACGTAACAGCACCTTGTCGGAGCTCTATGGGCGGCGACTGGCGTTATCAATTGGCTTTTGTGAGTCTCTGCGAGGGAAACCTGGCCGGCGACCCGGTAGAGCTTCATCATTAGGTATACAAGGCGCAAATTTGTCGAGGGTGCCCCCGTCACGGCGCGGGGTGAAGCTGAGACTGACGCCAGTCAACAGCTCTGTCCACCGGGATCCGCGAGAAGATGCTCCGGAATGGCCCACTCCTCACGCCGGCTGGAGAGAGCCGTATATCAGAGACCGAGCCCGCTCTACAGAATGAGTTGACAGGAGCTTATTCCCATCACGCATTTCATCTTTTTTCTTTCCACTCTTTTCGAGGCACAGAACAGTCCGGCCCGGCTCCCCATCTACGCCCTCTCGCACCATGCCACCCAGCTTCCAGATGATCGCGCTTCACTACGTCTCGACGCTGCTGTACCAGGTCGTCGTCGTCGTCGCGACGTGGACCAACCCGGTGCGGAACCCGGGCGGGTCGGACCCGTTCGTGACGTACGCGGGGGGCTACTACTACCTGCTGACGACGTCGTGGACGGACGTGAGGATCGCGCGGTCGGACACGGTGGGCGGGCTGAAGAGCGGCCCGTCCGAGAAGACGGTGTACAACTCGACCGAGGCGGACCGGTGCTGCAACGTCTGGGCGCCCGAGGTGCACCTCTTCGACGGCACGTGGTACCTCTACTTCGTCGCCGGCCCCAACAACACCTACGACGACCAGCACGTCCACGTGATGCAAGGTAAGGAGGAACGGTTTTTATCTCCCGCGTCTGTGTTGCTGCCTGGCTTCTGTAAGGTTTTTCTCTCTGGGTTTTCGGCGCGGTACGTGTAAGTGCCTACGTACTGTTGAATCTTCACACCCTCTTCTCCCATCTTCTTTCGTCTCTCTACGTGCTCTAACTGCAGTGCCTGGATGTCTCCTTCATGTCTTGTCTTGTCTTGTCTTATCTTGCCAAACTCGATCGAAATCTCCCCTCCCATCACCACTGCACACAACCCTCCCCTTTGCCGAATGCCAACATGACCAGCCCAAGACACGACTCACCAATGAACGCTCTCTCTCACTTGGCAGGCGGCGCGACGCCGTGGGACGACTACACGTACGTGCGGCAGATGACGGCGGGCTGGGCGATCGACCCGAGCGTGGTGCGGTTCGCGAGCTGGGGGGACTACCTGATGACGTCGTGCTACAACGGCGACGAGGACCAGTGCGTGTGCCTGCAGCAGCTGGGGGCGGACCGGACCTCGGTGGCGGGGGACCTGGCGGTCATCTCGGCGCCGACCGAGGACTGGGAGCGCAGCGGCAACCCGGTTCAGGAGGGGCCCGCGGCGCTGTACTTTGGCGGCAGCACGTACATCAGCTACGCGGCCAGCTACTGCGAGACGGCCGACTACTGCATCGGCCTGCTGACGTGGGACAACTCGACCGACCCGTCCACGCCCTCCGCCTGGAACAAGTCGGACGGCTGCGTCTTCGGCCCCTCGGGCAACGGCAATTACGGCACCGCCCACAACGCCTTCTTCGAGAGCCCCGACGGCGACCAGACCTGGCTCGTCTACCACGCCACCTCCAGCAGCGCCGGCGCCTGCGACGACTCGCGCTACACCATGATCCAGCAGATCGGCACCGCCAGCGACGGCGGGCCCAGCTTCGGCAGTCCGGACTCGTCGCACAAGCGGGAGAGCGAGCCGGCTTCCTGAGAGCAAGCAGCAGCAGCAGCAGCAGCAGCAGAAACGAGAGAACGGAGATTACACAGAAAGCGTCTCTCGGGGGGAAGGGTCGGCCTTCTGGGTGCGCCCGGCTGGCGGAGGCCTGAAGTTCGGTCTTGGGGCCGACTTCGTGTCCAGGGGGACATATGCCGTCTCGCGTCGCGAGTGTTCGGTCCCGGCAGATACGGCTCGTGTTGGGCGGAAAGAAAAGGGGGGGATGTAAAGATTGATGTCTTGGGCAAGGGCTTGCGATGCTCTGGTCGATGAAAGCAAGCGAGGGAGCGGGGCCTGTTTCTCGCCTTTTCAGGCAGCAAAAAGGAGCGGCAGAGCGGAGTGAGTGCGGCGCCACCTCGGCTGGGATAGGACAGCATTTCTCGTGTAAGTGGGAGCACCTGAAGGGCTCAACCCTGGAGCGAGACAGCGTTTGCTGTTTGGCCATGCCGGGAGGCATAAGGGTGGTGCAGTTTGTTCGTGTTGGCGTTGGGATTATCGATAGAGCACATACGTGAGCGCAAACGAAAAGCGAGTTTATTGGCCGAGCCAGATGAAAACGACCTACGCCAATGGCTTCGGAACCTCGTGAGAATACAATCTGCACCGTGCTCGGGGCATTCGGGCGTCGTTCGTGAACGAACGCTCAGGGGCGCTCGTGATGAGAGCTGCGTGTGTGAGACCGCCACACGCCAAATCTTCACGATGCTCTCCGGGTCCGATGGGGGAAGTCCCACGGGACTGCAAGTCGAGCGCCGAGGTCTTTCCGCAAGCAAAACCCCGTATCACGCAGTGGTGATTGACGAAAATCCGTCTTGGGTCTGGATATGAATGAGCTCGTTCCTGATCGCGCGGGATATGGCTCATGTTGAAAAGGGAAAGTTACCCCGTCACCAGCAAGCCTTCTGTCCACCGATAACGTGGAATCTGTTGACGAGCACGACGCATCACCGAAGTCGAGAGCCACGCAAGCCACAGCACAACGACATGTCTTCGCAGCCGAAACGAAAGACCCTGCATTCCGCGCCGGCGCCGACACCCGGGCCGGCGCCAGGAGCCTCGGGCTTGGACGACGTCGGAGCCGAAGCAGATGCCGCACCACCGACCACAGTGCCCAGGTGAGTAGCGCAGCGTGCCCGTGAACAATTCCTCACCGATGACGCCCCAATCAATGGGCAGTCCTCGGGCTGACTGGGGGCCCGCGATCGACTGTCGCATCCAAATTCGAGAACAGCAAAGACGATGATTTCATCGCCGTGATTGGCCCTCGGGATCCGGTAAAAGCTCCTTTATCTCTCTGTGCACGGGGGGCGCGCCGAAAGTCGAGCAAGCGCCTAGCACTGGTGAGTGGCCCGATGCCCTCATTGTATCTGACGCCGATGGGGCAGAGATGAAACACCGGAAGACAGCAGTGTTTAAGAGAATATTCACGGTCCGTACACAGGAATCTTCAACATCGGCGTGCACCCGCTGGTACTGTCAGCGGACAAGACTGTCTGGCTCCTCGATACCCCCGGATTCTCCGGCGATGGCGACAAGAACGGCGGCGCGGCACAGAAGAGCGAGATGGACGTGCTGAAGGAGCTGGCCGCCTGGGCGACCGAATCATACGGCGGCAGCGGTGCCCCCGTGCTCAGCGGCGCCGTGTATCTCCAGAAGATTACGGATTTGGGGCCGCCGCCTAGAGAAGCGGCCATAGCACTGCTGAGCCAGCTTTGTGGCGAAGAAGGGCCTGGGAGAGTGGCCCTGGTCACAAGCTTTTGGGATCAAGCGACGGGGGAGGAAGAGGGGGCTGCGGCCGAGCGGGAGAAGAAGATCATGGAGTCGGACCAGTATGCAGGCTGGATGTTGGGCGAGAACGGCACGTGGTTCCGGCACGATAACAGCGAGACGTCGGCGCGGCACATTGTGTCAAGGATCACGGAGGCCGCCGGTTACCAAAACGATATCGACGATGATGCCCCCCGGGACGAGGGAGTGCCGCAAGAAGAGGCGCAAAATCCATCAGAGCCCCCTGAGAAAGACACACGAAGGCCCGATCAAGAGGAGGAATCGACAGACGGGAAAGCCGAATCAGAGCCGAGCCGAGGCGGAGAGATCGCCAAAGAGCTGCAGGATGAGTGCCGAAGAGCGATGCGAGTGACGCAGAGCATGGAGGCCGACCTCGGGGCCCTTCGGAGGGCCATGGAGAGCCTGGTTGCACAAAGAAACGAGGGGAAAGCCGAGATTGAACGGCGTCTTCAAACGCAGAGGCTGGTTCATGACGCTGAGATAGCGAAGCTGAAAGCTGCCCACGAAGAAGAAGTTGCTGACCTGAAAGAGCAGAAACAACGTCTCGAGACGGCGCTTGCAAAGAGCGCACTAGTCGACCCGAAGCGGCTCCACGTTACGCAGTCCAGCAGCAGGCCGTCGACAGCCAAGCTCATCCTAGAAGGGCAGTCGATAGGCGACCAGTCTTCGTACGCCCTGGCGTTGTTTGGGGACTCGTTCATCCTGGCCAGCCGCAAGTGGCAGGCAGGGTAAGCATTGCAAGCTGGTCGAGGGTTTCGTATGTGTGAGGCCGGGTCGAGGGCGCTTGCTGACTTTTGAGTACAGAAACGTCGACGAGCCAAGACAGGAGATCGGTTTCGACTATCTGACTGCCGCTACTATCGGAGAAGCCGATAGCTACGTCGCGGCGTACTCGCAAGACGGATGGAGTATGTGCCAACACCAGAGAAGCCAGTGCCAAACGGGTAGAGGCGATAGACAAGCCCATGGTCCCTTCCAACAGTTGAGGCCGAGAAGCTGACGAGTCGACGCAGAGACAAGCGCGGACCTGCAGAGTAGTTACCCGGAGTTGGGCAAGCTGATTGCGACGCGGGGTCTTCAGGACCTCGACTTTTGCGCGCTGGGGCCGGAGCAGTACTTCTTTGCGCGATGGAAGACAGGGGCAGACGTGTGCCAGCAATGGGCGGAGGCGGACCTTGGCCGGGCGCTGCGGGACTGGGGCAAGTTCATCGACACCATGTCGTTTGGCTATGGCGAGGCGTGGATCATGGCGTACACGTTCAAGGGCCAGCAGTGGCGGCGGCACAGTCTGCGGGGGTACTACCGCGGGCTGGGCGAGTTTCTGGACAAGAACAAGGACATTGAGATTGTGGTGCGTATAAGCATCTCGTGTTCTCCCATGAGCTCATGTTCGAGAGCGGCCCAGCATATACTGACATACGTGGTGCCGAGATAGGCCGTGGCCCTGGACCCGATGGGAACGGACGACTATGTCATCATCTGGGCGCCGGCGTCGGCGGGCGAGGGTAGCAAGCCGCACTACTGTACGTGTTCGGAGAAGCTGAAGCGGAGATGGGCGCAGGTGGCGGCAGAATGGGGGCGGGAATAGAGCAGGTCCTAAACAGTAGGTGAGGTTTCTAGGATCGTGAGATTCGTGGTGTTGGGGTTGTGGATGGATGTAATCGGGGAGGAGCGTCCGTATTCGATATACGAGTAGCGACTTACACATTCAATGTACGGAGTATGTTCTCCGTACATTGAGCCGGGCCTTTCAACCAGCATGAAAGTTTCGATGCTCCGTAATGGGACCGTTCCGCATGGGTTCTTGTGGCTCCATCTCTCCGTCGCCCCTGGGACGCTATGAAGAAGTACTCTATTGTCAGTCAACACGGGTTACATGCCGTAAAGATACTCGCATCTACAACATACCACACAACGCGGCGAGGGGCAGAGGCACCCCACCCCCACCAAACCTTGTGTTCTGCTAGACCTGCGATTAATTTTGTCACAGTTCAAGATTCGCCGCCATCATCAACTCCATCCTCACCTGTATGACGATACCCACCAACCCTCTGCGACAAAACCAGACCGCCCCGATACCGCGCCTCTACCACGAAATCAGCCACGCGACATGGCCTGAGCTGCATTGGAACCTGCCAGCCTGCTCCAACTGTGGCTGTCGCGCTGCCCTTCGCACTGACGGATAGGGAGCCAGAGCCGTAACGCCGCGATAGATCACGACATACATACCCATAACCCCCCGATCCGCGCCGAAGCGCCAGCCGCCTACGATGGCCACCACAACCGCCACAGAGACCATCACGCTGGCCACCGGCCGCTCCAAGAAGGACTCCGCCTCCAGCACCCTTCCCCCGAGAACGAGCGCTTCCTTCGGTGCTGCGCCGACCTGGCCAATGCCTTGATCGAGGACCATGAGGCCTCAGCCCGCGATCCCCGCAACGCGAAGCGGCGCGACCTCAACCTCAACGGATTGCGCACCAAGTTGTCGCGCAAGCACAAGCTGGCCAACATCCCGCCGCTGACCGCCATCATCGCCGCCATTCCCGAGCACTACAAGAAGTACATCCTGCCCAAGCTCGTCGCCAAGCCAATCCGAACCTCCTCCGGCATCGCCGTGGTCGCCGTCATGTGCAAGCCGCATCGTTGCCCTCACATCGCCTACACGGGCAACATCTGCGTCTACTGCCCTGGCGGCCCCGACTCGGACTTTGAGTACAGCACCCAGTCCTACACGGGCTACGAGCCCACCTCGATGCGCGCCATCCGTGCCCGCTACGACCCCTTTGAGCAGGCCCGCGGCCGCGTCGACCAGCTCAAGTCGCTGGGCCACTCGGTCGACAAGGTCGAGTACATCATCATGGGCGGAACCTTCATGTCCCTGCCCGAGTCCTACCGCGACGACTTCATTTCTCAGCTGCATAACGCCCTCAGCGGCTACCAGACCTCCAACGTCGACGAGGCTGTCGAGGCCGGCGAAATGAGCAACGTCAAGTGCGTCGGCATCACGATCGAGACCCGCCCGGACTACTGTCTGCAGCCCCATCTCTCCAGCATGCTGCGTTACGGCTGCACCCGCCTCGAGGTCGGTGTCCAGTCGCTCTACGAAGACGTAGCCCGCGACACCAACCGCGGCCACACGGTCGCCGCCGTCGCCGAGACTTTCTGTCTGGCCAAGGACGCTGGCTTCAAGGTCGTCTCTCACATGATGCCCGATTTGCCCAACGTCGGCATGGAGCGCGATCTCGACCAGTTCCGCGAGTACTTTGAAAACCCCGCCTTCCGCACCGACGGGCTCAAGATATACCCCACCCTCGTGATCCGCGGCACCGGGCTGTACGAGCTCTGGCGGACGGGTCGCTATCAGAATTATACCCGAACGCTCTGATCGACATAGTCGCGCGAATCCTGGCTCTCGTGCCTCCGTGGACGCGTATCTACCGTGTTCAACGCGACATTCCCATGCCGCTGGTCACGTCTGGTGTTGAAAACGGCAACCTGCGAGAGCTGGCTCTGGCGCGCATGAAGGACTTCGGCACGACGTGTCGCGATGTCCGGACGAGAGAGGTTGGCATCAACGAGGTCAAGAACAAGATCCGCCCGAACCAGGTGGAGCTTGTCCGCCGCGACTACACTGCGAATGGGGGGTGGGAGACTTTCCTGGCGTATGAGGATCCCAAGCAGGACATTCTGGTCGCTCTGCTCCGCCTGCGCAAGTGCACGGAGAAGTACACCTTCCGCGAGGAGCTTGTTGGGCAGCCCAGCAGTCTCGTGCGCGAGCTTCACGTCTACGGCACTGCTGTGCCCGTGCATGCGCGAGACCCGAAGAAGTTCCAGCACCAAGGCTTCGGCACGCTGCTGATGGAAGAGGCCGAGCGCATCGCGCGGGACGAGCACGGCAGCGACAAGATCAGCGTGATCAGTGGTGTCGGTGTGCGCAGCTACTACGCGAAGCTGGGATACTGGCTCGACGGGCCGTATATGAGCAAGTGGCTGGACGGGCGGCCCCAGGGACAGCCGTGAGGAGCCACCCGGCAGCATTCCGACCCTGCCCAGCCAGCCAAGTAAGACGCGACAGCCCCGAACGCGACGTTGTCTTGGAGCAGCATCAGGCGCTTGGCATGAGGGTCCTCAAGGACGGTTGCGTCTTCGTCACGTATGAAATCAGCTTTGTGCCAAGAGTCCGCTCAAGTCATTCTGCCTGCAGTAGCCAAGTCGCTCGGCTACCGAGATCTGAGATAAACAAACCTCGAGAGACCAAGGCGATGACGCTCGCTGCGGACCAGGAAGGACTCGGGTCGATTCCTGGCCGTATTTGGCCTGTGCACTGCAGGCTTGATTGCCTGCTACAGTGCATGTGGCATTCGAAGCCGTGTGTGGTCATTGTCCGCTGCAGCCGACACGATTCTGGCTGGCGGCACCCTCATTTCCGGACATGCAGAATACGTAGTAAAACAATTCGACTTGTCGGCCAGGAGGCGGTACTCAGTACCACAGAACTGGCGAAATTAGGGGGTTGTCTCCCGGGGAACATCCCGCCTCCCGCTGCGTCGAGTACACGAAGGAACGAGCATAAGAAGGATGATTGGTGACGAAGCAGTCACCATGGAGTTGGGCCGTTGTGCATTTGAATTTAGCGACATGAATACAAATTCAGCATTGCAAGTTGGACCACCTGCTGAAGTCGAAGCAGCAAGGCCATATGGAAAGTCGTACCATGTGGACATTGAAGCAGAAAGACACCAGACGACAGCTTCGGGGTCATCCATATTGTACGTTCATTGAACTGCTTGGCGAGGGAGCGCCGACGCAGGAATCAGTCCGGAAGACGAGTTGGTTTCGCGCCCGCGGTTGAAAAAGGTGAAAAATGCCAGCCATCGGATCTCGACGTAGTGGATTGAGGTGGCCGCAGTGCGTCGGAAGCATCTCGGAAGTTTCGAGGAGGTAGCCAGGTCATCGGGGCCTGTCTAGTTGCGACTGCGCAGGGGACACGAAGCCAGGGCGGCAATGCGTGGAATTGACCCGGTCCCCGCACAGCCCGTCCCCCCTGTACGCGTAGGGAGCACCCCGGGCCGGCAGATAGGCAGGGCTTTCTTTTCCCCGCGCAGCCGCGTAGGCCCCTGGCCTTCGGTCGAGACGGGACCGAGAGGCCAGCCGGCGATCAATAATGCAGTCGGGGGGGACATGGGGGCTCATTGGCCGGCGGCCTCGACATAGGCGAGGTATTCAAGGCTGCCGGGTCCCTACCCTCCCCTTACGAGAGCCTCGTTGGCGCAGAGATCCGGCTTCGCGATACGACTCCGTACAGTTCACCGCCACCAAGCAAGTTCGTGGTCGACAGACAACGGCCTCACACAGATGACACAGACGATTGGCATGGTACGTTTGCCCCTTCAAAAGCCCAGACGAGGAGTGGGTCGCGGTCCTAACAGCGTGTTGTCCAGGCAGACGAAAGGAAGCCGCGCGGCGAGGCGCTGGAGGTTGCGGTGGTGGGCGCGGGCCTGAGCGGCCTGGCCACGGCCATCGGCGCCGCCCTCTCCGGCCACCGGGTGACTGTATTCGAGGCGGCAAAGGAGCTGTTGGAGGTGATTCCCCTTTCTACTCCCCTTTCTTCTCCTCCTGTCTCTGTGTCTTTCTCTCTCTATCTCCGTCCCCTTGGCTAGATATCCAGCTAAACAAACCCCCCTCCCCCGCAACCGAAAACAGGTCGGCGCAGGCCTGCAGGTGACGCCGAACTCGAGCCGGATCCTGCAGCGGTGGGACCTGCCCCCGGGCCTCTGGTCCGAGGCGACCACCGCCTGCGAGCCGTCGGCGCTGGTGGTGCACGCGTACTCGGGCAAGGTGCTGGCGCGCGAGGAGGGGTTCGGGCGGAAGATGCGGGCGCGGTACGGGGGCGCGCCGTTCGCGGACCTGCACCGCGTCGACCTGCAGCGGGCGCTGTGCGAGCGGGCGGCGGGGCTCGGGGTGGAGATCCGGCTGGGCGCGAGGGTCCGCGGGGTCGAGTTTGTTGGCGAGGGGCAGGAGAAGAAGCAGGGGCAGCAGGGGCAGGCGGAGCTGGTGGTGAACAGCAGCAGCAGCAGCAGCGGGGAGGGAGAGCAGCAGCAGCAGCAGCATCAGCAGCGGTTCCGGGCGGACCTGGTGGTGGCGGCAGACGGGCTGTGGTCGACGTGCCGGGAGGTCCTGCTGGGCCGGGCGGACCCGCCCAAGCCGACGGGGGACTTGGCGTACCGCATCGTGCTGAGGGCGGCGGACCTCGGCAGCGGCGACGACGACGACGACCTGCGGGCGTGGGTGGAGAGGCCCGAGTGCCACTTCTGGATCGGCCCCGGGTCGCACGCGGTGGCGTACTCGCTGCGGGGCGGCGCCGAGTACAACATTGTGCTGCTGGCGCCCGACGACCTGCCCGAGGGCGCGCGGCGCCAGGCCGGCTCCGTCGACGAGATGCGCGCCATGTTCGAGGCGTGGGACCCCGTGCTGAGCCGGTTCCTCGGCAAGGTCGGCGAGGTTGAGAAATGGAGGCTGATGCACCGTGGGTTTTTTCTCTCTCTCTCTCTCTCTCTCTCTCTCTCTCTAGTTTTGTCGTTCTGTTCCCCCCTTCTTCTCATTAGGGAACGGGGCTGCCTTGCGGCGAGAAATGATGAGTGGCGTGTTGACACTGACTGCTCACAGGCGACGAGCTCTCGTCGTGGGTCAACGACAAGTCCAACTTTGTCTTTGTGTGAGATGTTGCCCCCCTCAGAAATACGCAGACCTGCCCCAAGAGCAAACTGAAGACTGACTCTGGGCCTACTACAGCGGAGACGCTTGCCGTACGTAACCATCTACCTCTGCCCGTCTCGAGAGCGAGAAGCGAGACAGAATGAATAGCTGACGCCGTGCCCAGACCCGATGCTGCCGTACCTGGCGCAGGGCGCCAACTCGGCCATCGAGGACGGGGCCGTGCTGGGCGCGCTGCTCGGGCACGTCAAGTCGAGGGCGCAGCTCCCCAAGGCCCTCAAGATGTACGAGTCCCTGCGCAAGGAGCGCGGCGAGCGCATCGTCAAGGAGACGTTCAAGCAGGTATGTCCGTCGGTTGCAGCCCCCCCAAAGTGCGTCTCCCTCGCTCGGCCAGTCACTGACTAGAAATGAAAAAACGCACACTTGCTCCAGCGTGACGCCTT
This sequence comes from Hansfordia pulvinata, assembly GCA_006538405.1. Taxonomy (NCBI): domain Eukaryota; kingdom Fungi; phylum Ascomycota; class Sordariomycetes; order Xylariales; genus Hansfordia; species Hansfordia pulvinata. The sequence goes on along the minus strand of BJKQ01000007.1, from coordinate 2,774,971 downwards.
CCACATGCCGGACGGCCCCGAGCAGGAGGCCCGGGACGCGATATTCCTGTCGCAGCTGGGGGGCGAGGTGCGGGCGCCCTTCCCGAGCCGGTGGACGTGCCCCGAGGTGCAGTCGTGGCTGTACAGCTACGACGCCCACGCCGAGGTCGAAGCGGCGGTGGCCCAGGATCCGTTCTAGGTTCTGGGGTCAGGTTGGAAGGGGGGGGGGGAGGGCTCGTCGGAGACTTTCAGGGGAGGGACTATGTAGACGTTGATACACGGTTTACTTGAAGTTTCGGCAGATATTACAGACATATTCTTGCTCCTTTACAATCCATGAACACTTTGCAATATCACATGTGATTCCTGAGAGACAAGAAGATGACAATCTCACGCCCCTCCCCAACCGGCACACTGCTCAAGACCTCGCCGTCCTCCTCCTACTACGCCGCGCCGATCAGGCTCTCCAGGAAATCGAACCCCTTGCGCTGCAGCCGCCACGTCTCGGACCCGACCTCCATCCTGCCGGCGAACGTGTGCTCCTCGCCGGGGATCTCGAGCATCTCGGCGCGGACGCCCGCGCGGCGCAGGGCGCCGAGAAGCGCGCGGCTCAGGCGGGCGGGGACCATGGAGTCGGCGGCGCCGTGGACGATGAACGTCGGCGGGAAGGGAGGAGGGGGCCTCTTGCTGTTATTGTTGTTGTTGTTATTGTTGTCGGACCCGGACCCGGCGCCGACGTTGCGGACGGGATCGACCTCGTCCCAGTTGGCTCGTGGGCAGACGGCCTGCAGCACCGTGCCGCGGGCGATCTGCGTCTGCGCGTAGGCGGTGCGCGGGTCCGAGAAGTCCGGGGCTCCGGCGCCGGCCTGCTGGCCCTCGAGCGAGACGCCGCCGCGGGTCGGGACGGGCCCGCGGAACACCTCGGCCAGGAACTCCGGGGAGAGGCCGTCGGGGATCCTGGCCAGCACGTGCGGCAGCTCGCGGGTCCAGGAGGGGTCGTCGAAGGCGCACGGCCCGTAGAAGTCGAGGATGCCGGCGACGGGGCGGGGCACGCCGAAGCCCTTTCATTATTGCGAGCGCGGGTCGGGTCAGTTCGGTTCGGTTCGGTTCGGTCGAGGCCATTCGCTTTCCCCCGTTTCTCCCCTTTCTGTCTATCTCTTCTCTTCTCTTCACTCAACCCCCCTCCCCCCCTCGACGGAGATTCGATACAGACACGAGGTAGAAGAAACTCACCAGACTCAGGGCCAGCGTGCCCCCGGACGAAGTGCCAAAGCTGAAGACGTGGTCGAGGTCTATGGGGAACGCGGCGGCGCGCTCGGGCCCCAGGGCGGCCGCGACGCCGCCGGCGTAGATCCAGGCCAGCAGGTCGCGGCAGTCCCGGACGGGCCCGTCGAGCAGGTCGACCTGGGGGCACAGGCGGTGGTTGGGGACGAGGACGACCCAGCCGCGGCCCAGGCAGTCCCGGACCTGGTCGCGGTTGACCATGGACGAGGAGCCGAGCATGAAGGCGCCGCCGTGGATATCGATGACTATAGGCAAGGTAGGTAAAACATGACATGGAATGTGTCAGACTCGGGGTTCTGTTTGTTGGCAGGTTCTCACGCGTTGTTGTTTTTTAATTGTAGTGCTTCGACTCACTCAGGGGGTGTCCTCGCGCCTTGAACTTGTCGCTGGGCGCGGGCAGAAGCAGCTCGGCGTCGATCTCCACGCCGTCGTGGACTTTGTAGACCACGCGCGTGGCGTCGGAGGAGGCCATTCTGCGGTGTACCGACTACCCAAGTCAGCCCCAGAGGCTGTCCCGAGTCTGGTAAAGAGCTGATTGTTCGGGAGGTAGAGAGAGTGGTGAAGCTTTTTTGGAGCTCTGCTCTGCTGATCCCCGTCATGAACCTGACCGAGCGAGTTGAGATCCCATAGACTGATGAAGGGTCCCGCGGGGTGACGTAGGCACTCGTACGTGCTCAACCTGCTGCTACGCAACCCAAGTCATCAACTGACTAATAAGTCAGCCGGCGGGTCTTGCCGAGTGAGCGCCGAAACGACAGCGGCTCATCGAGCGGCGGCACTCGTCCCACGGCAGTGCCCACGAGATCCCATAGCCCCTCCGTGCCTGCGCCCCTCTTTGGTGCTTTGGCGGCGACCATCTAATGTTGCATGCAACGTGTGGTGGTGGTCTTCGGAAGCGGGATGTGGGCGTCGTTAGCGCCGCCGTTCCATTGCGTGTGCCCTGGCCCCGCCGCCGGCCGCGCGTTCAGGGCCCCGTCGCGCCTGTGTGTGCCTGGGGCCGGCTCCACTCCCGGCTCTCAGGCTCGGGAGTGTGGGGAGTTGATGACCCGAAGCCCGGCACCCAGAGATCCAATGTTACCCGACAGTAGGTACCTACTTACGTACCTGAGGCACTGTACCTGGAGTTTCAACAGCCGGAGCCCTACGAGTAGAGGCGAGGCCTGTGCAGACGACACCTCGTCAACCCCGCTGTCCTGGGCTCGGGCTCGCTCGCGTCCTCGGGCATAGATATACCATCGAGGGGAGTGGGGACCCCGGAGCAGATACGGACCCGGATCGCATGTCCCTGGGGGTTTTCTTCTGTCTGTTTACATCTGTCCGTCAGCCCGCCCGAGCCCGCCTTCTGGAAGCCATCGTGAGATCCAGTCTAGCAGAGCCACCACCGTCCTCTCTCAATTTTTTTTTTTTTGTTTTCACTAATACCCCGAATCCCAGCCCCGTCCGCGCGAGCGGACACAACCCCCGCGACAGAGATGAGCATCCCCGTACAGTCGCTGCCGCCCGAGCAGAGGACCAACTACATCATCGACCAGCTCGAGGGCGAGCGCATCACCATCCCCGGCAGCAAGGGCGCCTTCCGCATCCTCGCCTCCTCCAGGCAGACCAACGGCGGCATCGCCGTCTTCCAGAGCGGCGCCGTCCTGTCCGACGCTCCCGGCTTCCACTGGCACGACGAGGCCCACGATGTCTTCCTCGTCACCAAGGGCTACCTCAAGCTGTGGAACGGCGATAAGTGCCGCGTCATGGGGCCCGGCGACTTTGCCTACGTTCCTCCGGTATGTGATCGTTCCCCCTTTTCTTGTGTACCCAAGTAGTGTCTACTACCCAGACGACGATTTGCCCCCTCTCCATCGACCTGACATGAAGACTTACATACACACACACACACACACACACTCACCCGCACCAGAAAGTCATCCACAACCCCGAGCTCCTAGGCCCGCATACCGAGACGCTGGGTCTGGTAGCCCCGGGCGACTGGGTCGACTTCTTCCGCTACGTCGGCGAGGCGTACGCCGGGCTCGTCGTCCCCGAGCACGACGCCCGCGACCTCAAGGGCCACATCATCCCCAAGCTCATGGCCGCCGCCAAGGACCGCTTCGACGTCCACTTCGACCGCGGCTACCAACCGCCCGAGCTCGCCGACTGGGACACCGACGGCTCCGAGAGCGTCCTGCCCGCGGAGCCCCTGACCCCTTACTTCCTGCGCGCCAACACGGGGCCCCGCTGGCTGCTGGGCGGCGTCATGTCCCGCCCCTTCATCCACGCCGAGGCCACCGGCGGCCGCTTCGCCATCTCCAGCATCGAGTCCTCCAACCAGTACTCCTCCTCAGCTGCTGCCGCCGCGACGACGACGACGACGACGACGACGACGACGACGACGGGCATCCTCGCCCGGCGCTGGCTGACCTTCCCCACCGTGGATCACTGCTTCTGCGTCATGGAGGGCCTGCTGCAGGTCCGCATTCGCGGCGAGGGCGAGGGCGAGGGCGAGGGTGAAGGGGGCGAGGGGTGGCAGAGCGTGAGGGAGGGTCAGACGCTCGTCGTCGCCGCGGGCCAGCCCTTCTCCCTCGGCTTCGGCAGCCGCTACGTGCGCGCCGTCAGCTTCGCCAACGGGGCCGGCGTCGAGGAGCTCGTCCGCCGCGCCGGGTCGCCCGCCCCCGGCTACGTCCTGCCCGACGAGGCGGAGCCCGCTGACGAGGCGGCGTTCGGGGAGGCTTGCCGGGCGATGGGCGTGGAGACTTCTTGATTTGGGGGGGCAGGGGGGGGGGGGCAAAAGTGCGAGGTTTTTCGCTCTGTACTACCATTTTCTCCTGATTTATCATTCATCAAGCTTGGGTTAGGTGCCTGGATGAGGCGAGACGCTGCTGGGCACACCCGCTCTTTACCTCGCGTAAGCAAGTAATCATGAGGAACTCTCTATGCTGTGAGTGCCGGTGGAGGTTCTCCGCCGCCACCCAAAGTCTCCGCCGGGTGCCAGTGGGGTATACGTTCGTCTGCCATAACCTCCATGCTTTTCAACCCTGTCGCGTTGTTGCGCCGCCCGGTAACATCGTATCGAGCTCACTGCTGCGGCTCGCCGGCGAAGAAGCTTGGCTTCCCCATGGACTGCGCCCTGGCTCTGAGGATGTAGAAATCTCTTTCCCGTCTGCTTACTCCCCGGTGGAAGCCTTCCTGGATCGTGGACTCTTGCGGGAATACACAAGCAGCCCCCCCCCCCCCCCCCCAAAACCATAAAGGCTGCGGCGGGCGATACACATGACGGTATGGCAACTCCGAAACCCCGATGAATCCGACACGGCCATGGTGCGTATTGGGGAGGGGAACAAGCCTGCCTTTTGTTCCAATTATTCATATCCAATAAAAACAACGCAAAAACCGGCCGCCTCTACTATGAACACTAAAATATTGCTTCTACTGCCTCTATTGCCTCTACTGCCTCTACTGCCTCTACTGCCTCTACTGCCTGCGGTTGATGCCGGCCAGAGCGGATAGTGCCACCGGTGTGGGCAGTGCCAGCACAGCCACTGAGATTCAAGACGGTAGAAGTCGCAAAGGCAGCACACGAGCCAACCCCTGTATGGCTAACCATTCCCATTCATCAACGTACTTTTAAGCAGGCAACAAAGGTCCCCCCCACCCGGGAGTCCATCTCCAAGTCCGCGCATGTCCTATTTTTATAGGTTAGTACCTGGCTGACTCCTTTTTCAACATATCTATTTATTCCACAAGTCATGCCAGAGACCTATCCAGCCAACGCCTGTCGCCTTGCGGTAGCAGACGCCTCTCGAGGCGCGATGTGTCAGAAAGAAAAAAACGCCTCATGGGCCGACCCGTCGCCACGCCGGATCATCACCAGGGCAGCTGTTACGTCCGAAGCTCTTTTCGCCGGGCTCGTTCGCAGCGGTAGCTCAGGCCGGGGCTAGGACTGTTGGACACTTTCGGCGATTCTGCCACCCGCCACCCTCGAGGATTCTCTGGATGGGAGACGGAAGTACTGGCAGGGGGGGGGGGGGGGGGGGGGGAGGAGGGCTGGTACTCGTAGCCCTGCTTTTGAATCTACATGACAATGAGTTGCCGCTATTTGTCTACTGCGCAGAGTCATGGCTCGCCACGTCCCAGCCCGTCTCCTTGCCGCACTGGATCGCCCACCACAGCTCGGTCAGGAAGCAGGCGTAGCTGTCGGCGTTGTGCACGGCGTCCGACTTGGAGATGGACCGCGCCCCCGCGAACCGGTAGCCGCCGCGCACGTCCAGGATCTGGCCCCTGATGACGCTCTTGAGCAGGTAGCGCCAGTGCCTGCCCCGGGTTCGTCTGTCAGCGGAGCGTAGCTTGATGAGAGGAGGCTACTGGGTACCTGGTGCGGTATGTAGACGGGGATCTTCTCTCGAAACAAGATACTGACATGTACTCGTGGACAATGTTGGTCCCGAAAAGCCGGGCCTGCGAGTCCAGTCCTTCGTCCTCCAGCACCTCGCACATGTACGCGACGTCCACCTCGGCGATGAGGTCGTAGGCCCAGGCCAGCTCGCTCAGGCCCAGCGTCGGCGCCTTGCCTTCGAACCCGTGCATGATGGCCGCTATCCCGCCGCGGCTACCGTTGCCGTCCCACGCGTAGGCCGTGATGCGCGCCATCTTGGGGTTCCCCGCCCACGTCGCCGGCTCCACGATCTTGGCGAACGCCTGCATCGCCGTCGCCCGGTGGCCCGCCGCGAAGTACTTGCTGAAGATGTGCGCGTTCACCGCCAGGTCCTGCGTCGTCAGCGCCGTCCTCAGCAGCGTGTACGCGTCCGCGAACCCGCCCGCGCCCCTGCCGCCCGGCGCCACAAACAGCTTCCCGCCCTCCTGCGGCTCACCCAGGTCGATGCCTTGCCCGATCGTCGGGAACTGGAACCGTGGGGGAGGGGGCGCCCTCTGGGCGACGAGCGCGCCGGCGAGGGGTACGAGAAGCAGGACGAGCAGGCCCACGACCCCATGTCGCACGTCGAGGCTGAGGCCCGTATAAGTCCGCTGCATGGTGACCGTAGGCAAGTCAGCACCAAGGCCAAATTTGACGAGAAGAGAACATGACAGCGACTCAACGACGGAACGAAGAGAAGACGGCCTGTCTTAAATGTACCAGCCTTGCAGAGTCTGTAGGAGACCCCTTTGAAGAATATGATTCAGTATTAACTCAGCGCGCGCTGTTTGCTCACATCCAGCAGGAAACCACATTGGAGAGCTTTCTTTCATCCCGCGGCAAAAGGCGGGTGGCGTTCCCTCGCCAGCACACAATGGGAACCTGGTGCCACAGGGCACGTCAACCCGCCTTTGGACTTTGCGCTCCCCTGATGAAACTGCTGCCTCGTGGCGATCCCAAGGGCCAGGGATCTGGAATTCTCAAATAGAAACCATGAAATCTAATCCCAGACAGAGCGAGGCGGCAGACCCCCCGGCCTGTCAAAGTGAATCCGAGGCCTCATCCTCGGTCATAAACCCAAGCATCTCGGTCATCAACCAAGCATCCCGTGGGCACCCAGGCCTCTCGAAATGGCGGCAGCCGGAAACCATGCCGGGATTATCCGAGCACCATGCCAGGCTCGCGCCGTTACCGGACTGTCCCATGGAAGCCTGATCGAGCTTGACGAACAGGTTGAAGTGCGGAAACAGCCCCGGAACTGGTCCCGAAAAGGGGGGTTCAAGCACCATGAGGGCAAGGTCAAACACAAAACAGGCGAGGCGAACGCAAGAAGCTCCCGAATTAAAAGAGGAAACGCCACAGAAAGCCCCTTTAGTATCGATCCAGACACGCACCCCCCTTGAATAGAAAAAGCCGGGAGGTCGAAGGGGTTCTCTTGAGCAGGTTTTCATGTTTCACGGCATCATGGCATACGACTCAAGGGACATGATGATGCAGCTCAGCTGGGGCGTGCAGTCTCTATAGGTGTATCCATGGAAACTATGAAGCAGAGTGGCGTGTGGAAACGAGCCAACGCAGTCTACATCTCACAACCAAAGGTGGATCGCGCGGGCGCGAAGACCGCAACTCGAGCACCCAATCATCATCCGACGAGCCGAGGGGGCCGGCCGACGGACCGCATCAACGGCGATAGACAAGCACAGAAGAGGCCTAGAGAGCCGGAGTTTACGGGCTTCAGGCGCCGGCCCCGGGAGAGCCTGCCCGCCTTCTCGCATCATCGCCCGGTCAATCCGCAGGGCCGGTCTTCCGGGCTTAGGGAGGCATGGGCTTTTGCAGGCCGTCGAGGAGGCCCACGGCGTCGCATGTGCGCGGAATGCGTGATGACAAGCTTCGAGGGAGCCGGCATCCCATCTGTGACACTGGCGTCAACACTTCCCGGGCCAGCGCGCACGCCTTGCATGCCGTCGTCGAACACCGCTCTCGCCGCCGGATAAGGGACCGCAGCGACGTTCCGTCAGCCCTCTGGCGTGACTCCCTGATGGGCCTTCCAGTCACGATGGTCTCTGAGAGGCCAAGACTCGGATCGGAGATCGGGTAGCCTGGAAAGGGAGCAGCAGGAGATACGGCCCCTGAAGCGACGGAGTTAGCTGGAGAAGACATCTGCATGCCGGCGCGAGCTCTACTTTGTTTGCTTGGAAATCAAGACGGCGAGCAGAGGTTTGATCGGGCATGCGAAGCAGTATAAGAAGAGACACGAGGAGATGGGGGCTGTGGTAGTCAACCCTATCATTGCCTCGCGTCTCTGTCACGCAACTCTCCTTCGTGTCATACTGTCCAGCACAGCCCCTTCCCGCCCCCATCCCCCGCAAGACAAGCACGAAACCCGCCGCCGCCATGTCCTTCCACCTCCCCGCCGCGCTGCCCGGCGCCACGACCGCCCGCGAGGCCGTCGAGGACGCACTGTACCGCGCCGTCCAGTCCATCGACTGCGCGGACGAGGCGCTGCTGCGCTCCGCCCTCGCCGACGACGTGGAGATGCAGATGGCCCGCGGCGGTGTCGTCCGCATGGCGGGCCGCGGCCTGGCTGACTTCAAGCGGCTCGTCTTCGACCGCGCCGGCCCCGGCATCGACACGACGCACCACCTGTCCAACGTGCGCGTCAGCGTTGCCGGGGGCGAGGGCGCCACCGCGGCCCGTGCCACGTGCCTCGCCCTGGCGCAGCACTGCCGCCTCGGCAGGGGCCACGACCCGGGGCCGCACCGGTACGTCAGCGGCGCCATGTACTCGTGCGATCTGGTCAAGGACGGCGACCTGTGGAAGCTGAAGAGGTGGCATGCCAACATCACGTGGTCTGAGGGAGACGAGGAGGTCACCAAGGGGGAACAGACGCATCTTTAGCTTTATCATGTGAGGATTCCGATGGATATTTGCCCTGGCCAGTATACTCATGCGCTTCAGACCCCTATAAGACTGTTGTCAGTCTTGCCTCGACGCTTTTGCAACCAAGCAGTGGCAGTATCCTTGACAATTTAGTCATAATTCAAACTATTCAAGAATCATACCAATAAGCAGCACAATATTGAGACGGGTCTGTGGCAATGTGGCTAAAGGCGGCTCTCGTCCTTTCTATTGGTCGATGCTTTTTCGTGTGGCAAGATGCAAATGGTGGGTGGGCTGGCAAAATTGCACCTGCAACAGCGCTGCGAGGTGGCATTGGCATGCACATTCAGACATAAGAGATCAAAAAATCAATCAGTCATCCTACCGTTTCGGCGGATCATACCGCACATTATTCATTGCCATATTCTGGACTTGACGCAATCGGCCGAGAGGGAGAGCCCAATGCCTCGAGATTTTCATCGGGCAAATGATTGCGAGCAGGAACAAAACCAGAAAGCAAGGGAACCGAATATTTGCAGAGACAAATCGCTATTACTCCCCTTTTTGTAAGCATGACAGTCACGGAACCTACCTCCCGCTCCGAGTCTGCTCTGATCCCACAAGTGACGCGATTGGCATTCACCGGATATCTGCAGTTCGCGACGCAGCTGCTCGTCTCAAGCTTGTCAGTTCAGCTGCCGGGACTCATGTGGCCCGGTAAATCAGGACAGAGACGGTCTCGCAATCTCAATGCGGTCTATCAAGCATGGGCTCAGCTCGAAACCAACTGCGCCCTGTTTCTCAATAGGAGGTGTGCGTTACTTCGTTCGTCTCTTCAGAAAGGCGTTGATTGCGTCCGACAATCTAATTATGGCACTGATCCCAAAACAGGTCAGCAGCTCACTCGGATAGCGGACCGCCGAAACGGGCAATGGCGGGCAACTCACTGTTATAGACAGGCCCAGTTCCTCCATTTTCTGTGATTTCCCTTTATACCAGACACGGCGGGACAGCTCCCGCGAACCCGGCTGTTGTGGTTTAGGCGGCATGTGGACTGTGAAGAGCCTCAAGAGATCAGGTCGGCCACGTTCATGGGCATTTCGTCAATCTGCGTCGAGTAGTACACTGTGGCAATGGTCAGAAGGATGAGCTCGCGTCTGTGGGTGCAATTGCTTACATTCGATATCACGCAGAATGCGCACATCCTCGCTGGTAACGAAGTTGATAGCGACACCTTTGCGTCCGAAACGGCCGCTGCGTCCAATGCGGTGGATGTAGTTCTCACGGTTGCTAGGCAGGTCGTAGTTGATGACCAGACTGACTTGCTGCACATCGATACCGCGGGCCCATACGTCGGTCGAGATGAGAACACGACTGTTACCCTGTCGGAAGTCCTGCATAATACTGTCGCGTTCCTTCTGGGGCATGTCGCCGTGCATGCTGCTGACGGTAAAGTTGGCCTCGCGCATCTTGTCAGTCAGCCAGTCGACCTTTCGGCGAGTGTTGCAGAAAATAACGGCCTGGGTGATTGTAAGAGTGTCGTAGAGATCGCAGAGAGTGTCGAATTTCCAGTCTTCCTTCTCAACAGCGATGAAGTACTGCTTCAGACCCTCAAGGGTCAGCTCATCACGCTTGACGAGAATGCGGACAGGGTCGGTCATGAATTTTGTGGTCATGTCGAGGACATCATAAGGCAGAGTAGCTGACACAACAACGACCTGGGTGGCCGGAGGCAGGTAGCGGTACACGTCGTAGATCTGTTCGCGGAAGCCCTGGTTCAGCAGCTCGTCGGCCTCATCGAGCACCAGCATTTTGATGTGACGAGTGCGCAGGTGGCGACGGCGAATCATGTCGGCCACACGACCGGGGTGCCAGAAACGATATGCTGACCGTAGTCAAGCTTGCGAATGTCCTCTCCAACATTGGTACCGCCGATGCAGGCGTGGCATTGGACGTTCATGTAGTCGCCGAGGGCCATAACAACCGACTGGATCTGGGTGGCGAGTTCGCGAGTAGGAGACAGAACCAGGGCCTGGGTTTCGCGGACTGCCGTGTCGATGACCTGGAGCATCGAAATGGAAAAGGTGGCCGTCTTGCCGGTACCGGACTGGGCCTGGGCGATGGTGTCGCGACCTTTGCACACCTGGACGATGGCGCGCGACTGGACGGCGGAAGGGGACTCGTAGCCGTAGGCATAAATACCGCGGAGGAGATTTTCTGCGTCGTCCGGGTCAGCTGCGATCGCGCGACAACAAGCACGTGGGACTCACCCTTCAAGGACATGGACTCGAAGGTGGGATGGACAGTGACCTCTTTCGAGGTGGAGAACTCCATCTTCTCCTCGGCGCGCCGGTCAATACCGCCTTCAGCCATCTTGGCACTAGGGACGATTCTGCTTATCGTATTTCGGAGGGTGCGCGATCGGGTGGGCGGGCGGAAACTGATTCAGAGGTGCGCAAGAGCGACAATGGCGAACGGGCGATATGGCGGTGTTGGTTGGAAAGGAAGAAGCACGGGAGACGAGCTGCTGGTAGAGAGAGATGCACAGAAATTCAGTGGGCCTAGACCAGTGCATATATCTGACTGAGGTCACGGGCCGAAATCCATACAGCGTACCTGCGAGCCCAGAGTGGCGGTCGGGTGTGCGCATGGCAGCTGAAGATCTTTGTTTCACCCGGCGGACATGAATGGGGGTAACCTCAGGATGCAGTGAAGTGACATTTCAGTGGCCTTACCCGCATGCACGTCGGCATACAGATGTTCAATACTATGGTGGCACGCGGGTGGCAGCTCGCGATCCACGACATGCCACCAGTGGTTCTACATAGTGGGTGGCGCTCATGTGGGGCTTCCCCAGAACGCAGACGGTCTCCATAGCGATCCATCTATCTTAGTAAAGCTCAGGATCGCCAGCCCAGTAGCTGCGAGTACCTTGAGCCAGTCCACCTGCGCGACTCAAGCCTGTCTTGTCGCGAAGTACTTCGCAGTACAAACGAGCTGTAGACCAGGCCTGGCCCGGTCGCGTCGCTGGGCGTTGACTCCAGCTTGTTCCAATTTTCCACAGGAAGCCTCGCGCGCAGCCAGAGACCAGCACCAAGCAAGCATTCACTCGCGGACAGTCTGGTCGCTTCGCAACAGCCCCCGTCCTCTTACACATATCCTCACATCACCAATTCCACCGCCAACTACTGCCGCTCACCGAGTTCGCTACCTACTGCATCGCGCATCAATCTCACCATCATCACCCGATAACAGCACACACCTGATTATCGCGAGTCTCGTCCGCCCGCGACAATCACCATGCTTCTCGAGGAGCAGAGGTTTCTGCAGGAGGACCTCGAGCGCCTCGAACAGGGCATCGCCGACCGCATAAGCGAAGAGCCGAAGCATGTGAGTCTCGCCACCTTGTTTCCGACGCGCCCATGTCGCGCCGCACTCCCCCAACGAGCCTGCTGACCCTTAATCTCTAGATTCGCGACCGCCTGACGCGCGACCATCAGATCTCGCAATTTCTTGACCGCATATCCTCCCAGTCCACCAAGCTCCTCAATCTTTACCGCGATGCCGACGGCGCTAGGTCCCGTGAAATCCAGCAGATCGGCTCGGGCGATCCCATGGAAGAGTTCTACAAGCAGCTTGGCGACGTAAAGGCCTTCCACGCAAAATACCCCAACGAGCCCGTCGAGAATCTCGAACGAGCCTATCGCCCCAAGAAGGGTGCCGATGCCGACCCTGCTCAGCTGTCCATTGTCGACTCCATATTCACCGGCGAGGAGGCCCTCGGCCGGTTCTTCGACCTGCACACATGCCACGAGCTTTTCCTCAACCTTCCCAACGCAAAGCGCCTCAGCTACCTGCAATACCTGGAGCAATTCGACAACTTTGCACCTGGCGCTGCCGGCCTGAAACGCCCGGAGAAGCTCACGGACCAATATTTCAAATACGTCGGCCAATTGGCACTCGACCTCGAGTCCTTCATGAGGAGGACCCGGCCGTTGGAAAACATTGACCGAACCATTGCCGACTGGGACAAGGAGTTCGAGACTGCGTGGGAAAGCGACGACTTACCGGAGTGGAAGAGCGAAGAGCCGGCCTCGAAATCCGACGGCACTCCCCAGCAGCCTTCGACTGCGGATGCCGTATGGTGTGATGCCTGCGAGAAGGAGTTCAAGAATAAGAATGTGTTTGAGGGACACTTGTCGGGGAAAAAACACAAGAGAGCTGCGGCCGAGAAAGGACAGGGGGCATCTGCCTCATCGGGGGACGGGGCGTCGAAGAACGGCCCCTCAGCAACACGGACAAAAGAACGCGCCATCGCGGAGCGCGAGTTCAGAGTCAAACGCCTGGCAGGCGCCATGAGCACCGAGCGGAGTGACTCGCGGGTCAACGTGGAGCGTAAGCAGGGCATGACGGAACGCGAGCGGCAACAGGAGCTGGAAAATCTGTTCAGCGCATCTGCTCCCAGTGCGGGCCAGCAGGCCGAAACCGAGGAAGCCGAGGAGGGCGATGACGACGATAAAATTTACAACCCGCTCAAGCTGCCGTTGGCATGGGATGGGAAACCGATTCCGTTCTGGCTGTACAAGCTGCACGGGTTGGGTGTGGAGTTCCCTTGCGAGGTTTGTGGCAACTTCGTCTACATGGGCCGCCGCGCGTTCGACAAGCATTTTAACGAAGCCCGCCACATCTACGGGCTCAAGTGCCTAGGGATTACCAGTACTGCCCTTTTCCGTGATATTACGGGCATCGACGAGGCTCTGCGGCTCTGGGAGAAGATCCAGAAGGAGAAGCGCAAGGACAAGGTTGATGATGGTAGCGTCATTCAGATGGAGGACGCCGAGGGCAACGTGATGCCCGAAAAGGTCTACTACGATCTGCAAAAGCAGGGCTTGTTGTGAGAATAATCCACCCAATGTAACAACGAGTGGCCAGTATGAGCCACGGTAGCTTCTCTGGCCACAACACTATCACAACCATTACTTTTGAAGACCCGGCCCCAAACACCATGAATGCAGGTAACTTGCCAGGTAGGGCCAGTGACAGTCTTGACGATTAGCTCTGCGAACCGGGAAAGGTCCTGGAGACAACCCGACGGCGCGAGCATTCATTCGAGACGACGCTGACAGCTCTGCAGGGTGTATTCTCCACGGAACCAATTCTGGACAGGTCTCGTGCTAATATGGCGGGATACAACGCTTAGCCATCGACACGAAGCATCCAGGACTCGCATCAGACGTTTTCGTGGCTCCTATGGGGAAGAGGCAGCCCTTGTACTTTTGATCCGTGCATTTGCCTCGAGGCACGTCAGCCACACGAGATCTAGGCCGCCCGGTCCGGACCTAGTGTCGACCCTATCCGGAGACTGGGGTCGGCAGGCAAAAGCTTATCATCACCGTAAGCCGCGCCGGTGTTGGGCCAATTGTGTGGAGTGCCAGCAGCTACTCCGTACTTGAAGCTGACCCATCTGGACCATCAACGTCACTCAAGGTACAGCCAGGAAAGGATCTCCGGCTCATGTGGTCCTGGAGCAGGCAGCCGGATCTGGGTAGCACCTTGAGCCCCAACGGGTCGTGTCTTCGCCAGAGTCGGCACCATCCCGTCGCACAATGTGACGCCGAGCAGCCGTATTCCCTGTCCAGGGCATGCCGCTGGACGTTCACTGGCGTGCTTGACGTTGTAACGGGGCTGAGTTGACGGACTGGCGGCTTCGTTGTGTATCTCGACTGCTCCAGCCATCCACCTGCGGCTGTCCGTCCGACGTGATACTTTTGTCACTTGGTCGGGTGCTGCTGACGATGATGGAGGCTTGACTTGGAGTTGTCTTGTGTTGGCGGCGGAGGCTCCTCAGCCTCACATTGGCAGCCTCTATAGCTGGCCAGGTGTCTTGCTCGGTCCCGTCGGCGATGGTTTCTTGTCAGCGTTCCGTCGAGAGCTGAGGCATAGGAGATGGAGATGCGATTGCGGTTGCGGTTGCGGTTACGCGCATGAGACCCTCCTCGAACAGCGACTTTGGTCGCCCGCCCGACCCGTGTATGCCACCGGAGTGGCAGCGGAGGCCTGGGCCCACGACGGACGAGTGCAACTTGGAGGTCGGGTTTCGCCCCCACACCACGCGCGGCACACTCGTACGGCGTACCAGACATGGCCATCGGCGTCGCGGCGTGCAGCAAATCACAGCGCCCCAATAAGCCGCGACGATGTCACGGCGATCCAATACCGAAGCTAGGTCTTGCGGGGCCGCACTATATGATGTCGTCGCCTTTGCAGGCGTCAAATGGGGGCGGTGAGCACTGTTCACTATCCACACTTCACTCGGCCGCGACACGATACCGTGGAGAGAAGCCGCACACCTGACCGGCTATCCACCCTCGGAAAGCGAGCAGGGACTCGTGAAGAATGATGGAGTCGCTCCAGGGCCCCTCCCCGCTTCCGGCTGGCTATCCGCTCGCCGTTGTGGACGCATGAAAGTTGGAGAGCTCGCGCAAGCGAGGGGGGCCCGTCATTGTTGGGGGCTACTTGGCCGCAGCCTGGTCCAAGCCACCCGTTGCAACGGGGTTCTCGCCAATCTCCAGAGCTGCCAGACCTTGTTTCCAAGAATAACACGAAATTACGTCTGCGGCATCGAGACTGCGCACCCGTGTCCGGTGTCCTCGTCGTGCCCAAGACGACCCCTACGGAGCTAGGCCCTCGGCCGGAACGACTAGAAAATTCCTTGAACGGGGCCTGTCGCCCGCCGGGGGCAGCTGTTGGAGTCGCGGGCAAAGGATTTTCTCTTCATCTTGCTCATTCCGCCCCATGCTTGACCCAAGACGAGACTTGTCTCAGTCGAAGCCCAAGGTGCCCGGGCCAGGCAGGGCACCGGGTCTCGCCGGGTGGTGCCAGGGAGCAACAGCGAAATGAGAGGGCAAGCCAGCGAGCGTGCGAGCGAGCCAGCGAGTGAGTGAGTGAGTGATCGAGTGCTCACACTCACACCCGAGTCGCCCTCGACGGCCCGAAGAAACCCTGCCGCGACTATTGAACGCAGCTTGCACTAGTCGAAGTCTGCGCGGGCCCTGTCATTCGCCCACACCCGCTCGGCAGCTCGACGGTCGATCTTGATGGTGGCTTCGCGGGGCTGAGGTGATGAGCACACCTATCCCAGAATCGCGGCCCCCAAAGAGGCCCGAGCCGGCCATGCACCGAGACTAGTTGTTCCTACTCAGCGCCGGGCGCGGCACCGGCTGCTCGTCTCCTCGTCGTCGCAGTCTCGAGTCTCGCAGTCTCGCAGTCTCGCAGACAGTCACCGGGGGGGCTGTAGGCGACGACGTCTTAAGCGGCGACGCGACACAGAGGGTGGCATCCGAAAAAGCCACATCAGGGCGCAGCATCGAGTCAGCACGGTGTTGCAGTCTCGATTTGTCATATCGCAGAGCCAGCGTGGCCCACGAGTACTCGTACCTCCCTCCCACACGGGTCCGAGGATGAGGACCGGGTGTTGGAGTGGCGAGTCGAGCCCCAGTCCCACGCGGCGTCGGTCCAATCCGACCCCTGCAAAAGGCGACAGGGACGCAGCCCTATAGGGACGACGCGGGCACGACCCGCACAGATATCGTCTTTGGCTAGCGGGGCAGGCCTATTACAACGTCCACCTGCGTGGCCGCCTCTCCCTCCATGCGCTGCCCAGGTCCCGAATGATACGAGCTCGGCCGTGGCTCTCCTCCCTGACCTCGTAAGTGAGTACGGAGAAGTCGCGGGTGTCGTCGTCGCTGTCGGCCGCTCTCCTGCCGCCCCCGGTTTTCATCCGCCGTGTGGGGAGCACGCGGCTCGTCCCCTGTCTATACTGCTCGGAACTGTGGGAGCGAAGGAGCAGTATACACAGGCGCCCTTGTCGGGAGGAGTAAAAATAGAACCAGACATGACTCCGGAGCACCACTCTTCGTGTCTAGGACATCGTCACGCTGACAGGGCACACTGGCAAGGGGTGGCACCGTGGCAGATAGGCGCCACCCCATCGCCCGCCTGCTCTCTCTCTCTCCATAGCCCCTTGGTGGGCAGCAAGCTTTCTCCGGTCCCGTGCCTCGATGCCCCCGAGTTGAGGCGGCTGAAAATCCTGAACCTGGAGAAAGGCAAGTATACATTATGACCCGACACCTCCACTGGAGCTGTCCGAGCTGGTCCTCGGTCTGTCAGACTCGGTAGCTTCCGTCCCGTCCCCTCTGCTCTTACATTCTGGCTTTGGCTGTTTAAGCAGCAAGTCCAAGCAACAAGAAGCGACCTGTCGAGCATACAAGGGGGGGCTGTTTTTGTTTTCATTCTCCGCAGCAGCCGCCAACATGTCGAGCCTGTACGGGCCGAGCACCGTGATCCCCATCTACGCCACCTTCACGGGCGTGGCCATCGGGCTGACGGGCCTGCGTCTGTGGGTGCGCCGGACGACGTCGAGGACGCCGCTGGGGCTGGACGACCTGTTCGTCGTGCTGGGACTGCTCGTCACCTGCGGCTGCGTGGGGATGCAGTTCTACAACGCCATCGCGGGGTCGGGCGGCGAGGCCATCACGAGCAAGATGGCGGCGCAGCAGGCGGGCATCCGCTCGCGCAAGATCGACTGGGCCATGATTGTCATCGAGAAGCCCGCGTTCGGCTTCATCAAGCTGTCGTTCCTCTTCTTCTACCGCCGCATCTTCGGCATCTGGGCCAGCTTCCGCCGGGTCAACAACATCTGCATCGCCATCGTCGCCCTCTGGACCTTCTCCTTTGTCCTCGGCGACGTCTTCCTGTGCGGCGCCCACCCGGAGCTCAACTGGGCCGTCGACCAGACCGTCTCCCTCCACAGCTGCGGCAACAAGGGCGCCATCCTGCTCGCCTTCTCCGTCACCAGCGTCGTCACCGACGCCATCGTCCTCTGCCTGCCCTTTTTCTACATCGGGCGCCTGCAGATGCCCAAGGCCAAGAAGCTGGGCGCGTCTCTGGTCTTCTTTCTGGGTTTTGCGTAAGTCATTTCCCCCCTGAATGTCCCCTCTTCCCGTACTCTTCAAACCCCCCTTTCCCGCCCTTCTTCGCTTCCACAGCAAAGGCCACAATATACTAATCCCGACATCCCGCCCACACAGCTCCACGGGCGCCAGCATCCTCCGCCTCATCTTCCTCAGCATAACCTACCCGCTGGGCCGCCTCAACTTCGGCTACGTCGCGCCCCCGGGCGAGCAGACCTCGCTGGTCCTGCGCGTCTTCAACCCGACCTTCTGGGTCATGGTGGAGATGCTGCTGGCCCTCTGGGCCGCCAACCTGCCCCCTGCGCCCCCGCCCTCGTCACCTCCTCGGGCTTCGGCAGGGTCCTGGGGAGCTGGTACCGCACCCTATCCTCCTGGGCGTCCTCGTCGTCCTCCGCCCTCGCCGACCGCACGACCTCGACCATCTGGACCATCGGCGGCGGCCGCCGGGGGTCGGACCACCACCACCACCAGGACGAGAAGAAGAGGAAGGACAGCGGCGGCGGCAAGGGAAACAAGAGGAGCCAGCAGCAGAAGCACGCCGGCCCCGGCCGCAGCGACCTGGACCTGGCCGCCCTGGCGGACCACCACGAGCTGCTCCGCGGCAGCACGAGCAGGGACTCGGCGTCGGGGCGCGACGGCGGCGGCGGCATCTCGCCAGGGGGCGTCTCGCCGGGCGGGTCGGGGGAGAGGACGGTCGCGACGCGCATCGTCTGAGGAGTTTTGCTTCGAGCCGATCTATCTTTTTTTCTTCTTTTTTCCCTTTTACTTGTCTCGCTCTCGCTCTCGTTGCGCGACACCATTCTGGTGGAGCCTGGTGGACTACTATCTACATGTGATGACGCCGTCCTCTGCAGCGGCCGTCGGGAGTTATGGGAAGGACGGGATGTCCGGAGAGATTGACGCGTTATGATACCCCTTATTTCTTTTACCTTCACCGCAAGGCTACCAGCCGCGCCTTTTCCTACGGATCCGCGAGTACCAAATATGAAATCATCTTCAGAAATCTCCAGTTCGTTGCGATGAGGGGATTGATCCGCGACAAGAATATCGGCCGTGTTCACGACGCATTTGATCATGTCCAATTTGCAACGAATACCTACCGACACACCGTGACGTATTCTCAAAGCGTGGCTACACTATACGTTCCGCAACGTGTTTTACTTACCTAATTACTCGCGTTGAAGCCTTTGATGTGTTTGTCGCATGTGGTACGCTCGGCTGTGGTAACATCGCCGCCGTCCGTGACCTTGGCAGACTGCTGGGTGCTTCCGCCTCTGGGTCACCTTGGATTTAACCCTGGCTTTTCCACCTGCCCGCTCTATCGTCTCGCTGCAACCGGTGGTGACGAGCACACGGCCAGGCATCTCCGTCTTCCCCGGCGCTTTGTCGTCTCTGCCTATCAGGATAGGGTTCTCAAGCTGTGAATGCTCTTGCCCAAAGAAGTCTTTCTTAGACGAAACGCATTGGGCGTCGGCCCCAATGATTGTACACTGATAGACTTGCGTCGCCCAAGTGGCCGTGCTTAAGAATATAGCGCAATCTATCAGGGCATGTCGAACTCTAATTGACATACCTGGCGTAGGCATCGGTATCGTATGTCGTCAACGCGGCTTCGGGACCGCAATACTCATGGCTTGAGTTCGAGCCACTCGAAGCGCTGGATAACGAAGGCCCCCGGTCTGCATTCTTGCAAGACGTTGGTCTTCGCTGGCAGAGTCTCTGGATGCGAGCTTATCTTCTGGCGAGACTCCTCTTGACCTTACTGTCGCAATGAAAGGCACTGGGGCTCAGTGCTTTCCGTGCGCCAACTTCCAAGCCTATTTCACCACAACCCTTACTGTCTTGCAGCCCGCCAACCCAGCAGTCCTCTCCGCCACCATTTTCTTGCGCACCTCATCTGTTCCTCGGCAACGGGCCCGTCGGTCTTTCAAGTGCTCTGTGTCGACGACCCCCCGACCTGAGCCTGAACATTGGATGCATCCTCTTCCCTGGTATGAGGTCGGACCGTGGAAGCAGTCGAGTCGATGAGGACAAGTCATTGCGGGCGGAGGTCGTCATTGTTCAACATTCATGCGACCACAACACATATGTCATCTATCTACTCCCTCTAGACTCCGTCATATTGTATATCGGATATGAATGCGTCTGAGCGGAATCTGGCGTCTTCACGACACCACAGCGCATGCAAATCAGCCAATGACGGGGGCTTCGACCATCGGGGCTCTCGTATCTGCCGGCCGGGTGGCGCATGGAGCACGATGGCGTGCGTGCATTGGAGGAGTCCATCGTTGGCGGTGAGGGGCTGGATGCAGCAGCCTCATCAGTTGCGAGTGGTGTTCAAGGGCGAGAAGCGGGGGACAGATGCGTGCGGCGCCCAGCCAGAATCGAGGTTGTGAGTTCTTACGGATGGATGCTTCACTTCTGGCCGAGGTATGAGTACCGTGCTGCACAAGTGGTCGTAACAGTGAACCTAACAGGATTGAAATTGGAGAGCAAAGTGCACTGGGAGAGAGATCAAGAAGGGGCAGGACCAGGCGGCGGCGTACCTGCCCGTCGAGATCGCCAAGGCAGTTGACAATGCGAGCCCATACGGTAAGCACATCAGCTTCAAAATGCGACATCAAATGTACTTAGAACCTCACGGAGATCACACCTGGGTCAGTGTACACGAGAGTTGCACGTATAACCTCGAACATCCGGGATGTTGCGGTTCCGCCCAGGCGATCCGCACCTCTCCATCTCAGCCAGCAACCACTAAGATACCAGATACCAATGCATGCAGCGTCAACGTCTTCAAGTCAACACGAGCAGATGATATGCAGGACGCTGGGCCCCTCTTTACCTGTGCAAGTCCCAGCTCGCACATGTGTGCAAGTACGTGATGTGGTCGCGCGAAGACTGTAGCGATGTACGAGCCGTTGACGCCGTGCACTGCACATTTGTTAGTCTGGTATCTCCTTCCCGTTCAGTGCAGCATGAGGCAGGTACGAGAGGCGTGGAGAGGCACCTGCCGTGCCGTGGATACGAGTACCTGAAGACACCGGCCGGCCGGTGCCCGCAGTCGCACCATTGACATCCAGAGTCAATCCCCCATGGAACATGATAGAACCTGACGTGGTCATGAATTCAGGCCTCCCACCTAGACTGCCACGGCCGAGTCGAACGTCGGACAGTTTGTGTTTCTGCCGTAGTTTCGATTCGGGGTGCTTGGGCTGCGATGACGGGGACAATGGGACAATGGCAGGGGCCAGGGTCGCGGGCACAAAAGCGGTGGCTGGGCGGGCGTGCAAGCCCCGGACGAGCCCCGTTTCTTTAGTGGCCAGGACGGGCGGGCGACGGATAGTCGGGAGGTTGGGGCTGGGCTGGGCTGGGCCCAGCTGGGTTAGGGGTCCGCCTGGGCCCATTCCGCCGTCGCCTTACCGTATCGTATCGATCCATTGCGCGTCTCTGGCTTATAGTACGCGGCAGCTACCCGTACCTACATGTACTATGTATTGGGTGGTAGGCAGGCAGGCAGGTGGGCGGGCTGGAATACTCGTAATCCTGGGCCGGCCAGTCGGTCGTCAATGCATTGATCGCGAGCTGCGACACCCACCACCTGCTTTTTCCTGTCCGCCCAGCGAAGTTTGATTTGACTTGATTTCCCAGCCCGCGTCAATGCCCCGTCTGCGGTCTTGACTTTCTCCGGCTTCTCTTTCTCTTCCCTCTCCTTTTTCTCTCATCCTTTTCCTCTCTTGTTATACTCTAGCTCTCTGGCCTCCAGAGCTCACACCACATACTTGAACCACCATCAGATCACTGGGAGACGGATCCCCCGATACCACATAGCAACCACATAGAAACGCCCCGAGGTGACACACGGCACAGACCACAACCATGAACGCAACCGACCGGTACCCTGCCATGATACACGCGCCCCCGGGCCCCGGCAGCAAGCCACGCCCCCAGCACCCGGACGACCTGTCCATCATGACGGGCGCCAAGCAGCCCGCTGGCTTCCGCTTTGACTCCCACGGCGACTTTTACGACTTTCTCGACTCCAACAGAGGCCAGGCCAACGCCGGCGCCCGCATTCAACACCAGCAGCCCCCTTCCTCCGGATCGGCCTCCTCCCACGCCGGCCTGCCCTCTCAGCACTCCAAACATCGCCGGCAAGGCTCGACCGTCGCCCAGGACCTCAGCCCTCACAGCCCCGGCGGCAGACCTCCCCCCAACATGAACATGAACATGAACAACAACAACATGAACATGAGCGGCGGCCCCCCTTCCCACAACATGCCCGACCGCTCCCAGAGAGCAAACGGCAGCAGCAGCAGAGCCCGGCCCCCTTCCTACTCGGACAGCGCCAGCTCCAAGACCGAGGATATGCTCACCTCCAAGCCCGACCCGGCCCGCGAGCAGCGCCAGAACGCCCGCCGCTCCGGTCGCCCCGCCCCCCAAGGCCCCTCCCATATGGCTCCGGCCCAGCGCGATTCTCACCCGCCACCGCCGCAGCAGCAGCAGCAGCAGCAGCAGCAACAGCCGCGACAACTGCAGCTGCCCGAAGACCCCGATGGGCCCCTGCCGCCCGTGGAGCCCGCCAGCATGGTCGGTGCCGCCTCGGGGATCCAGCGCCTCAAGACGCCGAGCGTCCTCAACTGCGTGCTGCAGCCGCTCGAGCAAAAGGTCGACGAGTACGCGGCCATCATGGACAGCAAGTCCGAGACCATGTCCCGTCTCGACGACGAGATCCGCGCCCTGCAGCAGCGCCGCGCCGAGACCGAGTCGCTCTACCTCGACGCCAAGGCCAAGCACGACGAGTACCGCCGCCAGCACCAGGACGTCGAGCGCGCCATGCGCGGCGAGCTCTCGGCCGCTGCTGCTGCCGGCGCCGGAGCCGGCGCGTCCCACCAGACCACCGCCCAGATGCAGCAGCAGCAGCAGCAGCTCCAACAGCAGCAGCGGCCCCGCAGCCTGCACGGCGAGGACGACTATAGCGACGACGAAGATGACCTCGACGACCACGGCCCGTCCACGTACCGGCGGGCGGCCTCGACGCAGTCGATCAGCAAGGCGTCGGGGAAGAGCAAAGGGCGCTTCCGCTTCAGCATCTTCGGCGGCGACCGATGAGCGGGCAGACGTGAGGGCGAAAGGGTGGCAGGATTGATTTGACGAGGCAATGAGGAAACAGCGTAAAATCTCGGGGCAAGCATGGGAACTGATTTTGTTTTATAAGGAGGACGGGAGAGGAGGGAGGCCCGTCTGTGGGCCGGGCTGACCTGCTGGCGCATTCCCGGGATAGTCTGGTGCCGGTGCCGGCAGCTCTCCCGACTGGTGCTGATCCAGCCTCGGGTGTTCATGGCATTCCGCGGGTCTGATGCACACACACCTCGAGGAATGCCAGGGGGAATCCCAGCCGGGTCAGATCTGATCTCAGACCAGGCCGAACCGCCGAAACCCAAAATCGCCGCTACGACTAACTAATTCACTTGACGACACAATTCTTCGCAGTTTGTACTTTTTTTTCTTCTCTTATATACTGAGCAAAGCACTGCCTTACAGAGCTCCATCTTCTTAGCAGGTCCAGTGTCGCTCGCCATCCTGAATTTTGTCTTGCACTTGCAGATCCGTAGATACTTATTTGGAAGATAGCAACTCGGCCCGCGCATTTCGCGCTACACACCATCACGGGAATGATGCGTGAAAAAAGAGGAGAGCATCGTCTCACCGCATAACGAGCAGGCGAACGAGGAAGAATGCTGTCGCTCCCAAGGCACCAAGCAGCACGCCGGCGCACCACCACCACCACCACCACCACCACCACCATCGAGACACCCACGCATACGCGCCGTCAGGTCATGACCAGCCCGCCGTCGACGTTGAGGTTCTGCCCCGTGACGGCGCGGGCCCAGGGGCTGGCGAAGAGGAGGACGGCGTCGGCGACCTCGGCCGGGGTGGCGACGCGGCGGAGCGGGGTGGCGGCGGCGACGGCGTCGAAGACGGCCGGCGGGGTGGCGGCGCTGGCGTCGGTGGCCCGCAGCAAACCCCCGCTGACCATGTTGCAGGTGACGCCCCCGGAGGCGGGGTCACCCAGTTCGGCGGCGGTCGTGCGCGTCAGGGCCAGCAGGGCGCCCTTGGCCGCCGTGTAGTCGTGGTAGGGGACCACGGGATTCGAGACGAGGTTCGAGCCGATGTTGATTATGCGCCCACCACCACCACCACCACCACCACCGGCGGCAGCAGCAGTTGAAAGCCGCTTGAACCCGGGCAGCGCGGCCTGCGTCGTGTTCAGCGCCCCGCGGACGGCGCCCTCGATCTGCCCCGCGAACCGGGGCCACCCGATCTCTGCGAGCCGGGGCCGCGCGTCGCCGTCGAACGCGAACGGTCCCGCCAGCGCGCTGTTGACCACCGTCGTGATGACGCCCACCACCGCCTCACCACCGTCGCGGTCCTCGGCGAAGTGCGCCTCGGCCGCGGCGAACATGGCCGCTACGGCCTCGGGGTCCGTCACGTCGGCGCGCAGGGCTATCGCCGTGGCCGTCGCCGTGTCTCTCCTCCTCGGGGGGTTCAGGGCGCAGCACTCGGCGGCCACGGCGGCCGCGGCCGCCTCGCTGGACAGGTAGTTGACGACGACGCCGCGGGCGCCCTGGCGCGCAAAGGCCCGGGCGACCGCGGCCCCGAGGCCCCGCGATGCGCCGGTCACCAGGACGATCTGGTCGGCGATCTCCATCTGAGCGCTGCAGTTCGCCTCCTCCTGGTCTTTGGTGTTCTTCTTGATGTGACAAAAGAGAGAAATCAATTTCGGGTGGGGGGGGTTCTGGCGTGGTGGCAACACGACGTACGTGTCTTGCGGACCAGGTTTTTCGGCTGTGAATGGGGCGGTGGTTGTTTGCAAGGTTGCCCCGCGCTAAACTTGGGGTCGAGCAGTTTGGATGATGCGGCTCGGGTCGTCTGTCTGGTGGGAGCGCTGGAGGAGAACGGTGGGGGTTTTCCTTCGGGCGTGGACGGCGCCGGGGGGTATACTCTAGTATTATCTGCCCATGCTCCCGGTCGGAAGGTCCCCGTGGGTGCGTGGGTGGATTGGCCCACACTTAACTGCCGAGATCCGTCTTCGATCTGTTGCCGGTTCTTCTGGAGGCTCCCGTCCGTGGCTCTATCGCGGGGACTTGTATGGTATCTACCTTACCTACCTCTTGAGATACATCATCAACGTACCCGATCTGCTCGGGGTCATATGCGCAGAAGCGGTGCCAACTTGATCACCGCGAAAACGAGGCAAATACCCCTTTACCGGCTTCAGAGACGATGACGACTTCTTCGTGGATGGTCCTTACATGATATCATTAATTTTCACAGATATTAATTGTGCGATGATTCGAGATGGTGGTTGGGGGCTTCTTCCAGATCCCGCGCCGCCTCAGTGCCATCCGGCGCAATTTCTGCTGAGGGATCTTGACGTGGCTCGGTGTAATGTGCCTGCAATTGCTCTCGCTAGAAGGTATCAATCGCCCGGGTTCATCTGACACTTCGCGAGATCATGTTCTTGCTGAGTGGCAGAGCCACTCTATCATGGTGAGCTTGATGCAACTGCCCTCTTCCAGCTGGGAATGGCCCAACGCACCATCCATTCCGACCGCACCACCTGCTCGGCACTCGGCCGATCAGCGGGACGGAAAGCGAGCATCCGTCGAATCATCTCAAGAAACGCACTTGCTTCCGCTTCCCCGAGAACGCCCATCGCCCAATCACGCCTTGGCTTCTGGATGCTGGTCTCGAAGCGTTGATCCCATGACCAGACTGATCGGCCTTCCATGGCCTGCCCGTTTCCTGCGAACATCTTGAATTTTCCCTCCCACTTCTCCCACCACTCGACAGGCAGAGGCCCCAATGCATCGATCTGGTCGGCGGTGACGTCGTCTTGATTAAATAGGAAGGAATCGAGGAAGGCCCTATGTCCCATGATTGCCCAGATTGTGCAGGCCAGACTCCATATGTCGGATGGAAAGGATAGGGGGGTTGTTGGTTCGAATCGAGCCTCTGGAGGCCGGATCTCGAGGGGC
This sequence comes from Hansfordia pulvinata, assembly GCA_006538405.1. Taxonomy (NCBI): domain Eukaryota; kingdom Fungi; phylum Ascomycota; class Sordariomycetes; order Xylariales; genus Hansfordia; species Hansfordia pulvinata. The sequence continues at coordinate 2,749,418 of BJKQ01000007.1, read as the reverse complement.
GTGTACGACTCGTATCTGGATTCCCGCAAAGGGCGGAAAGCCACACCAAAGTCTACGAGCAGGAGGCTCGACTCACAAAGTGGGATCTTCTCGCTGGCCTCTCCCATCCACACTGGGGAGAAGACGCTGGTGGGGACGCCGGCTCCGAGTGGCTGCCCATCAGCCCGCGAAACTGGCTCTGGGTCTGGAGGGCCGAAAAGGTCGTAGAGCTCCAGCCTTGGGAGTTGATTGAGTGAAGACGACGCTTGAAGCAGAATGTTGCCCAGATGAAGATCTAGGAAACGTATTAGGACATTGAAGAAGACTACCGCAGCTTCATTGCAAGTCAGGAGATGGGTGATGTGCTGATGGCGGAGTGGAACACTTACCTCCATGGACGTATCCAGAGTCATGAATGTGCGCCACGGCCAGAGCTAACTGCGCGACAACCGAGCGAGCGGTGTCCAGCGGAAATAACCCGGGGCCCGAGGTGTCTTTGGTGTCCGCGAGACTGCATCTTGCCGGCGTGGTGACAAAACACGGGTGAGTCCCGTTCACTCCCTGGATCTCGAAGCGATCTAAAACACGAGGGATCCATGTTTGGGCGTCGATCGAGCCGCTGCGAAGACCGCGCGGTGGCTTCTTGCCGGTGAGCCGAGCCAGGATGTCTATTTCGCTCTGGCCCGAGTCAGCCGTACCGACTTTGATCGCGACATATCCTGAGCGCGACTGGTCTTGGGCAAGCCATGTAGTCGAGAACGTGCCGTAGCCGAGCTTGTGGACCACGCGATATCTGTCGTGAAGCTGATCCCCGATCTGGATTGGGTGGTACTCGCCGGGCTGGTAGTGGTCCAGCCTTTCCACGTCGTCAATGTGGTGGTATTGAATTGGCTGTCTTGATATCGCGCTGGTGGTGACCGTGCGTAGAGGATGACTGACAAGATGCAGAGAGCTTCGGATCGACGGAGCAATTTTGTGCGTTAGTTGACGAATGGAGGTGGTCATTGTCAAGCGAGGGTAGAGTGAGTAATAAGCGGTGCGGGAGACGTGGGTGTCAATCGAAAGTGTGACGCGCCACGCAGACCCACTTGAAACTCGATGGGGTACATCAGCAATACTCGTACACGGTACCTCACGTCATTGCCCTGACTATGTAAGGTAGAGACAGAACCTCTCCTCCTTCAAGTCGATGTTGCAACTCGTTATTCACATTTTGGAAGCTCCCGTCACTACGATTAAGCATAACTTCATCGCCTTACACTGGAGGCGTACTGTCTTGAATGATCCACCGCCATGGTGCGTGCGCTGCTGCCGACACACGCCCGCGCGCCCAACGCTACGTGCATGGCAACGGGCCCGTGAGACTATGGCTCTGCACACAGAGTCCCGAGCCGCGGCACTGACACCCCCTCAGCACCGCCCAAGACCTCTACGGGAGCGGGAGAGCTCGCCTCGGCAGCTCAGGAATCTCCCTCATCCTATTTGTCTGGCCACAGTAGCGGATGGGAACAACGAGACACCCATCTGAAGCAGTGACACGCCCTTCCTAGGAGTCTTTCGGAAACCAACCCATACATCATCGCGTAGTGACAGAAAACGTCATGCGTATTTGATACAGCTCAGAACGAGCTCAGGAAGTAAGGTATGTACACAGAGAAAGACGTCATCAGCACAGCCGCACTCACCCCCCTTCTCGCGCAAAACAGACACTTCCGCCCGGGGTTTCATCCCCGAGGAAAACGTCCGTGTGTGCGACCCGGCGAATCTCACTTTTCCAAAGCAGCCCCCCCCCCCCCCCCCCAAACCCCTTTGACACAAAGACAAATCACTCGCCTGCAACGAACGACCGAGGAAGCATCCCCGATGCACCGTCAGGATCGAGCAGGCCGAGAGAAGATGGATAGAACGAAAGAGAAGAAGAAGAAGAAGAAAAAAAGAAGCAACCCCCCGCTCAGTCACCCCTCCAAGCCAAGCAATCCCGCTCAACAAGTCCACTCCTCAAGCTTAGGCAGAGTCGGGGACGCACTGGTAGTACCACTCGTTCCACTGCTTGCAGGAGCTGCCCTGGGCGCACGCGCCGGAGCCGGTGAAGTTGTTGCCGCCGCACTGAGCGTAGACGGCGTTGGCGCTGACGCTACCACCGCCGGAGCCGGAGGTGGGCGAGGGGGAGGGGGCGGCCGCCGTGGTCTTGGCGCTGGTGGCCAGGGTGGTGGTCTGCTGCGAGGGGCTGGCCTGGGCAGCGGTGGTGGTCGTCTCGGCGGGCTGGGCCGCGGCGGTGGTGGTGGTGCCCGAGGCGGAAGGGGCGGCGTCGGCCGAGCTGGTGGCCGAGGCGGAGGGGGAGGCGGCGCCTGCGGAACCGACGGTGGCGGAGGCGGAGGCGGTGATGGCGGAGGAGCTCTGCTCGACGGAGGAGACGCCGCCCTCGATGAGGGCGGGGCCCGGCATGGTGTAGTCGATGGGGGCGGTGTAGAGGTTGAAGAGGATGCCCGGGTCCTCGGCGGTGTAGAGGGCGGTGCCGAGGACGCCCTCGGGGGCGGCGGTGCCGGAGCCGGTGACGGCGAGGTTGAAGCACTGGGGGTAGGCCTGGGCGCCGTTGGCCTGGCCGGCCGAGTGCAGGGCGATGATCTCGTGGCGCAGGACGTAGTTGCCGGGCTTGATGGACTCGGGGATCTTGACGAGCCACGTGTTGTTGTGGGCGATGAGCGTGTCCGAGGCCCAGGTCCCGGGGGCCGTGGCCCCGTCCACGACGCCGCCCGCGTCGATCTTGAAGAACTTGAGCGCCGTCTTGTCGACGCTCTCGCAGGGGCCGTCGCACGCCGCCAGGTAGTCGATCATGGGCCCGTGGTGCGACTCGGGCCACGTGTTCCACTGGATGCTGATGCTGTCGCCCGCCGCCACCTCGGCGTGCCCGCCCCCCGGCGTCGCGTCGTTGTGGCAGATGATGTTCTCCGCGCCGAACTGCTCCGGCGACACGAACCCGTTGTCCGGCTGGTTCGTCGTCCAGCCCACCACCGTCGGCGGGTTCTCCATGTAGGGGAAGCTGGTCGAGTCGTAGCCCTGGTAGGAGACGCTGGGGAGAGAAGAAAAAGCAGGTTAGCTCAGGGGAGGGGGGGCACGCCACCGGCGGCAAGACAGAGAGTCTTCTTTTGACTTACCCATTGATGACAATGTTGGTGACGTGGCCGTGGGCCGCGACACGGGTGACGGCAGCCAGGGCCGCGAAAAGCGAAGAGTATCCGGCTCTGGACATGATGAGGAAAAGTGGTCTGAGAATCGGGAAGGTGATGCTGGTGGTGTTTTTTTTATGTTTAAAGTTCACAAACGACAACCCTCGAGGCGACTGTGAGACAATGAATAGACACTTGGTCTGAATGAATGGACTCTCCGGGAGTTGCGTTGAAAGAATGGAAACCGTAAAGGGCGGGGAAGCGAACGAAGGAAGGTGTCTCGAGTGCTGATTGAAGCGTGTAGACTCCAGCTCAGATGCGCCTCAGCTGAGTCGAGACAGCGTCACCTTTATATCCTACTCACGCCCGCCCCCCCTCTCTCTGCCCGGAACGACGTCAGGTGAAGCTCACGACGGATAGCCGCGCCGTCGTTGCGTTTTCCGAGGGGGGGGGGCGGAAGCAGGGGCCCCGGAGCCTTGCAAACGGGCTGGCCCCCCCGTCGATCCCGAAACCTCGCTTATACTCCAGCTGAGCGAGAGTTCGGGTATAGCAGAGCGACTCGTACTCGCAAAGCGCCGTCCCAAAGTCGACGAGGCTCCGGACCGCATTCGGGAGAGGGAAAGTGTGTGGCGCCCCGCAAGCCAGCCGGAAAGGGCGCCGGGAGGGCCATCCGCACCAATTTACTTGGAACGGAACGGAGCCGGGGGGTTGGGGGGGCTGCTGCGCTCCGTACGACGACGAAATATGGGAGGGGAGGGGAGGGGAGGGGGAGGAAGACCTGGAAGCGCGCTCCGGGTGGGTTGGCGGTCGAGAGGCTCCGCCGGGCCGGGGGGTGAAACCCGCGAGACTTTCCAGGACCCGCGGCTGATTGGTGGACATTCTCGGCCTCTGCCGAGCGTTCTACGGATGGTTCTTCTAGAGCGGCGGCTGCTGCTGCTGCTGCTGCTGCTGCTGCTGCTGCTTCTGCCAGGATGCCCGCCGGCAGTGCCGTTGATGAGAAAACCTCCGTAGGATAGTCATTTGCGTCGCTTGGCTTGGCCCGGGGTGGTGTAGCTGGGCGCGAACTGATAGGCCGCCGCCGCCTGTCAGGGCCCAGCAAAGGGAAGCTGTGAAACCTGAACGGCAATGCCCAGCCGGCCAGCCTCCGGGCCCAATACGCGCACGGGTCGGGGGTTCGTTCGCCTTGGGATGGCCCGTTGAGAGGCTCGGCCCGTGTAAGCGATCATGGCTGGATGTGGGCGCTGGTCTGTGTCTGTGGAAGGGGAAAGTAGGGGCGGAATTGTGAGCCTCTTACTGCCTGCCATATCTACTCGGACTCTGCCCGCTAACACGGGACGACGACAAGGTGAGAGACAGCAAACGGGCCAAACCCCCCGGGCCGAGCGCCCCTGACCCATGACCCCTGCTAGCCGCCCCTGTTCATGCGGTGCTTCTGTCCATCGTGGTTCTCTCCACGGAAGACTCGTATGCGCAGGCCCTTTCTACGAGTACTCCCTGCCTCACCTGCTTCCATTATCGCCGACGGTTGTTGGACCGGGGCCACTCACTCGGGCAAAAAGAGTCTGACGAAGACAGCAGCTCGCACTCCTGTTGTCTCGGGAACAGATTACCCTGAGATGACGAGGCCGGCGCGGAAGATGCTGCCGCGATCAGGCTGTGTATACACGAACTAATCTTTCTTCTGTATCTTGCTTTCAGGATTGGGTACATCATGATCTCGCAGGCGGGGTCCACTGGCAGAGAGCGAGAGTTCGGGAGCGCGGCACTGAAAGCCGGGCCCGATCGCTTCACTACTCTGCGCCAGACGCAAGCACCAACATGCCAATATCAAGAAGGACCCCGCAGAGATTCGAGGCGCTTCTGAACTTATGGGTCGTGAATAGCAAGGAGTAGATGCCCGTGCCTGCGCAGGTCACGCTCAACATCCCACAGCGGGATGCTTCTGCCTGGGCCTGGTGCGGAATCCGTGGAAAGACGGCAACCCCTCATGAGATTGCTCCTTACAGCGGTGGCCGAAAGCGAGGCGTGAGTGCTGGGTAGAATCCCTGGGCCTGCAGTGGGCCTGCTTTGCCTTGATTGCTGCCGCCACCCACACCCGTGCCAGCAGGCGCCGGACCCCTGGCATCTTTCATATGTGTAAGTAGGTAAGCGAGTTGGCTGGCGGATCGGATGGGAACGGCCTGGGCTTCGGCTTCAGAACGTTGTCCTTCGCTACACCATCTCGACCAGCTACGTACGGGTTGTCGTGCCTTGCAATATAAACTGTTACGGTATTAAAGGGGTGATTGGTGATTTGAAAGAGACGCTTTTCACGATCCAACAAGCGAGACCAGGTAGGCGGTCCAGGTTCTTGCGCCGCCTCGCATCCTTGCCCAACCACCAGGCCGTCCACTGCTCGCGATCGAGACTGCGATTCCAGGTCTTACACGCTCATGCCGGTATCCAACAGCATTGCTTGCCCTTCTTGCCCTGCTGGTGCGCAGTGAATATCCGCATGCCACGTGACTGCAGAGACGAACGAAGAAACCGACTGACCGACGGGGTCGACTTCGTCGTGGCCGGCCCTAGCCAAGATACATTGAAACCCATCGGTAATGAGTGTATTCCAGGCAGTGACCCGTCCATCACACACAACCTTTCCAGCTGGCGAATCCGTGACCCTGTTCGTTTTCCCACAGATTCCCGAAGCCAGATACGCAGGGATCTAGCTCGATCTCTATTCGCCGATTCGCTATATTGCAGACCGAGTAACCAGGTGCTGCGCGTATCAGCAGCATTCTCCTGAGGGCACGTAGATTGAGGAGCCATCGAGTTCGACCAGGGCAGCAATGATTCCCTTGAAAGGTGTACGGCCGGATATCCGATGTATTTCCTGAGGGTTTCCAGGTACGAATATCTAATGCAGCTTGCCTATCGATAAGCTGACGCTTCACCCCGTGTTTCAGACGTTGGCTTGGTTCCGTCCCAATCTCGTCCATACTCGTATCAGATGTACCTTGCTGAACCGCCAACGCCAAACGTCCTCCAATGCCCAACTATCACCGGTCCCCCGCTGACCCCACCAAACCCACTGAGCAGACACACCAAGAAGCCCCCCAGCCGCCACCATGTCTCCAGTCCCAGTCGACGATGTCACCTTGAACTGGGCCACGATAGCCGCCGGCAGCCCGGTAGAGGGATGGGGCGATATCCACTGGGACGGCCTCGTACGGTACGCCGTCGAAAACAAAGCCCAACGAACCAAAAGCCAGGAGCAGACCGAGTGTCACCCGTCACGCGAGTACAGCAAGGGAGGACGGAACCTCGTCCGGCGGCTTCACTTCCGCGATGGCACCTGCTGGGTGGCCCGCATTCAACTGGGCAGGGCGACCCCGGCATCAGCCGAGCGCCTGACACACGAGGCTCACACGATGATGTGCCTCCGCGACCGATCAGGCCTCCCCGTGCCCGAAGTCTACGCGTACGAGACGACTTGCGAAAACCCAGCAAAGGTCCCCTTCATTCTCATGGAGTTTATCCCAGGAGACACAGCGATGGACTCGTTTGGTGGCTACCATGTGCACCAGGGCCAGATGCCGGCCGAGCATAAGCCAAAGTTCTATGCTGCCATAGCTGACATCCAGGTGAGTGCAGGTGGCCGTCCGGGACTGGATTGGGGATGGCTGAACATAGTATGTGTCCGAGCCAGGTTCAGATGTCCGGCATCCGCTTCCCGCAGATCGGGAGCATCACAAAGCTCCCCGACAGCACGTACTCGGTGGGACCCATCCCGGGCATCGGCGGCCCTTTCGACTCGGCATCACAGTTCTTCCAGGCTTGGGCGACAAGAGCCAAGTACCCTTTCAGTGACGACTTTGTCCGAGAGAGGACCCCGGCGCAATATGTCGACGGCCTCCTCAAAGCGATCCGCTCATTCCCGGACAGGCTGGTGCAGCTCGCAGCGTCGTACGCCTTCCGCGAAGGGCCTTTCCCCCTGGTGCACACCGACTTGTACAGCAGCAACATAATCGTCGACCGCGAATGTAATATCCTGTCCGTGATAGACTGGGAAGACTCGTTCGTGGGCCCGTGGGAGATGGTCGAGTTTGCCAAGACTGTATCCATGGTGCCTCCGATGATGGATGGGCCCGCCTACGTCGAGGATGAACACGATCGAGAACGGCTGCTGGAGCGGGATGACTACGTCGAGTCGGCAAGACAAGCGGAGAAGGCAAGGCATTTGGACGACAGCTTGTCCTCGATCCTGGCGAACACCAGGGTCCAGCACCTGGCACACGCCCTGTGGCTTTACGAGGACGGCCGGATCGGGTTCTACGACGCTGTCTTCGATCTCTTCAACGCGGACAGCGGCTGAGGCTCCCTCACTGGGCGTCATGCCAGGCAGCTTGTCCTCCCTTGTTCCCCTGGCCTCTCTTCAGGCGGTGGGTAAAGGCAGCTGGAAGCGCATCCGACGGACCAGCGAGAGGCGACTCCCACGGACAACGTCACTTGAGATCTCTCGGTTACGGCGGCGTTCGTGACCAGGCTCGAATCATTCGGGCACACGGGACCGGGTAGCGCTTCCAGAAGGGGAGGCTCAGCGTATTCCAGGATACTAGTGAAGAAGCCAGCTCCCGTCAATCATTCCGTGAGACCCGCGGAGAGTACCGAGTAGCTGCGAGGTGAGACTGCTAAGCTGGTCGGCCGAGGGGCAATAGACCCCCACCAGACTTGTCGCCCGGTCGGCGTTCGCTCGAGCCAGCCTCGCATTACGAAATCGTGCACGGAGTGTTGCCTCGAAGGCAAGTCTCTCCCGCCACTCACAGATAGCAACGATCGCCGCCCGTCTCGTCAAGTGGCCAAGTGCCGTGATGCTGAACGCTATTTGTAGGCGACGACGGTCCGGCTAGCTCCGGAAGGCCACATGTGTGATGGGGCATCTGGAGAGCCTCAAGGCTTTATAACTTGCTATGACCCTTACGGCCCGTTATTGCATTCTCGGAACTTTCCGCATTGGCATTTATGAGGGGGCTATTGTCGGACTTTACCACAGCATCTATTTTTGAGAGGGCGAACGAGGCACGAGGCGACAGAGGAAATCATGTCCCGGGACCTCAATATATATTTCCTTTACAGTTACCTGGCCTCGTCTTTTTCCAATGGGATCTGTCTCTACCATCCATCCAGAGTGAACAGTTCAAATCTACCATATCAACAGACCTCCTGGTCGCAACCGGCGCTCCTACTTATCACTTCACTCTGGTTTCTATGAGACCTATCCGGATACCAAAGCAAGATGCACCTGTCCGCCGTCTCGGCTCTCGCCTCTGTAAGCTGCCTGGGCACGCTGGGCTCCGTCGTCGCTGCCCCAGCGGACCTCGGGAACCTGGCCCCTCGGAATGTCGTCGTCGTGTAAGTTACCGGACACCATGAGACACATCGACATCTGGCTGCGCTGGCAAAGGTGCCAGCGACCGATCCGAAGCCTTCGTTATTCTACCAAGCTGATGTATGATGGCACCATCTTGACAGCTTTGCCGAGCCGAGCACTCCTCACGATCAGACAAAGTGGTACTACGACTGCATATATGGAAAGGGTCGTCACTCCGAAAAAGGTGTTGTTGTCATGCGGAAGTCTGACGATAGCGAGAATCCAGTGTTGTATTGCATGAAAAAGTCCGATTGGGTCACTTACCATGAGCGGGCTTCGGACAGCTATGTACAGATTCACGATGGTTAGGGCCCGAGTACAGTACAGAGCCCGGGCTGGGATTCTATATAGCCGGCCGCGCGGGGCTACAAGCCGGGCCCTTATTCACGAAGCCCGCTGTACTGTTCATGATCCCATTTCGTGCTGAACCGGTCCGCGGCTGTCTCGCTACTAGGGACATGTTGGACAGTACCCATCGCATCACACCGTCTCTGCGCGATCCCGAGCTGGCGCGTGATATCAAGTAGGCTCTATCCACCTTGCCGATCTTCTTGGAATTTGCTGTTGAAGGCCTACCACGCGAAGCAACCATGCTGCTTTGAAGACTCCGGTAGCCACTCCGGCCTTACAGGATAGGCACGAACTGGAGGTCCTGCGTCACATTGCCCAGATCACGATATTCGGAAAGCTCGTGAGCGCTGCGACATGCTTGTAGAGATGCCTTCGCGTTCAGCGGGGTAAGGACTGGCTGCCAGGCCAGCGCCGTCCCGGGGGACTTGTTCACGCACTACGGCACGAGTACCCAGCCACGGCTATTGGGTCGGAATGGGTCCCTTCCCTACCTTACGGATCTCCGTAAGCAACGAGCATCGGAACGAGCATCGAGCGCGCACTTCTGTATCCTTATACGTCCCGCTACGCTCTCATGTTGCCAAACCAGACGTGGGGACTGGCCAATGGGGCTGGCCCGTGTCTCGTGAGTACCGCCATGAGAGCAAGGACAATTACTCGTTCGAAACCATCGCTCTGCACCCGCTCAGAGATGGAACCTTTGCCAACGAAAGGCGTGCGGATGCAAGCACACAGGGATCAGCACGCCGAGTCTCCATGAGGCCGGGCACCCTTGCCAGCCCGGTTTCCCAAGAAAGCCAGCCCAAGACGACAACCCCGTCTCTCTTCCTCTCCATGGGATTTTTGGACAGATTGGTGCCCGCTACCTTGGCGAGGCCTCACTGCAGCCGCCTGACTCTTGGAGGCCTCATCTGCTGTCGAAGCGGCAGGAGCGAATGCCGCTCGTTCGTGTGTCGCTCCTGCCTCTCACGAGAGGCAACGAGCTCTGCCTGGAAGCCACACCCGCACTCGTACACTCACTCCTTCCTGCCCTATGGCCACGGCTGATGTCGTGCGTTGAGCGGGGTTCGCGTCGGGCACGAAGGCCCGGAGAACTGCAGCTTTCACCCCATACCTATTCCCCACCCCTGTATGTCAACCTGCTTCGAACCACCGCACACCGAAGTCTTCCACGCCTCAAGCATGGATGCGAGTTGCCCAGCTCCAGAGTCTGCTCAGACCGGCTTCCTCTCCGCCTGTATGGGAGTGCATAACCATGCTTGCAGCGTCGATCGTCAGTGTCCACTGCGTCCAATGGAGACGACCCGTTCAGTTCCCCCCCTGCCACCGTGTTGGCTCTAGGCACGTATTATCGTGATGCGGTTTAGCCTCTCCTGCAATGCTACCTGCAAGGGCGAACAGTTCCGCTGAAGAAGAAGAAGAACAAGAAGCGCACGGAAAGATGGAAGTTGTCATTGGCTCCCGGGGCCGGACCCGACTCCGGTACCTCACTGCGTATGATCTCCCGCCACGCTGCTGTTCTCGCCTGCTGGAATCGCATCGTGAGGTTCCCCATCCACCCCCTAAGCTTACTCTAATGTGTTAAAAAGCCTTCGTCTCATGACACTATCATCCTCCTTGCTCTGCGGTACAATGCCGTCCCAGCAGCACTCAACATGTCGGGGCTGGAGGCGTTAGCCGCTCTGTCTTTCGCCTGCAATATCCTCCAGATTACCGAGTCAGCCATCAAGTTCGCGGGCATTGTCAAATCAATACGCGACGACAAGCAAGATCTGGTCCTTTTGGGCCCCTCGTTGGAGCTGAGAGGCCTTTGCGAGAATCTCGATCAGGAGATAAACAGCCACCCAGACCAGCCACTCGAAAGATCAGGAGCTCTGCTTGGCAAAATTGCTGCCAGGACCCTGAAAGCAGCCGATGATTTACGCAAGGAGACAGACAAGATCTGCCTGAGACCTGGCAGCCCACGGCATGCTGTGCCCGGTGCCCTTCGAATCTTCTTCAAGAGACCAAAGATTGAGGGCCTCATCCGAAGTCTCGAATGGCATCAGAGCGCACTTGTGCCCCTTATGCTTGAGCGAACCAAGTAGGCACCCCACCGCCTTACTGCTAGTCCAAATTCTTGGTGTTTTCAACTGACGATCTCCCCCAGAGATCTCATGCAGAATGGTTTCGAGAGACAGATCCAGGAATTGGCTGTGCATCGCAAGGGCCTTCGGGAGTTCCTCCAGAAAAGCGCCGACAACGACGCCACGCTGCGAGCACAGATTTCTGCATGGGGCTGCTTACTCCAGCAGTCTTCCGAGAAACAGCACGAGAAGATCAGGGACCTGATTGATGCGACGGAGACCACTCGCGACACCGAGAAACAGCGATCTCAGATCCTCAAGAGTCTCCGCTACTCCAAGATGAATGCCAGACGAGCGGGAATCGATCCGCCTGATAAAGACACGTATCTATGGGCTCTTGAACTCCAGAGGCAAAGCAGCAATGGGCCAGTTTCTGCCATTCCCCTTTCCAACTGGCTGACCTCAAACGACAAATTGTACTGGGTCTCTGGAAAGCCCGGATCGGGCAAGAGCACTCTTATGAAGTTTGCCGCCCAACATGAAGAGACTCGACGCCTGCTTCAGCGAGGTAAAGAGGAGCCGGTTGTTGTGCTGAGTCACTACCTCTTCGAAACTGGGACTCCAATGGAGAAGAGCCGGAAGGGTCTCTTCTGCAGCTTGTTACACGAGCTGCTCGCGGGCCAGACTCGGGTTCTCGATGCTGCCCCCAAGCGGTACCCTGGTCTTTTGGCCAAGCGTGGACATGACGACTGGGAAGAGCCCGAGTTGCTAGATCTTTTGCTCTTCTCACTGGACCATGTCCCGTCCTGGAAGTGCATCTTCATTGACGGGCTCGACGAAACGGGCCGAGACGAAGAGAACCGCAAGCTGACTGCCTTTGTCAAGCAACTAAGCCAACGACCGCGAATTAAGCTTTGCGTCTCTAGTCGCCCCCAACTAGTCTTCGAGGATGCATTGCGCGGTGAGCCCCACCTGCGAATGCAGGACTTGACAAAAGAAGACATCGCTTCCGCTGTCTCGTCAGAGCTTTCCAACCTCGAGGACAGGATCTGGCAGCAAAGCTCCCAAGACGACGATATCCGTCACCGCATCGACCATCTGGCGGCCACTGTTGCGGACCGGTCTGAAGGTGTCTTTCTATGGGCTAAAGTGACCGTAAACAACATTCGATCGGGAGCCATTGGCGGTGACGACATCGAAATGATCCAGAAGCAGATTGAGGCCCTTCCGCAAAACATGACGGACCTCTATCGAGCCATGTTGAACCGGCTGCACGACCTCAAAGCGGAGTATCTTCCCTCGGCCGCTCAAATGTTCAACTTTCTGCTGGACACGGAGCCCCATATCCATGGTCGCCGCGAGGGTATAACTCGTCCTTCCGAGCTCAAGGATGTCTTCAGCTTTACGGCTTGTCAAGAGCCGGCGATATTTGAACAACTGCCGCACCATCTTTGCTCTGAGGGCACGTTATTCGAGCACGAAGGCCCTCAAGACGGGACTTTGGTTGATTGCGCTCTTTGCTCACAAGCTCGAGACAAATGTCGCTTGTGGACGCGAAGAATTGCCATGCGAACAGCCGGACTCTTGGAGTGCGTCACGCCCACAGAATCATCTTTGGAGCATTATTCAAATGCGGGAATCGCCTTCATTCACCGAACGGCGCGCGACTTCATCAAATCGACATTGGAAGGAAGGGACCTGCTGGCGGCAGATACAAGAACCCCTGAAGAGCGACACTCCCAGCTAGCCAAGCTCAGAGTCGTGTTTTGGGACATCAAATGGGACCCAAGCGACGTCGACGACTTGAGCGCCCTGTCCTTAACAGAAATCCTGAGCGATGACGGTCATTATCACACAATAGCCTGGTATTTACGCAACCTGCCACCAGACTTAAGCTCCGAGGTTCTCAAACTCTGGAAAAGGCTCGCAGACAGGCGCAATGACAGGCGCAATGACAGGCGCCGCAACGAAAGGCGCCATGACAGTTGCAATGACAGTCGCAATGACAGTCGCAATGACAGTCGCAATGACAGTCGCAATGACAGTCGCAATGGGGACCGGGATGTCAGCGTCCGTTTCTCCTACGAGCAAGGCTCCCATATGGAAATCGTGGCAACCCAGATATACTGGCAACGGGACAAGCTCTGGGATTTTGAAGAGGTGGTCGACGTGCTGCCTCAATACGCCAGCCAGGTAGACTTGCAGAGATGGATGGTTGACGCTTTCTACGGGCCGATGGACTCGTCCCGCCTGGAGCTGAAAGCAGAAGAATGGAAGCGGCACGATGACGGGCAGGATGTATATCCTTTCTGGAGGCCCGAACAAGCTTGGCCTGTCGTCTCCATGCTGCAAAGCCGCTGCGTTCCTAATCTTGTGTACGGAGGCCTAGCTGAGCGGGACCACGACGGCAAGGACAACGTCGCCTGTCCCGACTCCCCCTTGCAAGATGCCCACAGCAAAGACATCGAGACCGGCTACTTCAGCATCCTGTCATGTTTCCTCCTCAGGTTACTTGCAGGGAATATTTCCAGAAAGTGGCCCCGAAGCTATTACTACAGGACGTGGAGAGACTTCGAGTTCTGCCACCTTGGTCAACACGACAAATTGTGGAGGGCTTTTCTGCAGATGAATTTCTTCCTACAGAAGAATGTCGATCTCGAACACAAGACCTACTTCACGGTTCACAGGGAACACGGGAAATCGTCCCCCCTTTTTATCCAGCCTCTGGGCCTCCCCTTCCTCGCGGAGCGCCACCGGGAGACCAAGGTCTTCAGGGATCAGCTCTGGATAGTGGAGGCAGACGATCATGTGCTTCTGGGGCTGGTCGAGAGGTTCCTCGTGCGGCACTTCCCTCTGACCATAGGAGCAGTGGACCACCAGATTCAGTTTAGCAGAGGGCGCGTGTGTATGACGGTCCCTCCGAGCGACGATTGGGGTCTCGGCTCGGAGGCTTTGGTTCTCTCCGACGACGACTCGTTCGCTGTGTGGGGAGACATCGAGGCGGCTCTCATGACAGGCGCCCACGTGATTGACAGCTGGAGACATGTGGAAGAGGAAGGGCCTTTCAGGTTCCGGGGGTGGGTGCCCGATGACATGGAAGATGTCGTCTCGTATCCAGCGGCGTCCGACGAGCCTTTCAGGTTCCTAGAACACGGGTCGGACTACACTCGGCGGATCATCTCGCGATCGGTGGAGAAGGTCGATCCAATGGAGTACATTGACAGGCTGCGTGCGGAGAGAAAGTAGGACTGCTCTCTCGTCGAGTTCTGGCATCATCTCCGTAGACTATACAAGAGCTACTGCTTTAAATACCACAGGTTGTCGCTACATTTTCGCTACGGCGACATGTCCCTCCAAGACTCGCCATCCGGTTTCTTCCGCGCACCCGCCTCGGCAGCTCCGGCCTCGGGCGACCGCGATGGCGGTGAAGGCGGTGATGGCGCTCTTCCTCTGCCGGCGCCGTCGGCCTCGGGGAAGAAGCGCCACCGCCCGTCCTGCTCGCGGAAGCTGAACCGGCCCATCTTGGCGCGGCGCTCGAGCTCGTGCTCGCCGACGGGCGCGTCGGCCTTGGCCTTGTCGTCGAGGCCGTAGAAGAGCAGGGGCAGGAGGCTGGACTTCCAGAAGCGCGGCCGCGCGGCGGCGGCCCCTCCCACGAGGAGGTCCTTGACGATGACGCCGCCGACGACGACGAGGGTCAGGGCGAGCAGGGCGGCGGGGAAGATGAGCCAGAGGGGGTAGAAGCTCGTGCAGACGGCGAAGGTGCTGACGGCGCCTTCGGCCTGGGCCTCGCCGCCGCCGTACTGGGAGCCGGAGGCGCGCATCTGGTTGGTCATGGAGGCGGAGGCCATGGCGAGGCTGTCGCGCATCGAGTCGGCCGTGGCGGAGCCCCGGTTGAAGAGGCTGCGCAGCCACCAGGAGCGGCACTTGACGTCGCCCATGCGGTAGCTGAGCTGGCAGCGGTGGCCCGACAGGGTCTGCCGCGCGAAGGAGCCGAAGTTGCTGACGTAGTCGCGCGACAGGCCGTGCAGGCAGGCCCGCGGCCCGGCCTGGGTGCGGGAGCCGGGCGGCTGCTGCTGCCCGGGGCGGTCGGGCAGGGAGACGTTGACGACGTCGAGGTCGGGCGGCCACGTGGCCGGGTCGTCGTCGTCGTCGTCGAGGGCGTACGTGCGGTCGCCGACGCGGCAGGGGTCGGCGAAGCGGTACAAGGCCGGGTTCATGTTGAACGAGTCGCGGTGGAAGGTCGGGCGGTGGTAGATGTCGTCCATGGTCCCGTTGGCCTCGAGCAGCGGCTCGATCTCGCCCACCTGGGCCTCCTCCAGCCGCCCGTTCACCACGCCGCCGACCAGCTTCTGCACTCCGGGGTACATCCAGCACACGGCCGCGGTGATGCCCAGGCCCTCGGGCACGCCGGTGATGCCCGGCTGGCCCTCGTAGCAGCTTTCGCCGCCCGTGTCCGTGTCGTCGTCGTCGTCGTCGTCGCCCGTGTTGTCGCCCTCGTCGTCGTCGTCGGCGTCCTTGCGGTGGGAGCCCGGCCCGCACGGGTGGCGGTTGACGAGGATGAAGGCGGCGTCGCCGAGCCGCGCGTCCCAGCTCGGCCGGATCGGCGCCAGGTCGATGCCCAGGGCGGCCGCGAGCGAGCCGCCGTCCGCCGACAGGTCCCGGGCCAGCGGCGTCGAGTTCATGGCCGTCGACCAGACCCCGTCGACCCGGGGCTGGACCGACGTGCCGTTCAGCGCCGTGATGACCTTGGGCTTGACCCCGTGGCGGTACCTCAGCGACGGCCCACCCTCGATGTGGTACACCGTGACGTTTCTGTTGTTGTTGTTGTTTTTGCCGTCGCCCTCGGACTGGGACTCGGTCTGCGACTCAGTCTGCCGCACCGAGCCCGACACGTCGACGCAGTCGCTGGCCATGGCGAGCGTGGCGTACGCGTACGGGAGACCCGGCGGCGGCGGGAACGTGCAGTTGCCCGACGGGCACGCCACGGGCAGGTTGTTGGGGGGCCCACCCCCCTTCCTGATGCCCAGCCCGTTGACGAACGCCGTGACCAGGTTCTGCGGCAGGTCCGAGATGTCCATGTCGTCGTCCCGCGTCGCGATGGTCCGCAGCAGCAGGCTCTGGTTCAGCGTGCGCGCCAGGGGCACCGAGGCACTCGCGCCGGGGACGTCCCGGTGGCACGCCACCGTCTGCAGCGCCTGCTGCGTGAAGGCGCTGATCGCCAGCGAGACGACCGTGATCGAGGTCGCCAGCGTCGGGATGTTCCTGTGCCGCCCCCCGAAGGAAAAGAAAGAAAGAAAGAAGTCACTAGAGCGTTCTTTGCGTTGCGGGCGTCGAAACTGGTAACGGTAAGGTGGGTTATAGGGGACTCACAGCCGGGGGAGCGTGAAAAGGTAGGCGAGCGAGCCCCAGAGCCCGTTGCTCGCCTCCTCGTAGAGAGCCAAGTGGTACAGCGGCCGAGGCTCTCTGAACCAGTCCCACTTCAGGGACCGGATAACTATGAATTTTTCGACGGGCGTTAGTATTCGCGAGCAGCGCGCCTCGAAAAGACACCGGGGACTGCCCCAGTAGCAACAACCATACCCTCTTCAACGATAGTCAGGAGCGAGGCCCGCAGGAGCGTGGCCAGCACGGCGATGACGGTGCTGAGGTTGAGTCCGAAGTCCCACTGCGGCCGCTGCTGCTTGTCGAAGCCCGCGAGCAGCGCGACGATGGCGGCGAATATGCTCACGGCCACGGCGATCTGCACAAACTCCCACCTCCACAGGCGCAGGGTCGAGGGTGCCCGCCGCTGTGGCAACGGGCCATCTGGACGTGTCGGCTCTGCTGTCGTGTTCCTGGACAGCAGCTCGTATGAGGCCGCTTGGTGCGGGAAGCGAGACGCCATTCGAGCCACATCGGCGCGCGGCCTGGGGACACTTGGAAGGGGTTGAGGTGTCTGTGATGCGAAAAGACTGGTGTCCCGTCTTGTTATGGACGGACCCTCGGCGGCGATGCCTTCTGCCTTGAAGACTGCGCCTGGGGGAACTGGCAGGGATCATGTCCAGCTTGGCTGGCAGTGCTGGCCTTGAACCGCTCATTACGTCGTGATCGGCGCTTTGCTGACCCAGAAGTACCTTGCATATCGTCCCGCGTTCGACTGCCCACTCACCAGCCACCAGCGGCCACTTTTCGTGGATCGTCGCCTAGAATCTGGGCCGCTCGCATCGTCCTATTTCCTTTTCCACATGGTCAGCTAGCCCTACGGAACAGTTGACTGTTACGAATACATGATCTCGGAAATGTCGGGAAGTCTGCTCCAGCTCATCAGTGTAACTGCTGCAGAGCCGAGTTGCGCCTCTGTCGAGACACGAGCAACTGGGCGTCACACGTCAAGCCAGGGTTGGTCGCGTTTTGCCATGTATTTTGCCACCTGCTTTCGTCGCCGCACTAACGTTGCGGAGGATCCAAGTTAGCGGTATGATCGGCCTGCGCCGTCACTGAAGAACATGGTGTACAGTGGGCGGGGACGAGTCTGGGAACCAACGGCCCCTGATATTTGATTCCATCGTGGGTGAGGGGGGTATATCATTAGGGAGCTTGCTCAGCCAGCCACACGGCCGCATTTTGGCCGCGAGCACATCAATACATATTCCTGGTCAAAGTCTGGTGACCCGCATGCCGCACAATTTTCAAGTCCGTCTTCTGTTCTTCTGTGCGACTGGTGCCTCTAGAAAACCGCGCCGCCATGCAGGTCTCCCAGACAACGGGCACACATGAACGCGGCACAATACTTGGCAAGACTCAACAGGTGGTTTGTGGGTGGAAAACATGATGGTTACATGAGCAACAAGGCAGAACAGATACATGCTGGCAATAAGCGGAGAACGATTGAACGGCCGTGAACTCGTAAGCGAAACAAATAAGGAGACAATGCTATCCAAGAGGTGGGTATTTCATTTTGCTTTCCATCGGCCAACTGAAGCAGGATTCAAAGAGCGCCTTTTCATCGGCGCCAAATCGAAGGGGCGGGGCGTGGCGAACTGCCCTGACAGCCTGATTGCGTGGAGTTCGGAGATCGGAGATCGGGGCCCAGGCTGGACAGGGCTGAGATGTGCTCGACTCTTTCCGGATCTCAGGCAAGTCGGCCTGGGTGCCAAATTAGAACTCGCCTTCGCCGCCGCCGCCAGCAATACCAGCAGTCCAGAGGCCCATCAGGCCCCACCAGCTGACTTTCCAGCCGCGCCATAGACCTTCGAGGCCTTGACCCCGTCGGTAGACTGTCTCTGCCACCTTGGACTTGCCTTTCCTGCCGCGCGGCGGGCTCTTAGCAGGCGCGGATCCAGAGACGGCATGCGAGCCTTCCTCCGTGACAATCGAGTACATGGTGCCGGTAACTCCCTGATAGCGGCCAGGCGTGACAACAGTGTCGAGACGCCCTTGGCGGTCTAGAGCGCGAGCGTATCCAGGCTCGGCCAGGACTGCCATCTGCCCCCGTCGCAGGACAGTCTCGAGGGGCAGTTTGGCAAAGAGCGAGGCGCACGAAGTGCAGAATTTGGCGGCAGAAAACGTCGCAGGCGACAGCTCACGGTCGATGAGGAACTGGGATCGGAGAACAAGCGGCGTAGATAGAGTGAGGATTGGGTGGATGAGCGAGGTCAGGATGGTCGGCGTCACCAGTGACGGGGGACAGAGGTAGGAGGGCAACCGCCGCAGTGTCGCGAGAGTGCGACGGGGACCGCGAGAGGTCGGAGTGGCGATCAAACGGGTGCGGACCAGATCAAGGGGCGCCAGAATGAGTCCGGTCGCAACTGCGGCTGCTGCTGCGACGCAAAGAGAAGCCCACGGGTAGGGCGAAGCTATGTCGACCAGTTTATCGACATCATCCTTGACGCCTAGATCGGGGACATTCAAGAGGGCGCTCAGCAGGCTGCGTGACCAGTTCTCCAGTAGAGACTGCAGCACAGTATACAAGAAAGTGGCGTTTGTTCCTTTCCACACCCCCCAGGCGCCCTCCTTGGACCAGAGCTGAGATATGACGTCAAATAGAGAATCGGGTCGGCGGAGAGAGAGTTGATGGGGAGGACTGGACTTGTTGGAAGCACTGCCCGTGGCGCTCGCTGGGGTTGTGGGGGACTCGAGCGGAGAGTCGAAGCGGTGGTTGCGCGAGCGAGCTGATGGTGTGGGTGTCGCGTAGGGAACATTGGACGAGAAGTATGCGTTTTCATCGTCCTCGTCGTCATCGGACTCGGAGTGGTGGTAGTCGTAGATAGAAGCACGGGGGCTGGTGAGGCTGGGCCGCAGAGAGTCGACAAGAGGCGAGACGTGCAAGCCGCCGACATCGTCCTGCTGGCGAATTTGCAGGATGATCTTGGCCACCTCGAACGGCTGGGCCATGAGGACGGACGTGTACTTCCAGACCAGGTCGTCCACCAAAGCCTTGGCAGACTGGAGCGTCGAGGGGGAGTGGTCGTCTAAGAAGTCGTTGTAGTCCATGTCGGAGAACATGTCGCGCGCCCTCGAGGCGTACCGAGAGGCCTGAGGCGCCGACGAGGCTGGGCCGGTGGCATTCTGAGGGCGCGGAGAGGGAAACGAGGACGAGTCTAGTGTTTGCTGACCGATCTTTGGCGGGATGTAGTAGGGGCGTAGAGGATTGACGCCATCGCGGTTTGCTGGCGAGGACGAGGCCATGCTGGGCGAGGGGGCAGAAACCTGCCCGGTGGTGTGGAAGGCGAACGCAGTCCGTCTGGTGGTGGGCCCCTGGGCTCGGTCTGCACTATGGCGGCGTTGTGTGTTTCTGGCTGCTGACGAGGTGGCTGGAGGGGGGTGAGGGTGCCGGCGATACCAGGTTCTTGCGCAGAGGTCAGGTGTTGAAGAGGTTGGTCGGGTCGGGACTGAGCACTGCCAAGGTGGCACGCATGCGCGTCATGGGCCGCCGAAAATTTGGATGCGACGCCCTGAAGACGAGCCCGAGGCGCGACGATGTATACGAGGTCCTGTACGAGACTGGAGCGATCGCGGCGAGGTGGCGCAAGGTCGGGGAGCAATGGAATTGACGATGGGATGGATACGAGTACAAAGAGTTGAGGAGGGCGGAAAGCGCTATTATCACAACAGATCTGAGATGATGCCGTCCGTGCCTGCCGCATGAAAGACAGCAGATGAGTCGCAATGCGACTTCCACAGGCAGCGAGCGAGCGTGCGAGCCCGAGGGCAGTCGCGCCTGGGAACACCGCGCATTCCGACCCTGGCGCCGCTTCATGGATGATTGGCACGGCAATTGCAGGCACAGTACCTCTCGCCGGGTCGGACTTAAGTAGCTGTACTGGGCTGGGCTGCAGCGTTTGGCAGTAGACAATGTACCCGACCTTCTCACTCTCTTACGTCACGCACTACATCGGGTACTGCTTGCGCACTTCAACAGCGACGCCGAAGCGTGCATTTTGAAGAGGGAAAAGAGGAAACCGCGACCGCCATATGTAGATTTGGATGATCGTGTTTCTGGGTATTTGCTCAAGGTACATGTATGTGCTCAAGCCTTTCTGTCCATTTCGTCTCCTCGTGTGTCGACTTGATGCGAACATAGGACGAAAGGTTGCTTCAACCATCCGACCCATAGCTGGAGCCCCGTAACGCACATGTTCGCACCTTGCCATTGGCCAGTACCAGTGCAGGCGGGCGGGCATGCCCCATTTTGCCGCGATCAGCGAATCAGAAGAGCTCCGATTCTAGTTGCAGGCGAGAAAAAAAAAGACCGTCGCGACATGACGACTGCAGCACTCACAGCTTCACAACCCCGACCAAAGACCTCTGCATCGCGACCCGGTCTCCGCGACAGTCAGCCGGAACCGTTGCCAGACACATCCACCACCCCACCATACCGCCCAGCATAAACTCGTCAATCCCCGCAGCCTGACGCCCGGGCATTTCGCCAATCGTCCGCACCTGGCCGCTGGAGCTGAACTAGCCCCGTTGGTGCCCTGGCTTCCGCTCGGTCTCCGAGATTGCCTTCGCCCAAGCTAAACCTCGGCGACAAACATCACAATCTTCAGCTGCTTGCCACGCCGCATCGCTGCCCCAAGAACACCTCGCAGCCTCACCCACGACACAATGGCCGCGCCGAGATTTTTCTCAAGAGGTCTGCAAAGACTGACTCCCCCGGCGACCTTTGCACTGCGACAGCCTCGCGCCGTCCTTCCCGTCCCCTCCACCACACGCCGGCCCGCTGCCGCCACGATACCCCAGATCTGCCGCACAGCGACGGCACGCGCCTTCACTACTACGCCAGCTCGCAAGCATGGCCACATTGAGCCTCCGAAGGCCGGCGAGGAGTATGGTTCCCGGCACGAACGAGTCGCGCGGCTGCTGACAAACAACTAGGCTCTACGTCACCTTCATCGACAAGGATTCGCGCGAGCACCGAATAGCCGTGTCCAAGGGGGACAACCTGCTCGACGTGGCGCAGGCGCACGACTTGGAGATGGAGGGCGCCTGTGGCGGTTCTTGCGCCTGCTCGACCTGCCACGTCATTGTCGAAAGCCCCGACCACTACGACCGCATGCCTGAGCCCGACGACGACGAGAACGATATGCTGGATCTGGCCTTTGGCTTGACCGAGACCAGCCGGCTTGGGTGCCAGGTCATCATGGGCCCCGAGCTCGACGGCTTGGTCGTGCGTCTGCCCAGCATGACCCGCAACCTGCAAGCCAGCGACTTCAACTGATCGAAAAGAAATTATTGTGCGAACTACATACTGCCCCACTCGGCCAAGGTGGTGAGTGCCAGTGGGTAGGCACCGTTGTAAAGGGTGGACGAACCGCATGGTGGCGGCGAACGCCGCGGTGAGCGTCTTTTCCTACGAGCGTTGTTTAACATGGGAGACCCCAAGGCGTTCTAGGATCATGGGCATGCCGAGCCGAATTGCAGCGCCATCTTCAGAGCCACCACCTACAGGGAAGCTCTACAGGGAAGCATCCAAGAACCACCGTGGCAGAGCCAGAACCAAGCTTGTCATTCATGGCCAGGGAGGCCCCGCTGTGATTGGCTGGCTAATCTTGTACATTATATCGTTGACAGCATCGTTGGAATAAACCAGCCGACTCGGCATGTACGGACGCTCACCAGCGTTTCAAAACGGCCGAGCAAACACAAAATAAACCCAACTCAAGCATGTGCTTCCACGACTCGAACCTGGGGTTTATTGTTCAGCCGATGAAAGCCGACGTGCCACGATGCCAAAGCCGATAGTTTGTTATGCCCGGCATTTCGAAGCTTCTTTCTCGCGCTACTGTCTTGAGCGCGTCTACCATATAGGTAGGTTATGCTGTTTGCTTGTTCACAATACCTCAAAGAGGGCAACTTCATTCAATTAAGGAACTGCTCAATAATGGCCGCGGCTGGTTTCCCTTGATTACCAATTCACTCCGCAGGACCTTGGCTTTTGAACGGAATGGTTTTGCGTAGAAGGCACCGACGCTACTCGGATAGCCGATACCCGTATCGAGCGACGTGCAACTAACCCTGAAACTCCCTTTCTTCACTCTGCCGTTCCCAAAGTTTGTTTTCATAACCGTCTCTGTCGCCCGGACCTGTCAGGTTCCTCTCCAACAACCTGTCGCACTACCGGCCTGCTACGAGGCAGGAGAGCAAACTCACCAACGTTGATTTATCCGAGTGTCTATAGATGACATCCGTGATCGACGAAGGCGGCATGAGGTTCGAGAAAGTGCGGATTGTCACGGGCGAGGGCAAGTTCACTTGCAGCATGGAGTATATCGGGCTCTTAGGCGGGTGCTGGCGCGGGAATATCGAGTACAACATCCCTCCACCTAGGGAGAAGCCCTCCGACAAGGACGTTCGCATCGACTTCGCTCTGCAAAAGCCGCGTGCTCTGCGATGGACAGGCCCAGACCCTTCAGACGACTGAAGGCAGCTTTTGCAATGGGGCAGAATCGCGCTTGCAGCCAGGAGACGACGAAGGTGAGGATCGGGGCTGCGTCTGTGAGACTTTGCCAGGGTCGCCAGGATAAGTAGCTATGGTGATTACGAGGCCGGTCATAGGCTGCGACATCAGTTTGTCTCCATTCGTCGCCGTAGACTTTCCGCCTCTAAATTGATAAGTTATACCCTTCCTACGGGTTTCCTTCGCGCTGTCGGTGAAACTTTGAGTTGTCCCGCGACACATGCCCGCGTATCGTATGCCGTCCACAGTCTGCCGATGCTTCGATCGAACGCCGGCGGTGGCGGCCCTACCGACAAAGTCATTCCGGGGGACGGGGGCGGGGGCCCGATCTCTCGATGGATCCCGTGTGCGGTTTTTCCTTCCGTCTTAAATGAGAGGTTCAGCCGTACTCAGCCATACCCCCCCTCCCCTTTGTCTCTTTGCCGTGCGCTCGTGGCAATGAAGGCAACTCAGCTACCAACTCAGCTATTACCCCCCTGTTCGTTCTCTTCGCTGCACGCCGGTGGCAGTGGTGGCAACTCAGCTACCAACTCAGCTATTTGTACCCCTGTTCTCTTCGCTGCATGGCCGTGGTAATGGTGAAAAGATCCGAGACTGCTTGTGATATGTATCGCTAGAGTCCAATATTTAAATCGAACTTCTCTCGCTGTCTTCCAGGCACGTCTCCCCCGTGCCATCACGCAGCAAACTTCGGATACTGTTGTACAACATTGCCTCGGGAGGTCCTCGGTATTGCCCTTCTTCCCCTACCTACTTTACATACCTGGCAGGTTTCCAGCTTCGCCCAGTCAACCACATTCACCACCGCTATGAAAATCTCTGTCATTCTGGCCCTCGCCGGCTTTAGCTCACTTGGATCTGCTGCTCCCGATCCCCACTACGTCCAAGTGGGCTCGGAACAGCTGCCGCAATGGTGTCAGATCTACGTGTACGAGAATAATTCCTGTGCTTTGGAATTGACAAAGTGCACGACCAAGGGGAGGAGCAAGGCGCGGATGAACATGGCCGGATGCGAGTTTGAGACCGAAGCAATTGGTACTGCGCAGCCTTACGAGAGGATCCGGGTCGTCACGGCTGCGGGAATATACACATGCACCATGGCGCCGTCCGGTCTTCTGGGCGGGTGCTGGTTTGGAGATATTGATTACACGGTTGAAGTTCCGTTGTCGCCGCCCACTAGCAGGGACGTCAGGATCAACTTTGGACTGCAATTGACGCGATAGGTCCAATTGGAGGACAGCTTCGCAAATACACAGGATCCCCTTTGCCTCTTGGAAACCAGTCGCGTGACAGAATGTTCAAGATTCGTCGGTGAGAACACATCAGGCTTACCAGCGAGACTGATGATTACGAGGTCGGCGATGGGCCGCGCCACCAAGTTCCCATCTCGCTACCGTAGACTATTGAGGAACGTTGGTCACAAAGTTGGACAAGAGGTGGTGTTGATGCTGCAGAATCGAGAGCTGCGTAGTAGTCGAGCTCCCGGCCCATCCCTTCAGCAGGCTAAGAATCGCTGTTTTGACATGTACCTTGGTTCATTGATCACACTCGTCTCTCCCGGGCGTGAACGGGCATTCTTTTCTTCTTCTTCTTCTTCTTCTTCTTCTTCCCTCTGTGGCCCTCCGTTCCTCTCTCCCCTTGGGCCACCGGCCCCGCCGCCGCCGCCGCCGCCCCCCGTCACGCCTCCTCGATCCCGCCCTTCTTCAGCTTCCCGCCGCCGCCGGCGATGAGGTCCAGGAAGCCCTGGCGGCTCATCTCGTTGACGCGCTCCTCGCGGCGCGCGACGCCGTGGATCCCGTCGCTCTTGGCGCCGCGCTCCGCCTCGGCCGCGCGCTCCTGCGCCTCCCGCACCGCGCGGAACAGCATCACCACGCCGCGGTGCGCCACCTTCTTCAGCCTGCGCTCCCGCGTGCGCACCACCTCCGCGCTGCCTCCCCCACCTGTATCGGCGTCGATCATCTCGGCGTTGAGCTCGGCGGCGGCGACGACCCGCTTGCGCGCCGCGGCCTCGCTGGTGGGCGGGGCGAGGAACTCGTCGGCGCCGGTGACCACGTCGCGGACGCGGCCCTTCTCGGAGGCCAGGCGCTTCTGCTCGCGGAGCTGCTTGCGCGCGCGGGCGTCGAGGGCCGCGTCCACGGCTTCGCGGGCGCTGCGCTGCGCGTCGGCGCTGCGGCTCAGCAGGGGGTCGGCCCTGCGGCCGCCCGACAGCTTGGTCGAGAGGATCTTGGAGATGGACGTCGCGAAGGCCGAGGGGTCATTGCGCTTCGACTTGCTGTGCTTGCTGCTGCTGCTGTTCCGTTTGCCGCCGCTGGGGTCGTCCGATCCGGAGTCGTCGTCGTCATCCGTGCCCGAGTCGCCTTCTGACCCCGATCCGGACCCTGATTCTGACTCGGGGGCGTCTTTTGCTAATGCTGCCCCTGCCGTCTCGTCGTCGTCGTCGTCGTCCTCTGATGCGTCGCTTCTCTCCGCTGCCGCCGCCGCTGCCGCCGCGCTGGGCTTGGTTTGTGCTTTCCGCTTCTTGGACCGCAGGATCTTGGCCGCCTGCGCGGCGTCTATCTGGTCGTCGTCATCCGAGTCGGAGCCGGAGCCGGAGCCGGACTCGAGGTCGTCGACGGCGGCATTGTCGAGGTCGAGGTCGTCGTCGTCGTCCGAGTCGAGCAGATTGACGGGCTTGAAGTCTGGGTTGTCGTCCTCCTCGTCGGCGGCGGCCTCGGGCTCGTCCTCGGAGTCGCTGTGGTACTGCTGTCGGTGCTGCTTGGGGACCTTCTTCTGCTTCTTCGCGGCGCGGGGGAACTTTGCCTTGGAGGAGGAGGCGGCGGAGCCCTTGAACTCGTTGTGGTTGCGCTTCTTGGCGCCGGGGCCGGCCATTGTGGGCGGGCGGGCGGAGGGGGATGGCTGTTAGTGCGCTGGCTGTATTTAAGAGCTCCGTGTGATCGATTGCTTGGTCGAGTATGCCTGCTTCAGTGCGACGGCACGATTGCGAGGGGTGGTGGTGGTTGTGGTGGTTGTTGGTGGAGGTGAGTGGCTGGTTCGGTATCCTAACTTAGGCCTGAGTCGCTGGCACCGACCGCCTGCAGAGAAAAGTCGCTGGGGCCTTGACTTTTTTGGCGGGGCCGCCGATAAGATAAGACCTGACCCGCACGCCCGTGCCGACATGGCAAGGAACGGTTTCGGGCTCGCTCCCTATTGTAATGCACTGAACGACAACGCGGGATGATGATGAACAAGATACGTCTCAATGGCACATGCTACTTGGCTAGAGCTTGCATTGGTTCACGTTTTGAACCCTTGCCTTTTCTACGAGATTCCAGGTCTCCATTCGCATCATTATTCCACACAATCGCGGTTCTACCGCAAACCCAAGTGCTTCCAGGGTGTGCTCGGCTTACAGTCGCGCTGCTGAACAGTAACATCCATCACGCCATATATGATGTTCATTGAAAATTTTGGGATAACTGCGAGGATGTTCTCCGCGTGTCCTACTCGACTGCTTGTCTTGGCGACGCACAGAGCAATGGGGCGCAGCTGAGGCAATTTGGCCTGTCAACCTTACCTATCATCTGCGGGGATGCGACCTGGACAGCTGTGACAGCCTCGTCAAAATACTCAGACCTGCGCTTGGGGCTGCACAACGCCGACTGAAGCACGGTTTATCCCGGAGGCAAGGCAAGGTCGAGCGGTTGCCAAGCTGGGAGGGCAAGCCCTCGATGCTCTGCATTTATATTCGTAGTCCAGGTGATTTGCCAGTTTGCCTGGGTACGCAGCAGCTCCCGACTTGTCTGTTCGTTACGTCGCACTGCTTGCCTGCTGATGAGAGTCGTAGGAGAAGAAGGCAACAGAATGTCTGCCTTCCAGCCCCGGGACGCATGGGAGCGGGGGCAAGGCTCCATCCATGGCTGTCTTCCATGGCAGGATGCGGAGCATCGAGTCGAAGGCTTGCACAGCCTGGGCCACTAAGTTAGGTAATCAGGCTGGGAGGGCGGGACGGCGCCCAATGAGACAAGATTCAAAAGTATCACGCATACAACGTATCGGCACCTGTTTCCCATGTGCCAGCGCGTTTCTAATCCGATGACGTGCCGGCCTACCACCATTCCTGGCATCTCACTCGCGTGTTCTTCCGCGCTGCGGTCAGCCGGCATGTTCTACTCGTACGGTGGGTGCCAGACAGGGCAGCCGTCGGGCTAGATTTAGGTGAACAGTGACCTGCCTCGCATCCCTCGATCTGAAGTAACGTTAAAAGGTCCATTCACCCCACATCCGTTAGGTACTCTGCTGGATTATGGGCGTCGCTGGCCACGGATTCTCGCTCTCGATTGGATCCATTGGGTCTCCCGAGACACGTCGCAGCCTCGCCCATCGCCAAGGAAGGCACTCATCAGGCTTCTGGCAGGTGCGACCGAGCGGCTGCTGCACGTGATGAACATCAGAGCCCTAGGTTGCGTCCCGCCTTTGAACCCTTCAAAATCTACCAGAACAGAAGTCCGGTTTCGTCCCTCAAGCTTCCAAGTTCCCTTGCGAACCTTCACGCAAGTCTCCGGCACTTGAGTCATGCATGTGGCAGGGGCTCTTCACTTCGTCACGCGGGCGACTGGGTGGAAGCAGTCTGCTCGCGTCACTTGCATCTTGTTATCGACATTATGGATCGCTTTGGTCGCAAGTCTCCTTGTCGTCGCGCTTAAAGCTGACAGCTTCAACAAGGTCTGGCTGTTCCACACCAGCGATTGCGCTTCCGGAAAAGCCGGTCGGATCAACACAGCTCTACACTTGCTTATCAATGCTGTTTCAACGTTGATGGTAATGTCAAGCCACCTTCCTTCAGGGATCTGAGCATCTGATGATAATTTGCTAAGCTTGTATTCAGTGCGTTGCAGAAACGCTTACTCGTGCGGCAACCAAACGCCAAGTAAAGCTGACTGAGTGGTAGTCTTGCCTCCAGCAACTTCTTCATGCAAATCACCAACGCGCCGTCCCGTGAAGAAATCGACTCGGCTCATGCAAACGGATCTTGGCTGGGAATCGGAGTCCCTTCTATTCGAAACGTATTCAAGGTCTCGCACTTCAAAACAGTCTGCTGGACAGTGCTGTGTCTAAGCTCCGTCCCCATTCACCTTGTCTTCAACTCGACCATCTTTAAGACCGACTACAAAAGTCAAGAGTTCAATGCTATATTTGCCAACGAGGCCTTTCTCCACGGGGCAAGTTACCACCGTCCAGGTGCCGCTCTTCGACCCCAAGGATGGGGGCCAATCGATCTTCCGGACTTTGACGACGCCATGACGGAGAGACCTACGCGCCTTGGTTCTCAGGCCTACACATTTGGCTCGTCTCGGCCCATCGAGCATGCAGCGACGGCAGGCAGCCATTGGGCTAACATCTCCGCGTACGACTGCTACCTGCATTACGCCGCGAGTTGCGATGGTCTCACAATCTTTGGGGACGTCATCCTCGTTATTGACCAGCCTGAAGGGTGGACTCCCGAGCGAATTTGGAACCTCACTGCAGGAGAAGCTGACGCATGGCGTGCCTACATTTCACTGAATGAGTCTCACAGCCTCTTATTCTACGATTCCTACACAGTAAAAGGCTCGAGGGAAGCTCATCAGATGGCTTGCCACAACACCTTCTATGCGAACATGTTTCATGGTTTTCAACCAAGGCCGATCGACTCGCCGGGACTCTATTGGAAAGTCAATGAGCAAGGTCCATCTTTCGTCAAAGATCACGGGCTCTCTCTCAACGCTTCAATATTATCCGTCACTACATGCCCGTCCTCGAAACCGAGGAAGAACTGCACAGCTAGAATCCTCCAACCCGCAGCCGGGCCGCTTGAGGTCAAGTATTGCTTAGCAGACCGTCCAAGCACAGAGTGCCATGTTGGTGCCGTCCCCGGGACACTTCTTATTGTCGTTATCTGTCTTGCCATCAAGACAATTGCTGCCTTTGTTGTGACCATCGTTCTGGAGAAAGCCGAGCAAATTCCAGTCATAACTTTAGGCGACGCCATGAGCTGCTTTATCCAGGACCCCGACACGGTCACGATCGGTTTATGCACCATGACACGCCACCGAGCGTAAGTGCCAAATCTCCCGCTCGCCGTCAGAAGTATGAAGCACATGGATAACGGTGCCCAGCAGAATATCGATGATGACGGAACCTCAAAAAGCTGTCAAACTCTTGCCAGAGTCCTGGAAATCTGTCAGACGCACGCAAGCGTCGGCGGTTCCATGGCGTGTTTGGTTAGCCATCTACTTCCTTCTTACTATTTCTATTACCCTTGTGATATATTGGTGGCGTCAAGACTTCGCCAGGGCTGGCAACAGCTTGTGAGTTATCCGTTCTTTGGGCAGTCTGTGTTTGAACAAGCCGAAACGCGTGCTAACAATATCACAAGCCGTGGGTCTTTTTGGCAAGCAAGCAACCAACTTTACATCGACCTTCCGTATGTGGAGTTTACGTCCGCCATTCTGATTGCCAACTGTCCCCAATTACTGCTCTCACTTTGCTACATGGGCTACAACAGCCTCTTCACAAGGCTTCAAATCGCTCTTGAATGGGGACAACTCGGCTTAGACCATAAGCCTCTAAGAGTCACTAATCCAAAGGTACCTAACCTATCAAATGCACTAACCACACATGAACGACTGTGTCGACATCAGTACTAACATCACAATCATCCCAGGGTCATCAACGGTCTACTTATTGGCTACAGCTCCCTCTGAAATACGGCGTTCCACTGATAGCAATCAGTATTGGGCTCCATTGGATCCTATCGAATTGCATCTACGTGTTCATTTGTCGAGGAGGTATGTCGCCCGTGCATGAATCACTCTGTCTTCTATTTTTATCGCAACCCCAGCTGGGCTCTGTACTGGTTGCATAGGCAGTCACTAAAGTTGGAATAGACTACATGGAGGACTGGCAAGCGCACGACCCAGCGTTGCCGGAAGATGCGGCAGTTGCTCTGGGGTATTCGCCCATAGCATTATTCGTCATGTTCGTCGTATCGCTGGTCCTGATATCTATTCCTATCGTGCTGGGCATGCGGCGCCTACCCTCAGACATGGTCATCGTTGGATGCAATTCCCTAGCCATCTCAGCAGCTTGTCACGTCTCCCCTCTATCCGATCCCGGGGACCACGACGGGGGCATCACTGCTCCTACCGACGACAACGAGCCGGACAACAGCGCTGATACCCTGGAAACCCCAGACATCGGGGCCGGAGGCGATTACCTCGCTGTCAACACCGGGCCAAGCGACTCAGGCAGCGCCCGGGAGAGCATTGAAATGACGCAGATGAGCCGCCGCAACAGCCTCGAACTTACAATCACTCCGCATACCACTTTGAACGACCCGGCTGCGTCCCAGCGACGACTGCTGCTCCCGCAGCACGAAAGCGAAGAGTCACTCCCCACGGACGACGAAGACGCCGCGCGCCGGCGACGCGCCGAGATCGCCCAGAGCAAGCTCCGGTGGGGCATCGTCAGGATGCCCGCCAGCTGGCAGGATAACTTCGAGACGGAGCAGCACGTGGGCCACCTCAGCTTCGGCACGGAGGAGAGCGGCGTCCAACCGCCTGTCGCCGGCCAGCTGTACGCGTAGGCGCGAAGGCGGATTCTGTGCCTTGGGGCTGGGATCAATCTGCTTGAGCGAGTCGGCGGTCAGTTGGTGAGAGTTTACTTGAATGGGACTGGATGTGGACAGCGTGCGAGGAAGCCAGATCGCAGCTTGGTCGTGGTCGAGAGCAGCACGCAGACCCTGCGAGGGGGGCTGTATGGCTGGGGTCTGGAACGGTGCCCATGATTGTTGGGTGTCGCACGGTTTGGCCTAGTAGGACTGCGCTCCTGGGCGCGCGAATGATGAGCCCGAGTCGGGTAGGCGATCCCGTTGCTAAAGCTGTGATACACAGCGCTCGCCATTTCTTTTGAAATTCCAGTAGCCGTTGACAAGTAAGGTACTTTCCATAGCAGCTGGTTGAGTTGGTTTGGCAGGTACCGGAGTGGAGGACATCGTGGAAGGTGCGATCAATGTTCCACAGGCCATGCGACCTTTCAAATGCTGCACCAGTCCCAGTGCCGTTTTTCGTGCGTGTGTGCAGATGCAATTCCCATAAGCTATGCCTGTCGGCTCTCCAGAAACTGCTGCAGACAGACACCTCAAGGGAACACACGAGCCGATCGTCGTTGTCTCCCGAGGCCCTCGTGTGCCCCGCGACCACGCGATCCACCCATTGCCCCGGAGTCGCACGACGCCCCCGCGGCGATTCAGAGCGCAAGTCCCGTTCCCACCGGTCGACCGCTGCGCAAATCCCGGAGCGTGGCCGAGAGAGCCGAGATTCACCACGGCATCCTCCGCTTGTCTAGGATATCCTTATCGGACAATACCTTGAAGCTGTCTTCCTAACTCACCCCACTTCCCAGGGAAACATCATCGCAAGTGCCGAGTCGATCGTCGCGGGAGATGCCGTCTCCACAGCGTGCATGTCACATGCTCGTCGTATCTTATGCTAATCTGATGTGCGAATAGGTCCGAGGCGCGGTTTGGCTTGGTGATTTATTGGAGAGGCACGCCCAGCCCAAGAGCAGATGGCGATGAGAGGCGGTCACCGACAAGGCTTCGATTGTGCGGCGGGACGCAGGCTCGTTTCCGAGGTTGGGGGCGGCTGCTTGTTGGTTGGGGCGGCGCTCACGCGCTCACATGACCACTGTTGTTGCGGCCTGACCGCACAATCAAAGAAAGCGAGTCATGGGCGAGGGGTCTGGACCTAGAGACGAGGGGAAGCTGCGGTGTAGCCCTCTCGAGCCGGTGCGCCGTCAGTTGGCTGGAGCAAGCGCTGCTGCAATACTCTCCAGGCGGTCTTGCCGGCTCTTCGACCTGGACCCCGCTCAGGGACGTTCTTTGATTGCAACAAAGCAACAGGTTGTGCCGTCGCTGCCGCCGAGATGAACACCGCCGTCGGCATGCGGACCCGTGGTAGGGGGGTCCCCGAGGTGCGGAGCAGGCGAGCAGGCGAGCAGGCGAGGTGGAGGTGGTCTGATCCCATTCTCGTGCGAAAGGCGGAGTTCCCGGCTGGGCTTGCCAGGAGACAGGAGAGTCCATCGAACATTCAGGAGATCGACCCGAAAAGCCTCACTCACAACAAGGTTGTTTGCCGCCTGGGCGTCGAGACCTGTCAGGTTCATCCAT
Source organism: Hansfordia pulvinata (assembly GCA_006538405.1). Classification (NCBI taxonomy): domain Eukaryota; kingdom Fungi; phylum Ascomycota; class Sordariomycetes; order Xylariales; genus Hansfordia; species Hansfordia pulvinata. The sequence continues at coordinate 2,717,320 of BJKQ01000007.1, read as the reverse complement.
CCATCCACCCGCCACCCTGCCGTCTGCATTTTCACAGGCCCACAACAAGGCAGAAGGGGAGAAATTACACGGAGCTCGCGCTGGGGAGCCCGTCTGGCCCAGCCCAAGTCCGTCGGCAGGGATGGTGACGGGAGAGTGCTTGACTGTTTGCCTGTACTCACTGTGAGAACTGACCGGATGGCGGCGGGGCACACGATAGGCGTACACGCGCTCGGCAAGGTGGTTGGCTGGCAGCAGGCCTCGGAATCAGGAACCGGGCCCTCAAATCAATCTGAGTGATCTGGCATTTTACATGAGACAGCTGAAAGCGCCCTGCCCCGAAAGCCACAATGTCGTCGTATTGGTGGCGCGGCTGCTTGCCCTGCCTTGCAAAGCTTTCAAGGGGCAGGTCTACCAACAAGTAAGTAACGGAGTGCTTGTAGTGCGTCCTTTTTTCTTTCTTTCTCTCTCTCTCTCTCTTTGTCGGGAGGCGCAGGTCAGCGTGGATGATCCTGGAGGGAGCTACGGAGCCAGCCAGGACCCCTTCACGCGCCCCCCTTGCGCGTGCAGGGGCGGGAATCGGGTGGGATCGAGGGACCCAAAGCCTGCCAGCCTGCCAGCCCGTCCTTGTTGGTGCCTGAGGAGCTTTGGGCTTTATCGGGTTTGTGTGTGAGGTGTGTGGCAGAGGACCTGCAGTGTGTGCTCGCACGAGCGAGTACGTGCGACTTCTTCAATCCTCCCCTCGAACCTGGTCTGTTTGCTGACTGCTCGAGGTACCTGATTCATCGAGAGGACTTGGCAGCGGAGCTTCTTTCGAGCAAGATCGACACCTGCGTTTGCCGCCTGCTGAACGAGAGCAATCCCATGCGCACGAGTACCATGCTCTCACGCTGTCCACTCGTACGAGTAAGTTAAGTAGGTACCTTACTCGGTAGTCTCATCAATTCAGCCGGGAGGGCCAGCAGATACGAAGAATGGCACCCACGGACCGGGTGTCAACGTGGGCGCGCACATGAGGCGTGAGAGATTGGTTGTGGCGCTCGAGATGCGTGTCGGGCCGTGCTTGTGCGACGAGTCCTCTGCGGTTGCGAGGAGGCGGCTGGGGAGAGAGAGTAGCAGTGGCAGCGGCCGCAGCGTGACCTGATTATGATGCTGGTGATATTTATTAATCGCAGATGTCGTAGGTGAGTGAGTAGGTAGGTAAAAAGAGAACCCCTCTGCCCCTACTCGTACAGACGTGATGTAAGTGAAGCGGCAGCTCCAGCGAAGCCAGGAGCGAAGATCCTTCCGCAAGAGACGAGATCCATTTACGCCATGTGGACCCCCGATCGAGGATCCCCCCCTCCCCAACGGCATTGTGCAGCCAATGACCGCGGGTAGAGCCCTGAGTGCCTGGCTTGGTTGACGCCGGGATCGAGTATGAAGGAGGGTCAGCCGCTGCTCCGCACATTGTATGGCTAATGCAGGGATTTCAGGGGAAGAGACTGCGCGATCGAGAGAGAGAGAGAGAGACAGTGACATACTCGTACGAGCACTCGGTAGACGCACGGCCGTGGGGCACGGCAGAGGCTGCCTGCTTCTGAAACGAGCCACTGGGTCCTTCATCATCTGCCAGTGTGTCTGTCCTGTCCGTCCTGTCTCGCAGTTTGTTGCTGACATAATACCATAGCATTGGGGAGTGAGGAGGCACTGTTCCCACGAGAGAGGACAAAGAAGCAGTAGTAGTACGAGCAGCAGTGGCATTACAAGTACCTAGGTAGTATGTGGTCCTCTCTCGCCGCACTGCACTGCATTAGGTACTCGTACAGCAGGTCCCCGGTCCCCTTACCTCTATGCTCAACGCCCAACCCGCAGTGCCGCAAGTTCGTTTGTCGGCCGGGCTGTGGTGGGGATCGGCGGGAGAGGGGAAAAGGGAGGGCTTTCGAGAAGAAGAAACGCGGCAGGGATCATGACTCTAGCCTGTTCCTGGCCCTCTCCAGCTCTTTATTCTCGTCGGTACACACGGTACACCCGACTTGACGAAAGATACTCGTAAACGTCCTCTACATTAGGTGGTAGGTAGGTACCTCTTACCGCCTGCTGGCCAGATCCCGGCACAGAGCCATCTGCTTGAAACACGCGCCGACAATGCGGTCGACCCCCGCCCGGCCGCACTTATACGTTCTCCATGTACTGCATCCCAACACCGGGAGTACCCAAGCACCCAAGGTAGCATCCATGGAACCGGTACGAGTACACGAGCACACATGCAAACGGGCGTATAATAGCCGCCGGCCGCTGTTGTTCGTCGCCGTCGCCCTCCTCACCCGCCTCCCTCCATCACTGACTTCACACTCATTCTTCGTTCTTTGTTTGCTTGTGGTGCTTGTCTCCCCCCCAAACGGTCCAGCCGTGCTGCCGGTCCCATTGTCCTTCTCTTTCGACTCCCCCTCCAAGCTCGACGCTCTTTTTATCCATCACCACCGGCCCCGCCGTCTTGAACCGACACGCCTCGACGGCATCGGATCACCACCACACCCACTCTCTTTCTTATCTTTCGACCCGTGGTTCCCGCCTTGCACCCTTCCGCGAGACCGGGATATCTTCTTCCGCATATATACTCCTTTTGCGACACCTTGAAAACCGGAGAAACCGTTCACCCAACCCGAGAAAATGCGCTCCCTCCTTCTGACGCTACTGGTGGCCAGCCCCTTGGCCGCCAACGCCGCCGTGGGCCACGGCCGCCGGGGCAAGGACTGCGAAGAGGGCAAGGCCTCGCCCTCGCCGCCGCCGCAGGAGAACAGGCCCGCGCACGGCCACGGGCACAAGCACGCGCACACCCGCACCATCACCCACTACGAGACGGCCACCGCGGGCGCCGGAGCCGGGGCCGGAGACGGAGCCGGCTACCAGGTGGAGACCTCGTCGGCGCTGGCAGTCACCGGGGGCCCCTCCCCTCCACGACCTTCGTCGTGGTGCCCTCCAGCAGCGCGGCGCCCGCCCAGCCCCCGCAGGACACGACCTGCACCGAGGAGGAGGGCGCCGGCCCCACCGGGGCGCCGCCCCAGACGACGTCCTCGGCCGCCGCCGTCCAGCCCACCGAGACGGAGGCCTACTCGACCTCGGCCGCGAAGCCCACCGAGACCCACGAGACGCAGACCTACACGCCCACCGCGGTCCAGCCCACCGAGACCCACGAGACGCAGACCTACCACCCCACGACCACGCAGCAGCCCACCAAGGAGACCAGCACCGAGCAGGCCCCGACCTCGACGCACAACGGCGGCGGCGGCGGCGGCGGCGACGCCTACGCCTCGGCCACCGAGGTGCCCGCCTCGGAAGGGCCCACGAAGCAGTGCGGCACCAACGACATGCTGCACCTGGACGACATGCCGTTCTTCGTCAGCAACAACCTGTACCACTCGGGCCAGATGAAGGGCACGCAGTGCACCGACTTTGACGCCGTGCTCGAGACGGCCGACGAGGCCAAGACCCCGCTCGTCCGCTGGACCAGCCGCACCGACGTGGTCAAGGAGGAGCAGTACATCGACCTGTGCAAGGGCTTCTCCAACATTGGCGCCGCGCAGAACACAAAGGTCCGCCTGAGCGAGGTCAAGAGCATCCCCACGTACTTCCAGTGGGACCGCGAGGTTCACGGGGAGGCTGGTTCTTTCAGGGGTAAGCTTTCCACTCTCTTCTTCTTCTTCTTCTTCTTCCCCTTTTGATAAGACGGTAAAGAATATCCCATGCTAACAAGTCTCCCAATGCACAGGCGGCAACGTCTTCGACCTGATGGTGGCCCCGCAGGAAGGAGACACGACGTCGACCGACTCGGTCGAGTTCATGCTCTTCCTCCAGACCTGGGGCGACCAGCGGCCGATCGCGTGGAACAAGCCGCCCGTCGCGACCCCGACCATGTTCGGCACGACCTGGAAGGTGTACGAGGGCAAGAACGAGGGCAACGGCGTCACGGTGCGCAGCATGATGCCCGACACCGACATGGGCGGGCGCTTCCAGGGCGACCTCAAGGAGTGGGTCGACTTCATCGTCGAGCAGGGATGGGCCAGCACGGGTCTGTACCTCAACGCGCTGACGGCCGGCAGCGAGATCTTCTGGGGCAGCGCCACCATGGAGGCCACCGTCGGCCTGAGCATTGAGGTGAACAGCGGGGAGCACGAGTACAACTGAAGAGGCTCCGGATGTCCCGAGAGGGAAGGAATCTCCCTCCTCCCCCTTATGTTTATCCACGCTTGGATAAGGACGATGAAGATGTGTTGGATGTTGGCCGGCCGCGCGGGACTTGTGTAATGTTTCCCTGGAACGGGAGGCAGGAGGGAGCCTGGCACATGACGCGGCGTGGCGGAGAGAAGAGTCTTGATTTCCCACTTCGATTCTTTCTAGAGTATATTTTGGAATTGACCAATTTTTTCGACGCGGGGGCTGCGTCCCCGTGTTGGTGTGTACAAGCCGTCGACTTTGCGTTGCCATTTATTAGTCGTCTGTTCGGGTGGATTTCGTGAGCGTTCTACTCGAATCTGGCGTGATTCACCCCCTGAAGCAATTGCCGGCATGGATGACACAGGAGGGGCCCCGGCTTACGGGGGAGAAACTAGGGGCCCGGGTACGCCGGCAACTGGCTGGCGGGGTTCCATCACGGGGCAGGGGTCGCGTGTGGCGTGTACGAGTACACGGTGACACGGTAGGCGATGTCGCGTTGAGCTGGACGCCCCGATGCGCCCCTGAGATGGCGTCGGTACTCTTCTCGTCTGCCATATAGGTAATTCATGTAATCGTGACAGACACTGGGACCGACTTTGTCAGCGGATATCCGCCTTGACAGCTTTGAACTCATTCTTCTCACCCACACTCAAAGATGGCAAGTCCATCGGGGACTGAATCTGAAGACAGACTACTGGCTCTCGACTCGAGCATAGGTAGGTACGCATAGTACAGCAGAACAACGTGCTCGACGCTCCTATTCACTAACGCGTACTGGTCAGGTACTGGTGATGGCCGAGTCTCGATGCGTCCAACTCGCAAAGTGGGGCAGGCCAAGACGGTCCAAGAGCGACGCTAATGCTTACGTGCCCCTGACTTAACCCTCTACGGGATAGGCCGTCATCGTAACCAACGTGTAGAGGCACTCGTACACGGGCACGTACTCGCAGCCACAGTAGCCCCAGGGATGCACATCGCCACCGGCGCGCCCATCCGCGTCGACGGCCGGCTGGAGCCCTGAGCCCAGGGGGGGACGAGGCAAACCCTCAATTCAACTGCCTGACCTACTAACCAACCTACCGGGAGGGAGACGTGCAGTCAGTCATTAGCAGAACACCACGACTCCCACTCGGGCTGTGGTGGCCGTCTCTGACCAGTCCCCCTCTTCTTCCCTCTTTCTTCCTTCCTTTCCCTCCCTCCGTCCCTCTCTTCCTCCCCGCCGTCGATCGCCGCCTCTCCGCAGGCCATGCTGCCGATCTCGAGACACGCCCTCCACGACGACACCGACGCCGGCAACCTCGACCACCACCGCCACCACCATGCTGCCCTATACCTCTAGCAAAAAGGCGCGCTTCGCCCAGCTGCCCGCCCCCTCCACCGCCCACCGCCGCAAGAGCCACCACTTCGCCCCCTCCTCGCGCCCTCGCACCCCCTCCACCTGCCTGCTGATCCTCTTCGCCTGCGGCCTCACCCTGCTCTACCTGTTTTCGCGTTCCTCTGCCGACTCCTCCGACCCCGGCCACTCGACCTCGTTTCCCCCCAGCAAGCAGAAGCAGCACCACCAGAAGCACCAGCCTCCCCGCTTCGTCAAGAGCAGCGTCGACTGGTCCGCGCTGCCCAACGCGCACCCCATCGACGGACCCCTGACGCCGCTGCCCCGCGGCGCGCCCCGCCAGCTGCCCCGGGTCCAGCACGACTTCGCCTCCGATGCCGCCCCGTCCGCCGAGAGCGCCAAGATGCAGGAGCTGCGCCGCAACGAGGTCCGCGCCGCCTTCACCAAGAGCTGGAGCTCCTACCGCCAGTACGCCTGGCTGCACGACGAGCTGTCCCCCGTCTCCCTCGGCTGGAAGGACACCCTCGGAGGCTGGGCCGCCACGGTCGTCGACAGCCTCGACACCCTGTGGATCATGGGCCTCGAGGAAGAGTTCCGCGAGGCCGTCGCCGCCGTTGCCGAGATCGACTGGGCCGCCGCCCTGAACTCGGCCGAGCAGGAGGACGACAGCGAGGACGAGGGCGAGGACGAGGGCCCCTCCTGCAACTTCTTCGAGACCACGATCCGCCACCTGGGCGGCCTGCTGAGCGCCTACGACCTCAGCGGCGAGGCCGTGCTGCTGCGCAAGGCCGTCGAGCTCGGCGACATGCTGTACCTGGCCTTCGACACGCCCAACCGCATGCCCGCCTTCTGGCTCGACCTGCGCCGCGCCCGCGCCGGCAAGGGCCAGACCGCCGGCACCCGCGACCCGTCGGCCTCGGTCGCCTCGTCCTCGCTCGAGTTCGCCCGGCTCGCCCAGCTGACGGGCGACGACCGCTACTACGACGCCGTGGACCGCGTCACGCAGGTCCTGGCCCGCACCCAGAACGTGACCCGGCTGCCGGGCATCTGGCCCACGTTCCTCGACATGCAGTTCGCCGACCTGGCTGGGCTCGACGACGGCATGCCCAACAGCTTCACCCGGGACCGGGCCTTCACCCTGGGCGGCTCCGCCGACTCGCTCTACGAGTACCTGCCCAAGACGCACGCGCTGCTGGGCGGGCTCGAGCCGGTCTACGAGCAGCTGTACCGGGGCGCGATGCGCCAGATCGAGAACAGCCTGCTCTTCCGCCCGATGATGGCGCCCGGCACCGGCACCGGCGGCACCAGCGACGCCGACCGCGACATCCTCTTCTCCGGCTCGCTCGACTTCCCGCACGACGACGAGCCCCGCCTGCACGCCGAGGGCCAGCACCTGGCCTGCTTCGCGGGCGGCATGTTCGCCCTGGGGGGCCGGCTGTTCGACGACCCGGGCCACGTCGAGATTGGCGAGCGGCTCGCCCGGGGCTGCGCGTGGGCCTACGCGGCCTTCCCCACGGGCCTGATGCCCGAGGTCTTCAACATGGCCATGTGCCCGAGCCTGAAGCCGTGCGGCTGGGACGCCAAGCTGGCCGCCGCCGCGGCGCCCGACATGCCCAAGGGCTTCATGACGATCCGCGACCCGCGGTACATGCTGCGGCCCGAGGCCATCGAGAGCGTCTTCGTCCTGTGGCGCGTGACGGGCCGCCCCGAGTGGCGCGAGACGGCGTGGCGCATGTTCCAGTCGGTGCGGCGGTCCACCGAGACGGCCATGGCCTTCTCGTCCGTCGCCGACGTCAACGTGCGCGGCGGCGCCGCCCGCACCGCCAAGACGGACTCGATGGAGAGCTTCTGGACCGCCGAGACGCTCAAGTACTTCTACCTCATGTTCGCCGACCCGGCGCTCGTCAGCCTCGACGACTACGTCTTCAACACCGAGGCGCACCCGTTCAGGCGGCCGCAGCGGGGGTCCGAGTAGGGCGCGGGCCTCCCCCTTCCCGCGGGGGTTTTTGTTTGTGTGCAGCGGTCGTTTACTTCTACTACCATTCCATAATTTGTCACTATATGATACCCAAGCAATTTACATTTTCTTTTTGATTCACTCACTGGTGTGTTTCTGGGCGTAATCGCCAGTGTCGATGTGAGGTACCACTCCCGTGGATTTACTATAGGGGTAGGTATGATAATTCGACTGGACGAGGGGGTGTCTTTTCCGGGAAGAGAGTGAACATGATCGAATGTGTGGTATGGCGGGCAGGGGTCGGCTGAACATGCCCGAGTTACGAAATCAGGTTGCCGCGTTGACGCGAAGACGAGCCGTGACATCTGCCGTAAATATCGGCAAAGACATCTTGTTGAGCGTATAAGAAATCCCATCTCGGGTGTCAAGACACATCTCGGGTGTCAAGACCCAGACCACGAAGCCCAGACGTACGGTAACAAGCACAACACTGCTCTGGTGCTCGATCATATCTTCGCAGCATACGTGTAACTAACTCTTCCATTGAGGTCAGCGGCGCACGTCTATCGGATTCATAGCCCCGGTAAGGATGACTACGAGCAGAGGCTCGGCATTTCTACCCTCCCAGCCCCGGCCCCGGCCCCGGGGCCTCCCCCCTCTCGCACCGCTCGACGCTGTCCTCCCGCAAGCTGTCTCCGCCCCCGTCCCCGCCCGCCGTGCTGCCGCCGGTATCCCCCGCGCGAGGTCCAGCTGGCTCTCGTTGGTGGTGGTGGTGGCCTGACCCGCGCGGGTTCCTCCGTCGACGGCGGTGCCCTCGGCCAGCGAGGTCCAGCCGAGCCCGCGGCGGATGCGGTTCATCTTGTCCCTCCTCTCGATCCTCGTGAGCTCGTGCTCTCCCCCGTCCCCGCCTCCTCCGCTCCTTTTATAGTACGACGAACCTGCCCCCTCTCCCTTGCCACCGCCGCCGCCGCCGCCGCCGCCCCTCACGGCTGATGAAGAGCGGGCGACGACGGAGACAAAGCCGTCCCTCAGCCTCGCGGTCGCCTGCCGGGCCGCGGGGAGCAGGATGATGAAGTTGACGGCGGCGATGCCGACAAAGGTCTCGCGGATGGACCAGATGGTGCCCAGGTTGATGGAGGAGACGTCGCCGAGGCACAGGACGCAGCGCAGCAGGGTGGCGGCGATGATGAAGACGCCGGTGCCCAGCCAGGAGCCGTAGGTTATTTTCCTGTGTGTGTGCTCGGCTTGTCAGTTGGGGGTTTCTTATCTGTCTTTTTCCCAGTCTCGTCTTCTGTGGTCTGGAGACTGTGGTTTGGAGAGAGACAAACGTCTAGAGTTGTGGCTTTCCGAGCAAGGCAGCAGAGAGGGGGGGGGGGGATCGGGTTTCTGGGGGATTTGCGGGGAACGAACCGCTTCAGGGGCATCTTGGATCCCCACAGCACCGGGATCGGGATGTACATGATCATCAGGTCGGTCCTGTGAGCGTGTTTGTGTGCCGTGTCAGCCTTTCGTAGGTTCGACTTGGGGGGGAGGGGGCGAAAGTTCGCAGTCGGGTTAAGGTGTCAGGCGTGGGATGTATGTATATATATAAACGCACGTCACGTTGGTCACCACCAGGGCGAGATAGTTGGGCACGTTGAGCGAGCAGGCGTCTGCAGGGCAAACTCGAGAGTCAGTTTCTTTTTTCCCCTTTCACCATGTTTATTCTTCTTTTCTTCTCTCTTTCTTTCTTTCTTGCAAAGATCCGAAAGTATCGCGAGAAGGAGAGAGAGAGAGGCACACACGCACCGCCCGGGTATGGGTAGACCTGCCAGTTGGCCTCAAAGGGCTGGCACTTGGTCAGGATGACAATCATGGTGGCGACGTAGGCCAGGGCGCTCAGCGCCGCGGTGACCTTGACGAGCTTCTGCTGGCTCAGGTTCAAGCTGTGAGGGGAGGGGAGGGAAAGCACAGTCAGCCTCAGATGTATTTCCTGGTGAAAAGATTTAAGACGGACGACGAGGACAGCGGGGGTCTTGTGTCTTACGTGAGCCGGGCAAACATGAAGAGCATGCAGGCCTTGAGGCACCAGATGAGCGTCACGTACAGACACCAGCCGGCCAGCAGGCACTTGCTGCCTACGACGGTGCGCTCGACCTGCTCGGGGGTCATGGCCAGCGCCGCCTCGTCGGTGATGCCCGTGATCGACCCGTACTGGCCTGTTTTTTTTTTGTCGTCTCAAGTGTTAGTCCCAGTCATGCTCCCTCCCTCCCTCGGGCCGAGAGGTGTGCGAGGCTGATGACAGGAGAGAAAGGGAGACGACGCACCGATCAGTTCGAGCATACAGAGCTCCCCCTATTTTTTTTTCCATCGTCAGAAAAACCGCCCTTCAGGTGGCAAGCAAGGAAGCAAGTCGAAAAGCCTTTACTTACAGTCCAGAAGAAGACGGCGGCGAGGGCGAACCAGTCGTCGCCGTCCCAGCGCCAGCCGACGCAGCAGCGGCAGCGGTACGCGATGCGCAGCAGCAGGATGAGCAGGCCGACGCCGTACTCGGACCACGCCTCGGTCTGGAACGGCGACGCGGGCATGGCGGCGGCGGCGGCGGCGGCGGCGGCGGCGGTTCGTCGTGTGTGTGTGTGTCTTGCTTCTGGCGCGTGTTGTTGGCTGCCGGAACCACTGCGCCTCTTTCGGATTTATTTGTCGTCCTCGATACCTGCCTAGTGGTTACCTAATTCAGGCGGTTCGGCGGCTTGCGCGGCGGCTGTTGGGTTTTTGTGAGAGTGAGGAGGGCTTCCCGGCTCGGCTCGGAGCGCGGGGATCGTGATGCTGGTTCTCTCTCTCTGTCTCTCGTTCTCTCCATCGAATCGAAGAAATGGACCCTCACAGGTTGAGGGGGGGGGGGGGGGGGGGGGGGGGGAATTGGAATCTCGGGCAGCCTCGCAAAAGGCGAGGAACACGCAGACGAGCTGATGATACGATATGATAAGGCCCTGTCTGTGTCTGTGCCGATGGATTCGAGATAGGAAGAAAGGGGATCGTACTGTTGTTATCCCGCACATCCATCTGCCTACGAACGACTACAACCCCCCAACCAAACAGCCAGACAGGCAGAACGGAAAAGGACCGAAACGTTCATTCATGTTGGCCCATCATCGCTGTCGCCGGGATGCCTGCCTGCCCGCCTCCTCTTTCTGCACGCTCCCCTGGCGAGAATGAAGCACGTGCCGGGGTTCAGAATGGCGTACTCGTACAAGTAAAACCCCCCTCCGTCCCCCAGCCTCGATACAACGCAGCAACTGATGAGTATGTACTGATGCACCGAGACCGAGGGCCCCGTTGCGGAAGGCATCCACCATCCTCCTGTCTTTCTCCACGCGCGCTCTTTCAGCTGTCATGCACTGCCGGGTAGGCCTGGTTGGACGCCGCCGATCAGCGCAGGCAGGACAGGGCGGGCAGGGCCCCGGAGACAAAAATGCGGCACCCCGGCCCGTCAGTTCGTTCGTTCGGCTGGCTTCTGCAACGTCGTCCCCGCCTCCACCCCCCCACGAGAACGGGAAGCATACCCGACATGCCAGGGTTTCTCGGTCCTGTCCATTCTGCTGCGCCCTGTCCACTCTGCTGCGCGCGATCGATGCCTTCTTCGGGTGCCCTAGGCAGTTCCGAGCCGGTGAAGAGAGCGCAAAAGTGGAAGGGAAAAAGACAAGGGAAAGGAAAGCAAAAGGAAAGGAAAGGAAAGGAAAGGAAAGGAAAGGAAAGGAAAGGGGGTTGGTTGGCCTCGGTAGCATCGTCGGCTGGGCGTGAGCAGGGGAGAGTACGAAGACCCGTACCCGCACCCGCCGCCGTTGCGACTCTCGATCCTCCCGTGCGTGCGTGCGTGCGTGCGTGCGGGGGGGTTTGTCAGTGACAGCGGCGGCGTTCGAAATGAAATGTGGATAGGCCCCGGGGGGAGGGGCACAGGGGCCAACATGCAACTCTCATCCCTTGTCATGTCCCGAAGGACGACGATCCCCGTCGGCGGTGGGTTTCCCCCTGCTCACTGCCTCCGAGTACGGATAGTATGGACGGAGAGTATGCCGCTGCCTGACCTGACTGACAAGAGAGACAAGAGAGATCCCCGGGCTGTTTGCTGTGCGGTAGCCGACGTGGGGCGCCGCTGCTTACGATGATTCGATGCGTGCGACTATGACGGATCGCTTATTCAGGACGGCGGACCGCTGACGAACATTCATCAGTATGCCGGTGATAGGTCCATAGGCCCCCTCCCCCCTTTTTTGGTCAAGAGACTGTGGGATTCCGATGTCTGCATGTATGCGCCGCATGGATTTGAGCTTCAGCACCACATTTGATGCCTCCAAGCCAAGACCAGCAGCAGCCCGAGACCCATCAAGGCAACAATCCGAGTTGATGGGTTGAACGTGCCAGGAACGAGAGAGAGAGAGAGAGACAGACAGACAGACAGACCATCACGCTCGTATCATATGCCTCTTCCGTCTTGTCTTATCTGTGTCCCTCTTCCATCCCGCGTCGCTTACTTTCCCTCCCCTTCCCTCCCCCCTTTCCCCCCACGTTTCTGACGAGTGTCCTCTGTCCAACCAATTGCAACAGACAGCCCGCGCCAGTATACCGCCGCCGTCCTGGACAAGCGAACCAACTCTCTACTCGTATAAACCACGTGCCACCGAAAAAGAAAAAAAAAAGAAAGAGATGGCCCTGGACTCCGCGATCCCGCCGCACCTCCGCCAGCCGGCCCGGGGCCCCGCGGCCCTCCCCTCCCGCGCCCCCGACGGCCACGTGCCCCCCTACCCGTCCTACGCCGCGCGCTTCCCCGAGGACGCCAAGGACCTCGCCGTCGCCTACCTGGGCGTCCAGGGGCCGCCACCGACTTCTACCTCTGCTACTACCACCCCGAGCGACGAGCAGCAGCAGCAACAGCAACAAGGTCCCCCCACCTTCACAGCCGGCGAGACCGCCCTCCTGGAGAAGATCAAGTCCTTCGTCACCTGGGAAGGCGACGACAACAACGACAGCAAAGGGACACAGGAGGGCGCCGAGGAAGACAGCAGCAGCAGCAGCAGCAGCAGCAGCTCTTGCCGCCCGGCCTTCTGGGAGACCGCCTCGGCCGTCGACGCGCGCGGGCGCCGCAACACGGTCGTGGTGGCGTACTGGCGCGGCGGGGCGGCGGCGTGGGAGGCCTGGGGGAGGCGGAGCGGCTTCGCGCGGTGGTGGGGTCTCCTCCATCACAACGACTCCCTTTCTTCCCCCTCCTTCTCCTCTGGCCCTGATTCTTCGGAAGCAATAAAGGACATTGAGAAGACGGGAGGAGACCGAGACAGGAACGGCGACGGCGGCAGATGCGGCCTCTTCCTCGAGGTCCTCCTGCCCACCCTCGACCGCTTCGAGACCGTCTTCACGCAGACCGAGCTGCCCGAGGGCGCGGCGCACCTGCGCTCCGGGGTCAGCGGCCAGGTCCGCGAGCACGCCTACTGGGGCTCCATGCGCGAGCGGCTTCCCCTTTCCCAGGCCGACGCGCTGGCGGGCGAGGAGGCCCGGATGGACTTTGCCGGGTTGTTGTTGTCAGGGGAGAAAGAAGAAGAAGAAGAAGAAGAAGAAGAAGAAGACGACAGGGGGCGGCGACAGATGAGGAGCAGTAAACCCCAACGCGTCCGGATCCCCGGGCGCCGCAACCTGGCCGTCATCCGCTCCGGGCAGGACTGGTCCGCCACCCCGCCGGCCGAGCGCCAGCTGTACCTGTCCTCCATGGCGCCCACGCTGCGCCGCGGGATGGACTTCCTGCGGGACCGCGGGGACGAGGTCGGCTGCTACAGCTGCCGGCTGATGGACGTCCTGCCACCAGAGCCAGCAGGGACGGAAACGACGACGACAGACCGAACCTTCGGCCTGGCCTACTTTGACGACCTGGCCTCCCTCGAGCGCTGGAGCCGCGAGCACAAGACCCACCTCGACATCTTCGGCGGCTTCTTCCGCTACGCCAAGAGCCTCGACAACGACATCGCCCTGCGCCTCTTCCACGAGGTCGCCGTCCTCGAGCCCGCGCAGCAGCTCTTCGAGTACATCGGCTGCCACCCCGCCACCGGCATGCTGACCTCCCTGTGCGGGCGGCCTGCGGGCGCTAGGGAGTAGATGTCTGGTCGGTAGGTAAGGTAGGTAGGTGGCTAGGAATGTAAGGTAGAGATGTAGATCACCTGTAGGTTTTGCCACTGTGTGCTGTCCAGGGTCGAGAAGCTGAGGGTGGGGTATATGGTAGAGAAATGATGGCAAAGTTCTCGCGAGACATGTTTCGAGGAATCGCAGCAGCAGCTGAAGAAATGGGTTTGGCGTGTAGATGTAAATGTAGCAACCAACTGTGTTATCCAAGGCAGAAAAGCTGGGAAGCCATGTACAGGGTAGGAAAATGTTCAACACATCTCCCAACACATGTCCTACGTCTGAACCCAAACCAGGGAAATCACGTACACTACAAGTCCCCAATATCATTCAGCGGCGCCTGCTCCCCCTGGCCCGCCGTCTTGTCCTCGCTAGGCAGCCGTATCACCTCCTCCTCCTCCTCCTCCTCCACCTCAACCCTGCCAGGCATCCGAATAGCCTCCTCCTCCACCTCAACCCCGCCCGGCATCCGAATAGCCTCCCCTTCGCCGTCACCGCCCACCCGCGCCGTCGCCGGCGGGCCCAGGTAGCTGTCCCGCAGCCCGCCGCAGTCCACCACGATCTTCTCCAGGTACACCTCGGGCGAGTTGGTCTTCCACCGCAGCGTGTGCTTCCCGCCCCCGACGTCGCCAAAGTGCACGTCGATCCTCCACACGTGGTCCGCCACCCTCTCCATCCATCCGGGTGGCGTGTCCCCGGCCCTGCCCGGCTCCGGGAGCAGCCGCGCCCACGTCCGCGGCGTCGAGTCCTGGTCGATCGTGAGCGAGAACATCATCGGCCGCTCCGGGTCCGTGTCCAGCGCCCCGTTGACGTACACCCACGCCACCAGCGGCCGCGCCTCGCCCCGGAACAGGAACACGTCGTACTCGGCCCACGCCGCCCGCGCCGCCGCCTCCGACGAGCCCCCCGGCGCCCGCGCCGCCGCGTACGGCCGCAGCGCCAGGCTCCCGGTCCGCGTCCGCGTGCCCAGGTACGGAATCCTCTCGAACCCCACCCCGAGCCGCCGCCGCCGCCGCCGCCGGACGAGCGCTGGAAGCCGGGGGCCTCGATGGAGATGACCCCCGAGGTCTCCGGGTAGCCCGCGAAGCCCTCGGGCACGCGGCGGTCGGCGATGGGCAGGTGGATCAGGTCGAACCAGGGCTCCGTGTCGAAGTCGATGCGCACCAGGACCTCGCCGTCGAAGCCCTCGGGCACGCGGTCCCAGTCCACCGTGACGGCGAGGCGCTGCTGGGAGTGGTCTTTGGACAGCGTGCCCCGGACCTCGTCGAACGCGACCCAGTCCACGGGCACGTCGAGAGCCCAGCGGATGGGCGCGCGCTGGTCGCCACGGTGGAACAGGTCGACCGCCCAGGCGCCGTCGACGGCCGTGCCGCCGAAGCGGTCCATCCGCGGCAGGCGCGGCGCGAACGGATCAATGGTCGGCGCGGAGCGGTCGGCCGACGGCAGGCTGCGGCCCTGCCAGAGGGCACAGTCGGAGCCCTCGGGGCGATGCCCAGGCTGCCGAACGCGTAGGTCGCGTTCTGGCGCAGCTGCACGTACCACAGGCCCGTCACGACATCCTTGGTCGCCTCCTTCCAGTTCTCCGGCGCCGTCTGGCTGTACGTGTCGTAGTGCGGCTGCGCCAGGATCCCGCGCCACTTGCCGCCCCGCATCGCGTCGTAGGCCTCGGTCAGGTCGAAGTCGCGGTCGAAGTAGTCGAGCACCGCCGCCGCCGCCGCGTTGGCCGCGTTGCGCCGCTCGAAGCCCATGCGCTGGTTGCGCTCCAGGCCCAGCACCACGCCGTGGTAGTAGTAGCCCGCCAGCACAGGGTACTCGACGTGGTGCCAGTAGGCGTCGCGCGAGGCCCGGGGCACGTCGTCGCGGGCCAGCGCCACCACCGTCTCCGCGAGGCGCCGCCACTCCAGCAGCACCCGCTCGCTCTCGCGGTAGTTCTTGGCCGAGTACGTGTCGGGCTGCGTCGACTCGAACTTGCGCGTGCCGATCAGCCGGCTGTGCTCCATGAGGGCGGCGGCGACGCCGGTGCCGTCGTGGACGGCAAACTCGCGCTCGGCGAAGGCCTTGAGGAAGGCCGGGATCGTGGCAAAGTCGAACCGCGACACGTCCCACGCCATCTCCATGACCATGTTAAAGGGCATCTCGAGCGGCTTGATGTCGCCCACGTTGATGACCCAGATGCGGTCCACGCCTCGCTCGTAGGCCTGGAACAGCTCCTTGTAGACCTTGGCCTGCGAATGGGGGTTTGGCGGTGTCAGTGAGCTCAGATGTCGGTCTGGAGGGGGAGAACTCACAAGGTTGTTGGTGTTCTGCCATTTATATCCTTTGGGGCCGCCGAGGTATTCCAGGTGGAAGTAGAGCTGATGAGGGAGTCAGTTTCATACATCAAAAACGGGTGTTTTCTTCTTCTTTTTCAATTTCGGGGATCTCGGTGCGAAGACTGTCGAGTGAAGTGGGCGCACAAAAGATGAAGAAGGAAGGAGCCAGAGGCAGTAAACGGAAGAGAGGCGGAAACGGAGGGGATCACAAGGACCATCGAGATGCTCGCAGAAACAGTACCCAGACTCGAGTCGAGAAAACGAAATGACACTCACGCCTATGCCACCGCTCCGCGCCGCCTCCTCGGGCGTAGGCAGCCGCTGGATGTTGCTCCAGTTGTCGTCGGTGAACATGAGCGTCACGTCCTCCGGGGGCACCAACCCGGCGGCGTAGTACGTGGCCACCTCCTTGTAGATGGCCCACAGCTCTGCACGCCGGGGTCAGTCAGATGGACCATCGTTACAGACAGTCGTCACTAGATCGTAATGCTTATGATGAGAAGGGGGAAATCTCACGGTTGGGCGAGGCGTCTGCGCCGTAGTAGTCGCGCAGCATCTGGCGCTGCTCGGCAAAGACGTCCGTGAGGATGCCGACGGGGTCGTCGCCGTCGATGGGGCCGTCGGCGGGGCCGCGCATGCCGAGGGTGAAGTAGGACTCGTTGCCGGCGGCGCGGCGGACGCCGTCGCGCATGAAGGCGGCGACGCGGTCCTTGTTGGAGACCCAGCTCCAGGGGCCCTGGGCGGCCTCGTCCCACTCGTTGGTGGCGCGCTGCATGGGCTCGTGGTGGCTGGTGGAGATGACGATGCCGTAGTCGTCGGCCAGCTGCATGTTGCCCGGGTCGTCGGTGAAGAAGACGTTGCCGGGCGGCGGCACGAACGACCGCCACATGGCCGGCCACATGAAGTTGGCCCGCAGGCGCAGCAGCATGTCGAAGACGTGGCTGTAGAACTCGGTGTCGAGCGGGTAGTGCACCGCGTCGTGGTACTTGGACCACCACCTGTATTCCGTCGTCACAAACTCGGAAAGTCAGCAATGGCCCTGGCGGGAAGGTTATGGAGCGGGATGTGGTGGTAGACAGACCCGGTCAGCCGGGGGCCTCGTCGTTGATGAACAGCCCGCGGTACTTGACGCTGGGCTCGCCAAACACCAGCGTCTTGTTGGGCGCATAGACGGCGTCGTGCTGCTCGGCCGGCACGTCGGCCCACCAGTGAAATCTGTTCTGGCTGTCAGCTGCCTAAGTACCTAGATATGTAGCACCCTCGCGAGGCGCAACGGCAAGGGGATCGTACGGAGACTGCCCGGCCTGCTCGGCCAGGGTGTACAGGCCAAACATGACGGCCCTCTTGTCGCTGCCGACAATGACCAGCGCCCGGTCGACGCGCAGCGCCGGCACCGCCACCACGCTGGTCTGGAACGTCTCCCACTTGCCGGCCACGCGGGACACGTCAACGACGGCGCCTCCTCCTTCGCGCCCTCCTCCGCCGTCGTTGCCATCGCCGTCGCGGGCGGTGGCAGCCAGCCGGCGCATCAGAGCGGAGCCGGCGGTACCGGCCAGGACGACATGGCGACTGAGCTGGCTGGGGGAGGTGGAGTCGTCAAAGGCGACGACGCGGGGGCGAGTGCCGGTGATCTGCTCGAGGTCGCCGGCGAGGCTGTCGGCGGCGATGCGGACGCCGACGGGGTCGTCGGCAGAGTAGACGATGGTAGCCTTGTGGACGGCGACGCAGCCCGGCGTCTCGTCGAAGGCGATGAACCTGTCCTCGAGGAGGGCGCGGGCGACGAGGGGGAGGAGCAGCGCTGCCACGAGGGCGGATAACAGCGGGTGGAGGCGCATGGCGTTATTGTTTTGTCCTTGTCTTGGTCTCAAGCATTGGCGGGGGCTTCTTGACAGTCTTCTGCGGTGCGTCCATCAATGATGCTATGCTCGAGTCTCGTGTAGGTTTCTTTCGAGGAAGGGGGGGTGTTTTCCGCAGGGGAGACGACGAGACGTCAACGTCACTCGGGCACAGCTACAAGCACACGTAGGTCAGGTGTACGTAGTTGGGTAACGTAAGCTAAGCATGACGATGGATGGGTGGGCACGGTGGGTGGACCGTGGGGAAGCGGAGAACCCGGCCCGGCGCTAACACCGAAGCCATGTCCAAGGGGAAAGGTCCGCGGTGATCATCCCTCTCCCGGCACGCCTCACGAGAGCAGACAGACAGAACGGCTGGCTTGTGTCCTTCAAGACGGTGGTGGTGGTAACCGTGATGGTGGTGGTGGTGGTGGTAACCACGGGCATCTGTGCCGAGATGCCGTCCGAGTCTTCATCGAGCTGGTCAGCCACCTCTCAAGCTGTGCTGTGTCACCTGTCGTCGTCTCCCATCCTCACCAAGGCCTTGCCTGCCTGGGCTCGGACGGCCCGGACAGGCGAGACGAGGCGCCAAGGGACGCTTCTCCACGAGCTGCCGCAGGGGCGACTCCACCATCCCCGCTGACGGCTCTGGCCTCTCCTGGTAGAGGACCATGACTGGGGGTCAGAGAGAGAGGGGGAAAGAGGGAGAGAGAGGGAGAAGCCGATGTGAGCCGTACGGGCTGCAGTGGCCCTTGGGTTGTTGTATCGTCTGAATTGGCAGCAATCAATTCGTCTGGAGGAGACTGCCCCGCCAAGCCAGGTACCTTAGGTACCTTGGGTGCAGCCCGTGCTGGTAGGTAAGATATAGGTAGCCTGGAGCTCCAGCTCCAGCTTGGCCGCCGAGAATGCGCGGGTTTCCAGGATATGCGAAAAGTACAGGAGGTACGAGTAGGTAGTAGCAGTCTGGGGTGAAGAACGATCCATTCCCGTGCGGAGGAGGGGAGCACATCTATCTAACACACATCCATGGATTATTGTCAAGCCACACAGCACGTGAGTGGTTGGTGCGCGAGCAGCCCGGGTTCGTCTGCCAGGAACCCGTTTGAATGGATCGGAACGGCACGGTGCGAGTGAGACGAACGATGCGAACGATGCGAGTAGCATCGAAGACGGTGGCGGAGGTACCGTACGTGCCTCTCATCTGCAGGTGATTTCTTTACTGTGCACGGCTGCCTGTGGTGACTGGAACCTCCGTCAGCAGCTGGAGAGAGGCCCGACCGCACTCGCACCCGCGCCGTCATTCAGCCCCGCTCAGGTTCCATGTCGGCCTCAACCAACCGGGCACTCCCTCGCTGGCGCTTATGGGCGCAGACGAGGCCTGTTCTTGTCACTCTTACTCTACCTACTACCTAACCACACATGGCACTACGGACCCTGAGACCTGACTCCCAAATGCAACATTACTCGGTTGCACCCCTACGGATACTAACCTACTCCTTTCCTGCGTGTAAACTCTGCACATGCAATGCGGCTCGGGGACAGCTCGGCGCCAATCCCAGCCGCAACGGGGCTGTGCGCTCTTTAACACAAGAACATTCACATCTCATCGGACTACGAGTTACCTGGGGATAGGCAGGTCCTTGTTAGATGGGGCCTCGATGGCGACAGGCTCTCGTTGGCTCTCGTCGCACCCACGCACCCCAACACCCCTGCTCCAGTGAGCCCATCCAATGGATATCCGCACATCCAATGGATCTACAGCAGCAGCTGATCAAAACGAGCATCCGATAGGTACCTAAACTACATACACAACTCCCGTTATCAGGGCTGTCGTCGTGGGGCCAGGCGCCCGGCGCTAGGAGCTGTGGTCGAGATCCGGAAGGTGGCGAGGCGCCTGCAGAATACCTTAATCATCCCGCACAGCCAGTCGGGTGCCGTTGTTGGGGAGGACGAGAGACGTCGTGGAGGGGGTCCAATCTCCATCTCCGCGGGGGAGGAAGGGGAGGAATCAATTGATTGTTTTCTTTGCTTTTACGGTGTTTCCCCTCGGACCCCAGCACATCACGAGCATTGTCGCATCCTGGAGATAACCCGGCACTTGACCTGCCTACCTTGCCTTGTGGGCGAGTCATGGCTCCTGGTGCCTCGCAAAGTCAGCTCGGCTCCCTGTTTTTCTATGGGACGACCTACGACCACCTGCCGCGTCGCCGTGTCGACGACTCGTATACTTGTAGTTCAGCCATTAGATCTGAGACCAGGTCTGACTTGGGCCGCCTGTAGCGAGTAGCTACGGGTAGATTTGCAAGCCTTGTCTGACTGTCTTGGGTGCCTCCCATCTTTCGGTCTTTTTACGTCAACAGTGGGATTAGCAGCAGGGTGTACCGTACTTATAGCCGGGCAATTACTCGTGCGATGGAGGATACCATATCTATTGTACTTGCAGGCTCGGCCAGCCACACAGCGGGGGAGGGCAAACCAAACAGTACGAGAGAGAACAGTGACGAGAGCGTGGGATACTCGTACGAGTCAAGCAAGATGAAGCGAGAGCTTATTACTACGCCATGCAGTCATCCATGCAGCACAGCACGCACGCCTGCAGGCGATGCTACCTACACCCACCTACCCAGCCCTCTCCCTTTCTCCCTCTCTCTCTCTCTCTCTCTATCTCTACGAGTATCTAGGGCTCTTTCTCTCTTCCCCCCGGCCTGGCACGGCTGGCTTGAAAAGTGGGCACTTGCTTATAGACCCCTGCTTGGCTCTGCTCTACGAATGCCGGAGTAATAAGCTTGTTTTCCCTTTCCCCTTCCCTTTGCCCTCTCCACTACGCGTACACCACCTTCCCCTCTTTTTCTCTCTCCTCACCCAAGTCTCTTCCCAAGCAAACTTTAGGTACTTACCTAGGCACCTAGTCAGTCAAAGTTCACAGTGATGAGAGAGGTTGGACCGGGGATGGGCTCGCTCGCTGGTTGCAGCTTGTGCAAGCTCTCGAGGGTCCACTCGGACTGGACGCCAGCGTGCCGCAGCCCGAGTGGACGGACACCCACCGTCCGGCACATGTCTCACTCCGCGGGGCCGCAAGGCGTTGGTGGGTTTTGGCTCGGCAACCAACCAAACCCCCATTCTCTGGAGATCGACGTCAGCGATCCCCTTCGGCCCGTGCGTGCGAGGCTTAGGTACGCTAAAAGGTGCTCTGCCACCCGTATCTGCGAGCACCTACGCGTATGACGAGTGTGGAGTGGCGATGAGTGTAGCCCTTGGCCCCCTTCTGATTATTGTGATGATGATTGTTAGGATGATTATTATCATGATCTTGACGGTGATTACACAGCCAACAGTAACCGAGCCTCTCCCCCTTTCACAGATCCATCCAGATATGAGTGAGTGAGTAGACCCCGCGGAAGAGCCGGGTTCCAGATCTCCCATCCCCACCTCGTCGCGAGTGAGTGAGGAGGGCCAGTCCTCCGTCCGTCCCGTCAGATCAGGACAGGCCAGGCCAGGTCAGGCAGGGTCAGGTCAGGTCCCTTACCTCCAAATCTCATTCTTACTCGTCGTTCGTCTGCAGGCCGCATCGTCGTATAGACCCGCTGATCAGCAACATCGAACCCCCCCCCTCCCCCCCCCCTGCCCGGGCCCTCACCACCACCCGTCCACCCATTGGCCCGATCCAGCATGTGCGCCGTTGCCGTTGCAAACAAAGCTGCGCCCGCATCGTCGTCGCGGTCCTGCTCCTGATCGGCAGTACGACTACGCGCATTAGCCTGGCACGCCGCCCGGGCCAGCACGCCCCAAGCTCCTCCAAGCCAGCCCGCCGTTCGCATCACATTGCATCCCATCGCCCTGCCCTACCCTGCCTGTTTAGCCTGCCTGGCTGGTTGGTTGGCGCTGCAGTAACCCGAGAGAGAGAGCTCCGTGCCACCACACCCCGACTAGTCCCGCGCTCGCCTCCGGAAGCGGCTGCTGCTACTGCTGCCGCTGCTGTCACCACGGCCCACGGCTGTGCACTCTACCTGCGCCTCACCCGCAGGCGGCGTGCCATTGCCGATCAGCGCCGCCGCTTGGCAACAATACCCGCCAGGTAACGTCGGTCTATCACATTACTCTCCATGTGTGTGTGTGTGTGTGTGTGTGAGAGGTCCCTGTGTGGAGATAGGTAGCAACCACCAGTAGTATATAGAACCGGGCTGGGCCCTCGTTGTCTCAACACACGAACCTGCTGTGTGTGCTCTCTGCATCGCATCAGCTCTCCTCAACACCCCTCCCCTCCCCCTTTTCCTCTATTCCTCTCGCACATCATGCTGTTCAACACGATCCGGACGGGCGCCCTCGCCCTCTCGCTACTCTCCGCCTCCTCCGCCGTCACCGCCTCGCCCACCACCAGCTCCAGCAGCAACAGCGGCGGCGGCCATGTCGCCGGCCGCCAGCTGCCCGCCGACCCCAAGGACGTCAAGACCATCACCGGCCCGGGCGGGCTCAAGATCCGGTACAAGCAGCCGGGCAAGCAGGGCGTCTGCGAGACGACGCCCGGCGTCAACTCGTACTCGGGCTACGTCGACCTCGACGAGCACACCCACATGTTCTTCTACTTCTTCGAGGCCCGCAAGGACCCGGACAACGCCCCGCTGACCCTGTGGCTCAACGGCGGCCCGGGGTCCGACTCGATGATTGGCCTGTTTGAGGGTATGCCAAATATACCCTCACTCCCCTCTCTTTTGTGTACCTCACACTATAGGCATCCCGCTCGCATGACTATAGTAGCTAAGCACGAGAGAGTTTCGTTACTGTTCCTGCTGCTGACACAATATCCAGAGCTCGGCCCGTGCTACGTCACCGAGGACCTCAAGTCCCACGTCAACCCCTACTCGTTCACCGAGCACAGCAACATGCTGTTCCTCTCGCAGCCCATCGGCGTGGGCTTCTCGTACGACGAGGCCGTCGAGGGCGTCGTCAGCAACACGACCGGCTACCCGGAGAAGTCGGCGCGGCCGGACGGCCGGTACAGCTCCGTCGACCCGTTCCGCACCGACACGACCGAGCTGGCGGCGGCGGGCACCTGGGAGGTGCTGCAGGCCTTCATCCAGGAGCTGCCGAGCCTCGACGCCCGCGTCAAGTCGCGCGACTTCAACCTGTGGACCGAGAGCTACGGGGGCCACTGGGGGCCGGCCTTCTTCCGCCACTTCTCCGAGCAGAACGACGCGATCCGCAACGGCTCGGCCCCCGCCGGGCCACCGAGCTCAACATGCACTCGCTCGGCATCATCAACGGCATCATCTCGGCCGCCATCCAGACCCCCTACTACCCGAGTTCGCCGCCAACAACACCTACGGCATCAAGGCCGTCAACGACACCGTCTACGAGTTCATGCGGTCCAACTTCTACTTCCCGGGCGCCTGCCGCGACAACATCCTGCAGTGCGCCGCCGCCGGCCACGACACCCCGGAGGGCAAGTCCGTCTGCGCCATCGCCGCGGGCATCTGCCGCGGCCTCGTCGAAGGGCCTTACTACGCCGCCAGCGGCCGCAGCCCCTACGACATCCGCGCCCAGGAGTCCTTCATGCCCCCGAGCTTCTGGTCCGACTGGCTCAACACCCCCGAGGTCCAGGACGCCCTCGGCGTCCGCGTCAACTACACCTCCACCAGCAGCACCCAGGTCTTCCAGGGCTTCAGCACCACCGGCGACTTTGTCTACACCGACATCCTGCGCGACCTCGAGGAGGTTGTCGACTCGGGCGTCAGCGTGCACCTGATTTACGGCGATGCTGTACGTTTTTTTTTTTTTTTCTTCTTCTTCTTCCCCCCCCCCCCCCCCCATGTGAAAAAAGACCCCAACTAACACCGAAAATCACCCCAGGACTATATCTGCAACTGGTTCGGCGGCGAGGCCGTCTCGCTGCAGCTCGACTACTCGCACGCGGAGCAGTTCCGGGCCTCGGGCTACGAGCCCTTCGTCGTCGACGGCGTCGAGTACGGCGAAGGGCGGCAGCACGGCAACTTCAGCTTCACCCGCGTCTACGACTCGGGCCACGAGATCCCCTACTACCAGCCTGTCGCCGCCCTCGAACTCTTCCGGCGCATCGTCCGGGACCTCGTCGTGGCCGACGGGAAGGAGAAGGTCACGCCGGGGTACGACAGCCACGGGGGCGCCAGCGCCACCCACACCAACTCCGCGCCCACCCCTTACTTCACCGGCAGGCCGCTCGACCCGACCGTCAGCCCGACTGCGGAGCCTACAGGGTCCTTTTGAGTGGTTAGAGACGAGAGACAGAGTGTGTGTGAGGTTTCGGATCCATGGTGAGATTCAGAGTCGCGCATCGACCGGCGATATTAGAGAGCAAGGCCCTGCTCAACTGCACATTGTACATATTCCATCTCAGGGGGACCGGTGTTTATTTGGCTTTTTTAATTTTCGGGATCATGTCTTTCGCATCCCCAAGCGTACATACCACAATATTCAGGCCGGTTGTATGCCTGCTGCTGCTATCTGCATCGCTTGTCAGGACGACGGCATCGCCGGGCGGGCTATCTGGTTCTTACTCCTCCTACAAAGAAAGCTGCCTGGCCTACTATTCAGGTGGCACTCATCACTTCACATACTACAAAACGCAAACTGATTCAATCCAACCCTGCGGCTTCCGTTCGCGGCGGCCCTCCCATTCGCTCGATCGCTTGCCCCCACACTTCGCCTGAGACAGGCACCACCCGGGAACAGAGACAAGAGTAGTTATGGGGGGGGGGGGGGGGGCTCATCTCGAGAATAACCGGGCCGCCACGCAAGGGGAGCCAGACTCGTCTGCTCTGGCACCGTCCTAAATCACTCTTCCTATGCGCTGGGGAGACGAAGCGTTCTGCTACTTGGGACGGCCCGGGCCACGGGCCAGATCGAATACACGCGTCCGGCATCTCTGGGCGCTGGAGGGTTGTGGGAGCGGCCGTTGCGGCTGTTCGGGCAGGCATCCATCGTTCGGGGTCTCCACGAGAGGGCGGGGAACTGCAATCCAGCTGAGTTCCGTCTGCGAGAAGGAGTCTTCAAGCGGCTGCACTTTTCACCTAGATGCTGCGTTCGACACTTCTGCTGGCCTTGACACAGTGACGTCAGCGAGATCAACGCAGCTCAGAAGCTCCAAGGTAGGTCATGATGGCCTACCACGTCCAGGGATCGGCTGATATCTAGGTCGGCGACTTCTGGCGTCGTATCCTCCCTGCTCACGGCTGTGATGATGAGCCAATGGTATATCAATAGATTTCAGACCGACAGGCGCGGGACCGCCCCAAGATGTGCGGGCCTGGTGCGTGGCGAGTGAGCCCGCAATCCGTCCGCATATAGACGTAACGCCTGCAAGGAGAAGCCTCCTTGGTTCCGTCAATGTCGCTGGAGATTATTTGTCGTGCGTCGCCAGAGTCCAACAAAAAGAGCCGCGTCAGCGAGAATATGGCCACTAGATGAAGGAATTGACTGCGGAGGACAGGGTGCGAGACCACGGAGATGAGACGGACATCGATTTTCCTATTGTGTGTCAACGATGGAAGCTACCCACTATGCCCTTTGGGTCTATTGGGAGGAACCGCTGGGTGAGCAGGTTGATCAATTGGTCCCAGAGTCACAGATGTTGCAAATTGGGTCACCAGTAACGCTACTCCTGATGGCAGCCTGAAATGACCTCAATTTTCTCGGTCGAGGTTGAGATGCTATTTCTTGCAGATGGATGCGAGCCATGATCAATGTATATTGGAGAAATCGTGCGTGAGTTCGTGATGATTGGCTTGTGGCTTGCCGAACAGATGAGGTTGGACGGAATTTGTGATGCTGCTTGCAGTCGGGCGGTGTGCAGCTGCTGTAAGCCGCATCCGCGGGTGCAGGTGCATTCAATTGCGCCTTGTACCTCGTACCCGCCACGAGCACATGCACTCCTCACCCCACCATCGCTGGCGCAACGCCTTCGCCACGCAAACGTAAACATCATCCCACTTCCACTGCCACCGCCGTCGCGTCTTTGATTACAGTACGTGATCTCTCGAGCACGACTATCGGAGCCTCTCGTGCGCACATCCACCAGCCCAGAGACTCCACAGCCCTCCCCCATCACTGAGCTATGCGCCATGTGTGAGGCGCTCGGCCGGACGAGTATCCATCCGCGTCGTTCTTGTCCCGGCCCTGGGCCGTGAGCATGAGGCCTGGCGCCGCACCGCTTGTCGCACCCGCCCTGCGCCCGCCCTGAGTGAGCACCATGGCCACCCAGACGAAGCCCATCCCGCCGCTCTACACCGTCTACATCCTGCGCTCCACCGTCCGCCACGCCTCCCTCTACATAGGCTCGACCCCCAACCCCCCGCGCCGGCTCAAGCAGCACAATGGCGAGGCCAAGGGCGGCGCCAACCGCACCTCGCGCAAGTCCCTGCGCCCCTGGGAAATGGTCGGCATCGTGTCCGGCTTCCCGGGTCTGGTGGCCGCGTTGAAGTTTGAGTGAGTCTTCCCCCGCATCCTGCTTCCGCCGACTCCGCCGGCTAGCCCGCGTGCCGCACCGCGGGCTCGCCGGAGCAGCCCCAGGTGACAACGATCTAGCTAGCTGACTGACTGACTGACTGACTGACTGACTGACTGACGCAACCGGGCAGATGGGCACTCACCAACCCCCACACCTCGAAGCACATCCCTCGGAATCCCGCATCTCCATCTCGACGCGGACCAGGCGCGACGGGCGGCCCCGTCGGCCCTCGCAGGGCCTGACCTCGATCCTCTCCAACCTGCACCTCCTGCTGCGCGTCCCCAGCTTCTCCCGCTGGCCGCTGGAGCTGCACTTCTTCGTGCCCGAGGTCTACAAGGCCTGGCAGAAGTGGTGCGCGGACGCCGAGGCGCCGGTCCGCGACACCGTCCCGGTGCACGTGGACTTTGGCCCCGGGCACGAGACGCGGGAGGAGGAGGGCGCCGGTGCCGGTGCCGTCGTCGCCGCCGTCGTCGCCGCAGAGCAGCCGGACCAGGCGGCCGCCGCGGCGTGGGGCATCCACGCGCTGCCGCTCGACTACGCCCCGATCAAGGACTACGTCCTCAAGACGCAGTCCATCTTCGACTTTGAGCGCGAGGGCGCGTGCGTGGTGTGCGGCGAGGTGCTGGGGCGGGGCGAGGGCCTGTACGCCGTCTGCTCGAACGCGGGCTGCGAGGGCGTCGGGCACGCGACCTGCTGGAGCCGCCACCTGCTCGGGCAGGAAGGGGGCGAGGCCCTGATCCCGGTCGCCGGCGCGTGCCCGCGGTGCAAAGGCCCCGTCCGCTGGGGGCACATGATGAAGGAGACGAGTCTGCGGCTGAGGGGCAAGAAGGAGATGGCTCAGCTGCTGAAGAAGCCGAGGAAGAGAAAGACCAAGGTGAGGAGTCATGAATCGCCGTTGCCTCACGAGTTTCCCCAGTTTCCCCAATAATGCGGCTGGTTTTCTCCTGTGCAACTTGGAGGATATGCACGACTCGATAGATGTCGGGTGTTCAGGTGGGGGCGCAATGGCACGAGTAGATGCGTGTGGGGGTTTGCGTGGTTCGTCTTTCGCACGCTGGGCAGTGCGATTAGCGGCCCTGAACATGACATTGGAGGTCGAGGTGAACGTTGTAGCTACGGGTACGCCGAACTGGACCCCGGACCTGAACCTGGACCTGCAGCGGCGCAGCGGGCGAGGGCGGCAGCACGAACTTGTCCAAGTTATCATAGATGTACTGAAGGTACTCGCAGAGACACCTCAATGCTCAAAGCCGTACCACGGTTTGTACAGGGTCCGTCACAGGTTACCGCAACGGGTCAGGTCTTTGGTGCTCATACAGTCGGATTACGACTACTCGCTCGTGGCTGGTCACAACGGGCTCCAGATGTACAGTACTTCGTACTCTAGGCCCTTTGTCCCGTATCAACAATCCAATCCTAGGTACCTCGAGATTCCCTCCTGGATCTCCCCGGCAGCCATGTTACGCTTTCGTGCATGAGGCCCGCCTTTTCGAACTTCATCTCGCCCTCATTGGCCGGCAGGCGGGGCGGGCTAGATGCGGACCCCTGCAAGCCTGCCGCGATATCAATTCTAATTTTCAACGACACATGGCCTGCCCTCACCTCGCCCTCCCGCCCCGTGCCTCCCTCGTCTTGTCCGCCCATGGCGTCCGCGACTCGCTCCAGTCCCACTGGACGTCAGTTCTGTTCCCCGGCCGCCAGCTGTCGTCTTATCCCGCGCGGCGAGCCACCAGAGGGCTGCCAGGGGCTTTGCTTAGGTACTCGTACTCCCACTCGCGCCGGGCAGGGCTAATGGATTGAAAGGCCACCCGACCTGGATTGAATTCCGAGCCACATCAATCGCCCTGTAAGCACCTAGTCTAACCTGGACCAACGAGAGCCCGCCCACTTAGACTACATTTTTCGCCATGCACGCGCGCAGCTGGGCGCTATGCTGCCTTTCTGTGAATTCGAAAAACCCGAGGCGGGGCCGACGGGACCCCGAACTTGCACCTTGCCGCACCTAGGGAATACCAACTGGGCAGGCCATCTGGGCGACACGACGTACCCTCACTAGTAACCACCACTTGATTGCCGGCCACTGATCTGGATGGCTGTGAACACGTCAACGGATGCGGGATTCGTGCGAAAGGAGATCGCTGGTCAAGTATTGCGCTCCAATGCAGGCCAGCCGAGAAAGAACTTGGCAAGTTTGGGCTGGGTCGTGTGCCTGGCGTGCCAGGTCTTGTATCCAAGTCATGAGCCCCGTTGGTTCCGATTTCAGTTACCGTCCGCCCACGCCTGTTCGTGTTACCCACTCCCGAACCTGAATGCAGCGCTTGAGCAACCACCCCCAACCAGGCCATTCCACCCCGGAGCCGTGGCACAAGAGCGTGCACGCGATCGCACGCTTCGGGGATCGTTGCGACAGATCAATCGTGCCCACGTCCCAAACAGCCCGGATGGTTGCCTGCGAAGAAGCCTTGAGGCATGGCCACCATGCGAGAGTTGAGTGACCCGGTGTTTTGTCCCCTGCCCGATGATACTGTCGATCGACATTGATCTGTTGAGGTGGTTCACCCTCTGGGCGACCAACATTATATGTGTTTTCAAGGCACGTGTCGGGCCAGGGCAACGAACCCCAGTGCCGCTCTCGAATTGTGTTGCGACATCCTAGCATGCCCATGCCGTACCCAACCCTCTAGCGCGAAGTACTCGTATTCATCTGGTACCCGTACAATCACCGATCTGCCCACCTGCAACTGATACCTAGGTACCTACTTATGTATCTAGGTATTCCTGCAGCCGCCCGCCTGTGCCCGCGTGGCGCGCTGCAGTGGAATAGCCCCAGCGCGACGCTAGAAAGAAACAAAAGGGGAAGAAAAAAAGACCCCCGGAGCTGGCCCCACGCATTTCCAGCGTTCCTCTCTGTCAAACTACATGTACCTACCTACCTACCTACCACCTAAGTACGGATGGCCGATACCTGCCCCCTGGCCGTCGCGACCATGCGTCTCCCTTGGCTCAGGACGAGGCTCCGGCGCAACGACAACCCATTTGCACAGTGCACATCGCCAACTGCTGACATGAAACGCTGATTCTCTAGCCTGCGATGAAGTAAACCCCCGGCCCTCCTCAGCTCAACGACGCATCAGCACAGGCCCGCGCGGCCGGAGGTCGCGCAAGACGCCAGACCGGGCAGCCGGCGTCCGCGCTTACCAGCACCGTCGTAGCCTCTCGGATCCTGTCATCTCATGGTTCGGTGCGATATTCGTACTTGCACTTGCCTTGGGCCGTGCTCTGCGGCTACGTCCTCATTTCGAGGCCACTCGTGTCCAGCCAGCCCTGCTGCGCTGGTGCATTTATCATACTGATGGCTAATGCCATTCAATCCATCCGCATGTGCGTTTGGTTTGGCGCCCGGGGCTGCCTCGCCACCAGCAAGCCGGACGTCGATCGCTGCGCGCTTCTTTAGGCATCACAGACAGGTCTTGCAGGTGCAGACATGTATTGGCGGGTTACGTGTGGCGGGATGAAAGGCACTATCGTAGTATCGAGGGCAACGCGAAAAGGACGGAATTGATCAATGGCTGACAACGTGAACGCCGGCACGGGGACAATGACTACTGTACTCAAACCATTAATGTCATGTAGCCTGGGATGGCACCTATCCCATCTTGAAGGACTGACCAGGGCTAGCTAGGCAAGTCAAACGTGCGGTTGCGACACCTGTCGGGAACATGAATACCATGGATTCGGGTTTGATCTGGTGCATCTAGTGGCTGGGGAGTCACATGAGTCCAGTACAGAGTAGATGCATCATGGATCATGTATTCTCCTTTCATCCGTCTCGCGCAGCGGGTTAGCTCGGACCGCGTACCGCGACTTGGATGACGAAAAGGGTCTCGATCCGGGCAGGACGGGGGTTCAAGGCTCAAAGACTTGGAAGGCCGAGTGCCGCAGTTGAAAACCCGCACGAGTACCCAAAGCCTTCCAGGGGAGAAAGACGACGGGTCTCAGGTACAAGAAATTCGACCTGGCCGAATCCTATGTCGGGCCTGCTGGCTACTCGTGCGAGCACTCGCGCGTGCGCGTTCGCGCAAGGCCGCTTTGTGGACCCAGCAATGGATGCTCATGCTCCCATCCATGGATCTGTACGAGTACCTGGACGCCGGACGAAACCCGTGTGGTGGGTACCTCATCACCTCTCAACTCAGCCGGTGACCTAATAAAGGTGGGAGGCACAAGGAGAGCCCCAGGTACGAGTACCTCCCGGGTCGAGTATGCAGACTGGGGCCACCCACCCAGTCCAGAATGACAGCGCTGGAGTGCAGCCCCGTGGCAGTCGTCCATCCAGCCCGAGCCGGCCCACGAGCCCAGCTGGGGCCCTGACCCTCCCGGAGCGGGCTGCGCCCATGGATGTACATCTGCACCGCTGTAGTGCATCACGGGAAGTACATTGTAGTGCACAATCTGCACGGCGCTGTGCAGGTAGATGTAGTCAGAAGACACTTCCTGTAAGTCCCACTCCGACGTCCCTCCCAAGTAGCTGCCCGCCATGGAGGCTGGCCCGTCCCCGACTATCCTCTGCCGTTGCGCTGCGTCGCATGGATGCCGTGCCCCGGCCACTACCTACCTACTGGCTCGCCTCGTCCGTCCCGACTTACACTCTGCCTGCCCTCTCGTTCTTGCATGCGAGCCCTCACTCTCATCCCGTCCGGCTCTCGACCCTCTCTCTTTCTCTTTCAACACCCCTCCTTCTTCCTCACGACCAGTTGACGCCCTCCCCCTCTCTTGGTCCGCTTTGATCCGATACCCTCTCTCTCGTCGCCTTCTGTCAGCCCCCCAAGGGCTCCGAATTACGTTGGCCCGGCCCATCTAGTCCACCCCCGTCACCCATTCTCCCTCCCGGCGTCCTTGTCCACGTCCATATCAATCCTCCAGAGCCCGGACCTCTGCCAGCACGGCCATTTGCCCTTTCTACTGGCTACTCGCACTTCTCGACGTCACGACAGCTGATATTAGGAGCCGATCGAGCGAGCCTTGACGTCCTTGCAGGGTATCGCGCACAACCTATCTCGCCAACGCCATTCGGTCGACCGCAAACACTTACGATGCGCTCGCGGCGCCGCTGACTGGCTTTCCCGCTACTCTCATAGTTCTCCACGCCACACCACCGCCGGCATTCTAGACAACCAAGATCAGAGTCTGTCGCTGGCTCCAACGACGGAGATATATATCTATATCATTGGCCTCGGCCACATACCGCAATCCGACCATTTCCACATCGGTTTATTCCATGGCCCCTTCTGCGACAGCCGTAGTGAACGGCGATGGCGGAGCTAGCGCCAGGGCCTCGCCTGCCCCCAACTCGACCTCGTCGGCCAATGGATCCAAGCCCAAAGCACCCGTCAACTCGAATGGATACCACCCGCCAAACCCACAGGTCCCTTTGAGCTCCATGCGAAGTCAACCTCTGGACCTCTCTTCTGTCGAGCGCAGAGGCCAGCCAACCGCCAGTCGGGAAACCACAAAACACACTCGTCCTCACGGCCTGCAAGAGGCTCCCACGTATCGACCCACCGAGGAGGAGTGGCGCGACCCCTTCGAGTACATCCGCAAGATCAAGCCCGAGGCTCAGGAATACGGTCTTTGCAAAATCATTCCCCCGGACTCGTGGAATCCCGACTTCGCAATCGACACGGAGGTAAGCAGCTTGGACATCAGCAATCGGAAATCCACGGCGTCACCTCCTGAACTCCTGTCGCCACGACAGCATGCTCGCCCGTCTCGAAAAGCCTGATAAGGTATAATTTTGCTGACTGTCTCGGTGCAGAAATTCCACTTCAGAACGCGCAAACAGGAACTCAACACCGTTGAAGGAGGCACAAGGGCCAACCTGAGTTATCTCGAAGCACTCAGCAAATTCCACAAGCAACAAGGCACCAATCTGAACCGACTACCCTATGTCGACAAGAAGCCACTCGATCTGTACAAGCTCAAGCGAGCCGTTGAGTCTCGCGGCGGCTTTGAGAAGGTCTGCAAGACGAAGAAATGGGCCGAAATTGGCAGAGACTTGGGCTACAGCGGGAAGATCATGTCCTCACTGTCGACATCTCTCAAGAACTCGTATGACCGCTGGCTCAACCCCTACGAAAACTATCTACGCGAGGCGAAACCCAGAGTCTATCAGCAGCTGGAGCAGGAATACGGCGGGCCGTTGACTCCGAGCCCCGCGCCAAGTCCGGTCAAGCGATCTGCCGCCAACACCCCTCGAACCTTCGCAGCGACTCTCCCGCCCGACACGCAAGCGACTCGCTACAGGCCAGTGTGGCCGATGTCAAGCAGGAGCACGATCGCGACACCGCCATGGCCGACGCTCCACCTGCCACCTCTGGTGGTTTCAGGGCCATCAACTCGGGTGGCTTTACGGCGGTGAACTCTGGGTTCACAAGCGTAAACAAGTCGACGCCACCGCCCAAGAATACAGACAGCTCCCGATCCTCCGCCAAGCACACACCAGATGGCCGATCTTCAACAATGGGTCCGACCAGTAGTCACAAAAGACAGAAGAGCGTTGAAGGCTCGGATTCCACCAAAAAGGAAGACAGCGCTGACAAGACGGATACCGATGGCGGCAACAGGAGAAGCAAGCGGATCAAGAAAGGTAATACTGGTGCTTTCACTGATCACATCGATGATCACCAGCCTCGAAGAAATCTCTCCTGGCCCCACTCTATCCTTAATTGCTGTCACTTGATGTACTCAGACTGACAACCACGCAGAGCCCGTTCCCACGGTGGCTGGATCTCACATGTCCGTATTCCGCCCTTCGGCTCCGAGGGCACCTCGTGAAGAATCCACAGATTCCGGAGAGGTATGTCTTATGT
The DNA here is from genome assembly GCA_006538405.1 of Hansfordia pulvinata. Lineage (NCBI taxonomy): Eukaryota > Fungi > Ascomycota > Sordariomycetes > Xylariales > Hansfordia > Hansfordia pulvinata. Next base: position 2,684,215 of record BJKQ01000007.1, on the reverse strand, counting down.
TCCCGTTTTCTTGTTAACCTTGCAAGAGTACTGATCCACCAAACAGAAGTGCGAAACCTGCGGCAAAGGTGAAGATGCCGGGTACCTGGCTATCTGCGAGTCTTGCGACCACCTGTATCATGGATTCTGCCTCGACCCACCTCTCAAGAGCAAGCCAGAAGGCGAATGGAACTGCCCGAGATGTCTTGTTGGCGATGGTCAGTTCGGGTTCGAGGAAGGCGGCCTCTATTCTTTACGGTCATTCCAAGAAAAGGCCGCCGACTTCAAACACGCCTACTTTGAAAAACGCATGCCCTTCGACCCCGTTCTCAACTGCCCGAGGCCAGTCACCGAAGATGACGTTGAGCGCGAGTTCTGGAAGCTGGTGGCCAGCATTGAAGAGACGGTCGAAGTGGAGTACGGCGCTGACATACACTGCACCACCCATGGCTCGGGATTCCCAACCGCAGAGCGCAACCCCACGGACCCCTATTCTACAGACCTGTGGAATCTGACTGTGCTCCCTTACCACCCGGACAGCTTGTTCAGACATATCAAGACTGACATATCTGGCATGACCGTCCCATGGGTCTACGTTGGCATGATTTTCTCGACCTTCTGCTGGCACAATGAGGACCACCTGGCATACTCGGCCAACTATCAACATTTTGGAGCCACCAAGACCTGGTACGGCATTCCCGCGGAAGACACGGCCAAATTCGAGAACGCTATGAGAGAGGCAGTTCCGGAACTATTCGAAACGCAGCCGGATTTGCTCTTTCAGCTGGTGACCTTGCTCACTCCAGAACAGCTCAAGAAGGCTGGTGTCCGCGTCTATGCCGTAGACCAACGAGCTGGCCAGTTTGTCGTTACCTTTCCGGAGGCCTACCACGCTGGTTTCAACCACGGCTTCAACTTCAACGAAGCTGTCAACTTTGCGCCACCTGAATGGGAGCCATACGGGTTCAAAGGCGTTGATCGCCTGCAGCAGTTTCGTCGACTACCCTGTTTCTCGCATGACGAACTACTCTGGACAGCCGCTGAAGCCCCTATCACCGGACTGACGATACAGACAGCCAGGTGGCTGGCGCCTGCGCTGGACAGGATCCGCGAAAGGGAATTCGCCCAGCGAGACGCTCTACTCGAGAAGCACCTGGACCAAAACCACCATCCTTGCAAAATGCGCACCAACTCCGCCGATCCCTGCTCCCTGGAGGTATCCGTCCTTGACGAGGACGTGTCCGAGGATGAGTACCAATGCGCTTTCTGCAAAGGGTGTGCTTATTTGTCTCGGTTCAAGTGCCTCGAGTCGGGCAAGACTCTCTGCCTGACACACGCTGGGTCGTACGCCTGCTGCGACCTCCCGGAGAGGCAGCGGTTCGAGGGCCAGCGTCACGCGCTCATCTATCGCAAGACCCGCGACGACCTCGAGGAAGCCCACCGCAAGGTGGCTGAAAAGGCCCAACTCCCGGAAGCATGGGAGGACAAGTACGAAAAGATGTTGGACGAGGGAGACAAGCCAGCGCTGAAGTCGCTGCGACAAATCCTCCATGAGGGTGAACGAATACCGTACGACCTCCCCTCCTTGCCAGCACTTCGGGAATTCGTTGATCGCTGTAACGAATGGGTCGAGGAAGCGACTAATTTCACGGTGCGAAAACAGCAGAACCGCCGGAAAAACGACAAGGCGTGGCAGCCTGGAACACGAAAGTCCATCGGCAACCCCTCGCAGGACCAGAAGGAGCGGGAGGCTCGGAGCGTCGATCACATCTACCGCTTGATCAGGGAGGCGGCACTCATTGGCTTTGACTGTCCCGAGATCCAGCAGCTGCAGGATCGTGCCGACGGAATCAAGAGCTTCCAGAAGAACGCAGAGGAGACCTTGAAACATCTGGGCTCGCAGAGCACGGAGACCATCGAGGAGCTGATAGACGAGGGAAGGCTCTTCAATGTCGACATGCCCGAGCTTGACAGGCTAGCAGGAGTGCTCGAGCAGATGCGCTGGACCACCAAGGCCAAGGAGAGTCGCGCCAAGCCCATGACACTTGAGGAGGTTGGCAAGCTTGTCGAAGAGGGCAAGCGGCTGGAGATTGCCGAGTACAATGACTACATGAAGTATTTCAAAGACAAGCACACCAAAGGTGTGAACTGGGAGGTCAAGGCCAGAGAGGTCATGAGTGCTGATCACACCCCGTACTCTCAGCTGGAGGCGCTCTCGAACCAAGTCACGCAACTCGGGCTTCCAGTGTCGGCCGACATCCTGGCGTCGATTGACCAGGCCCTCAATAAGCACAGAGCGGCCCAACGTCAAGTCACTGATTTGGTGTCGCGATCGAAGGACGGCGACTACTCGCGACGGCCGAAATACTCCGAGGTTGTCGAGGTCACCAAGGAGCTAGACGACCTTAACTCCAAGCCACCTGGCACCCTGGATCTAGAAAAGGAGCAGAAGCGCCACGAGGACTGGATGCGCAAAGGCAAGAAGCTCTTCGGCAAGACGAATGCGCCGCTTCACATTCTCAAGCTGCACATGGACTACGTGTTGGACCGCAACGTGGACTGCTTCGACACCACGACCGACAAGGTTCGGATGCCAGCAGAGCCCTCGTCCAGAGCAGCGAGTGAGGAGAAGGAGGAGGAGAAGCCCCAGCGCACCTGGGATGACCCGGCCTTCAGAGAGGTCTTCTGCATTTGCCGACGCGTGGAGGCAGGGATGATGATCGAGTGCGAGCTCTGCCACGAATGGTATCACGGCAAGTGTCTGAAGATTGCGCGCGGCAAGGTCAAGGAAGACGACAAGTACACGTGCCCGATCTGTGACTGGCGCGTCCGTATCCCACGAGATGCCGCGCGGCCCAAGCTGGAAGATTTGATGGCTTGGCAGGACGAGATTGCCGACTTGCCGTTCCAGCCGGACGAGGAAGAGGTTCTCCAGAAGATCATTGACAACGCCCAGGACTTTAGAAACCACATCGCTGGCTACTGCAACAACCCGGTTCTGTCCACCGCCTCCGAGGCTGATACGCAGAGATTCTACCTGCGCAAAGTGGAGGGGGCGGAGATCCTGCTTTCATTCGAGACCAACTTTTTCCGACAGGAGCTTCACAAATGGAACCCGGTCGCCCCGGATCCTCCGCCAGTGCTGGACGTCTCGAAGAGCACCCGCAAGCCGCGTCCGACGAAGCTTCAGAAAATGCTGGCGCAAAACGGAGTTGACAAGATTGACGATTTGCCCGAGCACCTCAAGGGCAAAGCATTGTCTTTGAAACGGAAGGCCGCCAATGCCGAGGCCGCCGCTCAGGCCGCGTCGTTGGGGCCCGTTCCGACGCTGGACACGTTGGGCCGACCAAACGCCAGCCCGACAACCCGCGCCTTCAGCCCCACGAACCACCCATTCCAAGGGCGAGGCTCCCACCCACCCACGCCTACTGTGGGAGGCAGTTCGCATGCACACCCGGCGCGCGGCTCCGTCTCATCTTCATCATCCCATCGCCAAGAGTCGTCAATGATCAGGCCGGATCCCATGAACGTGGACGAGCCGTCTGGTCTGCACCCAGGCTTCATGCTGAACAGCAACGGCCCGGGCCCGCAGTTCGCTTCTGCGGACTCGTCCATCTCCCTGGAGGACCGCCTCCTCCGGGGCCTGGATGAGAACTTGGACCTCACGTCGGAAGCTGAGAAGGGTAAGGCTCTCGAGATTCTTGGCCGGACCGAGACAGGCCGCGAAAGGGCAAAGCAGATCTTCGGTGACAAGGTCTGGACTGGCGAGAGCCGGGGTCTATTAGCGCGCAGGCCGGATCTGAACGACGGCGAGCCGGAGCACCCTGGGAGGGTGGACAAGATGTTTCTTGACCTGACCAACGGCACCGACGACGACGAGGCCAGGAGGGAGCGCGAGCGAGAAAAGCACCGCATCATCACTGCTGACAGCCTCGAGGCGGAGCGAGACGCCATGGACATGGAGGATTCCGACTAGACACTCGCCGGATGCCGGGTGTGGTCGTGGCTATATCGGCAACTGGTGTCATTGCAATTTCGGACTTTTTAGCATTGGTGTTCACAGGCAGCTATTGGCGGTGGCTTATTTCTTAACCTTGTTTATTTGGCGTGGGGCAGCGCTGCGGGCGTCCATCACCAGAGCTATTTTGTTCAAGTCGCGGCGGTGGGAAGCGGTGTCCGCTGGGGCCGCAAGATATGGGGGGCGACTGTTTTTTTGAGGACTGTACAGACCAGCCCGGTGCTCAGCGGGCGATCTTGAAGCATACAGGGCGTTGGAGGGATGACTTGTATTGATGGTTGATGTTCGACGGGGTCGTGCTCGCATGAGGAAGTACTTAACAAATGCGGCCGGCATTGCGGGTCGTGGGGAAAAGTATAAGATATGTTAGATATTAATGTTTGACGCAATCACCACGAATGCTTCTGTTGGGTTTTGCCAGTTCCGCTGGGGTGTCTACTTCGATGAAGGGCTCCTGGGCTTTGTGTTCTCGGCGGGGCTGCGTGCGGTAGTGAAACTGGCAACTGAAGCATTTTATGAATGATGTCTTTTCTTGCCTATTCTGTCTACGTCTATCAATGTGCAACCGGCTTCAATGGGTCATCAACCAGGTGCTTTTCCGGCCCCCGTCCAATCTTGCCTCCTTTACTTCCGCGGGACCTCTACAGCGAACTCCCCCCCCCAACAAAAGAAAAGAAACCCCCTCTCTTCTTTACAAGAGAGAAACGCGTTCATCTCCAAAACCGCATGGGCTGCCCGGGGGCGTGGCCGGCGGCGGGGTGCTGGCAGCCCTCGGCCCTGTAGGAGCGCACGGCGTCGGGGCCCGGGACGACGAGGCACTGGCCGCCGCTGCGCAGGCCGGAGTGGGCGGCGACGAGGGCGCCGTCGCTGCAGGCGTCGTCGGCGTAGAGGGCCACGGTGCAGGCGCTGGGGGCGTCTCTGGAGATGTTGACCTGGTAGTCTTGGTCCTATCGTCATCCCTGGGTCAGTTTTCTGGGGAGGGGGGTATAGAAGCAAGGGGGCCTTCCGTCTTACCCTGCGATGGGTCTTCTGGCACGGCTTGTCATAGTTGCCATTGTCGGAAAAGTCGGGCCGGTTGAGGAGGCCGGTGCACTTGGCCGGATCGTCGTACGTGTTCAGCTCCCAGCGCCAGGCGGCGGCGGTCTGGAGGAGCAGGGCCGCGGAGGCGGCGAGCAGAGCGGCGGGGCGCATTCTTTCTGCTTTCTGTCTTTTGTTTTTCTCTTTTTCTGTTTTCTTTTTCTTTTTCTTTCTCTTTCGTTATTCGTCGTGTGAGCGGGTTGTAATCTTGTGAGGATACGGAAGTAGGTTGTCAGCTGAAGAAACACGAGAGGGGATGATCCCGAGGTAGACAACAGGCTTTTGTAACAGGGACAGCTCACGTGTTGTATATATACACGTAAGCCGAAGAGACCCAACTCTTTTTTTTCTTTTGAAGCCGTGTCCTCGCGGCGTCTCCGATGGGTCTATGCTTTTTTCGAGGTACTTCCCGACTCGGGCTGTTGCTGCTGCCAGTTGGGATGCACAGGACTTTCGAGGTTTGGTGGGCAAGCGGAAATTGCCGATTCCCTGGACTCTTCTTTCTGCTTCTATTCTTTTCGTCTCCGTACGTCGCTCGTGGCATGTGGCCGAGCTCAAACGACCCTCGACGTGCGGCTCGGCATATTCCACGACGGGCGACAGGGGTTATGTGTATACCCTGTGCCAGGTCGTGGTCATGCCAGGGCTTGGTTCACCGGAAATGTGCCATGCGGCTGCCCGTCGTCGTTGGAGCTCTGTCTATCTCTCTCTCTCTCTCTCTCTCTCTCTCTCTCTCTCTCTCTCTCTCTGCGCTCGACCCGGTTTACCGACGCTGCTGCTCCCTTCAGCTGGGCTCTAGTCGACGAAATCTCGGACTGGATCTTCGCATCCACTCGGACCCTGAGCCCATCACTCGCGCCGCCCGGGCCTCGATCACCCCACCGCCTCTCCTCTGTTTCTTCGCCACCACCCGGAAGAATCAGAGGGGCCGGTGTGCCTGTCAGGTCTTTTATTGTTAATTCTTACCGGTCACGCTGTCGATGCAACTCGGCACGCTCCGGAGTTGCGGATGCGGATGCCTTGAGTGGACAGAGACGCAGACCCGGCGCACAAAGGCCGGGCCTCCCTCGGGTCGAGTTACTGTCACTGAATCATGGCGCTTCCCCCCAAAAAAGAACAGAGGATGAGGCGAAAGGGAGGTCGATTCTTTGACGGACTGTGCCGGGGCGTGTGAAGAGCCTGAGATACGATACTGCCGGGTCTTGACGGGTTGAGCGGGACGTGACGTTGGTGGCCGGTATGCCCGTTCTTCGGGGTGTCAAGACCCGCCGCCTGCAGTCTCGGGTGTGATACTCGGCCATCTCCATGGAGAGCCCCCCCCACCCCGGAACGAAAGAAAAACCAAGCGGGGCGGGCGTGCCATCATAGCATCGAGGCGCCGCTCTGTGCCCTCTCTATAGTGAGTCTCAACTACTGACAGGGAAGCCGGACAGGCCCCGGGACTAATTCAGTTGCCAGCGCGGCGTTACCAACCCGGGAGTGCAATCTGGGAGCGGGCGGCGCGAGCAAAAATCATACAGCAAAAGTCATACCAGGCCCCCCGATTCCAGTCTCTAGCACCGCACTCTTCTGGCCCGGAGAATCCAGGGCTCTGATGGTTCGGCTGATCAGACAGAGGAGAGGGAGTACAGACATGGCGATAGCTGAGGCCTGGTGCCACACCTCGTGGAGAAGATGAAGAAGGAGAAAGAGAAAGAAGAAGAAGATGAAAGAGAAATAGACGAGAAGGAAAGAAGAAAAAAAGCTTGGCCCCTCTGGCTCCCGCAGATAAAGATACCGCGCGAGGCTCGGACGAGACCCCCGCGGCCTCGTTTCTTCGGGAGGAGGCCTTTTCCCCCGTAAGCGCGCGCGCGTTCAGCCCCGCGAGTAATGGCAACCCAACCGAACCAAGAGGCCAGATGCGCCAACCCCCTTCTTCGCCCCGGCCTCTGAGGCCCAATTCTCGGACGGTCGGGGCGTACGAGCACGGCGTTGCTGCCCGCCCCGCCCCGCTTTCGGCAATACGATCCCAGGCTGCAAGACAAGACAAGACCCGAAAGAAAGGAGAGGAGGGAACCTTCTGGGGCTGAGCTCTGCGTGGGGATGTGACGGTGGAAATGCAGGGACGGGGCGTCGGCCGGGGTAGCCTCCTTGTATGTATATATGTATGTATGTATGTATGTATGTATGTATGTATGTATGTAAGGTCTGATTCGAGGCCTCACTTGGTCCCGAAGGCCGGTAGCTTCATGCGGGGGGGGGGGGGGGGGGGGCGCAAGTGCTGACAGGGATGTTGAAAAAGAAGAAGAAGAAGAAGAAGAAGCAGGCAAAGAAGGCGAGGAAGGGAAAGACGAAAGCACCACCCTAAACCAAGACACTACGGCTCCGACTCTTCGGTGCAACCTCGCAACCTCAGCCGGCCTCTCTCCGGCCTTTTCGAGGTCAGATCATAGAAGCAGAGGTCCCTCGTGACACGACCGAGTTTCTAACTGCACGCTTTCGAACCAGGGCACGTGCTGCTGACCTCGGTTCCTGGCCTCGAGTCTCCTTCTCCCGTCTGCTATGTGGACCATGTACAGAATGGCGGCGAACCAGCAGTCTGCCCAGTCTCCAAGTCCGTCTCTTTCCTTCATTCGATACAACACCCTTCAAACCCCCTCCGAAGACGCCCACAACTCACCTTTCGACTTGCTTACTCTTACTTTGACTGGCTAGTTAGCCTGTGTGAAATGGGCCTCAGACAGACAGGACCGACCGCGCCTACGAGTATACGCGAGCTTTGGGCCGCACCGCACCGCATCTGCCGAGCCGCGGCGGGCCTCACCTGCGCATTGATTTTGATTGGCCCCCGCAGAAGCCGCGCCCCTCGTCGTGGCCCGGCTCGGCTCTGCCTGAGCTGTGAGGCCGGCCGGCCCCGAGTGGGCCAAGGGCCGGGGAAAGGGATAGGGCCCGGAGGTTCATAAAAGGGGACCACCATGTCCGTTTCCCCCCTTCCCCCTTTCCCCTCCGGCGCAGCCCAGCTTCATGGCATGAGGTGTCCAAAACAGGTACACACTCTACCACGTTAATACGCTACATGTATTCTCTGAAAGGGGCACCTTTTAAGGTAGAGGTAGGTAAAGCAAGTAAGGTATGTAGGTAAAGCAAGTACGTAGGTAACGCTAGTATGTAGGTACGAGTATCTGAGGTAGTGTGGGCTGATGCGCACAGTCCGATTGCAGGTAACGGTACCTAATCTAACCTAACCTAACCTTAGGTACTCGTACGAGTACCGTGGTTCCGGAGAACCACCCCCCCTTTTTTTGAGGCCCATTCATTCACCCCCGTCACGATCCATGCCGCGGGGTCGGTCTCATCACACACACACACACACACACACACCCGATCCATGCCGCCGGTGCCTTACAAGCCCAAACCTATAATATGCGGGCGGGTCAAAGGTTCGAAAACGGTGGAGAGCTTCCACCAACCACGAGGCCGGGGGGGGGGGGGGGGGGGGGGGCGGGGGTGAGAAATCCATGCTCTGGGACACCCTCGCAGCATCACTGCCTCACTGCGAGTCCCTTGCCTAACTTACCTACCTCTGAGGACCTGCCTGATGAGCTGACAAAGGGCGTGTCAACTTGGTCTGACCGTCGATCGATCGCGCTCCAGTGGGGGGGACCTAGAAACCCCCCCCCCCCCCCCCCCTCGCAAGCCCTACAGACGGACCCCGCGGGCACCTGTCGTCGTGATTGTGGACGTCGACACGTCTGATCATTTTCAGCCGAGACTTTGTCACCGAATACAGCGGTGGCACGTGCAAGGGGTCGTGTTTTCTCCTCCTTCTTTTCTCTTCGTTCGCTCTGAACCACCCACGCATCTTCGAGGCTTTGTTGAGGCCCCTTTTTGAAAATGAAGATGCAAATAGAGAAAGCTGAAGGATTGGCAGCTGCTTTTCTTCGTTCCGAGTCATCTACCAACGACAGGGAGGGGGCACACAAACGTCAACTTGGTTCGCCCAGTCGTGATGTCGTGATGTGATGTGATGCGAGAACAGGTACAGTCGCGGCACCTCAGATCTCCGCGCGCGCCCCGCGCGCCGACCAGTCTTTGCAGATGAGGCGGCGGCGGCGGCGTCTATGCTCTTCCGCGCTTTGGTCGCCCTGCCGAGCCTCAGTGGCCTCGTCGAATCCATTGGCCATCATCACCATCATCATAATGACCGGCTTGATCGATAGACAGACAGACAGACGGAAAGAGAGTCAAAAGACATGCACCTCTAGGGGGACGCTGATCCATGACGACCCTGCCTCCTTGGCCCAACTACCTGCTTTGCCTGAGGTGTAATGCGAGGCCCGTAGATTTCCAAGACACACTCTTTTGAGGCCCGTGGAAGGTGGCTCTAGAAGCCTCTCATGGTTCCACCGCCCCTCTCTCTCTCTCTTCCCTTCCCCCCTCCAACGCACGTGGCCAGCATGTGTCATGGAAGATGCAGAAAGGTCTACCGGACTCGGTCGCCGCGTCCCACACGCAGTCTCCTGATTCACCCAAAACGCGTGATCGTGGGGTGAACAGGCTCGAGGCTCGTTCCCTGCAGGCTGTGCTTGCTGCGACGGTCGGTGGTTCCGTATGCCCCGTCTCGAGGTAATGTTACCAGTCAACCGGCCAGTCGAGCAATATCAATCAGGCCAGAAACGACAATCCTTGCGCTCGTGGTGAATCTTTTTCAAGATTTTTTTTTTTTTTTTCCTTTTTTCCCCCCGCTTTAAGGGAGGAATCTTGCGAAGAGACGGAAACTAATAAGAACTTGCGTGTGCACATTGCGCACAAGCGCTGCCCGCTGCGATTTCGAGGCTGGCTTCGCGAGACGGCAAGATTTCTCCAAGAAGCGAACCGGAATGAAATCGGCACATAGGAAGGGGTCGGGATTTGCCCGGGGGCCTTGCGCGGTGGTGGCCGCTTTTGAGGCCCCTTCCCAGCCATCCATCCTCCCCATATAGCCTTCGAGGCTGTGGCTGTGGCGGTTAACTAGGGATCAACTTGGGAACGAGAGGCCCACGTTCTCCAGGCGAGAGCTTCCATGCATGCATGTATGCCTGGGGTTCGCACTGTCAGCGCCGCGTTGGCCCGGCTCTGGCGCGTCCTGGCTGGCACCCATGTCAGCACCACTGAGGCCCATTATTACATCGTTGTCCGGGCCTGCGTCGTCCTCAATAATAACATGTGCAATCCAAGCGAATTAGGCCTCAAACAAAGAGCTGCGAGATTTGCAGCCGGCCCTCGAGCTCCGTTCAGCCGGCTGTCAACCTAGAGATGTCAGCTTAGTTGGTGGTCGGAATGCGCGCCCTATAAAGGACGTTGGAGAGCGCTTCGTCAACTCACCACCATCACCACCACCCCGCCACAGAAAACACAACGCTCCCAGGTCCCGCCTGCCAACTCCATCCCCATTTCTACTTCTCTTTCTCTCACAGGATCCTCCCACCCAGCAGCAATGGCGAACTATCAGAGCACTGGCGCCCCCGGGGCCCACCACATCGTCGCCGGAGACGACAAGCAGCGGCCCACGACCACCACCGTCGAGCTCCGCGACGACGACTCCACCATCGGCGAGAGCGACGATGACGGCGACGTCGACGACGACACCCGTGATAACCGCATTGCCAATCCGAGCGGGAACGTACCAGACAGGCGACAGTCGCACCCTCCCGCCACCCAGAACCAGCAAGGGTGGAACTACTTGTACGCAGCATCCCGTGGCCCCCCTTGTCATTCTTCATGCCCCTCCCCCAATGTCAAACTGACAGCTCCCCTCAGCCGCGTCCCAACCCCCAACACCCGCACCGTCTTCGAGGCCTGGGAGATGATCTCCGTGCAGCCGACCAAGGAGCTCGAGAAGACGACCCGCGTGCTCGGCGGCCGCTTCGAGGTCAAGGCGACGTACCGCGTCGCCGGCGACGCCTACGCCGGCGTCCGCGCCGTCACCTGCTTCTCCCAGGCCGACCTGGAGGAGCGCGTCCGCCGCGCCCGCCAGGAGCACAACGGCGACGGCGACGACGGACATGTCCGTCATCATCAACGTCGCCGCCGCCGCCGTGACTCGTCTTCCTCCTACTCGCACCACTTGGCCTCCCGCCTCTCCTGCCTGCCCGGCTGCCTGCCGAACAAGCTCGGCGCCCTGGTCGACAGCCGCTTCATCGCCACCAACAAGAACCCCCACGTCCGCCGCGAGTGGAAGATTGTCCACCTCGAGGAGATGGACAGCGTCATGACCGAGGAAGCGGGGGAAGAGGGCCGAGTAGAAGACCAGAAACTCCCAGGCGACAGCCGCGGGGCCGAGAAGGGGGGCGGAGGGGGCGGAGGCTTCGGCTGGCGCGGCTGGCGCGGCAAGAGCAGCAGCAGCAGCAATGGGGGCAAGAAGCGAAGCCGCCTCTTCGGCGGCAGCAGCAGCAGTAGCCGCAGCCGCGAGGCGGCGCACCAGGCGGAGCCCGTCCAGAAGTGGCTCGTCATCCTGCGCGGCCACGAGACGCAGTACTCGGAGCGCGGCTTCGAGGCCCTCTACACCTGCTCCAACCCCTGGCTGCAGGTCGACGAGCACATGATGCGCCACCGCCGCCGCGCCGACCTGCTGCCCCAGGCCGTCCCCGCGCCTCCTCGGTGCAAGCCCCCGGGCGGCCTACCGGCTGCCGCGCGGGGACCTCCGCGGTCTTGAGGGGACTTGGCGTTTGGTTTGCTGTCGTTGTTGCCACCCGTCGTTGCCTTTGTCTCTCGGCTGTTGTTGTTTTCCTCGCTCCTTTTCCTCCCCCGGGCTCCATGGGTTTGCGTGTGTCTTTGCTCTTGGTAGGAGTCGGTTTCGTTTCTCTGCGTCACTCTTGCTTTTCTTGCTCTAAACACTTCCAATCGGGTCTTTTTCCTTGTGTATGTGAATAATGGATTAGAGATTGATACAGCTCAAGGAATGGGGTAAAAATAAGGATCGCGTACCATGACTCCCCAAGATCAATGTCGTGAATACAATGCTGTATTAATGCTGTAGCCGAATGTCCCGCTTCTGCATCACGCTCTGCACTTTCGGTCGGGAGTGCCTTCCATATCTGTATCCGAAGGCTGTCGCCTCAATGAAGACGAGGACTGTGCCGCAGACTGCACAAGCCAGACCAGCGGCGTTACCATGCCGATGGCGACTTCGATTTAAATCGTGTGAACAAGAAAGTCGAGTTGCTATGGACCAGAAGACGAGCCAGCCGTCCGGGACGCGAGTCCCCTTTATATACCCATGAATGTCAAATCTGATGACTCAGCGCGCCCAATTGTGTTGCCTGCAGAGTGGTTCGCGCTCCGTCTGGCCTGGATATCTACTTCCAGTAAGGCGGGCGGCGATTGCACGATCGCAGAGGTAACCAATGAAACGGGACTTTATCGACAAAGCCTCTCTCAGGCAGGGCGCGTCTGTTGGCGAAAGATGACCACCAATCTGCACGGTCGATTCGTTTCAGAGTCATGAAGCGGAGTTTTGAGGCGACGTCTACATCGGCGGGGAGGCGTAATGGACCTCGGCGCTGAGCGAAGCAAACGATTCAACCGATTCTCGTCGTACCACATTTCCTCGACCTTTTTTTACTTCCCGAAGTGACAGCTTGGGTTTCTCTAGACCGTCGAGGATCAGCGATCTTTTCTCCTTTGCGATCTCCTCTGAGATGATGAGATCGATCGGTTGCCGCTCGTGCTCGAGGCAGACGCCATTGCGCCGGTCATGTCTGGTCGTCTGCTCAGGTTTGGACAGTCGATCCGACATCTTCTGAAATTGATCCAGGGAGCGGCGCGAGCTGTCTTTCACGCAGACGCCTTTGCACCGTTCATCCTCGATGGCCTTTTCCATCTTGGACAGTCGGTCCGACAACTTCTGCATCAAGTCAGGAGACGTGCGCGAGCTGTTCAGTGCTGTATTGGCCGCACCGGTATAGGCATCCTTGGCAGGCTCGAAGAACGTGGATGGTCTCTCAATGTTGCTTTCGAAGATGCGGTACTTGACTCGGGGATCAACGTCCCACACATCCGAGTAACGAAGCAACAAAGGTGCCTCACCAAACAGTGCACGCAGAGAATCCCAGCGTTCGCGATGTTGCCATCCCAGAACACGGTCAATCGATCTCAGACACTCGTCAATCTCTTCGCGCGTGTATTGCTTATCATCCTCGTCGAGAGTGGTGCCCGGGGGGCACGGGCTGACGGGGACAGTGCAGGGCATTGTTGAAGGCGGGAGTGAGTGTCGATGAAATGCCACGAGGGAGATAGCTTTTCGCTGATTTCGTGGGAATGAAAAGTTTCAGTATGGTTTTTGTCAGGGGAAATGGCGGATAATTGGTCGCGTAGAGAGAGATGGCAGCTTGGGTTTCATTTACTTGCTGGTCCAGTAATTCTTAAGAGCGGCGGTCAGTTGAAAATGGCTTTGTTGGCGGTCTGGAGGCGCTGGCACGAACAAAGAGTCGCCCTTGTTTGCCTCAAGACCAGGAGGACCGAATGGGTTTACAGTTGTTGGTCCCAAATCTACCCACGGGCGCTCTTTGTCCACTGCCAACAAATCCATTGTCGCTTTGATCAGTGTCGCCCCTTGACGCCCTGTGGTCTGGTTTGTCTGATTGTTTTCAAGAACAAACGGCGATGGAAGGTCTATCTATAGGTAGACACGGTATAACTAAAGAGCAAACCCCGGTCAGCTCTTTCAGGGCTCATCTAAGTTGTGTCGACAGCACCTTTTTAAAACCAGAATCAACTAGTTGAAAGTAAACACTCTTACCATGGCCCTTGTCCTGGACGGCGTCGCAATTGCCTTCGCCTGCGGGCACAGCTATGTCAAATGTCTGTTACCGCTTAGCGATGGCGAGCGCGAGGTCGAGCTCAACTGCCCGCGGTGCGCCAGCAGCACCGAGGCGCCATGCTGCCTCTACTGCGGCTCGCTCTTCTCTGGGCGCTGGTTCGACTATTGCACCTCCTGCGACGGCTTCTGGAATCTCGAGGCTTGGGCCAGCTACGCCGCCCGCCACCGCCTGGACACGATCCGATGCCAGCACGGGGCCATCGTCGTGCCTCACGTGGACGCGGAGGAGGAGCCGTGGACATCCGGTTGGCCCGAGTGTCTGACCATGGGCGAGGGGGATCTGAAGCTCAGCGTGGCTTGCGAGGGGGGAGAACGCCGAGAAATTGAGAGGGTTCGGGTGTCTTCGTCCATGGAGATCGTCGACCAGGTCGACATTCGCTGCCGGCCTCAACCGTTCCGCCCCGGGCAGGAGCTGGTGGTTGAGCTGTGCGACGTCGAATGCGAGCTGGACCTGGACCCGGAGATCGACTGGACACCGCCACAGCCTTTTGACGGGTTCTCCTGGGTTGAGATATGCCCGAACAACATTACAGCACCTGCTGGTGCGTCGTGATCAGTGATCTCCTGTGGTAGTCATGTCGAGGCGTATGCAACGCGGTAGGTGACCTCAAACAACGAGAGGGGGGGGGGGGGGGGGGTGTTAGCTTTTATCCACAGTCATTGAAAGATTTCTGCCTGATTGCGGCCAATCGTGCGACAAGTCATACCGTTCTGCCCACATCACATCAGGCTGACTGTTGGCAGGAGCGACCGCCGTCAAGGTACCCAGGTATATTGTGTGCCTTCCATTGTGCCATCGAGCCGGAGGTCTGTCAATTGGCGGGACTTCCATAGGTGACGGTATGTTCTCTGTGTTGTTCCAATTCACTAGGTAGGGCTGAGGAGGCGCCTGACGCACTGTCGCTGTGGATTTCGGCTCAAAGTAACTATCATTGACCCTTGGCTCGAGTCACAGGAAGCTGCCCGTCAGAACACATTATGGAGTTTATTCCGAGAATTGGCTGAATAAGAAAAGAGACACTAGCCACTTGACGGAGCACCTTTCACCTGCCGCTTTTGGGCTACCGCCCAATTTCAACACGAGAGCCACGAACAGCTGGCCTCTCGGAAAGAAAGATAGGTCTGTCGTTTGTCATGATGGATCGTCATGTTGACACCACAGACTACTACGCGAACAGGGGCGGTCTCAAGGCCCATCGCCAGCAGTCGGGTGGAGACCAGATCCCAGCCAGCCTCACGCGCAAACCCCAACGCCAACGCCTCCTCCTCCGCTCCTCTCCTGTCCTCCCCTCGCTCGTCCCCTTGCCTCCCACAAACAACAGCCAGCAGCACGCGCAAGGCCACATATGGGGCCCAAGTAAAAGCAATCCAGCCATCTACCTGCACGTCAAAAGAGCAACGCAGCGGGAGGCAGACACACCATGCGCCTCGAAGTCCCCGCCTTCGGCCCCGCCGCCGCCGCCCGGGCCGCGGCCCTCGGCGCCGCCCGAATCGAGCTCAACGCCGCCGGGTCGTACGCCGAGGGCGGCCTGACCCCGACCCTCGACGATCTGCGCCTCTTCCACTCCCTCCTCCCCCCGGGGGCAGATGCCCCGCCCGTGCGCGTCATGATCCGTCCTCGAGGCCCACCACCTCCTCCTCCCAGCACCAGCACTGCCACTGCCACCACGACCGACTTCATCTACACCGCGTCCGAGATTCTCGAGATGGAGTCGCAGATCCGCGCCTTCCGCGCCACAGGCCTCCTGCGCGCAGACCGAGGCGACGGCTTCGTCTTCGGGTCCTGAAGACGACGACGACGACCACCACCACCACCACCACCACGAACCCCGCAAGCGGCTGCGCCGCGATAGTCGACGTCCCGGCCTGCGCCCGCCTGGTCGCCGCCGCCGCGCCCCTGCCGGCCGTCTTCCACCGCGCCTTCGACGAGCTTCTGGCCCCCGCGGACGACGACGACGACGACGCCGAGCAGAAGCAGCAGCGGGAGAGGCAGGCGGAAGCGAAAGGGGACGACGCCCTCGTGGACGTCGCGCGCTGCGGGTTCCGCGGCGTGCTCACCTCGGGCGGGCGAGGCGGCGGCGGCCGCCGCCGCACCGCCGCCGACCACGCCCCCGCGCCCCTGCGGTCCCTGCGGCGCGGCGCCCGGCGCCGGGGGCTCGAGCTGGTCGTCGGCGGGGGCGTGCGGCGGGCCAACGCGCGCGCGCTGGCCGAGGGGCTGGGGCTCCTCGGGGCCGGTGGTGGTGGTGGTGGCGGCGGCGTTGAGGGTGAGGGTGACGATGATGACGTCGTGTTCCACTCGTCGTGCCTGGAAGCCGGGAGCGGCGGGGACATTGATCCGGTCGAGGTCGAGGGGATACTCGGCGTCTTGAGCGATATCACAGGGGGGAAACGGGAGGACAGGCCGGAAGGCAGGGTGTGAGCGTGAGAGGAATGGGAAGGGAGAGAGACCGCCGGTCGGTCATCATAAGCCAAAGGAAGCGCACTTTCACACAGCCACCTTCAAGAAATACGCAGTAGGACGAGGTGAAAGCTCGACATGAGCTTAGCAGTCTATAGGCACTCTATAATCCAAAGCAACGCTAGACCAAGACATAGGTATCTCCCCAAGCAAGACCCAACTCCGACGCAGACATTGACCAGCATACAAAGTAGAAGTGAACACGGCCCCAGCCCGTTTAGGCGGCGGCGACGGCGGCGGCCGAGGAGGCGCTGGCCGCGGACGCGCTCGAGGCGGCGTTGCGGTTGTTGGCCCACTCAATGTACCAGAACTTGAGGGCGCTCAGGACGGCGACGAGCTCAAAGTAGTCGCCCAGGTGGCCGGGCACGGCGCTGCCCATGAACTGGAACTTCATGGCCTTGGTCATGCTCATGCTGCAGTTGTGCGCCCACACGGCCACAATCTCCTTGCCGTCGCTCGACTCGCCCTTGGCCCGGTGCTCCCGGTCGCCCCCGGCCCCGACCGCGCCCTCCTGGCCCAGCCGCACCAGCTTCCACCCGGAGCCCCAGCCCGCCAGCTCCCGGATCTCCTCCCCGCGCGTGCTGCGCCACTCAAACACCTCCTTGCGCGCCCCCTTGCCCGCCTGCAGCCCGCCCACCGGCACCGAGAACCGGTAGCTGGGGCTGTTGCGCCACCCGTGCGACTGCCGCTCGATCAGCTCCTCAATGTCGTGCGCGTTGCCGGCCGACCCCGCCGGGATCAGCACGACCTGGTTGCCGGCCCCCAGCAGGTGGCACCCCAGCAGTTTCTTGGTCTTGGCCCCGCCCAGCAGCGGCTCCTTGCCCGTGTTGCCGTTGTGCAGCGCGATCTCGGGGTTGCGCGTCAGGCCCGAGTGTAGCCGCACCGCGTACGCGGGCGACTCGGCCGTCACGCCAATGTGATATGTCTGCGAGAACCCCTTGTTGAAGTAGAAGTTGAAGGCCGGGGGAACAGGCGGAGGCCCACAGTGCCGTGGCTGCCCGGCTCCGGGTACGCCGAGTAGGCCGGAGCGCTCTCGTCGGCGTAGTCGGGCAGCGGGGCCTTGATGTCGTGATGGTACATGGTGCTGGTGGCAGTTTGGTAGGCCATGTCTGATGAGATGGTGATGGGGAAGTGCGAATAAAGTGTTGATGTTTCTGTGAAGGTGATTACCGGGGTTGGAGTATCCCGAAGTTTGAGTGTTCAATGTCGAGTGCCTTGTTGCTTGATGACGATGTGAAGTCGGAAGCAGACGTTTGAGAGCGGCGCCAGCTCGATATATAGTACGCACGGCTTGGCGAAGCTCGCAATCTAGCGGTGCGTCAAACACGTGTGCCCGTCTTTGCTGGTGGTCGTAGACACCGCCCGACTCCAGGGGACTGCCGCGAAGCGAAGCATCGGCGCCGACACGCCACCGACACAGGAGCAGCGTGCTAAGCCTCCATCACCAAACGGACTAACTTAGGTCGACTCAGCGACAGGGCTATCAACTGAGCCGGCCTTGGCAAGTCGCCCAAGCCCACGTCGATCAGCTTGACGTCACTTTCTGGTGACGAAAAGATCGAGAGGTGTGTCGTGATTGGTCGGCTAAGCGGCCAAAGGCCCGCCATGGCTAAGCCGACTACCAATGGCGTTTCCGCGTATCTGCAGACCCCGGACAGCCTCAGGCACAGGCGCGGAGGCCCACTGAAGAGCTGGGCAACCGCAGTCCTTGGCGCGATTAGAGCTTCCATTTTTTTGCGGGCCTGCCATGCTTCAGGCCTTCCGCGTATCTGCACCCAGCTGCTCAGCCCCCGAGCGTGGATGATGGTGCCGCCCTCGCTCGCGAGAGGATCCGCAATGAATGGGAAGACGCAGAAAATCTCGTCATGTTGCAGCATTCTAGAAAAAATAAGAGAGGCCGGGCATTTCTTCGTCGGCCCAAGCCGAAAAATCTCGAGATTAAAGGTTGCGGCGCGGTGATGGCTGTGCAATGCCAGGGTTCGTCCGTCTGACACAAATTTAGAACAGCGGCAGCGTCGTGATTGGAGTGAACGCGGACAGTCGCATCTTTCCAGCGCCCCACAACCATTCATGTCGGGGACCAGTTTGTTTAGTCAGGCACCTCGGCCGTGGGCTCATGGCCGGTCTTGCAGATTGACAGGTGAAGAGCAAGACGCGAGGTACGACGAGGGCGAAGTTTTGAGATTGGGTATCTAGTAGCAAAAAATATACGGCATGTGACCGGTGGCCCCCAGTAGGCAGACTTGTGAAGCAAGGTGGGCGTCTTCACAAGAAATTGAGGCCGATAAAGGCAAGAAGCCTACGACGCCCGGGTCAGGGGAGTGGGTGCCCGAACGCCACGAGCCTGGAGGAAAGGCTCCATTCGGTACTCCAACTTGGAGAACTGCAAGACGTCAGCTCAGTCGCTTACTCATTTCTCGGAGATGGCTCACTATGCTCTTTTGGCTGAGCGGCTTCACACCCTCACGGACCCAGATGCCCCAACTGCCCATGGTGTTGGCGAGCATCATGTCGGTCATGAGGCGATCACCAATAACGGCCACCTGACTGGGATGGGTGACCTCGGTTTCGGGGTGGCTGGCAAAGTAGGCCATGATCTCGTCGCGGCAGCCAGGCTTCTTGACTTGGTGGCTGAGAACAGAAACCCCGGTGGCCGCCTCGAGGTTTTGGGCAAGCTTGCCGTCGCGGTCGTACGTCAGAGCGCCTGCAGTGTTGGAGACAATCAAGAGCCGCCTGCCGGGAAATTCCCTCTGTAGCTCTCTGAAGCGTTGCTGGGGGGCAGGTTAGGACGAGAGGCTACGCAGGCAGATGGGTTGGGCGGAAGAATCGTACCAAATACGGAGGATGGATCTCGCCAGTATCGGGATAGGCGAAACAGTCGTCTTTATCCAGCACGACGGCTCTAATACTGACCTTCTTCTCCCCAGCAGCGAATGCCTTGTCCAGGGGGGTGGGCAAGTCGTTGAAGGTGGCGACGGTAGCGTGAGGGAGGCATAGCGACGGCTTGCTCAGGAGGCGGAAGACGTTGAAGAAGCCGGATACGTTGAGATTCATGGCTGTCCTGTGGATTTTCCTTTCTCGTATGTATTGTGAGGGATGCGTACGTTGAGCCCTGCGGCACTGTTTCTGTAGATAGATATGGGGACGCTCGATAGAGTCGGGTTGGAGTGAGTCGGTCAATCCAATGCAAGTTCAAGACGGTGGTGACTCCCTGGAGGACTGAGGTACTTAGATACTTTGTCTCGAACGGGCACCTGGCTGTATGAGGTAGCTTCGTAGCGGTTGAACGCGGCCAGACTACAAAGACGCAACTCTCAAAGTGCTGCGCCAGGTACTTCTGTGTACCTCACAGGCCTGCTCTGGCCAGTCCAAAAAAACTGGAAAGGGTCTGGAGTTTGACGCGCCTTGACGCGCCTCAGCCCGCAGCGCACGCATCGGTGACCGGGTTGGCCTCCACTGCACTTTGGCCCACGCACCTTGAATCCGATATTCCCAGTCACAGCTCACTCACCTCATCGCCGACGTATCGACCGAATGTCGATCATTGCGCCCAAGCCGTCCTGACCAGACCTAAGCATATCTCGACACGACACTGCTATTGCGTTGCCACACCACCGCACCGCTGCACCACTGCCAGCTCGTGGGCCTCTGGTTGTCGTTATCCCATCACTGCCATGGTGCGGACCAAGAAATCTCAGCCGGAACCAGCCTCCCCTGCTGCCACCAAGGCCACCCGTACCTCGAGCCGGAAGCGCCCACGCGATGATGACCAAGATGTAGTGGAAGGCCACCCGGCGCCGGCCCACGACACCCCCACCAAGCGACGCGGCCGGGCTGCCCCAAGTAAACCGGCGCAGCCATCCAACAACGCCGCCCTCGCCTCTGCCTACGACTTTCCCGGTAGTGACCAAGATGAAGCCGACGCCCAGCCTGAACCTCTTCCCGAAACGCCCTCAAAGAAAGCCCGCGGCCGTCCCAAGACCACTTCAGTCTCCAAACCCAGTTCCACAAAGACCACCCCCCGTCGCCAGCCCAGCGATGAGCACTCGTCCAGCGACGAGCTAGCCGCCGAACAGCAGGTGTCAGCTAGCCCTACCAAGAAGGCGAAACGACGGCCTGCCGTCGCTGACGAACCCGAACAGAGCAACACGCCCAAAGGGCGCAAAACGAAAGAAGCCGCTGCCGAGACCCCAGTCAAATCCACCCCAGTGAAAAGTACCCCATTAAAGGCCCGGTCGGCGGCTAATGGCGAGACCCCTCGATGGCGCCGCAACGACAGGTCGGCCAGGAAGAAGAGCGCCCGCGCTCTCATAGAAAAAGTGGTCAACGGCGATGCAAGCGATGAGGACGACGACCTGGCGCGCGAGATCTACGAGACGAGCGACGAGGAGAACGACGAAAACGAACAGGCTCTCAACGTCGAGGCCGAGGTGGCTCAGGCCGAAGTAGAGGCAGAGGCAGCTCCCGCCACCCCTTCCAAACGACCGAGGGGTCGTCCCAGGAAGACGGACTCGGCGAGGACACGAAAGAAATCGCCCACACCACCGCGAGATTTGCCGCCCCACGAACTTTACTTTGCCCAGAACCGCCCCGGGTCAACCAAGACCTCCGACAACAACCTGTCCTCGCTCAAACTCCTGACACACGATGAATACTTCTCGATCTTGCACGAGCACCGCGACTCCCATGCCGAGGACATGCAATTTCTCGAGTCCATACACCTCGAATCATTCCCGCAGTGGGCCTTTGAGCTGTCCGAGGGCTTCAGCGTCTGCCTCTACGGCTTCGGTTCCAAGCGAGCCGTTCTGCACAAGTATGCGAAACACTTGTTTGACATGATTCAAGATCACAACAAGCATCGGATCGTCGTCCTCAACGGCTATGTGCGGGCAAGCAGCTTGCGCGAAATCCTCAACATGGTAGCTGGGGCCGTGGACCGCTCTCATAAACTTCCTGCCGGGACGCTCTCTGTCATGTTTGACAGTATCAAAGAACTCTTGTCGACATCTGATACCCAGCTGACCATCCTTGTCAACTCGCTCGATGCCGCTCCTCTGCGGCGCCCTGGCGCACAGTCCGTACTATCCCAGTTGGCGTCCTTGCCGGAGGTCCAGCTGATTGGGTCGGTGGACACGCCTGACTTTGCCATGTTGTGGGACAGCGGGCTCCGCTCGGCTTTCAACTTTGCATTCCACAACGTGACGACCTTCGCCCCCTTTGACGCCGAGCTGGACGTGGTCGACGATGTGCACGATCTGCTCGGCCGCAAGGCCCGGCGCGTTGGTGGCAAAGAAGGAGCGATTTTTGTCCTCCGCAGTCTGACGGAGAATGCCCGGAACCTGTTTCGCCTGTTGGTTGGCGAGGTCCTAGTCCTGGCCGAAGACGATGGCGGCGGGGAGAGCGCCGGGGTGGAGTACAGGATGCTGTACAACAAGGCCGTCGAGGAGTTTATTTGCAGCTCCGAGATGGCCTACAGAGGCTTACTGAAAGAGTATGTCACGGCTCCGGATATTGTCAACCTGATGCTAACTTGCCACTAGGTTCTACGACCACCAGATCATCACCAGCCGTAAGGATGTGCTGGGCACTGAGCTGTTGAGCATACCCTTCCAGAAAGAAGAGCTAGAAGCCATCTTGGAAGACCTCATGTCGTGATGAACGCATTTTAGGCAGCAGCTTGTCCAACCAACCCTAAGCAGAGCCAAAACATCACAACGAGAATACACCATTTGATACCCATGCAACTGAACTGGACCGCTTTGAAATTTGCTCGCTGTTACTTATGGTGCGTGATCCCGCTTGTGCTTGCTGACTACGCTCTCAATCTCCATGACGTCGCCAACGTCCTCCATCAGCTCCGACGACTTGTCCATACGACTCCACTTGGGCTTGCCGTCGGGGATGTCGACGACGCGCTGGGAGTAGAAAATGTGGCAGCTGTTTGAGGGTCAGCATGAGCATGTGATAATTGCAATGGTATAGGAGGGGGGGGGGGGGGGGAGTAGAGGGAGGAAGAA
The DNA here is from genome assembly GCA_006538405.1 of Hansfordia pulvinata. NCBI lineage: Eukaryota > Fungi > Ascomycota > Sordariomycetes > Xylariales > Hansfordia > Hansfordia pulvinata. The sequence continues at coordinate 2,661,827 of BJKQ01000007.1, read as the reverse complement.
GCCACTTACTCCGGATCGAACCACTTCTTGTGCTCCGGGTCCTCGACCTTGATGATGCCCGGGAACATGAGGACCATGTTGCGACCCTCGTCCATGATGGGCGTGTGGCAGTAGGCGCACGAGACCTTGCAGGGCAGGCGGTGGTGCGTCTGCTTGTCGCCCGTGTTGTAGAAGGCCAGGCCCTCGGCGCCGCGCTCGAAGTGCAGGTCCTCCTTGTGGAAGATGGCGGCCCATTGGAAGGGGGCGCCTGGGGAGGAAGGCTATGTCAGTCACGAGGCGAATGTCGGCGTCACTTTTCCCCCTCTCAAGCGATCCAGGTCATCCCGGATTCGGAGAAAGGGAGAAGGGGGTGAGGACGTACCGTGCAGGCTCTGGCAGTCCTTGCAGTGGCAGTACTTGCTGGCCAGGGGCCGCTCGCGGCTCAGCCAGTAGCGGACGCGCCCGCAGCTGCAGTGCGCCGTCCAGCGCTTGTCGAAGTCGCCGTCGGCCTCGGAGGTCCGGTAGGGCGGCTGGTGCTTCCACCGCTGGTCGTCCTGCGCCGTGGCCCCCTTGGCGCCGCCGCCGCCGCCGTGGTCCTCCCCGGGCGGGGGCGCCGCGGCGCCGCCGTTGGTCGTCCGCTCCAGGCCGGCGCGGTGGTGCGACTCGGAGGACATGGCGATAGTGCCGCTACTGAGCGGCCGGCTGCGGAGGGAGGGGCGCAAGAGGAGGTGGAGGAGGAGGTCGGTTCTCGGGCTCCGGGGGCAGGTTTGCGGCCGGGCGGGAGGAGGGAGGAGGTGGCTGATGCGGCGGGCAGGCGCGGCGGGGATGAGGGTGGGAGTCGGGGTGTCCGGCCGGGGCGCGGGAGGCGACGGGCGGGCAGTCGGATGGGCATCTATCTATCTGCTTGTCGGCGATTCTGTCGTTCCTCTCTGCCCGCGGGTCGTGTGCCGTGGGTGCTTCTCTGTCGTCTCCTCTCTGTGCAGATGTTGGGAAAGCGTTGCAAGGGATGTCGAGGCTGTTCCGAGATCAGATCAGACAGCACCCGCGTAGCTATAGATTAGGTATCCAGCTGCCACTCTGGACTTATACACCCGTCTTCCGGCCATTTCTCGATAGGCAGGGAGGGCCACGGGGGCGCTACTGGTGCTCCGCAAGGAGGTGCTATGCGCGAGTCGAAACCCGGGGGGGGGGGAGGGGTCGATCGGGTCATTGTCCGGCGTGCTGGCCGCCGGGTGGTGACACGTCGATTCCTCTGCTGGTCAGTCATCTCCTTTCGATGGTTCCCGTTCCTCGAAACCACACCCCCGGGGTTTTGTCTCGGGGGTGAGAGCAACACCGGAAAGGGGGCGGGTGTCTACTCGTATGGTCCCCCCTCAGCGTGGCGAGCGATCCCCGGCTCCACCTTTTCTTTTTTTCCGACGCCCCTTCCACGTTGGTCGGACGCCGGCGCGGCAGTGTAGTGCGGGTAGTGTCATGTCGATGACGTCCGGCATAGCTCAGCAGAGCAATAGTGGTGATGGTGATGATGATGATGATGATGATGCCCACCAACCGACGCCGGCCACTGACGCTCGGCCGGCTGTTCCTGGATCGCGGCTGGGCTGGCTGGCTAGCTGCTCTCTTCCCGCAGTGTCCATCGTCGATTGCCGTGTTGGGTGCTTGTCTCGCATCGGTCCCCTTCCTTGTTCGATGTTGCGTTCTCTCGTGTCTTGCATCGTGCCGTTGGCGATCGAGTGCTGCATGGCATTATCCTCCCTTGGCCGCTGTTCTCAATTTTTCTTTGGCTTTTGCCAATCACCAATCCATTGAGTTCCTATCTCCCTGAATAAGGCGAAAGCAAATGAGCGGACTGTGATCAGATATAAGGTGCCCGGGATCAGTCGCCGCTGCTCAAGACAGCGACGCGGTTGCGGCTGCAAGAGGTCATAGGGGAGGGAGTGTGTAGGTTATGAAGGAGAGTTTGCTGCACGACATGATATTTCAGGAGACGAGAAAAAAAGGCGTACTGTGCTATATACACCTCGCCCGCCGCCCGCCAAAGAGCCCATGATGGTGCAAAACGGGACCCTGATGGACAGGTCCCATGAAAAGGAGGGATCCCGCGCCCGCCACGGCCAAACCCTCTGCTGCTGATGACGAAGAAGCTGTCGCCTTTCCTTTCCTTTCCATTCATTTCCTCAGACCCCGTCCTCCCAACCATCGAGCCCCATGTCCTTCACGTTCTCGATCTTGCCGGCCTCCCAGTTGGCCACGTAGCGGTCGAACAGCTCGCCCGCCTCCTTGACCGTGCGGAACCGCGCCACCTTGTCCATGAGGTCCTGCCCATCGAGCTGCGTCGCCCGCGGCCCGGCCAGGATGACCCTCAGCGCCTCCTCGTCGTCCTCGCGGCGCCGGCGGCGCCCGACGCCCACGACCTTGCAAAAGACAAGCTTGCCCTCGCGCTGCTGCGCCTCCAGCGCCTCCGCGATCCGCCCAAACACCTCGCGCTGGGCCCGCGCGACCCACGCGGCGTGCTTGCGCGTGCCCTCGAGCGGCTCCGGCGCCACCACCCACGCGAAGACGGTGAGCTTCTTCTCCCCTGCGCGGCGGCGCTTCCCGGCTGCCCCGATCCACCTCGTCATGTCGTCCAGGCCGCGCTTCCCGGTCTCCGACAGCGGGAGGCTCGTGGAGGAAGGGCCCGACCCCTCCCGCCGCCGGGGGTCCGCCGCCCATGACCACATGGCGCGCTGCCCGTCCTGCTGCCCGTGCCCCTCCACGAGCCCGATCACCATGGCCCCCGGGGCCAGGGCCGCCGCGAGGGGCCACTCGTGGGGGCCCGAGTCGACGACGGCGGGCCCGTCGGGGTCGACGGGCTGGACCCGGATGGGCGTGATGACCTCGGGCCTCGGCTCCAGGTCGTCCCACCAGCTGTCGAGTTCTTCCTGGAGGCTTTTGGCCTTTTTCTTGGCCGCGTCCACGGCGCGGCGGTCCGGGGCGGCGAGCACCGCGGCCGCCCCGGCGACGTGCAGCGCTCCGATGCCGAGGTAGGTTCGCCAGCGCATGGTTGTGAGCCGTCGCGTTCTTGTTCCCCCTTTTCTCCCCTTTGATCTAACTAGGGCACGAGACGCAGGAGATTCTCCAGATAAGTAAGGTAGGTAGGCTTGGCAGATGCAAGTTTGCGCCGCTAACACCGTCATCACCCAAGAGAGGCAGGGGAGAAGTCGACAGCAGATCTCGGGAGGAGTGGGCGGACCTCGCGAAGGATGATGGGACCTGATGATATATACGCAGAAGTCCCTGGCCCCTCGCCACGGCAACCTCCGGTGCTTTGTTGTGGCGGCCTCGAGACTTTCAGAGCATCTCGACCATCATCGTCGTTTCGGAGCCACCGGGGCCCATTGGCTTGGTGGCGCGCGCGACAGCCTCCTTCCATGCTCCCCGGCCCCATAGGGCAAGTCTGCCTCCCTGTGAGTAGGACAAATGCGCACCAGCCAGGTCGGGGCGCTTCGCCACTGCGGCGTTGTCGCGAGGGAGTCATGGCCGGATGGGGAATCGCCCGCTTACCTATGACCTATGCGCACACTTCCAGATGGGGCAGAATGGCTCATAAGGTTCCCTGCGAAATTGGAGCGCGCGATCGGGGCCACCACCCGCTGTGCGTAGCATTTGGCACGTTTCTACCAGCCGCCTCGGCGGCGGTGGGGGCGGCGGCGGCGGCGGCGGCGAACCAACCCGCCCGGGCTGCCCTAAAGAAGCTCACGATACCGAATGGATTCCATATCCGCGCAGTGGCCGAGCTAAGGCGGGATCCGAGCTATGACAGTTTCCACGGAGCAGAGGCAAAATGCCCGAGGCAAGTGGCCTGTGAAGGATATCTGCCGGCACCAGGCCCGGCCTCCAAAACAAATCTTGCGGGCCTCTGCAAGAGACAGCCGGCTCGCCGCAGCTTCGCCTCCACCCAGTCCGGGAGATTCGACCAAACAGCCAAGAAGAGTCATGTTCCTGGAAAGTATAGATTGGAAAGATCAGTCGGGAGATGTGAGAGTTGTGCATAGTGCCGTAAGTTGCATTCAATGGTGGCAAAGTTGACTAGCGCAATCGATCGCGCCGCGGGCAATGGCCAAGGTCGGTCCTGTGACCGAATGGGGTCCAGTGAACCAAAGTCACACTGGCCTCAAACACCGCAGTAAGCCCGGCGAAGTTGGTTCAAAGCGCTTCGGACCTGGGATCAAAGTGTGATCCCCCGAAAGAGCCAGGTCGTCAAGTTGACCGCAACTGACGTGCCTAAGACACGCAAGAAAACATAGTTTGCTCTCATTCCCATCACGGCCCATAGGAGAAGCGCTCGCCGTCAGAACACGAGCTCAAACCAAGAAAAACCATGGCGTGAGAGCAGCCCAGAATTTAAAACATGGATGGCATCGGGTCCGTGGGCGGAGGAGTGTTGCCTCGACAAACAGCGTTCACAAACGCGTTGCCAGTGGTGACAGCCTGACAGAAGGTGCAGCCCTCGTCCAAACGCAGCACTTTCCTTCCCACACAGATGCATCCAAACCTGACCCGCGCACTCATAGCCATAGGAAGGCGCGGCCTTCAAACGAGGTCCTTCCCCGACCTTCACACACCTTCCATCCGCTCACCTTCAGCTCACCTGCTGCTTCTGCTTGTATCCTGCCATGTACGAGAAGAATCAACTGGGATCAGCAAGCGCCGTTTTCACCCTGCCTCTCGTTTGTCTGTTTCCCCCCTTATGCTTCCTACCTTCGCACATGCGGTTCCCCGGGAAGCAACAAAGCGCAAGCAGCCCAGAAGAACCAGTGCAGGCATGCCCACTACTCGTCGTTACTCCATTCAAAGCGCTGTCTTCAACCTCGCACTTCCCTCGCCTTGGCTACGTGCCCACACTGCCCGGAGCTCGATTTCGGCCCTCTCTGGAGTCTTAAAGCACACATGCTGCTGGTCCGTACTCGCCCCTAAACCGCCACAGAAGGTCTCCATTAAGAGGGTAGATGGAGCTGACCCGCCCACAGATGCATCGTCCGGACCAGCATTTGCCGTGTCCCGGGTGCCACGCCAAGTTCCCCAGCGCCGCGGCGTGGATGCAGCATATCGAGAAAGCCCAGTGCACCACCATCACCATTTCAGTCCTCTCCGACGCCAACAAGCCGGCCACGAAGAAAATTACCAATTTCCAACAGGGCCTCAATGAACGAGACAGCGCGCTCAAGTGGTGGGAGAATGCCTCTCCCGCGCAGATGGCTAGCTCTTGGGGGGGAAGACTTTGACAACTTTGAGCCCCACGAAGGCTTGACGGTCGACCAGAAGTACACCAAGCAGGGCGACTTTCCCCGTCTCCCTCGCCAGCAGCTGCGCGCCGGTGACTCCAAGGTACCCGACCTACTGACTTCAGACTATGCTGCCCCGGCCTCGAGCAGCGCCTGGAGCCGTGGCAGACCTTTGCCTTTCGACCGGCCCTCTCCCAATTTCCCGTCTCTTGCTGGCCTGTTGACACAGTCTAGTGAGGTCAAGCAAGACGAAGCCGCCGCGGTGCCCACCGCTGCGCCGGTGGCTTGGGCTTCGGTCCTGAAGAATGGCCTGGGCAGCCAGGAACGAGAGCCTATCACTGACCCTGAAGACCCTGGGTTCAGAGTCGGCGTATTCTGGAACCGCTACGCGGACAAGTACAAATGCCCGCACGCAGGGTGCAAGTGAGCCTCTCCCCCATTCCTGGGTCCGAGTGGCTGTCGTTGAGAGACTCGCTGACATGACATCGACCAGGCACACCAAGATCACATTGGAAAAAGCCTTCATTAACCACCTGCGAGGTTGCGCGCACAAACCCGGCCAGAATGCGGGGGCGCGGCTATGCTGCAGTCACTGTGGGGCTTACTTCACATTGAGGTCCTCTCTACTGGCACACATGGAAACAAGCAACAGGTGCCATATTCGTCATCAGGAAGCCTATGGCAGGGCAGTGGGCCAAATGACAGGCAACATTCTCAACGTTGTTCGACCCACGGCGGAGAACATAGAAGACCTCGGCGAGGACCGCCCCTTTGCGGAGCTCGGCCTGTACCGGATTGTTGTCGACAAGGATGCTTACAAAGGCTTGGTTGGCGAGAAAGGCCAAGGACGCGGGGAGAAGGCGGAAGGAGACTGGTGATCTGGATGAGATGCTGGCCATGGAAACGGGTGTGGTGGCGCATTCGTTGAGAGACCAGCTGCAGTGGCGTGACTATTGCTTGTTTGTGGGAGAGCTTTCCGAATGACTGTGCATCCGCTTGCCCGGATTGTATTTGATTGAGCGCAGAGAGTCTCGGCAGTACACCAAAGGATGTATCAGTATTTGAAGTAATAAAGCAAATCGACCGGAGGCTCCAGCCAACCCAAACACGATCATCCATCTCAGTGCCGTGACCCCTTACGACAGATGTGATGATGTGTATGTGTATGTGCATATCTGCTCCTCGGTTCTTGCATACATTGGCTTCAAACAACACCTGACATGTACATGAATTTGATGCATTGATTGATGCGTCCCACTGCGTCCACTAATTGAAGGGGACGGCATTGGATGCATGTGGTCGACACGCGTATCGGGTGGCCCACTTCCAAGTCGACTGAAGGTAACGCGTCCAGGTACCTGAACTCGTACCGATTCAGGACTGGCCTGATGACCGTGGTCAACACTGCCGCCTGGAAGCTGCACCTTGCTTGCTTTTTCCCACCCGTCGCACTGGGGCTTCTCTTCTTCCGCATCTACCGAGCGTTGCATTCGCATGCGGACACTCCGCGCGAGCACTTTGCCTTGCAGATTTCCGTACGAGTGCTCGTACCTCTCACACACAATCACATCCTTTGTGCCTTCGAGAAGTAGGTACGGACAGTCGTCTCCGGATCTCCGTCCGAAACCCTCCTCTGGGCCCATCTCCCCCGAACGAACTTGATATCATATCACACAGCCCCTGTCCAAGAAGCCCACAACCCCCATCTTCCAGAACCACAGCCCCGTCGGACGCAGGGGACACGCCGCATGCCGCGCCCACACGCCACGAGATGACAGGGGCGTAACGACATTGCCGGCCCATCGCTCGCTCCTGGTCCCTGCCATCCACCCGCCTCCGATTGGCCGCCGCCGCTCCGCTCCGCCCGGCGCTGCTCTCCCTCCTCTCCTGTCCATCTTTGTCGACGCCCGCCCGCCTCTTGCCTGTCGTATCCACGAACCCTCACCCCGTCAAGGCCAAGGGTCCCGGCCTTGTCTCCCGAGGAGCAGCATACTCGTACGTGCAAGCACCCGTATAGGGGCCGCTCGCCACTCAACGCGCCCTCACCTCCATCTACCAGTACTCCCCACCCGTTCCGGCGGATACGAGTGCGGCTACGTGGACGGACCAAGGCCTGCCACGGCCACGCGTCCGCTTCGCCCTCTTTCCATCCCCCGCCGCCTGCCGCCGTCTCTATGGATCATCACAACCTGCGCACCTCCCACCCGCCGCTCCCATCCTCACCCTCGCCCTCCGCCTCGCCGTCGCCGTCGCCGACGGCCTCGCCCGGCCCCGCCGCCTCTCCTCCGATCCATCCCCGCCGTCGCGCCGTCCGCTCCGGCTCCGACGCCGACCTCGACGCCGACCTCGACGCCGACCTGCCGCCCGCCATGTCCCGGCGATGGGCTCGCAAGGTGGAGCGCTACTGCTGCCTTTGCGCCACCTACACCCCCCTCGCCTTTGTCTACGGCATGACCACTTGGGGCACCTGGGTCGTCGTCACCATGGGCTCCCGCCCTTCCAAGCTGACCTGGGTCGGCAGCGCCACCTCGGCCGGCGTTCTCATCCTCTACGCCCTGCTCAACTGGTGCTACACCACCGCCGTCTTCACCCACCCCGGCAGCACCACCAACAGCATGGGCTACTCGACCCTCCCCACCCACGCTGCCCCCATCGCCACCTACGTGACCGTCAAGGCCAATGGCGACCAGCGCTTCTGCAAGACCTGCCAAACCCACAAGCCCGACCGCGCCCACCACTGCTCGACCTGCCAACGCTGTGTCCTCAAGATGGACCACCACTGCCCCTGGCTGGCCACCTGCATCGGCCTGCGCAACCACAAGGCCTTCCTGCTCTTCCTCATATACACGACCTTGTTCTGTCTCTACTGCTTCGTCGTCGCCGGCTCCTGGGTCTACACCGAGATGTTTGAGCAGTCCCAGTTTGGCCCCTCCCTGCTGCCCATCAACTTCGTCCTGCTGGCCGTGCTGTCCGGCATCATCGCTCTCGTCATTGGCGCCTTTACCGGCTGGCACATCATGCTCGCGACCAAGGGGCAGACCACTCTCGAGTGCCTGGAGAAGACTCGCTACCTCAGCCCCCTGCGCAAGACTCTGCGCCACCAGTACAACGCTCAGCACAACGGCGAAGGGGTCGCCCTTCCCCGCTACGGCCAGCAGCTCCTCGACATCCACGCCAACGCTCTCCCCGGCGTCACGCGGCCTGAAGAGGGCGAGATCTTGCTCCACAACCACCAGGACGCGGCGCCGCATCACATGTCGTACGACGAACGGGAGCGCGACAACGCCCGCAGGCGCTACGAGGAGTACCTCGACGAGCAGGACTCGGAGAAGCTGCCCAACGCCTTTGACCTCGGCCCCAAGCGTAATCTGCTCCACCTCTTTGGCCCCTCCCCTCTGCTCTGGTTCATCCCCCTCAAGAGTACCACGGGCGACGGCTGGAGCTGGGACCCGAGTCCCAAGTGGATTGCCGCCCGGGACCGGGTGGCCCGCGAGCGCGAGGCACAGCGGGAGAGGGAGCGCGCCGCTGGCTGGGGCGAGCCGGACCACGATGCTCCGCCGCCCTTTGTGCCTCCGAAGCGACCCGAAGGCGCAGGGCGGCACTATTTGTCCTCTCCCGCCCCGCCCCCCGGCAGCGGCGGCCGGCGCACCCCCTCCAAGGCCGACCGGGTCCTGGGCCGAGACCCGAACCTCTACGAAGACGAGCCGCCGGCGTCTGTCTCCATGCGGACCCTCGACTCGCGAGGTCGCGATATCGAGGACGGCAATCTGCTCAGCAGCGACGAGGAAGAGGAGGACACGGCCAGCAGTGCCGCCGCGACGGCGGAGCGGCAGGCCATGAACGTAGTGACCAACGGAAGCTGGGCGCGCACGGGCGCCAGCGGGCTGCTCCGGAATAATTCGTCGTCGCGGACGCACACTCCGACCAACGTGAGGAGCCCCGCCTCAAGAGACGAGGAGAACGACGACGGGGTGGACTGAGTAAGCGGCCCGCTGCTTCCGGGTCGGGTGTGTATCACAGGAATGGCTTTCCCGCGCCGAATCGTCAGATCTCAATTGTTCATTTTGCGATCCATCGGCGCGCGTCTACGGCGGGGAGTTAGCGTGGGGTCTTTTTTTTTTTTTTCTCCCCTTTACTCGGGCATGGCTCTGGCGTTACTAGTTGGCTCATCTGTTTTGTTGATCCCATTCCATCCTTCTTCTGCTTTTTGCTGTGCCGGGAACGCGTCTGCAAGCGACTTCGTTTGGCCTCGGCTGGGCACAAGAAGATGCCCGAGGCCAGAGACACGATAAGCATGAGAACGCGTCTTGGGCTCGGCCACGTCGCGACAAGGCCGATGTCTCGCGGGGACCGCGAGCCCGTGGTCTAGATAGATGGTACCTAGAGAGCACCGCGATGCTACAATACATACCCCAAGGCTTTGTCCTCGTTTTCTTTCTTTTCGTTTTCAAAACCTTCGGCGGAGGTGTTTCTCGGTAGCACCTTTGCTTTTGAGCCGTTTGCTCGCGTCAATGCTCCGTCGTCAGGAAATATCCCGAGACGAAAATAGAAGCGTACTCATGATACCTGCCGCGGGGATCGTGCTGAAATCATGGCGAGGGCGGGCACACACACAGAGAGAGAGAGAAAGAGAGAGAGAGAGAGGGCAAACCGAGCCCGCGGCCCGCCCCCTGTCTTCTGGCGGCTTGACTCTCGGCTATGGCCATGAGCTGGCCCAGAACCGTGGCTATTTCGAGGCTCCGCCGTCTCTGTGCCCGGCGCGGGAATAGACCTCTTTCGCCTCGTCTCTCGCCTCAAAAGGCACGTGCTCGATATCTGGCCCAGTCAAGGCTGGTAAGGTTGCTGATGTAAAGTAAAGAGTCACGAGCAAGAAAGATGGGTTTCTGTTGGGGTGAAGAACACGGTTCTCCAACAAGGTCTGTCATTCGAATCTGGTGCTGAGCTAAGCGTTCCGGCGCCCACCTCAAAACCAACAAACTGACTAACAAGCTAACTAACAAGGTACGCTGCACTCTGGCTTGCCTCGTCAACATCGATACCGTTTGGACGCCGCTCATGATCCGGGGTAGAAAATGCATTCGTGTCAAGGAAATTCGTAAAAAGATCGCCTGGAAGGTCGATCAACCAACAAGTGAGCCCGCAAGGCTGGTAATCCAAAAACCCGTCCGATATCAAGCCAGCTTAACGAATGAACTTTTGAGTCATTTTGTGAAATCTAAGCCCAGCGACATAGGGGATAAAGAAACAGGAAAAGAAGACTTGGCCCGCGAGCTGCGCTGCGGGGGGCAGGGGCGAGCCGCGGGTGGTTCTGAGAAGAGAAGGTGGGCATGAGGCTCATAAAGCAAACAGACAAAATGATCGCTAAAGTCCGCAAAGCGCCATAAGTATGATGATGTGATGATAATGGGAAAAGGGGGTATACGCTGTGTATAAAAGCCAGCCATTTTGAGACAATTGGAAAAACCAGGAAGACGCCCAGACCCCAGATCAAAATGACGATTGGCGAGGAACTGTGGGGAAGCCATGGTCGGGATGAGCCTTATCGAAACTGGCCTTTTGGGAGTTGGATGACCGGCCGAAGACATTGCGGCCAAGGTTCTTGAATTTGCCCCCGCTCTCAGCGTTGGCATCGGGGTTGGGGACGAAGGTGATTGTGGAGGGCCCGCGTTTGATGTGGCAGAAAAGGGTAGAAAACAGATATTGGTCCCCATTCGAATCCAGCAGTGGTAGTGTACGATAGCCTTGGTTGAGAGAGCTCAGCTTGGCCGTATATGTCGCGATGGGCGCGCTGCGATCGCTCGGGGTTTCTCCGTCGTTGGCAATCTTGACGCTCCACTTGATGAAGACCAGCTCAGGAAATTTGGTCGTGATGTTGAAGACAAAGTCTCCCTTTCTGAAGTTGGGGTTGAATCCGTTCGCCTTGACAACCTCCGTGCGGAACTTCAGAGGTGTATCCGATGGGATGGGCACTCCGGCCAAACTGTCATGCTTGTCTCGCTTGTCATTGGTGTGAAATGCTTCGACCTCGACGTAAGGGTCGAAAGACCGATTCGCCGCCAAGCTGGCGGGGCGCATCAATTGCTGGGCGGAAATGACTTTGATTGTAAACGTCATGTTCTTCCGTTCCAACTTGCCAGCAAGGTTTTCAGGCAGAAGCTTGGGAATCATCCGGAACTCGCGCATGGACTCGGGCTTCAGAACGTAGCCGGACTGGTCGCTCCCGCCATCAAACATGGCTTGGTTGAGTTGCATTCCAAGATCGAACGTCTGCCAGTTGAGGGCCGCCATTTGGACGCCTTTACGCCAGTACATCAAAGGGTTGAAATTGTTCGACTGCACCCGGGTGTACTGCGGATAGACACGCATCATGTAGCGCATATTGTGTCTAACCAGCTGCGTCTTGGAGTCGGCGGCCTTGGAATGTTTGCGGAAAGTGCCCTCCATGAAGGACAGAATGTGATTGCTCGTCTTGCAGTCAGGCGTGTCGAATCCATCGAATTTGATACCCATGCAGTAGACTCCGAGTTCGCCCAAGGCCTTGACAATTTTGCTGGTCTTCTGCTTGCCTTTGGGGGTCTCTTCGTCTTCATCGCCGTCGCTGGTACTGCTGCTGCCAAGCTCGTGCACCTCGCCTTCTGTTATTGTGTCCACCCGCTTGCTCAAGACCCGTCTCGAGTTGCCGTTAGGGCCCAGCAACGGGCTGGACGCGAGATATTGTGGCGGGATCGGAGAGTTGTCGAGCGCCACTGGCTTTGAGAAGGGTGAGGTCAAGCTGTTGCCGCGGCGCCGACCGGAGGCCTCGCCTCCGTTGCGCGGTTCCGTCTTTTCGTGAGTCCGTTTGACTTTGACGAGAATCCTGCCCATCAGCTGGGACGGGGAAGGGAGCTTATCAGAAGAGGGGTCCAGGGGCGCCGTGACCAATTTGGAGCCAAAGACATCTCTCATCGTCTTAGCCATGACTTCTTGTTGCTCGCCGTTGCAGTGAACCTCGAGCGAGATCCAAAGAGGAAAGCGGCTGGCGGCAAATGCATACTTGTTGATGGTGGTTATGACTTCGCGAAACAAGATGCCGTTGGTCATGGCGTACCCGTGCTTGACAATGGGCTGGCCATCCGACCCGTCCCAGCAGTCAATTTCAACACTGCGGCATCCGCGGACGAGGGTGCTGATGTAACCTTCTATCGACGAGACATCGGCTATCTGGCGGCCAATCAGGTAAGTATTGTGGGAACTGGAAATGAAGTATTCGTTCATTGGACGGTCGAAAGAGAGCGTGCTTGGCGCGGTGGCCAAGGCTGAGTTGTCCCTGGAAATGAGGTAGTTCGCAAAAGACTGTTCTGAAATGTGAGACCTTCCGCCATCGTGCCCGTTGGTTTCTGTGGCGGTCGGCTTGTCTTGGCGTGCCCAGCGGATAAAGGTGGCTTGATGCGCAGGGCTGTCGCTCTCGCTCTGGTCGACTATCAGGAATTTGCGGAACTCGGCCCAAGTCATGCCTTGATCAGGATGCGCCGTGAGACTGATGAAGAGTGCATGGATATCCTCCCGCCGCTTGATTTTGTGGACAAATACTTGGAATTGGTCGAAGTCCAAGCGCCCAGCCCCACGAGTGTCAGCCGACTTGAAGTTATCCAGCAGGTCTTGCTTGCTCATATGGATATGGAGGTTGCGGCAAACTCGCTCCACGCCTGGTAAGTCCATCTCTTCGTGCCCAGGCGAGTGGAGCCTCTTCTCGGATTGTTTCGCCATCTCACTGCGCCAATAGGAGCGGACGGCAGTGTCATCGAAAGACATGAGTGAAGCCATGTGCACCTCGCGATGCTTGGAGATCGAATCCAGCGCAGTCACCCAGTGGGTGAAAGTTTCCTCGTCGTCGGCAATCAGATGCATCACCTTGCTTTTTGACTTGTCCGGGACAGCGTAGAAGATCGAGAAGAACCGGCCCTCGTCGGTCTCAGGGATGCCGTAGTCGAGACGATACTGCCGAGCGTCGGAGCCGATGCGAATGTCCTTGATGTTGTCGATGCTGAGGCTCTTCGATGGCCGGGTCTTGTCCCATGTGATCTTGCCTGAATCGGATTCGAGGATGAAGAACAGTCGCTTGTGCCTGGTTTTGGAGACCTTCGAAAGATAGGTTCCCTTGATGAGGGCCATGGGGATCAGGGGCCCGGTCGAGTGGTCCGTCATGAAAGAGCCGTTGATGGATGCTGTGGTGGTGGAAGGGTAGTCTCGAGCAACGCTCTCGGTGCTGTGGGTATTTAGCATGAAAGAGCCGTCCTCGGGAATATCGTCGTCTGATTCAGTTAGGATAGCTGCCTCTGCCGGTGCTGGCGGAGCCGTGTTGGTACTATCGCTTCTCCGTCGGATGACGCCTGGGCCAACGCTACCGTCGCGGCTCTTGGGTGCAGCGGACGACTGCCGCCGGGTTCGCGCGAATTTTGTAGCTTTGTTGGAAAGTCGCCTCATCAAGCCCATACCTCCGGTGCTTTCGCCTCCAATTGCTGAGGCCATAGACCCGATGTTGGGAGTGATGCCGGGGCTGATCGAGTTGGTGCTTGTTTTGCGAGAGAGGAGTGGGTCTCCCAGCGCGAAAGGGGGGGGAGGGAACTGCTCGACATCCCGACCTCGACTCGGGTCGGGAGATGCATGCATGGATCCCGCAGACGACATCATGACATTGCCCGGGGATATCAGGGGCGAGTCTTGCTGTGCATACGACGGCTGTGTGTAGGAGGGGTGTGAATAAGAGGTCCCGAAGACGCCAAAGGCCGACGTTGGGGCCGACGTGGGCATGGTCAGCCTGGCCGATGCGGGACACGGAATCGCATCGCTCTGGGTGACGGCCTGGATGACCTGGCTAGGCTTCATGCGCCTCTGGAAAGCGGCATGGGGGCCCATGGTAGGCGTGCTGGGCGAGCCATGATTTTCGGAACCGTACCGGCTGGGATCCGACGTGGTGGACATGGTGGCAGTGATGGCCGGCATCTGGTCAGCGATGTTGCTTGTGGTGGCGGTGAAGTTTATATGCAAACGCAGAGCATGGGGAACTCTGGTGCTGTGCCGGTATGTGACATTAAGTGTGGCTCGAGGTTCTCCTGGGCCTCATCTTCAAGAGCATATGCTGTGCGGATGCAAGAGGAGGGCCGAAAGGCAAGCCACAGGAGAAGAGAGGAGGCGGAAAGTTTGCGGAAGCAGCGGCAGAGCTCAACAACCCGGAGCTGATGAGGTGGGCAGAGGAAAGGCCGTGCCTTTTTTGGAGAGACGGGTGAGCAACCCGAGCAGGAACGGGGAACAAAGGAGGGGGATGGGATGAGAAGGAGAGCGTGAGATCGAATCAAGGTCAAACAGCTGACTGAGGGCCTCGCGCGGTCAAGTCGGCGTCCGACAGGTGAGATGTATGTAAGTCAAGTCCGACCGTTGAGTGGTGGTGGTCCGGGACGGGACAGGGCGTATAGAGAGATGCAGATATATGTACGTATAGCGAGGCGCCGTGGTGCGTTGAGTGCTGGGTACAGGGCAGTACAAGTACCAGCGTCTGACGCGGGTACTTGGAGATTGGACGCCGCGCAGCGCGCAGGCGTGGGCGAGGGCGTGGGCGCAGGCCGGCTGGGGCCAGGAGCTGCGTCTGTGGGCTGCGCGTCTGAACAGGGCCCCCGAATTGGCTGGCAATGGAGTGCCGGGCGACTATGGACTGCAGTCGAAGAAATGGACGCCAGCCCTGCAGGTCGACGGTTTGGGCGTGCAACGCTGGATCGAGGGGTGGTGAGCGGCAGAGCAACGGCTGATCAGAATTGGGTGCAGGCCACAAGGCAAGCAGGCCGTGGCGCGCGGGTCGTCGATCAAGGCCTCTCCAGAGATCCGAAGGCCAGCGGACGAACGAGAGGAGGCAGCAGACGCAACCTTTGCATGGGCCGTCAGCGGTTTTGAGGCGCCAAGCAGCCCTGTCAGTATGCAAACCCCCGGGCGAGACGCAGGCGGTAGCTTTGGGGCCGCCCTTTGTGCGTGACAAGACAGCGTCGCGCAGTTCTGCTGACCGGCGGGATGTGAACCGGCGGAGGCGCGGTATTTGTCGCCTTTGCTTGTCTGTCTCTTGTGCCTGGTTCCTGTTTTTCTTGTTCCCTTTGCTCCGAAGAAACCGA
The DNA here is from genome assembly GCA_006538405.1 of Hansfordia pulvinata. Taxonomy (NCBI): domain Eukaryota; kingdom Fungi; phylum Ascomycota; class Sordariomycetes; order Xylariales; genus Hansfordia; species Hansfordia pulvinata. Next base: position 2,646,448 of record BJKQ01000007.1, on the reverse strand, counting down.
CTCTTACTCGTTTGGGAGGTGGGTTGGTTTTCGATAGCTGCGGGCAAGGGGATGGCGTGGGCGCATTCAGTCACGAGACGGACGGGGCGCCAACCAAAAACAACCGAGGGGATGAAAAAAGACAAGGGCGAAATCAGACGCCAGATTTAAACGCAGTCGTAATGCGGCGGCGATCTGCACGCGGAGGCGACCTGGGGGGAAACGGGGTGAAACGAGAAGGGATGGGAGCGCATGTATGTGGTCGAGTCCAGGAGGCGAAGGCGAGTACAAGTAGGTGGGCGTGTGAGATCCAGGGGGCGTTCCGTGCTGAGGCGAGCCAGGGCAGAGCAGGACAGAGCGGGACAGGGAGGCCGGACTGGAGAAGGGCCGGTGAAGGGGGCAGTGGCGTAGACGGCAGTGAGAAAGCAGAGCAGGTACTCGTACGAATCGAGTAGCGCAGTGCAGGGTCCGGGGCCACAGCTGGGTGAGAGGGAGAACCGGGGGAGGTTGACGCTGGCGAGGACGAGGAGAGTAGAGCACATGGGCGACGGGCGACGGCGACGAAGACGGATCCTGCGAGACGTGGTTTCGAGTGCCGTCCGGCGGTTGGAAGGCGATGCGCAGGTTTACCTGGTTGGACTGAAGGGTGGCAGACGATGCGAGACGAGACGAGACGAGGCGAGACGAGGCGAGGCAGGGCGAGGCAGGGCGGTAGGATTGCCACTCAGGTTCTGTACATGTAGGCGGTATGTAGTAGGCAGCCAGACGCCCTGCGGAGGCTCTGGTTGGACTAATTAGGTCGGCGCAGGCAGATGGGGGATTGTCGAGCACAGTACAGCGAGGAAGGACAGACGGCGGGCGTGTCGGAGCCGTACCCGTAGGTCGGGCAGTCGTACGAGTCCACGAGGTACATAAGGTGTACGAGCCCGGCAGGGAGCTGGAGAGAGAGCAGGGGCCAGGCTCCAGGGCGCGTGTCTGCGGATGATGGTGGATGGATGGATGTCGTGGGGTGGAGGGAGGAGATGCAATGCGCAGTACGGGTGGTAGCTGGGACGCAGGCGGGCGCAGCAAGAAGAAGCGGCTGCAGTGCTTGAGGCCGTGGTGGGGGAATGCGGCGTCAGGTCTGGTCTCAATGGATGTACCTCATGTATGTCCACTCGCGGGCAGATACCGCCCGGCCGCCGGTGTATCACAGGTACCCGGCACCGTCAAGTCCTTACCTTACCTACATGTACCTCTGAACGCTCCGAAGCCGAATACAGCATGTATCTCAACCCATCAATTCTGAACGTCTTAGTGGGCAGGCTCCTTCATGTTGAGATCGTCGTGTCTTAGAAGTCCCGTACCTGGCGTGCCTGGCTGGGCCGACGGGACTTGACGCGATCTAGAGACGATGACCTCAACCGCCGCCGCTCTCTTGATCACGGTACTTGCGAGTAGCTGCCTCCCTTCATTGCCGGTGTAGACGCGCAGCCTTTTGAATTCACCTAGGAGTCTACGGAGTATGTATGCTACATAGGGTACCTGGCACAGGTAACAAAAAATCCATTCGCTGTCTGTCGCTCGCTGGGCCGAGTCTGAAGGCCCGCCCCTACCCCAGGGCACCAGTGGCCCCTGCCCTGCTACGCACAAAGAGGATTTGCGGCGCCGCCGTCTTGGGTAGACAGCCCGGGCCCCATGGATGCCACTGGGTCCGTATGGCGTGGACGGGATGTATTGGTGCACCTTGAAGTTTGGTTAAGAAGACTCTGCTAGTGTCGCTACCAGAGTTCGAAGGCAGAACTCGTAGAGACTGATGCAACCACCGCATTGGTAAACCATTGGGTTGCCGCGCTTTGTAAGATACCTACCTACGTGTAGGTACCTATCCATTGGCATTGGCAACGTACTCGTGTGTGGCACGCTCGTCGCTCTCGTTGCTGTACTGACTAAGCCCGTCATTCTCTCTCTCTCTCTCCTGGGGACTAGGCACTCACGCACTCATACGACCAACGCCGATTCGTTCCAGATCGCAGTCGGCATCACCAGCAGGTCAAATACCTCTTACATTGTAAAGTACCTCTTGAAGTGGGCATGCCTACCTACATGTAAGGCATCTACACCTCTCGCACGTATGGTGGCCGGATGTATTTTCGGAGGGTATCTAAGGTATCGACCATTCATAGGGCATCTTGCCCATACCTAGTAGGCACCTACGGCATGGTCCGATGCCCGAGAGACTGGGAGGTACCTCCTCCCAGTCCACGGCCGCCCAGGCGTGTCAATCATTCCGGGCGCACTTCCATTAAACCTTGTCCTAGCGAGACCGGCCTGGGGCCTTTAGAAGCAAAATCGAAATATCGAATCCGGCTTCGAGGTTCCAATCTAGGCACGAGACAGGTTAAGGTATGTACCTTACCTTTCCGAGCCCGTCTGCGTAAGCGTTGGCAAGGGCCGGCCACTTGCGGGCATCATGTCATCTTCTTTTCTTCTTTTCTTCCGGCAACCGTGCACCTCGAACTTCCGGGGAGATCGGTCCTAGCCAGACACCGCCTACCGGTGGCCTGGTTCGGGCTGTCAAACCACTGTCCAGGCGCGCGCGAGTGCGCGATGCTGCACCAGGGCGGATACTCGTAATGCTGCTATGTCTGTACGGCTACAGGTAAGGCAGGTATGTGTTATTAGTTGCTCATCCGCTCTGCGCGACCAGCTCACCCAGGTACTCCTGGCTAAAAGTGCTTGTGAGTCCCCGCCAGGGCGCGAGAGGAAAGAGATTACCTCCATACTCGGATGCCACGGGGAGATCCTGGTTGGTCTGCCAGAGGGCGACGATTCAAAGCCCCATCCGGTGCGAGTGACTCTTTGACGTTGCGCCTCGCTGGCGGCCTAGCGTCATTTCAATTCCTCGTCTTATTACCATCATCGTCATCGCTACCTGACTTCTACTCGTACGAGTACTGATGTGTCTCATTGTCCTCCCCGGTCATCAAACCGGTGACTGCACGTGCCATGTGCTTGTTCCACACCGGCGGTTCTCGCGAACCGTGTTCCTGGGGTGGGTGGGTGGCTTACTGGGCCTGGTAAAGACAAGACGTCCTTGCGAGTACTCGTACACGCTGCCTTCCATTCGAGGCAATAGGATCGGAAATTGGGCCAGCCACGCTGGCAATTGGCGGGTGGCGGCCACCTTTCCTCGAATTCCAGAAGCAGGGCCTGCAGGGGGCCGCTGTGCGAAAGCCGCCAGCCGGGGTTCATGGCGACCAGAAGCGGCTGACCAGACAAGACACCAAGCTTGAAGAACTTCAGGACAAAGTGCATACAGTCAAACACTCCGAACTGTGCCGTGTGCGTCGCCCATCCAGCATGCCCGCGAATGCAGTCAAGATTTTTGAGCAACGACGTTCTCCGAAAGCTGACTGCGGCAAGTGTACGCAACCCCTCTGCACCTATCAGATCATGTACTGCCAGGCACCAGTGACACCCAACGGCTCCTGCCAAGCTTCGGAGTGGTCTCGGTACCTGGGTACTCGTTCTCGTAGCCCAAACTTCCATCCACCGGGGTCCACGGTAGAGTTTGCACCTGGGACGATTTTTCATCCAGGCCGTGGGAAGCACGCGTGGCACGCCGGGTCAGCTTCCAGAGCTTTGCTGATGGCCGGGCATGGGGGCTGGCCTGGGCTGGTCCATGGGCATTCCTGGCTGGCAACTGGCCTAGGAGTTGGGCGCCGCTCATTTCCGGTGATCAAGCCAACTTTTCATCCCGCTGTCCCTGGCATTGGCGTGTCTGTGTGTCTCGAGTTTGTCGCCGTGGTAGTAGACTTTGATCACTCATTGTCACTCTGCCCAGATTCGACTTGGCAGGTATCGTTGACGTCGACTGTCTCTCGCAAGGGGCTGTTGCTCACTCTCGCAGGTACGTACTGCCATCAGGGGAATGGTACTTGTACTCGTAAAGCCGATTGTGGCAGCGCGGCCGGTAGGTAACGGTACGCGCTCCGGCTTGTAACGACAGAGGTCGTCCCATTTCCAAGAAAGGATGAGCCTTCAGTATTCCGTGAGATTGAACAAGTTGAGGTGCGCAAAAAATCTGCGAAACTCATCCTTTTGGACAACTTGCGCCGCGAGGACTGACTGGGCACCTACAAGTAAGTACTCCTGGTAGTGCGAGCCTCCTCGGGCCTGGAGACGTGCCCAAGCTGAGTTTGCGGCTTGTACATGGTCTTCCAGGCCTCTCGTCGGCAAAGTCAGTATTTGGGAGTGGCCCGGTTGGCGAGCGTCACTGTATCAGTTCCGCTCGCAAAATAGGCTCTGCTAGACATGGCAAGTATCTCGGTGGTCGTGACCGGACCGTCAGGCGTCAGTGTTCGGGTGGTCGCAGCCAGACAGACGTCGGCTGGTAATGAGGTTACATCGCAGCCGTACGTCACCAGCATCCAAACCAACGGCTAGCCGTATTTGAAAAAGATGGAAGTCGGGTATGGGTAGTGGCAGGGGCAAGACGCAAATCTCTGCGTGTAAGCGTTAGCTTCGAGGTAATAAGGTATGAGCACATTGGCGTGTCCGGACGCGTTTACTTGGCACCGTGCTCCGGCTCAGCAGGCTCGCACGCTCGCTTGCCTGGCCCGGATACACGGCTGACGAGAGGGCCGGTGGGCCGGATCCAGGGGTGGGAGATCGGCATGGAAAATACTTGCAGAGCAAGCCCATGCTCGCAGCGGAAGCGCTTGCAGTTGGTCCTCGTTGGTGTCAACAAGTACGCGTAGCACATGCAATCAATCAATAACTGGACCGTTGATCCTGTGCTAACCTTGCGCCTTGGCCTGGCAGATGTAATAATAAGCCTGCCACTGCTCCCCCTTGTACGGTCACGAGCGCCCACGTCCGGCGCATAGCATAGCATACTCGTACCACGACGGCGGGGCCTGCAGCAGCACGCAGGCGCCCACGCACCCACCTCGAGGACTCATTTCGATTTGGCACATCACGATGTCAATCCTGATAAACCCGGTGGGCACCAGCCCGGAGAGGCACAGGAAAGCGGTACGGCGTTGCGCGGTAGCCCCCAGGACGACCAGGGCGCCGTGGACGCGACTTATTAAGCGACTACTCCGTAGCGAGAGACACCGGCTGATCATCCCCAGAGGCAGCGCAGCTACGTCATACCGCACACATCGCAATACTCGCTCGCCAGGGCTCGTAGATGATGGCGGCGTGTCGTGGAAGCTCGCGTGCGTGACAGGAAAAGAGGGAGGCACACATGAGCGGAATTGTTGACCTGCCACGCCCTGTCCACGTTCAGCGCGTGCCGAGCGGTGCGGCCCAACGCCCACCTCGGCCGCAGCCTGGGCGGGCGGTGCAGTGCGCAGGTATGACTGGACAAGAGGACGCAGACAAGTCGCAGCCCAAGAGGTGTGATTGATTGTGAGGATGGAGCCGTGGAGGGGAACAGTCGGTGTGATTGTGTGAGGTGCGAGGTGAGCTAGGGCGGTGCCGACAGGCTCCAATATTGGGCCACGCAGAGTGTTTGTTTTAGGAGCGGCCGAGTCAGGCAGGCCAATGGCGCTCTGGAAGAGAAGGGAGAGGAAAGACTGGAGATGCTGATCCCATCACGGACGCCGCAAGAGAGGCACAGAGGGGCACGAGAAGGGGTGGGAATGGACCGGTGGGGGCGGGTGGACGAAAGGCTGCGTCGGATCCCCTCAGCACTGTACTCGCAGACGTGCCTGTAGACTGGGCTCGTGGCCCATGGTTTGCCATGCCGTTCCATACCTGCCTAGCCTCGAGGAGAACGAGTAGCCCGCACCAAAGAACCTCGTTGGCAGTCCATGTCTGAGGAAGGACTTCGACGCGAAGTGCAGGAGAAGCGCTGCGACAGTATGTAGGTAGCGTTGGTAGGCACTATGTACCTTCACGGATGCGATTAAATGCCTGCTCTCACCAATGGATGCCAGGGACGTTCAGCCATGAGGGTGTGGGCGCCATGGCCCCGCGCTTCCAGAACCCGATCCAAGAATTTTTTTCAGAGCACAGGTAAACAAGTCTCGTATCAATACTTGCCAATGCGCGCACCAGGTACAGCCACTCTCTAGTCTAGGCACCTAAGCTACTCTTATGCCTGAAAACGTGGATCTATTCCTGTCGCATGTTGGCACCACTGTTTGGTTACATCATCGCTTCCTGCCGGTCCCGGCAGCTGTTCTCGTACCTGCCCCTGTCCTGACTCTACCACTTCTACTACCGATACGAGCGCGACGAGTACCTGTAGTCATACGAAAAGACCACTGCCTCCCCACCCCCACCAATGTTCTCTCTCTGTCTCCGGGTACCTACGAGTACGGATACCTGGCTGATATCACTCTACGCTTTTTCTCCGTACCGGGCACTCACTTCACGGGCACAGTTCACGCGCTTTTCGAGCCCGACCGTCAAGCAGAGGAACCCAGCCCGAGTCCATGCCGAAGTCCGGAGTACAACGGTGGATTCAAAGTCCAATCGAATCGTCTCGTACAAGCGCTCCGTGGAAACAGCCCCGTCGCGCCCGTGCATGCGCGTACGGAGTAGGAGCTCGTTTAGTCCGCTACCGACAACTTGGGTGGGCTGCTACCAAGTCTCAGCCAGTCGCCTCGTCTCCCGAACCTGGATTCCCTCCCTGTGCCCAGGCGCAACCGACCATTGGTTCGTCGGTGCAGAAGAGCCGGAGAAGCTGCGGGTACGTATACGAGCAGAAACCTTCAGGCATGCGCAGGCATGCGTAGGTTGCAGTGTCGGGCATCCGGCTAACCAAAATCCGTACCAAGGACGCGCCTGTCTGCGATATCCTCAACACGAAGAGTAATAACACGCAAACGGCCACCCAGGTTTTCGTCCGTCCCTCATTGGCTACCAAGTAGCAAAGGCCGTCGGGAATTCGCATGGCTGCACAGCTTCATTGGATGTTTTTACGGTGAATGCGGATTCCGCAGCGGCCGTGGCTGCCTGCCCAGGTCCATCAGTCGTCGTTCCAGCAGGTGCGACCCTGCCGTGCCTGCCACATCTGCTCAAGCCATAGGCAGCAGCAGCAACGCCCAGCTTCATCTCGTTCGTTGGCCTCCATTTGCTGATCCGGCCCCGTCGTCGCTCGCGCCCACGCACGCGCGCACCATGCGCACTCCGCAATCCCTTACGCCCCCGCGTCTCGGCCCTGGTGGTAACAATAGTTTTCGTCGCGTCCGTTGGTCGTACCCACATCCAGTAGGGGCCCAAGCCGACCTCGACATCCCCGAGCCCCCAGCGCCAGGCCCAATTACGAGCACCTCCATATCCGCTGTGTCGTCATGCCTCACGTCTATCCCCGAGCCCCTGAGGCAGCCTGCGAAATGAAGGCCTCGCCGCCTCCACGATCCCCTGGATGCGGTGGCTCATCGACCCCTAGGCCTGTCACCTCCGCGAGGCTCGATCCATCCCCCCGTGCCCCCCCCCCCCCCGCTGTTGCGTTCGACCATCTCATGGAGCCCACTAACGAAAGGGCACGTCCGGATCTACGGACACGAAGACGTGCCCAAACCATCACAGCCCAGCCCATCAGCTTCGCCGTCGTCGGGTCCCTTGACGTGGCTTGCTTTCAAGGCGGCCAAGGAACAAAAGGAACAATCGTGGCAGTACGCATGCCAAGATCGGACCTGCCCCTGCTCGCCTTGGGAATCCGCGGCGACCATCGGATCACGCTACCCGTGTACGAGTTCTTGCAACTGTACTCCGGGCCGGCCGTCCCCCTCAACTGCTTATCTTGGACGCCGGCCATACCGATCCTCCAGGGCCCTGACACTGCGTCGCACGTGCGGTGTAGGGTTCATCGGACGGCACTTACGAAGTATGCATCAACTGGCTGAGATGAGAGGATCCCAAGATTGCGAAACCACTTGAGAGTACGTACGGCCGCCCAACCACAGCTCAGCACGATCTGGCAAAACCCCGACAGCTTGCCCAATTGCCACGAGGCTCCCTAGTTGCCCACCTGCCCACGGATATAGCAACGTCCATTCCCGGTAAGGCTGCTCCAGTACGGTGTCTCAGCCACACGGCAATCATTAGCGACCCCAGCGGACCTAAGGATCTTGTATAGTGATACACCCTCGCCTGCCTGCGAATAACTCCGCCCCGCTTGCGAGGACGGGGGGTGCCCGCCAACGATGCGCTGGGCCACAGCTAACGCTACCAAGCAAGCACTGGGAAGTTGGGTCAGGACGGCACGCCGGGCCTGTTGTCCTTATTTCTGGTGGCGGCTGCGTCCTCTCCAACATGTATGCGTCGGGGCCGACAGGCGGGCTGGCGATGCCGGGCCCAACGTGCTACTTTCGGCCTCAGATGCCCTGTCGAGCCTCACAGGGCAAGAATAGCAGATTGAGGCGAACCACATGACCGTCACACCTGCAGGCGGTGCCTAAAAAGTCGCCCGATGCTGACGTTGCCACCACGGTCGAAACCACTGTCCACAGAGCTGCTCGCGGCGTCGACGCTGGGTCGGTGGCACTCCAAGGAAGCTCCCCAAAGGCACTGGCGCAGGCATGTTTTGCAGAGAAACCCAGCACACCGAGCGGTCAATCTTGCGCGTTTCATGTCGCAGCGGCGAAGGCGTCGTGCTGTCCCCAATAGGGCAGTGCCATCGGCTCTCGGCCGGTGAGTGACCAGCGCCTCGGGCCACTGGCGAATCTCAGCTAGCGCTGCTCGTCCTCGATCCGCCTTCCATGCTCCCATACCGCCGCACACCCTTGGCGTGCCACAGGTCACGTCGCAGCCGGTCTTCCCAGCAGCTGGGCTGTCGGATCTTGGAGTAAGGCGAGGTGGGCAGCAGCAAGGGATGGGATTGCCACCGACGTTGCAGCCCTGCCGCCATGGACCCTTTGCGCCGGGTCCGTCCATCTCCACCGCCACATTGCCGCCCTTGCTGGAGGGCCCATTCTGCGCCCCGTGGAATGCGCCCGATCCCGGCATCTCCAGAACCCTTTGTACATTCCCCTCTGTGCTTGCGAGCACATTTGACTTGCTCAGCCGCTGACGGCCAGCTGGTGCAAACGCAAGTCACGGCAGGCGTTGGTCGCCGCTTCCCACACCGGCCTGTCCGGGGCCTCGCGTCAACGCATGAAATGATGACTGCACCTTGGTTGGCCCTACAGGATCACGACGAGCCCACATGGATATTACGAATCTCGGGATGGTGCAATCCCCCACCGAGGGCTCCTCCGAGCACAGCCGAGCTGCATCGCCATGTTTCAACCACTTGAGTTACTCTGCGCGACTGGCTGTAGCTATTCACCGACTTTTCGACCGCCGCTGGCAGGACGCCTCTGGTCGAAATTCCGTCCACGCCCACCGCCATTGGTGCCCTCTCCAGGGAGCCAGGGCGCAGAGGAGCGCCAGACCGTCTTGCACGGCTATTTCGGTGCCGTGCCTGACCAATCCTGTCGCCCAGGCCCGTCGCGGTCTGTGTTTTCTCGGCGCAGGCCTTCCGCATCCTTGTCTTATTAGCGTGCGCCAGTCCTCCTCGGCGCATTATTAGTCATCCGCGGCCGGCGATATCACCCAGCACTGGCGTATCTTGGGCGTTACCAGACAAGGCGGCCCAGCAACAACGTGCTGCTCTCTTGGGCCATGGCGCGCGCGGGGGCGCAGTTTGCTGACTTGACGCCTATTTGGCGGTTTCCAACTTCGCGGCCAGCGGCACCATGATCACCAGCTCGCAGATGAACAGGCCCCCTTATCTGCCGGTGCAATTATTATCATTGTCACCGGGCCTATGATTGGTGGTCGATTCCATGTCTTGCGCTCTCTGCGCCGAATAAGCCGGGATACGAAAAGTCACGCGGGCACCCTGGGCAGCCATACACTTAATTTCTCCGCACCGGCAACCTATGCATACCCTGTCATCCTGGGAAGAGTGTCTTTGTCCCGTTGGCCGACACATCGGATGTTGTGATATCACTCTATCGTCAGGCCCGCGCCTAACCGCAATGATTGGTCACCCTGGAGACGAACTACGAGATGGTCGTCTCGACAAGCAAGTGTGGCGACTTTCGAGTGGCCTTTCTCCCAGCTCGTCCATAGGGTGCGTGTCCAACGTCACCGTTCGAGTCCACGACCCGGCAGCAGGCCCGGTGGCTCTCGCCAGACATTTCGCAGGGCGATCAGCCGAAACGGGGTGAGAGGACGGAGCGCCATTCATCAATCAGTGGCAAAACCGCGGCATGTTGCGCAGCCTTACGCCTGCACCGCTAAAAGAAGGGGTGCCCGAGCACCTACCTGACCTGGTCGAGCCATGTGAGTCATGCCAGACGCACCCAAGCATGCGCAAACAAGCCGCAGAGACGAGGGCATTCGCTGCAACTGGCACGACAAAGTGCTTTCCCGACCGTCGCGCATCGGACACTCGCCGCCTGCAGGCGGGTCTCTGTGGTCTGCAGAAGATGCGCGCCAGAGCTCCAGAAACGGACGGGAAGTCATGTGAAGAACGCTGTCCGGTCTCATGCACGGAGAGGGCCGTTGGTGCGGAGTGTCATCCACAGGCGCTCGCACTCCCTCCTGGTGCTTTATCACTCGCCACTACATACTCGCAGGTAGCCGCGGGGAGCACTCGGAAAATGCTCACTGGCTCCCACATGATGCTCAAGCGGGGAGGAGGGGGTCATCACAGGCGAACGCGCAGCCGAGTGGGCACTTTGACTGGGTCGGCGAGATGGGAAAGGATGCAGGCTCCCATCATGATAGCTATGGGCGCGCGCGCGCGCAATGCCCGTCTTCTTCCCCGCAAAATCGGCTCGAGGCACGGCTGCAACCGCCACGGCCAACCGCCATCGCCCTCCTGCGAGATGCGGACGCCCGTCTTTCCTGCATTCTTCTACAACCGCATCGGGCTTAGGCGGCCAGTTGTCAGGGCTGATCACTTTGGCGGGACAGCCGCGGATCACACGAATCGAACCAACCGCCACGCCAAATTGCACGCGCAGGCATTGAAGCGGCAACACAGCAATGTCACATACGAGTACACATGGGCAGCGCAAGGATAGGGCAGAGCAGGCCAGGGCAGGGCATAGGAGGTGGCGCCAGACCACAGTTGCCCTTCTTCCGAGCCCTTTCTCGCCTCTACGTACGGGGCAGGACCAACAGGAAGAAGCAGCCTGGGAGCGGCGGCGGCTCGCGGCCCCTTGTGCCACGCATCAGCGCCTTGTTTGGGGGGTCCGAGGAAGCGAGCCGGCGGCCGGGAACAAAGAGCAGCGCACGGGAGAGACAAGCCGATGCCGCCATGTTGCTGTGCAGCACGCACGCTGACGGGTGTCTCGTTGGTGGTCACATCGGCCCATGCGGCTTATCGTCCAAGGTTGCGCGTTGTGCCCCTCGACGGCTGTCTGTATTGTTGCTACGAGTACTGCGTACGAGTACACAGGCTAACCTGCTAGCCTCCAGGCGGAGACGGGGGAAGCCAATCCTCCATCGTGCCAGGCCGACCGATGACGTTGGCCGTCTCCTGGGCTCGTCGAAGGAACGCCGAATGGAATCGCCTCCGCAACTCAATTTTGCGTCTCGACGTCCACCTCTGGCCGGTCGTTGGTTGGATGGATCGGCTCACTCGGCCAGCGCCGCGCTGTCATCCCAATAGACTGTCTTCTATTGCGTTAGACCCTCTCCCTGGTCTGCCAGCTAGCCCATCCCAACGACTCGCTCGCTGGCTTCAACGACAACCCTCTCTCGCGCCTTACCTGCCCCGGAACCCCCCAGCTCAACAAGCTTGGCACGCGACAAAGGACCTGATTGGATCTGGCTCACGATGAACCAGGTCCATGCAGATGTAATAATAAGTGAGTACCTTGTTAGCTACAGCTCGTGAGGCGCGAGCTGCTGCTGCTGCTGCTGCTGCTGCTGCTTGCTGTTGTCGCTGCTGCCTAGTGGTCTCGCCGGGAGCCTACCCCGTCTCGTGATAACGCGGTGCGCTTCTGTCTTGCGGCCGGGTTCGATCGACAACCAAAGCCGTTGTATTATTCGCAGTTTTTATCACTCTGCATCGCTGGCGCTCCCCTTTCTCCTATCTCTGTTCCTATGCAAAGCGCAGCCGCCACACACACACACACACCAGTGTGAAAGAGCAACTCCCACTCGGTACCTAACCCACCAACGACCATTGGCTGCCAGCCCAGTTCGTCGTCTGTTCTTCGATGAGCGTCAGGCCTGCCCTTGCAGTTGCATCATTGCGTGCGCGTTGCAGCCAGCGCTCGCACGATCGTGCGCACTGACCAAACGTGGGATGCGCGTCATTTGCTCTAGGCGGCGACGCCCGTGCCACCTCTGTTCCGCACGGCCTCTTCGCTCTGACTTGCATGGGAGAGCCGGCCGGCCGCAACCGAGGCGGGATCGAAGAAGGCGGTGTTTCCGCCTCTCTACGTCCGCCGCATACTCGTATCGCCAGGCTGCCACTCTGGCCGTGCGTACGATCCTCGTCAGACCTTTTTGTTTGTCTGTAGGCTAGTTTTTATTAGCCTCGGGGCACTGGCGAGGCTGGCACCTGGAAACCCGCCCCGAGCTGGACCCACGGACAAGCCCCTCTGACAGTGCACCGCCTGGGGCGGATCGTGTCTGTCTGGCCACTCGACATGGCTGATGGTCCCCGCTCGGCGTGCTGGCTCGGCATCGCCAGTCCGGCCGGTCGCTCTTGTCTGCGAATCCCCGTACTCACCATTCGCGTCGGCGGAACAAAGCTGGGAATCTGCCATGTAGGTTAGCGCATGTCCTTAAGGAGTATACGTGGTCTCGTACGTACGGAGCGCACGGTTGCCGGGATCTTGCGCCGTGCCGGGTGGCTGGTCAGCGAAGGCGGGGAAGGCGACGTTTCAACGAGAGCCACGTTACGACGCCGGGTCGAGATTCCCTGTCTGTTTCCCTCGTCTCGGCCTCTCGGGAGGGAGGGGGACGCGGCGAGACACTGGCCAGCAAGGCGTCGTGTCATGTCACGGTGGCCCTTATGCACAACACACGATGGCTGGGCGAAGCAGGGCCCCTCCATACCACTCGCCGCCCGCCGTACCTCGCCGGGCGCGTGGCCTGTTCCGACCTGGCCTGCCAACCGGGTATGGGAGCCCTGTCCCTGTGCGTAAGCCCCGGGGAAGGCAAGGGGAAAGTGGGAATGGAGGCGAGCGAGGCATTTCCCTGGCCGGCTCGGGAGCTCTCCTCCAATTTTCGCCATCGAGGAAACAGGGCAAAAGCACAAAGTCGATTCGGCCCAACCCCAGTCCTGCTGGTAGCTGTGTTGCGGATACCCGGAACCTTGAAGTTCTCTCCTCACGTCAACCGTCTGTCTCCTCACCCCCATCTCGCCCCTGGTTGATATCCATTCATATCCATGCCCCTGCGGATCCACGGGAATCGCAGGGCGAGATGGCCTGATGGCTCGGGGGGTTTCTTCCAGTTCCCTTATCCGACCCATTCGCTTTTTTCCTTTTCATACAGGACCGAAGTAACAGTACTCCGGAACACTGAATCGCCGGCCTCGTGGGTGCTCCAGGCTCTCTCTCTCCCTCCTTTCTTTTTGTCTCTTCCCCTCTTGGTTCACCTTCTTGATTTCTTGATCCTCTTTTTGGTCCGCTTCTGCCCTTCTGTACTCGTATTTGCCTCCCCACATTCATCCGCGCGATGCAATGCGATGCCAACGCACCGGTGACTCCCCTCCCCTCACCCCCCCATTCGTTTCCCAGCCCCCCTGCCCTGGTGTGTTGTATACTCGTACCCGTAGCGCCGTTATGGAGATCAGGAGAGCGGGCCTGCGGCAACCTAACAACAAGAGACTTGGGCGAGGCGATGGTCATCAAACTGGCGTGGCTGCGCCCACAGCACGGGCAAGATGGGCGCCGGGGCGGGAGGACCACGGAATTTGCGGCTTGCACTTTCTACGGAGCCCCAAGGTCCCTCGTCGCCTCCGAGGCTGGGCCGGAAGCACCTGACTCGCCAACGCGCGGGGATGGGTGCATGCGAGCAAGGGCGGCGCAAGCCGGGGGGGGGGGCCTGGCTGGCTGGCTGGCTGGCTGGCGGGCTGGCTGGCTTGCTGGCTGGCGGGCCGGCCGTGTCAGACCGGACGACTGTCCGGTCACGAATCAACTGTTGTTATTATTGTTGTTCGTGTCGCCGCGGCCGGGGGGCGCTCGCTCGCGCTGCTGAAGAAACGCTCTTGCCGGCAGGGCAGCTGCCGGTAAGCAGAAGCGAGCAGTCAGTGCATCTATGTGGCTGCTTGCTGTCCGACTGGCTGACTGCGACGGCCTGCACGCAATGGGTGCACCGCCCCAGGCGCGGCGGGTGCGTGCCAAGCGCGCGTGTCAAGCGCGCGTGTCAAGCGCTGCGGTTGCGGGTTGGCAAAACTCCTCGCTCTCGGGTCGCCTCGCAACGCGCCGGCGCCTCTACTCGCACGAGTACGCATCGTGGCGTCCCGCTCGTCGCTAGGGGATGCTGTGAGCGAGATGGCGCATTGTGACTCGTACGTACAAGCATTATCGGCAAGCGTCTCGTACGAGAATGATATTAAGCAGGGGCACGAAAGAACGAAAGAAGAAGAAGAAGAGAAGGGGTGAAGTGGAGTGGGGGGAGGGGAGGGGAGGGGTGTGGATTCTAGAAGGCCGTGTGGAACGAACCAAACGAACCCCCGTGAAACGAAAAGAGACCATCAGTAAGGGGGGGGGGGGAGGCTGCTCAACGGTTTCCCCCCCCCCCTTCCCGGTTCTATGGGCACCCCTTTTTTTAATAATAGAGGGGGTTAATAATAAACATCTCTCAGCCCAGGAGAACCCCAAAGAGCCAAGCAACGCGTCTCAGCGCAAGGCAAGGCAAGCGGGGCGGGTTCTCCCCTCCCCCCATTTCGATGGAGCCGATCTTTTACGGGAAACAGACTGAAATTACGGGCCCGGCTTTCTTCGCACCCAAGGCGTCGGGAACCTAGAAAGAAAGAACGTTTCGCGGGCGGGCCACACACACGGCCAGCCAGAGAGAGAGAAAAGAAAAAAACAGACCTTCTGCTTTCGGGATCGCGGTGCGTGCGTTTTCGCAAAGGCATGAAGGAAAGGTTAACACGAAGCGAGCCACGACGAACGGGTTACGCACGGCTTGCACGACGCACGGGTGGTGTTGGGTTTCCCCGAGGGCCGAGCGACGTTGTGAGAGCGTCAGGGGGGGGGAAGGGAAGCTCGAGAGGTCGAGAGATTACGCGGATTAGATCGTACGCGCGCAGCGCAGTGGCTTTTGGGGATAGAAGAAACCAGACCAAGAAGAAGAAACCCTCCCCCTATGCCAGCACAGAGCGCGGCGCTCACTCCCCGAGAAGGGGGCGCGGGCCTGCCTTTTTCGCCTGGATGCCAGTTAGAGGCGCCACGAGCACACAATACCTCGAAAGGCGGGCGCCTCGCTCCTGCGTCGTTGACTTGGTACTGTCATGAGGGGGAAAAAGGAAAAGGTAAAAAAAGAGAAATAATAATAACAAAAGAAAAGAAATCTGCACAACAAAGGGCAGGCGACGTCTTTGCCCGGTCCGGTCAGGCCAAGGGTCCTACCTTCGCCGCCACCGTTGTCTCATAACAGGGTCCGGTGGGAGGAGGGCAAGGGTGTCTTCTTCTGTCTTTCATCTCCTTCTTCTTGCCCTGTCCGTCAGGTAAGTCTGATCTGATTTTGTCTACCTACCACCCACCAGCGTTTCATGATTTTTTTTTCTTTCCAAATCCCGCCACCGGGTGCCGCGGGCGCTATCGGTGGTTCCCCCAGTTGCGGTGGCGAGGGTTGTTTCGCAATGGGAGGGGTTCTGCAGAGTTCTCTGGGGGTGGGGTAGTTCTGTGGCGGGGCATGATATCGTGCCGCCGAGAGGGAGATAGGGACGGGAAAGAAGACAGAGACCACGGAAAAAGAGAGAGAGAGAAAGAGAGAGGGAGAGAGTTGCCCATGTCTCTTTTCCTCGCGGTGGCGATGACGGTGGCGGCGGCGGAGGCGGCGGCGGCGGCGGCGGCGGCGGGAACGATGGCGAAAGAAGGGTTTCCCGCCCCAGATCAAGGCAGAACGGGGACGTGGCTGATGAAACAGATAAAGACCCCTCTGCGACATGTCTCGCGCCACGAGGTGGAGAGTATCAGTCTTGTCTTCGCCGTCGTCGCCGTCGTCGCCGTCGCCGTCCTTGTCTGCCATGCCGGACCGGACCGGACGGGCCCGTCTTGTAGTCTCTTTTTTCTTCTTCTTCTGTTGTTTCCTTTCCTTTGCCAGGGTCCAAGTCACCAACAGTCTTGCGGCGGCAAACAGGAGACGAGACGGGGAAAGACCCCTTTGGCAGCTTCCGGGGTACCGTCGGAGGTGGGCAGGTCATCATCCCGGCCGCGTGGAGCTGCTTTCTCTGGGCGGGCAGCCTGACATGGGGAGGCGCGCTTGTTGCTGTCACGTTGCAGCTGGCGTACACACTGCGCGGTTGGGCTGCGGCCGGGAGAGCCCAGTTATCGGGGGCTCTTGTTGTCTGTGTATAGAGTGGAATGGTTGTCGTCAGGCTGCGTGTTGTCTTGTGGCTTACTCGGAATAAGGCTACACTCCCAAGGAAACTCTGCCGCGCCATGCTGTCTCCTTACAACGGGCGGGCGGACATGTTCGGGACTTTCACTGTAGGATAGCGCAGAGTAGACACATCCAGTGGGCAGTGAGGACCGTCCTGCCCGCTTGTTCCATACCTACACAAGGTATTTAGTGTGCTCGCCAACGCTGATATCAAACTTTGGTCCATCGACGGGAGCCGCTGCGCAGGGCAGCCTTCCCACAGCGGCCCCGAGGCTCCCCCAGCCGGCCGGCCTTTCAATGGAAAATCGCCTGGCCAGCGTGGCGAGACGAAGAGTGTAATGCTTTTCCTCCGGGCCCGGCGTCCGAGGCCAGCCCCGGGAGCGACCCGCACAGGAAAGCAGCCGTAGTCAGCAACGTCCCCGGGGCCCCGGCGAATCGCACGCATTCGTCACTTTTCTTTGGCATATACACACACAGAAGACCACGAACGGCCGCGCTACTTGTCAGGAGGAGGTGACGGACTGCGAAGTCCTCGCTTTCCCGCGCCGCGCGCTGCAACGGGCGGCTTACTCTTACTCTCTCTCTCTCGGGGGGGGGGGGGGGGGACGAGCGCCAACATCACCGGGCCCCCCAACGGAGCCGAGCACGTGATCTCCCCCGCTGACGGCCAGCTGTCCGCCGACATGACTGCTCACTTCCAGAGACCGCGCGGGCGCGTCCGCAGGTCTGGGTGAGTTCGGATTGATCTCTTCTGTGGCCGGCGGGCAGCAGCGGCGTAGAAGCAGCCTCTCTCTCTCCCACACCACCGCCGTGCTGCCTCTTCAGTGCTCGAGGTGAACAGAAGGAAATAGATAGATAAATAACGACTCCGCATGTACTCGTAGGCATCTATACCTCCCCCTTCCAGGCAGGCTTTCAGCCTACCCTCTCGCGGGGGCACGAGATGAAAAGATCCCAGCCTGGTGGCGCGCCAGCGAGGCTCTCATGTGACAGGTCGACTTGGTCCAACTGCCGAAGGGGCCGAACCGCTGAAGATGACATGTCACGGCTCGCTCACGGGGTCCTTCTGCTGCTGCTGCTGCCGCCGCGGATGCTGCCACACCACCTTCTCCCCCTCGCCCACGCCCCTCCCCTCCCCTCCCCTCCCATGCGAGACTACCTACCGAGCGTTCCAGCTGGCCCAACTCATAACCCTCACCTTCTGCAAAAAAATTCGGCTGGCCTGGCCTGGCCTGGCCTGGCCGGGCCGAGCCGGGCTCTGAGGCCCAAGGCAGCCTGCTCGACGGTGCTTGTCTACTGCATCCCATCCCATCCCTGAGAGCCACATCGAACAGCGAACAGCAGAGTGCAGTAGCCTGTGGGTAGCTATACATGGGGAGTGACCCCGTCCGCCGCGAAGCGGGCACATGCAGAGAAGCACCGCCCCGTGGTCCTCCCGGGAGCCGAGCCCGGCTTAGGCCAGGCAGGGCCAGCTGTCGGTCTGCTTTGCTTAGCCTGCTCAGATTTTCTGCTGGGCTTTTTTTTTTTCTTTTTTCTACTCCTTCTTCTCCTTCTTCTTCTTCTTCTTCCTCTTCTTCCTTCTTGTTTTGTTTTACGCGGTACGCCACGCGGTCCCCTGGATCAGCCGCACGTCTGACGTGTCTACCTTACCTACCTGTCCCGTCCTTTCGAGGGCGCCGCGCTGAGCCATGACCCCTCTCTATTATATCATCTCGGGAACAGACAGTAAGGAAGCCGCGGGATGAAGAATGCCGGTGCGGCGGCGGCGGGGGGGGGGGGGGGGGCGAAGACAACAATAAGAAGAAGGGAAAAAAAAAGAAGAACACTTCTTGCTTCCGGTGGGAGCCGTGGAAACGTACCCTGAAGCGGCCTCGTTTGCGCGAGAGGGACGATAAAGAAGCCCTACAGAGAGGAGAATAGGACAAAGTTTCAAGACACAGGAGGAAGGGCCCCGGACAGTGAAGAAAAGAAAAAAAAAAGCAAAACAAGAAATAGAAACGAAAACGCCTTCGGGGGGTGGGTGAGGGGAGGGGAGACAGCTTCGACAGCGCCCGCCCCCTCGGGTCCCCCCCGCACACCCGGCTTCATCCCCGCCCGCTGACACCTAGCGACAGGGGGGAGGGGGAAGGGGGGAAGTCGACGATGAGTAAGGCTGAGGGTGAGATGGGGACTAGTTAGCTACCTAGCTAGATGCGGGGACAGGGGGCCTTTCTACTCGTGTGCTTGTGTGTGTGTGCTTGAGTGTGTGTGTGTGTGTGTGCCCCTCTCTTCCCAGCTAGGATGGAGAGACAGAGATAGAGAGAAAGGGAGGGAGGGAGGGAACACTCGAGTCCGCAGAGCCTCCTCTTACCCCGAACGCGAGGCAAAGTGCGGCGCAGTGCAGTGCAGCGCAGCGTGCGGGATATCCCTCGTAGTCGATAGCGTCCCGTCCCGCTCCCATGACCACACTAATAAACCCAGGAAAAGGGGGGCGGAGATGGTCTGCCCGGAAATCTTCTGTGCCATGCTCCTCCTCGACACAGATACATCAGCTTAAGCTTCATACGAGGGGAGAGACAAGGCAGGAGTCCGGGGGCCAAGGGGGAGTAGATAGCAACTAAGCTGATGAGGGTTGGGACTCCCCATCGCGAGACCTCGCCAACACCTGCCCTGTTTTGGCCCCCCCCCCCCCCCCCCCCCCTTTCGGACGCCCGCTCATCCCGCCATCTCCCCCCCTTCGCGCGCAACACATGATAACAAACAAGTACTCGTAAGCGCTTGTCGGGACCAACCTGAGAGAAGCACGGAAGAAGACTGGGGAGAGAAACAGGGCTGAGCAGCCGCTCCGCCGCTCCCCCCGCCGCCCCGGCCGGGCCCGATCGAGACCGGGCCCCCTCCCCCTCCTCCGACCCGCTATCAAGGGACCGTACATGACACCTATGTATGTACACATCACACACATCACACACACACACACACACACACACACACACACTCACACTCACACGTGATGAAACGAGTAATATGCTCGTGTGCGCGCGGGAAACGCCTCGAGATGCTTGCTGCCTGGCATGGGCGCTCACCATCTAAGATTCTCGAGCACGGGTAAAACAGCAGAGCCACACCTGCGGAAGACCAATAAGCAGTTTTACGGTGGGGGGGGGGGGGGGGGTTGTCATGAGTCGCCGTGACTACAATGTGTGCCTCCTTTGGTCCGAACAGCCGGGCAAAACGCGCGCGCGCGCACACTTCCCGACAGCAAACGAGAAGAGATACGGCCGGTGATTCCCCCTCGTGCCAGACCCGGACCATTTACTGCCTTACCCACTCGCCTGCAGCCCCCACCGGCCGGGGCGTACGCTGGTCAGATATCAGGAGCAGATGAGGAGGAGGAGGAGGAGGAGGAGGAGGGGGATACTCGTAAGCCAGCCCTGCCACGAGGCCAGCTGCGCAGTGGGGGGGCAAGGTGCCGGGGGAGTGGTTGGTTCAACCCCTTCTCTCTTCCGCCTTCAAACCACGCCTTGTTTTCACGGGCGTGCGGATATGTGCGGATTGTCTCGACATGCGCCGATGGGCCGAGCAAGGCGCCTTGAGCCCCCCAGATCTCGTGGTCACTTCGTAGACTCCTCCGTTCAGCCGGGAATAAAAACAGACGGTGGGGAAGACGGGAAGGCCAAGGAGAACCGCCTACGCCCTGTCTGACCGTGGCGCGGTTCGCGATTCGCGGGTGACTTCTGCGTCTGCGTTCTCTCCATCGGGAGCCGCCGCAGTCCCATGATCTGGGCCCCTGGAGAGCGGACAAGGCGGAGGTTTTGGTGGGTTGCGGGCTATGGAGAGAGAGCAGGGGTCAGTCAGCGGGAGTTTACGCGTAACCTTGGAAGAAAAGAGGGTTTCGAGACGGGGATGCCCGACGAGAAAGCGGCGACGAGAAAGCGGCAGACGGCAAGAGAAAAACGAAACAACACGACGCTGCTATGTGTGTTTCCAAGCCAAAAAAAAACGCTTGCAGTGGGCAGGTGTGTAAAAGGCGCGGCGATGCTCCCTCTTTCTCCCCGTGTCGGAGCTCAGGTGAACCACAGCTGCTTCATCTCGTCTGCAAAGAGAAGAGCCCGGGGAAAGATAACTCGAGTCCCAAAAGGCAGCCCTATTGACACGTCAGCTCTGGAAGAGGAGGAGGAGGGGGAGGGCACAACCCACCGTGGTGTGATGCGCGTCACGGGCCGCTGCTGGTCATCCAGCTTTCCCCGTCAGGTGACCCGGTTCTATTGCCATTGAGGAACAAGCCAGCCCCCTACGCGAGAGTTTCCCCGACGTACACAGTCACGCGTCGAGGAGAGAAGCTGACAAGTCGTACGTAGTGAGGCCAAGGAGCAGCAGGGGGGGGGGGGGGGGGTGGTGGTTCCGCACCCGGCTATGACGCCGCCATTCGTATCAGAGGAAAGGGTAGAAGCAGAAACCAAGGAAAGCGAGAAGGGGGGCTAGCGACGGGGCAAGTTGATGAGTTTCCAACACCCCCTCCCCCCCCCTTCTCGGCCCGATCGAGCCGCGTGCGAGCCGCCGCCGCCGCCGCCGCCTCACGCCCCGATCTCTTCTCCCGCGCCCTGCGCTGGACCCTGCCGCCTCACTCGCGGGGTTGCATGGTTCATCAGGTGGGACGGGACGTGCGATCGGGACCGGTAGGGATGAGGGAAGGAAAAAGGGGGGGCGGGGGTATATCCCGGTCTCGAAGGAAATGGGGCTTGGTGCTCGCCGCGAGACACAAAGCCTGGCCCGGGGGTTCGCCGTCTGTCTTGGGGGCGGCAAGGCTGTGGGGGAGCGACGCACCCAGTGGCTTGACGACTCTGCAAGTGGTGTATATCTGTGTGTGTTTGGGAAGGGGGGATGCTCCGACGGGTACGAGGGTGTTTCGAGTCTGGTATGTTTCGAGGCGAGGCTCTTGTGAAGTGTCTCGGTTCTTTGGTAGAGGCTTTCTTCGGCACGTTGGTGGGGGGACTATCTCACCACCCGAGACAACACGCAGTGTTGAAGAGCGCAGCTGCGAATATGGGACTATTATTGGTATCTTGCATCAAGACATCTGGCTTGCAAGTTGCCACACCCCGCGAGCTGTCTCGACGGAACGACCAAGGCATTTGAGGATCGACTGCTTCGTTACATTTCAAGATGAGCAAGGAACGACGGGCCCAGCAGCACTCGCGGTCAGGTTCGTGGTGCTCCGGCTGGCCCCCTCGCTTCCCAATCTGCCGGAATATATTCTCAAGCTGGTCGGATATCGGGTGTCGAAAGTGCCCACAAACTCTACCGAAGATGGGTATGCCCGTGGCTGGCAAGGCCAAGGCCGGGTCGTGTCCATTTCGCCACATTCATCTCGACTCGGAAGATATCTCAGACGATTCCTCCCACCACGGCATGTGATCCCGGGAGACTCGAACAACCCGAGACTGACTGGTCTGATATCTTGCGTTAGGTAGAATAGCAAAAAGAAGATGGCAGTTCGAGTACGCTGGCGTTCGGCCGAGGCTTCGTCCTCGGATAGCTAGACTTCATAGTCGCCGCAGATGGTTGAAGAAGACGACGGCAAGCCAAAACACCTCCGTGACCGTCGTAGGAAAGAGGCAGCTAGGAGAAATATGCCTTTCCCGGCTCGGCGGCTCAATAAGCGACCTGGCCGGGGTTCGGCGTCGTGGGCCACGCTTTCAGACTTCGCTCGCCAACAGCGTCGAGGAGTCTGTTTTCGAGAAACCAGCGGCTCATGGTATGCGACCGTCCACCGTCACGTCCAGCAGTGTCCTGCACCGCAGGGGTTGGTAGAGACGAATCCATTGAGACTGTACTGGAACGAAGCCGATCTACAGCGGAGACTGACAATCCTCCCCCGTCCTGATCTTGAGCCATACCGCTACCACCCATACACAGGGTTTTCCAGTCCTCCAGCTGTTCTATTTCTCCCATGCCCGACCACTTCGTTTTTTTCTTTCTGCCCCTTCTTACTTTACTCCCTCCCAGCGCCGACCGCTGTCCGGCCCCTGCCCTGCCCTGCCCTGCCCTGCCCTGCCCTGCCCGGCCCAGCCTCAAGACTGCGCGCCGCCCTCGCCGCCCTCCTCGACGACGTCGACCTGCACGCCCGCGGCACCGGCTGCCAGCCCCCCCGCGTTCTCGCCCTCGATGTCGCGACTGCGCGACAGGAAGTGCTCGACGACGTGGTTGTGGGCGTTGAAGGCGGCCAGGTCGAGCGGGATCTCGTCGCGCGAGTTGGCGCTCGTCGGCGACGCCCCGCGCGAGAGCAGCAGGCGCACCGCGTCCAGGTGCCCGCCCAGGCAGGCCCAGTGCAGCGCCGTGTTGCCGTACTCGTTGGCCGCGTCGATGTAGTTGGCCGGCGTCACCGTGACCGTCGCCGCCGCCGGTCCTGCCGCCGCTGCGGCGCCGCCCTCGCCGCTCTCTGCCCCCGTCGACGTCGCGCCCTGCTCAGGCGCTGACGCTGGGGCTGGGGCTGGGGCTGGCGGAGCCGCTTCCGTCGTCGTGGGCAGGTGTGACAGGATGAGGGTCACGGTTTCTGCAGACAGGTCAGCACGCCATGTGTGATCCGGGCTCTCAAAACACTGCCGCGGCGGCGCATTCAATTTTCCGGGCGGGCAGCGCACCGGAGGCGACAGGCGTCCGCTAGCAAGCCCCATGCCGCACAGCAAACCATCGTGGTGGAGACTTACTGGAGTGGCCGTTGGCGGCTGCCATGTGAAGGCAGGTCGCGCCGGGCTCGTCGCGCGCGGCGGCGAGGATCTCGGCGGGCGAGGAGGCGCCCTCGCGCTCCGCGAGTCTGCGTAGCTCCGTGTCCAGCTCGGCCTCCTCGCCGGCGCGCGCGAGGTAGATCAGGTCGTCGACCTCCTCCTCGGAAAGCTTGGGTGCCATTTTCTTCTTGTGCGTGCGTGGATTCCCCTGGTGAGTGCAGGTGATTCTTTTTTTTTTTTTTTTCCCCTGTCGCGTCGCTAACCCCGCGATCCGAGAATCGGTTGTCCGTGCTGGTGCGAGCGAGGGGTACCCCGCTATCCGTTGACAAGGAGGAACTGGGCGATTCTTCGCAGCTTTTGCGCCAGAAGCTAGTCACTGGCTTCAGAAATGAATTCTCTTGTCCGCACAACAGCTCGTCGTGGTCTATATTCGTCTGCTTATACAGTGGGTGGTGGTACTGATGCCTCGTGCAAGTGTCGCGTAGATTCGAGATGTGGCGCCAAGGCTTATGTCCGCTGGTGCGGTCGCGGTGCTTAGGCGCAGAGTTTTTTGTTTGTTTCCTTTTCACTCCGCACTCAAGTGGGAATGGGTGCGCAACTCGTGTCACCGAATGCTGTATGAGTGCGAAACACAGACGTTGACTTGCCCTTCTGACGAATTCCTCAAGGTGGCTGCTTCTGACTTATGGCAAAAATAACAAAGGTTCGGAGTCTGGCAGACAAAATTTGTGGATTTCATTGCGGCCAGCCCACGCATGCGACACGCGCCCCGCGGCGAACCCTGAGTGACCAGCACCGTCTCTGCCCCGCGGCTGTGGAGGGGCACGCGGTCACGTGACCCATTGCAGTCGAGCAGTTGCCGCGTCGCCTGTCCTCTGCGTGCCATATCTTAAGTGGGTTGCCTCTGTATTGGTAAATAAGCCATCTACTCTGTGAACTTACCAAGCCCTGCCCGACTGCTGTTCGACCATGGTCGCTACTTGACCCAGCAGCCTCTCATGCTTACACAGATTGCCGGTGTCGTCAAAATCGGCCTGTACTGGCCATGCCTCGCCTGCTAAATCCTGTCACGGGAGCATTCGAGCCGACTTCCCTAAGACCCTAATTCTTGAGCCAGCTTCGCATCCAGCCACGACGATATATCCCCGTCCTGGTCTACAGCTTGTATCTCGGCTTTGATGTTCAGCTTGAGCATGAGTTGAAGCTCTCGTTGAAGTGTTGGATCACCGGCATCATCGTCTCCCCCATGCGACAGTGTGTGAAGCATACTGATAGCCTTGGACCGATCGATAGGACTGAGAGGCCCGATAGCGCCGGACTGGGCGGCCCCTCTTGTCCGCAAGTCGTCCTTATCCGCATCGATGTCGTTAGTTCGAGTTCGTATCCGACCCCACGGCGCAGAATTGTCGCATGATTCAAGAGGCCCATCTTGTCTCCGGGAAGCTTGGTGCAGTATGTCGCCTAATTTAGGCCCCAGCCATGAAAGCCCCGGAACGCAAATGTTCGGTTCGTGCTGCAACCCTTTGCTCCCGAGCCTGTACGTATTGAGAATTCGAAGCCCATCTGGATCGAAGTCGACGAGCGCTAAGAGTATCAGGTGAGGAAATCTCGAATTCAAAAGATGCAGGAATTGGCGAGTAATCAGATCGGGGTAGCCTTTGGCCTGCGGAGCGGTAAGCTTTGATCCCGACGACGGACATTCTTGGGACGCTGTACAGTGAGGATGATGCCTTTTCCTGCATTCGAGATTGAGTAGTACTTGGAAGCTGCCAGGCTTCGAAAAGTAGCCTAGTATTTTCTATAAGCC
Organism: Hansfordia pulvinata; assembly: GCA_006538405.1. NCBI lineage: Eukaryota > Fungi > Ascomycota > Sordariomycetes > Xylariales > Hansfordia > Hansfordia pulvinata. Next base: position 2,621,449 of record BJKQ01000007.1, on the reverse strand, counting down.
TGGACATTCTCAGGGTTCTTTCGCACCACTTACATCCTTCTCGACGACAAGCACCCACTGAGCTGAATGGACATCAATGTCCACAATGTCTCGCGGTGAAGGTATCAACGTGCCCTGAAAGCTCTTGTCAGTACCCCACCATGACCGTGACTAAGGGTTCGCTCTGACGTTTTTGTCTACGAGTCCGTTGACGGTCGTTCCGTGAGCGAGCTTGACCGTGATCTCTCCTGCCATGGCCCCCCTTGACGTGGCAACCTAGAAGTGTGGCTTGTTAGAAACCGGACCGACGTGGCGGCCGAGGATGGCGTACTATATTGAGGGCATCTCGCCCAGTGCCTAAAGTGAAGGCGAGGTCATCGACGAGCTGGTCCACATAAGCCTGGCTTCCAAACAGGCCGGGGTCTTGGTAGTAGATGTTTCTGCACAGACTACTCAACCAGAGTCCGCAGGAATTTGGCAAGAATGCACCCACCTCTTTGTGATGATGGAGTCGGTCATCAGCGACTGGTGGGATAAGTGCAGAATGCGTAGGAGGCAGGCTGGTGTTTGGTGAATCCGGGTAAGTCAAGAGTTGCGGAAGGCATCAACGCCGGACCAAATACTCCCGAGCCAAGGCATGACGTACTGAATCTCTTGACCTCGACCTCGTTGGTTGACGGGAAGCGGACCGAACGGACAGCCCCGGAAGGGCGGCTCACAATGGGTATTTGCAGAGGTCGGTTTTCAAGCAGGGCATCCACTAGGGACTCGAGTATCTCCTCGATCTTGCAAATGACGAAGCCGGGAGCGGGAAGGAACGGATTGTTTTGAGAAAGAGAGGTTCTATTCAAAGTCTCTCTAGCAATATCTTGGCGAGGGAACTGCGTGGCTGAGAAGTCGATTGGTTGGCTAGAGCCAGTCGAAATCGGACCAGTGGCCATGGCCGAGGCTTTGCATGCTGCGTAAACGGGAAAGGGTAGCACCAGTGGGTAATCGAAATGACAATCGACTAAGTGAATGCCAGCAGATCGGGACAGACGAAGATGCTCTTGGGTGATGGAAAATCAAGATGCTTGGCGCCAGAATGAATTGGGAGTGGAGAGGTTGCCTCGCGGCGGCTCTTGTGAGGGACGATACTGTGCATGGTGACATTTGGATGGGTGGACGACGTGGGATACTCGTACCCGTGGACGCCCGCAGCCACCAATTCAGCCCTAAAGGCAGCTGACGGCACTGGGACGTCCGCTGTACTCCGGCGCCATCCAGGGGAGGGTGGGCACGCTAACCCCCGCATCAGAGCTTCTCATGCACCCATGGAAGGTCCCCTCCCCGGAGGTCGAGCTTCCAGCTTCGGTGGGGTCGGTGCCTGGAGGTTGGCCCTGTAGCCCTCAAGAGCGCACAGTAACCCTCGGGGCCGCCACCCGCGGACCCCGTGCGACCGCCCGTGCTTCGACTGGACCTTCAACACCCCCGGGCCATGCATCTGCAGCCCGGTGCCCCTGGAGCCCAGCCTGACCCGCTAAACCCAAGCTGGCATGCCGGGTTTACAGGGGCACCGGGCTGGCTCGGCTGGGCTTGCAGTACCTGCCGTGCTGTGAGTGCCACAGTGCCTCGCAGCGATCTGCAGGGGAAATTGCGACGCTGCCGCAGTCGATCGTGCCTGCTCAACGCGGAGTCTAGGGCCGCGCAACTGGTCTCGTTCGCCAATTTCATAGAGCGGCGTTCCTCTCCCGCTCTTCAGGTCGGCGCCCTCACGCCCTTCGATAACGCCCACATACTTCAATCCCGACGGCGCCAGCGTCTTCGCCCCGTGTCACGCTCCCTGCCGGCGGATCTTCAGCCTCTCTACCAGCAGGGCTCGACGCTATTCAGGCTATCCCGCGCCCCGACTGACACCATGGTCACGACCCGGTCAAACGGCGCCGCTGTGGCCAATGGCCTCGACACCGCGGCCACCCCGCAAAGTCCAGAAAGCGCCCGAATGGCCACGATGCCCTCTCTCCAAACACCGAAGCGAAGCGTCTCCGCGTTGCCGACACCACCGACCGCACCCGATGGCGCATGCTCGACGAGGCCGGCCGCCACACCTGGCACTACCTCGAGGATGACGCTGCTGCCCAGAAATGGCCCCAGTCTCTCGCCGACAAATGGTACCTGGGGCTCGATGCCGACATCCCCGACCTACCCGCACCCGCAAGACCTCTCGACGCCGTCACCAATGGCCTGTCCTTCTTCGAGAAGCTCCAGCTCCCCTCCGGCCAGTGGGGTTGCGAGTACGGCGGCCCCATGTTCCTCCTGCCCGGTATCGTCATCACCTGGTACGCCACCAAGACCCCGATCCCCTGGTACGTCGCCACGGAGATCAAGAACTACCTCTTTGCGCGCGCCCACCCCGACGATGGCGGCTGGGGCTTGCACATTGAGGGCGAGAGCACCGTCTTTGGCACCTCGCTCAACTACACGGTCCTGCGCCTGGTGGGCGTCGACGCCGAGCACCCCGTCATGGTCAGGGCCCGCGCCACCTTGCACAAGCTCGGCGGTGCCACCCACGCACCCCACTGGGCCAAGTTCTGGCTCAGCGTCCTGGGTATCTGCCACTGGGACATTGTCAACCCCGTGCCCCCGGAGTTCTGGATGCTGCCTGACTGGGTTCCCTTTGCACCCTGGCGGTGGTGGATTCACATGCGCCAGGTTTATCTGCCGATGGGCTACATCTGGAGCAAGCGCTGGGTGTGCGAGGAGACGAGTGTCATTCGGGAGTTGCGCCAAGAGCTGTTTGTCGAGCCCCATAGCAAGATCAACTGGGCCGCCAACCGCAACACCATTAACGAGCCCGAGAACTACCATCCAAAGTCCTGGCTCCTCAACACGGCCAACTGGGTCCTCGTCAACATTTGGAACCCCTACCTTCGCCCCCAGCGTCTCGTTGACGCCACGGAAGAGTGGACGAGCAAGCTGATCGACATGGAGGACGAGAACACCGACTATGCCGATCTGGCCCCCGTCAACGCCGCCATGAACACCATTGCCTGCTACATTCGGGACGGCCCCGGCTCCTATTCGGTCCGCAGGCATATCGAGAGGCTGGAGGACGCCATGTGGGTCAAGCCCGAAGGCATGCTCTGCAACGGCACAAATGGCGTTCAGTGCTGGGACACATCGTTTCTGATCCAGGCTGCCGTGGACGCCGGGCTGGCCGAGAATGACCGGTGGCGACCGATGTTGACCAAAGCCTTGGGATTTTTGGATCAGCAGCAGATTCGCGAGAACTGCAAAGACCAGGACGTCTGCTATCGGCAACAGCGAAAGGGCGCCTGGGCTTTCAGCACCAGGGACCAAGGCTATGCCGTGTGCGATTGCGTCTCCGAGGCGCTGAAATCGGTCATACTGCTGCAGAAGACCCCGGGGTACCCCCAGCTGCTGGAGGACCAGCGTATCTTTGACGCCGTGGACACGCTGCTCACGTACCAGAACCCGTCTGGGGCCTGTTCCTCCTACGAGCCCACAAGAGGTAGCCCGTGGATGGAGATGCTCAACGCGGCCGAGGTTTTTGGGAAGATCATGATTGAATACGACTACGTCGAGTGCACGACAGCGGTGATCACGGCGCTGACGCTATTCGGCAAGTATTGGCCCGACTACAGGACCAAGGAGATCGAAGCGTTCATAGGCCGGTCACTACGGTGGATCAAGTCGTACCAGGAGGCAGACGGCTCATTCTACGGAAACTGGGCAATCTGCTACACCTACGCCACCATGTTTGCTCTGGAAAGCTTCCACAGCATTGGCGAGCACTACGACAACAGCCCCCACTCGAAGAAGGCGTGCGAGTTTTTGATATCGAAGCAAAGGGTAGACGGAGGATGGTCAGAAAGCTACCGAGTAAGCAATCTATCCCGGTGGCGCCGCGTGGGCCTGCGAAACTAATCTATTGTTCTAGTCCTGCGAACGAATGGAGTACACGGAGCACTCGAGTGGGTCGCAAGTGGTGATGACGGCCTGGGCGTTGATCGGGCTGATGCACGCCGACTATCCGGACATTGAGCCGATCAAAAAGGGTATCAAGCTGATCATGGAGAGGCAGCAGGCGAACGGGGAGTGGAAGCAGGAGGCAATCGAGGGTGTGTTCAACAAGAGCTGCATGATCTCGTATCCGAACTACAGGTTCACGTTTACGATGAAGGCGCTCGGCATGTTTGCCAGCAAATATCCGGAAGAGGCTGTAATCTAGGGTGTCGAGAGTACGCCGGCCACGGGGACGGAGAAAGATTAGCTGCTTCGTTCTAGCTCTCGTCCGCCGCGCGCCGTTCGTCATGGTATTGGAAACTCGAGATGGCAATATTAATTAATGTGAAGAAAGGTAAAACTGAATTTGCAGCATCTCCTCATTCAACAAGGGCACTGCGCGGACCGAGGAATTTGCTTGCTCGTTCCATATAGAGTGAAGTGCCGGAGATCAACGTCAGCGAGGCTGTCGGCGGAGGTTTCGTGCTGGTTAGCGCCATGTTGCTGGCAGCCTCCAGCGGGCTCCATAGCACATGGATGCCGCCAGGCGCCCGCCCCGCGGGTATTCCCAGGCCCAGACACGGGCAGCAGGTACTTCCAACTCTACCCCACCATCAGCGGCTCTGCGAGTTGACGTTGCAGGGCCGCCAGTGCTTCAAACCAACGCCCACCCGGGGACCCGCCCCCACGTGATGCTCATCGCGCCAGCATCTTCTTCCCACTTCTACCCTCTACCACGACTCACCCAGGCCGCTTTCCATCACCAAGCCGCGTCTCTGGGCATCTTCGCAGCTTCCTTAAGAGTCGACACACGGAAATACCTGCTTCACATCGACGCCACACCCCCGTTCCTTGTGCCACCAGTATGCCTTCCTCTGAGGTGTTGGCCGCCCAGGGCGTTCAAGCAGTCCAAGACGGAGACTACAACCAGGCCATCGAGAAGCTCACAGAGGCGCTGAAAGACCGGCCCGCCCCCCTCTGGCTTCTGGAGCGCTCCAAGGCTCATCTGCGCACTGGCGACTTCGACCTGGCTCTCTACGATGCCGTCAAAGGACTCCATGTCGCACTGGGTCGCGCAAACAGGGACCACATGGTCGAAGCCCAGATCCGCAGAGCCGTCACTTACTTCCGCATGGGCCGCTTCGCCGATGCCGACATTTGCGCTTTCTGGGCCATCAGACTCTTGGAGCAAGCCAAGGCTTCCGAGGACGACGGCCAGCAGAACAGGGTCGACGCCAACGGCGACTACGACGTGAAGATCGACGAGGTCACCAGCCAGAACCAACCTGCCAGCAAGCAGGATGCCATGGCCCAGGCCATGGGCGGCGGGAGCGGCCGTACCAAGGAGACCCGCCAGAAGAACACCGCCAGTTCGTGGCGAGTACAGGCCCTCACGCAGCTCCAAACCCTGCCCCCGGGCCACCCGGGCCGCAAGGTTGGAGTCGGTGCCAAGTACCCCACGCCCGATGCGGAGCCCCCATCCAAGAAGACGAACCCGGGTTCTACGCCTGCTACAGCTCAGAGTGGTCCGGCGAGCAGCCAGGATCAGGCAGCGACTGCAGCCGGTGCCACCGCAGGCAGTGACGCTGCCTCTTCTTGGGATGCTCTGTGGAGCCAGTACCAGCCGCTGCACATTCAGCAGGGAATCCGATCCAGCTACTACCAGAGCGACACGACTTTGAACATTGACTTTTTTGTCAAGAACGTGTCCAAGGATGAACTCAAGGTGGACGCGCAACCGCAGAGTGCAAGTAGACCCAGTTCCTAATCTTTGGCTGGATATGCTGACGTCCGACAGATCACACTGGGCCCGATACCCGGTACCCTCTCCGAGCAGATTCACCTGTCGCTGTTTGACAAGATTGTACCCTCGGAGACGAAACATACAGTCAAGTCCATGAAAATTGAGCTGGTACTGAAGAAGGAGACCCCTGGCAAGTGGCCTTCTCTGCAGAGAAGCAAGGCAGTAGTGGCAGACAACGCGGCGCTGGGAGCCAAGCCCGAGTACGGCCATTTCCATTCGTTGATCACCCAGTCAGGGTAAGTGAAGCTTGCGCCTTTGAAAGACTACAGCTAACCAATTTTGACAGTCATCAACAGCCCAAGGATCTTGGTTTGGACTTTGAAGGCAACGAGAAGACTTGGTATCTGGCTCTGAACCAAAAGTTGCGGGAGGCAGTAGAATCCAGTACGGATTCAGCCGATAAGCCCCGTCCCACCGTGGCTCCTGCGGCAAAGACCGCCGCGCCCTCAACCGCTCCCAGCGGTACATCCAGTGCGCCGGCGTATCCCACGTCCTCGAAAAAGGGGCCCATGAACTGGGACAGCATCAAGGACGACGAAGACGACAAGAAGGATGAAGACATCAACAGCTTCTTCCAGTCGATCTACAAGAACGCGGACGAGGACACGAAGCGCGCCATGATGAAGAGTTACGTGGAGAGCAACGGGACCTCCCTCAGCACGAACTGGTCAGAGGCCAAGGAGAAGAAGTACGAGACGCTGCCCCCGGACGGGTCGGAAGCCAAAAAGTGGTAGAGCAGGATTATGCGAGGGACCAGCGTACTTTGAGGCCATTCTATGAACCAGCATGGTCTCGGCATCTCCACGATTTGACGACATGAATGAACAGAAGGATTATTGCACTGCTTCATGGAGGCTTTGGTGAATTGTTAAACGTAAGGGTTGGAAATCGTGTCATTTCATGTTCATTTGCTTCGAGATCTGTGATTCTTCCGGCCAAGTCTTGAACGCAACCATACAGTGCTCCCACATAACCCCGATCCGAGAACAAGCCCTCAAGTAAACAAGGGGCTGAAGCATTGAAGTGTCCTTACAGCTCGGGGTGGCTTATAGAGCGTCGCTGACGTCCTGAACTTCTTAGTCGACCTGCCAGCTCCTCGCGGCCCCGAATAATTTGCTGAGTTTCTGTCAAGGGTCAAGATGGAAACACTGCCGAAACACGGCCCAGTGAGCCTGGCTCAGGTCCACTGCCATATCATAAAACGCACACGCCAGTGCAACACTCCTTTTCCCTTGACCACGAGCCGCAAGCCGAGATCCATCTATCGACATGCACCATGTTCTGCTCCTTCTCAACGCGAACCGCCCACCGGAGGAGAGCCGACTCGGCCCCACTCGCCTGCCAGCTTGCAACCACCCCCCCCCCCCCCCCCCCCTCGCCTCACGTTGTCTCGAAGGGCTCGGAGAAGGCGATGGTCTTCCTGCCGCCGCCGACGCACACGGACGCGCCGATGGTCCACCTACCCACCTCGCCGGGGGCGACGCGCAGGCCGCAGTGCTGGGTGAAGTTGGACTGGCCGCGGCCTACGTCGCGGGAGATCTGGCCGATGCGGCCCTCGAGCTCGGGGAAGTGCGGCACGTTGTAGAAGTCGGCCTCGCACAGGACGACGTTGGAGGTCCAGGAAGCCCGGTCCGCCGACGCCTGGTCGATCTCGACCGTCACCGTGATGTCGTTGTAGTCCTGGTCCACCGTCACCGTGACCGAGACCTCGGGCTCGGGGTCGGCGTCCTCGGGCATTTTCTTTTTTATCTTTTTTTTCCCCTCTCGTGTTGCGCTTCCGGCTGGCGGATATTACCTTTGGGAGGAAAAGTGCTGGTTCGTTGCTTGTTTGGTGCCGGCCTCGTCGGCGTGGGCTCGTTGCTGGTGAGTGGAAAAGGGGGGGTGTTGGGGGGCGGGCTTGTTGGACTGCGGGTAGACGAAGGGCGACTCGCGAGGATCCCGCTGTGAAGCTGGTATGTCTTTCTGTTCTCTGCTGATGGGCTTATGGCGCTGGCCTCCTTAGCGATCGGGTTCGTTGCAAAGTAGACGGCATGTTCCTGTCTTCTCTTGTCCGCCTCTTCCCCGGTGTCGTCGACCTCGCTCGGAAGGCCGCACCCTCTCCCCCCCCTTCTTCTTATACCCGGAGAGACAATCAACAGGATGCCCGGCTCATACGACACACACAGAGCCGCAACGGCCGGAAGGCGGCGTCACCCGCGCGCCCGCGGCGGCAGTGTCTGAGGTAGGCCAGGCTATGGAGGGCGGTTCCGACGACAAGTTTGCTTTGCTCGGAAGTTTGCTCTGCTCGCTCCGCGACGCGGGAGAGGGGACGAGTATTGTTTGCGCTCTCGGGCGATCCGAGACTCCACCCCCTTATTTTTTTCTTTCTCTCCTTATGCGTTTTTTTCTCTCTTCGACTGCTACCCGACTCCCGCAAGTGTCTTTGGTGATGGATGCGAGAACCCGTTCGTTCGTGATTGTGTTTGGCCTTTTTCTTTTTCTTTCATCCTTTTCCTTGACCCCGAGTGGGTTTGTTTCTGTTTTCTTCTTTTCCCAAGCCCTTCCTCCCCCCCTCTCTCTCTCTGCTTGATCCGGCTCTGGGCTTGTGCTACAGTCGCCATTGAGGGCCCTTCTCCCCCCTCCTCCCTTCCCAATTCTCTTTACCAAGACACCCGCAGGTTCGTCTCTCGTGCCGTTTTTTTTTTTTTTTTTCGTGAGAACACGAAGACGCCGCTTTCACCCGGGAGTGCGGATGCAGAGGTGCCGGTCAGGTGGTGAAGAGTTGGGTATGATGGGGGAAATGGCTGAAGACAGGAGGTTCTCGGTGGTGGGACGGGTGTTTTATCTTTTTTGGGGGGGAGCCCTCGAAAGCGACTGCTCGCTCGTGTCTGTATTGGGGAGGGAGGGGGGGATTTGGATTTGTCTGGCGCCTTGCGGGGCTTCGCGTTGATGGGCCCTCCGCCGTCGCGGCCGAGAAGATGGCGGGAGTGCGCGGGTGATGCTGTGACAATGTGACGCGGTGCGGCGGGGTGCCGTGTGATGTGACGAGAAGAGAGAGGAGGGCAGCGAGTTTCTCCGGGGTCTCCTGGCGGCTCGGCTTGGACGGAAGGGGGTCCTTGTGCGACTGTGGCAGCGGGCGGGGGGGAAGGGGGGGGGCTTTTCGTACCATCGTCAGTCTACCTAGGAGGTATGCTTCCGTCTTCTTCTTCCGCCTTCTGTCGGACTGGTGTCTCTGTCTCTGCTGCTTTGGCCCCTTCGGCCGGAGGGCCCGGGTGCCACCCCCAATGGGAAGTCTCTCTTCCGTGTGCGACGGGGGGTTCGACACTTTGGTCGGGCCGTGGGTGAGTCGAGCGAGGGTACGCTACATGCATGTCAGCACAGGGTCCTCGTACAGCAGCCGGGGGAGACCTGGAGGGAGAGAGAGAGAGTCAGGGAGGCAGACAGAGAGGATGGCAACGCCCGCACCCGGCGTTGCATCCGTGGCCATGTCGCCGGCAAGGAACATCCGAGTCCTACCCCGCTGCTGGGACCGATGCGACCACCATGGCGGAACTGCGGGTGTAATTTGGGTCTCGAGAAGCCAGGACGACATTGCCGACCTGGAAGCTGGGCTCGAGGCTCCTCTTCCGGTAGATTTCGTTGCTGGAGTGGGTTGGCTGCTGGGTGGCGATGGAAGTATGTATCTATTGGCGCGATTTAGAATCACGTTGCTATCTAAACCCCAAATATTCTATCAGTACGTTTTACTCTACCTCTTCACATAGCCAATCCTGACAATCAAGACGGCACCAGGAAACACCCCGTCGCCGCGGAAGCTACTTACCCACCTAGTCAAAGCTGCCGACGATAGGCAGCCCGCGCCACGAGGGCTCGCCGTCGTCGATGCTCCGTCGGTTCCCGACCCTGGCGATCTTGCCGGGCCTCATGCGGAGGCGGACCGTGGCCTCCAGTCCCTTAGGCCACAGGAGCTGCTTCTCCCCGGCCTCCTGCTTGAAGTTGATGTAGCTGGCCCGGATCGTGTCGGACACGCGGAACCCGGCCCCGAACGTCCGGGCCAGGTACTCGGCCAGGAGCGGCACGTTGCCCCACAGGGGGAAGCCCTCGTCGCCGTTCCAGTGCTCGGGCACGGCGGCGATGGCGTGGTGCCGGCTCGCATACTGCTCGAGGCTGTCCATGTCGGCCTCGACCTGGAAGACTCTGCGTTTTATGACCGCGTATGGGTACAGTGAGTACAAAGAAGAAGGGGGGGAAGGCAGCTCCGGCGGATACGCAGTCAAGAATATCCTGCGGGGGGGCAAAAGGGGGGTGAAAGGGGAGGAGAAACTTACATGTCGCTGTTTTCGAACCCATTGGCCCCTCTCAGGGACTTGGCGATGTAGATGCCCGGGCCCAGCTGCTCTCCCCTGCCCGTGTGCTCCCAGTGGATGTATCCCTGGGAGCCAGCCCTCCTCAAGTAGCTCTGGTAGAGGTCCTGGGAGTTTCAATGTGTAAGCTGGGGGGGCCGCCCTCAGCGCTGCAACTAGTCCGACGAACCCGAGTCACCGGCGCCTGGCCGGCGGTGTGGGCGAGCGATCGAGTGATACGAATCGGCCTTGCAGGACGTGGGGGCTCAGGGGCTCATACCTCTTCGACGTATCTGTACCCTATCCAAACCCATCTCTCGCGCTTCTGCAACGCGGGGCTACTGCTGCCGCTGCCGCTGCTTCGACTGCCCTCCGTGAAGCCCCTCTGAGCGAGAGTAGGCTGCTGCTGCTGCTGCTGTGTCGAGAGCGGGGTCGAGGCGACGAGATGGGCGGCCAGAAGGCCGACCAGGACGAAGAAAGACCACAGCCGACCTCCTGCGGCGGCAAAGGTGGAACAAAGCAGCAGCATGACGGGATTCTCCCTTTACCAACAAAGATGTATGTCTTGTGGAAATTCAGAGGAGAAGCTACTTGGACACCCGTACACTTTTGTGGTACTACTTACCTATAGGTAGGCAACTAGGGCACACTTCAAACGTCGGCCCTTTTAAGTCTTGAGAGAGACAGCCTTGCTTTGCTTAAAGACGTCTATATTATTTCATGGTACTTGAGTCTGTCGATGGATCGATCGGGCTTCTTGATTTAGAAACATTCCCCCTGCTATGGGAAAGCAAAGCCCGAGATCTCAAAGGCCGCGCGCCCACCCCTTTGCTGCCCGCAAAGTGGAGAAGCCGATTCACAGCCCGGCGGCGAAAAGAGACCGCCAGTTCGTGGGAAGAGGTATGGAATGAATGCGAGCCCCATGTCCGTCGCCACCGCTCAAGGGGCCGGCCTGCTATACATAAGTCTAACGGTGGTTGATCGTGTTTGGGCGAACAAGGGAGAGCAATTGTACCGTTTATAGTTACCCATCCCACTTGCCACGGCCAGTCTCACCGTTACTATAAGTATGTATCGAGCAGAGCTGGTATATAGCCACCCAGCTGAGAATAGGATCAACCCCGCGGAGCCGACACCCTCACTCACCTACCTTTCTTCTCCTCTTCTTCAGGCCCTCCCCCGAGCTGCCTCAGGCTCTCTCCTGGGTTGCCCCAGCCCCAGGCACGAGGCGATCTTGAAGAAGACGTCGACGTTGCCGTACACGCCACCAAAAGCCTCCTGGCAGGGGCCCATGGCGAACACGGGCACGTCGGTCAGCGAGTGCACGCCCTGGGCCTCGCTGGTCGGCAGCGTCCCGTTGATGGTCACGTGGCCCCTCCGTCTTCCGTCCTCGTCTTGATCGTCATCATCATCAGCAGCAGCGTAGTAGTCGCCGCTGCCTTCAACCAGCTCGACCGCCGGCTCGTTCATGGCCCCCTTCTTCCGCACCCGGTAGTCCTCGCGGTGGTCCGGCGACGCCCCGACCCCGGCCGCGATGGCGTACCGCGGGTCCCAGTCGGTCGGGAAGTGTGCGCCGTCGCCGTACGATATCATCCGTCCTTGTCCCTCTCCCTGTCCCTCTCCCCCTGATTCGCCTCGGATGGCCCTCTGGTACTGCGACAGGCCCGAGGCGGCATACGTCCCGACCGCGCGGCGCCGGGCCCTGTCGTCGTGGCTGTCGTCACTCCGCTTGTCGGCCAGGTACCGCGTATCGGCGCTGCCGAACACATCGAAACCGTGCCCGTGGTCCGCTGTGACCAGGACCAGCGTGTCGTCGAGGTCGCCGGCGGCCCGCAGCGCCGCCACCGTCGCGGCCACTGCGTCGTCGAGCTCTAGCAGGTCGCCCAGCGCCCGGTCGTAGTCGAGCGCGTGCATTGCCTTGTCGATCGACGCCGCCTCGGCCATGAGGAAGAAGCCCGGGCTGTTGTCAGCGGCGGCGGCGGCGGCGGCATCCCGCAGAATCTCTACCGCTTTGAGCGTCATGTCCTTGAGACCCGGCAGGTCCAGCGCGTCGCCCGCCGAGTCGGTCCCGTCGCCGCTAGGGTCGTTGTGCAGGCCGCGTAGGTTGTCCTTGTAGACGTTGCGGTCGAGCCAGACGGGCAGGTTGCCGCGGCAGAAGACGCCCAGCGCGCGCTTGCCCTTCTGTCCACCACCACCATCACCACCACTATCCTCGCCCTCTCCCCTCCCTAGCCCCATCAGCGCGGTCAGGTTGAGCGCGACGCCGTAACCCCGCTCCGCAAACCGCGCATAGTAGTCCCGGCCCTGGTAGCTGTCCTCTCCGGGGAGGAACTGCTCCGCGCCGCCGCCGAAGAAGACGGTCGGCCCCGTCGTGTTGGTCCACCCTTCTACTCCTCCTCCGGCGCCGCTACCGGTCGCGTTCTCCCGGGGCACGCCGCCCAGCGCCTGCTCGACCAGCGCCCCGTACTCGTACCGCGACCGCGAGTGGCCCGTCAGCGCGATCGGTGTCGCGTCCGCCAGCGCTGCCGTCGTCACGGCGCCCCAGGCCGAGCCCTTTTTGGGGGAGTGTTAGTCTGTCTGTATTTGAAGGGGGCTCTTAATGGTTCCGCGGGATGAAAAGCAGGGCCGACGAAACAAAAAGGCGAGATAATAAAGGAGAGAGAGGGAAAAGAGGAGAGAGGGAAACACACCCAAGTCCGCACCAGCATCTCCACCAGAGTCTCGACCTTGGGGTCGTCAAAGTAGTCGGGCGACGAGTCGCGGTAGACGCCCATGGCGTTGACGCTGCTCTTATGGCCCGAGTACAGTGCCGACGCCGAGTTGGCGCTGTCCGTGATGAAGCTGTCGATTGAGTGCGTCTAATGGCCGAAGGTCAGCTGGAAGATTTCAAGATCGCCATGACAAGGGGGGCCTGAAAGAAGAAGAAAACCGACTTACCATCTGGTGGCCCAGCACGGGAAACTTGTCCATCTGCATCAGGCTCTGGTACTTGCCGTTGACGCTCTTGTGGCCCAGCAGCCGCGCCGCCGTGATCATGTTGGTCGTCATGCCGTCGCCTGCCAGCATTTCGTGTGAGGGAACAAGCATGGAAAAGGAAAGGAAAGAGAATATCCTTCCTGATACTTTCCAAGGGAGGGAGTTCGTGTTACCTACCTATGAACAGAATCACGTTCTTGGCCCTCTTCTCCGCCACCAGCGGCCGGACCGTCCACTGGGCCGTCGTCTTCATGCCGCCGTAGTACTCCAGCTCGACCCGGTATGTGCCGGGCTCGTGCAGCGCGAGGCCCCTCCATACCCGCGACGCGACGTTGACGACGGACGGCGTCCCTGCGTTCTCGGCGAACAGGTCCTCGTACCACGAGAACTGCCACGTCTCAAGCTCGGGCTCCTCGAACTCGACCTCGTCGTCGTCCTCGCCGACCCGGAGCGAGAAGAATTCGGCGATGCTTCTTCTGGCCCCCGGCTGTTGGCCGTCACCGCCGTCCTTAGAAATGGTCACGGAGAACTCCCGGTCCGGGACGCCTTCGTTAAACGCCTCGGATCCGTTTACCGGCGCGTGCACTTCGACCCGCAGGTCGAACCGCTGCCCCGGCAGGAAATCGGCCTGATCCGGCGGCAACACGCAGCCCAGCGCCGGGCACGCGCCCAGCCGCTGGTAAGTCTGCGCCCAAGTCAGTTGCGGGGCACATGGCAGCAGTAGTAGCGTGGGTGTGAGGAGGATCCCGAGACTTCTGAGCATCGTTGTTTTCTCTTGTTTTCTCTTCCTTTCGTCCAGATCTTTTTTTTCGTCCTGGTCTTTCTTTCCTTTCTCTCTCCGCCGTGGTACGAATGAGGAGAGATGAGGCGGACCTGCACGAGAAGAGTGGGTGGTAAGAGACGCCAGAGGTGTTGGGCGGTTGGTTCCTCTCTCCCGCGCACGGCTGTGTTTATATATCAACCCATGCGCTGGGTAGCGTACAAGGCAGGCCAAGACATGTAGTGTCACCTAATCTCGCAGTCCCAAAGCCAGCCGAGATGGAGGTGTTCAACACAGATGGGGTGTTCAACGCACGATCTCGGGCCCTGGACCAAAGAGAGCCAGCGTGAGCCACGGCCAGCGCAGTGTGTTTGTTTGGCCCCTACCCGACTATCCGGTGACGTCCAGCGGAGACCCATTAATCAAACAGGCCTCCTTGTGCACGATTGAGGCTTGCACTCGGAGCACTATACTGGTACCCCAGTCTCCTAGGCAGAGCCTGGCCGTGAATGAAGAAGAAGAACCGTAGCACGTGCAGCTGGCAATGCTTGCCGCCGGGAGAGCGCCGCGGCCGAAGAGCAGAGTAAGCCCGAAATGGGCATCTGCGAGTACTTCGTGCGGCGCCTCACGACCGGGTTTGGATGCCGAATCTCGCCGACGAGATCCCGTTTCCCTGTGGTCCCTTCTGGTGTATGGTAGGCCTCGTGGATGATTCGAATGGCTGGGGAGCTCGGGCTATTCATGTAGTGGGCGGCGTGCTGGAAAACGCCCTGTCTGCCTGCCTGTACGTGGTGGCCTGCTGGGCTGAATTAGGTGTGAAAACATTTATATTCTCGTTGAATGTACCTATATTTGGTGTCAGAGCCAACTTTGAACTCAGCCCTTGGGCTGCCATTAGATAGTGGGAGCTTCACAAGCCTGCCGGCGGTACTCGCATAGATCCATCAGTACTCGCATCCTACATCGAACGGCGAGGAGACAACGGATAGAGTCGACTCGAGTGTCCTGTCGCCCGGGGGCTGAGGGGACCGCTGGGAGAACGTGGGCGAGGGACCGTCTCCTATTGGTTGCGGCCAGTGCATACGATCTATGATATTGGAAGGGGACCGGGTGCTTGGCCCTCGGCCAAGCCGCGGAGAGAAGAGCCCTCCACCAGCTTGAACGTGTGCCCCGTCACCTTGGCGGGCTTGGCCGGGTGGGAATGCACCCCCGCGCTTGGGTCAGGATGATGAAGATGGATGGGGAGCAATGGATGGGTAAAGCAGCGGTGCGAGATTGATGTTGTAAAATGAAGGGTTCCCAGTATGCCTGAGCCCACCACGGAGGGTTAGACTTCAATGG
The DNA here is from genome assembly GCA_006538405.1 of Hansfordia pulvinata. Classification (NCBI taxonomy): domain Eukaryota; kingdom Fungi; phylum Ascomycota; class Sordariomycetes; order Xylariales; genus Hansfordia; species Hansfordia pulvinata. The sequence continues at coordinate 2,606,262 of BJKQ01000007.1, read as the reverse complement.
TGGAACTGCCTACGTCTGCTACAAGAGGCATGTACCCTTTCCGTATGGTCGCTCCTTCCCACCCTACGACTCTCACTCATCGGTCGTAGGTATTGGTCAATCCCGTCTCGTGCGGACAGGTTCATCGCGTCAACCTTATGCATTTCTTGTCACAGCCTGGTGTTGAATAGCTTGGTTCAGGCCGGCTTCGTAGGTAGCCGGACTGGTTGCCAATCTCCAGCTTCTTCAGAAGACTGAACTTGACTCCGATTGGCAGGGCTACACGAATGGTCAGGCATGCTGTACTGCTGCTGCTGGTAGTACTACTACTTCTACTTCTAAGCACTAGAATACTGACCCATGAATACCTAATGTTATGGGAACGTGGTTGTAACCTCTTTGGAAAGGTGAAGCTGCCGTGTGAGCACCCACGGAGATGCACCCCCAAGTTTGGAGGTATAACCGTCCTCTAACGGTTCTGTGTAGGTAGCAATGGATGGGGAGGCAGTCGTGTTCATGTTGTAGAATGAAGGGCTCTCGAGTGAGCCCGAGCCCAAGTCGGAACTGATCAGGTATATACTTACCTTACCATTTCTATACAATCTTCCCCTCTCACGTTGCACCGCGCATGGTTTTGCCTGTCTGCGCCGTCGCGGAGATCGATGGCGTGATGATGGTTAGAGAAAGGCTTCTCGATATCGCACAGAAACTGGAATATCCACAAACGTCCGGTATAGACGGCGAGTGTCCGGGCCTTGAGGCCGGCGGGGCTTGGTCGAGAAAACTTCCGGGCTCAACAACTTCAACTCCTGTCCCTCGTCACCGCGTCGAGAATAAAGAAGATGATTTTCTGCAGGTATTTGGATCATCTACCTGTCCTCCCTATTTTACCTCCAGTGATCCCCCCATTCCTTCTCCTCTACCTCCGCCTTTGCGCAGGCTCGCCGCCAGCTCCCAGACACAGACCTAGATCTGCCTCGAACCGCCCGCCGCGTCCTCGAACCGCCCGCCGCGCGCCTCGTACCAACAGCGGCCTCCCCTTGCCTCGTCTCCCGGCCGGACCGGGAAGCCATCAGTCCTGTTCCATGGTGGTCGTGTCCGCCTTGTCCTGTCCCGAGAGGAGATGCCCGCACGCGACGTACACGTGCTCATGCTCCTTCTCCTCCTCGGTGAAGAGCATCGTCTGGTCAGGGCCGTACACCTTGACATTCCTGGCGACCCCCCACCGGACGATGGTGTCCGCGTAGGGGCCCGAGCCTTTCCGCAGCAGCTCGGCCAGCTGGCGGGAATCCGACTGCCGCGCCTCCATGTAGGCCACCAGGCCGCTCGGGTCCGTGCTCGTCACCAAGTAGTCGTCCTTGCCGCCGCTCAGCCAGTAGGACCACGCGCCCTTGACCGGCAGCGTCCCGACCTCGAAGTTGGCATCTAGCGTCACCAGGCCCCCGGCGAACCTCGTCGTCGGGGCAAGGAACATGGTGGCAGCGGCAGAGCCGAGCCCCAGGAACTGGAGCAAGAAGCGGAAGTTCATGGCTGGCGGAAGCGGGGACTCTGAAAGGTTGCACTGTTGCCGCGGGGAGTGTTTAGCTGGGCAGCTTTGTGGAAGGCGGTACTTCTTGGCCGAGAAACAGCTATTGTTGACGCAGGGGTGATGGCATTAGCGATCACTTCTCAGAGAGTAAAAGCCTGCTACGACGTTTTATACTGAGCTGGCTACAAAATTCCCTGCTTCAACAAATATCGTATTCGTGAAGCACCTTGCCACCACGTCAGCTGTAATTATAGCTGCTTATACGTCAGGCGATTCCCAGAGCCCCTCCCAGGCAGTTGTCAGCCACGGAGAAGCCAGGAGCCCTGCAGGGCAGTCAGACGTTGGTTGCAAATTCGATAGTGAGCGAACTGAAGTCTCGAGCCACATAAGACGTCGAAAGCGGTATACGATTGAGCGACGACCAGGTGCAGAGCTTCACTGTCAAGCGGGAAGTCTTGGACCCGAAACACAATGGCACTGGAAGATGAGGAATGTAGAATGGCAGAATGGCAAGACACATGCAAGGCTTGGCTTTTGGATAAACTCTCCATCGGGCGTCATTGCCGGCTTGAGCCAAGCAGTATCGGGTGACGTTCATCGCCAACTATAGAGGCGAGAACGTGATTATCATCCCCGATTGTCCAAGTCGAGCCAAATTTGGCGCAGATAGAGGACCCGGATTTCTGTTGGCTCCACCTGGCTAAACACTCTGACATCCACTGTCCGCCAGGAAATTCACGCGCTGGTCAGGTCATGAGGCTCTCCATAAGATTGCATGGCTTGTTCAAGAGGCGTGGAGCTCCTCAGCCGGGTCGCCCGTAACTGACAACCCAGCCACCCCATCAACCACACCCTGATCTTTCAGCGCGATGCTGTCATACTTGGCCCATGCGGACTTATTTATTGGCTTCTGTCCCGCCTCAGCTTTGAAATGGTACCCGCGCGCTCGTGGCTTTTGGCTGGATCCCTGAGGCAGCTCGGGCTCGTACACTGCAGAGAATCGATCGCAGTCTTCCTCGAAGGTTGATGGATTCTTGTTCAGAGAAGCGCGGATTCCAGAAAAGAAGTCGCTGACGACAGCATGGTTGTGTACCTGCAAGAGAGACCATCCCAGCATTTCCCTAGCATTTAGGAGATGTCTCACGTACGCGCGATGGTGTTTTGTGCACACGTAACACGTGCAGCCTGGCGTCAGAGGCTCCAAGGAGGCCTGATGCTCCACGGACCACATATCCACCCCCAGGGCTGCTGACCCAGACCCACCAGCGGTCCGAGAGGGAGGTGGGAAAGCAAAGGTTAGAGCAACCCCTGCATCTGAGGTGGCGTTCAAGAAAGGCAACGTGAATACATCCATGCCCAGGCGAACCTGCCTCAGAATCTCGTGCGGCGACATGAGAAAGTCGAGGGAAAGACGTGGGAGAGGCATCAGCGAGGTGTAGTTTTCCAGGTCGGGGAGGATATCAGCGTCATACACCGCGAGGCCTGCCAGTTCGGAGATGTGATCCTCCTCCAGGCGGTTGAGATAGTCCCACTGCATGTGGAACGGAACAGGGAGGAGCGGAGCGAAGACGGAGGTTAGAGAGCTTTTGGCTGCCTTCGAAAAGCCGAACAGGTCAAAGAAGTGAACCAACCACTCCTCGGTTCTCTCAAGCATCCGTAGCTGCCTCTTAGGATTCGCCAGTTTCTGCTTGGAGGCGCCGTAGTCGAAGGTGAGGTCAGCGAGCGGGACGGCGATGTCCGGCGCCAGTGACGAGACGGCACGGCAGTAGTCCTCGTTTGTGAGTTTCTGGAAGCCGGTGGAGGCGAAGAGAGAAATGTAGTCATGGCCATTTCCCATGGGGGCTGGTACGGCCGGGTGGCGGCGGGCGCCCAGCACGGTGATGACATGATGGGGCGTTGCCGTGTAAGTGGCGAGTGGTCTCGGGGTGGTGTTGCTGGAAGCCAGACCGAGGATGGCCGGCGTCTGTCCCTTTGAGGACTTTTCGACCACTAGTCAGGGTCAGTCCAGATGACCACGGGATCCCACCGGCGCGAGGAGAGGGGCTCGACGGAAACGTACAGTCCTCCAAGGCCATGTATGTGCCAGCTACTTGGGTATGCCTGGCCAGGTTGTCAGGTGTTACGTGGGGCACGGCGCCTCGGGACGAGAGAGCAAAGAAGTTTGGTGTGTCAATCTTCCGTCTTCCTGGGAGCTGCAAAGTCCCGGTTCTTGGCCCTACAGAGTCTGTGGTCGAGGCCTTGCTGACGTGAAAGACGACCCCCCAGCGCGGTCAGGGTTGTCCATTCTGGGCGAGTATGAGGGGCGTGGAGGTCAGCGTGCGGGCCTCTACGGTATCAAAGTCGTGAGCGCTGACAGACAGGGAACGAGACAGGGACGGAGAGCGAGACAGAGCGGGTAGGGGCGCAAATGAAGAAAGGTGAACCAGGCGGCAGACGTGGCGACGGGTTGGCGAGGTCGGGTTGTGATTGTAAGATTCAATATGAAGGGTGTCGATTTGGTGAGTCCAGTCCGACCCGTTGTGACTCGCCCTTCCAGGCAGCGGCTGACAGTAGCCCCTCCACGGTTAAGCGTTCTGCGCCCGTTCAGCACCTTCTAGGATCATACTGTGGGACAACAAAAAAAATGACCCCCTCCCCCTCCTTTTTATTAAAATAGGCGCTTTTAAACCATACATTATATATTCGATAAAATAGGTATAACTTTTATACTTTACTAAGATATGAATTCGATGTTAAATTTTAATATATAGGTTCTACTCTAATTATATACGGTCTATAATAAATAGCGTAAATCTTAAAAGAGAAGCTTAATTTTAAGGCTTTACCTCTTACTTTTAAGGTATATAAGAAGCGGGAAAAGAATAAAAAAACTAAACCGATAATAGCACTTCAAGGCCGTAAGTCATATCTATGATTTCTTAAGATGTAGAAAGTGTAGCTATTTATGCTAATTAATGATTAGAGTTCAAAATAGGCCTGTTTTGGTGAGAAATGGGGGGGGGGGGCGGTCGTTTATTTTGGCGACCGACTGTACACCACCCGGGCCTTGGACCTTCAGCGTGGAATGGATGTCACCTACGTGTAGTTGACACTGGATGTAGGTACCTCAGGTATAAGCGCTCTGCATGAGATACATCGATTCCAGATGCAGTACTTTTATGCTCTATCCAATGTCTGGTACTGCCCAGAGGCAGTCTCGCCAATGTCCACGATGAGGCAGGTGCTCCCAACAATGGGTGGCATCTCGAGACTGGTGCGCCTGCAATATTTAGCGGCTACATGGGGGATACGCTGTGGCCGGGCTGCTGGCTGAAGAAAATGGCCCGGGCGGCTATTGACTACAAGTAGCCTGGAGGTACCCTGCTCCATACCCTGTGAGCCGCGCGTCGGCCTCGGAAGTGTCGCGACGAGATGCGACCATTCACGCCCACCGTCTCCCGTACAACACATGCCCATCCTACTGCCGCCATCTACAGCTTCATCCTCTCCCATGTGCTCGATTGTTCACCACGCCAGTCCGCTAGAGCAGGCTCTCAGCTGATTGCTGCGCTTGTTCCTATTCTTCCTACCCTCGACGAGCGTAGCCGCCCTGATTTCTCATGACGTAGCCAGCCTCTCGATTCCCTCCGTGTTTTTGGACGGCGGTGCCGCATCGCCCATCTCAGCGCACCTCCGACCCGACGCCCAACTTCTTTTCCATACAGCTGTCATGAACGCCCTTATGCCAAAGGACGCCCCGTCTCTTCTTCCTCCTCTCGCCACCCGCAGCGACAAGGAGCAGGCCCCCAATTGCACATGCTGGACTCCCCCCACCTCGGCTCTGCCCGCGACGACGATCACGACGAAGACGACGACGACGAAAACAACAACAACCTTAGCTCAGATAACTCCTTGCCGACCCCTCGTTTCATGCAGGACCTGCAAGCCCGGCGTGCCTGCACTTGGCTGCCGTTCCCCATCCGCCGTCTTGCCACCTCCACAGCCGCCTGGGTTCGCGGCCCAGAGAATCCAAAGTCCTTCAAGATTGACCCGCTGCTCCCCGCCCTGCAGCATGCGCCTCTGAAAGCCAGAGACAAGGTGGTTCGCTCCGCCAAGTTTCGCAAATGGCTCTACCTGCTCTACGTCGCCGCATGGCTCATTATCTGGGCCATTGTCATGTGGCAGGGCCAGGTCTCCTCCGAAATCGACGGCTGGGGCCAGCCGCAGTCCATCTCTTGCACTGCCGTCTTCTGGGACGATAAGAATGAGTGCGGCCTGAACGGCGTAGACTGCCGCCCCTTCAGCAACTCCAGCTTTGCCTTTCGCTGCCCCGCCAATTGCGATACCACTCAGGTCCTCAACCCCCGTGCTGTCGGGACTCAAGAGGTCGTCTACCAACCATTGGTCATTGGCGGCCCCGATTCCGCTCAGAGCGCGGCCGATCCGGTCTACCGTGGCGATTCCTTCATCTGCGGCTCCGCCATTCATGCCGGCGTCGTGTCCGCTTCGCAAGGAGGCTGCGGCGTCGTCCAGCTGGTTGGCACACACCAGGGCTACGCGGCCTCGCTCGCCAATGGCATGCAGAGCATCGGCTTCGACTCGTATTTCCCTCAGTCCTTCACCTTCCAGACTGACATACACTGTGATGGGAAGGATGTCCGCTGGCCACTCCTCGCCGTTTCGGTTGCATTCACCACATTCCTCTCTCTGTTCACAAATTCGGCTGCTGTCTTCTTCTTCACGACCTTTGTGGGCATATTTTGGCAGGTCGGCTTGGCTTCGGACCCGCCCTCCTACTCCACCGTTGCCGACACCTTCCAGAGCGAGATTGGCAAATTCCTCCCCGCCATGTTTTGCGCCTGGGTCATGTACGACAAGATGGGTGTGCGCCGAACCTTACACGGGCTGACTGCCCAGGTGGAGAAGACCATTCTGTGGCTTGGAGGGTGCTGGGTTGGCGCCCTCACCAACTACACGTTCGACTTCATCCCGATTCAGCGCCTGACCGGACACGACCTGGAGCAACAGCCTGGCGCAAAGGGCGCGCTCGCTGCGATTGTGATCGTTCTGGTCGTGGTCGTGGTCGTCCAGGTATGGTTCTTCCGCCAAGAGGGAAGGCTCGTCAGGTTCCTGCAGATATATGCGCTGTTGATCATCGCAATTATCATTTGTGTGGCTCAGCCAGCCCTCAACCTGCGCATTCACCACTACATCCTCGCCTTGTTGCTGTTGCCAGCGACCGCTGTGCAAACGCGGCCATCTCTACTATACCAGGGCATATTAATCGGGCTATTCATCAACGGCATCGCGCGCTGGGGCTTCGACGCTGTGCTGCAAACTTCGGGCTCGCTCCAAGGGGACGCCCAATTCGGATCAGCGCTCCCGGTGCTGCTGGCCCCTGTTGTCAACTCGACACTGAGAAGTATCGAGTTCCGCTGGCAAAGCCCGCCGTCAGATTTCGATGCTGTCAGCATCTTGGTCAACGATGTCGAAAGATTCCGCGGATTTGTAGAAGACCCGGACGACGCCAAGTTCGTGTGGACGCGCGACAACTCAACGGACGTCGACGAGTATTTTAGATTCGGATTTGTGGCCGGCACCACTACATATGACTACACCAAAGCCGGCATCTGGAGCGCGGATATGAAGTGGTCTGAACCGGAGCCTGGTCCTTCCAAAACCAGGCGGCGACGAGATCTGGCCGTCACTGATGCTGTGCGAGTGCCGGCGGGCCTACAACGCCGATCTGGATGAGCGACACGGAGTCGTGAACGAGCTCGAAGGCCCCGATTAATGTGAATATCTATTGACAACGTCTTAAGTCGCTGAAGCAAGGTTGTACAGGGCTACGGCCCCTATTATGTAATATTGCGCGAAGCGTGCGCGATCCCAGCAGTGCCACGTCCGACGAGAGTTGCCGTCCCGTCGGTCTCTTCGCCATCACTCCAGGGCCATGTTTCTCAGTCCAGCTCATGGAACTGGCCATGGTGGTCGTCATTGTACGTCGGCCGGCTGAGCCTGTTGCCCCCGGCCTCGTGCACAACTTGCGGAACTGGCAACGGCGCGGCCGCTGCGGCCGGCTGTCGCGGCTCATGCACCAAGTCGGGCTGCGGACCGGCGTCGTAGCAAGGCGGGGAGTTGAGGGCGCCGGCTGACCCTGGCGACATGGGCCCGCAGCCCCATGTCGTTGGCGATGACGCAACAGCAGCAGAGAACCCGGGCATTTCATGTTCGTCTTCCCACTGAGTGGGTTGGTACGCTGCCCGGTGGCTGTCCCCAGCGCCGTGGGTTTTCCAACGGCGGGCGATGAAGAAAGCGGCCAAGCCCGCAATTGATAGCATGGCGACGCCGCCGATCACACTGCCGGCTATCTCCCCAGGAGGCGTGGAAGATTGGGTGTTTCCTTTCGGGTCTTCGTCCCTGGGCGGTGATGGGGCCGGACCCGTGGATTCCGGGCGAGACGGCTTAGACATGGCCGTCACCACGGGCGCCGGGTCGCTGCTGGCCGTATCCGTATTGGAGTGCGGCCTCCAGCTGGTGGACAAAAACTCAATGGTTTCACCGTCAGCCGGACTTTTGTACCAGAGCATCTCTGCGGTGCTGTCGTCCGTGCAATGAACGGCGGTGATGGCCGTACCCCCATCGCTATTTTGGCTGGTGGCGGACGCGCAGTAAGACGAGGACGTCTCGGTGCCACTGTGCAGGTCTTTGTCAGTACGTTGACTCGATGAGGGGACGTCGGCACGCTCACCAGTAAAGAGTGCTGGCGTGGCACGGGTCAGAGTCGCCGCCGCACGACTCGTTCACGCATCCCGTTCTGAAGGCGCAATCCTGGCCATACACGTCGCAGCAGCCTGCGTAGTACGCGTTCAACGAGGAGTCTGGGAAGAGGGCGAGGGCGCATTGATAGTCCGAGCGACATCCGAAAGGTTCCAAGGAGTCTTTAGAGGGGTTGCCCGGGTCAGTAAAGGTGAGACAACCCCCGTCCTCCAGGCAAGCCGCTCGTTGCGTGGGCGTTACTTACAGTTATTGTAGTATGTGTATCCACACACCGAGTCCGATGCGAGGAAGAGGGAAGCGGCCTCCTCCCGCTTTGCCAACCCGTGGGCGTGCTGCGGCGCGGTGGTGATGCGAGGCTTTGGGGCCGGGAGGGTCAGGGGCCGGGTTTCGCGAGCCGGCGTCCCGGGAAGGACGTTGGCTGCGGCTGCCGCGGCGAGGAGGATCGGACGCAGTAGGCTTGCCATTGGGTGCGACGCGAGAGGTTCGAACTGACGAGGAAACAACAGGTTCTTGTCGACGGCGAGCTTGTCGATCAGGCTCGCTCTTCAGCACATGCCACAAAACAATATACTGATTAAAGAAAGGATCGCGCCGCGGCAGTCCTGCAAAATGGAAAGGAGTGGCGAGCAAGAATGGGAGGAGCGACAGAAAAAAAAACGAATGGTCCCTATTCTTCCGAGTCTGCACTTGACGGACGAGGCTCGCGGCTTATATATACCACCAAGATCACGACATGAATATCACCTCGGTCGTGTTCCGCGCTGGCGAGTTCTCCGATCTTCCGGCCGCGCTGTACGAATATGCGCTTTTGGCAGGAGGAAGGCAGAGCCTCGCGTGCTTTGACCGTTCGCTGAGGGCGCACGCCGGGATCGATTCGCTCGTAGCCCGGGCCACAGAGGCACCTCTGCGCCGGAAAACGGATAGACGGCTGTGCGGCTTGCCTGTCGGACATGAGCAGCCCAGGCCTCTCGCTCACACCGGGATTTGATCTGGCGAGGCTCGGCCCCAAAGTCCTCATCAGCCTGTCCACGCCGACAGGGAGCCGTGCCTCGTCACGACGGGACACCACTCTTTCTTCGACGCGAGGCGAGGGTGTGCCCTTAATCGTCTATGAGATGGCTATCTCCGAGATGAAGCTGGAGCTGATTTCGGCTCTCTCTCTCTCTCTTCCTCTCTCTCTCTCTCTCTCTCTCTCTCTCTCTCTCTCTCTCTCTCTCTCTCTATCTCATACAAATGAGCCCTCCGGTGTTCGAGAGTGCAGTGGCCGTCCGGGCCGGCCAACCGCGGCTCCCCACCCACAGCCTCGCGAGGCTGCGCGCCACCCGCGCGGCCAAACCAAACTGGCAAAGCCACGAATCTGCGGGCAGGGGCGCAATGCCCGGCAGCTGGCCAGTGGGCGGCTGTGCGATGGGAAACATTCATTTCATCTTTCCCTTGCCTGACTGCGTTGTTGGCGCCCGCGTCGTTTTGTTTTTCAGGCTGGAGCCTCGTCCGGAAAAGAAAGGGGGTGATGGTTGGTTGGGGGGGTGGGGGGCAGAGGGCGGACCAACGTGTGTTCCCCCAACCCCCCCCCCTCATGAGGAATCTTTTGACGGGCCACGGCCCCATGTAACCGCCACGCGTTACGCCGATCCCGCCCCGCGGTGGCCAGGTCAGCTCTATAAGAGGTCAACCAAGAGCTTCCCGTCATGCTGCGGTGTTTCTGTGGCTTCTATGGGACGGCCGTGAACAAGGGCGCCCATGCATCGCCAGACGATCAGAGTCTCGTTCAGGGTGTTTCTCCATCTCTTGTCCTCGGGGCGGAGCACATGGGAATTCAGTAGATGTCACATGCAGCACGGCTGTGAAAGTCCTAAGTATAGAAGACACAGTGTGGTATCCCCGAGCCAATGGCCCCCCGGGCGAAAAAAAAAAGAAGAAAAAGAAAGAAGAAAGAAAACCCATACTCTCTATGACCAGGGACTCTCTACGCAACGTGCAGTCTCTTATGGTTCGGCTTGTTTCTGTGCAAGTTGCCGAGGCCTCGTGCGCACAAGACAAGGCATCAGAAGCGTCATGGGCTCGAAGTCAACCAAACCGCCTGTAGAGTAATACCCGCAAAAGAAGGAGACAAGGTAAGACTCATGCAGTCCCGCCCTGTCACTTGTCGTGTATGAGCCCCGCCGCCCACAGCGGCGGGTGGCATGCTTACATGTGCGAGCCCCCGTCGGTCGGTGTGGCCCGTCATGGTTGGGACTCTGTGCTCGGCGCTGCGAGTATCACCTAAGCGGTCGCCACCTCTCCGCGGCTGGGCCCTGCTGGGAACCGTGCTTCCCATTCACCGAATCCCCGATGAGCTGCTTCGAGGAGGAGACCGCCAGTCTGACCACCTCGCTTCTTGCTTGCGTGCTCGTCTCACCCGTCACAGCGGGTAGGGGCGATAAGCAGGCCCTGGCTTGAGACCCGGGGGGGGGGGGGGGCACGATGATCGATCTATCTTGTGGGTGTTCGTTCTTATCATCCGCCTTCTTTGTATGCCGAGGAAGCGAGGGACTGAGTGTCTGCATGCTGGTCCGGGGCAACTTGGCAGGAGGGTTCGTCGTCAGCTTCAGCGGCGCTGTTGCCGCGCTGCCAGACAGCTTCCCCCTGCTCTATCCTACCTACCTACTTTAGGTCGGTACCTACTCATGCAACCTCGGACTTGCCATATTTATAGAGCCGAAGCTATCTCTGGTCTCGCCGCACAGTGCACGGCCGAGTGGCCTGGGCTTTCATCGCCTCGCCGCTTTGCGCAAAGAGCACGAGTCGAGTAACCCACTGCTCGGCGACCGCGCACCGCTGTATGCTTTGACAGCCAGGTGGGTGGCTGCTGCGAATCGTCCAGTCTCTGGGCCAGTGACGGTCTATCGACTCGGGCTGGAAATCCCTTGCAGCACAAGCCAGAAGCGGCTCGAGGGTCTCTGCCCCGTATGAGGCAGAAATAGCTCTTACCATGTCCTTTTCGCCAGTGCTCCCACGAAGCGTCGGCAACTTCGCGATGGGAAGGTGTCTGTTCGACATCGGATCTTCCACATGCAGTTGTGCAAACAGCCAAGAGCTGCACGGCAACCTGGGTATCCGCCTGATATCAGCGAGACCGCCTCTCGCGCCTGTCACCCGCCACCGGTGGTCAGCACCGGGGTTCATGACACGGCGGCAATCTCTTACCCAAGAGCGGCCATGCGACTCCGGGACACTGTGAGGCCTTACGCCGCGTTCAAAGTCACTGAGACCACAGCCACTGGGTCCTGTGGCTCCCGTGGCAACCCAGCTTCGTGTATAAAGCCAGTCAAGTTGGCCCGCCGAAGCCGGGAATCCCACATCGCAACACCATCGTCGGCCCTGATTCCCCAGTACCGGACTCGTCCTCAGCACTCCTCGGCCCCGCTACACACAGTCCCTCCCGGTCCACCCACGGTCCGCTGCTCGCAACATCTGCCAAAATGCGGTTCACTACCCTCTCCATCCTGGCCATCCAGGCCCTTTGCTTCGGAACCGTTCTGGCGGAGACAATGGAGTGAGTGTCCCCGCCCATCTTCGCTCGGCTTTTCCGCCGAGCCTTCCACCCGGAATACTTGCTAACTCGCCTGTGCGACTCGCAGCGGACTGGAAAGGGTCACGTACAACGAATTCGTGGCAAAGAACGTGAAAGAGCAAGGCAAATTCGAAGATGTCTACATGACCGTGCGCGAGGTCAGCACAAAAAGCCTTCCTGTCCGGGTGAGAGAAAACCGACGAAAATTGGCGGCTCAAATGAATCTCTGGAAGGAAAAATGCAACGGCGAGGCCTCTTATGACGATGACTACTGGTATTGCAATTAAATCCGGTTCCCGCGAGATTGGGCGAATCAAACAAAATACAGAGCCACGAGACGATAGACATAGACAGCCATGAAAGGATAGTGGGAGCCATGCATGAAGAGAACCCTAAAAGATACATACCTGTATACAAGTCCTTGTCCGCAACTTGTAACCGTCATCTCCTCTAGGTGGGGGAGGGGGCGTTTGAGATGGTCCGGTCTACTTGACCGACTGCTCTACAACGTTGTCCGGATCCAACTTTGACGAGGAGCCGTTTTCTGAGAGCTGCAGCCGAGAAATCCAGCCCAAAGGCGACTTATTCCCCCCTCGGAGGCATGAGTGGTCGACGGGGGCAAAAAGAATCGATTACACACAGCCACCCATGCGCGCGCGCGCAGGCAGCAGAATACTGGGATCTGTCCGTAAGCGGGCCGCTCACCACCACTGCTGCCGCCGCCTGCCTCCACCGCCTTGTACGTGTGGCCTGACGTTGCCTGAACTCTGGCTATTGTAGCACGCGTATGTGGTTGTCAGGGTGGTGAGTCTCTGATGTGTGTGCGTATGCATTGCATCTCACAGAACTCGGCACTGCCTCGCCGCACTGGCCTGCCGCGATCTTCCAGGGGTGGAGGACGTAGTCTTCTAGGTGTGTTTCCCTACCTACCTTAGATACCCATCCGCAATACACAACATATCCACTCATCGTTCGCAATCCGAGAGGGCCTTCCCAGTCGACAAGTAGTTGAACACTTCCCTGATTGTGGCAACGCCGGCTGCTCTTCTTTTTTTTTTTCCCTCTCAGAGAGGCAAGGCAGACCTTCCATGCGTAGCTCCGGAACTCCACGTAAGCCCACGTAAGTCCACGGTCACGGAAACCGAAAATAAATAAAAGCACGTGCGTTTGCCGTGCTTACTTTTGCCATCGCAGCGTAGGTGGCGTATGTTGCATGCCACTGCAGTGCCGACGAGAGATGACGCCCTCGGGCATGTCGCAACCGCCTCGTGCTGTCGAGGCCCTCTGAAAAGAGAGCTTGAGCGCCCAGACCCCGGAACAAGTGCGGCTATGAACCAGGGCTCGGTTTCTTCGGCTGGAAGACGGGATACGTGGTAATGAGGAAAAGAGAAAGAATACGAAAGCAGTACATTGACTCTGGTCTCCAGCCTTTTAGCCGTGGGCTTACTCGGAGTCTGTTCCTGAGGCACTCTCAAACTTGAGTACCTTATGCTCTATCAACTGAATCGTATCACTCTCTGTCATGGCGTGCATCAAAAGGTTGCCATGGTGCAGAAGGGGACATTGATCTCTTCGCTTAGGACTTTGGCATAGGTACCTCCTAAGCTATGGACACGTATGGAAGTTACCTCGTTGCGTGTACTCTTTCTTAGTGCTGGCCGTGTAGGTAGGCTGGTCTCTAAGGAAGGCGGTAGGTAAGGGCTGTGGAAGGCGCGGCCCTGATAGAGACGTGTTCGAGACGTGTGGTAGGTGCGACCGTGAAACCGGGTGCGCAAAGGCCGATGTGGTGTGGATGGATGGAGCCGGCTGGGGAACGATCCATTCTACCACATCAACACCTTCGACTCACCCGCTACCTACCTCCATCGTATCCCTTGTTTGACCGTTTGAAGATTGCCTGCCGAAAGAGAGAACGGTTCTTTCTACTGCGTATCTACTTACATGGAATTTCAATAGATGTGTTCGTACGCCCCCGTCTCAATCACCAATCTCACAATACCGACACAGCCCCTTCTCGGGCATGTCATCAGCTCAGGGCGAATAGGTGGAAGAGTATGGCAGGCCCGCGGGTTGGGTTTTGATGTTGACAGCATACGCTCTGGCACCGGCGCGCCTCAACATCCTCCACCTCCACCACCTCCGTCGCAAACGAAACCTCCCCCGCCTCCGCCTCCGCCCGACCCGTCGAACAAATAACCCCCGCGTCGGCCGAGTTGTCGCCAAGGCCGGGGTCGGGCCCGCCCATTCCCGGGTCCGTGGTGGACGCATCGGCCGGCGGGGTCTCGAAGCCGGAAGGGAAGCTGATGCCGCCGACTCCAGGGGCCTCGGGCCCCGCGTTCTGCACGTCGATGTCCATGCCCACCGTGTTCTCTTACGTCGCGTCCGGGCCCGACGGATCCCCACCATGCCTGAGATAGTGCCCTTGCCGCCCCGGCCGAAGCCCGACTCGGTGGGCGGCGCGCTGGCGCTTCCCCCTCCTTGATCCGGATTGGTGCGCAGCTCGTACTTCTTGCCTCGAATCACCACCAGCTAGTGCCTCAGCCGACCCCTGTCGAGATACCGCGAAAACCAGACGGGCTCGCCCCGCGACATGTCCCGCTCCTCGGCCAGGCGTCGCGCCACACCGAGCTTGACCCTCTTGACCCTCGCCAGTAGCTGGTCACGGTGCCTTGCATTGAGCGCCTCGCCGTCCACGTTGTCCATCTCGTGCGTCGTCTCCCTGAACTTGAGCCTCCTCTCTGCGGGCGAAAGCTGCCAGCCCCGGATATAGACCACTAACAAGGCGACGGCGCCTAGGATGGGGAACGTGATATACAGCACCGGATTGACATCGTCTTGCCCCCGCCGGGCGAGAGCCGGTGCAGAAGAAGCAAGACGAGCGGAAATAGGCGGCTCGAGGGGCGGCGGGGGAAGCCCCGCCGACGATGACGCGGCGCCTGGATGTGTGTTGGTCGTCGTGCTGGCGGCCAAAACGCGAGGGAAACCGGAGCTGTACGCATGACGTACGTATCCAGAGCTCAGCAATTGGTAGCTGGGTCCCCGGGGGAACGAGGCTCTTCCTTTATACCCGAACACTGGTCCCAAGGCAGCCCCGAGTCTCTCAGAACCGCAGGGCTGTGCTGCGTGCGAGTACGGCTTGCTACTCGTAGACACAACACGGGCCAGGGATGTCACTCGAGGACTGCCCATGGCCTTGCATGTGGGGAAGTCAAACATTCCCTGGCGAATGTTGGCACACCGAAGATGCAGGTGCTCCGGGGTTATTGCCGCGACCATCCATCAGAGGCGTGGCTCGGCGCAGCCTCGCGGTCTGGTTGGGAGGCCTGAGACCCCGGGACCCATCATCGGCCGTCCGCGGCCCATTCAGCTACCTCCATACACATACTTGGACAGCTCAGGTTCACGACTACGCGCGGCAGGCGTATGTGTAGGTACGCAGGGTGCCCGTGTCCCTCTCGGGGCCTTGTGCACCTGTGGCCTCGCCAAAAAGACAAGGCTGCTTGTGTCTCTAGCCGCCGCGGCGCAGCCTGCTGCGTACCTAATACACATGCCTACGTCAGCACGTACTTGCACAAGAACTAAGTTGCGGCGTTCGCCTCGATACCTCAGCTACAGTAGGGGGGTCTTCTGGACCAGGCTAGAAGTCACGAGCGACATGACTATATATCTCGGGTGTTCACCAGGGTCTGTCTGCCCTGAGCCCTCGATGAAAGGCAGTGTGTTCCCCTGGCCCCTCGTTCGGAGCTAGATGTCTCGGTCTGAGCAACAAAGTCTTTCCGGCAGGGGCAATTAGCACCCCGTTGAGCAGGAATGGCTCCAGAGCCCCAAGCCGGCTTTTGTGTCTCGCAAGACGCCGGGCATTGGGTTCTGGGAAGAAACAACCGCTCAAACCAAGAGGCACAATGGACGAGGCCGCTCTGCTTCCTTGCGTTGCCGCGTGGGCTCCTGTCAGTAGCTGCAGGGTCTCTAACATTTCATGCCTCAAAATCTTTTCCTTCTTTTCTTCTCTTTGCCTCCCCCTCTTCAAGTCTTCTTCTGACCAGAGCTGCCTATTTTTACACGTATTGGGGCGCTGGCTACAACGGCGTTACATTTGCCAATGCCTGTTATTTCCCGCGGACTACCGCGGCCAGCTCTGCCGCCCCATCCGTTCTATTCTCTTGCGGCTCCTGCAGCTAGCAAGGTGAGCGAGAGACGATCGCCCCTGGGATGGGCCTGACCTGCCCCCCCCCCCCCCCCCCCCCTCTCTCTCCCTCTAGCCTTTGTGACTGGTAGATTTCATGTTACATACAAGGAGAGTTGCCGTCGTCCACGGGGCGAATGGAATCAAAGTGACCCGTCGCCACTGCCACTGGGTATCACCCCAATCGAGTAGGTGCTCATTTAGCATGGTTACTACAAGAAGGAACCTCACGGGCGTCTACGTCAGAACGTGGAGCCGGTGATGGTAGAGGTGAAGAAACGAAGATACAAAGGCACGTGGTTGGGTGGTCTTGGTCGAGAGAGGAAACGAAAAGGTCTGCTAACTAACCACTTACCTAGTGATCCTCTTCTTCGGATTCCACACGAACCGCCTCTGTGGAGCCGAACCGGCAGGCTCGCCACGGCAGACCACGCGGACCTCGGGCAACTTTGTTGTAATCTCAGTTATTGTAATTCCAGTCGGGGCTCTGGTCGTACTCAGCGTCGCGCGAGTCGGTCGCGATCTTGCGCGAGTCCGCAGCATAAATGACGAGGCCGGCGCACGGCTGGTGCCAGACTTTCGCAACTGCATCAACAGCTCCGCTCCCCTCTTCCCTGCTCTCTCACAGGACTCTTTGCGGTTGTTGCTGCCCCACCCCCAATACACTGGAGGCGTCATGGTCCAGATCCACGCCCTTCTTCTGCTTGCCGCCTTGACGGAAGCTCTGGCGGCGTAAGTCAATACAAACAAACCCCTACTTCACAGGCGGGCGATCGCCGAGCTTTCCCCTCTCCCCCGGACACTGACAAAACACATGAGGCAGACCTCACGACCTGGCGGACACGGGCGGCAGCGTCGAAGCCCGGGGAAACACAGTGGGGGGGACATCGGAATTGGCGGGGGAGACATCGGAATTCGGACAGTCCCCGGAGGAGATTGCCGAGATCCTCAAACAAGCACCGGCGCCGGTGCCGCTCGGGGGCCACTTCCGGGTCGAGCTGCACATGTGCCTGGACACGAACTGCAAGGACGACGGCGGGGCGAGGAGGCCGGTGACCTTCACCACCCACCTGCCCTTCGGCGAGTTCGACTGCCAGCGCGTGCCGCCGCCGCGGCAGGAGGGCGGCGGCGCCGGGGGCGCCGGGGGCGCCGGAGTGCGGTCGGCGAGGTTCGGCCGGATGAAGGGCGACGCGATCTGCACCGCCAACTTCTACAAGAACGACAGCTGCGACAGGAACAACTTCCTCGGGCAGGCCGTCGTCGAGGGCGACGGGGTGGAGGGCGCGTGCAGCGGCGCGCTCGTCCCCGACGCCGCCATGTACCAGGTCCAGTGCGGCAAGGCCACGCGGTCCACCGCGTCCGACCGGAAGGAGCCGGGGAAGGAGGACCCGACCCCCTGGGAGGGGGAACCGGTCTAGTTAAGGTACCTACCCAGGTAAAGCCCCCCCGGCGGCGGCGGCGGCGGCGGCGAGCCTTGCTTGACTGTGCGCTGCAAGTACACGCGAGTAAGCACGGTCGGGAGTGCGGTGGTCCGACGCCAGAGCGGTGCCCTCTCTCTCACGAGAGAACGTGTGAAAGGTGAAAGGGAGAGACAAGCAGGTGGCTCCATGAGAACGGGATGGATAATGTATGCTTGGCACCTTGAACTACAACTGAGCGAGCGATACTCTCAGAGCCAGACGTGTAAATACCTAGATTCTACCGAGACTCATAGATTAAGTACCTCAGGTTCATATGCTCGACATGGCGATGCAGCCAGTCGAAAAGGCGGGCATCCCACTCGGGGAACATAGATCAGAGGCCGTCGATGACCTGCTAGTGGGCTCGACGCATCTCTATCATATTAGAGCCGTGCAGTTGAGCACGGGTTGCGTTGGCCATTCCTACCAGCTAGAGCGGTTTAATACTGATTATGACTTGGCCGATAGTGATCAAAACTGGGTTAAGTCCGGTTGCCTTATGCTGCGGGATCTGCGGCCACTCGGTACCCGTGACGTGAATGTAAAGCTGGCGGTCTTCAAGCACGAGAGAGATACCCGCGTCTCTCTCTTGGCCTATCATGATAAACACCACGGTACGGCTCATGCCCAGATAGTCGGTGTCCCGGTCGGTGAACTGAAACACGTGAGGAGTCTGGTCGGCAGACTTGGGCTGGTCTTTCAGGTCAGCACACAGCTGGAAACATATCGTCCGCTACTCGTGGTGCCACTGCTGCACACTCTCCACAGTCTGCTTTGGGGCCATGGCAGTAGATGAGAGATGACTGAAGTTGAAAGGGAGTGAGCCGATTGAGCAGGAACGATGCGGAATGGAGCAGAGTCAATGCAGCAGAGAGTAAGAGCCGGGATAAACGACCAGAGTCAATGCGAGAGAGTGAAAAGAGGGGTAAAGCTGGAGGAGGGGAAGAGGAAGGGTTGAGGTGAAAGGGTTGTGACAAACGCTGGTCTTAAGATTCGAGCTGGTAGTGTCCTGCAAGGAAAGGCACAACGATGTAGAACGTTGCTTGGGCTACAGTCCGACTCACCGGTCAGTCAGAGCCCGCGAGATCGACATCTCGGCCAACTGCTGGGAACTACGTTGAAGAAACCCAAAGGCCAGCACACCGTTGAACCGGAGCTATGTATCCTTGGAGCGACCTTGCGCCGCGGGGAACGGTGAGTGCAAAAAGGGGTGTCTCTCCCATGTCCGTCCCATGACTTTCCAGACTGCGCAAGCAATGCTCCAAACATCAGACAGAGCGTCCAAGTGGCCTCGTGCGCTGATTGGCGAGCATGGGAGGCGGGTGGTCAGATCATCGAGCTGGAAAAGATAACTTATAGCCCTTTGAGTGTGCGGCGGTGGGATACAGACGCAGGAATGAGTTGATGGGCGAGAGGAGAGGCTCTACGGAGTTTCGCATGGTTTTTCTACTAATCAGCATTACGGAAGGGGCACCTAGCATGCTCCATCAACCCTCCAATATCTTCAGTGACACTCGGCTTCAAAAAAAAAAAAAAATAATCGTCTATCGCTACCGAAGCAACTGACCTTTCTCCCCCCACCCCATCACACGGCCTCGATGATGCACTCAATGGTCTCGGGCGAGCTCCAGACCCGGACGACCTCGAAGCCCGCCTCGGCCAGCAGGCCCCTCCACTCGGCCTCGGTGCGCTCCTTGCCCGCGACGTGCTGCATCATGCTGACGTCGTACGCCGTCGTCAGCGGCGCCGCGTCCCGCGTCACCACCTGGTCGTGGATCAGCAGGCGGCTCCTCCCGCCGCCCGCCGTCTCGCCCGCCGCCTCCCGCGTCCGCTTCAGGATCGCCAGCGCCTCCGCGTCCGGCCAGTCGTGAAGCACCTGGTGGAAGTAGTACGCGCGGGCTCCTGTTTTTTGTTTTTCGGTCAAGAGTCAGCCATGTTGTCTATTCGTGGAGGCGCATAGTTTCCGGTGGTGTGTAGTGTCGTTCCGACTTGAGAGACCAAGACGCAAGCACAGAAAGAAGAGGTCTTGAGCGGGGGAAAGGGTAAAAAAGAAAAAAGAAAAAAAAACTCACCCTTGATAGGCTGGGGCTGGAAAAAGTCGTGAGCCATCTTGTTCACCCCGTCGCCGACCACGGCCTGCTCGACGACGTGGGGCAGGTCCTGGAGGTAGAGGGCGGCGGCGTGCTCGGGGTGGGCGGCGCGGAAGCGCTCGAGGTCGTGGCCCAGGCTGCCTCCGACGTCGACCAGCAGCGGCCCTTTCCCCCCTCCTCCTCCTGCTCCTTCGAGGTAGGCCTCGTCGATCAGGTCGCCGTGCGGGTAGATGTCGACCCAGCTGGTCTGCTGGCCCATGATGCCGCTCATGCAGTGGTTGAAGGTCTTGCCCGCCGCCGGGTGCTCGCGGAAGTAGTCGAACAGGCTGCCGCGGAAGCCGCCCTTGGCGTACTGGAAGATGCCGTCCGCCGGGTCCGTCGGGCTCTTGTAGCCCGTCTTGGCCAGGTACTCGGGCGCGTTGTAGGAGCACGGCAGCAGCGTGTCGTAGCTGTTTTGGGGGGGAGATGGAGGCCGTTTGGGTCAGCTACCTAATTCTTGGTCACGACGTTGTGTGTGTGTGTGTGTGTGTGCTTCACACGGGCCAGGCAAGACTCACAGCCAGTTCACCCATTCTCCGGTCCGCGGCTCCACCAGCGCCGTCGTGAACCTGGTCTGCCTGAAGACGTCCGTCTCGGGCTGCTCCAGCAGGTTGTTGGCGGCCAGGTGGCGCAAGGGGCGCCCTGTCCTCTCTGGTCAGCATGGGGGAGGAATCTTTTGTCTGGTAGACAGGACCGTCAAGGCCTATCTGTGGCCGCAGGATCGCGTGCACTCACCCAGGAAGTCCACGTCGACCTCCACCAGCGCCGCCAGGTCGTGCGAGCTCATCCGGGCCTCGCCCGTCGCGTGCCACTTCTCGAAGAGCTTCACGTCCTGCAGCACCTTCAGGGAGACGTACAGCGCGGTCTGCGGAGGTGGTGGTGCTTAGTCAGCGGAGGCAACACTAAAAGTCATGTCCAATGCGAGAATTGCAAGGAAAAAAGATCTCGCGATGGTGATGGCAAAGGCCCCTTACCTGGCCCAGAAAGCTCCGGGCTATCGTCTCCCACGGCGTCTCGACCCGGCTGATGAGGGCGTACGCCTCGCGCAGCGCCCGACACCGCTCGGCCTCGCTCGCAAAGGAGTCCGCGCCCGTCGACTGGAGCACGCCGAGGATCTTGCTGCCGCCGTCGCCCCCGCTGCTGCCGCCGCTGGTGTTGGTGTTGTTGTTGTTGTCGTTGTCGTTGTGGGTGTTGTTCTGCCCGTTCTCCTTCCCGGCCCTGCTGTCGCTGCTCGGCGCATCGTCCGCGACCCCCGCCGCCGGTGTGTCTGCCGTCGCCTGCGCCGCTGTCGGTGCTGCGGCGGCCGCCGGAGGGGCTTCCTTGGCCTCCTTGTGTGGGCGGACGGTCGCGGCGCGGCGCAGCCAGGACAGGCGCTTGGACTTGAGAATGCCGCCGCCCTGGCTCTCGGCGTGGGCTCCCGCTCCGTTCTCCTGTGTGTTCTTCGGCATGGCGGCGAAATCGGGAGCGAGAAAGCGTCCGGACCAACTTTTGTGTGTTGCCCTCTTTTTTTTTTTTTTTTTCGTGGCTTCTCAACTCTCTCTCTTTGTCTCTCTCTCTAGGCTCGGTCCGTTGCTGCAGTGGGAGGTGAGGGTGAGAGATGTCGTTCTCGGAGTGCTGGCTGGAGAGGCGAGATGCCCGCCTTCGGGTTCTTATTTAGATACCAGCACTAAGAGCTCACCACCTCTTCCCCCCGCCATCCATTCCTCCCTCCTTCGCAATCAGTGTCAGCCCAGACGAGACTCCGCTTGGCCTGCAAGTGCAGGCCGGGGTATGGGAGAGCCAAGTGGGGACATTTGAGGTTGGCGAAGCGCAGGACCAACAGCAGCAGCACCCGCAGCAGCAGCCCGCGTGGTGCTTCTGCCCTTGCCTACGATACGAGTTAGCTTATTATCACAGTGCTTGTGAAGTTCACTAAGTTAGGTAGTCAGCCCATAGATTGCGTACGAACGCACGCTTCGTACGGGGAACGTGATCCTGCCGTCTGCTGCGACGAAAGCTGACTTGGCCCCAGTGGCCCCCCCTCCCCTCCCCGGGGATGCTCCGGTGGCGGCAGCGGGGCTCGGAACGGGCGTTCCTTGACGCGGATCCATGTCCTGCTCGTGCCCGCCGCCCAATGTATGTCCCCAGGTCCGAGTGTTTGTTGCTGTTGTTGCTGTCCTCAGGAAAAGGCCGAACGTACTTGATTCGTAACACAGAAGAGGGTGCTGACGAAGCTCCCGAGCTGGCGAATCCATCTAGAAACTACTCGGACGGCCCGAGGTCTCCAGTCGGGAGCCGCACAGTTCCCATGGGCGGACGTGGCAGGCAGATTGCAACTCAATCTAACCTCCGTAGAGAGGGAGGCGGCCCGCGGCCGAGCCGGGCCAACAAGTTGCGTTAAGTTAGGTGCTGATTAGCAGGAGGACGGGAGGCACGTGGGAAGGTACTCGTACCGGGGCCACGGGGCCACTGCACCGCACTAGTTAGGATCACCCCCGTCCGCCGTCGGTTCTGATATGCTGCGGAAGGGTTCTCTCCCCCCCTTCGCACCGTGTTCGGACTGAGGTGAGGGGCGGTCGGAGGAATACCCCGTATGGCAGAAGATCGAGACATGGATACCGCGTGTCCCGGTATTGCGGGCGCCACAAAGAGAGAGAGAAAGAGGGAAGGAGGGAGAGAGAGAGTGTGAGTGAGTGAGAGAGAGGCGGTGGTGAGAAGCATTGCGTACGGTAGATACCTCTTCTCACCCAAGGTACCTAAGGTACCTGCTACCCAAGTATGGTACTCGTAAACCAAACCTCTCCTACTCCTACGGAACACAGATATAAGCACCGGATGCACACCCATCCGAGGCCGTGGCAAACGCAACATTGAACCAACCCCCTCCCATACGAGGCGCTTCACCCCCTTCACCCCGAATCGCAGCAGAAGAGGGGCGCGCTGCTGCTGCTGCTGCTGCTGCTGCTGCACGGCGAGCGCAGCAGACCCAGTCAAGACATCCATTGTTCACGCCCTCAAACGCCCCCCCCCCCCCCCCGAACAAGGGTGCCCGCATTCTTTAGCGGCCCCAGCCCGGTCCGGCGCGCGCTAGGAACCTTTCTTCCCGCGCTGTGCCCGGTGCGTCTCGAGTGTGTACGCGTACTCGTACGAGTACTGGGGCACTGTGTTCTAACCACACACATTGGGGGGCTCACCACAGCCAAGAAAGAGGGAGCGCGGCCGCCGTTGATCAGTCTGCCCATTGAGTCTGCCGATTCAGTAGCCGTCGAGGGAGGTACGGGAGGAAGAGTGGTGTCGAGAAGACTGAAGCATTCACGGTTGTCTCAGTGGACAGGTGGGTTTCCATCGGTCTGTTGCATCGGACAAGAAATCCCAACTATACATAGTACGGTACGGTATCTACTCCGTGAGGTAAAATACTGTTTATATTTCAAATTATTCAGGTTAACTTCAAGGAAAAAGAGGTACTTATAATAAAAGATAAGCTTGAAAACTTTACGAAATTACGAAATTACGTGAATAGTTATAAGAAACTTTAAAGAAAGTGGTTTATTAATATTAACTGTTTGGCAGGACCTTTCCAGAAGCCAAGCTACGAGAATATCTAACTCGTAGTCCTTTAATCGCACACTAACGTATAAGACTCGACAGATACTGTATGGTGGCACAGGTGGCACATAATCATACAGTCATCAAACATAATCGTATCCCTACCCCCCCCCCCGGGCATCCCGACGACCTCACATGGTCATCATGGCTTGTCCATTCCATCCCGCCACAGGCATCACGGCCTGGCCATTCAAATCTTGCGACGATGCGATGCCTTGGCCCAGTCCATTCCCTCCCACCGCGGGCATCATAGCCTGGCCATTCCCTCCTTGCGACGATGCGACGCCTTGGCACACACCGCAGGTCAAGCTGTTCGCCAGGGCCAGGTTGCGTTCCATGTCAAGAGTCGCGCACGTCTCCTGGAGCTCATCCACGTCTTGCGACTTTTGCTGCCCCCAAGCCTTCAGAGCTTCGCAATGAGCCCTGAGGTCCTGAATATTCTGCGACTGTTGCTGGTTCATAGCCCTCTGAGCCTCGCACTGAGCCCTCAGAGCCTCGCACTGAACCCTGAGGTCCTGGTTCTGGCCGCTCAGCTCCCGGTACTGCTGCCGCATTCCGTCCCGGCTCGCCTCCATGTCGGCGATGCCCGCCCGAAGCTGCCGGACCTCTTCGGCGATCTGGTTGCGCTCGTGGAGCGCGGCCTTGCTCTGCCGCGTGGCCTGCTTGAGCTGCGCGACCAGGCCCGGAACCTTGTTCAGGAGTCTCTGGACTCGGATTCGAGTTTGGTTATCGATCATGTTCTCTTGGTGGTTATTATTTTTGATGAATAGTAGCAGAGCCCGGGTCGACTCGATAACCTCTTTCACGGGCTGCTCGCGGTCGGCAAGTCTCTCCAGGACGGTCGACGCCGGGTTCTCGTCCACCGACGCGAGGACATCCAAGCTGCGTTGGGCTCCTGCTATGGTCTCAGCAAAAGTCCAAGACCCCTGTTGCGACGTGCCAGGGGCCGACTCCGCTGCCTGGCTGGCCTCCTTCATGGTGGCCTCGGCGAATTCGCCAATCGAGCTGCGAGCGACATCTTCAGGCGCCATGACGGATGATGCGTCGATTAGCGGCTGGTGTCTTGCGCAAGTAGATGGTGAGGGAGAGGGGGTCTCAAAGGAACCGGATGGTCGTTTGAGTAGGGGTAGAGAGGGTGGGGAGCGTTCGAGGCAAGCAGGCGTCTGACGACACGACGGCTGGCGAGAGATCTTCCAAGAAGATTCCAATGCGCCTCGATGCTGAGCTAAAGGTACAGGTAGCTGAGCTAGACGCGGGTAGTGTTACAGTGCTGAAGTAGATGTTTGATGCCGAAGCAAATGGGTGGTGTTGTGGAGGGACTTCACCACATGGATAAGAAAGCAGTGGGTGATGTGGTGAGGAGAGGAGTCTGGAACGGAGAAGGTGAACGGGGCAGAGGGGGGAGAATATGTACGGGCAAATCAAGAGAAAACACCGCCCAAGAGTAGGATAGCCATACTGTGAAGGGAGGAGCAGACGAGAACTTGTGCATGCATGGCGAGCCCTTTCCACGTTGCTGTGGAGTTAGATATGAAGCATACTGTTCATACGTGCAGTAGATTGAATTCGAACACACATGAATGACCATGCCGTGCAGTATATCATGAGCGCTTTTGGAAAGGGCCGTGCTGTTTCTAAACCGGTGGGACAACTGCAAAGTCCTGAGGCCTTTCTACAGCATGGCCGCCGGCCGCTGCCGACTTTCAGGGCATGGCCAGGCCGACGGTTGAGGTTATCAGCGGCATTACGCCCTCGGCGTCGGACTCAGACTGTGAAACTTTGCGCTTCGCGAGCGTTTGCTTCTGCCGCGGGTAGATTTGCATCTGCTTCCCAAGAACATGCAAGTGATCACCTTTAACCTGCATCGGGCATTGCTTCGTCTCTTCGGGCATTGCTTCGTCTCTTCGGGCATTCGTCTCTTCGGGCATTGTTTCGTCTATTCGGGCATTGTTTCGTCTTTCCGGAATCGCTTCGTCTCCTCGGGCATTGCTTCGTTTCTTCGGGGAGCGGCTATTCGACCTACGCTCGAGAGATAGGCCTCCTGGGCCTAATCGATGGCTTCAATCCCCCTGATAGTGTATTGCTTCCAGTAGCGGCAGAGACTGGCCCGGCTCAGCTATCTTGAACAGCTTGGGGCTTGCGGGCTACCCAGTGGCTGGCTCTATATACAGTTTGCAGCATGCTCTGGGGGTCTTGTATGTATGGTGCGCGCAGCCCCGTCTCCCGCTTTTCCACCACGAACCCTATCTTCTCCACAAGGGCCATGACTTCGTCGTCTGTGAGCTCAAAGCTTCCGGGCTCCGCGATGCCTAGGCTGTGGTCATCGTCAAAGTCGGCGCTGCCATCGTACCCGTGCTGGTTCTGCACCTGGTTTTCCCAGTGCCAGAGCAGCGGGCCCACGTTGATCAGGACCCCGCCTGGCCGCAGGCAGTGCATGATTGCCTCCAGATAGCGGATTAGGTTTGGTGCTGTGTCGAGGAAGAAGACGGCAGCCACTGCGTCGTAAGCATTGGCGTGCTCGCTGTCCCCGTAAAGACAAAGGAAATCCGCCGCACACATCTGCATGGAGCCGACCCCTGATGTCTGGGCGAGAATCGTCTCGGGGTGGATGTCCGGGACCTTGTACGATTTGAACTGATTCTCGCGGCTTTGGTGGTTCGAGAAAGAATGCACCCAAGGGTAAATGGTGTGCTGTTCTGCGGCCTGGGCCGAATTCAGAATATACGAAGACGCCAGTAGCTGGTGATAGGAGATCTCGTTACCCTCGCTGAGGTAGCCCTTGAGGCACAGCTCGAAGACCAGACGCCCGAGCCCCGCACCGGGGACGAGGACTTTGAGAGGGTGCCGGTCTGGGAAGGCCGCCTTTTCGGCTTCGAGAGCACGGAAGACGGGGCCATAGCATGCCTCACGTTCGTCGGCGCCCCCCACAGACCAGTCGCGGTAGAACTGGCGGATGGTGCTGCGGGCCTTGTCGAGGTCCTGGTTCTTGGCGATGCCGGACCAATCACTGGGCATGGTGTCGCGCTCGGCGCCGTCAGGCCCCGGGCCGGCGAAGGTGCGCAGGCCGAACCGGACTATGACGCGGGCCAGCTCGGCGTTGCTCTCAATGGCTTCATCCACACGATCCAGAGTCTCGAGGTACGAGAAGGGCGGGCGGGCTAGCATCTGCCATTGCGCCTGGGGCAAGGCGTAGAAAGCCTGCCTGCGGACATGGGTGCTGTTGAGATGGGCAGTCTTTGCGTATTGCCTGGGCACGCGTCAGCACAAGCACGTGGAGAAGCAAGGCAGGAAAGAGACGAGGAGCCCGGGCGGCAGCACTGACGAGAAAGAGTCTAGGGCGGAAAAGATGACCTTTGTCTCCTCGGGGTCGTCGCAAGTGTCCTCGACTCCTGCCCAGTGGTTGTCGGAGGAGGGGTGGTCGTCCTGCATGCTGCTGGGCCAATGCGAGGGCGACGAGGGGTAGCTGGGGTCGAAGTCCGGAGCCGCCGGCCTGTCCGGGTCGGGGTCAAGACCAGGGACGGGAGGAGGCCGGAAAAGCCGGCAGGGAATGGTGGTGGAGCTGGGCAGGGCTGGAGAATCCTTTGCAGCCAGAGTCGTTCTCCAAAGTGCGCGGTGGGCACAAGGTGCCGGCGGGAGGGAAGGGGGGAGAGATCAAAGTGAAGCTGTGGAGGACGGCGGCACGGCGACACGGTGGGATTTCAGTGGTGGTGGGATGCGGTGATGATGGCGGGGCAGCTGCGGTCCGGTTAGCCCCGCGTGCCGCGCCTTCCTGAGATACCACCGGGCGCGGGGGTTCAATCACGTTGGGTTCGCGTTTCACTGGCCGATTTGATGATATGGACTGAGGGCGCATTGAGTACGGGCCGCGCAGGCGATGATAATACTACCTAAACTATTGCCGTTGGGACCGTCTACGCCCGTCTACGTCACCTTGACATTGGCCCAAATGGCGAGGCGGCGGCGTCCATGATGACTGTCATCTCCGCCTACGTCTCGGGCCTACCTGTGAGCATCTTCGCGCTGGCCGCCAATCAATGGGATTCCATTTCCAGGCCGCTAACTGAGCACGCGGCGGCTTTTCCGCCCGTTCAATACTGACCCAGGAACGGCGGCCTTCACGCCGTGTTTAATGCAATTGTCCGTCTGTAACGGGCCACGTTACGGAGTCCGGTGTCGCGGGGCACCGGGTGCACCACCACACACTTGCCATCCCACGTTTCCAGCACCGGACGATCGCCTTCTAATCCAATAACTGCCGACCACAGCCAGCAGCATCACAGCCTCGTGCCCGTCCAGGAAGGCCCGAGAAAATCACAGTCAGTCCCAGGTGTATTGTAGGAACCATATCCCCCGCTTGCGTGGCCCGGGACACACAAACTCAACATGGAGCAGCCGATCCAGCTCTCCTTCCCCCTGCCCAGGTCGCTCGACACCAAGGTCCACCTGCGGCTATCTACCAAGGCCAAGGCCGTCGCCCTCTTCATCACCACCGTCTCCGCCGAGGACGCGGGCAAGCCGGTGCCGCTCGGCTCGTTCGTCTACGCCATTCCCGATGTACGTGCCGCTCCCCGTCCCAGGGCCTTCCCCATCCCCACCACTGCTCCCCGTCTGTCTGCGGCGCACACATATACCGCGTCACCGCTCACCATTTTTTTTTCCCTCCAGAGGTTCAACCCGGGCATGCCACTCTCCACCACGATCTACGCCGAGGAGGCCAACCTTGAGTTCACCACCCGCCTGGCCAAGTTGTTGGCCAAGAAGACGAACCTGCCAATCTACGTCGGCAACTCCGTCAGCCTGAGGGACACGGGCCTCGGAGGCACTGCCGAGGAGGAGATGGAAGCCTTCAAAAAGGTTGTCGAGGTTTCCTTGGAGCAGCTCAAGCACGTGACCAGCAAGCCCGGAGTATAGCAAGGTATCCAACTGCTGCACGAGACCTGCTTGATGCGTTGACCCGGGGCATTCACACAAATAGACCGGCAAAGGGAGCTCACAACGGGGATTTGGGACACGTGTATCACGCTATCAACACCACCAGGTCGCATGAAGAAAAGAAATGCGAGTAGGGGTGCTGGATGAGGGAATGCCAGAATCTGAGGCACGGCGGACAACTGGCTCGATAGGTGCCTTATTCAATCATTGCCGTCAGGAAAATCACGCCCTGGTCTCGAAGCAAGATCTCAGGGACGAGCCGTCTTTCCAGAAACCACATGTCGCGTTTAGAATAGCACACACGCGCTAACTATAGGAACAAGCAGGAAACAAGATGGCTCGTTTTGTACAGAAACGTCATAGCCCGAAAACATTTAACTCAGATATTCACGAACACCCGCTACAGCTTGGGCTGCGCCGCGGCGCCCGTCTCCTTCTGCACGAGCGACCAGGCGAACTCGCCGAGCGGCTGGAAGGACTCGGCGTACTGCGAGGCCTTCTCGCTGCTGGCCTGGCGCGTGGCGTACCGCGCCGCGATGCCCTGGCAGATGGCCGAGGCGCGGAACGTGTTGAAGGCGACGGCCCAGCCCATCTCGGGCGCCGGGTCCCAGGCCTCGCCGCCGCCGCCCGAGCCACCACCCGCCGGCCTCCTCCCGGCCGCCTCGTCGGCGTACCACCCGACGATCTGGGCGGCGGTGGGCAGGCCCGGGGTGACGCCGGGGCGGAACCCGTCGCCCTTGTAGGGGGGCATGACGCCCGCGGTGACGAAGCCGCCGGTCAGGTTGGCCAGGTCGGACAGGGGGTGGCCGACGGTGCTCATCTCCCAGTCGAGCACGCCGATGACGCGGGGCTCGGTGGGGTGGAAGACCATGTTGTCGAGCTTGTAGTCGCCGTGGACCAGGGTGGCGCGCTCGCGGGGCTGGCGCGCCTTGTCGGCGAAGAAGCGGCTCATCTCGTCAAAGTGCGGGATGGCGCCCACGGGCTTGCACGTGTCCGCGTCCACGGCCTGCTCTTGCGTCTGCGTGTGGGGAGGGGAGGAGCCGGGGGCGTGGCGGGGGCGGATGTCAGTGGGGGGGTTCTTTCTCTCTTGTCTTGTCTACCTGATCGTGTATTCTGCATTTCTCTGTAGGTAGGTGGTAGGTGAGGGAGAAGTTGGGAAGGGGGGGGGGCCGCCAAACTCACCGCGCAGATGCGCTTCCAGGTCGCCAGCTGGCGGTCGTAGAAGCCGGTGCTCTGGCCGAAACCCTCGAGCCCGACCTTGCGGAAGTCGACGGCGTGGAACTTGGCCAGGGTGCGGGCAGCGTCCTGCCACAGGGCGGAGCGCTCGGCCGGGGGGATGCCGGGCATGGAGGGGTCCTCGATGATGCGGCCGTCGAGGAACTGCATGATGTAGAAGGGGGTGCCGATGGGCCCGTCGTCCTCGCACAGGCAGTAGGCCTTGGGGACGGGGACGTCGGTGGGGCCGAGGGCCTCGATGATGCGGTACTCGCGCTCGACCTTGTGGGCCGTCTTGGACAGCAGCTTGCCGGGGGGCTTCTTGCGCAGGACGTAGCGCGAGCCGTCGGCGCTGGTCAGCTGGTACGTGGGGTTGGACTGGCCGAAGCCGAACTGCTTGACCTCGAGGGGCGTCTTGATGGCGGGGACGTTGGCGTCGATCCAGCGCTCCAGCGACGGGACGTCGAAGGGCTGCCTGACGCGTCCGGCCATGACGGGTGTGTCTTGAGGTGGCGGCGGCGGTGGTGATGGTGGTGGTGGTGGTGGTGGTGGTAGGAGCTGGGCTCTCCAGAGCTGACAGGACCGACGAGGGATGGGCACAAAAGTGTAGGGAAGCTTGCACCGTACCTATAACACCGCTCGCGGTCGGAGAGGGCGGCGATGTGGCCCTCGGGTCGGGGTGGAAGCGCGCGGGAGGGTTGAGTCGCCGGGCTCGGCACTCGCAGGCCGCCCAGACGCGGACACAGAGACAGACAAGAAGAGGCTGGCTGGGACTGGGGCTGGTTGTGTCGCAGTACTCGTAGTACCTTCAATGGGTAAATGTTGGATACCTGGTACCTGGGGAAAGAGGCGCCGCCGGTGCGACGCTCCGTCCGGGCTGCCGAGGTAGAGCTGTGGCTTTGGCGGGGTCGCCGCGGACTGCCGAAGCCGATCGGATGCGCTAAGGGCGGCGGGCGTCCACTGTTGTGTCGTCGCCCTGTCGTGTCCCCGGCTGGCCGGCCGGCCTTCTCCGCAGTGTCTGTTCAGGGGGGGGGGGGGGGTTCGTCGATTGTGTGATGATGCCTGTACCTGCCTGCCTGTCTGTTTGGACGCGAGGTGGACAGCTCGACAGCGTCAGAGTCGACACGGGTTATTCCCATTCCATTGTCATCTCCTCCGATACTCTGTAGTGCCTCTGTTTCCTTTCCATCCCCGGGCACCCATCACTCGTGCACTCCCTTATTTGCATTTGACCGAGTCCGAGTCGCTGCCTGCCGTCTTCAAGTCACACTTACTTACCAAGGTACCTAACTCCGTATTAGGTTGTACGGGAATAGCCTCACTTCCGGTCCCCACGCCCACCTAAATACATAGTCCCTACCCGTACTACCGTACCTTATCTACCTTTACCTAACTCACCTCATACGATACTACCTAGGGTCCAGCTGCACCATGAACTTTGAGCTCCCCCAAGACCTGCAGGACTACATTGCGCGGCTCGACGCCTTTGTCGAGCGCGACATCCTGCCGCTGCAGCGCCAGCACGCCCGCTTCTTCGACCACCGCCGCGAGCCCTCGCGCACGCAGTGGGACCGCGGCGGCCTGCCGCACCCGGACTGGGAGGGCCTGCTGGCCCGGGCCCGCGGTCTGGCCGACGCCGCCGGCTTCTACCGCCTGCCGCTGCCGCGCGAGTACGGCGGCGGCGTGGGGGGCCCGGGCGCCGGGGGCTCCAACATGAACCTGTGGATGTGCGCCCTGCGCCTGCACATGGCCTCCCACCCCGTCTGGGGCGGCGGGCTCGGGCTCGCCAACGACCTGCAGTCCGAGCACAGCGTCGTCGGCAACTTCCCCGACTTCCTCATGCTGCACCACTGGGGCAGCGAGCGCCAGCGCGCCGAGCTCATCCCGGCTCGCCTCGAGGGGCGGTTCCGTGAGTGGTGGTTTTCTCTGTTCCGGTCCTGTTCTTCTTCCCCTTTTCATGATGTCCACTTTCCCAAAGTCTACGCTCCCTCATTAATTTATGGAGGCCATTAAATTTGCTGTGTGTGTGTGTGTGTGTGTGTGTGTGTGTGTGTGTGTGTAAGAGGTCGGAGGTGGAAGTAATTCGCGGCCCTGGGAGCTCCGGTGGTGGTATACTCACCTGTACGAGGTAATCTCACGATGGACAGATCCAGCCCTCACTGACACGATGAAATCTCCTCATAGGAATGACATTCGGGCTGTCCGAGATCCACCACGGCAGCGACGCCACGCACATGGACACGAAAGCCACACCGTGAGTCTACTTTTCTCCTCAACACCTGCCCCCCGTGCCGCAGTCATCAGTTGAGCACAGCTCGACTGACACGTGCTGAACCACGCTGAACGCCTCTCCCGCAGGTGCAAGTTGGCCGACGGCTCGGACGGCTGGAGCATCACGGGCAACAAGAAGTGGCAGACGGGCGCGCACGCCGCGACGCACCTGCTGGTCTTTGCGCGGACCTCGGGCGCCGACGGCTCGGCGGCGGGCATCACGGCCTTTATCGTGCCTCGCCGCCGCGGGGCCACCACCACCAAGGGCGGCGACGACGACACCTCCACCATCGATACGCCAGGCATCACCATCGAGTCGTACGAGTACACGCTCAACATGCCGACGGACCACGCGACCATCTCCCTGCGCGACGTGCGCGTCCCCGCGAGCGCCGTCCTGGGGCCCCTGGGCGGCGGGCTGGCCGTGGCCCAGACCTTCACCCACGAGAACCGCATCCGCCAGGCCGCCAGCTCCTGCGGCGCCGCCCGCTTCTGCGTCGACCGCTCCGTCGAGCACGCCCGCCGCCGCACCGTCTTCGGCCGCCCGCTCGCCGACAACCAGGCCATACAGTGGCCCCTGGTCGAGCTGGCCACCCAGACGGAGATGTGTGAGTTTAACCCCCTGTTATTCTGCTCACTGTCGTGGACTGTCTTTCCCCCCTGGATATATCTCGCCCACTAACTAACCCACCCCACAAAAACAGTGCGTCTCCTAATCCTCCGCACCGCAAACGAGATGGACGCCGTCCAGGCCCGGTACTCATCACCCCCGCCGCCGGAAGCCAGCAAGACACCAGCCCCACCGGCAGCATCCCCCCTGGGTGGCCATCGAGCGCCAGCTGGGCCACAAGATCAGCATGTGCAACTACTACGCGAACAGGCTGGCCACCGAGGCCGCCGACCGCGCCATCCAGACGCACGGCGGCGCCGGCTACAGCCGCCACCACCCCTTCGAGCACATCTGGCGCCACTTCCGCCGCTACCGCATCACCGAGGGCAGCGAGGAGGTCCAGATGCGCCGCGTCGCCGGCCACCTGTTCGGCTACAAGCGCACGGGGCTCGAGGGGGACGAGAAGAGGGAGAAGGGTAAGCTGTGATTCGAGTCGTTTTCATTTCGTTATGCAAAAGGAGGGGGGGGGGGGGGGGGGGGGGGGCGTAATATTGTTCATTGAGCACTGTACTTCGAAGTTCAAGGGGCCGCGTCCTCCCCTGGTTCTGGCTGGCTAAAGTTATCTGTACATTGAGGGCTGGCGCGAATATGGATGAGCAGACGGATGGGGCGGAGATACCCGTCTCTGGCTCGTGCCGCCTGCATGAAGGCAGACTAACATCACGGGGGCCTCAATGATATGTCCATAGCCAGAAGGCCCAGTATATGCTGGGAAAGAACCTTTTTTTCAATTTCTTCCCACCACCTCATCAGTGCATACGTCTCCTAGGCTTGAGCATTATCGCGATTGGGCTCGCCACACCTATGACCATCCGCCGCGTCCTGCTCCCCAACCACCGCGGTGTCCTTGATTGTGGTACTCTCTCCCACCCCTGCCATACTGGTTTGCGTAGCCTCCGGGCGACTGTTGACGCTGCTGATGCTGATGCTGCTGCTGCTGCTGATGATGATGTTGTGGCGGCGGCGGCGGCGGCGGCGGCCAACCCCCCGGGGCGGGCCACCCGTTGCCTGGGAGAGGTGGTGGCGGCGGCGGCGCCCAGCCCATCGGCATGCCACCCATCGGAGGCGGAGGCGGGGGCCACGGGCCTTGATAGTTGGGGGGAGGCGGCGGCGGCGGCGGCACATGAGCAAAGCCGGATGGATCGGGCATCGAAGGCGGTGGAAATACTGGCGCGTGCTGGAACTGAGGGTTCTGCTGGCGTGGATGGGGAAAATGCTCGCCTCTTCCGTTTGGCGCGACACCGGCTGCGTGGCGGCCGTTCTGGCCGTATGGCTGCGGGGGCTCGCCAGCCCGAGAGTGAGAGCGGGAGCGGGAGCGGGTTCGGGGTCGATCAAAGCGCCAATCCCTGGCTGGCGACTGCGAGCCCGAGGGGCTGAACGATTGCCGTCGGCGCCGGTAGTCGCGCGAACCAGGGCTGCTCCGACTGCGACTGCGACTTCGACCCCCGTTTCGGCTCCGACTTCTGCTTCTTGAGTGACTCCGGCTCCGACCCCGACTGCGGCTCCTGCTAGGTGTGCGCGAGATGCGGCGCCTCTTCATGGCTGGCCGTGAAGGACTGCGACTCAAACTGCGACTTGGAGATCGGGAGACGGATCGCGACACGCTTCGTCCCCGTCGCTCTCCACTAGCGGGTTCATGATTCCTCCGCCGGAGCTTCATCTTTTGGCAAAACCCTCTTGACCAGCCGTAGTACGTCTCGCCCTTGATTACCTCGCCTGTAATCTCGTCCAGGCTTACTCGTTGTCCGAGCAGGTCGATATCTTCAGCGGGTTCGTCCCCTGCAGCACCGTCGTTACGATATATGCGGTCTACATCAGAGAGCAGATCCTTGACCGCTTGGACCAATTTCTTGTCAGCTGGACCGGCCGCCAGGTGTAGCGGCTTGATCATGTCTGGGTTCATGGGCCTGGTCGAGTTGGGCTCGATCACTGGCAGCCAGTTCCCAGCGGGCAGGTCGTACCAAGGAGCAGACTCGTCGCCGTGGGCTGCAGGCAGGATGAAAGGGACCTCCTTCGTCGCGGCTCCAGAGGTGGGCAGGCCGTTCGCATCGTGGCCCTTGCCGCCGCCGTTGGTGCTTTGACGCTGGAGCGCTAGGGAAGGGCCCTCGTCGATCGACTTGTGCATTTTGCCTATCGACTCGGGGGAGAAATGGCCGGCCTTCTCCCACAAATCGACGAGGGCTCGAAGCTTGGCGGCATGTTTGGGGCAGTCGGCGAAGGCAGCGGCGGATTGGACAAGGTCCTGCAAAGAGGTCTCGAGCTTGGGTGCTAGGCGAGGATCGGCATCGCGGACGTGGACATGGTGGATGGTGTCATGCAACAGATACACAAGGTGCAGGCGTTTGCGTCGGGACGAGGTCTGGCGCGCAGGCCGCGTGACGGACAGCGGCGCTGACAGGGCGGCCGAGTTGGCCAAAGCAGACAAGTACTTGGAGAGGGCAGCCAAGCGAGTGGTGGAGTGGACCAGATTATGTAGAATCCAGCGCTTTGTTTTCTAGTCGAAGGCGACAGAGACAGTTTAGCCGGGATGCAGGGTAGGTGAGGCTGGACTGGGCTGTGTTGGTCAAACCTGAACGTTGGCTGGAGAGCATCGCGAGATGGCGGCGTCGATCAGTCCAAGAAACTCGTCGACGTCGGCGCGGGTGCACGGTGTAGGGTCGGGGCGCAGCAGCACCGCCGAGAAGGACACTCGCGCAAGGTCGAGCTGCTGGAGCGCCATCGTGGTGGCTGCGGCGACGCGACGGACATCGGCTGCTGGAGGGACAGCGACGTTGTAGATGGGAGTGTCCCACTGGCCGCAGGTGACGATACCAGACCCCAGCTTGGGCACGATACGGTCGGTCACGTTGCAGTTAACGGAACAAGCTGGAGAGCGTCGGGTACTTGCACCCAAGTCGGGTGGAAGTACTTCGGTGCTCGACCGGATGTGGTGTTCCAACAGGTACCCACCTCAGGCTGGCCACCCCCGTCCGTAATGGACGATGGGCCCGCCTTACTTTACGGACTGCGACATCCCAGATGATGACGACGTATGCCGATACCGCACAAAATGTGGCCCTTCCTCTCCCTTTATCTTGCGCGCGAGACAGAGAGAGATGTTCCCGCAAAACCGACGGCATCAACTTGCGGGAAGACGTAGGGAAACGCGATAGTTCTGAGGGTGCTCCCATTTCCCATTACAATGCGGCTATCACCAAAGGGCGCCATGCGAACGGGGCTTGCAGGTACACTCGTCTGTTCGTGGGGTCATGAGCCAGAATGCACGTACAGGTCAAGGCGACGTGTACGGCATTGCCACAAGCCAAGGGCCCTCCAATATAGTACAGGGATGGAATACAGGTAGCTTTTAGTAACGTCGAAGCCGCTCCTCACGAGAACCTATCACCCTTTGGACTCCTATACGGGGTGGCACTTTCGTACTTGCTCTTCTCGAATGCCCTCTGATCTTGTGTAGCCGGCGCATGACGTGTCGGCGCCGGTTCTATGTTTGTTTCCTGGCTCGGCGACCCTGAAGGGTCCGTGTGCACCGGTGTTCCATTGCTGCTGGAGTTGCCACCCATGGAGCCTGCGGATGCCGACTTCGTGGGGATGTTGTTGCTGTATTCGAGGGATTCGATCATCTGCTTCTTGCGCCGGGACTCTTCCATCTTGGCGGCTCGGTCTGCGTTGATGCTCTGTTTCGCGAAGTAGTAGGCACCTCCTCCGGCTATGTCGTGGTCACGCGGTCAGCGAGCGCTCTGTGTTCGGAGTCAAGGGTGGATTGATAGGATGCCGCAAACTTACCAACGCAGAGGGAGCCCCAGCCCATCCTAGTGGGTGCATCACGGCTCGTTAGCTGGTCGATCGCGAGGATCGGGCGCAAGCGCAGTGTGAGGAGAGCGGGCTGCGAGGTGGGAGCTTACCAGAAAGATCGAATCTAAGGGTCGATTAGCTTGAGCTCTAGCACCAACTTTGGGGATCATCTTGATAGAACTTACAGTGTTCATGTTGAACTTGATGCGACGGCAGTGTGAGGTTGCGACGGCGACAGCGGGGACGTTGCGGCGTGGAGGAAAGGTGGTGTGAAGGTCGAGGAGGCGAAGTAGGGCGGCGCGACGGAACCCTGCCGTGCAAGATGAAAAACCGCATGCATTTGCGGCTCCGTTTAAATCGTACGTTTTTTTGAGGTCCCTGCCATTCAGTGGCCGGGTTGGGTCCGGTACCTTTTTGAAGACATCCTTGACGCTACTAATGTACCGCCTCTGCTCGCACGTATTGAAGAGTACCTCGAGTCAGGTGCCGAAGGTGCGACTACATGTACATCTAGGAGTGAGAAGACGGGAACATGGAACCAGACCTTGGCACGGATTCGCATCTGCTGTAAGGGGTACATAATGGATGCGCCTGCACTGAGAGAGGACATTGTGCATGTGGGTGCATGGGCTTTTCGTGATCGTCCACAGCTCCAGAACTGTCTCAACGGTCTGAACCTGCATTAGAAGCCGTGCCCACTTTGGACTGATCTGATGCAAGTCTCACGCTGTCCGGCTCGGTTCATTACTGGAGTTTTCCACCAGTTCTGGTACAGGCCGGAGGCCAGAGTCGGGACGGATATCGATGAAGACCTACGTGCTGCACTGAATACACACACGTATCTGTCTGTACAAAATCAACTGATTGACCCGAATCTCTACGTAGTGCAGATTAAAGCGTGCAAATATCCAATTGAACCTCACAGGATGAAGCAACACCTCCTTGGCAGACACAGTGAGGGGACCTTTGCTCGTTCTCCCGCGGCCCTCGAACGGAGCTGTGTTGGTTAATGGGCGCATGTGGGGTCGAGCAGCCGTCAACACAGCCCCGCTCGCCTCGGCTGTACTTCAGCTATGCCATCGTGCGAATGCCCGATGTTGAAAAGCCGATCGTGAGGCCGGACTCCTTGGCCTGAATCCAGTGGAATGCATTCAGACAGCTATTGTTGCCACGGAAAGTTGCCCACCTCCATCGCTTCAGCCCCAACGTGGGGACGGGCCGCCACGCCGACCAGCGGAGCGGAAACTTAGGTTGCGCCTCGCGTGCCGGCCTGGTGGAACTTCACTACCTACCTACATACCTCCATCCCTTACTCACTACCTCCATGTACTAGCCTCGTGTGGCTCCCGAGCTTGTATCCATTGCGTGTACGAGCGAGCAGGCAGGCCTGCCCTAGCCGCCAGAGGCGCCCAGAGTTGTTGTACACGCTTTCAGGGACTCACCTAGCACGGCCAGGGTCGGGGCCCCGTCCAGCTGCCGCTGGCGCCCTACTCCGTATTCCGTACTGGACTCGTACGCCCTCCGCGCCGTAGCTTGGGCTCCAGTTTCCACCACCCGCACCACCCGTGGATGCTCTGCCGCGCCCGGCCTACATTCAGTCCAGCCCATCTCCCGCCGTCCAACGTGTCACAGCATGCTTAGAGCCCGTTTAATCGCCACTTCATCGACCCTCACATCACGACCATCGTCATATTCATCGGCGTACGCACAGCTTGGAGGCCTGGGCAGACCCGACCAGGCCCAGCCTGAAGCCCAGCCCCATCCCTGATACGGGCCGGCCCTGTCAACCACCACTCCCACGTCCACGACCCCACCACCACGACACGACACAGTACTCATCGCCACTGGCTGGCTGGTCTGGCTGTCAAAGCTTACAGCGTCCTCCTCCAGTCTTGGGATTCCCTGACGTCGGACTCTGCCGCACTCCATACGCATGGCTGGTTGATGGGTGGCTTTCTGCCTTCACCGGCTCCTCAATCACATCCTCGCGGGCCATGATACGCCTTATCCCGCGACGTCTCCCCCCTCCGCCTGACCACCTAGCTATCCAGCCGTCCTCGTCAACATCTGAGTCCTTGCCCGACCTCGACCTTGCCTTGTCCGACCTTGGCCAGCTCGGCTGCTGATTCCCATGGAGCCTACTGCACAAGAGGGGCCCGATGGCTCTTCCCTCGTAAGCCCCCCGCTTGCCTCCGCCCTCAGCAGGCTTTCCCTCGAGTCAAGCCAGCCTACTTACAGCGTGGCAGAAACCCGTCTCCTCCTTGAGGGCCCGCTTCGAGAACATGCAGGGCTCTTCTCCCGACACTTCGTCTGCTCCAGTATCTGCTTCTGCGCCTGCGGCTACTTCAGTGCCGCTGTCGGCTGCCAGGAACAGGTCCCCTCACCGAAACCCCCACCGATCCCAGACACGAGGCCATCGCGCTTCCCTTCAACCCATGCCACTGCGCCGACGATCCCCAATCAAAACAGCCTCGACACTCACAGTCGCTCGAGTATTGACGTGCCCCGGCCTCCGCCTGCTCTTCCTGGCCCCTCCAGCATTGCCCCTCCTCCGACTTCCTCCCGACCCCCTCGGCCTCCCCCGCCTTTGGGCACCAAGCCAGCCAAACCCCCGGCAGTGTTGATTGATCCGCCTCAGTCTCCTCCGCGCGAACAAGGGACCTCTTTCTCGCTCAGCGATGCCGGTGCTCTTCTTGACCCCGACCCCTCCAAGAGTCACACCACTGCCGCGCCCCCACCAACTCGCCCTTTCAGAACTCCCACGCGTCCCACCACGCCCAACTTGGATCCCAGCAAGTCTCCCAGAGCCAATGCGGCTCAGCCCCCGTCGCCACCCCCTCCGCGCCGCTCTTCCGAAATACGAAGGGATCGCGATGGCAAGCCCGCCCCTCCCCGGTAAATCGCGCCGAAAAGCCAGGCAGCCGCCTATCCAACATCGTCGACAGTGCCCCCAAGCTGGAGCCCGTTTTCGTCAGCACTCCTGACAGGCACTCGCCTTTCAGCAGCCCTCCTACTACGGCTAGTAGCCCTGAAACGGAGGACCCTCCAGCTCTACCCAGCCGACCTGCCGCGAGATCATTGCGTGGCCTGCCACCCGTCACGACTCCGACTCGTACCAATACCCTACCCCGAGAGCTTCCGTCGAGCCCCCATCACACTCCCTCCACCACTCCCTCTCGCTTGCCGGAAGAAGGAGGGGTCCGGAGACAAATGGGACAGCCAAAATCCCCGCTTCGACTCGCCCCCTCGCCGAACCGCCGGCCTTGCCTTCCCGGCCGCATACCGTTGTCGAACCCGTCAACCGCCAGCCACCACCTGCACCACCCCGCCCGCCTCGCGTAGGCGGTGCGCCTCCTCCGAGCAAAGTTGAGACCAACGGCGAGTCGTCTTCCCAGACCACCAAGCGCACCGTGTCGACCCCTACGCAGCAGTTCGCCCCACCGCCATCGCGCACCCACGGAAGATCCATGACCGTGGACAGAACATCTGACCGCATGCCTAACGAACTTCATGAGCCACCGAAAAAGTGCTTGCTTCTGACGACCATGTCCAATCCCCCGCGGATGCGCCTTTGAATCCTATTCAAGGTGATACCAAGTCTGTCAACTCCTTCCCGGACGCATCCAATGTCAATCGCCGACCCCCTGCTCTCGCGACGG
Organism: Hansfordia pulvinata; assembly: GCA_006538405.1. Taxonomy (NCBI): domain Eukaryota; kingdom Fungi; phylum Ascomycota; class Sordariomycetes; order Xylariales; genus Hansfordia; species Hansfordia pulvinata. Next base: position 2,566,544 of record BJKQ01000007.1, on the reverse strand, counting down.
TCGAGAACAGCGAAATCCATACCAAGCATGATGCCAGGATGTTTGACGTCTGCGGGCCGTACATTGCTACGAGTGGCGCGATGACTCGGGTTTGGAATATTCTGACGGGGGAGTTGGTTCTCAGCTTTGCTCATGGCGAAGGTGTCAGAGCAACTGCTGTTGTCTTCAAACCTGCTCTTGACGTCAACGGTGAAGGCGGGCGGATATGGGTTGGCACCAACGCTGGCGAGCTCTTCGAGGCCGACGTGGCCACGCAGACCGTCATCGGCGCCAAGGTCAACGCCCATGGACGATATGAAGTTATGAAGATCTTTCGACAGTTCAACGAGATGTGGACCCTTGACGAGGGGGTACCCTTCACGTCTGGGGCCCTTCGGCCGATGGTCTGCCCAGCCTTGCCAACGGCCCCCATCAGACATTCAGACTCGCCAGGGGACACACCTTCTCGATGATCGTCGGCGAAGAGCTGTGGCACGCCACGGGCAAGGATATCCGCATTTTCCAGCCTTCCGTTGATGGCAGGGCGCAACTGCAAGTCCTGATTCGGCCTCTCATTGCTGAAGGGGCAGGCGATGTCGTATCGGGAGCGCTAGTCAGAACGCAGCCAGACAAAGTCTTTTTCGGACATTCAGACGGCAAGATCAGCATATTTTCCAGAAACGATTTCACCTGTCTGGAAGTCTTGAATATCAGCTCTTTCAAGATCAACACGCTTGCTGGTGTTGGACAGTACATCTGGGCAGGCTACCTCAGTGGGAGGATAGTCGTTTATGACACCGAGACAACCCCCTGGACTGTGAAGAAGGATTGGCCGGCGCACAAGGAGCCTGTCATCAAAATGGTGTCGGACCCGTCGAGTCTGTACTGGATCGATCGCCATCAAGTACTCACTCTCGGCGCGGACAGCGTGATCCGCGCTTGGGATGGTCTCCTGCAAACAGACTACATGGAGACACAGATGAAGGCCGTTGATCAACAATATTGTACCTTTCAAGATCTCAAGGTGCTGGTGCTGACCTGGAATGCGGGTGCTTCTACCCCGAGCAGCTTGCGGCAATCAGACTCAGATGCCTCCTTCATTCAAAACCTCCTGCAGTCCAACAGTTCGCCGGACATTCTCATTTTTGGGTTTCAAGAGTTGGTCGACCTCGAGGACAAGAAAGCTACCGCGAAGCGCCTGTTCAAGTCATCGTCCAAGAAGAAGGATTCCAATGACCAGGAACGAATGAGCCACCAGTATCGAGACTGGCGCGATTTCCTCATCAGGAGCCTGGACGACTACATGCCTGCCAACGATCTGTACCATCTGCTCCGCACTGCGTCCATGGTCGGCTTGTTCACATGCATCTTCGTCAAGTCGAGTATCCGAGACCGCGTCAGCAACCTACAAAGTGGCGAGGTCAAGCGCGGCATGGGTGGCTTCCACGGGAACAAGGGCGCCATAGTCGTGCGCTTCACAGTAGACGACACATCCCTCTGCTTCATCAACTGCCATTTGGCGGCAGGCCAGGGACAGGCGCATGCGCGCCATGAGGATGCTAACATCATCTTGAACGCGAACATCTTCAGACCCGAGATGAATCCGGACACTTTGATCGACAGTTTCACTGGAGGCGGAGATGGTTCGAGGGTGCTGGACCACGAGCTGTGCCTTCTGAATGGCGACCTCAACTACCGGATCGACACCATGTCTCGCGATGCTGTTGTCAAAGCTGTCAGGGACAACAATCTCTCCAGGCTCCTGGACAGGGATCAGTTGCTGGTCGCGCGTCGGCGAATCCATGCGTTTGCTCTTCGTGCTTTCGAAGAAATGCCCATCCAGTTTGCGCCTACGTACAAATATGACGTTGGCACCGACAACTACGACACAAGCGAGAAAAAGCGGTCGCCTGCGTGGTGTGACCGTCTTCTCTACCGCGGTGCTGGGCGCATCAAGCAAATCGACTACAAGCGCCACGAGGTGCGTGTGTCGGATCACCGTCCTGTGACTGGTCGCTTCAAGTTTACGGTGAAATCTATATCTCCGGATGATCGCAGACGTGCGTGGGAGGATTGCAAGCAACGCTTCGAGGCCTTCAAGGGTACTGAGGCCTATGAAGAAAAGTGAGTAGAGCTTCTGTCTGGCCATTTCCTTTGCCAAAGAACATTGTACTGACTCGCCGTGTCTATAGGATGAACTACTTGATGAATATCATCGGGTATGACGCAACGACCAGCAAGAGCCTCATCCGCGATAGAGAAGCAAGGAGAACTCGTCGCAGCCCAAGTCGGCACAGGGACTAGGAACACCTGGCTGCAAGAGACGAAAGCGACGGAGTATTGATTGAGCCAACGGAGCCGCAATCTGGATAGACCCCGGCGAACCGATACGATGCCAAGTGCATCCGGACATTTCGCCCCCAGAGTGCTTCGCCGAGCTGCTGTGAAGAGAAAGACGTTGATGAAGCTTAATGATAGAGCTGGAAGGCGAAAACGATCAGATAGAAGGGGTACATCGAGGACTTCGCGCATTGCCCTGTTTGCCCGACACGACGCCACGACAACGACATAGAAATGCATGAAGCGAGAATAAGAAGTAAAATTTCAAACCGCATGGTGCGCGTCTCAGGTAGTGCAGCTCGACTTCGCCCGCATCCAGGACAAGACTGCGAATGATCGATGTGAGACAGCCAGCGCGCTGGCAGGGGACTTTTCGATGCCACAGCTCGAAGCTTACTACAACGCCTTGAAGGGCTACGCGAGCCGCCTCAAATTGAGTCTGGCCACGGACTCTGCAAGGTCATTTTCGGGCTTCGGAACTCTGTCCAAGTGCATTCATCCGTTTCTGGGGGGCGGCGGCTTAGTCGTATTGATCCGACGACGACAGAGGGACGGCTCGCTCGTCGACGCCCGAATTGGGTAGCACTAACACCGAGAGCAGCATCCTAACACGGAAACGCCTTCTTGTGACTTGTATACCGCACGGCGCTTAAACTCAGAGCCCCAACGGCCCGTCGGCTACGGACCAGGGCTGGGGAGAAGCATTGCAACACGCCAAGACGCCTGATTATACAGCAGACCCCTTTGGCTCGCCATCTCGCGCTTACGAGGTGCCTGTCTAGTCGCGACATCGATTTGTCATGTGGGGGCGTCGCTGGTCCCCATAGCTTGCCACGCAGTGGTAGAACGTCTGGTATACCCGACGCAAGGCAAGGCGGTTTCCCATGTGAGGTTCTGCTACTATGGCCCCTGCCCGAAACCTCACTCGTACGAGTCCAACCGGAAACCGGCAGGGTGGGCCTCTTTGTTTCGAAGCACGTGGCAGGGTCGGGACTATAGTCAGCCCATGGTCCAGTCCCTTGTGTTTTATGCCTGCCGTATCGCCGAGGTCGCCGCGTGGGAGTGTAGAAAGAACCGAGTGCATGTGGCAGTATATATATCGGAGGGGAATCGCACGTCGGTTTTTTCAGAAGCATCACACATCACGCTCAACATCCACTTCACTGTGCTTCGGCTTCTCACGGATCACCGCTCGATAAACACAAGCGAACGCAACAACACTCTCCGCGTCTCACTGTCTTCTGGCACCATCACCCAACCGAATAACACTTCCAACAAGTCTCCCAAACTGCGCAAATCATGTCTGTCTCTGCCACCAGCAACGAGACTGTCCTCGTCGTCGGGTCCACCGGCAACATTGGCGTGTCGGCAGTGACGGCGGCGCTGCGCTCAGGGCGCCAGGTGCTGGCCGTGGTGCGCAGCCAGGCGTCGGCCGACAAGCTGCTCCGCAACATCGGCGGTGGCATCTCGGCGTCGACGGCGGCAGAGCGCATCATCTTCGCCGAAGCCGACATCACCTCGCCCACGGGCGTGCGAGGGGTCGTCGACCGCGTGCGCGCCGGCGAGCTGCCGGCTTTCCAGCACGTCTACACTTGCTGTAAGTTTGCTCCCTCTTATGTTTGACTTCGGAGAGCTGAGGTGACAGGGACTGGAAGACTGATCCGCAATTGCTCCGTGTCTAGCTGGCGGTGATTACGTGCCCACCAAGCTCGAGGACATCACCTTTGAGATGCTTCGTGATAACATGACCCGAGGCTTTGAGGCCAACTTCTGTAAGTCGAATACAGGCCAGCTCCTCTCCTAATTGGGGGCATCTCCCGTCCAGGCGCTTACCTATACGCAGATGCCTACCGTGACACGATCGCCTACCTGCGCGAGACGGCCGCGAGCAAGGCGACCTTCACGGTGTGCACGGGGGCGCAGGGCGAGTGGGGCCACTACGCCGTGCCCGCCATGAACCAGGGGGCGCTCTTCTCGATGTGCCAGGCGGCGTCCGTCGACAACCAGGCGCCCGAGGCCGTGCGGTTCAACGAGGTGTTCCTGTACCTGCGCGTCGAGCACGACGCGGACGCGGCGGCGCACGGCGTGACCCCGGCCTCGGACTACGCGCGCGTCTACGAGCGCCTCCTGGCGGCCCCCGAGATCCGCTCCGCGCGCGTGACGGTCCAGACGGAGAAGGACTTTGACACTCTCCGCTGGGCCAGCCGGGTCTAGGTGGTGTCCCAGCCAAGTTGCGGTAGCAAGGTCAGGGGAATAGGCGGGCTGTGTACGGGAAGTAGGGCATGTCTCAGGCCTGACAACCCTGTCGCGTCTCTGAGATGAATTAGATTGAAGCGGCTTGTAATGGTTTTTGAGGCTGATTGTTCCTTCGTTGCGTCGGGAGTTCGCTAGGGAATCCCCCGCATAGCCTCTTTTCACCATATAATCAACGTTGTGTATATCACATCTGACGAATACCACACAGAGTCTATCCGCCATTCTCGTTTTTCTTTTTCCCGCAATGCATCTCCCGGTGCATGGCCTTGTAGTATCGTCGTGTCGCATGGAGGTGCCGATAAGAGGGGTAGGCGTGCGGGCCCATCGGTGTACACGGCGTGGGTAGGTATCGCTCAGTAGTCATCGGAGGTCTCGTACAGCCACGGCACAATCGCCGGCAATGTGAGTCTGACGGCTTTGAGGGTAGCACGGGACGAAAGGTGTATTCGGGGGACAGAGTGTGGCGCGGGGTGACAAGTCCACGAAAACGAAGATGCGTTCCCCGTCTTGAGTGATGTACAATAAAGGTACTTACCTAAGGTACCTACCTGTAATGGGCAAAAAAGGCAGACGATGTCGAGGTCAGCTTCAGCCTGACCAGAGTCGCTCCTGCCCGGATCGCCCATGCTTTCGCTCTTGCCGTTTGGACGAAGGAGCCAGGCAGGAGCGAGGGGCAATGGATGCGCACTCATTGAAAGGTGCGCTGGGACATGCAGTCTACCAGACATCTCGGACCCCAGATACTTAAGCTTATGTACAGATAAGCATGAGCATCAATCCCATCGCCACCTGCTGGCCTACACTCCGCCTCTGGACTCGCGTCGAGATGTTGCAAGTCCGGCACGTATTCTTAGAGGAGGGGTGTGGCAGTGGCAGATGGTTGGACCCCACCGGCACTTTTCAAGAGTGGGCCCCTACGAGTACGGATATGTCCTCTATCATCGCGGGCGCTCAGATTCTGGCCCGGCCGCCTCCTGGCTTCCTATCTCGCATCTTGCTCCTCGGGCTACAAGCACTTCACCATGGCTGACCGGGCCGTCTTCGATGCCCAGTCCGAGGCCTTTCTCGCCTGGTTCAAGTCGCGCCCTGGCGCCACCTTCCACCCTCAGATCCAGATCCGCGACCTGCGCGACCGCGGCGCTGGCCGAGGCATTGGTGAGCATGCGCCCCTCGCCCCAGGCAGATTTTGCCGCTGCCGCTGCCGCTGCCGCCCCCTCCCTGATCTCCCCGTCGCTGACCCCATTGTCGCGTGCGAACAGTCGCCACCGCCGACATTCCCGAGGAAACCACTCTCTTCACGATCCCCCGCGCCGCCATCATCAACCTCCTGACCTCCGACTTGCCGCGCCGCATCCCTGCGGTCTTTGAGGACTCCACCACCGGGCTGGAGGATGCCGACAACGAGGCGGATGAGGATGGCGACGACAACCACGGGCCTCCCGACTCGTGGGTGTCTCTCATCCTCATCATGATTTACGAGCACCTCCAGGGCGACAGTTCCGCCTGGAAGCCCTACCTCGACGTCCTGCCCGAAAACTTCGACACCCTCATGTTCTGGCCCGCCTCCGACCTTGACGAGCTGCAGGCCAGCGCCATCAACCACAAGGTCGGCAAGGACGAGGCCGACAACATGTTCCGCGCCAAGGTCCTTCCGGTCGTGGACCAGTACGCCGATGTCTTCTACCCCGAGGGCACCCCGCGCCTTGGCGAGGATCAGCTCATGCTGCTGGCGCATCGCATGGGCAGCACGATCATGGCTTACGCCTTCGACCTGGAGAACGACGACGATGACGAGCCCGACCCGGAGAACGAGGACGACTGGGTTGAGGACAGGGAGGGCAAGATCATGATGGGCATGGTACCCATGGCGGATATTCTCAACGCAGATGCCGAATTCAACGTAAGATATGCAGTCACATCACACAAAAAGGGGCAGAACAAGGAGGCCATGCTGACGAGAAATGCGACAGGCGCACGTGAACCACGGCGATGACAGCCTTACCGTGACGGCCCTACGTCCGATTCGCGCCGGGGAGGAGATCCTCAATTACTATGGGCCGCTTGGCAACGGCGAGCTGCTGCGACGCTACGGCTACGTCACCGAGAAGCATGCGCGATATGACGTGGTTGAGATCCCATGGGACCTGGTGCTCTCGGTGCTCAAGGACACCTTGAAGCTTGACGAAGCCTCGTGGGGCAAGGCGGTGAGTTGAAGCCTGAGCCATTGCGGTCGCTCTGTCTATCTGTTCTGTCATTCACTTTTGACAGCTGGCTTACATGCGATAGGTGAACGAGCTTGACCCTGAAGAGATTGAGGACTCGCTGATCCTCGATCGGGACCTGGAGGAGCCGCAGTCGACGGGCCAGCTGGGCGGAGAGGGCGACGCGCGACTCAAGCGCCTGCCGACGGACATGGAGGAGCAAATAGTCAGCGTGCTCAAGGCGGTGCGGCGAGTGCAGCCAGACGCGATCCCCAACAAGCAGCGGCGCAGCGAGGTGCTGCTATCGGTGATGCAGCGCGTCTTTGAGCTGCGGTTGGCAGGGTACGCCACGAGCGAGGAGGAAGACGGTCAGCTCCTGGCAAACCAGGCCAGCGGGCCGCTACCCGCGCGGCGCAGAATGGCGGCCGTGGTGCGACGAGGCGAGAAGGCGCTGCTCCGAGAAGCGGCCGACGTGGCCCGGAAACAGCTGGCCGAGTTGAGCTCTGGGACGGCCGAGGGTGAGCCGGCGTCCAAGAAACAGAGGAGGCAGTAGAACAGGGTCGCCCGGCGGCTGAGACCCGGGCGGGCAATAAACGTGTTTTTTCAGCGCCAGTCATACCAGCGGGGGTACCGAAACTACATCCTTGTAACTGATGACCATGTGTGGGAGTGGCAGGCGACGAGAGGCGTGAGTGATTCGCCCTTTTTATTTTCACCCTCGCAGCAGCACTGACTACACGTACCCAGCCTGGCGGCGCGTCTCGGCCACCAGTGTGGTAAGTGGCTGTCAAATATAGGCATGTCTGGTTCAGGGTGCAACAAACAGGGCGCTTGGCAAGGGAAGCTTGATCGGCGGGGCTCGACAATTCCCCAAAGACGGTAATCAGTGATTCAGGATGGTGGTTCGGGCCGGACCATCGAGTCCGTCAGCGCGTCTACTCGTATCATGGCTACTTGAGCACCTAACCAGAAGGCTGAACAGGGTCTGGGAGATGCCTCGATTCAAGAATGCCATGAGAAGTCCCGGGCCCGGCTTTGCGCATCGCGCATCGAAGACAGAATCCGATGCAGATCACTTTCTGCCTGGGGGGGCACGGGCGAACTGAGGTGTCACGGGAGTGCAAAGCAACCTTTGACGTCGTCATGGACTTTGCTGGTTAGGGGCATCTGGAGGGCCCGCGGACTAACAGAAGCCTCCCATCAGGAGGCTAGGTACCCACGTACCCAGGGTCGAGTCAGGAGATGACGTTTTTTTTTCTTCGATCCAGCTGGGCAACTTTGCGACCACCTTCGATGTCATGTACGAGCACGAGTATCTCACATCCAAAGAAGCACCAAGGAGCCTGGAAGTACAGTTTGTACCCAAGACCAGTGGGGCTCTGTTGCGGCTGCGCCCGCCTCTCTGCGCGTGGAGGACGCCCGGCATTTCCGGTACCTGGCGGCAGCAGGTTGTGCACAACGGCCAGTACATCCTGATAGCCTATTTCCCATGATTGCCTCCTAACCCAGCGTCTGCGATTGCGAATGGTGGCTTTCTAGCTGTGCACGTAGGGTGCTCATTCAGCACACATGTATCAAAGCACATCCATGGAAGGGCCAGCCGTGTGAGTACCGCCCAATGGAACGCAGCGAGTGACGGGAGGGTGAATCGACACCTACGAGTACATCTGAGATCGCCGGTGCAGGGACCTGGTGCGCCAAGTGTTCGAGCCCTGCACCCCTGGTACCGGGACTTATTATTGCCAAGCTCCTGTTGCCGACTTGGGCAGCAGGCCGTGGAGGCGGGCAGATCAGAGGTACGAGTACTGGCTCGCACAAGACATCGCGATCGGGCTGCGGCGACGGCAGCGATGCGATGACCCTTCCAATGATGATTTCATTCCATCGACCCTCCTCAGGGTACGTACCGGCCGGCCGACCACTCACAACGAGGACGTCGAGTCTGCGTGGAAGGCGCTCTCACTGAAGCCCAGCCGTACTCGTACGGGTAGAGCACCTCTAGAACTCCAGGTCGTAGACCCTCCCTGTCGTCATCTGTTCCGTCGGCCCTATCGCCTTTGACTACCTCCTACCTAGTACGCGTACGAGTACCTAAGGTAAGGCAGGTAAGGTACTGACTTAAGCCGCCATCCACATGACGCCTCGAAATCGTCTCGACTGCCACCCGCCCCGACACGACGACGCATCGCACATGGCTCGTTGCGGTCTGCCCGTCCCTGCTGTCCCTTGGTCTACGAGTACCTAGCCACCCAATTGCCGCCTCGCAGTGCTTCCAGTTACGAGTGCAATTCTCGTACACGCCCTCCTGCACTCGCGCTGTCCAGTCCATCACTCTGTAGGTACGCGCTTCTGCTGCTCTGCTCGATTTCCCGGCAGACAGACAGACTGGATGCCAGGCCCGTCCGCTGTGGCTTCACATACCTGTACCTGACAGACCAACCCCTCGATGTACGTTTCCACCATATCCACATCCACATCCACCACCACCACGGCGGCGGCGGCGGCGACGGAGGCGGCGGAGGCGGAGCACAGCTGCCGTTGCATTCGCGCGTGTGCCACGGCGGTCCGCATCTCAACCGCCCGCGGAGCAAAATCTCCTTCTCTTCTGTGGACATGGCTGCATTCCATGACGCTGACCTCCGTCATTGATGATCCTGCCCGTCCACTCGCACCATCCCCCCCCCCTGTCTCTGTGCCTCTGCCACCGGCCCGCCTCCTGTCTTTGTAACGCCTCCGTCCCTCTGCTCGACTCGTCTCGTCTCACCGTCTGCCCTGGCTGACTTACAAACAGCCGTCACTCACGACACCTGCACAAACCCAATCCTCCGCCAGCGACTCGCCCACCGCCGTCTTCCTGCCTGCCTCGTCCCGGACGACCAGCCCTCTCCTCGCCTGTCCCTCTGCCCCCTCTCTGCCATTGGCCCTGGAACACGGCTGCTCCCTGATCTGAAGCCATCCTGGTCGTTGGAACCCAAGAAGGCCTTCTGACCCTGTCCCCGCTGACAGCTGTTCATAACATCACACGGCTCTGTCAAGCAGCCCATCGAACCCCCCCCCCCCCCCCCCCCCCACACCAGAGTCCACCCACGTCAGTCCTGCCCTTAGCACAAGGCTCGTGTGCTATACCTCTGTCTGCCGCCCTCCTTCCTGCGGTCTGGACTCTGCTCGACCTGCTTGTGGCCTAACGTCCACTTATACGCTTCCGCTGGCCAACGCCCCTGTCCGCTCCACCTATCAAGATCGGATGCCTACCCGCCTCCGATGCATGATTCGTCCCTCTAGAGTCGTGTCCTATCGCAACCACCTCGCTCCATTTGCTCCGTCCCCTGCCGCCCTCCGTCCGTATATACCCTGCCTCTCCGCCCGCACCCCCCCGCTGCTCAACTTCGCGATGGTGGCCAAGAGGAAGAAGTCCAGCATGGCCCTCATGCACGCGGCCCCCCCGTCCGAGGACTTTTCATCCCCCGCCAACCCCAGCATTGGCCCCCGGAGATCCAGTCGCAAGATATCAAAGCCCGGCCAGGGAGTGAAGCCCGACGCCAACAGAGCTCAAGATGCCCACCAATCTCGCTCCGCTACCAAGAGCCAAAGGGCCAAAGACGACAGCGAGTATCATGCCGAGGGCGTAGACGTCGCCATGGAGGGCCTCCGGGAGATGGAGGACAACCTCCGCAATGCCGTCAAGCGCCAGAAGCTCGCCGTCGGCCAAAGCTCAGTAATAGGCAGCCAGGACTCCAATTCGGAGGAAGACGCCTTCTTGCCCAGGGCCGTTCGCAAGACCGATGTTCTGCCTCCTCGGCCAGGGTCCGATCTCAAGCTGGGCAAGAAGAAGAAGGCAGACCCGGCCCCCGCCCCCAAGGCTGACATCAAGCCGGAAAAAAAGGCAGCGGCGAAACCTGATGAGCTTGACGAAGAATACGCACCCGACAACGATGACACGAACAAGGACGCCCCCGACGACGAGTCCCCCGGCGATGTCAAGAAGGAATCAACAAGACCTCCGCCAGTCAACAGCGATTATCTCCCTTTACCTTGGAAAGGCAGGTTAGGCTACGTGGGTATTCCTGGTCACTGTAATTACGGGTCGCATCGGACGTTCACCAAGCTGACCCCATTTCCAGGCATGCCTAAACACATATCTCAGACAAACAACCCCTGCTGTGTTTAGCTCTAGGACATGTAGGATCGCGTCCATTCTCGAACACAGGCACCCGCTCCAGGACCCGTCGCAGCCCGAGCATGCCACCAAGAACAGGCCCGACAAGACCAAGCCTGCCGATGTTGGCAGGGGTAAAAGATACGTCGAGTCCCTGGGGCTGGCCAATGCTCATGACATTGTCAAGATGCTCAGGTGGAACGACAAGTATGGGATCAAGTTCTTGCGGCTGAGTTCGGAGATGTTCCCGTTCGCGAGCCATGAAGAATATGGCTACAAGCTAGCACCTTTCGCCTCCGAGGTCCTCGCGGAGGCAGGTAAGGTGGCGGGCGAGCTGGGCCACCGGCTCACTACCCACCCGGGACAGGTATGTCGTGGCTCTCCTGCGCTCGGTTGGTCTTCAGGCGCTGACACTTGGGCAGTTTACTCAACTCGGGTCCCCGCGTGCCGAAGTGGTGCGCAACGCATTCCGCGATCTCGAGTACCACGAGGAGATGCTCAGTCTCTTGCGCCTGCCGGAACAGCAAAACAGAGACGCCGTTATGATCCTCCACATGGGCGGCGTCTTTGGCGACAAAGAAGCCACGCTTAACCGGTTCAGGGAGAACTACGCGAAGCTGAGTCCGGCTGTTAAGGCCAGGCTGGTCCTGGAGAACGACGATGTCTCGTGGACCGTCCATGACCTGCTGCCGATATGCGAGGAGCTCAACATCCCGATGGTTCTCGACTATCACCACCACAACATCATGTTCGATGCCAGCAAAGTCCGCGAGGGCACCAAGGATATCATGGATTGGTACCCGCGCATCAAGGCGACGTGGACGAGGAAGAACATCACGCAAAAGATGCACTACAGTGAGCCGTGCTCGGAGGCGGTCACGGGACGGCAGCGTCGCAAGCACAGCCCGCGGGTCATGACGCTCCCCCGTGCCCCGACGACATGGATCTGATGATTGAGGCCAAGGATAAGGAGCAGGCCGTGTTCAACCTGATGCGGAACTTTAAATTGCCCGGCTGGGACAGCTTCAACGACATTGTTCCCTACGAGCGCGGAGACGACAACAAGCCGGCGCCCCGGGTCGCCAAGGCGAAGACGGCCCGCAAGAAGAAGAACGCCGACGTCGATGAGAACAGCGAGGAGAACGCCAACGGTAGTGCGGAGGATGGCCAGGCTAATAATTCGGCGGAGGAGATTCCCGAGAGCGAGATTGGCATGGGCGGCCCAGAGAGTCGGGTGTACTGGCCGCTGGGGATGGAGGAGTGGCTGAGGCCGAAGAAGAGGGAGGTGAAGAGCAAGGACAAGGACAAGGATGCCAAGGAGGGGAAGGGGGAAAGGGTGCCAAAGTCAAGGAAGAGGAGTAAGAGGGGCTTTTTTGGCCGCGACACTGTAGTTGCGCCAGGACGGGCCCCGTCTTCAACAGCATCTGGATGCTTTCTTCATGGGCGCATATCATCTACTTTGGGCAAGGTGTTTGGAGCCGGTGGCATGCGCTTTGCTGTGTTGCTTGATAATGTGTACAACTAGGCGAGAGATACAGATTGTACAATTAGTTGCGAGTTATCTACGTACTTGGATCTACGCATCTCGTATTCTACAGGAGCTTTGAGGTCCGGGTCACATGTGATTGTCTCTTGTCAGGGAGAATTGCGGCCTCTCGGGAGGAGTGGCACAGCGTCCCGCGCGTTCGACCTCAGGTCGCACAGTCGCCAGAGAGGAGAGAAGGTCCCCCACGAGGCTCTGTTACAGACGTACGAGTAATAGGCACGCAGACACGCAGGGTCCACGGCCGAAAGTGACGAGCAAGGGAGGCCGGCCTTGGGAAGCAGGTCGCGTCGATCGCAGGTTAATTGCAACGTGCGTTGTCGCCCCAGCGGCCCCAGAGATGGAGCAGGGTCAAAGAAGGAAAAAAAGTCAAGGTCCCAAGGGTCCATCGGGCGAAAGGCCGGATGATGTCATGGTGCTGAGGGTGGAGTCGACAGTTTACCCGTGGTGGGTCTTTTCTTTTTCTCTTGCCTTCCTTCCCCTTTCTGGCAGATCGCGAACGGGGTTGCAAGGCATCGCCCAGCTGGACAACACAGCGCGAGACCGGCCTCTCTCGCGCGCGCGCCTCTGACCACCCGGGACTGTCTGTGGTGGATGGGCGGCTGTTTCCCCTCGGCGGTGTCTATGTGTCTTATGTGTGTGGAGGTTAGGCACTCCAGACTATTCCGTCGGCCTTGTTTAGGTGGCGCTTCGTACAGCCCACGTCCACGGATAGGGACAGTATGAGTAGTACATCCCACCCAGCTGCCAGAATCATGGCCTGCATCAAGTGGGCAGCGCAAGCCGGGGCGCGCCCTTCTGGCCTGCGGCGCGAGGACCCGGCGCTCAGCTCAGAAGTGAAAGTGAGGCAGGGTCTTTGAAAGATTAGGCACCTCAGGTAAAGTACCTTACGTAACGAGCAAGAGGCACACGCCGGCATCTGCCATGGCCTCTTGTTACGTCCGGGTGCCACTCATCAGTGCAGCTCAGGAGAGAGAGAGAGAGAGAGAGAGACAGAGAGAGAGAAAGCAGTCGCCACTTGGTTGCGGACGTATGTCTTTCCCCCCGGATCCAATCCCGAATGCTGGCTGCGAAACAGCCGAGACGGGCATGTGTATGTGTGCGCCAACCCATGCAGTTACGAGTACTCGAACCTCGCTGCCTGTTTCCAGTCGCCGCAGTGTGGCTTTCTTTGCCCAGGAAGCCGGGGCGGAAGTGCTCAGCTGCCTCATTCCTTCAGGGCCACGGGGCCGCAGGGCCTCTGGTTCTCACTTTGGCGTGCTACCAGCCGCATGCTTTCCCCATTGCCAGCAGCACGGGGCAAGAGTGGCATTGGGGAAAGGGAAGGGAGCCGGGCTGAAGCCCAGTGCTTGACTGGAAGAACCAGAACCCCCCCGTGTCGTCCGGCCGGGACGCTCAAGGGCTCCCCGCAAGTTCATGTCGGAAGCGGCTTATGTAACCGGACAGCCGGGTCCCGCCCTACTATCCCATCGTGACGGTCCGCCGCGCAAGTTGCCCAACACTTTGCAAGTCGTCACAACCCGCGACTGCTCGAGCTAGTTGGGGCTGTTCTCTTCTTCTTTTTATTTTTGGATGTTGCCTGTGAGATACCAGGCCTCTGCCACCCACCCTCAAGAGAAGTGCAGAGAAGCCGAAAACAAGCCTCCGGCTGTTGCCTAAATCCGACTCTTCGCCATTCCGGCCTTTGGGAACCTGGACAGGTGGCGCGCCCGTATGTCCGGAGAGACGGCCGTACTGCCGCCTCGGCCATCGCCCCAGAAGGGCGCTGTGCTTGTGATGGAAACAATTGATACAAATAACCGCGGGCCCGGGGAGAATCATCACAACAAGATCACTCTAAACTCAAGTCGCACCATCAACCTGCCTTACCCCTCCCCCCACGGCTGGGAGAGACAGAGATATTGCAGAATCGCCCAGAAATGAAGTTGTGCGCCGCTCTCGCTCTCGTCGGCGCTGTGGCCGCACTGGCCGGGAGCCAGGACGCCCAAGGCCCTGCTGGGCTGGCTCAGAGAGTAAGCCGCTGCCGAGAAGAACCGTGACCCGTCCTGGACGGGGGCGCACGCGCTTGATCTCTCCCTGCCGGCCCACCGGAATACCCGCTGACCAGGAGGCCAGGAGCCCGCAAGAGCCCCAGGAGTCAACGTCAAGGTGAGTCTCGCCAGCGGCGGGGAAGCCCTTCCCCCCTCCTCCCTTTCGAGGCACGCCAGCCATCACACACCAAAGGCTCTGACCACATGAGACAGACCCGGAGAGACTCGGGCCCTTTTCCTCCTCTACAACGCCGGAAAAAGCAAACCAGCACCAGCACCAACGACGGCAAGAATAACAACAGCGGCAACGTCCAGAAGAGCAACGGAGCCGCCTCGGCCAGTGATAAGACGAAGGAGGGGTGGAAAACCCACAAGCTTCACGGCAAAGACGTGACCTGCGAGGAAGACACCCCCACCTGCAACAACGACGCTGATTGCGTCGAGCTCTGCGGCAAAGACTGGTTTTGCAACCGTAGCGCCGGGCTCAACGGGGCGTGCTGGTTCCCGTTCGAGAACGGCGCTCTCCGGTCCGGGCTGCGGCCGGGGTTCTCTTGGGGCGGCCGGGGTTAAACTGAGCCTCCCCCCCCCCCCCCCCCCCCCCCCCCCCATCCCATCTTTCTTTGCTTTTGCGGCCTGGCGCTCTCCCGCGGAGGCACGCAGACGTCGACAAAAGTGTGCACACAGGGGGATGAGACGAGGCGGACGGGTGCGGTTAGTACTCGGCAGACTTGGGAATCGGGCATGCTAGGTGAGGAATTAGAATAGAATTAATAAACTTGGCTTCCATCCTGTACTGTACTTGCCACGCGTTCCAAACGACGGACCTCGTCGAGACGTCCTCCATATTGGAGAAACGAAAGAGATAAGTAGGGGGGGAGGGACACAAGAAGAGAAGGGGGAAAATGCGTATTTGTGCCTCCTGAGCGACGACAACGACTCGACCCGATCTGCCTGCCGCCACGCCCGCCGCAGTCATGTCGCTGAGCCCGGTAGACCATGTTATCTGGTAAACACCGCCTGGCCGATTTTAACTTTGGCCGTCGCCCGATATGCGCGCAGATCCGCGGGCGTGCGTCTGGCGGTAATGGGCCTTTTTTCTTCTTTTTTTTTTTTTTTTTCGTTCTTTGGCAACGCGGCTACTCGCATGCCCCGGCAGCCACGCACGCCCAACGAACCCATGTCCATTTCATCCATGCCGCCAAAGGCTTTCTTAGACCCAGGCGTATCCATTCCCCAAGGTATGAGAAAAAAGTAAGAAAAAAATAGAGCCTGTCTAGTTCCACAAACCCCCGAGCGAGAACCGGTCGCCCCCCCTTGTGTCAGGCCTGCTCGTTGTCCGGCGGCCCGTCCACGTAATGCTGTTCTTCGTCGCTTGCCCGTAACTCATTCATTTGCCCCCTGTTTCCAACCCTCTACGAATACCTTGCCCATCACCTCGTTTCTGAGACAGACAGGCAAAGGCGAACAGCCGAGGGAACGCTACGCTGCCCCGACTCGTCGCGAGAGACGAGGAATCTTGCGTGGCCGGCAGCTCGTGAGAAGAAAGAATGAAAAAAAAAAAAATGATATAACCCTGGATCCCCGAAAGACCCAAAGAGTCGAACATGGCGCGGCTTGGTGGAGTCGCCTCCTGGGTCGGGCCATGCCGCGTCGCCACACGTGTCGCGGGGGACTCGCCCACATTTTTCTTCTCCGTCGAAAACTCTTTTTTCATTCTTTGCAGAACCGCCACGGCGGGGCGGGCTCAGGGAAACTGCCGGGGGCCACGGATCGAGCGGCGGGGTGAAGGTAGGTGCTGCATGGCAAGCAAGGCCCTCACAACATCGCCGTCGATAGCTCGGCTGCCGGATCGCGGATCGGTCGAAAGCACTGCGGCGTAGCCTCGTGGCCAGGAGACTGGATTATGTTGACGTTGTCGACTCCGGAGACAGTAGTCGCGGTACGGGCGGAGGGAGGGGCGGAGGGGGAGGCTTTTCGCTGCCACTCATTTTCGCCCCCCCAACCCCAGTCTGCGCGGCAGTGCCGGAGGGCGATCTCTCATGCTGTTAATAGAGGCTTGTGCAAGACAGGCGACGATCCCTCATGCTGCTGCCTCTGCTTGTTGTTGCTGGCGTTACGGACTCGTAGTGGCGGTCAGTGTGAGGGGTGCTTTTCCCATAAAAGGCAGAGACGGCCCTGTTGGCAGGCAAGCGGACGAGAAAGCCCGCAATCGTTGGCGTCCTGCCGACTGACCTGATCCAAGCCGGCTGCCACCCATGAACAGCCGAAGCTTCATCATGTCGGCAGTCGGGTGGGCTGTGTGTAAGCGGACTGGATCGAGTACTCGTACTCCTGCGATGGGGGCGGTAAGTGCCTACTGGACTCGCCTAAGGGGGGCAATGACGCACTGCGGCCCACTGCGCGGGCCTCTCTCCGGGTCCTCCAGGCGCTCGCACAGCTCGCCAGCCCGCTGGGCCCAGTGGAAAGGTCTCTGGAAGGCTGGCGCATGGTAATGGATGTACCCCGGCACCCTGCTCTTTAGGTAGCACCGCTGGTGGCGACCCGGGGGGAGAAACAGTGAGACGGGGCCCCACCCTCCCGCCGACCATGCCGCAAATAGCAGCCAACGTCGTCATCGTCGGATCGGGCCTGCTTGTCCACCTGCCGCCGCTGTCCACGCCCGTCTCCCACATGCGCACGCCACGCTCTGCCTGCGGATGACTTGGGAGTAGTAGGTGATGCTACGATGGGGCTTGGGAAGGGGCAAGTGCAAGAGGCCATTGTCTATGTAGAGCCTGGAACCATGATATCGCAGGCGTCTCCAGTAATACCTACCCGTGGTGGCGTGAGCTGTTCGCGCAAATTCTCGGGCCAGGGTACGGTACCTGTACTCGATGCGCCTAGGGTCCGATGCAGCGCCACTTGTACCCTGGACCTTAAAGCAACCATTAAGGCAGTTCAGGCAGGTATGTAGGTACTCGCAACACTGCTGCAGGGACCAAGCTTTCCCCGCCTCCGTCCGCCAGCCTTGATCATCATTGTTATTGCTAGTATTAATGCTTGCTTGCGCTTTACAGCGTTCGAACCTCACCGTCTTACTTGTGATGGGACCGCCCGAGCTGTCTGCGGGCTGTATACATGAGACGGGCATCTATCACCGATTTTGGGTATGGATAGGTACTTTGAAGCGTGAGTCTGGTGCCTCGGCTGCGCACTGGAGTACCTCGAGGCGCCCGAATGGAGGCCATATTCAGGCCCCATGTGGCCATGGATGGGAAGGTGCGCTCGCTCTTGCCGCGGATGACCACCGCCACGGACTGGATCCTCCTTCTGCCTTCCGTGACTCCATTATCTGGTAGCCCTGTAATTGAAGAAGATCAGGTAGCGAATACTCGCGGGTAGGCACGTCCCCAAGGTACGAGTACATCCATGGATGGGTACAGCGCCGGGGATCCCGCAGTAAACTCTCGAATGGTCGACAGGCCATCCACCGGGGCCATGAACCTTCACCTTGACATCCCGACTTCACACCTCGTCCACCCGATCTGCACTGGCCCTCTTCGCCCGCCGATTCACCACGCTGCAGCCACCGCGTCCCCGCCCACTTATCTCGCCCATTCAGCCATCAACCCACCCAAAGCGCCCTTTTTCCTTCTATTTACCGCAAAACAAACACCACGCCTGCTATTTACTGGAAATCCTCGCCTGCTCACCTGCCTCCAGCCAGCCAGCCTCAAATCTGCGCTGCTTCAACATCCCAAGTCTCATTCTGCCCACCACCCGCCACCACGACCCTTACCCCGCGCGGGCGCATCGCCCATCATGGCCGCCGTCGAAACCAGCCCAAAGACTATCCACAGTCCCCCGCCTCCCACCGCCCAGCGGCCCCGAGGTGAGCTGCTAACCAGTCGCGCCGTCCATCTGCCCGCCGCCGTGCTGACCCCGCTTCACCCTAGGCATCCTCAAGAACTCGTACCAGAAGTCGCCCCCGCCCGAGTCTCCCACCAAGGAGGCTGACATCACCGAAAAGGAGCTCACCATCATCAACACCCAATCCAACGCCGGCCACCGCCGCTCCTCCAGTGCCGCCAGCCGCCCTGCTGGTTCCCGCCGCATGTCCTCCCGCGCCTCTTCGCATGGCGGCGCGGATGCCGAGCCCCCCAGTGCCCAACAGCGTCTGCAATGGGACGAGGCCAACTTGTATCTGACCGAGCAGGAGCGTTCCTCCACCATGAAGATCACGGAGCCCAAGACGCCATATGCCAAGCACTACGACCCTGCCGAGGACGAGGACGAGGAGATGGTGGACGGCGAGCCCCAGCGCGAGGAGATCCCCGATCTGTCGCTGGGCGAGGCCGAGGAGGAGATCCCGAGGGCTACTTCGCCGACCGCAAGCCTAGCAAGGTGCACGTTAGCGACGAGGACGCCGACTCAGCCCACGACGCCGATGCCGAACTCGCGGGGCTGACCCCCGAGGAGCGCGAAAAGCACCGCAAGTTTGAGCAGCTGCGCAAGAAGCACTACGAGATGAAGGACGTCGCCAAGTTCCTCGGTCACCCCGAGACGCTCGAAGAGCTTGAAGACGACGAGGAGATCCCCCCCATGCCCACTATTGACGGCGCCAAGGTTGGGGCTGGCGACTAAACTAGGAATCCCACCATCTCGGATTACTGGTGTAATGCTCAGCATTTCACGGCTCTACACAACCTTCCATCATAAGGGAATTATATCCACGCCGCAACTTGGCGATTGGGGCCTGTGATACGACATCAACATTAGTGCTTTGGCTAGGCATGTTTTTACAGGAGTTATTCATTGCGCAATTGGCATATTTTATTGGTATTTTCTTTCTCGAGCCAGGGCGTTCATTCCGCGCATACGACGGTGCGAACCATTTGCACCCCTCTATCAATGACTGGGCTTCCCCTCTCGGGGCGACCTGCTCACGGTGAAACTGGGCCCGGTGTATTGCCTCTGTCGCGGGTTTTGCGGGAGCTTCTTGATACCAACATGATTCCTTTTCCTTTGTTACTCTCATCCCGATTTCAAGTTAGGCCACGCACGCCTTGACGCAAGCATAGGGCACAAGCGACGGATGGCATTGCACAGTTTCGAATTGGGTTCCGAATGACATCTATCGACTCGACCCATGCACCCATGTCGCTTCTGCGGCTGTCCCTTCGCTTACTATCGGATGCGAATGTGTGCTGCACGGCAGGTGCCCAAAACGCCCACAAACCTTTTCGTCGCGCACTTCTAATGTGGATAGCTGCGTTATGCTTCCCGTCGTCTTGCCGCCAAGATACAGGCAGAAAACGGCCTGTGGCTCGGTGGGCTGGGTTCAAAGTCGAGATTCACATAGCTAGATTATCATCACATACGGTGGCGGCATATACGAAGAGATCGAAATGAGTCACCCCCAGCGTATCGTGCTTGGTGTGCATTTGCGCTTGTCTTGAGTTACATACATCTCCCCGTGCCCTCACTGCTCGTGGCTAATTACAACGCGACAAAACCGACCAAGCGCATCCGAGTGCTGTCTCTCTAAATCGAGTGTCCCGCTGGGCGTCACAACCACGCACCAAGTCTGGTGCGCATGCATGTGATATGTGCTGTTTCAAAGCTCGAATCGCGGAGACCGGACGAGTGAGCGAGCCCGAAACGTCCTCGACAGCCACTGAAGATCAAAGACCGCATCGGTGCATGGCAGCGTCTTCTAATAATTGTATTATACATATTTATCTCATGCACCCTTTCATCGTGCCTCGTGTTGCGTGTGTGATGCTCCCGCATAGCAAGCCCAGAGCACCGTCCTCCCTTTGTTTTGACTTATCCGGGTTATGACTTATAGAACGCTGAGGCATTGGCCCAGCCGAGGTGGAAGTCTGACCACCGGCTGAAGCTGAGAAGAACTCTTCCAGTTCTCTCCCCAGGAATCCTTGTCGACAAAGCAGAGGAGGGAGGAGACAAGGGGGGTTCTCGGCGTGGTAACTGGGTAGGTAGGCTTCGCGGGGTGTTGGGTTGTTGCCGGCCGCCCGCGGCGGGGGGGCAAAAGCCCAAGCTCCCGTTCCTTTTCTTTCTTTCTTTTTTGGGTATTGGGGTGAATGCAATATTACAACAGGCCCTTGCGGGCGAGCTCGACCTTGCGGGCGGCCTCGCCGGCGCTGAAGCCGCCGTGGGACGGACAGATGCGGCTGCCGTCGCGCAGCTCGATCTTGGCCTCGTTGGCGGGGAAGGCGCAGGGGCAGTGGTGCGGGAAGTGGACGCAGGCTGCGGGATGTGCGGTGACTGGTTAGCTTCGGAGAGAGGCGGTCCTGGAGAATGGTGACGGAGGGGAGTAGGGGGGACGGCAGGAGGAGAAGGTGAAGACAGAGGGGCGGAGAAAGCAAAAAAAAAAAACACAAAGAGGGGGGGATGGCAACACACCTAAAGTGTCAGGGCACAGGTAGTTGTCGCAGGTGATGCGGTCGTTCTGCGCGCGGTACCAGACCGAGTCGCTGCCGAAGTTCTGCCCTCCTCCCCCTCGCTGCTGCTGCTGCTGCTGCTTGACCTTCTCGAAGATGTCCTCGGCGCCGCCGTCGTCATCGTCGTCGTCGTCGCCCCCGAACATCTGCTGGAAGAAGTTGCCGCCGAACTGCGCCTGCACGAGGAGCGGGAGCAGCAGCAGCGACAGCAGCGCGACCAGCGGGCGGGCGAGCATTGTGTGTGTGTGCGTCGGGTGTGCTCTTGTATTTGTGTGTGAAGTTATTGTTGAGTCTGCTGGCAGGGAGGGCGCGTGTGCATGCGTCGTGGCGAGGCCTCCTCCGTCGATGTGGGCTGGACTTGGCTGGGCTCAAGGCACGGGGGGGACGGTAAGCGGACGGAGCCGGATGGCTCGTTCAGTTCTGGTCGAGGCGACTGAGGAAACTGGACGACGCGGCGACAGATGTCGGGTTAGGGAGAAAAAAACCTGCGAGATTTGGGTTCCGGCCGTGAGGCTTCTTGTTGGTCGCACGGGTTGTTGCAGTGTTTGAGGTCGCAATTTGTCGTCGACGTCGGGCAGAGGGCGCCGGAACTAATACGTGGAAGTTGCGATCCTGCCACCGTCGATACCCCGGGCTCGCATTACATCAGCGCGGTCGCACCTGCACGCCTATCAGTGAGGTACCTATTCCCGCCAACTACCGCCTGGGAGTATACGAGTACGAGAGCTGCCACTCGAAGCAGGCACGGCAGGCTGCGCCTACTAGTGAGGTAGCCGTTATCGATAGCCCGACCCAGGTGCCCAGCTGCGGACCCCTTCTTCGTACTCGTACGAGCCGCCTCGAAAGGGACTGGCGCGTGGCCTACGCTGCAACGCGCCTGGGAAAGAGCAGAAAAGCAGGGGAAATTTTGGCTCACGCTGGCCGGTGGACCCGCAGTATCGTATCGTCCCGTCGCCAGCTTGCTTCTCGAATTTCCTCGCCAGTACACACACACGCACGCACACCTGCTCCATCGCCGCGTCCGTCCGCCTGACCCCCCCTTCCGAGCCCGACGACGCATCTCCCCCAACACCCCTCTCTGCCGGCCAGCTTCCCCCCAGCTCCGCCGTTTTGAGGGCCATTGGAGACGACACCACCCGCGCGACCCCCTCCCCGGATCTCAGCCATGGGCATCGCGCATCTGCGGCGGCCCGTCGCCGCTGCGGCCGCGGCAGCAGGCTCGAGAGCGGTCACCGCCGCCGCCGCCGCCGCCAACACTACCAGACACATGGCCACGGCCACGGCCACGCCTGCGAACCCGACGGCCGCGATGAGGTCAATCACAGACGCCCTGGCCTCGGTGCGGTTAGGCGCCATGTCGATGGGGGCCGCCAACAGGGCCGTCGAGGGCCGCAGGCACGCCGCCGTCAAGGCCCAGGGAGCCTACAAGCTGAGGGACTCGAGCACCATCCCCAAGAAGCTCGGAGCCAAGAAGACTGGCGGTATGTTTCTCCGTCACGCATCCCCGGACCTAGGGACTCCCGAAACCCAGACAATGGTGTAGAAGAGGGAAAGACACACAAGATTGAATGCTGACCACGACACGCTCGCCACACCCCCCCACAGACTCCTTTGTGATTCCAGGCAACATCATCTACAAGCAGCGCGGGACCAAGTGGCACCCGGGCGAGAACGTCGGCATGGGCCGCGACCACACCCTCTTCGCCCTCGTGTCGGGCTACGTCAAGTACTACCGCGACCCTACCCGCAACACGAGCCGCCCCGACCGCGGCTACATCGGCGTCACCTTTGAGAAGAACGACACGCTGCCCTACCCGCGCCACGCCATGCGCAAGCGCCGCCTCAACATGACGGCCACGCCGATCCCGCCCCCCGTCGAGATGCCCGCCATGTCGGCCTCGGGCATCCCCAACGTCGTCGTCCGCAAGGGCACCGGCCGCAAGCCCCACCCCCGCGACGAGAGGCACATCAAGCTGCGCCACGACGGCACCTACGCCTACCGCGAGGACAACTGGCGCCTCGGCACCCTCATCCGCACCGAGAAGCGCAAGACGGGCTCCCGCCGCGTCGCCATGCGCCACCGCCGCCGCCGCGCCCGCGCCATCGGCCTCGAGATGCGCCAGGAGCGCCAGGACAAGATCGCCCGCCGCAAGGAGTCCATCGACGCCCAGCGCGCCGCCCGCCAGCGCAAGCTGCGCGCCTTCTTCGAGCGCAGGCGCGCCGAGTCCGTCCACCAGAAGGCCTCCAACCCCAAGGGCGCCGAGGGCGGCTCCACCGTGCCCCCTGCGCCCAAGTCCCCGGCTGCCAACCCCCCGCCCAGGAAGTGAGGCCACCCGGGCATCCCTCAGCTCGGCGGGCCAGGTCGGCTCCGTGTATAATCCCCCGGCATGTCCTCGGAGAGCCACTCCCTTTTTCATATCGTCCGTTTAAAAGACCATGCATCTCGATCGGTGCGCAGGCAGCCGGTCGAATGGCGGGCCTTCCCAGGCAGACGGGAGAGATCCGGTGCTCCAGTCATGTAAATGTGCTTGTGCGTAGAGAGTCGAGAGAAAGATCTATGTATTGTATGACTACGCACCGAGGCGAAGGAAAACGGCTCCGAGATAGACTCCTGTACATGTACATCAAGAAACTCTTTGAAATTATTCCTAAAATAAAACAAATCTTGCTGACTCTGGATGCCATCGTTGAGATGGTGATATCATTAGGGTAAGGGCAGAATCCACACTAGATTCCGGGCATCCACGCCAGGGCAGCCGGCCTTCTTGCTGCAAAGTCCCTTCCACAGGCCGGTGAGCGACAGATTTCTTCTATGTCAAGAAGCCGACAGCAGCGATCCCGGGCAACCCGCCTACCAGACGGGCAACCTCACTTGGGAGCGAGCCCAACAGATACCGTCACGCCAGTCTGCGAGGACGTTGTGTTCCGAGTCGGCCAGCAGGGTCGAGACCTCATCGACGAGACTGCGGCCCATGGATTGGATGAACCACGTGTCTCGGCCCCGACGGTCCAGCAAGACACCCCAGTGCATCAGCATGAATAGGGCCATGGGCTCGAGATTCTTGACAGCCGAAGCGTACTTGCGCGCTGCCAGCGATGGCCAGCCTAGGCAAAAGAGCTTGACCCCGCCCTTCACCCCTCCGTTCAGCACATATTCCTCCGCGAAGCAGTATTCCAGATACGCCAGTCCCAGCTCATATGGCAACGCAGGCGGTAGGTTGTCGTCATCAGCTCGTCTATCTCCTCCCGGATCCGCTGTCGCAATACCTGTGCTGACAACTCCTTGCTGGGCTCCGTCAATGTCCATGCTGCCGGCATTGCTTCTCCGTTTATCCGGGATGAAGTCGGACAGCTCGACGCCGTCGTGGTAGCCTGCGGTACGCGAACGCACATGGGCCAGGACTCGGTGGTACTCGCGCAGCCGGGGCACTTCCAGGTCTGACAGGAAGTTGTCGCCGCGCTTGCTCTGGATGGCACGAATATCTCGGTAGACCCGGTGCAAGCGGACAAAGGCCTCTTGCGTCGCCTGGTCTGGCTGGCCCTCTGGAAAGCTGACTGGCGGCGTGTCAACCAAGGGAAACGAACCGCTGTCTTTGAGGCCATGCCAATCTTCCAGCACCACCGACTGTAGCCCAAACATCATGTCGAATAGCACCAGCATGCGATCCATTACGCCACCGCCGACACCGCCCTCAAGGCCTTCACTCGGGATGCCCTCCTTTTGTAGCTGATATTGCTGGTGCTGTTCTGCGCACTGTGGGATCGCCAGATTTGCGATGAGTGCCAGACCCGAGAAGAGCATGGCTGATGGATGGTTCTCGCGCGTAATATTACACAAGGCAGCGCGGTAGGATTCACTGGCGCTGTTGTAGTATTCGAGGGCAGCGCGACGGTAGATATCCCGCGTGTCGGCATCGAGTGGGCTGGCTGAGCCCGCCGACTGATCGGGGGTCTCTATGGCCAGGTGCAGCGCTGCCGTCGCCAAAATACCGTGGAGCAGGAACTGATGGCGCAGTGCCTGCCGTGGTACCACATTCTGATAGATATCTTCCTCCTCGGCGATGCTGATCAGTGTCTGGTACGTGCTTGTCGACCATTGGTGCATCAGCTCCAACTCGAGTAGTCGCCGCCGTGCCCGTGCCGCCTCGGCAGGCAGTGGCGGTGACGAAGACGAGGAATGGTGGTGGTTTGTGCCCGACCTGGACCCGGATCCAGCCCCGGATGATGAAGAAAGCTGGTTCTCACCACTGCTGCCTCCGCCAGCACTGATCGATCGCCGTGCAGAATCGCGTGGCTGTGGCGTGATGTGCGTGTAGACGCATTCAGTCCTCCGCACTATGCAGTTGGCACATGGCGGCCCTTGTTCGTCACACTGATCATGTCCGCGGTTAGTTGCGGCTCTAATGTTCCAGAACAAGCAATGGGAAAAGGGGTCAATCCCAGTCTAGCAAAATGTGGATGGATGTTTGGGATGTTCAGCGCAGAGTCGCGTGGGGTTGGCGGCTTACCTTCTGGTGCCGCTTCTTGCAAGCAAAGCAGCCATATCGTGACTTGTGATGCGATTTGCGTTTAAGCATGGTGCTGTCGCGCGCTCTGGCGCCAGACATCTAGCATGCGCTTTTGGGCCCGGTCGGCGGATCGGTGCATTCCGCTGGGGCGGCGTTTCTGCGTTTCTGGCTCTTCCGCCGCAACATACACCTTGACCAAGGCCAGTGCTGGGAGGGCTGGGTTTCGACGAGTAGCGAACTGTGACAGTGGTGCTTATGCCCAGGCGATTGAGAGTACGCGGGCGGTCTTCGGGAGTGGCGCCGAGGTGGCGTGAGGCTAAGGCAGATAAATGTGCAGTGCGCGTGGCTGACGGAATGGGCGTTGCCAGAGTTCTTATACGGCTTGATCGGAAAAGAGGCGCCGGCGCGAGTGACAGAAGGTGGCGGATTGGGTTCGCGGAGAAAAAGCGGCGGCGGCTCGCGAGGGGCAGGTCCCGTCAAATACGGATAGAGGAATGTGGCCGAAGTGCCGGGCTTGGCTGCGATGCTTTTGCGCGTCTGCGATGCAAGCAAGGTACGGCGGCCTAAGCTGAATGGTCAGAAAGCGGCTGACCAAAGCCCCCATTTACACCAGCGGCATTGGGGGCCGGGTGGATATGGTGCCGTCTGTTGCAACGCACGCAGCCTCGATCACTCTGTACCTAGCAGCGGGCCCTTGGAAGCATGCCAAGACCGGCTCACTCCTGTGTGTTTCTTCCCCCCCCTTCTTTCATGAGGCAGTGCTACCAAGCATCAGGCTGCGTTTGTGTCGGTGGTAATGAATGCAATGTCGATCGTCGCAAGGCGCGCCACGCAGTCGAATTGGCGAGTCTGGCGTCGGAGTGATGAGTGCTGGCAGGTCTAAGCCTCGCTCGCTCTCGAGCCTGTCATGAGCGACCCCTGGCACGACGGGAGGCTTGGCCGCGCTAGCGAATACGCGAATACGGCAGGCGCAGCACGCAGCCACTAAAAATAATAAGCAGGGTGATCTCCCCCGTAGCTAAGCAGGCAGGGCAGTGTGGCTGACCTCGCCGGCGCGGTGCTGTGATGCAGATCCAGGAGCGATGATGTGCCTTGGGATGAGGTCTGGCGGACGGGGGAGGCTCGTCGGTGCAGCCTTGACCGGCATTACGAGTATGTTCGGGACGGTGAAAAAGTCTCTGTGGCTCCGAGGCCGAGGGAGAGAGCGTGCGCGTGGGAGGAGGGTATCGTGCGAGTTGGTGCAGGCGGACAGCTGAGGTTGAGCTTGGAGGAGGAGGAGAAGAACCTGGAGAAGAAGAATTGAAACTCCAGTCGAGATCTACGGCTCAGAAGGTGGATTGTACCAGGTACTCCAAAGGTCCACTCTCAACGAGGCCAGACCTCCGGCAGTCGTCCGTCTGCTCGACCATGAGGGCTTGCTTGTTGGGTGCGGAGAGGGGAGGCACGATGCGGAAGGCCACTCGCACCTGCCCACGGGTCATCGGGAGAGGCGTATTGCCGAAGCAGAAGGAGCGCCCCGAGCAGGTCCGACCCTTTCCCTCCCGCAACTGCCCCATCCCAAGTTGAAAGGTGGTCTGGCGGTCGGACGGCTGAGGAACTCATCCAATACTTCCAAGGTTCGTGTCCGGCCCGCCCCCGGCTCCTTTGCATCTGCGGATACTACACCAGCACGCGGGCTCGCGCAGTCAGCAGCCACAACCCCGACCTTCTCGCATTGCTTGGTCAAAAAGCCCTGATGCCTCCTCTGGTGCTCAGACATGCGTCTTCCCTCTCGCCAGGAGGCGATACGGCGCTCGTACTGCTTACTCCTTCCAACATTGTCTTGACGGGGCGCGCTGGGGCTCAACGGCATGCGCCCCGCCCTCCGCAGCCTGGAGAGACATTCGGCTGTCAATCGCACCGGCGGGTCTGTCCAGTGAGGCTCTGCGAGGACCCTGGGAGAAACTGCGGGCTTACGGAGCATCAAGGCAAAGCAAAAGACGAGACCAGGCGGCCCTCGCACAACCGGTTTGGCCATTGTCGCCACAGCGGCCCATTCGTTCCGGTTTTTTGTCGCTCTGGCTTATTCGGTTTCTCATTCATCTCGTCGTCGGCACAGTTCTTCCCAACTTCTTCCTGCCTATTCCTTCTTCTCCAGAGATCAGACCGAGTTGGAGTTGTCGGCGCAGGACCACGCTGCAGACCCTCCCGACTCTGCGTACGACTCCATAATGCCCACGACCGACCCGTATGTCCCCGCAATCATGAGAAACATGCCCGACACAATCACAAAGACGCTGAAGCAGACCATGGCCACCCACGATTTCGACCTCCGCTCCTTACCCGCGCTCCAATTGTCATACAGCCACATGCACCCGTACGGTTGGAACGACATGAGGGTGCCCAGGAAAGCGCCGACCAGCGATACAAGCCCATCAAAAACCGGAATGCCGCTGGCAATCACGTACGAGATGATGGTGATGCTCAGGGTGCATCCGATCCACCCAAGCCAGTGAGTGGCCGTGTTGGCCGACAGGTGCCTCGACCCTCGCATCATCCGAATGAAGAGAAGCTTCGCCGGCAGCTGTGGCGCTGGTTAGTCTCGACAGCACGACGCACTTTCAGACCTGATCCAACTTACATGCACGACGAGAATGGTTGTGACCAGCAGACCGGGCAGGGCAAGACCATATGCAATCCTCTTGAGCAGAGGCCCGGCTGACCCCAGAGCAGGTGAAGCGACATACGATCCGCAGAAGTAGTAGAGAACAACGCCAATGATGATGTAGATCCCGGTCACCACGGACAACGCCAGGAGTAGCGATCTTGTGTACAGCTTCGGATCGCGCATCTCTGAGCACACGCCAAAGAATGACGGGGTCCCTGCGTAGGCAAAGACAAGCGAGGACACGGCCGTGATCCCCGAGGTGAAGCTTGGGTCTCCAAAGAGCCTGTAGTCCGAAGACCACGGCCCGTCTTGGGGGGCGGAGGCAGGTCTATCCTGGACGCCCACCGAGATTGTGACGACGAATACTGATGATCGTTAGTCTCGCAACTCTCACGAGTGCAACGATGTGAGCAAGGGTGACGAACTCGAGGTCAAAATGCAGACCAGACCGACCCAAGCGAGCCAGCTGATCCGACTCAGGGTCTGAATGCTGCCCAGCGAGAACGCCGCCACAGCCGCCACAGCCACAAAGACAGCTGTGCATGTCCCGTGGAGAGACACGGCGTTCAGTCCGATCGAAAGACTCAGCATTCCGGAGCCAGCGACGAAGATCCAGTCTTGATGTCATTAGTCTGAAGTTATCCTGCATTTTGGGGAACGACGGCCACTCACAAAGACAGTACAGAAATGCGAATATTTCTTGGCCAATGCGGCCGAACAGCATCAAACCCACGTCGTCAATGTTGTACACCTCTCTGTGACGGAGCTTGAAAACGCCAATCATGTAGCCGGACCACGTCGTGATGGAGGCAATCACCAGAAGTATGATGATTCCAGGGATGAGGCCGAGGACGTCGAAAGCTGAGGGGATCGTGAGGACGCCGAGTCCTATCGAGCTCTTCATCATCAAGACTGAGGAGCCCATCCACCCGACCTTGTGAGGCTGTTAGTTTATCCTCGCAGTGTGAAGCGCGGGGAGTCCTACATTGCGGTAGTTGGGGCCGTCCTCGCTGATTTCACCGAATACAGCATCGTGGGCGTGTTCCGGGCTGTCGATCACTTCGCCCATCAACGATGGCGGCACGTCGCCATTTTCCAAATGTGAGGCTTTCCGCTCGTCCATCTTCTCGTCGTTTTTGAGCATT
Source organism: Hansfordia pulvinata (assembly GCA_006538405.1). NCBI lineage: Eukaryota > Fungi > Ascomycota > Sordariomycetes > Xylariales > Hansfordia > Hansfordia pulvinata. Next base: position 2,537,296 of record BJKQ01000007.1, on the reverse strand, counting down.
TTGGCTTGTGTTTACTGTGCCATAGGATCAACTGGGCCAGCAAGTCGAATCGGGGGCGGCGGCAAGAGGATGATGAAGCAACGTGAAGAAGAGCGGGAGGAACAGGATAGTGAGGGTCTACTCGGAAACGATCGAGACTCTAGTGTGAAGAAGAGACTGGTGAGTAACTGTCCCCCGAGAACAGCAGGAACAGCCAGGCTAAATACAAGTCTCGCTTTGAGACTTGGTGTTTTAGAGGCGCCCTCGGCTGAGCACTGGCTCCCGCGGGCGTCGTCATATCTCGACCAAGGTCACTACGAGTATTCCGTAGGGCCGGGGTTACAGAGAAGCTAGGCCATCCTAGTCGGCTGGGGTAGGACCGCGTTATGGGTCAACGGGTCCAGGTCTCCTTCTGTGGACTGGTGCGTGATGTTAATAATAACAAGCCACAAACCCCATCTTCGAGTCTGGGGTTGGTGGGTTCGATCCAGTGAGTCGCCTGATCCCCCTGCACCTTATCACCCTGTCCAGGACGTTACCCACGCACCGGAGAAGAGTCCTCTTGCACTGACGTCCTCGGTTCTGCTGTCGAGGGACTCTGCGGCAAGCCGGCTGTTGGGCCTATCTGACGCCTATCTTGAAGAGGGTCTTGTGACCAAGCGCGGTACTGTGGGCGCATACGCTACCCCACCAGCCGATAATCTCTTGTCAAAGGCAATCGGGTTCCAACCCGACATCTTTGGTTTTAGATAGGCCCTTCTCCCACCCATCCGCGGGCCTCGCTCAGCCTGGCTCACTAGTGCAGAGATAACCAAGGCACGCAGGAACATTCACTCCAAGCCTGTTTCACTCCCACGACCAGGTGAGGCACCTTGGACAACTCGACTGGGACCTCCACGCGGAAGGCCAGGGCAGAACGACTCGTAAGATCCGAGCCCCTGGCCGCCGTCGGCAACGCTAACTCAAAGCTTGCCAAGATTCAAATCGGGCAAGGCCCTGGGAAATCGGTCAGCATCGGCACCGGCCGGATCCCTGTCCCCGAGTGGCCATGGCTCAGCACAGGGGAGCCTCGTGCCTGCCCCCGGCCCCGCAAAATTCCCGGCAGAGAGGATTCTCGTGGAATATCGCGAGACGGGGCCAACGGGGTTCTCCTCACGACCCGGTCAACTAACCAGTCTCGCCACATGCTCGTTTTGTACCCGGACTCGCGCCGGCAAAAAGCTGGGGTAGCCAGCTAGTCCTACCAGAGTTTGGGAAGGTCTCTTGGGATGCGGGGGACAGCTGCGGAGGTGGAGCTGGAGTTGCGCTGGCTTCGTCTCTGGAGCCGCCAATGCCGTCTTTCGCCCAGCACGCGAGCGACACCGCGTCTGCAGCCGCCTTTTCTCAGCTGGGTCTCCGCACAACGCGTCATGCGGAGAAGGGGAGGTCGGCTGCGGAAACGTGGGAGAGGAGCGTCAAGTCGGCTTCTACCGTGTGGGGGAGGGGCCAGCGCTAGACGGGAACGACGGGATCCGGCCAGGCAGAGGAGATCAAGACACGGCCTCTCGGTGGAGATGGCGGCCAGGCAAGCTGATACGACGTAGGCCCGACCGACCGACCAACCGACCGATCCGATAACCAAACAATCAGGGCCTGGGGCTCTTCATTATTAGCAGCATTGCCTGTCTCCATGCTGCGGTGGAACAAACAAGCCTGTCCGCGTCGTGGCAGCCGATCCCACCACAGCTTGTCTTGTTGGATGCGTACCGGATCTACCATCGCCTTCCCCCTGGTCACAGTCAGTCCACAACCGCAGTCTTCCTCTATGGATGGCTTCCAAAGGGGCGCGAAGCCGCAATGGCTGTCTCGAGTGTCGGCGGCGCAAGCAGCAGTGCGACGAGACCAAGCCGGCGTGCGCGGGCTGCACGCGAAGGGGCATGGCCTGCGTCTGGCGACGGCCGAGCCCCATCTCGCTTTCGCGCGCCGTCATCGTCGCTGCGGGGGACCACACGCTGCTGCCTCTGGCGACAGGTGCTGACTGCGAGGGCGAGGGTGATGGCGAGGGCATTGGCCAGGGCCCCGCTTCGTTCCCATTCCTCCACCTGACCAAGAGCGACGTGCGGGCCTTTTGCGCCGAGTACGCCCCGAGTTCCGTGTCCCGGGTGGATCGAGAGCCGGTGCTGTCGGAGGAGGTAGAGGGGATCTTGCGGCCGAGCGGGGCCCCGGGCCCGTCGCTCGCGCTGGCCATTTTCCCAGACGGCGGGTCGCCATACTGTGACGCCAGCACGGAAAACGCGTTGATACAATATTGTACGCAACCCCCCCCCCCTTTCTCCCCTTCATCTTACGGGCTATGCTGTGATTCCGCCCCTTTTCATACCACCCACGTACCTGACTTAGTAACTCCCCTGCATAGACCACGAAGTCGTCGGCGATTGCAGGGCCTACATCCCGCACGGGTCGAACCTGTTCCTGCACCGGGTGCTACCGCGCATGTTCCTCGGGGAGGGGGCTCGCTCCGGTCGACAGTGCTGGCTATGAGCGCTCTGGAGTGGGCAAGGGGTGGAAGGCAATCGTTTATACAATTGTCGTCGACTTCGTCAAAGACAGCGCAGGAAGACAGTGGCAAGTACGCTGAGGCGAGGGAATACTACAAGCTGCGGGCGCTGAGCCAGCTGCAAGAGAACCTGCGGGAGGGGCACGCGGAGGAGAGGGCGGAGGAGAGCCTGCTGACGTGCGTGCTGCTGACGTCGCTGGACATTGCGCAGGGGTCGCACTCGACGTGGCTTCAGCACGTGGGCGGGGCGCTGGCCATCCTCGACGCGCTGGGGACTGGGTGGGCGCGGACTGCGCGGCGGCCGCGCTGCGGTACAGTCAGTTCCGGTACGTGATGATGAGGACGACGGTGCCGAAGAGGAGGAAGAGGAAGGAGGAGAAGAAGCTGCACAGACGGACGACGGGGGCGATGAGAACGGCAATGACGACGACGACAGCGACAAGCGCGGCCAACAACAAGATTCTGGCCGACGAGGCGTTTGCGAGGCTCGAGGCGGCGCGCATGGCTCAGGGAAAGCAAGCGAGGGAGCTCGTGGACCCCAACCTGGGCTGCTCCATCGAGCTGCTCGACTGCATCTTCCAAATCTCCAAGCTCGAGGACGACGTGGACGATAGCGACGACAATATTGAAGACGGAGGCAACGGCGACGAAGACAACGATGGGAACGACGACAACGGTGACGGTGACAATAGTGAAGTGGTGGCCGGCAGCAGCAGACCAAGCAACCACCCCTCCTTCTCGTCAGCGGACCAGGCGAGGCTGGCCGGGGCCGCGCTGGAGCGCAAGATCGCGCAGTCCGCGGTGGAGGTCCGAGACGACGTGGACGGCTACCTGCGCGAGAGCTGCGAGTGCTTCCGGCTGGCGGCGCTCGTGTACCTACAGCTGGCCGTCTTCCAGCGGCCCGCGGCGCACGCGAAGGTGGCCGCCCTGCGCGAGAGGCTGCTGGAGCGGCTGCGTGCCGTCGTGCACCGGCGGCGGCTGCCGCGACGCATGTTTCCCATGTGGCCGCTGTTCATGGCGGGCTGCGTCAGCGTGGACGACGCGCAGCGCAAGGCGGCCGTGGGGCTGTTCCAGCGGCTCGAGGACCGGTGGCCGGTCAGCAGCATCGCGACGGTGCTGCGGGCGCTCGGGGCCGTGTGGCACACGCGGGACTTTGCCGGGGAGACGGCGGCGCCCGCGCGGCCGGACGACTGGCAGGTCGTCATCGACTCGCTTGGGTGGAAGCTTTCCCTGACGTGATGGGGGGATGAGGGGGTCTTTTTACTCTGTGGGGTTAAAAAAAAGGGGGGATAGGGGCCAGGGCAGGAAGAGGGAGGTTCGTACTGCCACTTCTCAACCCTTGATACGTCTAACTCTGGTATCGCCCAGTAGCATTTCCACCTCTATCTCAATCTCTATTTTTTTTTACTTGGGGTGTGCTCGCCCAACCTGCACTGCTGGCCAGATCTCTACTTGCTTATCGATTTAGATCCTGTGTTTTCGGCGCCAGTGGCTCGACCGGCCGATTCGGGCGCTTCCGCTGTGAGACTCCGTACATCTCGGGAAGCTTCTTGCCAATCGGTAGAGAGATGAGGATCCCGTTGACCCATGAGACCCGTATCATGCGTCGCCTCGCCCATGCTCAGCCACCGGTATCCCGAAGCGTGGGGGCCAGGGAAGCGCGGTTAGCTTAAGCGATGGGTCCAGATATTCCATCTGGCCTGCCTCCGATCCGTGCTGACGACTCTCTGCTGGCGGCGGATGAGCTGCCTATCTACAAGCCACGCGACGTGCTCGGGCCAGGAAGGGAGGGAATCCAGGACGGCTCGATGCGGTATTTCTCTCTCCAGAGTTGCATCCATGGATTCATGCTTATAGAGACCGATAGTAGGGTCATGCGTGTGTCGGAAGAGTAGGTAGCTTGTGACGTACGAAGCATAGACGCGTGTCCCGACGACTCAGACAAGACCCCAGGCGCCGGAGGTGCCCGTGTTCCGGAGATACTGGTGGTGATCTTCGAAGACCCTGGATCGCCTCACCGCGTTTTCCCTGCTTGGTTCTGTGTCTTATTGTCTTATTGCGCGCAGCTTCTACCCCAGGTGCGTACTTCCGAGGGCACTCTATGAGATTGTCGATGGCTAAGGCGAAAGTCGTCCAGGGAAACATTGCGATAGTGCTGGGCGATGATCACCGAGGCCGGTCTGCTAATGCCTCACTACACGGCCCGATTCAGCTCCTGGGATTCAGGCCGCAGAGGCAAAGAACGTCCGGAGAGAAGAACGGCACGTCGTCCGAGTACGCAATACAACTTCAGAAGCCTGGTATCGGCAGCCCGACGCCCTTCTCCCCAGCCAGCCGGAGAATCTCGCCCGCCGCCGCGAGGTCGGTGGCGCTGACGCCGACCACCTTGTAGACGACGAGCCCGCTCTCCACGGCTGCGCGCAGTCCTCCACCCCCTTTTCCTTCGCTCGGAGACCCTTCCACCCCTTCCTCCTCGCCAAGCCGGCGGAGCACCTCGCCGAGCTGCAGCACCTCGTCCGCGGCCAGCCCGCTCTGGACGCACTCGCCCGTCTTGACCAAGCTCTCGGCGCGGTCGTCCACCATGAACAGCGCGGCGCCGCCCTCGCCCGACGCGCCCGTTCCCGTCGTTGTCGTAGTAGACCGCGACGCCCTCGCCGCGTGCCGCACGAGCGCTGGGTCCAGCTCGATCATGCCGGCCTGCCACGACCCGACGGCCGTGACTAGGGGCGGAGGCGCCGTCCTACTCCCCGTAGCTGCAGCCGCCGCTGCCGCTCCTTGAAGCCCGCCGTCGCCGTCGCCGTCGCCGCCGCCGCCAGCCTGGTCCCCCATCAGGTCTGCCAGCGAGAACAGCGGGCTGGTCGACCCAACGGTGCAGCACACGACGTCGGCGGCCCGCAGCAGCGCCGGCACGTCGTCGTCCTGCGCCGAGGCGACGGTCATGCGCAGCGGCTTCTCCCCCTCCTCCCTCCACCCGTACAGAGCGCACTCCCGCTCCACCGTGGCGACCAGCTCCTCGGCCCTGCGCTGGCTGCTGCTGCCCCGGCCGCCGCGGCACACGACGACGACCTCCTCGACCTCGGCCCCGCGCAGCCGGAGCGCCAGGCGCGCGTGCCAGAGGGCCTGCTTCCCCGCGCCGAAGACGACGACCCGGCCCACGGCGAGCCGCCGGGCCAGAGGGCCAAGCGCGCTCAGCGCGGTGCGGAAGCCCGTCAGCTCCTCGGCGCCGAGCAGGCCCCGCGGGCGCCCCGCGGGGTCGAGCACGACGACGGCGCCGTGCAGAGGCTCCGCGCCGCCGCCGCGCTCGGGGGAGGGGGCCGCGTGGACGACCAGCTTGGCGCCCACGGCCCGCGGGGAGGTGAAGGGGCGGAAGAGCACCTTCTGCCCGTCGGGCCGGTTGACGATGCCCGGGGGAGGCTGGTACTGTGCCTCTCCTCCGTCTTTCTCATCGCTGCTGCTGCCGCTGCTCGGGTCGTCGGCTCTTGTGCTCGCCGTCGGGGCTCTGGTCACGGCGTCCATGGCGGCCTCGAGAGCGCGCTGGATGCCCGCTGTCTCGGCCCGCGAGAGGCTGATCAGCAGCTCGTAGACAGCGGCGTCGTTGACCGCGATAGAGCCTTCGCCGTGGCCGCTGCCGCCGTTCGCCGCTGTCTTCGTCATGGTGTTCTCGTCGGCGGTTTCAGCGGAACAGTGGGGTGTGAAGTTGCTTCAAGAGAAGGAAGAGCGGGCCAGAGAGAAAGACACACACACGAAGAGAGGCGGGCCTCTCTCGATGCATCCCCCTTGGCTGTCTGGCAAGATCTTTCCAGGTCCCTTGGTCTGGCAAAGACTCCCCAAGCGCGAGAGAATCGGAGAATCCAACCAGATCATCGATTCAGGGGCCGGCTCTTCTCTCTCTCTGTCTTTCTCGCAAACTCTTGTCTTTACCCCTTGTGTCCGACCCCCTTGTACCAATCCCGAATTCTGCGATCCTCACTTACATCCCGCCCGTTTCCTTGAAGGCTAGACTCATGCAGAAACTAAAGCAGTTAGTGGATACTCTTTGCCGCCTCCGCCCTCCCGCTCCCCAAGAAAACTCGGGAGCCCTCCCGTTGGAGAAAAGTCGGGTGCGGAGCCGAGTTTGGGGCTCTTGGGACCGGCCCCGCTCCCGGTCCAGCATACTCATGTCGCCCGACCACCCACCCCTTCTCTCACGATTGTGCTGGCCCACTGGCAGCCGAGCCCTGAACATGTCTGCGGGGGTCCCATGTACGTAACATCGTCGAAGCTAGCCACACCCTGAGAGTCTGGAACAGACCTATGTGGGATCACAATGCAGGAGCGGAGGGGGTTGTAATGGCGCAGGCCGGCTTCGACTCCCGCCGCGACACGGGAGACCGCCCCGGCTCCCCACCGTCGACGGCTACGCTAACCTCGTCGCCCGGATGCCGCTGCCCGTTCGGGGATATAAACATTCGCGCCCTCGCTTGCCTGGCCGTAGTCGAGGTTGCATGGAGGGCGCGGGGTGCCGAGGGAGATAGCCGATGTGTTTGTCTGTCTATCTCTTTGTTTGCTCCTTCTCGGTGCTCTTTGGTTCGTCAGCCAAGGCCAGGGGTCATCGGTTCGGAAGAGAGGGTCAAGGCCGGGCTGCGGAATGCGGTACCGACTTGTCGAGGGGCCTCTGTTCTGCAAGATAGCTAATAGCGGGAATGAACAGCAAATGAAGTCGTGGCCATGTGTATAAAGACGACTGCTGTAGGCACGGTGAACACTATGTCGTGCTGTAATACCGCGTATACACATCCGAAAGCTATTTCATCCGCATTGTCATTGAAGGCCACCACACCAAAAGAAGTCCAAGACACGCTTGAGCACGCCTGGGCCGATTGTCGAACTTACGAGGGACTGTTCTTCCATTTTGTGTGCCTCTTTGCCCCTTTTCACCACCCGTAACCCACGTACAACCCCCGCAAGAGGTGGCAGCGCCATGCCGGTAATCCCCTCGACGGCAACGCGCGCCATCAGCGTCGTGGGCGTGCACTGCGCGGGGGAGCCTGGCGACGTCGTCGTGGGCGGCGTGCGCGACATCAAGGGTGCGAGGACCATGTTCGACAAGAAGATCCGCTTCGAGGCTGAGCAGGACCAGATGCGCCAGCTGCTGCTCCAGGAGCCGCGGGGCAAGCCCGCCATGTGCGCCAACATCGTCTTGAGCCCCTGCGACCCGCGCGCCGACGCGGGTCTGCTCATCATGGAGCACGAGGAATATCCGCCCATGTCCGGGGGCAACACGATCGCGAGGGTGACGGTGCTGCTTGAGACGGGCATGGTGCCCATGGCAGAGCCCGTGACGGAGCTCACGCTGGACACGGCGGCGGGGCTCGTCGAAGTCAGCGCGCGGTGCCAGGGTGGGCGCGTCGAGGCTGTCACTTTCCGCAACGTGCCGTGCTTTGCGTGGGCGCTGGACGTGCCCGTCGACGTCCCGGGGCTGGGCGAGATCAAGGTCGACATTGCCTGGGGGGCATGTTCTACGCCCTGGTCGATCTGCGGCAGGACGCGCCCGCGATGCGCGATCTCGGGCTGGAGGTCCGGCCGGACCACGGGCGGCGGCTGGTCGAGTTGGGCGAGCGTATCAAGCGGGCGGTGCAGGCGCAGACGGACCCTGTGCACCCCGAGAACCCGGAGATCCGCGGAGTCACCATCGTCGAGCTGACGGAGCCCGCCGTCGCCGTCTCGCCGGGCGTGCTGCAGGCCAGCAACGCCGTCGTCGTGTCGCCCGGCCGGCTGGACCGCTGCCCCTGCGGCACGGGCACGAGCGCACGCATGGCCGTCATGGCGGCGCGCGGCCAGCTGCGCCGGGGCGAAGAGCTGCGCCATCGCAGCCCGATCGGGACCGAGTTTGTCGGGCGTGTGGAGGAGGACAGGGAGACGACGGCCAGGTGTGGCCCTCTGGATGCCATTGTGCCTTCCATCACGGGCAGCGCCTGGATCACGGGCTACCACACGTACAAGCTACACCCCGCCGACCCTTTCCCTGAGGGCTTCCGCGTTGGCGACATTTGGCACATGTAAGGAGCCGCGGGTGTGAGGCCATCGAGCACTGTGCATCAATGGTTGATTCGTCCGACTGAGAGTCTTGTAATAGGAGCGCATTCACCAGCGATGGTGTAGCAACCTGGGGTTTTCATGTGAATGATAATTCGAAAGCGTCGTTTGCAAAGGCTGAGGAAACCTCAAGCAGTGTAAATCAGCTGCTTCCTTGCGCACATATGTGACATGTAGATGGTGAGGTGATAACGTCGGTGGTGGTGTTCAGGGTAGAAAGTACCCCGATTTCTCACCCGCCCCGGCACTTCGAAGAAACCGTGCAGGATTGACCATCGCAGTCGCGCCTTCCAGCGTCGGCACTTGCGCCGCACCTTCCCGAGCGTCTGCTTCGTGCCAGCCTCTGTTCTGGAAGTCGCGACTCCGCGATTCCAGCTTTGGACCTCCACGTACGAGTACATGCGTTAAAGACACTGGAGTGAAGAGGCATTGGACATTGTTCGGCCCGAACTGCCTACCTGGCGGGGTATCACCCAACGATTCTCTCTTCCATGGCAATGTCACCATCGCGTCTCTGGCTCATGACTTCAACCGGTTGAGCCCACTGTCGATGAGGGCGATCGTGTCCTTCGTCCTGACGCAGCCTATTGCCTCGCGCTTCATTCTTCTACTCGTATTGCGGCTGTCCCCGCTTACAATCTTCCGAGCTGGCAAGGCTGGACAACATCGAGATCGTGCGACTTGAGGCGTGAGTGGGCTGCGCCTCGTCCGGTGCAAACCCCTTTCGCTCTTAGGTACACTGCTCCGAGCCGTCCAGCCTTGCGGCTGACCCCATGTGAGTCAAAGTCGCCTGCTTCCCTCACGTACGCGTAATTGAGACATTGCGAGAATCATCGTGCCTTCAACCGGTGCACTTGCCCTATCACTACTAACAAACATGGGAAACATAGCGCTCGTAGGCGTTCGCTGGCTGTACGAAACGAGGATCCGTCGTTGCCGCTCTCCCGAGATCTTCTGGTTCGGGACAAGCTGCTGATCTCCCCTTGCTAACCCAAGAGCCCATCGACAGGGGTGTCATTTGCAGCGGCTGACGCCGAACCGCCAATGGCGACGCGATCCCGGGCGGGCCGCCCATTTCGCCCGCAGCCCATCTTACCCCCTTCAGTCAAGGCTGACTGCTATTGCGCCCCCCGGAGGCGTCCGAGGTAACGCGCATGCCGCCCTGCGCGGAGTAGGCCCTGGCAAGATGGTGGTCATCTGGACGAACACGACCGCACGTGAACGGGGCCTTGCGGCTCCAGGCAGACTGGTGCTTGCAAGTCTCGTCAGTGGCGCAGCTTTGTCTTGAAGCACAAGGCGACAAGGCTGTCCCGAGGTTATTAGATCTCCAGCACAAGACGGCAACTCTTTTACAACACTCGAGGGATTGGGGGCGCATTTCTAGTCTGGCCCATCACGCCGCTTGCGCACAAAGGACCACTCTCACGGCGCGATATGGTCCACGAACCATAGGTAGCAGCGTCGCGCTCGAGAAGCTAGAACGCCGGCAGAGAAACGCGCAACCATGAACACCCAAGTCCAACAAACACAGGCGACAAGAGCCGCGCAGCAAAACACCAACAGAAAATCATGGCAGTCTGGCGGCGCGTCCAGTTTGGAGGTCAAGTCGGCACGGAGCAGCAGCCACTCGCACTGGGCCCCCGAGCCCGGGTTTGAGCACATTGACGGCGACATCAACGGCCGGGGCTATAACGAGACGACTGTCGACGTTATTGCGGTGCCATGCGTCGGAGCCTCGCCGGTCGACACTTGGGCTCGCGACCCGCTGGCCGACGGGTATTTCGAGCTGCCGTCGCCGGCGGAGCTGCGCAACTTCCCGACGGTAAGAGAGCTCGCCGAGGCCACGTCGCTGTCCCCCGCCTTGGACCACAACCTGCCCAAAGCGAGGCACCTCTGGATCCGGCAGGGCATCCGGAAAGAAGTCAGCAAGGCACGGGTCATGCTGTACCGGCACCGGGAGCTGCACGACGGATTCACGCTCGACCAGGCGGCCGATGACCTGCTGCAGCACGTTTCGCGCGTGCGGGCGACCGGCGACAACAAGGCCAAGGCGCGGCCGCTCTTCTTCATCTGCCACAGCATTGGCGGGCTCGTGGCTAAGCAGGCGCTGCTGAAGGCTTGCAAGAGTGAGAATCTCCGGCACATCATGTTTGATTGCCATGGTATCACATTCTTTGGTGAGTCTTTGCGGCTCCTATACCTCCGAATGATCCTGGACAGACTCATTGACTCCTCCAGCAACACCCCACCGCGGCTCCAGCTACATGTCTATGCCCAATCTGCGCGAGAGCATTCAGGAGCTTCTCTACCTGGAAAAGCCCCTCCCCAAGTCTATCACGCGCGATCTGAAGGTTGGGAGTCGGTACCTCACCGACATGCATGACCGGTTCGCCGACATTGCTAGCGAGATGAAGCTGTGGACTTTCTACGAGACGGTCGAGTCGCAGCTGACGGGCCAAGGTGCCAGCGACTTTGACGAGGTGCATTTTACCGCACCCATCGGCTCCATCAAGTCGTGTCTCATCGGGACGAGGGCCGAGCAAGCATTTTCGCTCGAAAGCGACCATGCACACTGCGCCTCCTTTGGCCCAGAGAACCTCCACACGATGCACTCGTTCCTGAGCGACCTCAGAGGCGCCGTCGAGAAGGCCGAGTACCTCAGTTCCAACTTTACGCACACGCCCCTAAGGCTGGGGGAGCACGTCAAGATGGAGATCTTTGGTTTCTACGAGGATACGGGACACGACTGCCTACCGGGCCAGGAGAACCGCCTCTACGCATCTCGGCACTACCTCAAGGAGTTCCTTGAGAAAGGGCCAGAGGAGTGTTTACAGGAACGGCTGCGCGTTATCGCGGCCAAACGCCATCGAAAAGCGGCCAAGGCGCAGAGTAGGCAAGCGCCAGCGGCCCCAGGAGGCTTGGGTATCTTGACCAACGTCCAGGCCTTTGGGCAGAGGATCCTCGGCCAAGGCGGCCCGACGGCTGAGAGTCCTCCGGATGGCGATGGGAAGACGTCGCCCGAAATAGTCGTCACAAGCCACGCCCATCATCGACCGATGATTGAGTCTGCCTCGACTGAACCGATTGCGAGTCCGCCGCTTACTGACGGCGGTCAGACTTCTCCTGGCGGCCTCCCGCTTCCACCAGCTCGGTCAACTTCCGGGGCTCGACGACGGGCTCCGGTAGATGCTGCTTCCGGCCGTGGACCAGTCGCGAGACCGCTATCCGAACCGGACATGTCGAAAGCGGTATCAGGCCAAAAGGAGGAGGACCAGGCGCCTCCGTCGGCACCGGGCTCGGATACGGAGGATCATCCGCATCGACGGCAACAGACCAAACAGCACAGTCGCGACACTGCGCTGGAGGAGATGTCTGCGGGATTTCCACGGCCTGACCCAACCCGGAGGAGGTTTATGTGGATACACGTACCCTTCAACAATCCTCACTGGGTCAAGGTGAGCCCTTCATGGCAACCAATGTCGATTGTGCTGTGTGATGACTGACGAAAACTACGCAGAGCGTTCTAGAAAAGACGGCCGAGAGCCAGCAGCAGGACTTGTCGAAGCTTACGGGAAACGACTCGTGGGCGAAGAGACACATTCCAGGCAGAGGCTCGAATATCCAGGGCTCCTACGTCAAGTCTGGCTTCGCTTGGGTGCCGTCAGAAGTTTGTAAGCGTCAAGTATCATTCCTTTTTGCTGTTGAAATGGGCACTGACAACTTATGCTCTCAGCCTCGCCTCGCCCATCGTCTCTCGGCTCTGGCAACAGTAGCTTGGCTGTCCCCCTCTCATGTCCCAACCACCTGTATTTGTATATGCCGTACCTACACTACGACACGTACCTGAACCTGGTCCACCGGCGGCACATCGTTCAGCGGCGTCGGCATCACGGGCGTGCCAGACCAGTGCCCCGCGATATTGCTGAATCCGAGTCTCTCGAGGCTCGAGTCATGTGGGAGTACCTGGGGCACGATCCTCCTTTGAATGCGCGCAGAACGCTGGACGCTTACGCGTATCCGGCGCTTCGCGACACCTACGCCCGCGACGACGACCAGATGCTGTATAAACTGACCAAGGAAAGGATAGCGGCACCGCTGAAAAAGAAAGCTGGCATGTACAATGTCATCGATTCGGAGAGCCGGCAATCGGTCGTACATACGCCGACGCCGAGCCGACTGGCGTCAATAGGGGACGGGCTCGGGCTCACGAACAACAATGACAACAGCAGCTACGTTGAGGAGAACGAAGAGGAACTCGAGGCCGACATACTGAACGGCAACGTCCTCATGATCGACCAGCTGTGGCTCTGGTCCATTGACACGAGTATGTCGAGAATGCATTTCCCTCGCGTGCGGACTGCTGACCAGACGGCACAGCCACGTTGTTGACCTTTTTCCCCAAACGCGAGTCTCGCCCAACCGAAGGACCGCTCTTCCAGCAGGCCGATCTCCGGAACAGCGTATATAACGAGCTGAACGGCGACCTAGCAGGCCAGTGCGACAACGCGCTGGACCTTGCGGCGTTCGCCGTCCTGCACGCTATCACGGTCCTGCTCGACCGGTCGTCGCATCCAGACCTGGAGATCTTTCGCATCTTTGAAGAGGCCATCGGCACTCTTGTGCGTACCTTCCCGAAACCCTCTGCATTATGCTAGCGCCTGATCTTTGACTGACCTTGCAAATATGGGTTTAGAGCGAGAGGATGACGTCGTCGCTCAAGCGATTTCGCATGCAAACATTTCGGAACCAGATGCAGGATTCCGACTCGGAATCAAATTCTGATTCGGAGAACGATTTCTCCGGGAACAGCAACAGCCCCGAGAGCATCAAGCGGCGGCACCGGCAGGAGCTGGAGCAAGCGGAGCGGGAGAATCGCGAGAACACGTCAGCCATGATGGAGCTGCGCGACATGGACGACGAGCTCATTTCGCTGCGGACCCTGTTCAACGAACAGCAGGCGGTGGCTGAGGCCATGCTGGAGGAATACAGTAGCAGGCCAGAGCTGGTGCGGCAGACGGCCAATGGGCGCAAGTTCCTAACCGAGGCGCTGTCCTGCTTGGATGATTATAAGAGGCAAACGACGGACATGATTGATCGAGTCGAGACAACGCGCAAGGACGTGAGTCTTCCGTCTTCTTCCATTTCGCTCCTGTCTCTGGCCTTTGATGGCATACACTCTTCCTCTCTCTAAGTGCCTGCGCTGACTTGAGAAACAACATCAGTACGAGAAGCTGCAAGAGATGATTCAGCGGCAGGCCCAGGTAGACGAGGTGCGGTGGTCGCGGTTGCAGACGGAGCTGGCCAGCACGCAGAACCTGTCGGTCATGATCTTCACCACATTTACCGTCATCTTCCTGCCCCTGAGCTTCTTCACTAGCCTGTTCGGCATGAACACGGCCGAGTGGAGTGGGGGAGACGACGACGACAACAATTACCCGACTTTAGGCTTCATCGGCGCCATATCCTGTAAGACATCTGACTTTCCCCCTCCCCCTTTTCCCTGTTTCCTGCGTTTCACCTTCAGACAAGCTCTCCAAGACAAAAAGAAGAAAAAGCAAAAGCTGACTACGTCGCTACATGCTAGTGCCCGCCTCCGCCGCTGTGGTCATTCTCTCGCTGATCCTGGCCTTCAGCAGCCGGGTGCAAGGGTTTTTCGCCGCGCTCGGAAAGGCGTACAAGCGGGCGACGCGGGGGTTCAGCGCGCAGGCGGCGCGGCTGGAGCCCCGCAGCCGGCAGGTGGCGACGAGGGAGAGGAAAGCGGCGCTGCGCCGGCAGCAAGGGGAGGAGAGGATGCAGCGCAAGCGCGAGAGGGGCTACGACTTCTGGGAGACGGTGCGCCTCGAGGAGATGGAGGCGCGGCGGCGGGAACGGTACGGAATACCGGAGCTGAACCGGAGGAGGGCTACGCAGAGGCGGCTGGCGGGGAAGGGCACCTGGCGGAAGATGGTGAGGGAGGGGAATTGAAGTGAGTTGACTTGCGGGCGGGTGCTCATGTGTACATGATATGTGCTGCTTGATCTACCGCGAGGGGGGAGCCTGACAGGACAGGCACGTCGTCTTTTTAAGTTAGGTAGCACTCATCTACTATTATCTTGTATATAATCTTGGGCATGTCGTCGCCCTGCGTACGAATCGTAGCGCACGCAGGACCTGCCAGTATGAGTGAGTACCTACCAAACCCACCCAGCTTGATACCAACCCGTCCCTACTCGATACCTGATGTCTAGAAGGATCCGCTGTGCCTCAGCCATACTTGCGTGCGAAGGCCCCTCCCTGCGTATCGAGCGTGGATGGGCGGGTGTTCCAAAAGCCCCCCCACCTGAGAGATCCCGTCGACGTTGGTTACCGTCCATACTAGTCGGCAAAGCCACGCCCCTGATAACCCATTTTGCACCCAAGGCAATCTGTCACGAAGCTTTCGAGGCCTGCGCTCTCTAGGAAAGGGTCAGTTGCTTTGTTATTCACTGCTTTCCACTGCCCCTTCAGCAGACGCCGTCTTGCCCGGCACTGGCATTGGCTACCTATGTAATTGAGGGTTCAACGGGCCGCGGCGCGCCATGGTGGGCTGGCTTCGGGAGCAAGCCAGCCGGCGGCAAACGAGTCGATGGGCATACACTAATAAAAGTGACTCGCAACCCCCGTGCAATATATCGCAAACAAACCGACCCACCCATCCCATCGCGCGCCCGACGCCTTTCCGTTGAGAGGTGGATTTTCCTCTTCGGTCAATCAGACACTCCAGCTTCATAGGTAGGTACTCGTACGAACAAACAAGAAAGGACAGGGCACCCACCGCAGGCGGGCTGCGGCACGCACGCGCGCACACTGGCCGGCTGGCAGGAGAAGCGGGGGATCCAATTGGCCTCTGAAGGAGATGCATGTCCTGTATTCCGCGTCCCTTCGCGTGGCCTGGCCATTGTTGGCGCGAGCGAGCGAGCGCGGCGGCGGCGGCTATAGAAAGTTGATGAACCGTGCTGGCGTTTTCCTGGGTACCTAGGTATGTTGGTAGGCAGGGCCTATTTGTTTGCTACGAGTATGTACGAGAGCCGGGGGTTCTCTTGCTCCGCACGCGCGAGAGAGACGGTAGCACCACGTAAGGATAAAAGTTTGGCTATGAAGTGGGTGGAAAAGGGCCGTGTTGCTGTGTTTTTCTTTTAATCCTTGTTTTATTCCAAATCGGCCAGCACTTGGACCAGGCGGTCGGCCGATTTGACTCGGCGGTGCGAAGAATCCCGACGATGATGAGAGGGGGGGATGGTCGGGAAACGAGCAGCAGCGGCGAGGTCACGGGCCCAGAACATCTGAAGCAACGAGTCCAACATCGCGGCAGGGGTCTGGGCCAAAGGCTGGTCCCCGTTCGGATCTGAGAGCCTGAGAGCAGAGAAGCAGTGCGCAGGGTAAATAGAAAGAGAGAGAGAGAGAGAGAGAGAGAGAGAGAGTGAGAGAGAGAGAGAGAGGTGGGGGGTTCGAATGTGACGGACGTCTCAGGGCGGCGGCTCTCGAAGCGCCGGCCGGCGGTCGGGGCGCCCCCGGGGAGCCGGGATCCTGTTGCGGTCTGTTGCGATTTGGTCAGGGCGGCGGCGCACCCACAGGCCAGGCGGCGTCTCCGGGTTTCCTTTCTATTTTTTTCTTCTTTCTTTCTTTTTGGTTATAATCGGATCCGTGCGCGGGCGGTCACGGCTTGTGGCTTTCGTCTGTGGCCCGCCCATTGGCCAGATCATCCAAGCAGCTTTTCTCACACAAAGGAGGAAAAGACTACGACTATAACTACGAGTACTACGAGTGGCAGGACTAAAAAATGGGCGACGGCGGCTCTCTCCAAGCCCATTCCGGCGGACGAGATAGGCGCCATTGTGCCGGCTTGTTTCATGGGACAAAAACACAGAGGACTACAAAGCAGCAACCCTGACATGGCAAAAGGCGAAGCAGGGAATACCTAAGGACAGGGAAGCAAGAAAGAGGCACCTTAGGGCCTTTCCCATCTTCCCGCAAGGCAAGAGGGGGGGGCGGACAAGAGCCTCCAACACACGGCGTTTCACAGACCGCTGTCGCCCGTCTTGCCGGTCCGCCTGTTGCCCTGCCCGCCGGAAGATGCCGTCGACAACGAGGAGGCAGGCAGGCCTCGCTGCTTCAGCGGCCTCGGCTTGGGAACTAGGCTGTCTCTTCGGTCAGGGAGCCGCATCCCCGTGCCAGCGTGGAAGGAAGACACTTGCTGCTGAAAGCTGTGGGGCGGCCGTCTGGGCGAGTGGATGAGAGTAGGTACCTTACCTTATGGACAAGACGGGTATGTGTGCGGCCTGACCTGGCCTGGCTGGCTGGCTGCGAATGCGGCGCCAACCGGCGTCCACGTAACGTGCGTACTCGTGGTAGGCACACACACACGAGGTGCCCGAGAGATATCCCCCCTTTCTCTTCTTATTATCAGGCCTGTCTCTTGCAGACAAAGGATGGTGAGGATTCTGGTTAGTGCGCAGGCGCCGACCCCGGGGTCCCCCCCCATCTGTCAGCGCGCGCTCTGATTAGCGGAGGAGCCGGCGTCGGCAGGATGGATGCAAGAGGTCTCTGGCCGTAACCGCGCGGGGAGGGAGGCGGCGCCCGGTTCTGAAGGGATCCGAAAGCCTGGAGGTCCGGGGCTCGTAAGCAAGGTTTGACGAGGAGGAGGAGGACCTGGAGATATCCGGACGTGTGGAATAGACGGACTGACAGTAGATTGGGACAACGCATGCCGGTCTTTATATGTTGTGCCGGGCAAGGCGATGAGCGGGCGTGATCGAGGACCAGCGTGTCCCAGAAGAAGAAGCAGTAGAAGAAGCAGAGAAGCGCCAGTCAACGGCGGCCGTTGCAAGGGCGGTCTTGGCGGCTCTGGGAATCGACGAATGGGGTTTGTTGCGTCGACGCCGACTCTGCTAGCCAGGCACGAGAGGCACAAGCTCCCGTCCGTCGTTGGTAAGGTGCGGATAAGCGCGCACAAACAGGCGTGTTTGAGTACTCCGTACTCCGTACAGCGTGGTGAGCAGCAGCAGCAGCAGCAGCAGCAGCAGCGTGCAGGACCTCCCGTGCCTCCGTAGCCTCCTCGATCAGGAGGGCGTGACGGCGCACCGAGTGGAGACGGGCTGCGCGCTTTGTGTTCCGTAGGAGACGTCCGCAGGCCCGAGTCGTCGTGGGAAAATCACGATCAGCATGTTGGAGGTGTTGGCGGCCCCCCCGGTTGGCTGGCGCTCAGGGGTACATATGTACGACGAGCATTTGAAGGCGGTGGTGGTGCTACGCCCACGCCCGCCTACAGTCTCTCGCACCACCCGAACGCCCCACTCGCAGGGCACTGGCAGCGACTTAGAACCACTGTCCACCGCGTTCCCGGGGCCACGGGGGTGTATGACCTCACCCGTCATTTCTTTAGCGCGCATCCATCCTGTCAGAGCCCGGCACTCCAGCGACTTGGACTCCCCACGGCCGGGCGTCGCGGTCCTGCCTGGGGGCGCTGGGGCGCTGCTCTGGCGCTGCCGACCCTCCACTGCTATGGAGCCCTGCTTAGCCCTGCCTTTAGCACCTGGGTGCCCGAGGGAAGGGGGGGGGGAGCCCCGCCTGCCCAGCAGATCTGCCCCCGATGCAGACAGCAGCACGCACCGTGAGTGGCTGCGCGCCAGGCCAACCTTATTTCGATCCCCTCGCGTGCAGCCGGGGTTGAGGTACTCGTAAGAAAAGCCAGCGATCAGATCGAGACACACCCCTTCATTAATTCCCTTCACTACGAGTACCGCTGGCTGTCGCTGTCGGGCGACGACGTCGTCTTCCACTTACCTGCCACGCCTGCGTGCCGGCGTGCCTGCACTGCTGCACACCCCCGGTGCCCCGAGTACGCGTACAAGCTCGTTCCTGCCCGTGCTGCCCTGTGTGCCTACGAGTAGATAGGTACCTGACGTAAGGTACTCGTGCTTGGGCGGCTTAGATTCCTGTACTTACCCTGAACTCCCTTTCAGGGCGTTTCGGCCGCAGTGGCTGCTTGCCGTGCGAGTACCCGTACAGGCACGTGCACCTCCACTGACTTGCTGGGACCTGTGCCTGAGCCGTGCCTTGGCGCACAGCCCTGCAGCCAGTAGACTACCGCGCACGCCGTTCCCCAGAAACCGCCCGCCCGCCGGCACCCTTGACGTCAAAGGTGGCTCCCCCAATCAACCGGCTTTGTGGCCCACGACCCACGTTCCCTTTGCCAAGCGCGCCCCTCTCTCCGGGCTCTGGGACTATCCTACCTGTATGGATCTCTCGTGCTCTCTGCCTCTGCGCGCGCGCGCAAGCCCGCTCACGGCTCTGCGTGAAACGGCACCAGCCCGGGTTCTGCTGGGTTCCTGCGCGGTGGGCGTGCCCCGGGGCCCGTTCACAGCTCAGGTCGCGTACATATTGGTTCTAGGCCCGGCAGTCCGCGATGGCTACTACCTACTTACACCTCCCTCCCCCCCTCCCCCCCCCCTCTCCGTCCCGTCGTGCTTTGAATGTTGATACTGCTGCTGCTCTTGTCTCACTGCTCAGTGTATTAACCATTCCTCTCCCTCCCCCCAAGGCTATTCAGCCGTTTCGTTCGCTATTCCCACAATCTTTTGACCTATACACTGTCTCACCTGACAAACCGCCACCATGAAGGCCACTTTCGTTCTTTCCGCTCTTTCTTTCGCCACCGCCGGCGCGGCCACCGCCACCGACCTCGATCTCGGCTCCATCGTCGACCGGATATCAGGCGCCATGGACAAGCTCGACGACTCGGTCAAGGTCTTCTCCAAGGAGACGGACTGCGTTCAGGACAACGCCCAGAACCTCGTCAACGTCATCCACACCTGCGCCCAGGAGATTCAAAAGTCCGACGGCCTCGGCCTGACCGACGCCACCGACCTGACCGACCTCATCACCACCGTCACCACCAAGGGCCTCGCCCTCAACGTCGACCTGCTGAGCAAGCGCCAGGACTTTGCCATTGTCACCTTCTGCGTCCCCATCCACAAGGTCCTCGTCGACATCCACACTGCCATCACCGTTCTGACCCACTCTATCTGCGGCATCCTGCCCGAGGACGTCGGCAACCTCGCCGACAAGCTGTCCGGCACCCTCATCGAGACCGTCTCCAAGGCCGTCATCAACTTCGCCCCCGGCGAGAACTGCTACGACCACCACTACCCCACCGCCTCCGCCTACGACGGTCCCATGACCACCTTCAAGGCCCTGTCTCCCGCCCAGGACAACTCAAAGTACACCACCTTCTCCGAAATGGCCCCTGCCGCCGCCACCGCCGGTGTCGAGACCTTCAAGGCCCTGTCTCCCGCCCAGGACAACTCCCAGTACACCACCTTCCACGAGGAGAGCTACCACGTCACCGCCCGTGCGTACGCCGCCGCGCCCCCTGTGGCCACTGAGGAGGTCACCACCACCACCACTGACTGCCCCGAGTCTGACTCGTCCGTCGCCGCCGCGTCTCAGGAGACCGCCCCTCCGGCCCCGGCCCCTGTCACCGAGGAGGTCACCACCACCACCACCGACTGCCCCGATACCGACAGCTCTGCCGCCGCTGCCGTCGCCACTGGTGGCGCCGCTGTCTCGTCTCCGGCCTACCCCTCGGCCCCTCAGGTCACCTCGTCTCCATCCGCTCCGGCCCCGGCTCCCGTCACTGAGGAGGTCACCACCACGACCACCGACTGCCCCGAGAGCGACAGCTCTGCCGCCGCCGCCACCGGTGGCTCCTACTCGGCCGCTCCCTCGGCCCCTGCTGCCGCCTCGTCGGCCTACCCTTCGGCCCCCGCCGCCGGCTCTCCTTCCTCGTCCTACCCGGCTGTCGTCACCTCGTCCCCGGCCAGCATGCCCGTCGCCCCGGCCAGCAGCTACCCTGCTGTCCCGTCCATGAGCACCAGCTACGCCGTGCCCGGCAACTCCACTGTCCCCAAGTACGGCGCCGGCCCTACCGCTGGCGGCAGCTACCCCACCGCCTCGACCATCCCCACCACCGCCGGCTCTGCCGCCCACGGCGCCAGCGTCCTCGGCCTGGTTGCCGCCTTTGCCGCCGCCATGCTGATCTAAGTTCGCTCGACTCATGACTTGTGCGTATGTGTGTGTATATATGACGGACCTGGGCTGTGCTCAGCGATAGGAGGTGTGGTGTGTCGATACGTACACGGAAAAGGGTTTCTTTTTCTGGACAAAACCGAAAAACGAGGCTACACATCCTCAAGACCTGCTCGCTCACTCGAAGCGGCAGAGAATGAAGGCACGGGATGTTTTTTGCTGTGTGTGGGAAGGATGTGATGGAGAAGCCTCCTCGAAACCCGGCAACTTCTTTGCATTTCACCCAGGTCATGATGATGGGGGTGTTTCGCCGTGGGCTGGGATACCCGCTTACACCTTTTCTTCTGGGTTTATTCCTCCTTTTATTTTCCATTTTATTTTCTTTATTTCCTCTCCTATTTACTACTTATTTCTTCTTGTATCCAAAATACCACTTTCTTCTATTCTTTACCACATTTTCTACCCTTCGTTCGCGGCAAGCCCGGGCGGGGTCTTCTATTCCCCTCGGCATTCTCCCCTTCTCGCCCGCGCCGGTGCTGCGAACACGAAAGGCCCGTTCCACGACGTGTCTCATTAATACATTTCTCCCACTGTGTAGCCGCCAAAAAGATGTTCTCTTTTCTGTCATGTACTTCTACATACCTCTGATGATGAATGAGCGTGGGTTCTTTTGATTTTAGAAGAGAAAAACCATTTCAGCCGCCTTACACCCCTGACAAGAAACGGCATCCACACATGCACAACTCTCGATTGGATGTACCAAGTAGTCGCCCAGTCTTCGACACCATCTGACCCAGAGTGTGTACTTCTCATTCGCCGTCCTCGGTGCTCTCTTCCCACGGCTGCCACGGCGCCACCCATGCCGTTGGTCTACGAGTATCCCGTATAGTATATTTGAAACCTTCAACTCGTCCGCGTTATGAACCGTAGTCGTCGACAAGTTCTACACGAAGTTATAGCAATGACTCCCCACAAAGAGCAACCTACATTCTTAACAATCAAAGAAGGTTAAACATCCTCAACCCCTCTAACCAACCACCCCTCTTACTTGAGCACACGTCTGACCCACGACCGAACATGGCATCAAGCCACGGACCAGGTCGACAGGACGGATGTGCTGGCCGTCGTGGACGAGGGCGGGTCGCACGGGGGTTCCGTGAAGCTCGGCCAGGGCGAGCAGACCGAGTGGCATCTGCATATTTTTTCCCCCAGCGGCGGAGGGTTTTATGTGGTTAGTATCGAGAGAGCCCAGGGCTATCAGAGAAATGGATCGAAAAAGAAAAAAGACAACAGCTCTATCAACGAGCAAGGGAAGTGTGTGTGTGTGTGGTGTGTGGGGGGGGGGGGGGGGGGAGGGCTTGTCACTCCTCTTTCCCGCTCCAGTGAGAGGTGGAACGAAACGCTGGGACGGGGAGGACAGAAAGCAAAAGAGCAGTCTAGAGAGAGAGAGAAGGTCCTCAACCCCCGTAGGTCAGGACGCTGCTGGGACCGCACGACTTGAGGTAATCGCGGCAGACGGTCTGGGTCTCGCAGGGGCGGCGCTCGCAAGTGGTGGTGGTGGTGGTGGTCGCCGTCGTGTCGGTGCAGGTGCTGCTGCTAGTGGAGGGGCACGGCGGCGGCGTGAAGGTGGGCTGCGGCGAGCAGGTCTTCCAGCAGCTGCGGTTTCCGTCCCTCCCCCCCCCTCCGCGGACGGCCGGGAGGGGGGGAAATGCATGTGTCAGTTCTGTCTGCGCATAGCGTAATGATGTTCCGGCCTTTTCTCTCTCTCTCTCTCTCTCGCCCTCCCCTCCCTCTTGTCTGCGCAGATTTTATCCTGCCACATAGCCCCATCTACTCGTACGAGTTTTTCTCTTTCTCTCCCCTTGCCCGCAGACTCATTGTCTCGGTCTTGAAAGGAAGAAAACAGGGGGGGGGGCAGAGATGGGGGATGGACGATCACTTACCCCCCGTAGGAAATGGTATGCGTGGGGTCGCAAGTCTGGTACAGCGTGGTGCAGGTCTGACCCTCGGGGACGCGGCGGCTCGTGGTCAGCGTGCTCGCCGTCGCGGTGGTCGTCGCCTTGACCGCCCCGGCGAGGAAGAGGGGGAGGGAGGAGACGAGGGCGAGATGCATCGTTTTTTTTTTCTTTTCTCTCTCACTCTCGGGGTTGAGCTTGGTGTACTAGGCGTCGAACTCTCTTGACTAACTTTCTACGGACGACGCGGTTGTGTCGTTTGGGAGCGCGAATTTGTCTGTCCTCGAGGGCCATTCTTATATTCTACAATATTGTTGGGTCGGCTATGGGCGAGGGGCAGAGTACGGAGAGACGAGTTCTTCTGGCTCTGGAAACCGGAGAAGCCTCTTCGCTAAGCAGCACCGCTCTGAGAAGCATCGTGAGACACAGACCGGGGCGCCGCGGACACGACGCGCAACAACAACACGGGCTTACCGAGTGTGAGTTTGACAGCTTCCAGGACGGTAGCCGAACCAGGAGATCTGTCTGTGTGAGGCAGCGCCGGGCCTCGGCCGCTTGGCAAGAGGCGACATGTCTCTCTCGACCTGGGGAGTTCAGTTTGCTTACATGACAAGACTCGAGGGGGGCTGGGCTGGGCCGGGCGAGCGAGCGAGGTCCGGCTTGTGGGAGCACAGCCTCTTTGGGGTGGCGCGTTGAGTGAGATGAGTTTTGATGAAAAAGAGGCTTCGGTTCTGCGTGCTTGCTGCGGGAGGCGCGTCTTGTGCTATATGACAGGCTGCGATGCCCCTCCGGCCGGCTCCGGCTCTGGAGGCTCGAATGTCGGGAATAGCTGCGTTTTGCTATTCCTGGACCGAGTGAGTCTACGAAGGGCTGGCTTTGCGGCTGCGTCGCCAGGCCGGGTGACGAGCAGAGGCACGTCCTATGTGATCGCCGCACGCTTGGAGAGAGCTGACAGGATTAGACCGAGATGGAGGGGGGAAGCGTGGTAGGTCAAGTGAATGCAGGACAGCAATGATGATGATGATGATGATGATGATGATAATACCAGAGGGGTATCTGTATGTGAGAGGTACCTAGCCTCTATTTCCAACCTTATGCCAGGACTACCTATGTACCTTACTTTACCTAAGGTAAGTACAAACTCATGTTGGAAATGACCTTAGGTGCGCTGGAGCTGCGATGCAGATGTCGAGTCGAGAAGACTGATGGGGCAGGAGCTAGGCGCCGGCCACGTTGCCCGCTCCTGCCTCTGCAGAGCCGCACCGATTTCGTCTCGAAATGTATCTGGCGATCGTGCAAACCCTGCCTTCACACAACATCGGCCACTGAGCCACCCAGCCAGCCAGCCGTCTCCTCGACAGCCCAACTCCGCCGCCGCCGCATCTCGACCGTGAGCAAGACGACAAGCGCACAAGGGCGCAAGGGCGCAAGGGCGCAAGGGCACCCGCCAACAAGAAGAGCTCACAGCAGCTTACGAGCGATGATCTTTGTACCCGACAGCGAGGCAGCCTGACTGCGTCCGGCGGTGGCGACCTTGTCGCACAGCAACGTGCCGCTTAGCCGCCTTCGCGCACGAGTACTCCGTACACATACATCCATGAGGAGACGACGGAGAGAGGTAGATCCCGCGCGAGCAATCAGAGCGACAGGGACACAAATTGTGGAGACTCGTCCACGCCGGTCAGCGCCAGCCAGGCCAGGCCAGGCCAGGCCAGGACCGGGCACGCCATATTGCTGTCGCCGGATGCCAAATGGGAGAGTGTCCACTCGACTGAAAGACCGGCAGATCGCTCAGATATGATTACACAACATATGGGCCGGGAGAAAGGTGGGGGGACTTCGCATACCACTCGAGACGAGTCGCAAGACGATGGCAAACAGGACCCGGCTGTGTCGATTGTCTCTGCTTCTTCCAAGCAAGAAATGCCGATCCCCCCCTACAGCGACCAACAGACCCAGCAGGCACGTTGCAGCACGAGTACTCGTATGCCATGCCTGGCGCTGCCATATGTGTACTCGATGACCATCGGCGGTGACTTGGTGCGACTGGCGGGCCACGAGGCAAGGCGGCGCCTGCGCTCCCGATCGCCCTCAATTTGTCTGGTGCTGGCTGTCGACGTCTGGCCGGCAGCCTTGAAACGTGGCGCGGCGTGTGCCGCATGAGAGACACCGTCATCGAAGACAAGGTGTGTCGCCTGTCCATGGCGGCCTTGTGCGCGTGCGCGAATATTGGCCACCTGCCTCTCAGTCAGTCACACCACACGGGCCCTCGGTGCGGCCAGAACCGGCGAGGTGGTGTGAGCGACATGGAAGACTGGGCAGCGGCCGAGCTGGCCGCCGCCCTCGAAGCAGCGTCCCCTTGCGCCGCGCTGTCGGCGGGGAGGGCCGGGCCTCCCAGGCTGACTGGCCGGGCTGAGCTGTCGCGACTAACAATTGGTTACTAACTAGCCAGGGCACATGACCTTGTCAAAGTGGCGGGTAGAACGCGCCGAAGCCTCTGGATTGCCGATGACGAGGCCGCCTACTCGTATGGGAGCTGGCTATTAAGGGGTACCTGGCCCAAGGCTCTCTCAGAGTCTGGAGCAGAACCGCAGCCACGGGCCCTGACCACGCTTGTTCCACGGCCTCCCAACGCGTGGTCTATCCGCTTCGGGAGCGTGCTGCGATGAGATCATGCGCAAACGAGCTGCGGGGGCCTGCTAGCCGGCTGCGCCCGCCGCACTGGGCCAAGCTGGGCCGCTGACGATGACGGATGAGAAGGGCGCCACGCTCGATCAGTCACAGTCTTAGACAGGGGACCCTCGCCCGCCCCGTCTGCCGACGCCAGTGGCCACCGCTGCCTCTCGCCGACCAAGCCTCGACCGGGCCAGGCGCGACACGACTGACATCACCGGCAGCCTAGCCTCTTCATTCGCTACACCGCCCGCAAGGGTTTCGCTTTTCTGGGGACTGACCGGGACGGGACTGCAGCGTTCGATCAACCCGCCACCGCAGCACCCACCGGAGCACCCACGCCTGCTCTTACGTCGAGCTGCATGCTGCGAACTGTGGCCCATCGCCCGTGGGCGGGCCGTGGCCCTGGCGAGCCGTGGATGGAGGGAGCCCGCCGCGCCGCCCACCTTGGACCCTCGCGGGGGGAGGGAGCCCTGCACTGAACCCTTTATGCGTCCGCACGACACTTGGTTATTATCTTCGTGGTAGCCCTCTCTGCCAAGCTCCTGTGAGACATCCACCGACACCTCGTCAGCCCTGATAACTCGTGCTCCTGCACATCACTTTCTCTCCCGCCACGCACCCACTTCCACCAACCCACATCCCCAACATCTCGTCCCCGCCTCTCCCGCAACAGAAGCTCTCTCACGACAAGAGGTGACGACTTATCGGCAGTCCAGGGCCTGCCAGCTCCTCGCGACCAGCAAGCTTCGCCATGCCCTCCCGCACCTCCCGCCATTCTCGCTACGATGACGACCCGTACGTCTTTGACGACCCCTACATGAAGTCGTCGCCGCCCACCAACGCATACGAGTACGTCGGCACGGAAGACGCCCCAAGCTCGCCTCGAAGAGGCCCTTCGAGATCCAAGAGGGACTCGAGAGGGCCTAGTCCGCGTCGGGGACCCAGCCGCTACGACGAGTCTCCGCCGCGACACAGACACTCGTCGTCCCCAAGCCGAAAGTCGCACCACCATCGCCACCACGGCCATAGTCGCAGCTCTCCCGACCACGAACGCAGCCGCGGGTCCCCCGACGACGCACGTGGGCCCAAGTCGCCTACGTCGCCCATATCGCGGAAGCAGAAATACCAGGAGAAATATCACGAGTTTGCCCAGAGACCCGATGTGCAGAAAGCCCAGGCAGCGGGTCGCAAGGGCTTGAATTTCCTGGGCGATGCCGCCGAGGCTTACATGGCCTCGCAGGCACCGCACAACTACGAGCGCGGCAAGGCGGTGGGCGACGCTTTCCCAGCCCCTCGCGAACGGCGTTACGGGGAGGGAGGGCGCGATCGCGACCGTGACCGTGACCACGACCGCGACCATGACCGGGACGATCGCGACCGACGAAGCAGGGGCGGCGGCCGTCGACGGAACGACGACTACTCGCCGTCGCCTTCCCCTTCTCCGTCTCGGAACCGCGGCGGCCGGTCCCGCGATCGGCCCTCCATGAACGGTCGCCACAAGTCGTACAGTGTCTCGCCTTCGAGAGGGCGCGGCTCGAGAGACTCGCCACCTTCTGCCCGTCACCGCAGCCATGGCCCAGACTACAGACGCGACGGCGGCGGCCGATCCCGCGGACGCGACTATTCCACTAGCCGCTCCCCGTCTCCCAACCGGCCCCGGCGCAAGTCGTTCCTGGGTGGATCCAAGGGCGGACTGAGGGCCTCGCTGCTGGAAACTGCCAAAGGGGGCAAGGGCGGCGACGCTCAGCGGTGGCAGATGGCGGCGCGGGCGGCCCTAGAAGCCGGGGGTGCCACTGCGCTTCGGCTCCGCAACCAGCCGGGAAGCTGGACGGGCGACAAGGGTGCCAAGATAGCCACGGCGGCGCTCGGCGCGGCGGCTCTCGATGCATTCATGGACGTGAGTTGAGCCTCCCCTGTCTTGAAATCTTTCCGCAGACCAGGCCGCCCCTTCTGAAGGGGGGTCTTTTGAACTGTTTTTACTGACGAGCGGCGCGATTGTTGAAGAAAGACCCGAGGAAGTCAGGGGACAGCGGCATGAAAGGCATGGCCACCAACGCCATAACGGGAATGCTAGCGACCAAGTTGATGGGATTCAAGGACAGGAAAAAGAACAAGTACTGAGATTGGAAGCGACATTGTACTGCGAAGCGTTTGCTTTGGTTTATTTCATCTTTTACGTTGCTGCGTACGATTCACGAAGGATCTGGAAGACTGGCCGGAGAACGGAGAAGGGATGATTGGTTGGAGGCTGGCCAGAGAAGGACAGAACTAGGTAATGGAGGTGCCGAGGCTGTGTTCCCCGCGCTCTGTCTTGACGACTGCACGATCCGACGAAGCAATGACAAAACTTTCATGGCATACTCGATGGATCTGATCTTCGTGCCAGCGGGTGGGGCTAGTTTGCGCGTTCAGCGTCCTGCGGGTGCGCGTGGCGGCTGCACCGAGGTGTGGTGGTGGGTTTGAGAGACCCGGCGTCCCTGACTGACCGCAGGCAGCCGTGTGCCCACGCCGAATGGATGGGCACGGCCGTCGAAACCAAGATGCGCGGTGACGGTGACGGACGGGATGTACGGAAGTGTGGCTTTGGTGCACACGAGGCGGGGGGAATGGAGTTTCGGGACTGGGCGCCTGGAAGCCTGGCCGAAAATAGCTCGATTCCCAAACCCAGAGACCAGGATGGGCGGCAAAACGCCCACGATGACGAGCTGCGACCCTCGAAGGAATCCCTCGAAGCCTTCCCACACCCCACCTTTCCCCCCCCTCCCCGCTCCCTGCTGCGCAACGGGGGTTTCCCCCAGGGGTCCTTTCCCGTCGGCGTGGCGCGCCACGGCCCCTAACGTTTTGGCGTGTCTCTTCTGCCGCCGCGCGTTTTGTCTGTCTGGACTATTATTGATGTGCAACAACTGATGGCCGGGGCCGGCGCTCAAGCAAACAGAGGGAGTATTCGCCACTCTGCAGGAATAGAAGCGGCTGACGCTCGTACAGGTAACAATAGTAATGGGGAAGATTCTCCGGGGTGCCTGGTGAATAAAAGATGTCTGGGCCTGCCCGCGGTGCCGCGCACGCCACCTTTTTTTTTTTGCCTCGTCTGTTTTGCTTTGATGCAACGCATCTTCACATCTGAGCGGTGTTTCTTGGTCGAATTCGCCCTGCTTCTTTATTGTTTTTTTTTTCCAATTTTATTCTTGTTTCTATTTCCTTTCTGTCTCCGGTCTCGCAACGCCCTTGGCGCCGGGTTCGCCAACAACCACTTTTTGGTCTTTTTTTTTGAGGGGGGATATTATTGGAAGCCAGCACCTCGCCACAGCGCCGGTCGCTGTCGGATCCCCAGCCAGGCCGTCTTTTTCTGCCGCTTTGCGTTGAGCCCAGGAACTTCGATCACTGCGTACACAGAAGAGGGAGGTTTAACAAGGGAAGAGGGGCCAAAGGGGCCGAAGAAAGAAAAAGAGACAAAAAACGCAGGAAAGACGCATCAGATCATGCGCGTGGTGGCCGCGACCGCCGCGGTGGCCGAGCTGCTGCTCCCGGCCCTGGCCCTGGCCCTGGGGGCCCGGGCGGCGGCCGTCGACGGCTCGTGGGGCGGAGGTGCCGCTGCCGTCGCCGCATTCACCGTGGCGCCGCCTCCGTCGTCGTCATCGTCGTCGTCGGCTTACGAGTACACCCCGGACGAGGGCAGCAACAGTGACAACGGCAACGACGATAGCCGAGGCGCCGACACGCCGCAAGCGGTAGTAGCAGCGCCGCCGCCGCCGCCCCCGACGACATCTGCACCGCCGCAGCCGCAGGACCCATCCGCGGCCCGAGAAGGAGAAGGAGAAGAAGAACAGCCAGCCGCCGCCGCTGCCGCCGCTGCTGCCGCCGCCGCCGCCGCTGCTGCCGCGCCGCCCTCCTCCTTGTTCCCGTTTCCCGGCCCCGGGGACGCCGAGACCCTGCGTCTGGAGCTGCACTGCGTGGAGGCGAGGACGGGGGAGCTGGGTTGCGAGGGGAAGCGCCCCCAGGGGTGGGAGGGGGGCTCGGCGCGCTGCGTCGAGGCGGCGCTGCGCATGTGCCGGGCTGGCGTGTCGCAGCGGCACCGGTCGATGCTCAAGGAGGTCCTTGCGGCGCAGGGTTGCGACCCGGACGAGGGGATGATCGCCGACGAGGTGCAGTGCGTTCGCGACCAGGCCTGGAGCCGGGACTGCCGCGTCGACGGCGGCCTCTACCTCCTCCTCGGGGCCGGGGCCGGGGCCGGTGGGGGGTTGATGGGTGGTGGCGGTTCTGGTGGGCAGAAGCCGATGGCGACGAGGGGGGAGGAGGAGGAGGAGGAGGAGGAGTTCGGCGGAGTGGGAGAGGGAGAGGGAGAGTTGAAGAAGAAGAAGAAGAAGGAAAAGAAGAAGAAGGAGAAGAAGAGAAGGAGGCGAGAGAGTGCATCGGCAAGTCGATCGACGCGTGCCCGACGGCCTGGGCCCGCGACCACCGCGACCAGGTCGCCCTGTTCCTCGCCCTCGAGGCCGCCGCCGTCGAGTACTGCGGCGCCCCGGCACTGCGGCCCACCCTCGAGGCGTGCGTCTACGTTCTGGGGTTGATGAGGGGTTGATATTCTCCCCAACTCCCCTATTTTTTCTTGTTGCTTAGCTTACCTCTCTCTATTTGCGGTTTGGGGATGTTTTGGTCGGGTTCGGGGCGTCTTGGGAAGGGCGGTTATCATCAGCATCAAACATCAGCATCGGCATCGGCATCGGCATCGGAATCAGCATCAGCGTTGGCATTACTCGACTTTCTTTTCTCTCGACTTTCGCTCCTCACATGGAGCATGGCCGGCTCCATCGGGCCCTTGCGTCCCGTGCGGGTCGCGTTGTTTCTCTCTCTCTCTCTCTCTCTCTCTCTCTCTCTCTCTCTCTCTCTCCCCCCCTGGCATTCACAGCACACAGCCAGATGGGCGGGATCTTTGCGTTTGTGCGCGAGATATACACCAAACATCGAAACATATAGTCTTCTTTCCTTCCGTCATCCGTGTCTACTTATTCTTCACGGGGGGCTGAACTGGCGGCCGAGGGGTTCAAGATTGTAAATATCATCACATATCTCAGGCACACGACCTTCGACCACCGCTGATCGCACATTGGGCGAGCGCAGAAACTCAATATACCCTTCAGTGACACTACAAACACAAGTCATTCGCGCGATTGGAACATTCTGCTTGTACTTGCGAATCCTGTGCAGCCAGCGCCCTCGGGAACATGGCGACTCATTCCAGGCCGTGTCCTCGCGCTTCGGTCAAGAGTCTGCAGACTCACAGCCATCCCGGAGCCGCAAGCCCAAGATCAGACGGTTTTAGTTGCTATTACACTCAAGCTACCCTCTGCCATTGGGAATTCCAAGCTTCTCTCGATCGCGCCAGCAAGCTCGAGGGACTTGGAAAGCCACCACGCGATCCTGCTCCGTCCCAATCGGGAGGAGGGACAGAGCTCCCACCAACCCAGGCTCGCGCCACGACTGCTCCGGCCACAACCAACACGAGCTCGTGTGGGAGCAGGGAAAAGAAAAAGGGAGCTGACTCGGCGAAGGGTTGAGACCTGCCGGAGCGGCCGGCGAGCTGAGACTCGGGCCCCAGACGCCGGGCCGGAGCGCCCAACTAAGCTGAGCCTAGCGAGATGGGGGGCTGGGACGACGGGCAGCGCGGGAGGAAGCAGGAATCGACTGTGCTGTAACCAACTCTAAAGCAGCTGGCTGGTGGCTGAAGCAACTAGGATCGTCTCGTCCGGAGGCGCACTCGCGTCTTCTCCTTCACCGGGCCGGCAGATTTCGAGTTTGCTTAAAAGTGTATTGCCCGGGGAACCTAGATGAGACGAGACGAGACGCGGTCAGGATCGACTGGTAACAACAGTCGTCGAGTCACTGCAAATCCTGACTGGACCGACCGCAACGTCGAAAATCCCCAGAGCGCGGGCTCACTTTCGTCCGTGTCAGAAAAAGGGCTCTATGCCAACAAAAGGGAATGCTGATCTCATTGCTGCTCGTTCTACCGTCTGACAGTGGATTATATACACCCGGTCCAAAGCACAGGACTCTACTTCCTGGCAACCGCAACAGGCTCCCACGCCGCAATCTTGGACTTGGTGCTGCCAAAGGGGTTAGCGTGCGGCTCACGCCCCGAGGGCCAAAGGCCGAGCGCGGGTGGGCAGACTCACGTGCTGTAAGGGGTGTAGGCACCGCGGGTCATGGTGTAGTTGGGAATGGTCTTGGCGTCGGTGTCCTCCCAGGTGCGGCGCTTGTAGGCCAGCAGGGGGTCCTGCGTCGGGGGCTTGTCGACGGCGTAGGACATCCAGGCGTGCCAGCCGGGCTCGATCTGAGCGCTGTGTGGGAGGGGGTTCTCGTCAGAAGCTGGGCGGGGAGGGGGCGGTTGAGTCGCGGCACGTACGCGTCATAGTAGGTCTCCTTGTAGTCGACCCATCTGGTGCGCACTGGAAGCGAGGAGTCAGCGGTGGGCGTCGTCGCCGGGGAAATCTAAGGCATCGGCCGGACGTACGGGGAAGCTCCTCGTTGTTCTCAAAGTACTTGTTGCCGAAGCGGTCGGTGCCAATCAGAACACCGGCCTTGGTGTCACCTGCAGGGGGATAGTTCCGGTCAGTCGTATGTTCGTGGTCGTCATGTTGTCGGCGTGGGCCGCAGTCCTCGTCGCCGGGAGGGGCTGTCGTCTCATACCGAGGTACTGCGAGTAGGTCAGCGGGGCGGGCTTGAAGGGGACAGAGAGAGGGAGATCAACGTACGTTCATTTGGTGGAAGTAGTCCTAGACGAGGAGAGCATGGCAGGCAAGCGTCAGCGTGTCCGGTTCGGTTCGGTTCGATCCAGGTAGGTCGTCGTCTGGGGCAGGGCAGCGGGCGGCCTGGAGGAGCCGCGTCATATTTGGGGCCGGACGGGCGCAGGACTCACCTTGACGCCGACTCGGCGCAGGTTGCGCAGGGTCCTGCCGATGGTAGACATGGCGGGCGGACGTGTGGGTGAGATGGAGAGGGCGGAGTGGTGGTGGCCGACGGGGCTGCGGCGTCGTGGTCGTCGGCGTGGTCGTCGGCAAGTTCGAGATGGACGCAACTTTGGCCGCAACGAGGCTGCGACGTGTGGGTGCCAATTGCCAATTGGGCGGCATCAATTGGCCCGCCCGATTCGCCCGTCGCAGCTGCCAGGCCGGAGAGGTACAGGCACCTTTGGAGCTTGACTTGCCCTGCGAGGATTCGCTTGAACGGGTGGCCCAGTAAGTACCGCTACTGCCCTATCGCTGGTTGACTGGATGTATTGCGCACGCTGCAAAGGCTGTCAGGGTACATGGCTTCCGTGATCATGGCAAAAAGAGGCCATTCCATATTAGGACTAATCCGAAAGGAAGACGGACGGACTCGTACTCGTAGACGCTCACTGACGCAGGCACGGCAGGCACAGGTCGAGACTCGCGCCTGCCCTGGGCCATCACTTTGAGGACCCTGGACAGACGACGCGAACCGCGCAAAAACTTGAGGCTCCGTAGGATATCGCGATAGTCTCTTCTCTGCGCTCTTCTGGTGGAGCGCTGTGTTCCGCACTTCCTCTGCCCCTTCTCCAAGTCACCGACAAGCTCTCTGCCGACGACCAATCGCAACCGACGACCCATCACCGTCCACGCCCGCCAACACCATGTTCGCGTCGCGCGGCCCCGGTGCCGTCCGGTGCTGCCAAAAGCTGCGTCCCAAACTCAGCACCGCTTCCCGCCCTGTCGCGGGCCCCCGCCATTCCGGCCAGCCTCGCCGTCACTACGCGGTCCCGGCCTCGGCCTCGGCGTCGTCCTCATCCACCTCCTCCGCCGGCATGCTGGCTCCCTTCTCCAACGAGCTGGACCGCATAGCGCCCTCGTTCCGCATTCACGGCTCGCAGATCCACGTCATCCAGACGCCCGCCGAATTCTATGATACCCTCAAGGTCCGTGACCCGACCGCAAGCCGCAGAACAACGGGACCGCTCGACTGATTCCCCGCACACCCTACATAGGCCAGGATAAGGTCGGCCAAGAGGCGCATCTTTCTCTCCACGCTGTACATCGGCAAGACCGAAAAGGATCTGGTAGGTAGCTCCCTTCTCACCACCCAAGACCTCTGCTGACGTGGTCACGCGCTCGGCTGCCTGGCAAAGATTGCCACTCTGCGTGAGGCTTTGCGATCCAATCCCGGGCTGCACCTGAGCATCCTGACCGACGCGCTGCGCGGCACTCGCGAGGCCCCCGACCCGTCGTGCGCGTCCCTGCTCGCGCCCCTGGTCGCCGAGTTCGGGCCTGAACGGGTCGACATTCGCATGTACCACACGCCCAACCTGACGGGTCTGCGCAAGAAGCACATTCCCCGGCGCATCAACGAAGGCTGGGGGCTGCAGCACATGAAGCTCTACGGCATTGACGACGAGATCATTCTGTCCGGGTTCGTCTTGCCCTCCCCTGCCCTGCCCCCTGCGTGGCGCACGCCCATGTTCTTGCTGGCCCTCGCTACCGAAAACTGACATTGGGAAACTCCAGCGCAAACCTCTCGTCCGACTACTTCACCAACCGGCAGGACCGCTACCACCTCTTCGCCTCCAGCCAGGTGACCGACCACTTCTGGCGCATCTTCCAGGGCGTCAGCTCGCTGAGTTTCCGAGTCAGCCCCGCGAGCGGCGAGCCCGCGGGCTTCACGCTGGACTGGCCGAGCTCGAACGCGGCGCCGTCGCCCCTCGCGCAGCCCGAGGGCTACGTCGCGGCCTCGACGCGCCTGCTCGACGGCCTGATCCAGCCACCGCCGCCCATGCCCCAGCCCAAGGCGGCGGCGCCCGCCGACGACGACGGAGGCCCGGCGCCGGACACGACGGTGTACATGCTGGCGCAGCTGTCGCAGCTGATCAGGCCGGACACGTCGACGGAGCTGCCGGCGGTGACGCACGTGCTGCGGACGCTGGCGGCGCCCGAGTACGCGGGCTCGTCGTGGACGTTCACGGCGGGGTACTTCAACCCGGCGCCGTCGCTGACGGGGCTGCTGCTGGCGACGCGGTCGTCGGGCAACACGGTCATCACGGCGTCGCCGCAGGCCAACGGCTTCTACGGGTCCAAGGGCGTGTCGGGCATGCTGCCCGACGCCTACACGTACCTGGCGCGCAGCTTCCTGCGGGCCATCCACCACCAGGGGCGGGGGCGGGGGCAGTCTTCGTCGTCGTCGTCGTCGTCGTCGGCGGCGGACATCACGCTCAAGGAGTGGCGCAAGGGCTCGGTGGGCGAGCCGGAGGGGTGGACGTACCACGCCAAGGGCCTGTGGGTGACGCTGCCGCGGGAGCGGGACCCGTGCATGACCATCATCGGCAGCTCCAACTACACGCGGCGCAGCTACTCGCACGACCTGGAGGCGGGCGCGCTTGTGGTGACGGAGAACGAGCAGTTGCGGCGGCGGCTCGGGCAGGAGCAGCGCTGGCTGCAGGACCACGCGCGCCCCGTGACGCTGGACGACCTGGCCACCAATGAGCGCCGGGTCAGCCTCAAGGTGCGCCTCGCCATGTGGATCGTCACCCTGGTCGGTGGTGCTCTGTAGCGAGTACCGAGCGGGTGGGCTGCGAGAAGGGAAGAGGCGGAAGTGGTGGGAGGGTGGGTGGTTCGCTTGTGTACCAATCATCATAGACAAATAGACGAGAGAGGTCGGCGATCGAAGCGGGGACCGCGATCCGGCGAGACGAGACCCTGGTCGGCGCCTCTCAGCTTGTGGTGGCAACTGACGCAAAAAAAAGTAAAGTTTCGCGATCTGGATCCGACTCCTTACGGACTCACTCTGCTCCCTCGTGGAGAGCCCTGGCGACTCGTGGCTGCGACCCAGGGGCGTTTTTTTCGGGCTGTTGCTGACTGACGATCCTCAGTCCCGATTCGTTACCTGTCTGGCTCACCTTTCTCTTCCCACCACTCGTCAGGCTGATCTAATTAAGAGAGTCCGCCCGAAGAGCCGGGACTTGGCGGCCGCGCGCCACCGCCCGCAGAACCCGGCAAGGCTCCTACCTCGCCACCGTTCCTGCGCAGTCAGCCTCTTTTCGGGGTGAGAAGCAATTGCGCGCCGAAACAGACGCCGCTGACCCATATTGCCACGATATCTTCCCAGCGGGCAATTCGCCACCCGCAAGGCACCGACACTGTTCCCACCACACACGAGCCGGGCGGGTTCCGAGGCCGCGAAACAGGGCAGTGTAAAGACCAGCATGGGCCAAGAGAGGTCGAAACGAGAATGGGGTGAGGGGGACCTCGACGTAGGCAAACAAAAGAGGCGGCAGCCCCGCCAATTTCCATGCCAGTGTCTGCCTTACAACAGGGCCACGACCCGTCCACCGCCGAGTCCGAATTGAAAGCCAGCCTGCTGGGACGAACAGCGCATATCGGTACACTGGCTTTTGCAGACCTCGACACGAAGAGAACAAGAGTTGCTACGGCCGCGGGGAAGCAGTCGCAACTTACAAGGAGAACCGAGGAGAGCCCACAATCCAAAGCAGGCCCTGAGACCATGCGCCTTTCCAGTCTACCGCTCGGCGGCGGCAGCAGCAGCAGCAGCACTGCGCGATCGGTCGCCGCCGTCTGGCTTTTGCTGGGCCTCGTCGGCCCATCTCTCGCCTTTTGGGGTCGCAATGCCTGGCAGTTCACTATGTGAGTCGATGGCTTTCTCCCCTGTTCCTGCCTCTGCCCCTCTCTCTTCTTACGCACGCCGCTGGGCGTCTCCCCCTTTTCAAGAAAGACTTCCGGAAAAAAAAAAAAAAGGGATACCACCTCGCTGACCGGAAAACCCAACCGCCAGATACTCCTGGGATACATCGCGGGCGAGGTGCGACTCGGAGCTCATCTTCGCAGACGAGCAGGGCCACAGCGAGGTCACGTGCCAGGAGCTGTCGCACAAGAACGCGCTGGAGGAGGACGAGCGGATAACGACCCACCTGGACCTCAAGATCAGCAGCCTGGGCAAGGGCTGCACGCTGACGTTCCACAAGCGCGACGACGACGACTGCCAGAAGCCCGGCAGCCAAGCCTACACGGACGACGACGCGGAGACCGTCAGCGGCGGCTTGCTGCCCCATCTCTTCTCGGACCGGCGCGGCCAGTGCCTCGAGTTCGCCCGGAGGTGGCACTACTTCAAGATCGACTGCGGGAACAAGGCGCCCCAGTACCGGCCAAGGGGCCCCCCGTGCCGGCCAAGTGGCCGCGGGCCCGCGCGGTCCCTGCGGAATAAGAAAGCAGTGCTTGTGTGGCCTGGGGCCTTTGAGGGCGGGTGGCGGCACTCGCAGGTTTCATCAAAGGTCGGGCGGGCCTGTGTTTATTTGCATTTGTTTTTATTCTCGTCTTTTGAAAGTCAACTTTGGCTCTGGAGCCCGGGACCCCTCCGGTGTTTTGGGGTTTGGAGGAAGATTCGGTTGCTTTTTTTTTTCGTCTTCGCCACGTCTTCGCCACTTCTGTTTATTCTATTACCTTACCAGTCGTTGGGTGGTATTTATCGGCCGGGGACCTTGTATATTTCTAGTCTTCCTCACCATCACTGATATATATCCGCTACCGGCATGGGCGGGGATGCTGGTGTGTACCTATCGGCTGTCCGTCTTATCCACATTATGTATATATATATATATATATACGATCATCACACAGACAAAGCAAACTTGTGTACTCGTATGTGTGTAGTCAGTCAAAACATATATGGAGGTTAGTCATACGGTACCGATTTACTTTCACGACACAATGCCACAGCAGCAGCTGTATTTGGGTGGCGTGGCCGAAATCCCAATCGAAATCGAAAAACAGTCGGCGAATGCGCTGGTGTTATTGCTTAACCGAGCGAGCGTCTGCCGGAAATAGATACACCGGGGACATCGATGGGCCTCCAGGGCCATGCCTCATTCCTCGTATCGTTTGCGCCACCACCGGAGGCGAAATGCTCTTCCCGGAGAGGAACCATTACGCCGGATTCCTTCCTTGAGTTGCCTGACTCGGCAACTCCTTGTGGGATCATGGAGTCGCGGGTCGACCCTTGTTGGTGCTGAGTGCCGTGATGTTCGGCGACGCAACGCAGAAACGCAGGCTTGTAGAGTTGCCGGGTCAGTCAGGCCTGTAAGAGTGGCGTGAGCAGTCGACCGGACTGCACTGCACTGCATGTATCAGCTCACCTCGTCATGGACATGTGAGAGCCGGGTCCGCGACGCCGAGGCAGCCTGTCTGGTTTCCCAGCCCCGAGGGACTGACAAGAGAGGGCGAACAAGTACAGGTCGACACTGGCCCGCGGGCGCTGGAAACGAGGGCATCACGGCAAATGTACTGCGAAGGCCGAAATCTCTGCAGAGAGAGACTCACACGCCATGCCTTTTCCACTATCGTCCCAGCACAGGGAACCATGACTAGGTAAGCAAGCCTTGACTGAAGCCCGCACATCAACCGGTTCGACTTGGGGCCGTTCGACGAGGAATCGGTACTGCTTTTCAAAAGCTCCCGCCGGGAGAGGAGGAAGCTGGTTCGGAGAAGTAAGAAGGAAATAGGGACCGACCTGAGGGGTGAGTGGCCCTTTTCTTCTTCTTCTTTTTCTCTTTCTTTGACCAGCAAGGGATACCAATCTAAGAAAGGCGTGACGGAGCGCCAGCCCCAAAGCTCCGAGATCGAGAGTGTCGACCCCCGGAGTACCGGAGCTTCTTCTCGACGGCGACAGGCAGTCTATCTGGACTGCAACGAGCGGTTTCGTCAGGGAGTACGATCAAAAAGGTGGCGCGGGCGGTAGATGGGCTTTTGATACCCCCTCACACGCTCCCTCCTTGCCCGAGCTATCACTACGGCGGAAAGAAGCGCGGAGGGAGGGGGGGGGGGGGGGGAGGACAAGCGGCGTGCGCACAGAACACGACAGAGAAGAGAGTGGACACAAGAAGGGCTGGCCGACCCTTCTCGCCGTCTCTGAGGAATGGCTCACGATCGGCCAAAAAGCCATCCAGGGACATGCCGGTACCGGAGAGGACCACTCCCCAGAGAGACCGAGAATGAGTTCAAGCGACGCTGTAGCTCCAGGACTGGCACCAGGCGTCGCGCCGCCGTTCACAAAAGGGCGAGTCCGAGGTTCGAAGGAATGCCATGTTGGACAGGGTCTTAAGGACTCGCAAGTCGGGGTCGGAGTGAGGAAAGGGACGTTGTATCCCTCGAAGACCCTAGAGGACTACGACAGGATGAGACCACCGCTGTGAGGCCAAGCTGGTACCTAGCTACGTCCAACTCGCGACGTAGGCGCAGAGTGTCTGCGTGTGTGATCCGGGGCGGTTCAGCCAGTTTGGGGCAGCTCATGGCACTGGATACTATCTAACTGGGCTTGCACGAGGGTCAATGCGACTTCAATCAGACAGAAAGAGGCCCGGCGGAACTGGCCGGTCCTCGGGAGGCATTGATCTCTAACTACGGTATATCTATATCTGTCCCATTCCAGGGCCAGAATATGCCCGTCGCGTTGGCGTGTGCCGGCATTCATCGTTCTCGAGCGCCAGTCGCGGGCTTCCACTGCGGCACGGACACTACGCACACGCGACAAGGCCCCTTCAGAAAGGACGTGTGTCGAAAGCGCAGCCGGGATCTACGAAGAGCGCCGGGCCGGAGACGATACAGCGCCCGACGACACAGCCCAGTCTCGCCCACAGACCGCTCTGTCCTTCCCCTGCCGCCTGGATATCGTATGTGAAGTGTAGCCGGGAGGGATATCTGGTGAGCGTCCTTGCCGGCGCGTATTGCTGCTACAAATCCCGTGCCACCCACGCCTTGTCTCTACACTTACTTATGCTACGAGGAAATCCGCAGCAATAGCTCTGAGCTGCAGTCGATAACATGGGCCACTAGTGCTTCGACTTATACTGCCACGAACATGATCCAGCAAGGTGGCAGACAGCCACCGGCGTCCAAGCGCTACTGGTGATAGAAGGCCTAACGATAGGCTGGAGCGAAGCCTTGACGCATGGTCTTGCTGAGCTCGGCAGTCATGGCGAGCCATCCCCTGAGCTCTCGGCGGGGGTCTCGCTTGGTTCTGTAGCGGATGGTGATGGAGATGGTGCCTGCTACGAGCAACCGAGCTCGCCAGGACACAGAGTAGATCATTGGGGGGCTTCCCCTTGGGCGATGCCAAAGACCCTACGTCACGTGGCCAAGCTCGCCCCCACACGAAGGCGTCTCACACATTTGTGTCGCTAGAATCGGCGCTGCCACATTGTCGACTGAACAACAATCCACCGCAGACATGATTGGACCGAGCCCTGCAATTGCCGACCTGTTAGGCAAGCGATGGGCCGCCCTCGCATGGCTGCATGACGCAGGGCATCCATGCCATGCCTGACACCCTGCGGCCTGGAATGGAGCAAGGACAGAGGCCACGTACAAAAACTTTTGTTGCGTTGGTTCAGAAGCGTGGGATGTTGCCACCACGGGGGGGCAAGCCGCTATTAATACCACGTGAGGTCTGCAGACAGCGAGGCGATCCATCTCGCCAGCGCTGCCGGTTACGTCAACCGCCTCGTAGCGACTGAGGACTTTTCGCCTTGCACCACCGTGATCATGATCAGATTTCCATCTGATAAGATGGAAGGATTCTTCGGATCCCCGGGACAGAGCCGCGCGCCGCACACCATCCGATGTCGGCCACGTCAAGGAGCAGCAGTGCTGATTCCTTTCAATTCCGCCCAAAAAACAGGCACGTGGCTAAAACCAAGCTCGTTGCTCCAGACGCAACCCTGGAGTTGGTCCGTCTGGCGTACGCCTCTTTGAGGTGACTGTGTCTTCCTGTAGATCATGATTGAAGAGGTCTCCAGAACTGCCGGCAGGTCGGTCGCGGGCGATGGGAGCTGCTCCTGAGCCCCATGTGCGCTGGAGCCGGCTGGCAGGGCTACGAGCGATGCGAATCGACCTCACCGTCGGCACCGTGTGACACGCGAATTTTGACTTTAAGGTGAATGCTAGTCTCCGGCTTGGCAAAGGGACTTTGGGCTCCAATCATGAAAGTGTCGTGTTGAGAACTCCATCCGTGTGCATGAGATGGCAGTCTGGCCCTGTCAGACTGCAAGCTGTGGACTCTCAAAGACTATTTCCGATCTGTGAAACGGGGATTTCAGGGAGGCACGCCGTCAAGCCGGGTAAGACGGCTCAGCGGCCTAGACGCCGCCACCAAGCCCACAGAGGGCGGCGGTGGGTGAGGGGCCTGGTCACCTTGGCCGCGAGTTCACAGACGCAAGGGGTGGTGGACTGGTGGGCGAGGGATGTGGGCTCGGAGACGACGGCTGTGGGCTCGTGGAAGACACGCCAGACGTTGGATCGAGCAGGGTCGGGTTGCCGAGGCCTCGAGGCAGTAAAGCGGCGGGCGGGAGGCCATGGACGCGTAGCTGAGGGGCTGGGGCGGACAGCAGTTCGCTGAGGCCGGCCACGAGTTGCGCGTAGCTCCCGGCGGCGGCAGAGGCGGCATCGTGTGTTGGTGGCGGCGCGGGGGTTGCTCTGCGCAGGAGACGGACGAAAGGAAAAAGGGGCCCAGGCGAGACCAAGACGAGATACTTTGCAGTACCTGAGTTTGCCCCGAGCGGTGATGGCCACGGCGCCCAGGAGCCTGGGTGGCGCTGGAGCGGTACAAGTCGCCCCAGTGGGCTCGTCGAGGTTGGTGCGTTGGGAAAAGGGCGATCACCAGATGGGGCTGCAAAAAAAGGTCGTGCCGACGAGAGAGGGCGAAGTCTTGCAGCGAGACGATGCGAAAGGCCGACGGGGCTCAAAGACAGTACAGAAAGAAAAGCATGGAAGGAAAGGAACAGAGACGAACAGAAAAGAGACAAGAAACGCTGGAAGGCAGCCAGGCCTTCAGTCAGGGACGGCAGGTATTGTAGGTGGGCAGGTACGGCCGAACTGTTTGGTGGTTGCGCCTTCTCTTGTCCAGTTGCAATTCGTCCATCCGCCCGAATGCGGCAGGCGCGATGGCTCAGGTCGCCCATGCCTTGTTATGTTGTCTTGTGCCGTCAACCTTGGCCTCACACACTCCCGCATTGGACTTATCCTGATAAATGAGTCTTACCTAAGTACCTACTGTATTTCAGTACCTCAATGAACCAACCCGATCCATCTGGCTCGACCCATTCTCGAGGCTTCAAGAACTCACCCATCCAACTTCACTCTACAGCCTTCGACAGCTCTCTTGCTCCCCTGGTCCCTTCGCAAAGACCTTCCGGCCGGAAAGAAGGACTCGTTTCGCGGTCACGTCCACTCGACCCGCGCACGTCTTGCTGCTTTGGGCCCATCGGCAGCCACCGGCGCTCCGAGAGCGCCACGCCCCATTTATGTTGCAGGGCTTGCGGCTTATCTGATCGTTTGGGCACCCGTTTTCCCTGGCCTTGTCGCCACTGGCGCTGGAAGAAAAAAACTCACTCGCGGCGCTGCAATGGGTCTCGGTAGATGCGCAATGCAACCCACCTAGCCACGAGGTGCCGGGGCGCCTCAGACAGGCCAACCCGTCGTCGGCCGGCCCGAGTTGGTCCCCGATCCACGGCACCACCAAGCGACAAGTCGCCAGCAACAGCCACGCAGCGAGTACACCGGCACCGCTCGCCAACCGCTCTTCTCTTACCCAGTCTCGTGCACCAAGCCCAACATCAACGGCGCTGCGCTGCCGACCCCATGTTGCGGCTGTCTCTCCTGCCTGTTGCAGAGCGCCGCGAAGGATTCCGCTTGACGGGCGGCACCGACGCCTGAGCCCACTGCGGTCCTCGCACCCATCTAATCAGATTGGAACGGTAGGCCTTTTGGTGGCAAACCTGGATCTTATCTGATGAGACCAACGCCCAGGTACCTCCAAGTATCTCGCCGCCGCCCAAAGGCCCCTTTACGTAAATTTTGCGCAGTGGGTTCTTGCGCAGCGTAGGCGGCGACGAGCGGCGACTGTCCTTCTCGAGCTCGCGCGCGCGCACGCGGTCGGAAAACCAGAGCCAGGCCCCGGAGCTCCAGCAGTAGAAGAAAGCTCCGGACCCCGTTTCCTGTCCAGGGACGTCTTGGCTTCCCCCCTCTTCGATCTGTCCGTCCGGTCCCTCTTTTACTCGTCTGTGCAGTGCGCGTGTTGCTCCTGGCTTATCGTGCACTTACCTCGCAACCACAGAGCTGGCCGGCCCAAGATCCCATAACCCGATCGTTCCATCCTGGATGGTCCGGATAGCCCCCGCGGCCACCAACCATGCGGCTCTCGATTCTCCTGGCGGCCACTCTGGTCCGTCTAGCCGTGTCCATGTCCATCAACGACAAAGACGGAAGAAACAACCTGACGATTCCTTGCCCGAACCCTCTCAATTATCCTTGGGACACCGACGACTACGAGTGCCCGCACAAACACGTCGTCAACGCCCAGGGCGCATGTCTCGATGGCCTCGCCCGCATGCCTGGTCAGAACTATTGCGTCGCTTTGTGCGAGAAACTGACCTCCTGGTTTCCTGGCAAAGAGCAGCCCTTCGACACCTCGTGCGCCGCCAATTCGCCGTGCATGCTCAACTCCGGCACCACCGTCTCGTACGGTAACTCCTA
The DNA here is from genome assembly GCA_006538405.1 of Hansfordia pulvinata. Lineage (NCBI taxonomy): Eukaryota > Fungi > Ascomycota > Sordariomycetes > Xylariales > Hansfordia > Hansfordia pulvinata. Next base: position 2,494,487 of record BJKQ01000007.1, on the reverse strand, counting down.
CGGTACTAACCTCGAACTTACCGTCCCCGGTCCGGCCGACTACGCCGGGAATTTCGACAGCCTAAAAAACCAGATGAAGCACATTCAGAAGTTCCCCCTAAAATGGGTCATGTCGGGAGCAAACTACCAGTACACGGATCAGAGCATGTACGAGACCATGGAGATGCACTATCGCCAGACCAATAGCTCTCAGTACTGCGGGTGAGTCCGGAGGCGAGCGCAATGCGCGCCCAAGCTACCCACGAATGAACCTTGCTGACCAGTGCCCAGCTACTTCACCTTTGTGCCTTACTACATCAGGTAGGTTTTTTCGTACCCTCTCGACGTTCTCGTCTTTGGCGCTGACTTGGCTCGTCTACAGGTCCTGTGGAATCGTCACAACATCTGGTTGGCAAAAGACAAGCCTCTTGTCCAATCCGAAATGGTGGCCCGGCTGGGCGCCCAACTTGGAGAGGGGAAAGTGTCTACAGAACGTGCAGCAGACAACACCCGACGTGTGCGCGTCGTGGCCTCTAGTGATCAACGGCAAATCCCAGGGCCAGGTCTTGTGGGTTAACACTGACTGCGAGGGCGGCGGCTTGCTCCCGATGGAATACCAGGCCGCCATGTATGCGCACAATGGGGTCCATGAAGGGTTTATAAAGCAACACTGGGTGCCCGACAATTCAACAGACTCATCGTCAACCAGCAGCAGCAGTATGGGCAATTTTGGCTCCGATCCTCACGCTATCCCTGGAGGCTCAGGTAGGTACTGCCAGCTGTCTTTAGTCCTGTGCCCAACTGACGCAAATTACAGGTCACTAATGACTTGTTCACACGCCGATACGAGAGAAACGAAACAAGGCCGGTCCGATGCCGGGTCCCATAGACGGCTACGAAAAGGAGAGAAAGCAATAGAGAAAATAGAAGGAGGGCGAAACAGCTACAAAAGGGACAAGGGGAGGAGCACACAGTGGTCTATTAAGCCCAAACCATCGCAGTACATATATCATGCTACGCGGTGGTTTGTTTGGCAGCAACGACAACAAAGTCGACACAACCAGCGGTTGACAGGAAGATGGAAAGGCGTACAAACTCTGATACCCGTGTACTTACATATCTGTTTATATTACCACGCAGGAGCTTTATGGGTGCAGAACCACGGTCAGCACATATATATACAGACCGGTCGGTTTCAATGGTACATATTATCTGGCAGCCGGCCGACGCTTTGGGCATGCGGCCTCGGCAGTCTTCGAATCTTTACTTCAAAATGGCCTTGACCTTGGGCGTCCATCCGATCGGGTACGTTGCCGGTCGTGTTAGCTGACAAGGCCTATCTACATTGCCCACAGACCATGGCGCAAGGAAGGCTATTCCGTTCGCGATGGCTGCATACCCAAGCGCGAACCCTCCATGCTCTAATTGCTGAGTATTCCAGCCGGTCTTAATGACCTCGCTGGAGCAGATATCAAGCAAAGAGTCACGCTCTCGAGTCAACCCTCTCGTCGGCTCCCACACTCACAGAGTAACTCGGTCGACTCAGTTGAAGCACAAGCAGGCCATCTTTTCTAGGCACTCGCCAGTCCTCACGCGTGGAGAGAAGCTTGCTGCATTAGTGTCCTACACAACCTGACTCAGGGTCGAGTCGATCGACTACCCTTTCACCCGCCTTGTCGTCGGCTTACAGACATGCGATGAATGTCTCTTCGTCGAACCTTCGACCGGGCGCGCCCACGTTGTCAGGCACAGATCCGACGCCCAATCCGTGACATGAGACGACACCACTCTCTCGAAAGCTCATCGTGTCGATTCCCAAGTCCACGGCTGCATTTCTTCTCTCGACTCCGAACCGCGCGACGCGTCTTCGCTATGCGCTGCGCACATTCAGGTCCCGCCGCCAACCCGGCCCCCTCAGAACGCACCTTGACTGCCGCGCGCGTCCCAGTCCACCAGTTCTGGGCGCGCGGGCGACCTCAGATACGGACTCCCTGCTGTTGCTGCAGATTCAGGGCCTGCTTCTAGGTACTTCTGCAGCTGCAGCTCTTCAATCTCCACGCGCGTGCGCGCGCCAAACGTCTGCTTAAATCGGGCTGTCGGTGGTGGCCTTGTGGATTGGGAGGGGGGAGGGGGGATGTTACCGGAGATTTTCGACGATACGCCGAACTTCCAAGGTGAGTTAGGTGGTCATGTGCTGCGGAGCGGGAAAGAGCAGCCTAACACCGCCCGAGGCGGCGAGGCTGGACGACTCATGCCGGCGAAAGGGGTGGAAGGGTGAAGAGAATAGGGGGGAAGCCCAGACAAAGCCAGCCCTGAGCTTCCGGCTCCCCGACCCCGACCGCCCGGCGCTCCGTGTCGTTTTGCGCCGCCCAGCGTTCATCCCGGGTCGAACGGTCTTGCCGTGGCAGGGATCATCCTGACGGGGGAGAGGGAGGGGGGTTTTGTTGTCGTCGGCGGTCGGGAAACCGGCGCGCGCGTGCAGATCGCAGATGGTTTACCGGATGGGTGGCGGCCTCGAAGTTGACCGGGACCGGGGCCGCTTGCTCTCCCCTCTCCGGCAGCCGAACCCGACGGGACGATCTCATGGCACACGGCCCCCGGAAACGCCTCGGCGCTCGCCTGGGGGGTCGGTCATGTCCGACGTCCACCACCTTGACCTGGGGCTGCTCCACGGCGGGGCTGTCGTCGCCGTCGTCGTCGTCGTTTACGTTGCGAAGCTGGGCTGCCTGCGGCCAGACCCCCCTGCTGTCGCCCTCCCTGCTCCATGTGTGCTGGTGCGCGCTCCGCCTTCCAGAGTGCTGGTGCCGATCTCCGCCTTGTAGAGTGCCGGTGCGCCTTCAGCAGGTCAAGCAGAAAGGAAGCGGGAGAGGCAGATCGATGGCTCATCATCGTCGAAACCCACGCCCCGTCGCCCGCCGACGCGCACTCGAGTACAATCCAAGCACGGGCCGCATCGGTCACCCGCCATCAGGCAGGCAGGCACGAGGCCAAATGGCTCTGGATCTCTACGAAGCCGCGCGCGGGGGGTGGCGGGGGGGGCTGGTAGGCGCTCACGCGTCTGGCCGAGAGCTCGTCCCCTTCCCCTGGGTGCGGTCCGTCGTCTCAAGTTCTCGGCGCTCCTTTGAGCGGGGTCGTGGGGATTTTGAACCGAGTTCTCCCAGAGATTCCTCTTTCAATTTCTTTCTGACGATTGAATACTTCTACCCGCGCAACGGAACCATATCCCTCGCTCTTCTCCGGGGACTCAGCATGGCACATGTTGCAGAAACAACCTGAATAGTGACCTGTATGTTGCTCGCACAGAGGGAAAGGGGGCGCGACCGGGCGTGAACCGGGAGACGCAGCTGGGCGCAGCCCCGCGACTGCGAGCTACCCATGCAATGCACTGCACACGTCGTTCCCGGGCTTGCGCACTCGACTCGACGGCGCGAGATCTCGTGTTTTTGCTTCTGTACCTACGGTTTGCGCCGTCTGGGCGGGGCTCCGCCAGGTATATCTAATAAGAAAGCATGAAGCATGGGGTGTTGGGGAGAGAGGGGATTGCGGGAACCAGGGCCGCATGGCTCGGGTTGCCGGCCCGTCGAGAAACATGAGACGAAGGCAACCCGCCGCCCCCCCCCCCCCCCCCCTTCTCAAGCCAGACGGCCCCGATCCTTATTCGAGAGGTGTGAGGGAGGCGAACATGGCAACAAGAACAACCCCTCTCGCACCTCGCACCCAGAGCCGAGCAGGAACGAAAAAAGAAGACCGCCGCGCCATGCACACAAAGAAGGGGGGCAGAGAGAGAGAGAGGGGGGGGGGACCCTAAAGGTCGCCGGGGATCACCGGGCTTTCGGGAGCCCAAAGGACCCAAAAAGAAGGCGAGTGGCGAAAAGAAAAAAGCCCGTCTTGGGCGCCTGAAGGATTGATTACGGAGGGCGCCACCACGATCGACAGAGGCGGTGCCCGCCGCTGTACTCGGCTCGTACGAGCAATCCCAGCTCTCGGAGGTGGTATCCCCACTGGGCTGCGTTCCTTCAGGGCTGAAGTTTTCCATTTTTCTTTTCTGCGTGAGGGGGGGGGGGGGGGGGGGGGGGGGGCGGGGGGGCAATTGAGACTTTGCGTTCTCACTGTCAGGTAGTATCGGCAGATGGCAGTATGGTGCAGTGCTCTTCATGCGTCTTCGGGAAGAAATTACCAACTGGCTGGGCGACTCGTGCAAAGACTTCGGAGGAGGGACTTGTAGACAGTTGTCGCCGCGAAATTGGTGCATCGCCACTCACCCGAACGATGGCTCGGTCGGTGGGCGTCGCCACCTCGGCCGAGGCGCGCAATACCGCCCTCCTGGGATCAGGCAGGCAGCGAACCCCCAAAGACGATCTTGCGACCTTTTTTTTCATGTGCATTCAGAGAGAGTAAAGAAAGGAACAGAGACGATGTGGTCAAGTGGGAAGTTGGAGAATCATGAGTTGTTCTATTAGGAGGGGGTTTGAATGTGCAAAGCGGCCCCAAGCTGCTAGAGCTTTGTTCCGAGCCTTCCCCCGGGTATCCTCCCAACGTAAGAAATATCCGCGACGCTGCAAGTAAAGGGAGAGATAGAGAGAGATGGGGGAGAGAAAAGGCTTATGGGGTTTGTCGTTGAAACGCCCTGTTGTCTCCGTCTGTGGGTGCCGGTCTCTCTCTCTCTCTCTCTGTCTCTCTCCCGCTGACGCTTTCGTTTGTACGCCGTGCTCCCGAACCCATGGTAATAGTTTGGTCAACAAGAAAAGGTAGGTCCGTCTTTTCTGCCCACCCAACCCATCCGCCGAAAAAAAAGTGAATAAGTAATGACACAAACCGCTACCAAGTAATAACCACAAATAGAGGTGCAACCCTAATTGATCTTGTCGATCTATTTGAACAAGGAAGTTTATAAAAAGTTTTTTGTACCGCGTTTTTTTCCTCTTCTCGTAATAAGAGAAAAAAGAGGGGGAAGAGGGAGGAGGGGGGAAAACAAAAATCGTCTCTTCTTGAGTTTTGCGATTTTGCTTTCAACAACTTCTCCCTCGTTCCTCAGCCCTGGGTGTTGCCGCCGCCTTGGGCGTTGCCACCACCATTGGCGTTGGGCTGGTCGCGGCCGTAGGGGTCGTCGTGGTTGATGCCGATGCTGATGCTGGGCAGGTTGATGTCCGGGGCGAAGTTGAAGGTGGAGTGGCCGGTGAAGTCGAGGTGGACGCAGTTGCCCTTCTGGCGCAGGGGGACCTTGTGGAACTGCTCGCCGATGATGTTGCAGTGGTAGCCGCTGTAGACGTAGATGTCCTCGTGGTCGCTGTTGGGGGCGAGGGTGATGTTGATGGACTGGAAGCCGGGGGCCTCCCAGGCGGTGGAGCAGCCGAAGGGGCCGACGTAGTCCTGCTTGAGGACCTCTGTGCAGTTGCCGTCCTTGAAGAGGGTCGTGTGGACGCCGGGGAAGGTCTTGCTGTCCTCGGTGCCAAAGAGGGCGTGGGCCGAGCCGGCGAACAGGCCGGGAAGGACGGGGGTGAGGGCAAGGAACTTCATGATGACGGTGGTGATATCAAAGAACGACCAGGTTCTTTTATTTCGTTCTTGTTTGAATTGTCCTTTATGGATATAACCGCGGCTCCGTTGGGGTTTCGGGTTGTTAAGGTTAGCTGAAGGGGGGAAGAGGAGGAGTAGGAGGTTGACGGGCAACAGGTTGAGAGTAGATCAGCTGGTCTGGCGGGTGGCCGTGTCAGGAAAGAGAGAGGGGGGGGGAGGGGGGGCGCGACAGAAGTCTTGAGGGCTGGGTGCCGCCTCTGTTGGTCTTATACGGGAGCCACCAACGGGGCCATGCACCATGTGGCGGGTGTGGCGAGGCTGGCTGGGGCGGTCTCGAAATAACCGTGGGTTGCATGGTTGGGTCGAGATCGCGGAGGTGGCCTTGGAGTGGCAATGGGAAGACTACCTAAGCCGTTCGTGGGCAGACAGACAGGCGGCGGCGGGACTGGGCGAGAGAGAGGAGACGGCGCACAAAGCCAGAAAGGAGAGGAAAGCCGCCACAAGAGGCGGGCCACGGCCGTGTGGCGAGTGGGCCAAGGTTGGCGATGGCCTTGCCACCGCCCGCGACAGTTGGAAGGGGCGGCGTCGTCGTCGTCTTCGTCGTCGTAGGGTACTTGTCGCCGTGATGGAAGCGGAGAGGACGCTTCCGCGGCGTGCGCGGGCATAGGTAGGCGGGTCAGCGGGTCACTTCCGGGTCACCCCCCGCTATGTGGTAGTGGTGGTAGGTGCCCACAGTGCCTAAAGACACCGCACCACCCCAGCCGGGTCCGTACGGGTAGGTACCTCCATCCACCCCGTACCGATATTTACAGGTAAGCGTGCCAAAGTATTGGAAGAAACAGACGTCGCTTCCATTTCTCATCTATCTATGCGGTACTTGCGGAGTACTCCGTCCCGTGCCTCTGTTAGGTAATGAAGCCCGGGATTCTTGTCGCCTCCCTCCGCTGAGCAGGGTTGCGGAATCCCGCACGACCTGGGGACGCATAATCAGCAGGACTTGCTTGGTTGAAAGAAGATTCTCACTGATACCTCTAGTGCCGTGAGTGTAGGTACTCGTGAACGTGTATACTTGGCGACAACGGCAGCCACGACGGACTGATGAATTAGGTTGACAACCTGACAATGTGGCTTCCACTGGTGCAGGTATTAGGTTGTCTGCTGCTTTACAGTGGAGGGCTTCTTGCCTCAAGCGAGCCAGCGAGACCCACAAGTGCACCACGTACCTGATCCGTACCTTACCCACGGTGCCAGTAAGACCTTCGAGGATCACCACCGTACATGAGGTACGACTTACTCGCACATCGTCAGCGGCCGCTCGACGACGAGATTGGCGGGCTTCGAGAACAAAGAGCCCGGAATTCTCCTCCCTTCCTCTCCATTCCCACGCAGAAGAATCTTCTCTTGCTCAGGTCTCAGGGGGGAACGATCTGGCTGTCATTCATGCATATGTAGGCTGGACGGTTTGGGCCCTCGGCGAGCAGGGCTCAGGATTCCCGCCAAGAGAATCCCGCGCTCTCTGCGGTGGCGAACGCGCCCGCCACCGCCGTCTCCTCGAGCAGCCGAGCAGAGTGTGCCGACAGAGCCGTGTGCTGCGCGTTGCACATGGGTCTTCTGCCTGCGTACTTCGAGCGCGGTCGGGTTATAGGGAGTGACATGCACGTTGACTCTATACTCGGTGTTCCCAGTGACTGTCACTTGTTAGTTGAGTCTCACCAGCTATCCGCCTTGGATTGGAGCCCTGCAACTTGAGTTAGCTACTCGTAGTCGGAGCCGCAGTGTCTTGTGCCCCGCCTGCCGTCAGCCGAGAGCAAGAACGAAGCCCTCCGTAGCTGTCAACTCTCACTGACTCTTCTCTGAGTCCCCCTCTTGTCTCTGTTTCTCCATGTCCTCGTGTCTGTCGTGTACTCTGTCTCTCTCTCTCTCTCTGTCTCTTGCACAGGCAAACCTGCTTGATTCTTCGCAACGCAGCACGAGCCCCCTAATCGGTTCGGACGAGAGGCGGCAAGCCCGGTCCTCCAGCCCATCCTTCGCGGAAGCAGCCTTGCCAAGGCCCCATACAGAAAAATAAGCACAACCTCCGGCCGCCAGACCAACGCAGTGGCGGCCGCTGCGAGATGGGGAAAATGGGAGCAGCACCCCGGCGAAGAAGCGGGAAAGATACACAAAGAGAGAGAGTGTGTGTGAGTGTGTGTGTGTGTGTATATGACCCAGAAACCCCACCGTGCCTTTGCGAGGCTCCGAGCCCGGCGCCCGTCGTGCGACTCTGGGCGATGCTGGATACCAAATGCTGATGAGCGCTTGGGTAGACCCTTCCTCATCCTTCTCCCTCCTCTCGCCCCATCATCTACACTGTCTCCCAGTTTTCAGGTAGGTCAGCAGCAGCTGGAAGCATGGGAGTCCTAGCCCCTGCACTTTCGTGCTCTCACAACGGTCGGGCGCTGGTTTATTCGATGGGTTAATCGATGTAATTGATTAAACAATCAAACAATCAACCTCCTGGTCGGCTGGTCATCCGTACTCGTAAGCTCCGCGGTCAAAGAAAGGCGCCACCCTGGGAAACGAGCCGCGTCCGCACTCTCGTCATCACCAGCCGGGAATCGATGGCCACCCGCTTAAAGGCCACAAGAGCCCGCCCCGTCTCGCCACCGAGCAAAAACCAAGGGGGAAGAAGAGGAGAACAAGACAAGAGACTCCAGGGGCTGACATCGCCGCCGCCGCCACCCCGCCGCCGCCCGCCCGCTGCTGCTGCTGCTGCTGCTGCGGTCGCTGCTCCCTCTTCCCCTTCCCCCCGAGAGGCCCACGGCCGCCTCGTGGTGATGGCCCCTCTTCGGTGCTCCTACGGGGAACCCTCTTTGTTTCTCTCCATCTGCTTTCTTTCTTGGTCTTTTTCCGCCCTCTCATCCTCCCTCTGCCAGGGACGACACTACCGGCCGCATTTTCAGTCAGGCCCACAGCCCCGGGTTAAACCCCCCCCCCCCCCCCCCCCCCCCACACACACACACAGACCCGCCTCGGAGCTGATGAGTCCCAAGCGGTAGGCTGGAGGTACCGAGCAGAGGCGGGAATTTAGAGTTTTTTCCCCCCTCGAGCCTTGTGGCGATGGATGCTGATGAGTGGGCGCGGCGAGCGGGTTGGTCCCCGGGCTCTAATGAGAGATGCTGCTCTCCCCGGGGAGACGACAGCGTACGAGCAACCTGTTGTAAACGCCCTCCCTCTTGCTCTCACTCAAGCGGACACCACTCGTATACCAGAGACGCAAAACACATGACCGACAGGTCGCGGCCCGGGTCTCTTGTCAAACGCCCGCCTGCCAGCCCGCCCGTCCCCAGGCGCCCAAACCGCATCGTACACGTCCTCGGGATCAGGCATGCATGTCGCCACTCGCTTTGCTTCGCAAAGCGCAAAGCGGCCACGGACGAGCTACATTTAGGGTGTTGGGTAGGTACCTAAGTGGACTGATTACCGGGGCCTAAAAATCGAGGGATCGCCAAGATGGAAAACAAGGCACGCATACGTGTCATGCGCCGCTCGTTGTGAGCTGCAACTGGCGAACCGGCAAAGCTCTTTGTGGTGGCACAACCGCGGCCAAGAGAGAGGTGTGATGAAGAGATCGCCCCCCCGGCTTTCAGGTTCTCTTTGCACAGACAGGGATTTCAATTATACGGCATCATCTTATCTACCCTGCCTGCCTGCCTGCCTGGTCCCCGGAGGTCGTTCGGCCTCGAGAAGGTATTTAGCTGCGCGCACGGCAAAGCGGCGCTCCTTGTCAGCTCGTCTTCGCCTGCCTACCTGCCTGGTTATACTCGTGAACATCTCACCTCACCCGCTCCTGTGAGTCTCTCTCTCTCTCTTTCCCGGTAAGCCCGCTTCTCGGGCTTGGTAAACCTCTGTGCTGGTGGACTTTCGGCTGTGGCTTCGTCAGACAGGTAGTGGGTGGGGCGGAGCTTCTCACTGACTGGCCCATGATGAGGCAAAAAAGAGACAGTACCGCCCCCCCTCCCCTCCCTCTTCCATGAATCGCCGACCCTGGCTCGAGGTACGTAGGTATGGCGGTGGCCCTACTCTCGCCGCCACCCAATATATTACCAAGGCCAGTCGATGACGGCGACCTGCTTCAAGATCTCTTGGCTGCCGCCCGGCCCCCCGGGGGATGGGGCGGCGCAGCCTTCCCAGTAATCACCCGCGAGTTTGGCCCGGTGCCGCCTTTCCGAGCCCCCCTTGTGTTGTGCCCAAAGCCCCGTGGGCGCATTTGGCTCTTCACGAGCTTGGCATCTCATCCCATGCTTCTTCTGATCACAGGAAACTCACGCCCCACCACCACCACCGGGCAGGGACCAGCTGCCTGCGACGTCGAGCTTGTTGACTCGGGCCGTGCTGAAGCCTCTCCTCACTGACCAGGGGGTAAAACAGCGTGTCAGCGTGTGGGCCGGTTGACGGGTAACGAAAGGAACAGAGACCGTGGATGGTACGACGGGGTGGGAGGGCGGGACAAGCCAAAAACAAAAAAAGAGGGAACGGAAGAAAGAAAGACTCACTCTTGTCTCGCATGGACGCGTTCTGGTCAATGCGGTGCGCCGACTCGTACCACAGCTTCAGGCACCACAGCGCGACCAGCGCGTCCATGACCTTGCGCGGCAGAGCCTCGGTCACGACGAGCCGGTGCTGGTCCTCCTCGTAGTCCTCGAACGCCACCGTGACCATGCCGGCGGCGGCGCCGGAGCTGCCGTCGTCCGCGCCGGCGCCGGAGCTGGAGGAGAAGGAGAGCCGTTTGAGCCAGCTCGACCTCTTGGACTGCTGCTGCTGCTGCTGCTGGTCGACCTGGAGGTGGTCGCCCCCGGCCCCTGGCTCTTGCTGGGTGGAGATAGAAGGTTCCCTCTTCTGCGGCAGCAGGCTCGCGTCGGCCAGCCACTGCAGCCTGCCGTCGTCCATCTTGACCATCTCGAACATGCTGGGGTCGCCGTGGCTGGCCGTCAGGCCCCCGGGCCCGCCGCCGCCGCCGCCTTTCCGGTCCCTCACCAGCCTCGAGGCCTTGACCCTGGCACCCCTTCCCGGCAGCAGGCCGCTCACGCTCCTGGCCCACAGTCTGAGGCCGGCGCCGCCGGCGCCGCTGCCGCCAAAGAGCGTCCGCCTCGACACGCTGCGCATGTCGAAGAACCACTCGCGCGTGCCCATCCAAGGGCCCAGCTGCGTCGTCGCCGAGGTGTAGAAGGGGAAGTTCTGGCTGATGGCCAGGTCGAACAGGTGCCTCGGGCGCTGGCGGGTCTGTTGCTGCTGCTGCTGTCCCTCTGGCGTGGTGGAGGGGCGGCGCGCAGAGGAGGCGAGGTGCTCCACGCGCTCAAAGGTGACGCTCGAGTCGGCGTGGGACAGGGAGGCGACGCCGCGGCTGAGGCGGTAGAGGGGCGGCGACGAAGACGCTGATGAGTCTCTTGCTCCTGCTGCACCTGCCGATGATGATGATGGGGACGGCGACGATAACGCCGCCAGCTCTGGCGGGCCGGTGACGGGGATGGCGCCGCCGCCGTTGCGGCGAGCGTGGATCGTCTGCCCGGCCAGGACCAGCATCGCGGGGCGCAGGACCTCGTCCGGGTCGGCGTCCTCGCGCGCGGCGACGCCGGCAGCGGCGCCGGCGGCGACCTCGTCGTAGGCCGGCAGGACGTCGGGGGCCGGCTCGTCCGGGGCGGCGGCCACGTAGGACGGCGGCGCGTCTGCCTCTGCCTTTGACATTTTCCCGAGGTGTGCGTGGAGTGTGCCAGGTGTGGGCGGGCGGGCGCGCCGAGTCGGGTCGGATTGGGTTGGAAGAAGTACTGGGTTGGCAGGGCTTACGTAAGGGTACCTAACGACTGCAGGTGTGCGAAACACTGCAGATGGTACCAGATAGGTGAGGGATACTTGATGCCGTGCCTTTGGTGATGATGTAGACTTGCAACCAAGTCGGTGGACGAGGCTGTCTATTAGTACACACACGGATACGGAACCACTTCCGCCCTCTCGGGGTTATACTCTGTAATCATAGGACGAACCTTGAGCGATCGGCATGTTTTTCTATAGGTGCTCCGCCCCCCCTCCTCCCTCCAGGCACTCTCCAGTCTGATAACCCCGAGCCCGCTGATCCATTGCTGTTACGCAGGCACTCTCCAGTCTGATAACCCGAGCCCGCTGATCCATTGCTGTTACGCCCGAAGTGGCTTTGCAGCTGGCGGCGATGAATTCAGGGCTGAATCCATAACCACACACAAGTTACTGTCCCAGCCAGTGGCTACCTACCTACCAGTTGCCCAGGTACGCCAGTGACCAAAGTAGAGCAGAGGCTGAGAGCTGGGCTGAATAACGGGGCGTTCTTCTCCACGCTGTCGGCCTGGGCAAAAGGGGAGTTGCGGGCCATGACAAATTAATGAATCCAGCAAGCATGGCATCGCCGCCCAGCTGCAGCCGTTGCGGGTGAGAGAGGGGGCCCCCGGCAGTCGCCGAACACAGCCCCGGCAGCCGGCAGGGGATATCTATTGCACGGGGATAGAGGACGGGAGATCACAGGTCTTGCCGGCGTGGCGTGTGCCGGGCGTGCCGGGCAAACATTCCAAATCAAATCTCCTCTTTTCAGTCTGCTGCGCAATGCTTGGCTGCATACTGCGCAAGTGCCTCGAGTATGAGATGGGACGCTGATGATGTCATCTGCCGGAAAACCCTTGTATTATCTAATAGGGCATCTCCACCCTGCTGGAACTGCCTCTATCCGTACTCGTCCCCCGTGATTCCACCGCCTGCCCCCCAGTGCTAGCAGCAACACAGCAACTCACTGATCACTCCCCATCGTCAAGCAGGACCAGCACGACCTCGCTGTCCGGAACGCGCACCACGACCGACCCGTCGGCGCCGACCGCCACCCGCTCCTCCCGCGGCACGCCGGCGACGTCGTGCCCGTCGCCCCCGTCCACCTTGTCCGCCCACTGCCGCCCGGCCCACGTCACGTTGTGGCTGCCGCCGCACCCCGCGATCTGGTCCTGGCAGTAGTCGTACCCCATCCCCGCCGCCCCCTGCCCCGACCGGAGCCGCTGCACCCGCACCTCGGAACCCGGGTCCTGGCCCGTGGCCATCTTGAACTCGACTCCCGGCCGGCCCGCCTCCACTTCTCCCTCGGTCCCGGCGGGCTTCCAGAACCGCAGGTTCAGCAGCGCCACCTTGCGCAGCCTCTTCGCGCCGTCGTACGCCCCGTACGCCGTCAGCCTATCTCCTCCGCCGCCGCCGCCGCCGCCGCCCTCGACCACCGGCGCCGCCGCCCTGGCCACGCTCGCCCCGCCGAGCACAAAGTCGGCCACGAACGCCGCCGCCGCGAACCCCGCGCGGACCTGGGCTCCCGGTGTGCCCATGTCCGCGGCGCTGGCGTCGGGGACCCAGAGGGTGCGGTTGGCCGAGGGCGAGCCCACCATGTGCGCCACCCGGTCCACGCCCCGCGACAGGCTCTGCAGCGAGAAGTCGGCCAGCCACAGCGCCGCCGCGAACCCGCCCCCGTACGTCGCGTCGCGGCTGCTCAGCGTCGCCGCGCACTCGTCGATCCAGTACGCCAGGCCCGCCTCGTGAGCGGCCTTGATGGCGGGGACGTACGTGTCGTCGAGGCGGGCCGCGATCGCCGATGGGTTCAGCCAGTCTTTTTATTTTGTTCGGGAGCCCGGACGATTAGAAACATGAGTCTCTTATTCCAAGGAAGATAGAAACAAACAAAAAAGGGAGGAGCCAAGGGAGAAGGGGTATTCACCTTTCATGCTGGCCTCGGTCTGGTTGTCGGCCTCGTACTTGGTCTGGTAGTAGTGCTCTGCGACAGAGAGGAGCTGCTTGTTCTTGTCCAAGCCCTTGTCGAGCGCCGTTTTCCTACACGTCAAGGTATGCATAGTCAGCGCAAAAGTGGCTCTCTCGAGGGAAAGAGAGAGGCAGCACCCTGTGAAGAGAAGAAGGGAGAAAAGATAAAAAGAGGGAGGGGGGGGCAAACTCACGCATCCCAGAGGTGCTTCTCCTTGGCCCCCGTGGCCGCGTTGACGCCGGCAAAGATCCGCCTCTCGTCGGCGCCGACCAGCCCCAGCTCCTCGGCGACGGCCGCCTCCGCCTCCTCGGCGAGCCGGACGTAGTCGGCCGCGCTGGTCCCGTTGCCCCCGTTCTTCCTGTTCCACCAGCCCGGCTCGTTGCCCAGCGCGATGCCCCGCACCTCTCCTCCGGCTTGCCGCCGCCGCCGCCGCCGCCCCCCAGCAAGCCGTCCCACGCCCCGCGCATGAACCCGCGCGTCCGCGTCAGGTTCGCCGGGTTCGACATGGGCGCCTGGATCGTCAGGCGGGCCGCGGGGTAGAAGGCCCCGAAGGCCTCGTAGTAGCCCTTGCCGACGCGGAAGGCCGAGCGCGAGTTGGGGTGCGGCTCGCAGACCCGCCCTTCCTCGGGCACCTCGACGCAGCTCGTGACCCCTTCGAACGACGGGTCGACGACGAAGTTGTCCCCGCTCGTGCCGCCCACGCGGATGACGGGCGGCGCCGCCATGCGCGCCGCCATGGACGCCACCAGGCGCCGCGACAAGCCGCTCGCCGCGTAGTTGCCGAACCACGCCGACTCGAAGAAGAAGCCCACAAAGTCGGGCTGCGCCGCGGCGGCGTCCGCCGGTGCGGTGAGAGGGACGTGGATCTCTTGCTGCTGCTGCTGCTTCTGCTGCTGCTGTGCCGCTGCGAGGCTTGTCGTTGCCGTGGAGCCGGCCAGCACGGCGGCGGCTCGGAGGAGAGAGCTGTGCCGCATGGTCGACTATGATTCAAATTGCTTGATTATTGCCTTTTCTCGGCCTTTTGATCTTGGCGTCTGGATGGCTTGTCGAAGACGGCTCACGCATACATCTCGGTGTCGACCGGCGCTGTCGGGGGACGTGATATTTATGTCTCGTCACAGCTCTAAGGGGGGGGAGGGCGGGCTGCAAGGTGGCTCTATTTTCTTCTTCTTTTTTCCCAGTCATTTTCTTTCCTGCACTCCCATTCTCCTCCCGCGTTGGGCTCAAGCGGCTCTCACAAGCTGGGCTGTCCATGCTCTTGCGGATTCGCGGTGGTGCGCGGGCGATACTTTTGGGAAATTTGACGTGCGGCCGCCTGGCGCCCATGCTGGCTGGGATCAGATGTCTTCCCCCTCCCCCTTGCAGAGGCGCAGGGCCATGCATACATCTGCCACCCGACGAATCAAACGCACTTCAGAGACCCCCCGTCAGAGAGAGGAAAGGTAACTGAGGCCTCGGGATGCGCTCGCCGCCAAGCCATCTTCCTGCCCCGCGTTCGGTGTCCCACTCCTCAGCCTTTGATTCTGCTACGAGTCGTTGTGTTTGCGTATGTGTGTGGCCAAGGTTTCGGCACAGCCTTGTTCCTCGCGGGCCCCCTTTTATCCGGCTGCCTAAATCGAGGCTGTCAACCCTCAGCTGACGGCTGCGGCTATCGGTTGCCCAGGGGTGTAATTCGCCGGACGGCTTACTATGAAGACCCTGCCTACGTTGGTCCCCTTTCCGAGTGCGAAATGCCATAGCTGGATAGGCTGTCGGGTTGCGACACGGCCTCACCTGGGACGGGGACGGGTCGCCCGACCGGGAACATCTCTTACTTGGCCGACTTCACCGCGGACTCCTTGCCGAGACTGCAGAGTTGGCCAGCGAGCGATCTCCCCCGGCGGTGCAAGGCTCGTCAGGCAGAAGCCGACACACAGCTCAGCCGCCATTGCGCATCTCGCGGCGTCTCCCACTGTGTCCGTAAAGCTCGTTCCCTTTAAGCGCATATCAATGAACCGGAAAGACTGCAGTGAGCGGCTGAATGGCTCGCGACTTACAGTCCCAGCCTGTCCGTGAGCGGAGATTGTGTCTCCGTCGGAAGTTCTCCGCGCCATTCCCGCCAAGCCCATCGCTGCTCCTCTCTTTACATGCTCAACACCAGTACGAGACTTCTCGACCGACCGGTGATGTGGATGGCCTCTATTCCACAGCGACGCCAGCACGAACGTGTCAGCCGGTCGCAGAGCAAATGTGATGGGCTTTGGTTTTCCTGCTCCTCCATCGCAACCTCCAGCGAGACCGCCCTGATCTGAAACGGAGTGCCGGCTCGCCACAGGACGAGCGATCGAGGCGAAAAGGTGCAGGGCCACCACTTTCAGAGCCCTGGCCTGATAACACACGGCCCAAGGCAGAGGAATGGACTCATTGCTGGACCGAGGCTCTGGCCAGAGTCGACACAGACAACGACTCGGAAATGGCGGTCGCGCTGACATATCCTCTGCAGAGCTCTCGCGACATAGGTAGGTTAGGTATCTGGAAACATGCAAGCAAACCAAATCTAGATGCAGTAGCCCTGACGCCATCAGGCGAGTATCGCACGGCTTAGGGAATTCTTGACTCGAGTGCGCCAGACTATCACGGTTCTTCTTCAGGTCCAGATGTCCCGCATCCGCATTACTCTATGACAAGGGTCCAGGTTTTTTAAGACCTGCCAAATATCTAGCCAATACATTATTCCTTTGTCTCCCTCACTTTGGAGGACGCCAGGCGAGATAGTCGAGGAGTGAAATTCCCTTTCATCCGAGCAGCATGCGCTCCCACTGGAAATGCTCAGACAGCCGCCAATCTCCGTTCGTCTCCAACATGTCGTTATCATCGTCAACAGCGCCCAATGCTGTGTGCCTCGAACGCCAACAGAAACCTCTGGCGTGCATTGCGACACGGCACAATGACACATACCAAACTCAGCTTCGCCCCACGAAATTACAAGAAGAGAAATGCCACACAATAGATAGATACGACCGTGTCTGAGCAGCCGAATACCTCAAGACAGAATGCTGAGGATGAAAGAAACGTAATAGAGAGCTCGATGAGACCGTAAATGCTTCAATAACTCCGTGGCAATGCGTCGTGGCATGTTTGCTGCAAGGCGGTCGCAGCAATCGCCTGTGGTCCGTTTCATTGGCTTTTTTTGTGGATATCCGAACGGTGGTCACTTTTCACTTCGTGGTGGCTGAGCTGTCGTCAAGCAGAGCGCGAACCCGCTCCAACCGGTCCATCGCCCCTTCTAGGCGGCCGATGCGCTCCCTCTTCTCAACATCACGTCGCTCCAGAACTTCGACGCGCTCTTCAAGGCGGGCCCGAGCTCGGCGCTCTTCAGCAACCATCTCGTTGGCCTGTTCAAACAGAGTGGCGCTCAGATCTTCAATTTCTCGGCTCGTGTCGTTCAGTTTGCCCTCGGCGGCTCGTCGCAGCTCTTTTTCCCGGGTGAGGGCAGCCAAGAGGTTCTCCTTTTCGACGCTATCCTTGTCGTCCAGGGCGCCGTCCTGAGGAAGGTGGGAAGACGACTTCGACGCCCTCCCAGCCAGCGGGGAAGACTGCGGAGACGCCGTCAAGTTCGCGACGGATTTGCGGGGGCTCAGCAAGGCAGAAATGCGGCTGGCGCCGGCGCCGAGAAACGAGGAGCGCGGGCTGGTTTCAGGGACGCTTGGCGCGGGCGTATGCGGTCTCTGATTATTCGTCGCGGCGGCGGCAGCAGCAGCAGAGACCGTGGTGTTCGTATTTGTATTCGTATTATTGGAGGACATGGAGGCTGCACGCAGGCGACTGAGCTCATCCTCATAGTCAGCCCAGCGGTCGACGGCGGCAGCCGCCTTCTGATTCAGCAGACGGACCTGTGCCTGCAGGTCCTCAATTTGCTTCTGGGCGTCAAGCAGAGCTTTGTGGGGATCCGAGACGGTGTCGGAGGGGAAGTGGAATCCGCACGAGGGACAGCAGGGGTCGCCTTGCTTGTGGTCGGCAGCGCCGGGCTTTGATCGGGAGGTCATGGTGGCGGATAATCTGGAGGTGGTGGGGATTTTGCTCGGCATTGTCGTCTTGGCGGGCAACGTCATGGTCATTGTCGACGACATGGCCCCGGCCCGAGAGGAAGCCGGGCCGGCGCCTGGTCGAGTTTGGCGTGTGTTGGGAGTTGGAGGTGGTGATGGTGTATGTTTTAGGCGCTGAAAGTAGTAGGGCGAGTGCGGGAAACGGCTGGCCGCGCGAGTTTCCGTCTGCGATTTTGCGCGGCGAATATGGCGCGGTGTATCCCAAGTCGGGAAGCAGGCATGAGGAGGCGATGCAAGGTAAGTCAGGGCCCGGTGAGCGACGAACGCGACTCAATTAGAGGTCAGTAAGCGCCTTCAGTCTTTCCAGCCAAACCAAAGGAGCGTGGTGATTGTTCTCGCATGAATGACTGGTGATGGTGGAGTGGTGGTTGCGGTTGATGGTGGGTGATGATGAGAAGGAACGGTAAGAGGGCGGGCGTCGGTGTCGGCGGACTGACAGGCCTAAACCCCAAGTGACCTTAGCAGGCGTGTTAGGGGCCGTTTGGGGGGGCGCTGCCGAATACGGGGCTGGGGCTGGGTCTGGGTCGAAGAACTTTGGTGTGGGTTGGGTTTGGCATTCTCGATTTGAAGGAGGCAGGTGACTGGAATGTACTAACTTGCGGCAGGCTACGGGGGAAATACCACGACATCGCAGAGTGATGCGGGAGGGGGATTGGATGGCTGGGAAGGCGCAAGGACGTTACGGCTACCTGGCTGGGTAGGTACGGTTACGAATTCTGGAGGGGCCCTTATGCGGGTATCGCGCTGCTGCCCACTATTTGTTTCGGATCTCCTTGAAGCAGGGGACTTGGGGGGCAGGTAGCTCTGAATACGAGTACTTCTCCGCGCGCGCCACTGAGCCCATCGGCTCGTACAGAGACATACCTGGCGGGGCTTCCAGGACTTGGAAGGAGGGTTCTGGGGAGTACTCCATAGAGGTCATGCCTGATCGGGATTAGACCAAGACTCGAATGCCTGCGGGACGCACTACCAGCCCACGCTGCCCCGTCAAGTGCCTGTCACAAAGGCATCCCCTCCGCTGGTAGAGTTGAATGAGATGCAGCTCGAGCAGGTGTACAAATCGCATCATCTATCACCATAACAGTGCGCAGACTCGGATTGAAAGACGAAAGACCAGTCTCTTAATGTCGAGCTGTGATAGTGGGTTGGCAGGGGACTTTGACAGGCATATGGATGAGTGGGGCACTTTCACGACATGTATTCGACCGGTACCTCGTTTCTGCGGTGCGGCATGGAGGACGTCGTGTGACTATCTTGCCCAAGCTTAAATCGCTGCGCCACCGCCCTGGTCATTCTCAACGCCGACGTTGACCTGCCCATACTCTCATCCCTGCCAGCCCCCTCGAGTGCGCAGCATTGCCAATTGATTGGGTCATAACCAGGGGGCTGATCTCACGTCTCGCAGGAAATACACAGTACTCGACCCCGTTGGCCCTTACAACACATTGAGCATGGCAACAGGACCAGGGAGAATGATGCGCATTCTTGCCCCTTCACAGCGAACAAAGACGTTAATATGAGTTGATTCACAGCCTTCGATTTCCCTACATACACCACCGTGTTCGCCGCGACGATGGGGTTTTTCTCAATGCTGCTGAAGCTGTCTCCTGTTGCGACAAGCCAGCAACAATCAGCCCCTCGCTCACTTCTATTTCCCGCGACGGAGTGAACTTCATGCACGCCCCAGGCCGCAAAGCGTGCCATATATAATGTTGATTCGCCGGCCTGTGTCGCGGTGCCGCAGCAACTGCTGCACGAGCGGCCCCGCCAGTCATCCACCCCCTGCGGTTGTCAGGCTTCGGCTCACCGGGTGACACGTGCAGCCGCGACGCGTCCTGAGTTCCAGCTCCCACAAACACCGGCGGGGCAATGTTTCTTTTAGACCAGCACAAGATACGGCGTGTCGAGGCCTCGTCGGATTTCGCCGCCTGTTGTCTTCCTCTTCTCGCTTGCCCCGGCCCAATGCCTCTAGTGGCAGCGCTCAAGCAGGCTATGTCCGTTTCCAACGCGGGGCCAGTCCCAATGCTGGGCTAATCGACCTTAAGCAAGGAGAACCAGCTGATCAGTTGCGAGGTGAGTGTTCCTCGGTAGCATTGACTTTCTAACCATGTCCCGTACGCGGGCATGCTGCAAGACCCATGCATGGAACGATCGGGACTGGGCTTGACAGCAGTTCGCCTGCTCGCCAGGCGCCGAGCTGGCCATGCCAACCCTCCGAGCGAGCGAGGCTCATGCGAACCACTCTCGAAGGGGCGGGGTGTGTCTGTCCAACGACACCGTCGTCGAGGTCGCGCAACGACGCCTAGATCAGAACGGCTTGGCGACCTTGCGGCTCTCGCTCAGGCCCGTCTCCGGGTCCTGGTACTCCTTCCAGCTGACGGGGAACATGGTGTTGCCCGCCTCGCTGGTCGCCATGATAACGCCTAGGTCGTTGCTCGCGGTCGATAGGTAGTAGTTGGCTTGGTCCCCCAATGATATCTATACGGAGTGAGGAAGGTTAACTGTTAAGCTGTTTTATGCTCCAAGTTCCTAGGCGTGTCCGCCTGTGCGGGTCGGGCCAGGGGGAAGAGAGTAGGAATGGGGGGTCGCAATTAAGCCCACTTACCACGTGGGCGCGGACAATGTCGCCGGGACGGAAGCTCTCGTAGATCTTGACGCGGTCCTTCTCGGTGGCCCGGACGTCCTGGACGCGCACGACGCCCTGCCACTCGCCGCCCAGGATGGCGTCGCCGACGGCCAGGATGGCGACGGTGGCCTGGCGCGGCTGGATGCGCGTGACGCGGCACAGGACGACGTTGCCGACCTCGGGCAGGACCTCGCGGCACTGGCTGGCGGATGCGCGCTCGACCGAAACGGCGGGCAGGCGGGCCGGGGTCGGAGCGGCGGGCGTGATCTTGGTCATGCGCTTGGCGGGGCCGGCGGCGGCGGCGGCGACGTTCTCGGGCTGAGCAATGGTGACAGAGCCCAGTAGGGACGAGTAGATGTTGGAGGCGTGGACGTGAGTGCCGGGTCCGGCGACCAGCTTGGACGTCGGGCCTAGCAGCTGGCCGGGGACGGCGACGGTGACGGCGTCGTTGGCCATTGTCGTGCAGGGCCGTGTCGAGACTGTTGGTGGTAGGGGAAGCAGGGCCGCTAGATTGTGGTTTGCGCTATGCGGGGGTTTCTGAGCATGCGCGAGCGTCGATTGTCGTTGGGGTGATGCTGGTCATCAAAGTGAAGAAAAGTCGCCGGCCCAGGTGATGACGGAATGTGGGATGTTCTGGTGGTGGGACGGCAGGGCAGTCTTTTTTTCTGGGCCCCAGGAGCTTGCCGCAGCAAAGGTCAGTCAGTACGTCAGCCTCGAAGATGTGCGGTGGTTGAATGGTGGAACGCCAGCCTAGCTTTGAACCGCTAGCGTGGCTTGACCCTGAAGCTGTACTCGTACACCCGGTAATTGCATCTATCTAAGCTGGCATACTGACAGTTGAGTGCTTGAGATGGCACAGGCACCAGACGACAGCACAGGTCAATCGAACCAATTGGTGTATCCGTCCTATCTGCCCGAGCCGCCGATAAGTATTCGCACAGCCCCGTGGGCTCGGCGCCCGAGAGCCCCGGCATGCGGTGTACTCGTAGTGCATCCTCCTCTAGCCGCAAAGACCAAAGTCGTTCGACGCGGAACTGGCCTGCACCGACGATACCTGGCCCTGTGCCACTGGAAAGGCGTGAAAGGGTCCCTGTGCGGGCATGGAAGTCGTTCGAGCCGGGACCGCGGGTTGCCGGTGCCAACGGGCGCGGAGGCCCACTAAAGAGCAGGCCTGCAGCCACTGAGGGCTCGGGTGTCCCCCCATTCGGCGGTAGCGTCCCAGACGGTAATCACAGGGCTCCGTTTCTCGCGTGGGACAGTGCCCAGCTGGCTTCTGTTCCCCCGTCCGTCGCGGTCGCGTTCGGTCTGGAAATTATTTCCTTGTCGTGGACCGGACTGCCCTCCCTCCACCCAAATCAGGGTCCGGAGGAACCATTATAATACTTCCCCCCTAAATTAAACAGCCCTACTCCTGTCTTAGGCCCTCACTTCCTGGCCTCTTTCCCTCTCTCCCCATCCCTCGCCCATCACCTCCCCGACTTCCTCCCCCCTTCGGCTCACGCGCGCCTGAAGTGAAGCGAAAGTCTCTGGGACCGCCAATCGCACCACCGCCACCATGGCCTCGTCCAAGAAGTCCGGAGGCGGCCCCTCCAGCCCCAGCCCCAAGTCTGCCGGCGGCAACAAGCCCAGCGCCGTCAGCAGCCGCAGCAGCTCCGCCCCGGCCGCCAAGGGCAGCTGCTGCAGCATCACGCGCGTCCTCATGTGGCTCGGCATCGTCGTCGGCCTGCTGGCCCCCGTCTTCTACGTGCTCGAGCAGAACCTCGACCGCTTCTACGTCTTCGACAAGGACCACCTGCACGACGTGTCGAAGCGCGCCGTCGCCGCCCACGGCAAGAACACCACGGCCGTCGTGGCCCAGGTCGTCAACGAGCTGCGCGCGGCGCATCCCGAGCACGTCAACATCCGCAGCCACGAGCTGCCGGAGGAGTGGATGTTCAACAACGCCGGCGGCGCCATGGGCGGCATGTACCTCATCCACGCCAGCATCACCGAGTACGTCATCATCTTCGGCACGGCCGTCGGCACCGAGGGCCACACCGGCCGCCACACCGCCGACGACTACTTCAACATCCTCGCCGGCGAGCAGTGGGCCTACGTCCCCGGCCAGTTCGAACCCGAGGTCTACCCCGCCGGCACCGTCCACCACCTGCGCCGCGGCGACGTCAAGCAGTACCGCATGCCCGAGATGTGCTTCGCCCTCGAGTACGCCCGCGGCTGGATCCCCCCCATGCTCTTCTTCGGCTATGCCGACGGCCTCAGCTCCACCCTCGACCTGCCCACCCTCTGGCGCACCACCTTCATCACCGGTCGCGAGATGATTGGCAACCTGCTCCAGCTGAAGCTTTGAGCTGCGCGGCTGTCAGCGCACGACTTACTGGTCGGCCGGGAAGTGGGCGGCTTGCACACAGCCCCCCGGTCGTGTATAATAAGATAGACTTTTGATGTACAATACGTCCGCGCGGGTGGCGAAACGGGTTCGAAAGGGACCCAGTGATGTCTCGCGGTTGCTGGTATTCCTCGGGCCGCGAAGCGGAAGCGGCCGGGGATCGCGTGACACCGAAAGCAGGAGACTACATAGACGGTCATGGCATCATGCAGGCATCTTGAATCTATCTTGCATAATGGAGAACAATTCTTCAAGATTACCTCACTGATGTTACGTCTGACGGTGACCATGCTCATTGCACAACCAACGAATAAAAGTAGGGCATGGGAGAGGACAAGATAAACCCCCGAGAACTGCCGCACGCCTTGGCACATAGTCATGAGAAAATTGGCGACGCTATCAAATGTAGCGAGCGGCTGCCTCAGTTCCGCCTCCTACTCGACGCCGGACTGCTGCGTGTGCCTCCGCTCCTGGCCTGATCTGGCGCCACTCGCCTCTCTATAGTTCCCTGGTGCTCCTTAATGCGCGGTCATGCTACTTTGCTTTGAAGCTGGCAAGACTTTTGCGATTCCAGTCTGAGAGGTTTGCAGTAGGACTTGGGATCATGTATAGTGAGAGAGAACAAACCGGGGGGACAAGAGAAGGAGGCAATCGACGGTAGAAAAGCGCCCTGTTCTCCGCATCAACTAGAACCCATCCTCGCTTTCTTTCCCATGAAAAGGCCAGTCGAGATCACTCTCGACATCTTTATTCTTCTCACATGCCACCAGTGCCCGGCGCAACAACTTATGTAGTTCGCTTCCAGCCCGATGACCGGAGACAAGGTGCGAGGGTCCTGTTCGGGTTCAGAGGGTTGTATCAGCTGGGCTATGATATCTGCACCCGCCCTGAAGCCCGCGCGCTTACCTTGACGTTCTCAAGACCCACGGCTCAGAGAAGCCTGACTGGCGGGACGATGTGTGACTGCATCAATGACACAAGGCGACACCATATCCCGAATCGTGCTCTCGACAAGCACAAGAAGGGTTTCGAGAGCAAGTTACGAGAAGGAACATGAGTACTGAAAGAAAGCACCCGTCTTCTTCCAGTCAGTGGTGGTTGTTCCAGTTAGTGTGTATATGATGCCGCCGATCGCCTGTCAAGGGCAGCCACCTGAAAAGGCGCTGGCTGCAGTGAGTAATAATCATCATAGGCTCCAGGCCGTTTCCGCTCGGGCAGCCATACTTCTGCCAACTACAATGTCGCCCCGGTTCAGAAAAAAAAAAAGGGGGGGGAGGGGGCTGGAGGACAAGAGATCCCACTGGCAACGGTAACGCGGCAACGGCCACGCGGAAACGGTAGGGAACAAGGTCATGGCAACCCATCCATCCCGTAAACGCCCGGACGGTAAACCCACACACATCTGTACCTACCTACGAGTACATGTAGAGTGTTGTCAGCTACCGAGGTAGCTGCAGTACTGGACTGCCAGATTGCGAGCACTGATGACGAAGAAGGGAGCTCCATAGCGCGTCGACATCTCGTGACCACCTACTCGTACAGCATCCGTGGACCAGTTGTTTACTGTACGGGTGAGCAGTCGCCGCCTGTATCTGCTTGTGTGCTTTTATGAAGAGGAAGAGGAGGAGGAGGGTGAAGAAGAAGCAGGCATCGTAACCTGCCTGCCTACCTATCTACGGGCTCAATACGGAGCAGCCACCAGTATCGTCGGAGTCGACGTGCCTACCTACTCACTACCTTACGGCGCGGGGGGGGGGGGGGGGGGGGTTGGTTTGAGAACGATGATGGTGGTCAATCCGCGCCTTAAAATTCCGGTCCTGCGAAAGAAGCTAACTGACTTCTCACATTTAAATAGACTGTGCAGGGCTCAAATTTCTTTTCTAGCCTGCTAACCCTTACCTGCATTTTTACCTGCACCGCCTCTAGAATCAGAACCATTTGCCCAATAACACCACCACCACCACCACTACCACTCTGCCCCCTCTGCTTTACCAGGGGGGACTTATCATTCTGCATATAATAGAATTGTTTCCAGATTCCTGGTGTGGAAGACCAGCTAAATGGCCCTTATTTGACCACTCTTTAAAGTACTAAGTAGTGCCTTCCTTTGACCAATGATATTCATGATTTTTAGCACTGAAAATCAATTCAATATAAAAGCAAGCATTATAATGGTTTTCAAATATGAAAGAAGTAAGTTACGAGTAGCTTCTTTCATTGGACTGTATTTTTACCACGTTTTAAGCCCCTGAAAACGGTCACTATAATCGTTTTTGAATCCCTCCTCTTCCCCCCCCCCCCCCCCCCCCCAACACGCGTGTAGTACCTTTCTCTACTTCCAACCTTAAGCACCCAAGGTGGGTGTGTACGGGTAGGTAGATAAAGTACCTGCCCATCTTATTGAAATTAGGTATCTTTTAGCTGTACAGCCAATCAAGAGGGGCGCTGGGCCTCGGCGTCAACCCCGAAAGTCTGTCCCTCCCACGTCCACGAGTCCTCGCTCGTACGAGCGGTCCGATCCAGTCCGTCCTTGCGAGTACATCGGTGACCGGGCAGCCCTTTTTGTTCGTGTACGGGTATCCGTCCGTATTGGCTTGGTTTACGAGAGGTTGTGTACGAGACAGGCTGGAGTATCGTAAAAGCAGGGATAGGATGATGATGATGATGATGACATACCTTACATACGAGTAGACGCCTCGCAAGTACGGGGCGAAGTGGGTTGGTGTTCGTGCATGCATGGATCTGTGAGTGTGTGTGGTGTGTGTGTGTGGGCTGCGGTGGGAAATCGAGAGGTCGACGAGCCAACCAACCAGTCAGAAGAGCCCGACGGGCCCAAGACCGACAGGTCCCACTTGACTACTACGGGTAGTAGGAGGCCCGAGTAGAGTACCTAGCCATCACACGTACCTGGCTTGCGTGCATGCGTACAGTAGCTTGGGTTTCTGAACCACACGTCTCTCTCTCTCTCTCTCTCTCTCTCTCCCTCTCTCTCTCCCTTCTTTATCAAGGGAATCCTCCCACCTCGCCCCTCGGACCCTTGTCGTTCAGCCCTCATCCCCCTTCTTTTCGCAACATACCTCATTACCTACCTACCTGCCTGCTTTCTTTGCTTCTTCAACAACCAGGTGCTCGTACGCAGCTGGCCTGCCCAGCACCCGTGCCGGCGATTCGACATCACACGCCCCACGACGGCCAGGACGCGTCTCTCCCAAGCTCAAGACGACCTGGAAGCCGAATAGAGAGAGTCGGAACAGCACCCCTCGACAACGGAACGACAAGGGAAAAGCCTGCAAACCCCCAACCATCCTCCCTCCCACACGAGAAACCGCGCCCACAGTCAACCTGTTGCTACGCCTCCTCGATCCACGCAAACCGCCCTGGCACCCCCAGCTACACGCGACCCGAGACTTCCGACAAGCACCCCTCGAGAGACATCTGCACACTTCACGGGACAACATGGAAACAAGGCGCGCGATACAGTGCATCATGGTGGTATTCTCCAAAGGCGTACCCATCTGACCATTCGTGTATCTCTTCGAGTCCAGAGGAAAAGGAAAAAGAAAAGAAAAAACCAGAAAACTAATAGAGGGAGAGGATGCTCTGAGCAAAGCTTCTTTTTTGTCTCTTTTTTCTCTCTCTTTCTTGCCCTCATTCTCGCCGAAAAGAGAAGCCACCCGCTCAAAATGAATAAGGGTATCTTAATAAGAGATGGAGAATCAGAAGGGGAAAGTGGAAATGAACACCAGTGAGGCAAGACCAAGCCCTTGGTCCCCCCAGCCAGAAAAGCATCTTGCAATGACTTGAACAAGAGCAAAGTCGTCCAAAGGGCAAGTCCAACGCCAGACCAGCCGACGCGGAACACACCGGTTCTCGATCCTCCCCTACCAAGAAGTGGCAGCGAGACTGCTGCGCATTGCTGATCCAAGCCTATAGCTAGAGTATGAGGTAGCACAGACACTTCTATAGGGGGAAATCTCTCCAAGCAAAAGAAAATAAAAAAAATATGTACAGCCACCATCCCGTCCCAGCACCCTCACGCTCGCACACGATCCATCTTCATACGGTGTCAGCAGTGGAATATTCGAAGCAGGAGTCGCTCTGCTCATGCCGAACCTCGCTCGAACCGAGCCGGCAGGCCCCGAACACCCCTGGACCTCGCGGCCTCTTCAAACTGCAAAGGCACCTCGTTATTACCACCCAGAGGTTGTGCCGAGCCGGGCAGTGGGAACCAAGAAACCCAAGGTGGTTGTATAGGGCCGGGACCAGATCATGGCCACTAGTAGCCAGGGTTCATGGCTATCCCATGCGGATCGAAGCCACCATCAGGCTGCCCATCCCCTAGGGCCGGGAACCCACCGCCGTGCGCCGGATGAGCGCCAGCAGCGTCTATCGGGCTGATGGCTGGATGAACGCCAGCAGCGTCTATCGGGCTGATGGCTGGATGAACGCCAGCAGCGTCTGTCGGGCTGATAGCCGGGTGAACGCCAGGGGCGTCCATCGGGCTGATGGCTGGTTGGGCCATGTGTGAGAAGTGGTCCTCCATGACGGCTGGAGGTGGCGGCGCCACTGGAGCCATGTGCGGCGGGAAGCCCGGGGGCAGCGGCGGCGGCGGCTGCAGCGACAGGCCGGAGCGATGCGCCGGGTGAGCCGTGTCAGGGCTCATGGCGTCGAGCTCAGGGACCATGTTCGCATATCCCTGGGTCCGGACGAAGTCGCCGTACTGCGCGGCTATCATGCTTGGATCGCGCCCCATCCCGACCAGTATCTGGTCATACCTCTCTGCAGATTCTACAACAAAGCGCTTGGCTTCGTTGCCGACCCATCCCTCGATGTTGGCGTCGCCGCAGCTGGCATGGTTCACGAGTTGCTCCCGGACTCGCGTCGCCTCGTCCAGCAGTCTGTCATACTCGGCGCGCAAAGCCCTGTTCTGGCTTTCCAGGCTTCCCTTGGTCCCTTCGAGATCGGATACCCACTCCTTCTTCTTCTGCCGGCACTTGGTCGCTGCCACGCGGTTCCTCTCCAGGAACCGAACGCGTTTCGGACTGCTCTCTTCCTCGTCCCCGTCCAGGTCCTCATCATCGTCTTCGCCATCCTCCTCGTCCTCGCCTCTGACCTCGTCTCTGGTGGCCGGCGCCTTCTCCGCGGCCTTCTTGCGCCCCGGTGGTCGAGGTCTAGATGAGGACGTCCCGCGCCGAGAGGAGAAGGCCGGCGCCGCTCTTTGCGCGCGCGTGTGCTGGGATACAGTCGTGGGGGCCCCTTCGGTTTTCGGCGTCGTCGCCTGCTGGGACGACAACGAATCGGGCGTCGTGGATGAGCCGCTGGAGAGGTCTGGCGGCGTTTCTACCTTAATGTTCGCGCGTCGGAAAGAGGAGCCCAGGAGTTCTTGGGTCTCTAACGAGCCATGGCTGGCGACAGGCTTCGTGGGCGGGTACAGCATCATGCTTGTGTGTCTGTTGGTCTTCGCCTCGTCGTCATTCGAGCCCGCCGGCATGGAGGGGTGGGGTGGTTGCCCATGGTCCGCCGGGTTGAAACGGGCGGCATCTTCGAACATGCTGTACTCGGCTGTGTCATCGACCGGAACACCATAGCTGAAGAAGTTGGTGGCCATGGCGAGGCCCTCGGAAGTGGGCCAGGTGCTGTTCGGCCCAGGCAAGTCTTGCTGTTCGGCCCAGGCAGGTCTTGATCGGATGGCTCGCTGTGGGGAGTTGCAGACTTTGGTCTGGGCGGCTATCGGGCGGTGCGCGTTGGCTGTCGCATCGAACCCCTCAGCAGGTATTGTTTTCAGGGAAGCAGGCAAACGTCTGGTGGGGTGACAAGAGCGGGATAAGTCATCAGGGCGGCGAGGCCTGCTTAAGGCTTTGCAGCTATTCCCGCCTGCGAGCTGGAGAGGCCGTGGTCGAAACTCGTGTTTGGTTTTTGGCCTTCTCTCGCAACACGCTTGAAGCTTTACTAATGGAGCCAGGGCTTGCCGGTTCACGACTCAGGATGCCCGTCACACATCGACCAAATGGCTGCCAAGGGGTGCGCGGGGTTGGGGCACAAAGCGAGAACAGGGTTGAGGGGGGGGGGGGGGGGGGGGGGGGGCTACTGCACGACGAGGACCGCTCCCGGCTGCGCCTGCGTCTGCCGCAGCTGTATTGCTTGCCCGGGACGGTATCTTGAGTAGCCGCGGCCGAGGGCGGAGGCCGTCGCACTGGTTGCGTTTCCTGGATGCGGGCGGGCCAGCTAGACTTTGGCTGGAAAGTTAAGCTTCGAAATGGCAGGGTCAGGGCGTGTCTTTGGTCGTCGTGGGGCCTTGCAGGGATGGATGCTTGCTGAATCTCTTGGTGGCTTGCTTCTGTGGCCTGACTTCTTCTGGCTTGACTTTTGCAGTGCCTGAGGGCCGGCAGCAAGCGCAGGGATACCGCTCTCTAAGCAGACTGGCCAGTTGCGTGCCAAAGCCAGACGAGAAGCCCAACAAGCAACAGGGCGGACTGCGGTAGGAGGAAGTGCGATGGGTCCGGACACACTTGTGGACGGCTGCCGGGCGCTGCAGTCGAGACGGCACGCTGTTGCTCTACCCGCTGGGCGCCGTGCTGTCAGTAGGGGCGATTGCCAGGAAATCGCCACGGTTTCCCTATCGTGCAGACGGGACGAGATGACACACACCAGCTGCAGAGCAGCCCACTGCTGGCGTGCGCGTGTGAACGGGGGTCCCCCAGGGTGAGCAGGCAAGCTCGACGGCGTTGCGAGGCTGACTTCAGAGACAACGTGGAAGCGCCTCTAGCCAGGAGACGGGGGCTGCCGAAGGCATACGTTGTTACCGGGCGGTGTTCGAGCCGTGGTCACTTTTGTGTCGAGGGTCCAGCCAGGCTGTCAGCTATGGAGGCCAGAGAATCGGCCCTTCTGGACGATAACCTTTCAACAGTCCAACAAATCCAGGGTCCCAGGTCTGCAGCAGAGTTCCGGGGCTGCTACAAGGGCAACGCAAATGGCGACCAGGACGACGGGCAAAGTTCCAGTGGGCCCTCACTTGCCAAGAAGTGTCGACGACTTGGGATTGGGGGACGCGGTCGAAAACCAAACCAGAGCGTTCGGGCTGGCAGGTGGGTGGGGATCACACTGGGGGAGCGACCCAGCAACAACTTGGGCGGAAAACAGACAGGAAGGTCAAAATTGTCCACAGGCAGGCAGGCGAGCCAGAAGAACGGGTGTTTTCTCCCCGGGGGATTTTATTTGCGATCCTGCCCGGAGAGACGACGACATAGGGCACACGGACGCCGCCACAGATGTCAGCCTTTCCAGACCTGCCGATTCAGATCCGAGCGAGGGCTATCGGGGGTGGCGGCAGGCAACGGGAGGGAGGGGCGCGGTGGTGGGTGGGCCGCTCGAATACACGTCGGCTACATCTGCGCGCCGGATGAGAGGGCATTCGGCCGCGACTTGGTGGGACACACGCTGGCGCCCATGGACAGGGGCCGGGGTTTGCCAGCGACGGAACCTTGGGGACTGGCTCGTCGCTCTCGTGGTTTTTTGCTTTGCTCCGAGTCCACACTGTTTGGGTCCAAGTGTCCAAAGTTTGATGGGGGACGAGGCTGCTTGGTAACGGCAGTGGGCTTGACACGATCGACAGCCAGCTGCATGGGCTATCGGCGGGCCTTCTGGATCGGCAAAGCACCTGTTGTGACAGGTGTATGGCACTTCAGCTCGCCGGTCCAGTGATGTAGCGATACTGTCTGTCACTGGTTTGCCCCCAGATGCTTGGACACGGCCATCCGCGCTAGCTGGACTGACCAGTCTTTGGAGATTGATGAGTGTTGGTGGGGCGGCTAGGTTGTTGGTGCCTGGCACGCCTGGTCACTTTCTTCCAAGTCTGTTTCTCCGGCAGGCCGTGGGCGGCTTTCCCCCATCGTTTCCAGGACCGCGTGGCTATGGTTGTTCACTAGGCCGTGGATCCCAGCATGCTACCTGTAGGTCGCGTCCTCGTAGCACATGGCCAGCGGCCGAGAGAGATCCCACGGCGGAGACGGCGAGTCCTCGGGCTGCCAGAGGCGAATAGTTACATCCTAACGCTCAGTACTTTTCCCTCATACGCTGTCCCGTCGGGCCAGGTGCCCAAGGGGGCGGCGATCAACGGCGCAGATGAGCGTGTGGGAGCACCTTGCTCTGTGCACATCCAGCATGAACAGCGGTGCGTGATTTGCACGTGGGCGACTGGCGAGTGACGAGGGGCCATCGACGGTGAAACCCCGCTTATTGGTGAGGGAAAACTGGGGGGAATGGCGGCGAGGAAATCCCATCATCGAGATCGAGATGATGTGGCTTTTCGATGAACGGTGCCATGGCATTTGGCCATTTCGGCCCACCCGGTTAGCGTCTCGCATCGCATCTCGTACGAGATTGCCATATCTCAAGATGGGGAAAAAAGGGGCAATCCGCACCAACTGAAAGCAGCTTGGAACAGCGCGGTTGGTCTGCATTCGAACGAGTAGCCTGCTCGGTCGGACGCCACACATGTGCGGTACAGCAGACTGACGGCCCGTCCACGTATCTGTACCACTGCCCGACATTGAACATGATGGACACCAAGCCGACAGCCCATGTGAGCACTGGAGGGAAAACACTGGTCGTGCAGAGTAGCCCTCGGTGTTGAGTGCCGCGCATAGGCTATTTTGAGGCTTCGTGTTGTTGTTTTTTTGCCGCCAATGGACATCTACCGATCGCCTGGGAGGTGTGCCCAGCATGTTCGCACACGTGAGCCAACCTGATTCGCGGGATGGTTGGAGATGGTTAGCTCTAATCCATTGGTGGCGACGAGGCAACAAGGTGCTCCAAAGGGCTGGCGGTTGGTCGTGACTCGCACGAGCAGCAGCACCAAGGGCCCCTTCCACCTCCCTGGCGCGCATGCCGGCCGGTCACGGTGTGCCTGGCACTCTCCAGTCGTTGTACGAGTGTGCAGAGAAATCGGCGATGGCCTATTGGTACGAGAGGCCGGCAGAGAGATCGACGTGGCGCATTTCCTTTCAGGTGGCAGACGGACGACAGACGCACAGAGGGGAGAGGTACCCGGGTTGTACTCGTACGAGTAATCGTGCCCGCGCACCCACGCACTCGTGGGCGGGAATGGCATCGGCTTGAGACGAAGTGGGTGCCAACGTGCAGAATTTCTCCGATGACGACATAGTCCAGGGGCTCGCGTGGTTCGCTTCATGGTGCGGGTGATTCAATTCCCGACCGAGGCATGGTAATCGCGGCCGGAAAGAATGTCGATGGCGAGAGTCCGGAGATTAAAGTAGCGCGGCCGGCAAGCCACGATGCTGAGGTGCAGTGCCGTGTGGTGGGGGGACAGCACGGATCGTGAGAATCGGGATGGTGTCGACGGTAGTGGTCGTGATGATGATAAGAACCGTGGCCTGGACTCAGGCGGGCGTCGGGTCATCAATGACGAAGAATGGTAACCATGGAAGGCACACGTACCTTCCCATGCCGTACGAGAGTGTCATGGAATCCCCCTTACCTACATGTGAGGCTACAAGCATCTCGGGCTACGCAGGTACGCAGCCTTCAAATCAACATACCTCGCAAAAAGAATGATTTAAAACCCCGGCCGTACCCACCTTCTATATGGTTTTTAGACAGTAAAAAGATTTTAATTACTCCTTCAGGCCTGGACCTTGAGTGCGCAGGTTCCCTATCTCACATTGCCTTCTACTCGTAACACTGGAACTGGTACCTAGAGGTTTAATGGAAAGCAGTAATACCCGCCCCACTGGCCCTGACCTAATGTTGAAGAAGCAAAAGGGTACTTGAACCTTGAAGCTGAAAGTTATACCTGCCAATTTACCCGATCTTAAAAGCATATGAATTTCAGAGGCTTAAGAAAAGCGCCATCCCCTTCTGAATAACCGTGCAATCGGAAGGCGACACCGAAACAGAATCTGACACCGAAAGGGCAACTGCCTTGTTCCATTCCATCCTCCACCTATCTGTACGACCTCTCGCTGCTCGTAAAGGCAAGAGCGCGGTCCGCCTGCCCTCCATGCGTGATCGTTGCTGGCTGTCATGCCTGCCTCATGCCTATCACGGAGACGCGACCACTCTGTGCCCCGCAGGAAGGTGCGAATGAGGCGAATTGGCCAGTCACGTGACTTCGTGACCTGGCGACGGCAGGAACGCGTCGACCCTTCCCCACCGCATGTGTCCATCCCACCACTCCGCCTGCCCGCATCAAACGTACCCCTCGAGCCTCCACCAACCTTGCCTTGGGACACCAACCTACCACAGCCTCACCTCACCCTGACTCTGCTCTGAAAACCCGCGATTCATCCCCACGCTCGGCAGCTGCATCGCCTGACGCACGCGCACAAACCCAATTCACTGCCGTGCAGACACAGCCACCAAATAAGCAAGACAAGCTCCTGCTTGAACACCGCCATCGCCAGCCTCGTCACCGTCGTCGTCACCCACCCCGACCAGCCAAGAGACACCCACCTCATCATGGAATCCGTGTCCACCCCTCGCATATCGGCGCGCTTCCTGGACTCCCATGTCGGGCGGAATGTCCTGGTAGTGGGCAAGGTCGTCCAGCTCCGCGGAGACACGGCCGTTATCGAGGCCGAAGGCCAGATCACCGCCCTCCTGAACCGGGTAAGATGCGAGTTCCGAGCAAAGCCGGAGCCTTAGCTCCCCGCTCTGATGCACATCTCCTACCTGCCCCTCCTCCTCTTGATTATCAATCGCTCTGTGCTCAAATTTCACATACCCGAGTGTCCTCCGCCCGGCGGACGACTTCCGGCATCCGTCCCCTCCACGCCTTGACCATTAGCCACTCCCGCCATTTTCTTTCCGACTAGTAGATCGCGAGGCTGACTTGACCGGCGGCTTTGCGCCCCACTGCCAGGACGTGCATCTGACCCCCGGCAATGGTGCCCAGGTCATCGGCAAGGTGAACCCCGATCTCACCTTGAAGGTCCTGACTTCGATGGACCTGGGCAACAACGTCGGTACGTTTCTCCCCTCCTTCTCCCCCTGTATGTTGGGTGATCTCTCGTCTGCCTTCCAATTTGGCCCTTCCTTGCTAGCTCGTCACCCCGCCCCCTCAGCCTGAACTCAAGCCCCTTGGTCTACCGGCCCTTACTACGCCTGGCGCATCCGCTACCAGCCTCCATCCCTACTCCCCCTCATTCTGTGGCTGTCGTTGATCCGCCGAGAAACCCCCCTCCCACTTCCAGCGGCCGGCTTGCTGCTTATGGAACCCCCACACGCTCGAGCTGGAGCCCTTTCCCCAACGTTTCATTTAGACTTCATCGGTCTCGTTGCCGGCGTTACTGACACCCAACCCCAGACTACAACATCAGCCAATACGTGGTCGACGTCACCCATCAATACCAGGATCTCTTTGTGTACGGTGGCGCTAGCGCGGGCATGCACTAATGATCACGAGGACTTGCATGCACCCGCTCCTCCGGGACCAAGCATGATAATGGGCTTGTAATCGACGGGTATCATGGCGTGGCGTCGTGTTCATGCAACACAAGGATCTCGATTAAAGCCCCGGATTTCGTCTCTGCCCTCTACCCATTGTTCATTGGGCCATCTCAGGGCCTCGCTGGTTCGCTCTGGGGATCTGTCAAAGAACGCCTCCCGCCGTGTTCGAAGCAAGGGGTCAAAAGTTTGACGGTCACTTGTTCGTCTTGCCCTGGCCTATCGGTGGCTCCCCTGCTCGGCTCGCTAGCTGGTTGGGGTTTGGCAAGGCGATGTCCACCATGACGGGTTTGGTCCCCACGGAGCAGGCCCGTGGTAAGGTTTCGGGCGAATGCAACTGGGCGTGGTATGCAGGCAACGGAATCAAGCTTTACCAGCCGCCAGCACTGACCGTCGGGGTGGCTGCAAGCGCTGGCTAATCCATGCTGAAAAGACAGACTCGCACTATTACGCAACAAGTTCTGCGCAGCCAGCCAATATAAGATTAGAAACCATCAAGGCACGCATCGCTTCAAAGGCTGCTTCCTGTGTGCGGTATTCGTGAAGATATGCTTGTTTGCGCATGACTGTCCATGGGCAGGCTGCGGTGTCTCTTTCGCTCGAGAGGTAGTGTGATTTAGGCACCGGCTGCATTGATTCTACCTCCGTGACGACACACGCCTATCGCTTTGGCCCCACCCCCCAGTTGCCCCAGCGTCAATGTATTTGACTCGCCGCGAAGCATACACTGTGTGTGCTCGACGACAGACGTGCGTGTAGAGACCCCGCATGCGGGCCTGCACCACTCGGCCTCGGAGCAGTAGCCCTGGGTGGGATTCCGGCACGCACGAGGGAATCACGAACGATGGCATATAGGGCCTTGGGGGCTTCTACTGGGGGGCCGGGAAAGCCTCGGGCGGGCGAAGCATGTACGTGTTGTACGTGCTGGTTGTCCGAGAGGCGCGGTCTCGTTTTCTGGCCGCTGTCCGGGAATCGCTCTGCGGGAGGGGGAAAGGAGTCTTGATGCTGTGTGAAGACAGTTGGGCGCGCTCGGGTTTCGGGGCTCTGACGGGGCTGGCTGGGGTTGTCTTGTGTGCCGGGGGCGGTCGGTTCTTTCAGAGGAGAAACAGTGGAACTGGACGCTACGCTAGGAGAGGGAGGGAGGGAGTTGACTGCTGAGTCTGTGGTGGGAACTCAAGGGACTGGTAGTGGTCCAGGGCTTGAGTGTCCTGATTTGCTTGGGCTATTTGGACAGTACAGTTGAGTAGGTAAAGGTGATTACTTGTAAACAACACAATGTAGTGTATGGGGGTTGGCCTAAGGGGGTAGCGGGCGATTGGAGTTGGACTGTCATTGAGTGAGGCACTGGCGCGGCAAAATGATATCCTGATTCTTTCAGAGTTGAGTAGTCAATCCTGGACGCCTCAGGATTGACAAGGCCAGCAGATAGCAGGCAAAGAAGTGAGTTGAAGCAAACAGTTGAAAGGATGCCGTATCAAAAGGGGTTGTCTGGGTAGTGGCCTGAGCCGACGGTGCTGTTTACTTTTATTCCCCGTCAGTGCTATTCATCTGACTGTCGGCAGGAACGATCTGCTGCACTACCCTGGAACCTCCTGCATTGTCTGCTTCGGACCGTGTAGCCCCACTGAGCGACTGTCGATACCTTGCACAAGGCACCCAGCCTTCCGCGTCTTCTGCCCGCGCGCCATACAGGTGTTTGCGCGGTGATAGCAAACGGCGGCTTCGGGTTCTTGACGGCCAGCTCCGGGCGCCGCTCGCGATTTGCTAATCCACGTTTCTTTGAACCGCATCTCAAGCACACATCACTTCTTCTTCTCCCAATACCAGTTGATGGACCAAGCGACCGGCCAAACTGGGGATCCCAACTTCTGCTCTCAGTTCACGCAGGCTTCATCAGGTCCACACACCCACGTATCCGCCTGTCTCACTGTCTCAACAACTCGAGGCATTCGGCTCACATGATACCCACCCCCTGTCCAGCTCGGAGTATCATCATCCTATTACAACACGACCATGGAGGATACAAACTTTCAGGTACAAAATGTTTCGTGGTCGCTAAAAAGTGACTTGCGGCGTGCTCGGGAAGCAATGAACGACTCCAGGGCAAAGCTCCAAGCAGGCGTCGAAACTAGACGGAGGCTAGCTGCTGCGGCCATCGACCCCGCCGACGCGGCTCTCTTCCAGAGAAAGATTGATGACCTCAGATACTTCGACCTTCAGGTGAGAAGCACGCGGGCCAAGGTCGAGAAGAAGGTGTGGGCTGCGAATGCGGAAGCAGTCGAGGCGAATCAGCTTCTTGAACAGCTCGAAGCCGATCGCGAGAGGCTCGCCAGCTGCTCGCTAGACCTGGAGAAGGCGGCCAAGGCCTTGCACCGAGCATGTCGGTTCACCCGCTTTGCCTCTCTGCCTACGGAGATACGCCTGATGATCTGGGAACTAGCTCTTTCGGAAGTCTCAGTGTGGCGGGGCTTTAGTAGCTTTCTTTATCCCGGAAAGGCCGCTCTGAAGCTTCAAGGCCCTAAGATATCACCACACGAGGTAGGGCTCTCATGTCGTGAGGCCCGGAGTACCATGGAACGGCTCTACGTCAAAGTTTTGCGCAAACGTTGCAGGACGCACGGCCCGTGGGATGAGAACAGCTGGGACAAGTCCACCGGCTACTGGATCAACCCCCACGCCAGTATTGTTGCTGTCCCTAATCCTCTAGAAGGTTCTTACCACCGACGGTTGAGATGGAAGAGGCCCCCCACGGGATCCAGGGTTCTGGAGATGTATCCGATCATCCAACACGCCGTCATCCCGGATACATGCGCCTGGTATTCCACAGGCAGAGGTTTGGAACCATACGGCGAGGTGCTGCTCTCTCATCTCCTTGAAATTCGGACGGTCTTCATTTTCAACTTTTGCCTCGATGGTACCGGACGCCATTCGTACCTGCAGCGGGAGGGGGTGCGCGACTACTTGAGCGACTTGATAGACCGTGGATCAGTCCCCGAGGGCCCCATTCACGAGGTGGATGACTGGACATCTGCCTTGGAGCCACACCTTGGAGACCATGGCATCGCAGACATGCCGGGCAGGTGCGCCATTGCAGCTGCTCGATTCCGAGACGCGCTCCTGCAACACCCGGGCAACGACGCCGACTCCGCTCCCGAGCGGCAGCTGACGGTGCATTTCATCTTCCCACGCATTCGCGAGCATGCCGTCTTCACAGTCAAGTTGCACAAGAAGGAATGAGCTTCTCCATTGCAGGCGTTTTCCAGGCCAACCCAGCTTACCTCACACTGTGACGACGAGTACGTCGGCCGGGTGGCTAATTAGCATCCAGCTGCTCAACTTGAAAGACTCGATACCTATTACAGATTACCAAACGAAAAAATTTAGAGAGCAGACACCTTTATCATCGACTTGCTCCCAAGCCCTCGCTTCCCCACACCGCGTCACACACTCAAGGTGTGACACAACAACATCTCTGCATCTTCGCTCCACCGCAATCTAAACCACTTTAGCCCATCTGGATCACAGCACCAGGCAAGGGTTTCAGGCGAGCCCTGTGCACACACCGCGCTACCCCATAGCACCCGACGTTCACGCAACTCGGAAACGATCCAATCATAAGAGCTCGAAGAGACGAACGGAAGAGAACAGCGAAGAGCTCCAGGGTTTCTTCAAAAGACACTCGGCACAACATATTCGCTCACACTCTCATGGCGGACCGCAATCTGAGCGGGCCACGACGCGACGAGGCAACTTGGCACAAGGCAGGGCGAGATGACGTGAGCAGATCTGAGCGCTCGACCGATGGACTGGATTTCTGTTGCTTTTGGAATTTCCTTTTTCTTCTTTCATTCCTCAATGGTCACTCTCACAAAGATCGATCTTTTCGGGTCTTTCCTTTCGATTTCTCACCTTTTGCAACCACCACGGATAGACCGCTCCCATTGCCCAAGCGGATAGACGGTCCCGGTTCCCCAGACACGGCGATGCTTTTCCAGCTCATCCCTCTCTCCCTGCCCACGAGTGGCACAGAGGCCGTTGCGCGAAGCGATGATTTTCATAGATTAGCTTAGGCTAGACACAACCCCTGCAATGACTTTACTTGATGTCTCATACCAGACCTGAACCCGTGATACTGTCCCCCATCCGTAACCCCCCGTCCAGCTCGTGAGTCCCGCATGTAGCCTCACACAGCCTAAGCCCTGACCTGTATGGATCGAGTTGACTCGACGACCGCCCCCTCTACTTGCATCGCAGCACCGCAGGCTAGGTATCTATATATTTCACAAGTTCAAACGGGACAGGATTCATGCATTTTCTAGTTGGAATTCTTTTTGTATTGGCTAAACGAAAAACGAGCTTGTGGTGCTGCACCCGCTCCATCATCGCTTCGTAGAGGAGTCTGGCCATTGGCCTCAACTCACAATTGTGGTCAAAGTCACAGTTGTGATCCAGAACCATGTCCAGAATTCGATTCGACCAGCCTCGGGACTGGGAAGCCCTGCGGCTCCATACCGACAACCAAAGGGGTTGGAGAAAATAGACAAGAAAATAACGTATAAGCCGTAAGGTTGTCTTTTGCAAATCCGGGACGCCACTCGCTCAAAACGACCAAAACAACACAGCAGTCAGAGGGGACCCCCATGCCCCATCAGAGAACACCAAGGCTCGAAACGCGGCAAAGAGAGGCAGCTGTCGCTACTCGCCTGATGCTGAACATGAATCACTGACGTTGGCCTCCAGCGCCGTTGTCCGCAGAAGAGTAAAAGTGCGGCCAGGCATGGGCGGGATGGTCATAAGTCAGACTGGCGGCAAATGAGACGCCACGTCCTCCCCCGATTCTCGGCACCGGCGGCGAGCTGGGCATGATGTTATCAGTGCTCAGCAGATTGCCGAAGTCGAAACCACCATCGTGCATAGACATGTCGTCCGTCAGGGTGCTCAGGTCCAGGTGGAACTCTCCGTTGTTGCGGTTGGGGGTTGGCGGCTGTTGCACAAAAGAATCGGCCTCAGACAGCAAGGTCTGCAGAGACTTGGTGAATGGGGTCATGAAGAAATCGTCGTGAAGTTCGGGCGGCTGCTCGTTGTTGCGAGGCGAGCGGCGGCGGGAGCGCGGGGTCCTGGTCGGTGTGCGTTCCACCGCAAGATTATCGCCCGGTGATCGGATAGATTTTGTTGAACGCTTCGACTTCGTCAGACTCCTGGTCATAATACGATGACTGGGCGTAGGTCGCGTAGGGGTCTTGAAAGGTCCCGGTCCCGCATTCGCTGACTTGGGGGGAGGCGTCGAAGGTCGTGCAGGAGGTGTACCAAACAAGTCGGCAAGATCATCTTGAAGCGAAGAGCCGGAGTTTTCCTTACCCTCCGAGTCGACGTCCTTGTTCAGTCCAATTTCTGGAGAGGTTTGGACGATATTGACGGCCACTTCTCCGAGGATCTTGGCCTCGCCGTCCTTTCTTGGGGACGGAAACAGCAACCGTCGCGTGGATCCCATCTCATCGCCCTGGCCTGTCGGCGTCCGCGCGTCTCCACTGTCACCCGAGCGGCCAGAGCCCCCCGACTGGGCAGACCCGGGGCCGGCTCTGCTTTGCGGGCCCTTCCCTTTGGCCGTGGTCTTCTCGCTGGCCGCAGACTCTTGTTGACTTTGAGTGACAAAGGGGTCAGGCAGTGAGTCTTCCGGAGACTTCCCAGCCTCAGATGGGCCAATAGGATCGGTGAGGGGGCCCGCTTCGGAAGTGAGGTTCGGCTGTGCGTCGTTCTTGGTGCGGGCCTTCTTGGATCGCGAGGCGGCTGGACCGCCCGCGCGCTTCTTCCGCACCTGTCCAAGCCGCTTCTCGTCGTTTTCCCACTTCTCTGCGGGCCGGTGGCTTTTCCATTTGGAGAACCAGATGCCGCAAGCTGGTGACAGGTCAGTACGTATCATAAGCGCCGTTGTAGGAAATACTTACGGTTACAAAGGATGACCTCGGTCCAGTCTGACTTGTTCTCGTTCGGGCCCAAAGCCTTCTTCGTCACTTCATACGAGGTAGGCTTCCCGTCCTCGTCCTTCTCAAGGATGGTGATGGCGGTAACGCAGCCTGGCTTCTCGGAGTACTCGTGATAGGCCGGGACACCCTTGTGCTCCTGTTTCCAGATCTTTCGCCAGGTAGGTGTGCGGACGGCACCGCAGTTCTTGCAGAAGATGGGCACGAGACCCGCGGCAATCGCCTCCTCAAGTTTCTGCGTGATGGCCAACTTCTTCACCGCATTCTTGTTCTGCCTGGTGTTTTCCGAAGGCACTGGCGCATCGGTCTGAGGGTGGGAGGATGGTTCGGGCCGGGGCATTGGGAGCGTGAGCTGAGGGAGAACAGGATCGCTGGCTGGTATCGAGGGCAACTCCGGCTCTGCTGATATCTCCTGCGTGCGGGCACGAGAAGGCGGAGGGTCCATTTGACTTGGCGTTTGAGCTGGCGCGTTCTCGGCCGAAGCCGCTCGTACATCGTTGGGAGTCCAAGCATCCTCGGCGGGAGTGAATGTGTGATCACCCAACCCCAGGGAATCCAGGTATTGCTGGTGATCGTCGCTGAACTCATGGCCAGGGCCTTGCAGTCCAGGCTCCAAGTGGACACGAGCATCGCCCTCTTCCGGTGACATGACTGAGCCGCGGTCCGTACCTGCTCTTTCTGCTGTCATGTCCATTGCCAAATCGCCTGGCGATGCCGTTTTAGTCCCTTCGCTCGGTGACGGGGGCTTAGCCGATTCTTCGTTGGCCGGGGATGCTTCAGAGGGGCCTGGGTTAGCGGCGCCAAGCTCTGGTTGTGACATGTACTGAGGGGGCTGGCTCCAAGACGGCGGCGGCCCGCTTGGTTGCTGAGCACTACCGAAGTGAGAGTCGTGAGGCGGGGGCACCATGGACTGTGTGGCAGGGTACGAAGGCGGCTCGATTGGGTTGTGTGAATGCTTTTGGGCCTTGCGGGATTGCCCGTTAGGAGGGTTGTAGATGGAGGTTTGCGGTAATAACTCGGGAGGTCCAGGAGTCTCGGTGTGAATCACAAGATTCTGTTGTTCCGCCTGGTGGGCCTGCGCCTGGGTGGCCTGGCCAGACTGGGCTGCATCAGTTGCATTTGGCGACGTTGCCGGCTGCTTCTTGGCCCGACTCT
Organism: Hansfordia pulvinata; assembly: GCA_006538405.1. NCBI lineage: Eukaryota > Fungi > Ascomycota > Sordariomycetes > Xylariales > Hansfordia > Hansfordia pulvinata. The sequence goes on along the minus strand of BJKQ01000007.1, from coordinate 2,453,503 downwards.
TGCGTGGCTTGGGTTTGGGCTTGGGTTTGGCAGACCCTGCAGCGTTCGAGGCGGCCGAAGCCTGCTTTTTCCCCGCCTCCTCGTTGCCGTGCTGGCTGTCGAGTCCACCGCTCATGTAGCCGGAATCAGGCTGCTTGGTCGGTCGAGGCATGGGAGGTAGGATCGGGCTCGACGGCGGAGGGCTCGACTGGACATCGTAACGAACAGACCGGGGAACCGGGGGCGAAGACGTAATGTCCGTTGGGCTCGGCCCGTCGCTGTAGGTCTGGGCTGGCGAAGGTGCCACGGAATCCATTGTGGATCGAGCATCGGCATTGTGCGACATGGAACGGTTGGGTTCCATGTATGAGGACGTAAAGGAGCTGTCGGGCCCTTGCGCGTTAGACGACTCACGCCGCAAGAGGCTGGGCGCCGCTCGCTGCTGGCTGTGGTTCGGTAAGCGGCCTCCAGGGACGGGAGTTGGAGCTCGAGGGATTTCCTGCAAGTGGCTGCCCGCTGATGCTTCCACTTGAGCCCCAATAGGCCGGAAGTTGCGCAGGGAGCCAGCTGTGCTGGCAGCCACGCGCAGAGAATCGGGTGCGGACCCAAACGTGGCGGTGTTGCTCCGTTCCACTTTTGTAGTCGTGATTCGCTTTTTGGACGCAGGTTCCTCGACATCCGTGCCGTCTTCGTAGCCCGAGGTGCTGCCATCGGCCTGCTGGGAGCGCTTTGGGGGGCGGCCCCTTGGGCGACCCGTGGGCTTGCGCTTCGACGACCTGCTAGATGGCCGAGACGGCAGCTTGGTCTCGTGGGTCACGGGACCGATTATGGGGCTGCCCTCAGCCGAAGCGCTGGGCTTCTCAGGGGCCGGCAGCAAAGGTGGCGGGGCACCAGATATTCTCTTAGGGGCGGCACTGGGGTCGGCAGATGCGGGTCGGCTGGACATGGCCGGCTGCTGCCCCTGGTACATGTTCGTCAGGTCGCTTCGGGACTCATACGAAGAGTTGAAGGGCCTTGCGGGCGCCAGGGCCGGAGAGCTGGCGGTGGACCCATTGGTGGGATGACCAAAGTTGGGATTCGACTGGATGAAGGAGTTCCATTCGGACGCCTCGGATGGGGTGGTGGTCGCCGGTCTCAAAGACTGGTAGGAAGGCTCTGGCGCGGGGATGGGCTGGGGCGCGTGTGGCTGGGTGTAAACCTGGCCGGGTGCTTGCGTGGGCGTGAGGGCCTGCGGAGTCGGAGCAGGGATTGGAGTTGGTGCCGGCGCTGGGGCAGCCTGGTTGCGAGAGGGCTTGGCTACAGCCGTCAATTTCAGGCGGACCTCGAGAGTCTCCTTGACGCCGTTCCCAAAGATGGCCAGCATGTTGCGGGAAACACGGCCCGTGACCATCTGAGGCTGGGTCGGATCGGAAGGCCCCAGACCCCATGAAAGCATGCCCTGGCCGACCAGCGGAGTGTCGGGCTCGGAGTAGTCGAAGGCGTAGACGGTGTAGTCCTTATCGGGTTCGGAAACGAGCTCGGGGCTGCAGTTGGAGACGCATTGCAGGCAGGTTCGGAGGTCAACGACGCCAATCGAGGTCCGGTCGTCGAGAGGGATGGTCTGGACATGGAGGGTCTGAGGCCAGCGGGCGAGGCACTTTTCCTGGCCAGCGTGGTCGAACGTGTAGTGAACCTTGACTGGAGGTAGATGGCGGTTAGTTGGAGAGGGCCCCGAGGCAATGACAGGCTCTGGCGAAGCACTTACGTCCCATAGACTTAATCTGAACACCCATCTCGTCGACGCCGCCAGCAGGACAGGCCGGGGGCGGGCCTTGGCTGGGAGTAGCCATTGGGAGAGCGGCAGGGGAGAGAGGGAATGGAGGGAGAGTGGCGGGCAGTGGCACGAGGGCCTGGCCAAGAAGACCTGCAGGCTACAGGCACAGGCCGAGGTTGAGGTCGAGCTACAGCTTGTGACGAGAGCAGTAGTCGAGACGATTCATACTTAGGCGGGCGGGAGAAGAGGCGGTCGGAGTAGAGAGGGCGGTTGCCGGGTTAGGTGGTTCAGTAAGATGAGGAGGGTTCGGGAGATGAAGAGATGATCCGGGTCCGGGGGCAAGGCAGAATGGCAGCGGCGTCGCAAAGCCACGACGAGTGGTAGCCGGATCGAATAGATGAGTGACGAGCAGCGAATTCTCGTGTTAGAGAAGCTCTGAGGAGGGCAGAGGGTGTCGTCGTTGCAGAGCGGGATGTGGAAGAAGAAAGGTGAAGAGGTCGAGGTACGGACGGGCCGGTGCGGGAATGGGCGGGCTCGGAGGTACAGGGGAGGACAGGGCGAAGGGCGGAAAGTACCTGGCGACAGGACTGACGATAGATGGATGCAGGTGCACAGTGGCATAAGCACGTCGGTGCCGCGCAGCGCGTCAACAGGCGGTGGGGCGGCCCGCGCCAAATCGCGAAAGCGACGCCTGGCGCCCGCGGTTCTAGAGCGTTTGCGTGTTGTGCCGCGATGTTATGCACGTGTGGGGCGCCTGTAAGTCACCGGTACGCTGTTTGGAGATGCCTGAGGCGTAGAGAGGCGCTGACAGACAAGTAGAGGCTACTTGATCTTATCAGTACCTAGAGGTGGCTGGTAAAGTGGAGCCGTCGGGATGACGAGATGAGAGAAAAAGGCACGACAAGGTGTACTCCGTAAAGCCGAATGTGGGTGGAAGTTCATCAGGCGTGAGAGGCTCGTACTGGCTCGTACCCCGGGGCGAGCAGGCGGGGCTCCGCGCAAACACTCAAATGGGCGTCCGCCTGGAGGCGCTCGGGCCAACAAGGCTGGCAGGGGACTCGGGATTCAGCTCTGTCGGTTGTGCAGCCGTCGCCGGGCCAGGTTGAGCAATGTCCTTCGCGGCTGGACCGAGGCGCCGGAAGAAAGAGGAAAACGTAGACTTTTTCCTGTGCCCGACGCCCACAGAGCGGCCCGGAGGTCCCTTTTATACCCCCGGGCCTCGGCCGGGTTGGCTCCACACCCCCCTTCCGTGCCCAGTGACTCAAACCGGACGCCTTCTTGGACGTGCCCTTCTCCCAAGGTACGAGTAAGCTTGTGGTGTTTTCCTCCCCTGCATCCGGCCGCCCGCCACGCAAAGCTCGATGCTGCGCTCCCGGCCCCGCGTTGCATCGCACAAGACGCCGCTATAAACGCTGCGATCGGATTTTGAAGTTCACCATTGGGCGTCGATGCCGCCGGCACTGCAGTGGCTGGCCACGAGGCTGGTCCCCGCTAACCCCGAAAAGTGCCATCTCTAATCCGATAACCCCATCACTCCGTTTAATTCACTCCTCTCGTACATTTACCCATAGATCTCGCCAATCATGAAGGCACTGGGCGAGTTCTTCCACATGGGTGTAATTGATGTAGATTTGACTTTCATCACGAACACCAAACACCCATTAATGCATCAACTCCTCTGAATTGAAGAGATCTCAGCGAGCAGCCAGCATTCCATACAGCCAGCCATGTCCCATTCAATCTGGATATGTCCCTTACTTGCTCTCTACAACAAGTGAGGCAGCCACTAGTTGATATTCTCCATCAGACAGACATATGTCTCTGTCTCATTCCATCGCCCCTGGTCGGATATTTACGAGTAGGTCCAACGGCACATTGCGCTCAACACATATACTCGTAGATCTGCCCGACTCTGGCAGCGTCGGTAGATGGCCCCCCGATGGTCTTTACTGCAATCAGCACCCAGCGGTCGGTCGCATCGGGGTACGCGACGAATCAATCCTTCAAAATTAGAAGCAGATGCGACGAGAGCGAGAGAGAAAGAGGTCTCAAGTACTGAGGTAGGTAAAGCCATGCACTTATTAAAACGAATACCCAGACCCATCCACGCCCGTGCCGTGCATACCTACTCGTACCATCCCATTCCCACCGATATGTACGCACGAGGACGCCGGCCGGTACGGGCTTCGAATCCCGGCGGGCGGGCCTCGATTTCCGAGCCGGCGGGGCCCCGCACCTTCGCAAGTGACGCACCAGCTCCCGGCGGCCGGCCCCGGGCGACGCTCGGGGGGCAACCCGCGGCGTGAATCGCCCTTCTCGTTGCCCCAGGCCCGGATGCTCACGGCGAGAATCACCTCTGGTCGTTGGTGCTTCGGGTACCGTCCTGCTTGGTAAAGGGGAAGAAAAAGATGCCACGCGGAGGGCCTCTTTACATATAAGCACAGGCACGCCACCGTTGGGGGAAAATTCAACCGCAAAGATCGCAACACCACGGGCCCCGTGAGATTTGTTATCTTTGCGCCCCTTCGATTTCCCCAGCACAAGATCGATCAGCAAAGGCACGACTGGGACAGCGCAATGCCCAATAACGCCCCGCCGGGGAGAAAGCCCAGCGACCCGGCCGAACACCGGCTGGCGCTCAGCTCCATCTCGATGGGGTGGCACGCCTCGCACACCCTCGAGGCCAAGGTCGCCGCCGCCCGCGACGCCGGCATCCGCGGGCTCGAGATGTGCATGTCCGACCTGGACCGCTGGGCCGCCGCGCACCCGCCCCAGCCCCCGCCCTCGCCGCTTTCATCGACCGTGGAGCAGCAGCAGCAGGCCGGTCGCCTGGAGGCCGCCCGCGCCGCCGCCGCCCTCTGTAGGGACGCGGGCATCGCCATCATCTCGCTGGCCCCCTTTGAGAACTTCGAGGGCTGCCCGGCCACGCCGCTGGCCGCCCGGCTGCGCGCCGCCGAGGACTGGATGGCCGTGGCCCGCGAGCTGGGCACATCCGTGCTGCAAGTGCCCAGCGCGTCGTCGAGGCCGTGGGGCGCCCCAACTTCGGCCTGTGCCTCGACACGTACCACGTCCTCGCCCGCGTCTGGGCCGACCCCCGGACCCCGAGCGGCGTCCGGCCGGGCGGCGGTGCCGCCCTGCGCGACACCGTCAGGCGCTTCCTCGAGCTCGCCCCGCCCCCCGAGCGCATCGTCTACGTCCAGCTCAGCGACGGCGAGAAGCAGGACCCCCGCCGGCCCCTGCTGCCGGGCCGCCACCCGGCCTGGGAGGAGGCGGAGGAGGAGGAGGAGGAGGAGGAAGAGGCGCCGGCTGGGTCGGAGCGGAGCGACGGCGGCATCGGCCGGGAGAAGGACGCCACCGAGGTCTGGTCGTCGTGGGGCCGCGTCTTCCCCCTCGAGCGCGAGGAGGGCGCCTACTTCCCGCTGCGCGACCTCGTGCGCGCCTGGCTCGTCCAGAGTGGCTGGACCGGCTGGGTGTCCATGGAGACGTTCCACCGCGACATGGCCAAAGAGTCCCACGCCCCCGCACCTGGGCCGCCCGTGCCGTCAGGTCGTGGGACCGGACGCTCGAGATGCTGGCCGAGGCGGACCGCGAGAAGGCAAACTTGTGAGATAGGGGAGGAAAGGGGGGCGTGGGGTGGGGTTCAGATAGTCGAGCCGGCTCAGCGAACGCTCTGCCCTCTCTTCATGATTGAGCTGCAGCTATTCGACGATAAGGCTAGAGATTACCACCAGCTGTGCAAGAAGCCAATCCAACACCCAACACTGTAAGCACGGCTTTGACCGATCGACGAATTGTCAATGCATCTTGTACATGTCGATAGACAGTGTGTGGGTTCATCACTGTATTTATACAATAGTCTCGCGCCGCCTCTCCCGTCGAGGTGGGCTGTCCGGTCCTTTATTTTACACCTGCATGTACAACAGAAACGACAGATTAAGGGTTTCCATGCCAAACCACCCAGCCGTGGCCCGACATGACGCACCACAGCAGACCCTTGCGAAGCTCTATCCTTCTATGATTCGACTCGAAAAGCGCAAGCTTCTTGGTTTCGTACACCGAGATGATTGGCTCAAACAAACCTCTTCGGGGATTAATCAACCCAGAGAGTTTTACCATCCTCGCTGGTAGTCGTCTTCCGCTTCAGGATCTCGGCCACAATTTGGCTAATCCCTTGCCTACCCTGATTTTGTGCCATGATGGTGCGGTGGACTTGCTGGGGCGTATGTTGGCCGTTACAGAGCTTTCGGATGTGGGCCTCGGTAGGTATGCTGTATCGCGCGTGCGGGGACTCCCCCCCGTAGTTGCGTACGTTGAGCAACTTGAGCTCTCGTTCTCCATCTCCATACGTGAAGAAAGGGTCCGTGATCTTGCTCTGGGACTCCTTGTCTGCCGGAATGTCCTCCAGGGATGCGGGGTTCCACTTGGGCTTGGGTTTGGGCTTCTCCTTGGAGATGAGGCGGGCAGTGACGCCCTCAACAAAGTCCGGGTGCTTCATGAATTGGGAGGCAATCCTGTACTCATTTTGGAAGGTCTCGACAATGCCATACGCGCCGGATGTCTGCAGCTGGCGGAGAGTGACAAGAACCGAGGTTGGGGATCGTTCGTGAAGGGTTGCGAGAGTCTTCTGTGCCCACTCCTTGGCAGGCCCAGACTCAGCCTCAAGCCGGAGTGACTCAAGAATGCCATGAATCGAGTCGTGGCCGAAGCACCGGTCGATGGCTTCGCGGAGCTCGCCAATGAAGGTCGGGGGTTCGTCATGAGGCAGGCCTGTAGCGAACTCTTCAATGGTAGCGTGAATAATCTCCATGCGTGTCTTGTGACGCTGGTGGTCGTGAAAGCGCAGCTCGGCCAGGCGGGCCTCGAGAGCTGGCAGGGAGGTAGAGTGGAGATAGTGAGTGGCAATGCCGGTGTAAAAGGCATCCGCACCAGAGACGCGGTCGCTGGTCAGGCCGAGGTAGGTGCCGAGATGGCCATTGAGGCGGGGGAGAAAAAAGGACGCGCCGACATCGGGAAACAAGCCAATGGTGGTCTCCGGCATGGCAAAGACGGTGCGCTCGGTAGCGATACGGAAGGGGGCGTGGGCCGAAAGGCCGACGCCACCGCCCATGGTGATACCATCCATGAAGGAAATGACGGGCTTGCGGTAGGTGGCAATGACATGATCCAGCTTGTACTCGAGGGCGAAGTAGGCGGCGGACTGAATCTGGCCATCCTTCCCCCTTTTGTTCTGTTCGGCCAGAGTCGCAACGTCGCCACCAGCGCAGAGAGCGCGGTCACCGGCGCCCTTGATGACGAGGACGTTGGCCATGTCAGACTCCTCCCAATGAAGAAGGCGAGGTATGATCTTGCGGATCATGGAAGCGTCGAGCGCGTTGAGCTTGCCGGGGCGGTTCAGCTCGATGGAACGGAGGCCGAAAGAGTTGTTGAAGATGACGTCGTTGGGGTCGTCGCCAGGGCGCTCCGTAAACCTTTCGCTAAGGATCGATGCCATGGTCGATTCCTGTTACCAGAGGCCGTCGGTCAGTCGCTGGCAGTGTCACCACAGGCTGGGTTGTGGGGGTCGCTCACCTGGGCCCGAGGGGCCGAGTCCAAGACCTTTGCTCGCAAGGGCATGCTGGCGGAAGACAATCTCGTCCTCGTTGTCGCTGTCGTTCTGAGACGCGCGGGGCGCGGGGACGAGTGGAAGTTGGAGGATGGGGTGCGGTTGAGGGAGAGTGGCGTGGGTCGGCAGCACGATGTTGACACGGAGGCAGGAGAAGCACAGGCAGGCGCCGGGCCGGCTCGGCGGAGAAGAGGCCGGAGAGACATGGAGAGAGCGTGCGGGAAAGCAGCGGACGGGGGCGGCGGGGATCAAAGAGAGGAGGGAGCAGAGGTGGACGGGCGCATCGGCAATGGCGCGGGATGCCAGCGGCGGTTGGAGAGGGAGAACGCAGACGTGCGACGCCGGGATTTGGCCTGTGATAACCGAGGTACCCGTTGCCTTTTTTTTCTCGTTGCTGGTCGCGTCGAGTGGTTGCGCTCCACGCTCCGGGGCACCAGCTGGTGGGCCGTCGCTGTGCTGTGGCTGTCCGGCTCGACTCCGTAGCAATTATCCCAACGCCATCGCTGAGCACCCTGACGCCATTTAAACCTATCATGGAAGTGATATGCGGTATCTTTTCGAATTTTCCGGTCTCCGCCAAGTACTAGAATCTACTTAAGAAACCTACCTACCTACCTCGGTACCCACTTAAGCACCTACCTTTCTACCCACTTAAGTAACCTACTTACAGTACTTAAGCCACACACTTTTATAAGTGCTACCATACTGCTTTTATTCCTGGCTACCAATTCGAGTGTTAAAAAGATAGGGAAATATGTGAACCCGCGCACTCGAGGTCCAGACCTGAAGGAGGGGAGGACCCCGGAGGGGGACCCCCTTCAGGTCGCCAGACCGACGTGCAAGACGCTGTTATGATTAGTAAGTGCTTATAGGAGCGCTATGTACCGGTACTTACAAGGTACATTACGGGAAAAGGGTGGCGTTGGGGTGCTCAGCGATGGCGTCGGGATAATCGCTGCGGCTCGACTCAGTGGAGGTCAGCACTGCTGGGCCGGGGCTTCCAGTGGTGGTCAGGCCGCTAAAGGCCGCTGTGGGTGGCACTGGACGTTGTGGGTGGCAGAAAGCCCGACGATACCAGGTACACGCTGTACGCCGTTTCTGAGTGGGCACTCTACGTCAGATTGAGCCAATCAGATGGTCGGGGCTTCTCTCAAGCTACCAGCAGCTCTGCATGTTCAGGAACGAGTCTAGGCCGGATATGTGCAGAAACGGTACACCAAAGGCTTTCCAGCAAAAGGTAGAGAGACTTGCTCCTCCATCGCACTCTGAGAGGGCGCATTGGACTGCATCTCAAATTCGACCTCTCCCACCTTGCCTATCCTCGCCTCGCCCGCCTCGCCTCGCCTCGCCTCGCCTTGTCGCGATCTTGCCAGCTCCGATACACGCCCCTCGATCCAGCACCCTCACCCTCACATCCCCACCCTCCCTTGTTGTCAACAACAAGCCCGGCCCGATCTCGCCTCCGCCTGCACAGCACGGTTCTTGTGCGACAGCAACCATGGCCGACAACAACAAGATCCAGTTCGTCTTCAACCTCCCCCCCGCCACGCCCCTTCGCCGACGAGCGGCAACCGACCGAAGCTTCTACTAACTCTTCCATTCAGGGAGCTGCTCACCAAGCCGCGCAACGAGCTGACGTACGTCGCCCCGACTCCCACGGGCCCGCTATGTGGCCTTGGCCCCCCTCGACACGACACTGACAGCAATTTTGCCCCTCTAGCGAGTACGAAATCTCCCTGCTCGAGGAGCACGAGTTCACCGCCGGCCCTCTGTCCATCCTGCAGACCGCCGTCCGCAGCCACGCCCAGGTCCTCGTCTCCATCCGCAGCAACCGCAAGCTCCTGGCCCGCGTCAAGGCCTTCGACCGCCACTGCAACATGGTCCTCGAGAACGTCAAGGAGATGTGGACCGAGACCCCCACCCTCGCCAACGGCAAGAAGGGGAGGCCCGTCAACAAGGACCGCTTCATCAGCAAGATGTCAGTCGGCCTCTCTCCCCGCTTTCCCCCCCCTCCTAAGCCTCTTTTGCTCGCATGTTGAATCCCGAACCTAACGCATATGCCTCCCTCCAGGTTCCTGCGCGGCGACTCCGTCATTCTCGTCCTGCTCAGCTAATCGGCGCACGGGTGTACCGCGCGACTTGATACTTCCTCCATAATCAACGAAAGAATGTTACGACGAGCGTCGTTGGCGACTTGCCAAAAAAAATTCTTCTGCCCCGCCATGAGAGCACCACGACAATCAGGCAGGGGCTGGCGTGGCTTGCGGGCGTGACGAGAAAAGGAAAACACAGCCCTGTCTACGCGGCGGGGATAGCAGGGATCGACAAGCGAAAGAACAAGATGGGTTGGGGGCAGATTGCCCCGGAAGGCTCGAGCTCTCAGGATACGGCGTTGAACCATTTCATTCTGACACAGCACGAGGCGCAGGCTGGCGATTGCCCGGCCAACACTGATGAGTTGGGGTCCTGGTGGTGGTGGTGGTGGTGGTGTGTTTGGGAGCTGGTAGCTTTGCATCGCGTTCAGAGAGAAGCGCGATGTTGCTTGGATGCTGAAGGTCACTATCAGTTTCCGTGACCTGCGATGATCTTGGGAGTGTCCCTGCGACGGTGTGTGGAGTGTGTCATAGATTCTGTTGGCTTGGATGAGGCAAAAAAAAAAGTCTACACACATTTCCGGGTCGGTCGACCAGATATAGACAGCCATGAGAAAACATAGCTGCAGGTGGCATCTCCCAAAGAGTCTCCTGTCCAAACGATGCTCCGGCGGTCCATACACCGACTCGCCCGTGGCACGATGGATGATGTTGCTTGATGAATATAGCAAATTCCAACCGCAACCAATGAACATTTCAGCGCCAAGGTGCCTTGCGTAGAATGAGATCTGGGGCATAAGAGGTGCAAATACGACAATTCGGTGCTCATGCTGGGGAAAGACCGTTTCTCTTGTTTCACCGACTCGCCTTTCTTCACATGGGCTCTGCCTCAGTTATTATCACGTATGTACAGCATTACTACTATTCAGGCATTAGCTGTTAGCCATGGCGATCGCAGCCCGCCCCGCCTCGGGCTTTCTTGTCCGTCGCCAGAACCTGCTTCCCTGCGATTATAAACCATCCCGAATTTTGCCCACCTTTCCCCTCAAAGTCATTTCCCCTCAAGGCGCACTCTTCCAGTCGGCAACGGAAAATAGGCGCACACAAACCAACGCTTTGTCTTGATATCATTATAGCAGAGAAAGAGAACAAGAAGGAAAAAGATCATAATGAGCGAATCGCGAGATAGGAACAGAGACGATGCCTCCACGTCGTGTACCCCTCGCTCGGATCATCCCAAATTCGGGAAATTTCCAGGGTTTTCCTGTTTCAACCTTAGGCCTTTTCCCACCCATCCTGGGCTGCCGCATCGACGGTCGGAACCGCGATGCCGGCGAGTCCGAGGAAGAAGCAGGCCAGGCCCCAGGCGCCCGGGTCGGGGACCTGCTCGAAGCCGTCGCCGCCAACGTAGACGGCGCGGCCGAGGGAGGCCTGCATGCCGCGGGTACGGGCGGCAGCGGCGGCGGCGGCACGGGCGGCGGGCGCGTGGTCCCCCGACGACGAGGCGAGCGCGTCGACAAAGGGGTACAGGGCGTCGATGAGGGTCCGGTCTCCCGGACGGGCGGGCGTGTAGCGACCCAGGGCCTCGCAGCTCTGGCGCAGGGCGGCGGCCCACGTCTGCGCGGTGACCTCTTGCGGTGGCGGCTTGGCTCCGGCCTTCTGCGCCTCGGGCGCAGGGGGGGCGGCTTGCACGCGCAGCGCGTGAACCAGTGCGTTGAGGAAGATTGCGAACAGCGCGCCCGAAGTGCCGTCCATCGCCAGCTCCACCACAGGCACAATATGGCCCAGGTCCACCACCACGTCGCCGGTCAGCGGCTTCTCCATCAGATGCTTGAGGACAGCTGTGAAACGGGGTCAGATCAGCGGGGTGTTCGATTCCATGCGATGTTCAACGGGGGAGGGTCAGAAATCAAAGGGTTATATTAAAGTGCTTCAGTGGCTTACCTTCAGCTCCGCGGCGCAGGCCAATGCCGCAGTCTCCGTCGCCTACGATGGTGTCGAACTTTGTTACCTCGGGCTCGACGGCGACAACAGCGTTGAGGCCGGACTCGAGAGTGGTGCGGAAGTTGGCCGGGTCGGTCCGGAGGTTGCTGGGGCGGACAGTGCCGTCGCCAACTGCGGACTCGTCGCGGGTCGCCGTGTTGTCCGACTCCCAGGTGTTCTTGGAGATGGGAGCACTCCAGCCGGCGGCCTCGGCCGGGTCGTCGAGCAGCTCAATCATACTGGGACCACCGATGTTGGTGTTGACGACGTTCAGCAAGCTGATGCTGAATCCCAGACCGTTCAGGCTAGTCATGTAGGTGCCGCTGAGGATGCGGACCGGGCGGATGCCCCATTGCGCCTCCAGTTGCTGGACAACCTCGGCCGTGATGCCACCCAACTCGAGAGGGCTGACGCCACCGAGGTTGTTGACCAGCAGGACAACCTCGTTGGAGTTGACGGTGAGAAAGGCGCGGTCCTCGTCACCAGGGTCCAGCAACTGGCTGAGCATGGTGCTGACCAGCTCAGGGAGCGCGGCCTTGGAACGACCAGAGCCGGCCTCGTTGTGAATGCCCATGCCAATCTCGACCTCGTCGGCCGCGAGGTGGCTGCCAATCTCGCTGGGGTCGACGACAACACGGCCAGGAACGTGGACGTGCTCCAGACTGGCGCCGACGCTGACGAGGTTGTCGGAGACGAGGCGCGCGACTTGGTGTACGTCGGCGAGAGGCGCGCCGCGAGCCGCGAGGGCGCCAGAGATTTTGTGAACCAGCACAGTACCGGCGATGCCACGGCGGCCAACCTTACCGCCCTTGGCCCGGCCGACACCGACGTCGTCGCCGACGACGACCATCTCGACATCCAGGCCCGCGGCCTTGGCGCTTTCGACAGCCATCGCAAAGTTGAGCACGTCGCCGGTATACCGCATGACCGTGACCAGCACACCGCGGCTGGCGTCGACACGCGTCAGGATCGCTCGCCGAATCTGTTCTGCAGAGGGAGAGGCGAAGATGGTGCCGGCCACCGCGGCAGTCAGCAGGCCGGAGCCAACAAGGCCCCCATGCTGGGCTCATGGCCGCTGCCGCCACCGCTGATGATAGATACCTGGCTGTCTTCGGATGTGGGGCGGCGATATACGACCTTGTTGTCGACATCGAGCGCCAGAGAAGGGTTGGTGTACGTCAAGCTCTTCAGGGCCGAGTTGACCAGGTGTGTGGGGTCGTTGACAAAGTGTTTGGTCGCCATGGTGCGCTTGTAGTGTGCTGAATTATTTGTGTAGGTGGGTGGGTGGGTGTGGTTGGGGTGGTGTCCAAGACAGAAGCAACCACAGCGAGAATGATGGAACAACAAGCAGTGAAGAAGTTGTTGAGGGGTCGGAGGGGATTATTAAGGGGGGAGAGTTTATCAGGTGTGGGCGAGTAGGAGGGTGGACAAGAAGGCAAACCGCTTGATGAGCGAGAGTCACGACTTGCACGCCGCCGGATCGTTGGAGGCACGAACAGTCTTTATAGCATGGCGCGTCTCTGGAGCGGGAGATCCTTGCCCGGTCTCCGGCATCTTACCGGAACCCCTCAGGCTGCCGGACGTCTACGAGCGCGATAATGGCGGGCCTTGTCTCGCGGGCCGGTGTGTTCTGTGTAAGCTTAGCTTGGAGGCCACGATGGGGACTGACTGGTCGCACACGAGCCGAGCGGCGGATGAAAGCCAGGAGCTGCCTGCGTGTTCCAGTCAGCTCACGTGCGGCCAGACAGCGACGATCGGAAGTTGGAGCTAACCAGGTACCCAGTGCCAGTGCCAGTGGCGAGCATTGGCAACGCGCACGCTCCAACCAGGGCCCGTTTCATGCGCCCACGCCCGCGTCTGCCCATCGACCGCCCACTCACTCGAATGGACGTGCCAGCGGGACGGGGCCGGCGTGGCGGCGCGTTATGTTGGGGAACCAGGGGCGGCATACGAGTGTGGCCGGTGTTGCCCGGTCGAGGCGGCCTTTCCAGCCAGCGAGGCCGAAGCCAGGCTTTGCGCCGCCCGTCCACACTTTGCCGCGTCTGCCAGAGCCAGTCCACCCAGCACCCTAAGTCAGTGAGCGCGCGCAACGCGAGCAAGGCGAGCCACGGCAGGCCCCTGGCCACCGAGGCCGGCGCCACCGGAGCAAGGCATCGGAAAATAGACCGGGAAAAGCTGACGGTGCGGGAGCGTGTGCTTCCAAGGCGGGCGCGGGCGGGGTGGCCGGTGTGCCTGCAACCCTGCTCCCCAGGCGCTTTGGTGGAAAAGGCCGTAAAGGGTGTGTGTGTGGGAGAGGGGTGATCCAGTCACACGTCGCCATCCTGGGCTAGGTTGACTAGGCCGTGGACGGTCCAGAACCACGACCATCTCGATAAGTCTTCCCCAGCCATCGCGGGACCGGGCCAGCAGCGAGCCAAGAGAGGAGTCGGAGGGGGCCAAGGACCTGGAGGACAAAGAGCGTGCGATGGAGTGTGTGACCGTGCAGCAGCGAGGACCAGAGATTCATGTGTGTGTGGAAGAGAGCTTGTCGCCCCGCTCCAGTCCACTAGGGGGCTCGCATGCCGGCCGCGTCGGACGTGCACGCGGGGTCCACGTCGAGGGTTGAGGTTGAGACTGAGGATGAGGGCGAGGAGGCACACGATGCAGACGGTGGGAGGAAGAAACACGCAGGGCCCGACAGCGGTATGCCGCTGCGGAGGCGGCGGCGGCGGCAACGGACGGCCACGGCGTGGGGTGCAGTGGGGACCTCTGCGCGCGGGGGACCTGTTGTCGAGGTAGCTCGCCGGGCGTGGGCGGCCTTTGGGGGTACGGTCGTCTGGGTAGCAAGCACTGTATCCGCAACCTTGGCCGTCTCCACTGGAGCTTCTATTGAGATCCCCTGGGTAAGGTACGGGGTACCCAGGCGTGCCATTGGATTCATTCATGCCAGGCACTCGTGCAAACGCATCCAGTAAGGCGTCTTCCATTTCCATTCATCTCTTGAGTTAGTGTGGGGTGGTGGGTGCCTGCCTGCCGCGGGTTCGGACGATTCCAGGGCGGGCGGACGGGCTCACGGGTTCCAGGTGCGACTGCCAGCGCAGTGGAGGTGCGGCAGGATGTCAGGGTCCTGGGGGCTTTGCTCCTGCCCCTCGGCCCCTCCACCGTGCCATGCATCCGGTACTTGGGTACCTCGCCGTTTCCTCAGCACCTCCGGTCCAGTGTGCTGCGGGCAACGAGTACGGTGTACGTGGGATACTCGTAGATCTCCGGCGTCTCCTCCGGCCACCTCTCCGCACTTCTCTCCCTCGCCCTACCCGCCCCCGTCTTCTGTTGGATTTGGTGCGTGCCCTCGCCAGCATCTCGACTGCGGCCGCCAACCTGCGAGGCCAAGCCCCATTCCCTCAATTTCGTCCCCCGGGTCATAAACCCTCCACCGTCACGCCATCCGCGAAGAGCAACCGAGCCGAGCATGCAAAGCAGCCCTGTGGGGATCGCCTCACCTCTCACCTCTCACCTTTCACCACCCACCCTTTAAGCAACAGCGGAGACTTTGATGGGGCCGCCCCTGTCGAATCCCTTACTTGTACGGGCCTCGCCGTTGGCAGATCACATCTATCGCGACCCATAGCTCCCAGCGGTGAATCATCACTCATGTACGGCCTACTCCGAGTACGCGTAAATGGACATGCATTCCATGCTTGCTCCTCAGATCTCCCGGTGGGGTGGAGGCAAGGCGCCGGTTCTTCACACCCACCGCGGGCGGCAAGGTCCTCAACTGTTGCACACCCGCACACCTTCGAGCGCTAGATCCGAGCAGGTCTCCTCTGAGACGCCGATTTCATACTGCAAACGGGCTGGTCGCCCTCGGCCGCGCTCCAGTCAAGTGGGATTTCCGAGACGCACGTGTTGGCTTGGGCCTCTCCTCTGCCGCACTGGGATCTGACTGGACGGGGCCCTGCGCCTACGACCCCCGCCCCACGATACTCGTACCTCCTATTTACAGCTTGCATACGACGAGCAGATGCATCTGCATCTACCCGTCCAGTGGAAATCCGCTCCGGCGCGGACGTGGCCGAGAAAAAAAAAAGCAAAAGAAAGAATAAGGTGATGAAGAAGCCAATGCCGTCGCCGACTCGTCAGCCCATGTGCCCCTGCATACTCGCACGTCGCCCTTCCACCACGGTCCCGTACACGCGCACTCGTACGCTGCAACCCACGCTGGCTTGGATCGACGGTACTCGTACAGGCCTTGGGTGAGGATTGCCCGCTAGGAATGTCGGTCAGGGGTGGTCTGTTGCCCGGTTTGTTGGCGAAACTAGCACCAAAAGAAAAATTATTGAAGGCCTCGTGAACACGCAAATCAGCCCAAAGTGGGTTCGGGAGGAAGAGGCTGAAGGCAAATGGGAAACATCACACACTCGCATTCCCCTGACTGCATTGATCACCTTGCAGCGTCTCTTCATCTGCAACCAAGCCAAGCCAACTCCTCAACATTCTGCCCCCGGCTCCATTCGAGTCAGTGGATTGCAACTCATTTGTTTCCTGTCTGGCTTACGCCAAGTAGATGAAAGCCGACCAGCCCTGCGTCTGCACGGCCCGCCCACTGTATTCCGTGCTCTTGCACTTTGCGACTTGGCTGCGAGCACGAGGTGGGATGGGAGCTCCACTACCCGACACGCGTCCTCTGTTCACCGTCCGTCAAGCCTTTGAAAGCAAGGACTTTTGGTTCAATGTGACTGATACCTCTGCGAGCCTTGGGATCGGCGGTGAAGACCTAACTTGAGAACACTAATGAGCCTTTTCCCAGACAGATTGATCGTGTCAATTAGAACAGGTTTCGAAACAGACCTTACGAGACTCGTCCGAGCACCATCTACCAACCCAGGCTCTTCGACACTACATGTAGTCGGTAATGGGGACGCATACGACTCGTTGCAAGGTACGAATAGCTTCAAAGAAGCAAGGTACCAAATACAGTCATCCAGAAGATGCACATGCCAACTGGGCGTGATTATCCCCAAGAGATTGAATTGCACGCCTTGCCTCGACCTACCTCAGGAACCAGGCAGCCTGGTTTGCACCGTGTCAGCCGGTTCTTAGTGCATTGCCCCCCAGAACCCCGCGCGCGACACCTCAGCACATTCGACAGCCCAAGTATATCACCCACGATATCACCAGTTAGAGTCACCAGGGTCTCAGAGGCGCAGTCCGTACTAGACTCGTGGACGCGTCGCAACCCAAGTAGCCTCTTCGCACAATCTCAGTCATGAATCAGCCTCCAGCTCGCACACGTGTTGCTTACTAAAATGGCACTACTTGACATATGCTCTCGAAACCCCCGGGCAAGAGCCTCACATGTATCGGAGTGGTGATATGCCAGCGGCGATTGCATGCCATACTTCAAAGATAGACCCTGGCCTCTCCGCAGTGATAGGCCACACAGAACCAAGCTTGTGGTATTCGGTCTCCGGGGTCCTGGCGTAGCCCTTAAAGTCAGCTAGGCCCATCACGCCGTAATAATTCAACCAAAGACACCCCCGGCCATCTCGCAGCCCATCAATAGAAGCCATTGCGCAGTGAACATGGCACAAAGTAGAGTGGTCGAGACATTTCCTGATCCCGCACTTGGATACGTGTCAGCACTCGCACGGCATCACCGACCGGGCCGGCAGAGACCGTGACCCTCGACCTAAAACCTAAACGAGGCTATCTCAACTTGTTTTGTCCGTCGCAACCGGGGCAGAAATGGGGGCAGGCTCCGGCTGTCTCATCCTATTGGGCTCGCTGAGACAAGACGGTGCCGCGGCTCTGGGCTCTCACCGGGGCAGAAGAGCCGTGCAGGTGGCGCCGACACGTGGGCACTGCCTCCAGAGACGCGGCCGGAATGGGCAGACCCTGGGTGCATGCGAGCTCGGATGCCTTACTGACGCTGTCTAGGTCAATGGACGCCCTTGCGGTTTCTTCTTCTTCTTCTTGTCATTTCTTGCTGTGATAGGAAAAGAGCAGGAGTGGTATACTCGTAAGGCTGTGGCTTGTGGGCCTCGGTGTGAAGCTTGTCCCGCGTATTCTCTGCTCGTCGCTTGAGCGGCACATGGGCGGCACGGATCGACGCCCGAGCCTGTGCGCCAGAAGCGCTTGCAAATGCCTTGCGGATACGATGAAGGCGTATAGAAAACTTCACCTCACCCAGAGACACTATGAAATACGGAATGGGAGATAAAAACGTCCGATCAGTTGCATTGTCGCAATCGATCTGTATGTCCATGAACAGCCCGCTGAGTTGACATTTGATCGCGGACAAGGCTCAGTAGTCGAGCATCGCGTACGTGTGTCGGAAATGGGCTATGCTTGGCATCCAATATTGCACTTCCGGCAGAGTAACTTACATGTAGCTGTTGTCTGTCTGTCTTCTCGTATTGCCATGCTGCCGCCGCGCTTCTGCTTCAAAGCTGTTGCTGCATAGCGCCGGCGGGGCCCGCTGAAGCCGGAGCAGGTGGAGTCCGGAGATTCCTTGAGCCCCCACCCATCGTCTCCGGAGCTGGTGGAAAAGACTCAAAGTACATCCGACATGCGCCGCGGACGGTCCAAAGTGGGGTATCTCAAAACTCGTGCACGGCGGGCAGCCGGTAGCCGCCCCTGCGCCGCCGGCCTCGCTGTAAGGATAGGTGAGGATGAATGGGTAAAAGGACTGGTGTCTTCAGTGGACTGGCTCGTATTTCGCGAGGAATAGTCACAGGTAACGTACGCCAAGCGGCTCTTCGCCAGTGGATATATCCATGGCCGATGACTCAACCCATGCTGGATACCTCGCCAGACGTGACTGTGCATTGTTCTGCTGAGAATTGCGCCTGGCGTTTGCATCCTGTAATGCGAAGAGCGCAATTCAACTAGGTACCCATCTTAGCCTCTGCATTCCACAAATTGCCTGTCTGCCGTTGTCGAAGCCTCTGTGTGACTAAGCCTGAGTTCTGCGGTAGAGACTCCCCGCTACAAAGTCGTACCTGGCGCCTGCCCCGCGCAAATTTCCATCCCGACTTTTTGCCAGCCCACCAACCCACCATCGGACCTCTGCCAGCTACCCCACGTCATCTTCGTCTTCATCAACCACCGCGACAACACAACATCCTGCCACATCACCCACGAAGCATCAATCTGGGAATCTGCGCGATCCGGCCGCCTTACGCGCCACTCTGTCATCCAATCTACAACTGCCGATCTGTACTCACTTGCCCACCCGCAATCGGATACAGGCCCGACGCCCACTCGACACGCCATCTGCCTCTCGTTGTGCCCATTGGCAAGTCGACATCGTCAGCCCGTTCGCAGCGCCTGCCTCTTCCGAATCTGTCACCAAACCATGACCGCCGAGAACGACGGCCCTTCGGCCGAGCTGCAGGCCCCGCCCCCGGCCGCCGAAGCCCCGCAGCCAAACCCGTCGCAACCACAGGCTCCCGCCACTACCGACGACAAGCCGCAACCAGCTCCAGCAGCCTCGGACAAGCCTGCCGACTCCCAGACCGCCGGCGAGGCCAAGCTCACCGGTGCACAACTGAAGGCGAAAGCGAAAGCCGAAAAAGCAGCCAGACGCGCAAAGGAGAAGGAGGTCAAGGACGTCGCCAAGGGCGAGGCCGCCGTGTCTTCTCAACCGGGCCAGCTGGGCCCCTCCGCTGCCGAGGTCAAGAGCAAGCAGAAAGCCAAGGCCGATGTTCCATCTCCAGCCAACGCTGCCAAAATGGCGGCCGCGCGGTCCGCCGCTCCGGC
This sequence comes from Hansfordia pulvinata, assembly GCA_006538405.1. Lineage (NCBI taxonomy): Eukaryota > Fungi > Ascomycota > Sordariomycetes > Xylariales > Hansfordia > Hansfordia pulvinata. The sequence continues at coordinate 2,434,353 of BJKQ01000007.1, read as the reverse complement.
CCCTGCCGCCCCCGCCGAGCCCAAGATCACTGTTCCTGAGTGCTTCAGCCACATCCCCATGGCCAGAAAACTGCCCATGACCAGCGCCGACAAGGACGTCCACCCGAGCGTACTGGCTCTTGGCCAACAGATGGCGACGTTTGCTATTGATGAGAACACGGCTAGATTGCAGGCCACTCTGCTCGCGTTCAAAGAGGTATGGGCTAAAACACTGGCTTATCCTGTCTGGCTACTGACTGCTTTCTACCTAGGTCATCAGCTCGTATACTACCCCCCCTGGAAACACTCTGGCCCGACACTTGACTCCACACGTGCTCAACCCCCAGATTGATTACTTGACTGCTTGCCGGCCCATGTGCTTTTCCATGGGCAATGCCATCCGCTGGCTCAAGTTGCAAGTCAGCAAGATCAACCCGGATGTCGCCGAAGACGAGGCCAAGAGCCAGCTTTATGCCAGCATCGACAACTTCATTCAGGAGCGTATAACTATTGCCGATCTGGTCATCACCGAGAAGGCCGCCGAGAGAATTGAGGAGGGTCAAGTCATTCTAACCCTCGGCCACAGCAGCGTTGTCGAGCGTGCGATCCTTTATGCACACACGGCCGAGCAGAAGAAATTCCACGTCATCACCACTGATGACCCCTTTGACCAGAGGGGTCAGGCTCTGGCAAAGACACTCGCCGCTGCGGGTATCCAGACAACTTACTGCGGTGACTTTGGCGCACTCAGATCGCTTCTTCAGCAGACCAACATTGTTCTTGTATCCGCCGAGGCCATGTTCAACAACGGCGCCCTGTACGCGCGATCCGGAACCAGTGATGTGGCCCTTGCCGCCAAGCAACTGAATGTTCCTGTCGATGTGTTGTGTCACACCATCAACATCACGGAGCGGGTAACGAGTGACTCACAGACCTACAACGAGATCGATCCCGAGCGAAGCACCCCCGAATCCTTCCGTCTGCTGTACGACACCACACCTCACAAGTACCTGGGCGTAGTCGTCACTGAGCTTGGCACTGTCCAGCCGAATTCGGTTCCTGACCTTCTTCGCAAGCTTGAGGAGTCCAACTAGAAGCTGGGATCCTCAAAGAAGAGGGCAACATCACTCTCTGCGACCGAGACCTCCTCTGCAGTCCCTCCGGATTCGCTGGGCCCAGGTTCGAACGGCACAATAACACCGCTCAGCGAGGGTATGCAGTCGCCGTTTAGCCAACACTCTGGCTTCAGCTCCAGCCCAGGGTCGCCCTTGCGTCCCACCACACGGCACAACAGGGGCAGAATCTACCCGCTCATAATTCAGAAGATGAATGGATTTCAGTCAGCGAATCCCCGAGGGTCGCGCATCCGTCCACAGCAGCGAGGGCCGCTTTGCGATCAGGAGCGACTCAACATGCGACTTTCCCAGAGATTAGGAATTCTGGAGCTAGAACAGGCACAAGAGCAGGAGGATCTGCAGGACGATAACACAGGGCAGTAAAAGCAACACGAATTGGTTATGTCGCGAGACATTAGTCGACCGTGCATGGGTCCAACACAGTGGTAGCTGAACGTGTTGGCCGCGGGTGGTGTGAGGAAGGATGGAACAGAAAGATGCAAGCTCGACATACGATGCATTCACGCCTGGAGATCAGTCCTCCGTGCTACTGAGCAGGCAGATAGACAGACAGCCGAGCCTTGATTTGTACAGATGGCCAATACAACAAACAAATAATGGCAGCGCTTGCACTTCTTTCAATAGGCTTCGTGGAAACTCAAGACCGGCGCACTTTAGTATGTACAAATTTGCCCAGATTCGCTGCACGGGAAGCAGACCGCCAGGAAATGTCTCCAGCCTAGAATATGGCTGCGATAGCCAGTACTTGGTTGATTACCTCGCGTAATTCCACCTCGACTTCTTTTCCTCTCGTGTATTACCTTCTCGCCATGCGCAGAAGATACCGCTGTGATCAGCTGTTGACGTGCCTGGGCCCGTGCTTCGTGGAGCCAGACGCGAGAAAAGTGACGAGCCGCAGCCATTGGACCAACAATGGGCCGCTGGCGGACGCGTGCCATGTGCATCAAGCCGAGAGGGAACACTCGCCTTGCTTGACCCCTGTTCTCATGTCAATACAAGAAGAAAAAACAAGACTGCTTGGATCTCTCCTCGAGAATGGCTTCTTTTATTCATTTTTTTGTCGTAGCTGTAGATGTTCCTCTTTTCGGCCGGGTATTATCAGGGTAGGAGGGGGAAGGCCGTTGTCGACTCTATAAAACAACCCGACACGTCTTGCGCAGCGTCGGGGCGGACGGACCGCGCGGAGACAAAAGAGAGGGATACCGGTCCGATTCGGGGGATATTTATTCTTCTCTCTTCTCGTTTTGTGGCTCTCGCCTTCGCGTTCCTCCCGTTTCCTTACGCCTCGGCGGCGGCGTCTTCCTGGGCTGAGGCGGCGGCGGCGGCCTGGCGGCGGGCGCGCTTGTCGAGGATGGCCTGCTTGCGCTCGTTGAGGACGGCGGACTGGCGCTCGTCGACGCCCTGCAGCCAGTAGCCGAAGCTGGCCCCGGCGCCGGCGAAGACGGGGTACGCCCACAGCGACTTGCGGGTGAAGAAGGGGCGCATCTCGAGGCCGAGCTGCCAGAAGCGGACGGCAACGCCTGGGAAGAGGGGGGGAGAGGGACCCGTTAGCTTGTCTTTATTCCTTGGTTCTGAGCTGCTTGTGCATATTTGAAGGGCGTGTTCGGATTGGTGTTGTTGGACCAAGGGGTGAACGCACCGAAGCCGGACCAGAAGAGAACGCGGCCGACCATTGTGGAGGGATTGAGGGGTTTAGAAGGCGGGCGTGTCGCGTGCGGAAGTGTCGCGGGAGAGACGCGAGGACAGAGGTGAGATCGGCTCAGTATCGAGGGGTCGCGTGATGGTGCAATTGGCGCGGGAAGAGGGGAGAGGTGCCGAATGCGTGCGGTCGGCCGATTGTCGATATGCGAGATGGTGGTTGATGGCGTGTCGTCAGCCCGAATTCGAGGGTGAGGATTGGTTCGGGCCGCATGGGCGAGCCAGGCGTTAACAGCTCTACGATGGCGGGCTGGCAGCTGGCTGAGAGACTATAAGTAGACCCTACTATCAAGTACATCATAAGCCGCTTGTCTCTGGTGAGCGGACATGTACGGAGCTCCGACAGTTACGAATGCTGGCCTGGTCTGCGAGATGGACATAAGACCACATGTACTCCCGTACCGGCGGGCGCAGCCACAGGGCGATCCACAGGGCCGCGGTACCTGGGTACCAGACAGTTAGCGCGATAGCTCCCACTGCAGCCCACTTTATTCTTCCATCTCCTTACCCGCATCCATGTGTCGCCGACTTCACCAACGCGCGACTCCCGGACGCGAATAATGGGCATGTCCGCAGCCCTCAGCACCATCACCCGCGGCGAACCAAATTGAACTCTGATCCATCTGAATCTGGGCCCTTACGACTTCCGCTGTTCTTCGTCGAATCCTGCACCCTGAGAGGTGTTCTCAATGCTCTACGCACGACCTCATCTCGGAATCATCCCTCACTTCCTCCGCAGACCCTGGTTTGCTCGACGCCAACTAGAAGATCTTCCCATGACCACCACACTCTGAGGAAACTTTGAATACGGAGGGGCCTGATGGCCTCACCAGCTCTGGTCATGCCTTCCGCCGACGCAAAACCGCTCCCGACGCCCTCCGCAGCCACCGCCACCACCACCACCGACGGGCTGCCCCGTCGCAAGTTCAAGGCATCTGACCTGCCTTTGACATCAGCCACCCGGTCGGCCATAGAGGGCCTCGCCCACAGTTTCAAGAAGAAGGGAGGATATGATGCGATTCGCAAACAGGTTTGGGATAAGTTTGAAGCCAGCGTAAGCACATGAGGGCAACACCATCCACATTGCATCGGGCTAACTTGCGCAGGACTACCAAGCCCGCATCACTCAATCTATCCTCGAGGTCGCCGAGCAGGAAGTCGAGCGCAATCCGAAGCAGCTTCTGGCCATCGACCGCAGCAAGGCCTCGGCGCTGATCGACGGCGCTCTTGACCGCTCCGGCGTCTACCAAAAAGCCGAAGATGTCATTAATCAGTTGATCGACGTCCCTGCCATCGAAGCCCGAATCCGAAACTTGCGCGCCGCCGATATTGGCGACGAGTCTGCAGACGCCGAACGCCAGCGTGGCGCCAGGACCGATGCCGAATATGCTGCCGATTCCACCGCCCGCCTCGAGGACCGTGAAAACATTCGCCGCGACTTGAGACAGAAAGAGGAGCAGATCATTGAGGAGAAGCGCAAGATACAAAGAGAGGAGCGCAAGCAGCGCGAGCGCGAGGCCGAGAAGGCCGAGGCCAAACGGAAGGAGGAGAGGGACGCCCGCCGGCGCGAACGCGAGAAGCGCGATGAAGAGCGAGAGCGCGAACGCGAAAAGGATCGTGAGGAGCGCCGACGCGCTCGCGATCGGGAACGCGAGCGTGAGCGCGACCGACATCGCGATGGCCGAGACCGGGATCGCGACCGGGAGCGAAGTCGCCGTCGCGACAGCCGAGACAGACACAGGGACCGCTCCCGGCAACGAGATCAGCGCCGGCCCGACGAGACGAAGAAGCCATTGTCAAAGGAGGACCATGAGAGGCTCGAGCAGGCAGCTCTGGCCGACCTCTTGCGTGAAGACAAGAAGGGCAACGACAAGCAGCCCGAACTTGAGATTGATGAGGGTATACCGCCGCCCCCGAAACGGACCAAGCCAGCCTCAGCTATCCAGCCCATTCGTCGGGACTCCAGCAGAGCGTCCGACCCAAGAAAGGTTGCCGAGCTTGTCAAATCCGAGTCTCGTAGCTCGCTCAAGGACACAAAGGAGGTCAAGGAAGTCAACAGTGCAGCTGGTGTCAAGGACGGGTCCAAAAACGTGGCCGAGCCCAAGGATACTCAGAATAACCCTCTCAAAGACCGCAAACCAAGCATTGCACCATCCAGCACGCGCGACCGGTCACGTACTGGCCACGACGATCGTCGAAATGACGACCACAAGGAGTCGGAGCGCTCTGATGCCAAATCCGAGAGAAGGGATGCAAGCAAAACACGTCATCGGCGAGACCCCAGCCGCTCTGTGGACAAGGAGCGTGAGCGCGACCGAGATCGCGACCGCGACCGCGATCGCGACCGGGAACGGGATCGGGAGCGAGATCGCGATAGGGAGAGAGACTCTGTCCGGGAACGAGACGAGTACAGGCCCGGCCGTGACCGGGTTGACAGGCCTGATAGGACCCGCCGAGAGAGAAGCCGGTCTCGACCTCGTGCGGAGAGGCGGGAGCGAACGCCCGAGCGCCCCGAAAGGGACGAGTATCGTCCTGGTCGTGGGGACCGAAGCGACAGACTCAAAGAGCGCAGCCGATCGCGTGGAAAATCAGACCGCGTTGCTCATCTCGAACGCCGGGAGAGGTCGCGGTCGCCGCGCGTCCGACCTGAGAGACGCGACAGGTCCCGCTCCAGGCCTCGTGCCGAGCGACGCGAACCAAGCCCAGCTATGAAGAGGCCACGCAGTCGCGACAAGGATGTGCCACGCGAAGGAGACTCACTCAAGGACAGAGAAAGGGACAGAAAGGAAAGGAGTGTTCGGGAGCGAGAACGTCCGCGCTCGCGATCCCGCCAGCCCGCCCCAACGCGCACGACGGAGCTTAACGACCCTGAGAGCTGGAAGCAAGGGGAGATCAAGCGCCGGGAAGCGGAAGCTAAGGCCTATCTTGCTGCCCAGAAGGAGGCGCGCGAAAAGGGGCTGCCGGTGCCCGGCGTTGACGACAAGCGAAGCGGAGACCGCGACAGGTCACCGGATGCTGGGAAGAGGGGTGCGTACGCCCCGGAGGAGATTGACCGGTACCGACCCGGAGGGCGTGATCGAGATCGGGACCGGGACCGTGATCGGGACAGAGAGAGGGACCGTGACCGCGACCGTGACCGTGACCGTGAAAGAGAACGGGATAGGGACAGAGACCGGGATCGCGTCCGGGATCGATCTCGCCGTCGCAGCCGTAGCCGCAGCCGTCGCCGCGATCGTCGCAGCCTTAGCAGGGACCGCGATTCGCGAAGGGACTCGCACCGGCCCGCAGGCAGCGACAGTTACCGTGACCGTGACCGTGACCGGGATCGTGACAGAGATCGTGACAGAGACAGGGACAGGGACCGCGACAGAGATAGGGACCGGGAGAGGGACAGAGATAGGGACCGAGAGCGCGACCGGGACCGAGACCGGGACCGCGAAAGGGAGAGGGAGAGGCGGAGCCGTCGCGAGAGAAGCCGGAGCCGCAGACGCTCACGCAGCCCCCGTTGAACGAACGCCACAGCCATGATGGACGGCAGACCACGGTAGAATGGCCGCTCGACGCGGGTTGATCAGGGGCGACCTTGTTGGTTGTCGATTTGACGAGCATCACTGATACACTGGAACTTGCTGAGGACCTTCCTATCCGATTATGACCAAGCATTTTGGCGCCACGCAGCGTGTTGTACTGATACGTCGATACCCTTATTATCACCTATTGGTATGTGTGAGTCACAGAATAATCGACTGGGTGACCTCTACGGTGTGGTCCATGTGCACAGCTGGCTACAGCGGGCGCGGAACGGAGGCACAAGCTTGTTTTGATTTGGTGAGCAGAAACGTCCCTTCGAGATGCACTGACTTGAAGGGGCACTGCAGACGACGGAGAGATTCAAAGAACAGCAACCGTCCAGTCCGGAGAATCTCTTTAGTCGGTCTTCGCGACGGAGCAGAATGCCACATTGCGCTTCCCCGGAAACCCGAGGAAGAGAGCGGGAAAAAGACCAACGAGTACGCTAACACTAAGAAGAAGAAGAAGAAGAAGAAGGAAAAAAGTAAATAAAGACCCTACGTGTACACCCTCTCGGGACCGAGGAGGGTGTCCTTGCCGGCGAGGGGTCACTCCGGGTCCAGGATGCGCAGCTGCTCGAACAGGGAGCCCTCGGCCGCCATGACCCAGGCCCTCACGTGTCCTGTCCCTGGCAGCGGTGACGGCGGTCCTCCGGCTCTGGTGGTGAAGATGTCGTCGTCGTCGTTGTCGTCGTCGTCGTCGTTAGTTTCCCCTCGCAGCATCTCGCTGCTGAGCGCGGGCATCAGCAGCGAGGCGGCCATGAGGGCGGGGCAGTCAGAGGGGTTCATGTGGCTGATGGCGCGGCGGTAGCCGGCGAAGGCGCGGGCCTGGTAGGCGTAGAAGACGGGGGCCGCCGCCTCGGTTCCTTTCTTCTTTTTCTTCTTGGCATTGGGGTCGCCGTCGGAGTTGACGCTGTCTGTCTGCTGCTACTGTTGCTGTTGCTGGCTGTGGTGGTACTGCACAGGGCGGCGAGGCCGAGGATGAACTGGATCAGGAAGGGCGACTGGAAGGCGTAGCCGACCAGGCGGGCCCGGAACACGCCGTCCATCCCTCCGCCGCTGCCGAGCTGCCATTGGCGGCGGCGGCGCCGGCCGAGGCTTTCGTCGGCGGGGCCCATCGTCGTGGAACTGGCCGCCGACGGCGTACGAGGTGTGGACCTTGATGTTCCAGAACCACAGCATCATCATCATGTCCGTGTTGTCGGCCATGCCGGCGGGCCGGAAGGCCCGGCAAGCCGGCCTCTCTTCGCTGCACTGTTTTTCCTTTGCTCTCCCGGTGCGTTGTCGCGTTGTCACGCGCGCCACAGATCCAATCAGGTTCGCCTAATGTCCCGTTTTTCGTCGAGTTGGGTTTTGCACCAGGTATGACAGAGGTTGGGCCTGAGTAGGTCTGGTTAACTTGCGTCTGTTTACACGGGTGTCTGTTCCGCCTGAGTATTGTAGTAAGCCTGTGAGGGACGGCCCTCGTGCTTTTCTGCCGTTCTTGTTCAGATTGTTACGCAGCAGAAACAGCCAAGTTGCTCGTTTCTTTTTCACAACTAGAATATTGCCTCTAATGTTTCCTGTTGCCCGGTTGCCAGATGTGCTACTCGCGTCTTCGTTACATCTTGAGCCAACTCCGCTGGCTTGTCTCATTCTCAACGCTCATCATCTACACCTGCCTACCTCTCAGCCGGTCTCTCAGTCTCGAAGAAAGCGACTCCATGATTGAGTGAAGGGGACACCCACCCACACTCGCGCACGCGGACCCTGGAAATGCTGGAAGCCTGGCCAAGCCTTTCTCCGCCAGTGGCACTCGGGCGTTGACAAGAGATCCAGGGCGGAACCGTGGTGGCTCGAGACGACCTGCTGGGATAAGACAGGGGGCGACTCCATACACAGTAGTTAGTCACTGTCCTCCGGCCCGCGGGATCTTCGTAAGCGGCCGCCCCTCCCTGAACCACCACCAAGTTCAAATGGTCCGTCGCTTCATCCGCGCGGCCCCTTCGCATATAGTTCCGAGGGAGTCGGGGACCGCTTTCCTAGCTCGGCTCGGCTCTCTCTCTCTCGCGCGCGCGCGGGGGCATTTCGCGGCCGAGAAACCGGTTCCAAGTCTCTTCCCGGGGCCTCGCAACTTGGTTTTGGCCAAGTTCCTGAAGGATTCTTTCTGGAACTCCGGGGTCGCCATTTCTCTCTCTCTCTCTCTCCCGGGCCCTGAATCTCACCTCGCATCGCCTCGTCTTGCACGCAGACGACTGCTGCCTCGGGAAAAGGGGCCCACTCTGGAACTGGGGATCCCCGTCGGTGGCGAGGACGCATTGACATTGCATCGGCTCGCGCTGCTCGACTTGCTATACTCGTGTCCGCCTGCCTTGCCGTGCCGACCGCCCGTAGAAAGATAAGTTAAGCTCTTAGCTAAGTCTCCAGATGCCCCCCCCCCCCCCCCCCCCCCCCCACCGCGCTCGCGATCCGGAAGGATCCAGGGTGGCCGCCCGCCTCCGGGACCCAGCTTTGTCCGAATCCTTGCCGTCCACGTTTGTGTGTGTGCGTGTGTGTTTGTGTGTGGCTATGGCCCGCTCGGATGGGCAGTCGGCTGCGTTGATCGGCACGGGCCGACAAAGACGCGGAACGGACTCTTCTCTACCGGAGTCCCAACTCGAGTATCTACCCCGAGGGGGCGGGTAACGTAACAGTGGCGAAATAAACACCTTCCTCGCAGGCAGCCGCGCCCTATCGAAGGCTTGATGCCCGTGCCCATGTCGTGGTTCTGCGTGGGTACTGTACGTATGATATCACACTCATCACGCAGGGCTCGACACGCGCAGCCCCCGGCGGCGAGGTCCGTCCCCCACGATCGCCTCTGTGATGTCTTTTGCCTCTGATGTGGCTCCAGATCGAAGAGCCGAATGACGAGTTGTGGCGGGAGAAGAGGTGGAGGAGGGGGGGTTGGACTGAACATACGGCCATGGGCAAAGTGCTCTCGATTATAAAGCACCCCCCTGATGCTCAATCAAGTAGAGGGTTGTCATGGTTTGAGAAGACAAACCGCTCCTCATATTTGGCCTTGTTTGCAGGATCAGTACAGGGAGCACAAGTCTTGCTCAAGACTCTCAGACTGCCACCCCTTTCCAGGCTCAAGTCTTCCTCGAGATAGAAGCGCACCGCTTACCTATCTAGCTCAAAATCCCCCTGAGCAGGATACCCCTGGAAGCCAGAACAAGAGACACGCACACACACACACAAAAAAAAAGAAAACAAGATGCGTTTCTTCTCCTTCCTCGCCCTCGCGCTCGCGGGGTCCACGTTCGCCTTGCCCACTTTCCTGGGCGGGGACGGCGAGTCCATCGAGGAGCTGTTCGCGGAAGAGGTCAAGAAGGCGGGCCTCAAGCCCGGCGACTCGGACAACGACTTCAACGAGAAGAGGTCGATGGCGGGGCACGACGGCTCCGACCCTTCGGGGAGCGAGGTGGATGCGCGAGTGAGTTTTACCCTCTTTTTTTTTTTGGCGGAAAGAAACCGCCCCTTCTCTCTCTCTCCCTCACACACACTTTCCCGTACCGTACCGTATTTCTTTGTACTTCCAACATATGACCACAACAACTCCAAGTGGCTCATGATATCAAACCGCGCCTCGAAAACACGGGACTTTCTCCTGAAGAAGAAGAGGAAGAATGCACTGAAGGAAGAAAAAAAGCTGACCCCCCTGGGAAACAGAGCACCGTGGAGGCCCGGCCGGACAGGAAGAGCGCGTGGTCCGCCTTCGACGACTCGCTGGGCAGGATCCTCGAGACGACGGGCGCGGCGCGCAGCGCGGACAACGTCCGGCGCGACATTGGCAGCTACGGCGACCGCGGGCGCGCGTTCTACACGGGCGTCGCCCTGTCCGCCCTCGACCGCGAGTTCGACTGGTCCGGCAAGGCCGCCCGCTGGGTCAGCACCGGCTCCTCCGACTACCGCCGCAGCTCCGGCGCCCGCAGGCACCGCAGCACCCGCAACCGGCCTTAAGGGGGGTGGAAGAGGAGAGGGCTGGCTACTACGGCCGTGGAAAAAATACCGCGTTCCAACCGTTTACTCTGCGTTGAAAGCAAGGTGGTATCTCGGCCGTGAGGGAAGCGGAAATGGCCAAGACTCAACTCAACCAACACACACACACGCCTGCCTCCAAGCTCACGGGTTGGAGTCTTTGGGGGGTGGGGTTTATCTTAGTGAACATATATATCTCTTAGCTATTGCATTACACACGTACATTACGGTATACATATGCACATTGTCTCAGGCTACTTTCTCTCTCTTCCAGCGTATGGTGTGGGGGGGGGGGGGGGGGAGAAGATAATTCGTACTTCTCTCTCTCACGCCGTCTATTCCCGTTAGTACCAGGTCCCCGCCGGTGCTTGGTCGGTCTGCGTGACAATTGGGCTGACATAGTCAGATACGGTCTGTAGAAGCGAACACCAGGGGAGGGGAGCTTGCGCTTGTTGGGCTGCTCTGTGGGGCTCGGGCTTCTTGGGGCTGCTCTGTGCTGGCACTACCCGCGAAGCCGGGTTGGCGATGATAATTCACTTTCAACTGTCCTTTTTGTCTTTATTCCCCCCTCCTCTACCAGACCTCATTGTCGTGTCTGCGCAGGGACAGCCAACCAAGTCCACCCCTCTCACCCCTTCGACTATACCCACTTAGGTGGGAAAAGGGGGGGAAAGGGAGGGGGCACTGTTGTGCCTGCTGCGAGCCCCCCGCCCCCCTTTTTTATTCTTTCTCGTATTGCGAGGGATGATCAGAGTTTTTCCCGGGTTGCCGGAGATCCACCGCCACTTCAACAGCAATAAGCAGCAGCAGCAACAGCAGCAGCAGCAGCTATCAGGGCATGCACAGAGCCCAGAGACTCTATCCGGCAGGCAACGAGTCGGGATACTTGAGATCCATTTTCTTTGGTCGCGATCCCAGCCTAGCTTATAGAACAACAGCGCATGATGGCCGTAGCCAACCCACCACCGTCGGTCTACAGTGGAGATGCACGGGGGGAGGGGTCAGGCTCATGGGCGCGTACAAACCAGAAAAACCCCGTCTCGGGACCGATATGGGGGCCGTGGCGCCCCAGGCCTACCTTCTGCGTGAGAGATGTACATACACCAAGTACCTTCGTAGGAACGAGGTAGGTAGAAAGACGAGAGAGACAAGAGAGACAAGAGAGAGAGAGAGAGAGAGAGAGAGAGAGAGAGAGAGAGAGAGAGAGAGAAAGAGAGAGAGGAGTCATACCGCGTCGGAGCTGAACTTGCGGTTGCGGTAGGCGTGCGCGCGCGTATTGGTTCTCTCTCTCTCTCTCTATTTAAATTTTACGTATTCTTTGTCAGACCTTTGTCATGCAAGCACGGCCGGCCCGCTTCCAGAAGCAGAGTCGTTGCGCCGGCGCCAGGCAGGGGGGCTGAAAAGCAGCCCTCCCCCCTCCCCCCCTTTTCCTCGGGTGAGGCGCCCTCTCTCACGTCGCACAGCGCAACATGGCACGCTGCTATCGTCTCTTTCGGGGCTGCGAGGCAACAAGGGGGGGGGCTTGGAGGGAGTGACAAGCAGGCGGCAAGAGGTGGCTGGCAGTATGCATACGGGAGGAGAGTGTAGGATTTCGGGCGGCCTCACAAGCTTTTCTCTCTCTCTCTTTCTGTGATGACCCGCCCCCCTTCCCGCCCCCCTGCCCCGAACCCTCGAGTCAAAGTCGGGACATCCTGCGAGCCAAGAGCCAGCGAGACGGCCGGGAAGCTGTCGCGTTCGGCAAGAGAGATGGCCTCCCCCCCCCATAACCATTAACCCGCCCACCCACGCGCGCCCAGCGGACCGGTGCGGACGCGGAAGCCCGTGTTACCAGCCCCCCTACGAGGTGGGACACGCTACCCTAAGCTGTTCTCGCACGTCTGCGCCGCCGGGGAAGACACGGCGAAGGGGCCCCCAAACGGGCCCTGTCCTGCTGTGCCGCAGTCGTCGACGACGAACCGCCCGGGGGCGTTCGCCCTGAAAAAGGGGGCGCTTCCGGGCTGGCTATATTTAGCTCCGAGAACCTCGTATACACTCATCCCTGGCCTCTGCTAGAGGGCCGTGTTCCGACCACTCATTGGCCGGCAGAGCCTCGCCGTCATTTCGGCCCTCCGCGCGACTGGCCCCAGATGGTAGCCTACTAGCCTACCCCGGATCAACGTGTGTTCGGACTGGCAAAATAAGCCCACCCGGCTATATGCTTGCTGTCCCTGGCTAAGCGGTAGAATGCAGGTAAAATGACGTACCCTTGATCACCAAGTGTTGCACGTCATGGAAGGCCGCCGCTCGGGTCGAGCTCCATGGCACTGCTCGCGGAGCATGGGTGTCTCGTGTACAGCGGCCATCCCGCGAATCACACCTTACTGTTGCTCATTTCACACAAATCTCAAGTTGACCAGGCATTCGTGACGTTTTTGTACTCGGCGCGCCGACATGAACTGGGTATGCAAAAAGCTTGCTGGAGGTTGCATTTCCGTGTGTATTATTGTGGATTCTCTGGCATTGGAGCAGCCGACACAACCTGGGCAACCAAAGATTACCACCTCTGACGTATTCCAACTCCTGGCTCAAACCGCCGCCACTGAGCGATGCGATGCGACTCAATTGAGGCAAACGGCGAGTCGCCAAAAACATTAAAATCCAGCCCGATGTGCCTTGACGCCAGAGAACTCCTCAACCGGAATATGATAACAAACAAAGTGGAGCGCCAGATTCAAAAACAAGAAAACAATCAACACGCATTAAAGCAGTCCGCCGCCGCTCGCATAACCAATCGCAAGCTTTTTGGGACTGCGATGAAGGGCCGAGGAAAACCCCCTCAAAACTCCACAATTAACCAATTAGAGAAATTCAGGCCGCCCATCTCAAGTATGCCTCTCCGGCCACTCGCAAAAAAAAAAAATGACCTTGTCGGTCGGGGTATCGTCGTACAATTCGTAAGGAGCGTCAAAGGTCGGTCTATGTTGTATCGTCCATGTAAGGAATGTCTATGAGTCGTGAATGATCATGTCGTGAGGATCATGTCGTAAAGGAAGGACCTCGCTATTGAAGGCGGCAAGGAAACGCTGAACATAAAGGACGTTGGGTATCATTGTGTCGATAGTGACATGTAATTTGCCAAAAGGAAAAAACCAAAAGGCGACGGGGAGACTCATTGCTGGTAGTCTTCCGCGGTGATGAAGGGAATCGAAGAAACTGATGAATGGCTGCGCTGATGGAAACCTGTGCGTCCCGGATGGACCGGCATGAAGTTGGGCGAAGGCGCCGACGAGGACAATGGCGTGGTGGACCCGGTGTACGGGAAGTGGCCCGGAGCGAGAAATGGCGAGGGCGCCCGGCTATAGGCCTCATAGGGTGAATGCACCAGTTGGTGGCCGTCAGAAGGTCCATTCTGAGGCGTGGTTGTCCTGGTGGCCGAGTCAATTCCTGTTGCACGTGTGGGTGGCTAGACCCAGACTTGAGAGACGAACCCGTGACCGGCGAGACCGAAGTTCCAGTTTTCCGCCATGTTGTCGGAAGGATAGAAAGAGGGCATGCTCGGAGTAAATTGTCCAAATTCGTCCTGGTCACTGTAGGCAATGGAGCCCTCCCCTCCAAATGTCGATGACGCCGGGCTGGGGGTGTGGGCACCGCCCCGAGGCGTGGGGAAGGGATGCTGAGAAAGCCCGGCTGATTCGCAAACGGAGAGGAGAGCGCCTGCGGGCTGATGACGCTGTAGTCGTTCGGCTCCGAGGGGTGCAGGGAAAGGTTGTCGGTGCTCAGGTTGAACTCCGGGGTGTCGTAGTGAGTGATGTACGACTGAGTCGGCGACGGAGTTGCTTGTTGAGCAGTGGGCCCCAGGTGATAGTTGAACGAGGTGTAAGCGAAAGTTGGGCTCGGAATGTTCGCGTTGGCCGGACTCGAGTATGGCATGTCCCATCCCATGCGCTCGCGGTACTCGTTCATGGTCGCGAGCGGGAAGTCCATCAGTTGCAGAGGGATCTCCACGCCTCCCTGGACAACCCCAGACCGAAGGTTAAGCAAGTGCATGTTAATGTCATGCACGGGCTGGATCGACAGGGTTCCAAAGAAGGCGGCTCCAATCTCAGGAAAGAGGCGCTCCATGAGCATCGCGGCAGTGTAGAAGTGCGCGATGGTGACCAGAGCGTTGGGCGAAGTCCCCATGTCCTGGAGCAGACGAACCGGAATCCAGAAGAGCCAAGCGCGGAGCGGCTGCAGACGGTCGAACTGATCGCTGACGTTCTTGATGGAGCTAACCTTACGGCAGCCCTTGAGGAAGGTGGACAGCTGCGTGGTCAGCTTGGTGTCCTCCTTATTCTGCTTCAGGTAGGTCTCGACCTTGCCGAGCTGGACAATGAGACGCTGGAAAGCCTCCATGTCAGCCGGCTGAGGCGCCGCCGATTGCTCCGGCCGCGGCGCAGGCGGGTGGACTGGAAACTTCTCGCTCTCCGCGATCAAGTCTTTGAAAATCGAAGTCGCCTTCCATTCGTCCATGAAACCGATGACCTGGAGTTGAGTCAGTAAGTGGGGCTTCAACCTATTATTAAGATGGGCAGAGACATACCGAAGTGGTCCCGTGCATGTAGTTGGACCAGTCACGCCTATTCGCCTCACCGTCAGCTTATTTGTCTATCACAGTGTCGAGGTTTGTCCACTAACCAGTCGGTAGCCTGCCACGAGAGGAGGAGGGATGTGGCGAGGGCACCGTCCGAGTTCTGCGAGCTGAAATGTTTCAAAGCCTCGCCAAGACCAGCGATGGCTTTGCCACGATGCTCATAGGCCAGATTGCCCGTGCGGGGGCAATCTGTCTGGTACGCAACGTGCATGGCAGAGAAAGCCAGCAGGGCGTGCATGACGTACGGCTCGCAGGCGCCGATTTGCAACATCCTGACAGGGAATGTCAGCTCGACAGTCTCGATAGTGCGCGACTGGGATTGTGAAGAAACATACGTAGGGATGTGCTTGGTCCAGAGAGTGAACTTGGTACCGTCAAACGAGCACATCTTGTTGCAGATCTCGCCGAGATGATAGATCAGTCTCAGCTCGGTCCCCGAGTAGTTTGCCGGAATGGGAGCCGGGTAGAGGTTGAGACTTGGGAACGGAAACGCGCCGAACTGTTTCCATTTCTCAATGGCGTCGGCGATCTCCCGGGTCCACATGAGATCGGGCAACGGGGGACTGGCAGAGCCCCGCGCGCTGCCCTCGTCCGGAGCGTCCTGGTAAGAACATCGGACCTTGTGCTTGGTGCAGTTGCGGCTGGTAGCGTGTTAGCATGGCTACGTAGGGACGAGGCGCGAGAAGCCAGACTGACCATTGCGGGAAGTTCTCGTCACAGCGAATGTG
Organism: Hansfordia pulvinata; assembly: GCA_006538405.1. NCBI lineage: Eukaryota > Fungi > Ascomycota > Sordariomycetes > Xylariales > Hansfordia > Hansfordia pulvinata. The sequence goes on along the minus strand of BJKQ01000007.1, from coordinate 2,418,629 downwards.
ACGCTTCTTGCAGTTGTCGCAGCCCTTGCGGGACTTGGTGTGACTGCGTCGAGGAGGACCACCGCCTGGGCCAGCCATTTTGATCGACGTTGGTCTGGGAACGAACGGGTCGAGAGTCTAGCAGAGAAGGGCGTCAGAGTCTATGCCATGCAGGCCTGGGTCACGGCAGAAAACGCCCGTCGGTGCGGACCTACATTAATTATGGCGCGGTATTTGCGCCGGAGGGGGGTAGCGAATGTGGAATCTCCAACAGCAGGTGGGTAAACTGGGAGGGTTGCAGATAGCTCGCAGCAGAGAGACTTCACTTTGGTGTCTTGTCGCTGGGGAACGGCGACGAGACGGCTGGATGTCGAGGAGAAGAGTCGAGGAGAGTCGTGGCGGGGAGGTGTCAAGTTTATTGTCGATTTACGTCGGTCTCTCTCGGTAAGTCTCTGGGAGTTCTAATCTTGCCCTCTTCTTTGTTAAGGCGATAGATCATCTGGGTGAATGATGTTGGAACACAGGCACGTCGTGGAAGCGGCGAGCACGGGGTCGACGGGACGTCCGAGGGCGCGGTCCTTGGCTTTGGCTTCTGACGCTGCCTGGCTCTTGGTCTCCTTTCCCTTCTTTTTTCCTCTTCCTTTCCTTTCCTTGCGGGCGGGAGGGCGGCGGGCGTGGGAAGTGCTCTGGATTCACGGGTGGCTTGGCGGGGACGATCTGCGATCTGTAGTCGGGATGGCTGCCAGCAAGTCGGGAGGAGACTTGGAAGTGTTCGGTGCTCAGATTGCCCACTCTACGACACAAAGAAACTGAGGTACAAGCGAATGACAGGAGACAACGAGGTCTTCCTAGAGGGAGGTGAAGCGAGAGTGAGGGCGAACTGGAGCTGGCAGCGAAGCTGGCGATTGACTGTGTGGTCTGGGATCGATGGAGAGGAAGACGGGCACCAAGTCCCGGGGGGGACGCAGGCTTTAAGTTCATACCTGCCTAGAGAGTGCAGTCCAGGTGAGGAGAGACGGGGCGGGAGGGCGGGCGGTAGGGTCCAGTGGAGTGACGCTGGGGTGCTAACTTGGTTAGCCTGGGCGTGCAAGGTGCAGGGGGGGTGGCGAGTGTGCAAGCTGGGGGTGCAGTCCGCAAGGAGGTACCTAACCTAACACAGGCCCGATGGGCGATGGGCGGGAGGTGTTGGTGGTGGTGGTGATGGTGGAAGCCCCGGGCACCCATCCATCCATCCAGATGCGCCCAAGGTCCGGCGGGGTACATGGTGGGCGCTGGCCAGCGAGGTCCCCGAGGTCCTGCGGGTTCTGGGGAGTACCGTCGCTGCTCAGTACATCCAGCCGGTACAGGGACTTGCCCTGAGCCCGTCTCGGTTCCGCCCGAGCACAGCGCGATCAGGCATGTACGTACATCCTCCGAGCCTGCAGGTCGCTCCCAGCCAGCGCCGATCCGATGGATGTGTGTATGGCTGACCGGGCTGCCTGCCTGCCTGAACCTCAAACCATCCATTTTCCCACCCGGCACGTCCCGCCTTGTGCTGCGCTGCGGACGCCTATCTGAGCCCACACCGGCAACCGCACTCGATTGGTGCGTCTGCGAGACTCGGAACCCAGATACTCGACCGTCCCGACACGCGCAGGTACCCCACGCTCGCACGGTACATGCTGCATGGGTGCGTGCGCTGTACCTACCTTACCTACCTTACCCGGCGGAGACGAACGAACAGCCACCAAGGTCATTGCATGTCCGCCTCTCGACACTCTCCCTCGTCACTTTATTACTCCTGCGCGGCGCCTAGGTCGGCATGCTCAGGTTCCTACCTACATGTAGGTGGGTAAGATACCTACGTGCACTCTGTTCAAGCGCCGCAGTCAGTTGGCACTCAGACACGCTCAAGTCCTTCTCGGTCGAGTCTGGTTGGCGCTGGGCTCACCTCAGACCACGGATGCTGGGTCGGGTCGGCGGTGCCTTGCGCTGGATACCTACTTCTCGGCAGGCAGGCACTTTGTGCTGAGAGAGAGAGGCATGTAGCGCGGGGCTGTACATGATGGACCCGATGGCATGTCCCATCCCGTGGCTCCATGCCCGTCAGCACGTTGGATCCCGTGGATGTATTACCTATCCTGTCCATTTTGATCGCGGGTATGATCAGACTTCCAATAGGTACCTGCCTACCTACGTACTGATGTACCTACTTCCCTGCAGAAGGCAGGTAAAGCACATACAGGCAGGTAGGCAGGATGGATTTCATCAGGTTGGGTTGAGCGGGAAGCCGATGTCTTGCCTTCTCCTAGCCAAGTTAGGTAGGGATTCCCCACGGTTGCTGGCCTGCCTAAAGCGACGACGAGGTTGAGAATAGAGCCCATGTGCTGCACCAGCGGACCTGCTCACCATCTCGCGCGCCTGCTACCTGACTTCTCTGACCTACCTCCTCGTACTGGATAAGGCGCAAAGCCACCTGCTGGAACGGACGGCCGTCGCACCAATGTCCGCGGCGAGGCCATGTGCCCAATACCTGAGGTACTGGAACGGCTACTCGTACGTACCTACCTGCTGCCTCTGCTGGGCGAGCACGCGGGGCACGCGCACGCGCACCTCTGGCTGGCCGACGACCGCCCAATCAGCTGCCTGGTCGCCGCGGCCCAGCGGCACTCGTACCTCAGACAAGCGAGCCAGGTGATGGAATCATCCCGCGCCATTGAAGGGGAAAGGGTGCGGTGCAAAGCCACGCCGTTCGCGGGCGCGGTGCTGATGGCTGGCTGGTGCTGGCTCCCGGATCCCTTAGCTGGTATCTTAGGTACCTAGATACCAGGTACGTCAGGTGCATGTACATGGATACGCGCGACTGGCGACCTCGGCCAATGGATGACAGAAGGCCGGCACCCCAGTCGCCGGGCCTAAGCCGCGTTGGGCATGGCCGCTGCCAGTGAGGCGCAGCACGGCGCCATGGGTCCTTGGACACATCCAATGCAACATTGGAAAAACAACAAATGGATGATATCAGAAGGGTATTGGACGTACATCGAATGCTGGATGGAAGCCAGCCCTGGGAATGGAAGTACCTAGGTATCCACGATGTCGCCCCTTCCCCCCATTGGAACCTCACAGCGTTCCCTGATGAGACGCAATGCGCAGCTCCGCGATGCACCGCTGCAACCACGGCCACGACCATGGATGACACCACAGACAAACAGACCACGGCCGCCGCCCGCCCGCCCGCAGTGCGCAGTGCGCAGTGCGCAAGGGACATGGACCATGAACCATGGACTTGCCCGTCTGCCGCGATCCATTGGCCGCCCTTCTGCCTAACCCGCAGCCACAGTCCGACCTCCTCCCGGCACCGCGATCCGCCACCCTCGCCCTCGCCGTCCAATCACGCCTCTCCGCCCGCGTCAGCATCGCCCTACATGCTCTGGCTGACTGGCCGCCGATGTACTCTCGTGCCTACTCGTAGTCCGTGGAGGATCCGGCCTGCGATCTCGACTGGCATCACCGCCATGCAGGCCACGGTACGTCAGAGACGAAGGGAGGGGACCAGGGGGAGGGGGCTTGTCAAGGATCCTGCGGTAGCCTCTTCTTCACTTTCCCAAGCCCGGCCGTCCGTCAACCACTCCAGCCCTCGCCACGGGCGCGGACCCTTATCCAGCCGGCCGGATCCCCCACGAGCACTCAAGACACCATCACGTCTTCCGGATGCTGGATGTCAGGTGACCCCCCTACGCCCGCCTCCAGGCAGAGGCTGGACAGACGTGAGCAGAAGCCTAGAGAAGGCCGCGGTGGCCCGCCCAAGCCCTCGGTAGCGGCCCGCTTGCCTGCTTGTTGGCGCTGACTGCGTGGCTGACTGTGCCGGTCTCTGTACCGGAGCACGGAATCGGTCGGCCGGTCATGCCCCGGTCCCTCACGGCTTACGGATCAAAATGAGAGCCCTGAACAAGGCAAGCGGCACTCGAAGGCTTTGACCCTTATCCGGATCCCTCTTCCTCGTCTTGCCCATATTCAGCCCATCACAGGCAAGGTCAGGCCTGTCCGTCCATGGATGTCACGGGCTTTACCGGGCTCGCTAGCGCAGGCTCCTGAAAGAGTCTTGCCCCTCCACCGGGTCACTGCGGCGTCTAAAACCTTCGATCTATTATTACTAACGCGGTACGGAGTACGGAGCAGCAGCACACAGCGACACACAACAGAGAGAGAGAGAGAGGGTGGGCCCTGGCGCTGCGCGCCTGTCCAAGTGGCCCCGTCCGCAGAGTGGGGAATCAGTGAGGCTGTGTCTGAGGTTAGCTGGGCGCGGGCGGCGTTTCTCTGCAACGTGCCACCGTCCGGCGTGCCTGTTTGGGATTGAGAGACTCGGTGATGCCCACGATGTCCCAATCTCCCCTTCAACAGCCGCCGACGAGTCCCCCCCCCCCGCCGAGTGGGCTGGTGAAGACTCTCTTAGGGCGCCCCGTCACCTGCGATGAAACAATGATTGCATACCTTAGCTGCCCGCCTCCTGGGCTCACAGGTTCCCGAACGGCCACAGGCTGCAGGCGCTTATTAGCCCCCAAGCTGTCACGGCGTGTCAGCACGGCAGCCACCCGCCCTCCTTCCGGCCCCCTCGGCGGGATCTTGAACTTTGCATTTTGAGGTCGGTCAGCCCTGTCCAATGTTGCTGGATTCTGTATCGACATCTTGACCAGCCCGAGTTCCTCCCACGGGTGCACGGTTGTCGTTCGCCCATGTCTGTGTATTCTCGGGCCCCGGGACGCCGAGCGCCCGCGCCCTGCTGCCTACCCACTCCGAGCTCTTCAAAGGCCCCCCTCGGGCCAAGCTTGGCCCACCTTAGGTGGTTGGATTGGGGATTCGGGGTCACGGAGGGAGACATGCTTTGGATGGGGAGGGAGCCTCGCCAGCAGCAAAAGAAGCCTCGGTCAGCCGGGGCGATAGGCACGAGTTACCCCGGATCAGGGGGAGGGATAAAAGATAAAAAAAAAATAAAAAAAGAGGCCAGCCAGCTCCGAAAAAAGAACGATTCGTTCAGAGAATACGAGTGGTGCTCGTACGGCTAACCAGATGATGTCATGCAGCCCGAGGCTCTCCACGGCGTACGAGTAGCAAATCGCAGAGATTTATTATTACACCGGCCGGCGCGCCGGTGGCTGCGCCGGCACTAACTCCGCAATCGCTGTCTCCCGAACTCCCGGCCTTGCCTCGAGGAAAGTTACTCCGTCTCGTGGCCAGATCGTAGAGGGGTGCGAGCTTCTCCTCGCAGTCCCGTATATCACCAGCAACTGTCGAAGTAATAAGGGACATGGAAAAGCTCTGCAGGCAGAGCTGGCACCACTCCCGCAGTCCGCTAACGCAAAAGGCAACACACCCCCCCGAGGAAGCAGAACCGAGCGGGCGCGCCTCGGGTCAGAGCTGATGATCCCTACACCATTACGGGTTCCTGAATGCCGATTCATTATTAATGGTAATGCTCTTGGACTAGACTAGAAATCCGTGCCCTAGATACCTCAGGTGGTATATTCTGCCCAGCAGAGAGAGCGTGAGACAAGCCTCGACGAGTTCGTCCATACCCCGAAGCGCGGCAGCCGGACGACGCCTGACCCTAGTCCTGGTCCTGGTCCTGGTCTCTCAGAGCTCGACCAGTCAGCCGCGTGAGCGGTAGCACACGCCACCGAGGGCGACCCTTTTTGAGCAGCATAACGGTAGAATTGGGCCCATCTCGACGAGTATACGGGATGCCGACAGCCTCACGTCGTCGGCCTTTTTTTTAAAAAAAAAAAAAAAAAAAGTTTATCAGGAATGTAAAGCCGCCATTTTCCAACGCCTTCTTTTCTCCCCTCCCCCCGCCTTCTTGTCTTTTGACGAACTACCCAGATTCGAACAGAGGACCATCTGCCCCATCCGTGCATTGCATTTCGGGCCCCCCTTCTCATGACGCAGCAAGGGCCGCGATCGATGGGGTTTACGCTGCGCGCCGCTGCGGCGTGGCAGGGGGGGGGGGGGGGGGGGGGTCCGGCGAAGATGCGCTATGCAGAGCAGACGGGCGTCGGCAGGCTGCGATTGGCTCGGCTGGCTTACCTGGGCCAATCTCGCGAATGCGGAGAGGGAAGGGATCGAGGGAGCAGGGAGCAGGGAGCAGGGAGGAGGGAAGAGCACAGCAGCCCGTGTTCAGTGGCAGGCGGGATTCGCGACGCAGAGAGTGCTGCTCGTGAATAATAATCGTTCCATTATGGTGGTGACCAGTCGCGCGGCCCGGGACTGCGGCCCCGCGGTGTTGCGTTACGGCATGTTACCCCGAAGCATACTCGTATACAAGAGTCGGGACAAGGACAAGCGAGCCTTGGTCCTGTCTGAAGATCCCACCGACCACCGCCGCAATAAAGAGGAGAGAGGAGAGAGATCGGCGACTCGTAGTAGTAGGAGAACAAAATGGGTGCCACGATCTGCTTCCCGCTCTAACCTCAAAAACCCACGGGTTTCTCGTATCCAACGTCGGGATCCCGGTCCAAGTGGGGGCGCGTGCTCCATCTTCTGAAGCAGGTCCCTGCCAAGCGGCGGGGGCGTCAACTCTTGCCAATCTACGCTAGACGTCTGCCTCGTCTCAGATCTCTTCAAGCGGATCCGTCCGTCGCTGACCTGACCTGACTGTGCCCTCGCCGCCGGTGTGGTGTGGCTGCCTCTGTTTTTTTTTTTCTTTCTTTTTCCTCCCCTCCCCTGCGTCAGACACGGCGCTGTTGAGGACCTGAAGCGACGCCGCCGCCGCCGCCTCCGCCTGTTGCTGCTGGAGCTCAAGGTGAATGCGGAGGCACGTGCTCCCGCGCCGACGAGCCATTACTCGTCCGCTCTCCTGTCTTGTACGGGGGCGGTTGTTGTCCCACGGAGCTTTCGTAGGAGCTTTCCTCGTACTCGTGCCTGGGAGGGGATTTCCCTCCGCCCTTCCCCACGCTGTCGACCCGGAAAACTGGGGCGTAGCAAAGCCTGACGGCGGATGGACCCAGAATGCGGCTCTGGTGGTGCGCCGGGTCGTCGGCTGCCCGCCGGGCCCCATGACGTCGACATTGGCCGTGCTGTGCGGGCCTTCTCTTGCCACCAAGTCGGTTGTTATTAGCCTCTTGCGAGCAAGCCCGCTAGAAAAGCCGGTGTGAGTGATGGCAGATCGCGTCCCCCCTTCCCGGGAGGCCTGGCGTGCCCGAACGAACGGACGCCCTAGCCCGATCTCGGGTAGTCAGTCCATCAGCTGGTGTCCGCGGCAGCTTGCGTCGCGAGACTGATGGAGGAGACTCGCCCAGTGCAGCCACGGGACGACGCCTCTACTCGTATGCTCATAGAGCCAGAGCGGGCATTGGGAACGCGCCCCCCATTTCCATCCCCTTTCCTCTCTCGCCCGCCACTGCGCTTCGGCCAGAGGACCAGGACCGGGCGAGTAAGCTCGCGCGCCCGACTCCAGCGGGGCCCGTGACGGTCATTCCGAGCTCAAGCAGAGCCGCGCGAATACATTACCTAACCTGCCCAAAGATGCCCCGGCGGCCCGGCGAGCTGGGATGGGACCCAGACAATTGTTACTTACCATGGAGCACGGGGTTGATGTGAATGCCGTCTTGACCACTTGCTCGTATCAGGGCTATCCCGTCGGAGCGGATGCCGTAGCTTTTCTATTTGCCCTCCCCCTTCCCAGTGCTGCCCAAGTTCAATGCAAGCTGCCTACCGTACCTAAGTGAAGAGATCCAGCGGCGGGCATCTTGAGCGATGATCCCGACCTAAGCCGCTGTGGGCAGCTCCGAAGTGGACGGCACTGTGCGCGCATCTGCTTCCAGTGTTTGGTGCTTGCTTGTGCGGTGGCGCCCCCCCCCCCCCCCCCAAACAGGTCGCGGTCGCTCGCTCGTGCGCGTGCTTGACCTCACCGGGCTTGTCGATATAGGGCCTTTTGTCGCGCTATTGCGCCGTAACCTCTTGCGGCCCAGCGCGGCCCGCTAGTCCGGACGGCGCTAGCTGCAGGTCAGCGCGATTCTATTAATAAACTTAACCTTTCGCCGTAGGCCGAATGAGCATTGTGTCCGACACGGGCAGGCGCGAGCGAGCGAGACCCCGAGCGCTGCGCGGTGGCCTGAGCAGGCACGACATCCCATTGTCGATTCCGACTGCTCCTGCCCCCAGCTCCCTGCTTGCGCGACCTTTCGAGGTACGTGGAGAGGAGCACAGGGAGGTACAGCCGCTACCCTGGTACCTACCTCATATCCAGCCTTGACCCAATGGAAGCTCATAGAGGTACATGTAGCTTGGAACCCTTCGGCACTGGGGCATTGGTAGAGGCCGGAGACCTCGTGGTGCGGTACCAGGCAATCCCCTGCCCACTCACCATCGGCTCAAGGTACCTACGAGTGCATGTATTCCGGGTCAGAGCGGCCCCAGAGCTTCTCCTCGCACGGTGAAAACGCAACACCAACACCAACATCTACACTAACACCAGCGCCCGGGCCCGGGCCCGGCTGCTCGGCGCACCTCTTCCATGTAAAGTAGTGGACTCACGGCGCTCTCCAGTGGCCGCTGAGCCTCTCCACGTACCACCTCGGACTGCTAGCCCTGAATCCACTCCGGCACAGTGTTCCGCCGGCGCCAGCCCCCCAGCCGGGGACTGCATGCCGCTAAGGTGCCTCCTAGCACTCCTGGGCTGGGGGAAGAAGGGGCGGCACGACTGGTGGCAGCCTGCCTCGAGGGACATTCTCTGCATGAATGTACCGTGGGTACATAATCTACATGTACCTACACCTACCTACGGGTATCTAGATCACCGCCTTAGGAGGTAGGCTACAATTTGTACGAGTGCAGGCACCAGTGGAAGCAGTCCGGGGCTGTCCAGTCCATGCCCGGAGTCCATTTGCTCTGCAGCGCTGCCAGTGGAGGTTGATGAACCGCCCCCGCCCGGGGTCGGGGTTCTTCATCCAATCCGACCACCACCACCACCAAAACAACCACCATCGCCATCCGCACACCACAGCCCCCCTTTGTGCATCCACACAGATCTCACCCTGTGGGCCGCTCGCAACGGTCATACGCCCGTCATTCCCAAGTGCAATTTTCGCCCGATACAACGTTCCATGCCGCATTCCCGCCCCCCCCCCCCCCCGCGCCCGCGCGCCGACCGCGTTCGCTCTACTGGCCCCAATCCGCGCACTAATAACTAGCCCTTTGCCAGTCTGCCTTGCCTCTTATTACCCCCAGACCCGACAGGCAGACAGACAGTCGGCCATAAGGGCCGCAGGGACGGACCCTTGCGGCCACCCCCCTCCCTTCTACCAGGATCAGGCTGCCCAACATCGGCTTCTTGACCATGTCGTCATGCCGCAAAACAGAATCCCATCCCTCTTCTCCTCTCCTTCGCCTGCCACCTCCGCGGCGCTTGCTCCTGGGGCTCCCCGCTGAACCCCCGCTAGACAGGCCTCGCGCAGTAGCATGGCGAGTGGCGTCACCGGGGAAGTCTTCTACCGGCCACCGGGCAGTGCGGTAGCCAGAGGGGTAAAGGCACCCAGTCAGAAGGGTTAAAAGCATAGGACGGCGGAGGCTGTACTCGTACGAGTATGGGCCGGGGTGAGCAGTCCGCTCACACCTCCCTTGCGCCGTCCTGGCCCCTCTGGCAACGCTCTGCGCCGGCCGGCCGCCCGGCTTTGAGACGCGGGCTTACAGCCTGCGACATTTTGTGCCCCATTGGCGGTGAGCGACATTGCCACCCAGAGAGCACCGGCTGGCTGGAGGCACTTCTGCGCCATTGCCACCCAGAGAGCACCGGCTGGCTGGAGGCACTTCTGCGCCAAAGGCCTCATGCATCTCGGCCCCTGCTACTCATACTTCCATGCGCATGGGCTGCTGGGCCACACATCACACCGCACCACGCCACGCCACATGCCTGCCTGCCTCCCCAGCCTCCAGACGCGGCACCACCGCACAATCCCACCGGGGCCAGCATGGGTCGGGTTTGTTTTCTGCAGCAAAAGTCTCGAATGTTAAGCACGCATGGGCATGGGGGGAACTGGCGAGGACTTCCATGCCCCGGACTCGGCCTGAGCCGGCGCGGCGGTTCTCGGACTCTCGCCGCTAATAACAAGTCTAGTCTCGCCCTCTGGCTCCTGGTCTACAAGGCGGCTTCGGCCGAGGCCTCCAGACCCAGAGACAAGAGCTAATAACTTGGCCCGTGTGCGGAAACCATGGCCGCCGCCCCAGTGGTGACTACGAGGATGCGCGCGGAGCCGGCTCTGCTGCGTGGAGTCAAGCCTGGGATGACGGGTACGCGAACGCCGTCTGCAGCGCCCTCGCTTATTGTCGATCCCATTCGCTTGCGAATTTTTCGGCCGTTCTCCTCGAAACTTTGATCTTGATCTCGTCGCGATTGGACCCTTTAAATCGGCAGTCAGCCCCGAGAGTTCAGATAGTGGCCAATGATCTCGGGGCAATCTGCCACCTCGGCCCATCTATAAATAACCTTTCTCGTGTCATGCCACTCCGGAGCAGCCGCCCGCCCGCCCGCCCTTCGATGGGTTCGGCGGGTTTTCTCCAAAGAGGGTCATGCGCCAGCATCCATGCCCTTGCTCGCTCGCTCGCTCGCTCTCTGGTTACTAATAGCCCTCCGGTCTCCGACCCGCCACGAGAACGGCATTGCCGTTTGGGGCTGCTCGCGACTGTGTGGGGCGGGGCGGCTGGGTCTCGGGCCTACCAGCACAGTCCGGCTGCTTTTTTTCATGGCTGCCATACCTCGGAAGCGAGTTGTCTTGACAGTCAGGCAGATGCGCCCCTGCAGCCGGACTCGACTATGGCCACCCGCGTTGCTCTTCCGTGACCGTTGATCCAGGAGCCGGTCCTCCCCTCGGACCTGGGATCGAAGCGCGGTCCTGGGTGCACTCGTCTTGCAGCGGCAGGCGGGGTGTCCACCGATCCATGCAGCGCTCCTCCAGCTTCACAGGCAGGCAGTCAGTACCTACGTACGCCGTGGCGGGAGGTTGCTGGGCACCTTAGTCTTGTTGTCTCTCGCGGTGGTGTGTTATATGGGAACAGATGGGCAGGCGTTCGGCAGGCAACTAATAAGCCCACCGATTCCAGACACCAGGAGCAGTGGAGGGGAGTGGATGTGTGTGTGTGTGCAGTGCAATGGTCGGCGGACTCGGCCCACTGCAGCGGGCGATTTGGAAACCAGCATGAACTTCATGTGACATGGTTGAACCAGACGTGCAGCCTCCAGTGTGTTATGTATGTATGTTATGTATGTATCTAGGTATGCATATATGTATGTCGCGGGGGCCGGTTTCATCGTTTTCTTTGCATGTACTTGACATCTGTGCCTCATCTGCATCAATCAAGAAGAGCCTGCAGGGGTGGGGGCGTACGAGTACCTACCTACCTTAGGTATGTTTGTACTCGTGGTCCCGGCCTCCCCTGGCGAGAGTCACTTGATCTGAAACCGACGTGCTGTTCCGGGCGGAGGGGGTGGCGCTGAGCCATGCGCACGCAAGACGGGGAGCTGGTTTTCACTTCGAGAGGGGTGCTTTGGGTGTTGCTTCCAGGCGCGGTTTGCGGGTTGGTGGGTGGGTGTGTGTCCCCTTTGCCAGCGGGCTGCTTGGCTGCTGGAGAGTTGTTCGCGTCGTGGTGGTTGGAAAAAAAAAAGGGGGGGGGGGGGGGGGGGGGGGGTTGGTTCTAACACCACCTTCCCCCGCACCGCGTCTGCTCCCGACAAAGGAGGCACATTCTTTCGAGTGTCTATCCGGCGGTTGCTTCTTCGTTCGTTCGTAAGGGGAGGTGACAAAAAAGCGACGGAGGCCCTCCTCGGCGGCCGCTCCTCTTTCTCCACTCGCGGCCTTTAGGTGGTGAGATACGTTACTATAGACCGCAGGGGAGCGCGGCATGGAGAGCGGCGGTGGGGATGCCGCCGGGTCCCCCGCGCCAGCGAAGCGAAACCGCGTATGCGCGAGGGCTCGAAAAACACACACACGTCCGATGTGATGTGCTCTGTTTCGCAGAGGTACTGTGGCACAAGGCGGGGGGTTGGTTGTTGTCACAACTCTCGACGGGTGAGGGATTGAGAAGTATGGGTGCAGGGCTTTTGCTGGAACTTGCAGAACCAGTGGTGGGGGTGATTTCTCTTCTGTGGCCCCCCCCCCTTCCTTTCGAACTCTTCATTGAATGAGCAGGGTAGTCATTGTTTGACAGAATCCGCTGATGCCAAGGTAGTGAGAGAAGTTAGGTAGTAGAGCTCTGGAGACTGCGTGCGGTTCCTCGCCGTCGCCCATGGCCGCTTGCCAGACCGGACAGAGGAGGGGATCTCGAGGACAGATCAATCCCGCAACTCCCGCGCCTCGGGACGAGTTGCCATCCCATGTAGAGTCCCGCGAGGCGTCACACAATGCCGTGCTCCCAATAGAGACGTGCGCTTTGCCGTGACCTTTTTTTTTTTTTTTTTTTACTTTTGCCCCCCCGAGGGGGCGGTCGATGCCCGCTGCCTCCTTGGGCGGCGAGAAAAAGAGGCAAAACTACCGAATAGAGGTACAGTTGCACGTCTGACCGCCCGTCGGGGACCGCCACCCGCGCACCGCAAGCAAGGGGAGCGAACGAGCGACCGCACTGGCGCCTCCTCCTTTTTACTCTTCCTCGCCGCTGGCCCTCTCTGTCGGCGTGACCCGCGCCGGCCGGGGTTCGTGAAGTGCCTTGCATGGCACGCAGCACCCCTCCCAAGGGTGTAAGGGTCCTCAAGGGCTAGGAAAACAAGAAAGGGGGAGGGGGAGGGGGAGGGGTTTTGGCTCACAGCCACGCTTGGAACCCTTCGTTTCAAGAAGGTCCCCCTTCCCTTTCTCTCTCTCTCTTTGCTGGTGGTTTCCATCCCGGGGTCTTGCTGTCACCTCCTGGTCCCCTGCGTGGGCTGCTCGCCTTGTTCTGCCCATTCCGCATGGCCCCCCCTCCCCCCTCCCTTTTCTCCCAGAGAAGCTCAGTGAAGAAACGAAACGAGTTGAAGCGTCGGAGAGATGACACGAAAGGGGTGAGCGGTCGTTTGGCCAGCGCAGATGCACCGCCACCACGGCGCGCGCGCCTTGTTTGTTTGCTTGCTTGCTTGATTGGCTGGTTGGCTATCTTCCTGTTGGTATGACCTCCCTCTGTCTCCGTGGCGTGTCTATTCTTATCCCGCCTGTCTCTGCATAGTCCTTTTCTCATGTCTCTCTTCTGCTCCCGGCCTCGCACGTGTGTACTCGTGCTATGTATGGTGCGGTACCTACTGTACTCTGTATACTCGGCTCGCGTGATATCTCCTTTTCCTCCCTCTCTCTCCCCCTCTCTCCCGCTCTATCTCTGTCTCTTTTTTTTCCGTCTCGTTCCTCTCCTCGGCTAGAATTCCGTTGACCCCCCCCCCCCCCCAAAAATCCGGGTTTGCTGTGTTTTAGTGCGCTGCTCTGTCCGCCAGCCAGCCAGCCAGCCAGCCAGGCTGGGATGAGGGGAGGGCCCCGGGTCCTTTCTGCCAGCGCAGCGTGCATGAACCAGGGTCCTTTGTGTGGGAGGTGTCAGTGTCTGACCGGGCCAGCAAAGCGCATAAATCTGACTGAGCAGTACGAGTAATAAGCCCGGGGCCGTGGCGCGGCGGCCTCACCAGTAATAAGAGGGTGATAGGTCAAGGAGGTGGCCCGCCAAGCCAGCCCTACGATACGTGGACAATGACTACCACCGCGAGCATCACCAAATATAGCTGGAGAAGGGGGGTTTCTGCTTGATTCGATGAGAAGTGGTGGTGGTGGTGGTGGTGTACTCGGTATAATGCCGCCGCCGTCGCCTGTGCTGCGCCACCGTTTTCCTGCCTGCCTGCCTGCCTGCCTGCCTCCAGCTGTCATCCTGCGCCTTTCCTTTTCCTCTTCCTTTTCCCCTTCCTTTGTCCCTCACGGATTGGTCGTTCCCCGGCCACCGACAATCTTGGGATGAGCCAGACGCGCAAGCGTCACACGAGCACAACCCCGATTCGCCGCGCGGGCTTTACCATCGCACTGCTAACTTAGGTAGCGTCGGGTTTGCGGGGAGCTGAGCTGGAGGGGAATCCAACTCATCAGGCGACTGTCTACCTACGAGTACCTACGGGATGCACGTCGGAGTACCGGCAATCGTCATTGCGTTAAGTACCGTATGCACATGGACGTAGGTATTTCGCGCCGGTAGGTACATGGAGATATGGATGTGTGCCACATTGGATGCGATCTCCCGTAAATCGGCGGGTGCCAACTTGATAGGTATCTCGGCTCGGCGACCAACAGCACTGCAGCCAGGCAGCCAACAGCACCTACTCGTACCTTGTATCTAATTGCCCATACACACAAACGCTCTCCTCCGGGTCTTGGTGCGCGCGGCCTCAATGCGCGCGCGCACACACACACACACACACATCATGGACGTCATTTCCGTGGACGGGCGAAACGAGACGGAGAGAGAGACGGGAAGCCGGGAGATTGACGGTGGATCGGAGCGGGCGGTGCGGCTGACGCCAGGCTGGCGGGCTGAACGCGCGGGCGCTAAAACCACATGGATCTCTCAGCAGTGAAGGTACAAGGATAGGTACCGTAGGCACCTCCACTGGAGGTGCCCGACATCTACCTCCAGTACCTTACTTACATGTACTTAAATATCTAAGGACCCCTAGCAGGGCTACCTACATAACCTACAACATGTATAGGTACGCGTAGTAGGATCGACTACCAGTCTGCGTACTTGAGGGGTACGCGTAGGTACGGGTAATGATGTTTGGCGCCGTTGGCGGCTCGTGAGGCTCGAGACAGTGCCAAATGACGAACTCTCTTCTCCCTCTCTTCTTGCATCTCCCTTCTTCGCTTTACTCGGCGTGCTCGGCTAAGTACCTAAGGTACCTACGATGGGGACGGGCTGGCGCTGGCGCTGGCGCTGACCCTTCCACAAACCCCGCAGGTGGCGTCCGCCGGAGTGCTCGTGCGCGTACACGCGGGCTACCTTAGGTACCTACCACCTCATATACTCGTGCATCCTACGTACATGTAGTAGGCTGAGCTGAGCTGAGCTGAGCTGAGCTGGGGGGCGCAGGGCGCTGTGAAAAGTCGAGGGAAAATCGAGCTGGACGGACAAGCCTCTGACCAGCATACAACACGAGAGAGAGAGAGAGAGAGAAAGTGTGTGTGTGTGTGTGTGTGTGTGTGTGTGATTTGCTGGCTGCGGGAAGGGGGAGAATGATGAGAAGACGAAGATGGCTGCCGACGAGGGGCGTCATCCCGGAGCGGTGAGAGAAGCAGCCCCCGCCCCCTCCCGACTTACACACGCGCTTTTGTCTGTCTGACCGGAACTACGAGTACCCAAGGCAAGAATTTCCCATGCGGCGAGAAGAGGGACATCAACAAACAACTTGGGAGTAATACAAGATGGAATACAAGCGGCCAGCGATGGACAATGCCTACCTACCCCCATTGAATACATCAATTGTATCCACAGCTATGAGTAACTGTACACGTCAGTAAGTCAATACCTCTCTCTCTCTCTCTACGTGCCCCGGTATCTGCCTACCTGCATGTAGGTACCTACTTACCTTATACAGGCAGGCCGGCAGGCAGCAGCATTCCTGAACGGCTCCCATGGATCTCTAGGGGCCCCCCTTTACGGAATGGTGCGCGCGGGCGGCGAAGAAGCTGGAGGAGAGAGAGATAAAAAGAAAAGGAATGTGCAGAAGAAGAGACCACCAAAGCGGATCGCTCGGATGGCGCGCCAGCCAACCGTGGGAAAGAGAGGGCAACATGGCCGTCTTGGGGGATGGCCCCTACGAGTGCAGGAGGAAAGAGTTCGCCTCCGCCTTTTCCCCCATAGCAAGCAAGCAAGCAAGCAAGCGGTTTTCGGACGACGCTAGGAAGAAACCCATTGTTGCTCGGATGGGGACTTGGGGAGACATGTCTTGGGTTGGGTCGATCTAAGGTAGTGAGCACTTTCGTGGCCACCTTTCTCTCTCTCTCTCTCTCTCTCTCTCTCTCTCTCTCTCTCTCTCTCTCTCTCTCTCTCTCTCTCTCTCTCTCTCTCTCTCTCTCTCTTTCGCTTGTTCTCTTCTCGATTGCCGCCGGCGGTGACCACAGAACGGGAGATGGAGATGGAGATGGAGATGGGGATGTGGATGGCAATGTGGCCGTGGCGTGAGTCTCTCGGTCGATCTGGGCAGAGACAAGACAGCGGGTGTTTCGGGCGAGAGAGACACGCAGAGCACGGACGGGCAGACAGAAAGTCAGACCAGATCGTCTGTCAGTCAGACAGACAGATAGAAGATAGACAGACAGACAGACAGACAAGTGGACAAACTGCGTACCTACGTACGAGTAGCCCGCCCGCCCGTTCGTTCGGCGACACCACTCGGCTGCTGTGCCGGAGAGCGCGCGGGGGAGGGGCAGACGAGAAAAAGGGGGGGAAAAGGCGGAAAAGGCACAGACCAGACATGGCATTTGGCACATCCGATTCAGACAATCCCCCCGGGACTGAGTTTGCTGGTTTTGCCATGTCGTCCCGAGACCCGCCTCGCACCACCACCACCCGCCAGCCACCATCAACATCTCTTTATCTCTGTCTTTCTTCTTATTTTTTATTTTTATTTTTGCCGTCTCTGCGTGTTTGTGTCTCTGTCTCTCTTTTATCCCCCGAGCAGAGTCACGCGCGTGCGTGCGGTAGAGACATGGCAATCGCGCGCGCGAACCTCGGGTGCGGAACCCCGCCCCCCCCCCCCCCCCCCTTAGCGGGCGTTCCTGGGCAACCAAAAAGAAGGGAGAGACAGTGTAGGCAAGCATGTCGTTGCGATCGAACATGTTGCGTCTTTGGAAGAAAGAAAGAAAGAAAGAAAGAAAGAAAGAAGAAGGGGGGGGGGGGGTCTAGAGGGACGAAACCTCGAGATGAGAAGGGCCCTTTCCTTTTGGTCTCAACCTCGTGCATCGCCAGCAGCTCGGTCGCTCGGTCAAGCTTTGGCTGACTGCGCTCTCTCTCATGCTCAGCGCGACTTCTGGCCGGGTGATGGACCGGGAGGTTGGACTGGACTTTGCAACGCGCTTTGTGTTTCCGTCTGTCTGCCTGTCTGTCTGTCTGTCTTTGACTCGCAGACGGCGTGCTCGTTGTTGCAGGTAGACAGGCAGGTAGACAGGCAGGTAGGTGAGAGGTATGTGAGTAGGCATGTAAACTGCGCAATGTGCTGTCCCGGCCTCAAACAAAGGCCCCCGGACCTTCTTCCCGATTCTTCATCGGCCCGCCCGCGCTGGCGACGCGTCCGTCGGAGATGGGCCAAGCAGCCCTGGCTGGCCCCGAAAGGTGCAGCTGTGTTGAAGAAAGAAGAAGAAAAGGAGGAGGAGGATGAGGAGGAGAGAGAATCATGTTTCTTTTTCGCCAACATGCCCAGCTGTTTCTTTCCCCCAAGACCGGCACGGGGCAACCCATCCCTGCTGGGCTCAACTCTGTGCATGCAGCGGACGATGATTTGTGGTGTTGTGTCATGTTGAGCACCCAAACATTCCAAGATTCATGTCTGATTTATTCCAAGACTGGCCTCTTCATTCCGACCGAGGAAGGACGTGTGTGTGTGTGTGTGTGTGTGTGTGTGTGTGTGTGTGTGTGTGTGTGTGTGTGTGTGTGTGTGTGTGTGTCGAGCCGGCGAGTCTCGCCCTCTCCTTAGCATCCCGTTTTCCATGCCGCGGCCTCCTGCCATGGACGGTTCTGGCCTGTCGAGAACAAGAGTCTTGGGTGCAACAGCACGGCGTGTGCAACAGATTCTGATGAAACCTGCTCTGACCTTAGTCAAAGCTTTGCGGCTGGTTGGCTGGTTGGCTGGTTGGTTGGTTGGTTGCAAGTCTCGGCTCAGGAATCACGAAACACCGACCGAGCTTGGTGTCGTCGAGCAAGACGCGGCAGTAGACCTCGAGATTTCGTCTCTCGACGCCGCCGCAGTGGCGGGGTGATTGCCCCGTCACAGCATCGAACTCTGATCCCTGAGCCGCGTGAGTATCCAGAGAGCAGAGAGCAGTGATCAACGGGGAGTGAACTGCGTATGGAGTACCTGTGAGGCATGTCACGACTTGCACCTGGCACGCTACGCGCCCAGAGCATCCGAGGTGGGCGTGCGGCAAGTGGTCGGAATGCTGATTGAGCTCGAAGGGGTGCTGGGGTCGCAGAGTGTACGCACGTCGCCTAGAGACTGCAATGAGTATTGGGGCTCTTGTTCCTCTAGTATCAGCGATGAACAGTTCCCACGGCAGTACTGAGAGAAAGGACTTGGACAGAAACTATCGAAGACTCAAGTGTGGGATCTCATCAAGTGCAAGGATGGCCAATCGCCGCTCAGCACGGATCTCTGGAGCTTCTTGTCGTAGGGGGGAGGCTATCGGGTTGTTCCCGGTACAGAGTCGACGTGTCATCACGCGCTGTGACTCAGGCGTGAGCTGCTTGCTCCCTTCAACCAAGCGAACTCTGGACAGAAGCCTTCGCGGCCGGCTGAAGCTCAACTGATAACAGGGTGTATACTGCAATGAGTGTGGTAACAGTCCATCAGCGAGCACGAAAGGCTGCGCAGAAGGATGACTGCTGTAGACCCGGTGAGCTGTGGTGGTAGCTCTGAGTTGTATTGGGGGAGTGCGCGAGGCTCATGTTCAGAGTCGGACTCTTTGTTTCTCCTTCTTCTTCTCCTTCTTTTCCCTCCCGCTCATGCTCTGTTGAGTTGGGGGACAGAAGTGGGAGTACCACTGAAGCCGCGAAAAGCAAGCCACTCGTGATTGATCCCGACGAATAGAATCGAGAGATCGGCACAGGCTCCCAGTCGGATCTTTACAGAGCGTGCGTGACAGCAAGGCTGATCCCGGGGTCTTCACTGAGTCGGGCAGACCCCTGGCCAGAGGCACACAGTTCTCCGTCGGGAAACATGTAGTCGCGATTCTTTTTTCTCCGTCCCTCCCTCCTTCGTCGATGCCTCGCTGTCTTCGAGAATCGTACCAGGCTTTCCTTGCTGGCTTCTCACACTCCTTGCCTGACTGTCGTGAACGTTGCGTGCCTTCCCCCCGGCTATGGCCGACGGCCGAGCGTCCACGTTGCGGACGGCAAAAGTCGAAGCTCAAAAGAGTGCCCAAGCATCCCAGCCGACCTTCACAGCTGACCGACCAGTCTGGCGCGGCTCTCGATCCCGAGGGCACCGCAGAGGCGAAGCGCCTCACGTCCCGGGGGAATTCCCCGTCCCGAGGTCGTGGCGCACCAGACTCTGTCGTACGTATCTGTCAACTGTAAGCCGAGCCACACCCCTCTTTATCGCCCCAAGCCTTGGAAAGGAGGGGGGGGGGGGGGGGGGGTAAACTCTCCACACGGTCCCCCTTTCTTGGACGACGTCACCGCCCAGGGTCGTTGGCGACCATGGCCGCGAGCTCCTTCACAGGGCGCCTGTCGACCAAACAAATGCCACGGCCCAGCCGGCGTGAAATGACCACCCCAACACGGTACGAGCCAGGGCGATGAGAAGCAGCAGAGAAAAAAAACCTAAGCCAAAAGGAAGAAAGCAAGAGAGTACACCCGGCCCGGCAGCGCTCTCCGTGGCCGGCGCCAGGGGACATCTCTCGACTCCCTCACAAGATAGGTTTTGCTCCGTCAGCTCGCTCATGGTGAGCGCCACCGCGAGCAGTGAGCCGGGATTTCAATATTATGACGAAAGAGGGGGAGGGAGGGGGGTGGAGGGGCAGACTCCAGATCCGATGCCCGCTACTCGGGGAGACGCCACGATACCACCACGACGGTGGCCCCCCTCCTCCTATCCCAAGCCCAAGCCCAAGCCACCCGCTCGGGGAAAGCACTGACCGTCCGAACACGCGGGGAGCCCAGATCCATGCGTCCCCTGACAGAAATAAACAGAGGGAAAAGCCAAGAGTGTCAACCAGAGAGCGCCACCGGCTTGGCCCGACCGCATGTCCCATCCTCTACCTTGTCGCATCACGTCACGTCCCGTCTCAGCCTGACCACTGCCATCAGTGGTAGAAAAGAAGAAGAAGAAGAAAACAGACGAGCCTCCACCGTCCTCTGGCGTGACAGCTGACCCTGGGTATCTACCAAGGGGCTGGGCGGGAGGCGAGGTGCTATCTTCATCCTATCAAGGCGCTCATATCCCACGAGCCGGCGCGCCGAGGGGTTGACTCAGCAGGGCTCAAAATTGCGTCACGCGGCTATGGAAAAGGGGGGCGGCGCGATGTGGTGTGCGAGGCCATCACGGGCCCATGTGGCGCGCGTGCGCGGCAGGTAACACGTGCGCCGACACGCTCCTCCAGCGCCGCGCCTGCCCGACTGGGTCGGGTACTACTCGAATCTTTGAGCGCATCGCTGCGGTGATTTTCTGGAGTCATGTCTTCCAGTGAACAGCGGATGGAAACAACTTCTCTCTCCATCATGCCTGGGTGGCGCATCTTCTGGTGGTGTGTGAAAGCACGCCATGAGCGAACGGCTGAGTCTGAGGGCGGCCTCGAGTGAAAGGAGAAGGGCGAAGGGGGGGGGGGGGGGGGGGGCATACGAATTACCCCAAAATCCAAGAGTCACAGGCCTAACCAATGTCCGCTGAAGAGCATACCACACCATCCTGCCGCCAGTGGAAACAACCAGTACTCAGACCTGCGACTCCAACATCATGCCGCCGTGTCCGCTCCCTGTGACTAAGAATCGAAAGGCACGAATGCTAGCTTTACGAGTACAGTACCTTGCCGAGTCTTGTCCCTGCCGAGTCTTGTTCCAGGATCCAGACTCGTGGCGATACGCGCTGCTGAATCGATTATTGCCTCACTGCAGAGCATGCGTTCGCTAGCACATCTCAAGGCATGCTGGCGCCCGTCTTCTCATGCACAGCTGCGTCACCGAATGCCCTTCAGGTTGGACGCTGTTGACTGGCGGGTACCAGGCAAGCGATACGGCGGTAGCATGTCCAGCTTGGGTGATGAGGAGAGCCTACTCGTAGGCTGCAGCAATGGCTGCCAGTAGCCCAGACCTGGCACGTTGGCTAACGCGTGAATACGAGACAGGACCAGGGGACGAGGTGCCACTAGACCCGGGTCAGAGAGGGCAAGAATCAGCCCGTCCTCGAGGTTCATTGGCGCCTCCGAGCTGCAGGCGACAGCATGGTACGGGTAAGCCCCCGCTTTGTAGCCCAGGTTGGACACACAACACACTATGATGTGTGCGCTCCGAGTGCGAACAGTGCGAGTAGGGTATGTGGTGTTGCTCGACAGCTTTGGGATCATTCGATCCTTGATCTCGGCAAAACGTCGAGCGCTGCAGCAGTGCAGATATGCCTCATCTCCTGCTGGATCGAGGACCATGTACCAATGCATGCAGGACGAGCATCTCCTGGGGGTATGATTCAGGGAGGGAGTCGTGGCCTACAAGGTGGCGTATTCGGAATACCATGGAACAAATCAGGTTTCGCCAGCATGGCAGATCTGGCCATGTTCGCAGCGCCTCGGTCTTCAAGGCCAGGTACCTAGGGCGCCAGCGGAGCGGAGCGACTAGGTCAGTTGTCCATAATTTTCAACGGGTCCATGAGGCCATCGACAAGTCAATGTCATGTCAAATTGCCGCGATCCTCATGAGTGAATGGGATGTCGCTCTTTGAGATTTCCGGGCGTTTTGCGGTGCGTTGCCTGTCGAGAAAAAGGAGGCCCGCCAGAAATGACGCCGAAAGCCGCGAAAAGCCGTTGGAAATCGACCAATGACTTGGCACGAGTCCCAGGCATGGCCCGGGATGCCCACGCAGTCTCTGTGGAGGGCTGTGCACTCCCTTGTCGGTGGCTACTGGGATTGAGCTGTGATGCGACGTTCTACTCGTAAGAAGACCGAGGCGGGAGTTGCCATTATGAAATCGCGCCGGGCACTGTAGCTTGCGCGGTCCGCGGGCGTCATCATGCGATGCCGCTCATCCGCAGCTGCCCGCTCCCTCCAGCATCTGCTGTGCAGGGTGGTTCGATCGAGGCACTCGTGGGAGTCGGGGTCAGGCGGGGCGGCGAGGCGAAGGCTCAGGGGCTGCAGGTCAGTGAGGGCAGTCATCATGCCAGATTATCCTCTTGAGACCGAACCAGCCAGATCCAGATGGGCAAGCCTCAGACTGCCGGTGGCGCAAACGAGGCTTGGGGCGTCGCAGATGCTTGCCTTTACCGAGCTGCTGGCGGAATCACACCTTCCAGTCTGACTGAAGCGGCGTCCGGGAAGGGCATGGACTCGTATGCTTGGATCCTGTCGCGTTTGTCTGGGCGAGAGGGGGGAGGCCGCTTATCCGACTACTGAGTTGGTTGTCTGTTTGCGTAGTCTTGCCATGGCGCCGAGCCGGTCGGTCATCTCGAGCTGAGAGATGGTTGGTTGGCGCTCACGGGCGGCGGCCAGGCACCCCTGCAACCGGGCGAGGGCGGCAAGACGGGGTCAAGGTTGGAGGTCGAACAGGTTGGCGTCTGGGCTGGGCCAGAGGGATCAGTCGATGCTACGCAGCTGTACTGTACTCGCAGCGCAGCAGTGCGAGTACTCGTAGGCCGACTTCCCCGCCAGCAGCGATCCGCGTGGCCGAGGGCGCGGGACTGCTGCAGCGGTGGACAAATAGGTATCGATAGTGACATGGACAACGGCGCCAGCGACTGGGTCGGCGACATGGGCGTACTCGTAGGCGAGGGGATCGGATCGAAGGGGCAAGCCCGGAAATCGTGATCTCGAGCGGATTGATGTGCCATGTTCACGCCGAAGGCCAGATGTTGGGGAGATTACGAGAGCGATATTGCCGCCTATATGTCGTAATAGACTTTTGGGATGGGCGATAAGGCGCGACTTGTGCCGCAGTGGGAGGCTCTTGTTAATGCAAGTACCCCCGCCTCCAAGCCCGCCTTGCCCGAATCGACGATGCCCTGGATTTGGATTCCAAACAGGAAGGGGCACTCAGCCGCCACGTGGAGCGGGGCAGGAGCGGGGCAGTGAAGGTCGCCTGGTGCAGCAAGACGCGCTCTAGAACACGGCGGCCGGCCAGCTGGCGCCAAAAGAGGTACCTACTCGTACGAGCGCACAGTTGAGGTACGGGCATCAATTTCGATTACCACTTGTGCAGTCATGACCGCGTAATCCATACCTCTGAGGGACGCCGCAGCCACTGGCATCGACCGCTGCAGGGTCACCTGCCGCTAAGCAGCCCCAGGTTCAGCGTCTAGGCTCCCACCCCTGCCCCTAACGCGGCCCCTACGGCGTATTTATTATAGAACGGGCCCTGCTGCTCGCCGCCGCGTCGCCGTCCCCTACGATAAACCCCCTAGACTCTCTCGCTCAGCGCCCCCCCCCCCCCCCTTTCCCGTCTGTGTACACCACATCTACACCTACACTTATCACTACCTCCAGCTTCTTCCAGCGTCGTCCATCCATCGGACCCATAACATCGCTCTCCACCTCGATCCGGCCGTCTCCGCTCTCGTGCCGTCGCTCCTCTTTTCCTGCCCGACCCTGACACGCCCGACTCCCGGCTGACGCTCACGATGCACGAGTCCCCGCAGCCCAGATGGGCTTTCGCAAAAGTCGATGCTGCCGCCCTTCCGCCCTGACGGTCCCACGAACCACCCACGCCTCTCCGTTGCAACGGCGTCGATGCACGCGGAGCCGACGATCTGGGGAAGCCCGGCACCTACGCCTGTCCTTCCCCAGACTTTGGACCGCAAGAACCACTTTCCAACGCACGCAGTCGGATCGGCGCTCTGCCTTGCCTTGCCTTGCCGGCAAGCCATTCCTCGCGCGTCTCCATCGGCCGTCCGCTTGCGCCGACACACGAGTCTGCGAGTACGGTGCGCGCACGACACCTCGTCAGCGCCGTCAAAGAGCCTTGCAGGCCTCCTGTCAGCGTCCCCCACCTACCGTCGTCGCCGCTTTCCTCACGATGCCGCCGGGCCACTTCCCCTCGTACTCCGTAGAGCTGTCCTCGACCACCCCAGCAGAGCGTGGTAGATGCGCAAACAAGCCGTGGTGTGGACCGCCAGGTAAGGGTTGGGAAGCTGGTCACGAGGCTGCAGCCAGCTGCAATCCCGCTTTTCCCCATCGCCGCTTTGTGGAACCACGGCGATTTGACGACATGTCGACTTTCCAAGGATAGTCGTCTGCTCAAAAGACATAGAGAGGACGGCCATGCGTCTTTCTCTCTCTCTCTCTCTCTCTCTCTCTCTCTCTCTCTCTCAGAGATCAACAGAGCGAGTCAACGAGAAGCACACACTTGATCCATCTTCGCCACGTCGGGCTGCTGATCAGCCATCTGGGCCATCGGATCTGCAGTACTCCATTCTGACTGCGACGACATGATCGCCTGGGTCAATGCGGGTTCAGACGGATACGGGCTTGGGGGACTTCTGAGAATGCCATGCTGTCAAGCCAGAACTAGACTTGTGGTCCCGTCCCCAAACGCCCGTAATCGACCGAAGCCCTGCACAGGATCACGGCATTCGAAAGCCTCCACATCTACGGTGCCGCATGAGCCGCCCGAGATCTAGCACTCGTAGTTCCAACCAGACACACTGCTACTGCGCCTGAGCATCGATCGAGCGCTTATCTTTTGAGGGAATCGATGATTTGGCTTCAGCCTGCAACGGCGGGCGCGGGGCTGGAATATTTCCCCTCGGCTGCCGCGCGATCACATATTGTCCCCCTCCTACTTCTTGGCGCCCTCGCAGGGACACCTTGTCAGCTAATTACACGGACGACGCTTGGAGACCGGCAAGAACTTCTGGATACGAGTCCATGTTCATCATCGACCGAACCGGGACAAAACAAGACAAGGCAGGACACGGTATGCACAGCACAGCTGTCGGATTAGATGACCTCTCGACTCGCTTGTCGAGTCCCGGTCCGAGTGGGATTGAGGGGTAACGGGCCGGGCATCTACGGACTCGTCGCTGACACACTGGGATGCGTGCTCCCTGTCACCGCATGCTGCGTAGCGGCATTGCCTCGCCGGGGGGGGGGGCAGACGAAGCCATCTACGTGGGTATGGGGCTTTTCACATATCGCCAAGCAGCGATTGGTGACTGCGCCCAGCCCGTCGGGGAGCGCCATTGGTCCGTGGCGGTCAAGGGGGGGGGGGGGGGGGGGGGGGCGGCACCGTTGTTGATGACTTGCGCAAAGCAAGCACCAGTGTCAGGCTTCCGGGGGGCGGAATCCACGCACGCACGGATGCGAGGACCTGGCTCACCTACACCTACATTCAGACCAGCACCTACTCGTTTTACGAGCGAGTATGGCCTCGGATCCCGACAAGGACCGACCGATTGTTGTTACATCCAGCCAATGCCACCCCAGGCCCACCCCTCCTTCAGTTCAGTTCGGTTCAGGTTGAGCCTGGGCGGGCGGAAGCTGGGGGGATCCGGGACCGCGACGGCGTTGGGAGTAGTCGGGTGTTGGCTCTCCAGGAGGGGCAGACAGGCAGGCCTGGAAGAATTGCCATGTTGATTGCCGCCGACCACCCCCCTTAACAGCATAGGGCGATCGCCCCGCTCAGGGGAATCGACGTCGACTCACTCGACCCGAGCACGGGTGCGCTCGCTCGCTCGCTCGAGCATACGAGTAGCCGTAGGTAGCAGCACGAATCCAA
Source organism: Hansfordia pulvinata (assembly GCA_006538405.1). NCBI lineage: Eukaryota > Fungi > Ascomycota > Sordariomycetes > Xylariales > Hansfordia > Hansfordia pulvinata. The sequence continues at coordinate 2,393,062 of BJKQ01000007.1, read as the reverse complement.
GTGATGACTATACTATTGGCAGCGGGGCCGGCGCCGACGGTGTTTGGAGGGGCGATCGCCGCCGTCGACTCGGCGTGGGGACCTGCGGACGGCGCGATTCTCGTACTTGGGCGCGGCCTTGAATCGCCCGCCCATTCTCAGCAGTGTTTCCACTCCCTCCCGGCCGGCCGAGGGAGGGCCATGTTAATTCGCTCAAGAAATCGGCCGAGCTGGCACGACGCACGCAAGGTTCCCAGCGGGGCTCCCCTGGCTGGCAAAGATACTTTTTCTTTTATTCTTCCCTGCCTCAGGTACCTACTACCTATTTACTCAGGTACGTTAGAGCAGACACTGTGTCCACTGTCCATTGGCGTGAAGCCACCGCCTCATTCCAATCAACTTGGCCGGACCGGGGTTTTTCGAGTGACGGGCAGAACCACACACCTCTGACCAAAGAGAGTGACAGAGTGACTGAGCGAGAGACTGAGAGAGAGATAGAGAGAGAAAGGTACTGAGATACCGAGATACAGAAGAGATAGGGGGGGGGGGGGCACAGAGGCACACGGAGGGCCGGGTGGGGCATAGGCTCATCACATCATTCTGCAGCCCTAGGGCCGGCCATCTGTGCCATCTTCACATGCTGGAAGGGCCTGGCGGCGGCGGCGGCGGCGGCGGCGGCGAGGGGCGAGGGGCGAGGGGCAGTGTCGAGGAGGCTGCCAGGCCCCTGACGCTGGTGTCTCTGGGGCCTGTTCGATATGACGACATGGCACAGCGGATCAGCCAGCCCTCTCTCATCTTGGTCTCTTCGTCTCTCCATCTCTACCACATGTACGGGTACACCTACACACAAGACGAGCCCCCTTGTCATGTTCCCCAGCGGCCACCAACCATGGCGCGAGTACTCGTACGAGTACTGTCCCCCTCCCCCACCAGGCAGCCTTGCACAGCCAGAGAAGAAAAAAAAGAGCCGGGCCGGTGCCAGCCTATCAGGCCGGCCGCTGCGTCCTCGTCCTCGTCCTCGGCCTGGGGCTTGCGCTTACGAGTACAGGGAGGTGGCAGCCAAGCGTGTGGCCCGGGTGGCCCGTGGCGCCGCCCAGCCAACCGCGTCGGACCCACGCCTGCATGTCAACACGCCGACAGACGCCCCGCGGCGACTCGTACCTCACGGATACTTGTACTTGCTTGCTTTACCTGGCCAGTTAGGTACGGAACATGGATGCTGGCGTCAGTCCAAGGGCCGGCTCTGGGCAGCCTGCCTCGTTCTTACAGGCCCGGGTCCTCGAGGCTGATGGGTGACACAAGATCTCACCTAAACCCAGTAGCCTCATTCCCCCCTCACCCTCCCCTCCCCTCACCCTCCCGCTGAGCCGCCGGTGACTGGCCGAGAACGGGAAGCCGGGCAACGACATGGCTCGATTCTTGCCCGTGGCCACCAGCAGATGTCTTCCATCGTCAACAAAAAAGAGTGAGCCCCGTGTAGACAAAGCTCTCTTCTTCCGAGCCACGTATAGAGCGGGGGTCGACGTGTGGATAGGCGGGAAAAGGGGGGCCACTTTACTTTCCAGGATGGAGGCGCGCAAGGATCACAAAGACGGATGCCTCAGACGCTCGACTTTGAAAGAATGCCATCGGAAAGATGCGGGACACGCACCCCGGGCAGTGAGTCCACTCACACACATACACACACATACACACACACACACACATACGCACACACACAGACCCCTCCCCCTTCCTCCCTCCCTGGGCCACATACGGACAGGAACCCACTCAGAGACGACATACCCACACTTGGAACGCGAGACCATGCAGCGCAAAAGAGTGGTTCGTGGGGATGGATGTACCCTCATCGGACCCGCTCGAGCTTACGAGTATAGTAGCTCGGGGCGCGGCGGCGATGGAGCCCGCTCGCCTACTTCCATGTAGGTGTAGGTGTGGGCAGGTATGGATGTACCGGGAAGTGTACCTACCTACTCGAAGAGGTGCCAGCTAACCTTACGTGCGACGTCAACTGCCATCTGCTGAGGGCTGCCTCATGTTGGATACACCCGCTCGGCAGGAAGAGCGCCGCGCTTAGGCCGGAAGGGAAGGGATGATGTGACTCTGGATGCCGATTCACACACGCACGGCGAGGGAAATGACGCACCTGGAGCAGCGAGGAGCTGCTGCGCTGACTGCCCAAGGAGACGTCTGCCTGTCTCTCTCTCTCTCTCTCTCTCTCGCCTCGACGTCTCGCCTCGATGGGGCTTCACTTTTGTCTATAAAGGACACAGCGTCCGCCGTGGAAGAAGTCGACTTTCTTGCCCCTCTCTCCAGACCATCAGACAAACCCTCAAGTTTCCCTCCTCATCCCTCCCAACTTCAGCATATCTTCCTACACTTACAGGCAAGAACTCGCATAGTTCTTCCCATCGGCTTTTACTCTTTCCCCCCCCTTTTTACCCCAGTTACCCACCAGAACAAAAAAAACCTCCATCATGGCTGCTGCCGCCCCCGTCCCCGCCGTTGCCGCGCGCATGCCCGGCCTGGGCCTCGCCAAGATCCCCAAGAGACAGGACTCTGGCTACGTCGACGAGGAGATCGAGACGCAATCGCGGCTGTCGCTGACGATGAACGACGGCAACGTGATCCCGCAGGTCGCCCTCGGCGTGTACAAGGCGCCCAACGGCAAGGAGACCGAGGACGCCGTGACGGCCGCGCTCGAGTGCGGCTACCGCCACATCGACTCGGCGGCGCGCTACATGAACGAGGAGGCGTGCGGCCGCGCGCTCAAGGCGTGGCTGGCCAAGTCGGGCGTGCCCCGCGAGGAGGTGTTTGTCACGACCAAGCTGTGGGACGCCGACCACGGCTACGAGGCCACGTTCAACGCGCTGTGCGACTCGCTCGACAAGTTCCAGCTCGACTACTTTGACCTCTACCTGATCCACTCGCCCTCGACCGACCCCGTCAAGCGCCACGAGTCGTGGCGGGCGCTGCAGACGGCGCAGCGGCTGGGCAAGATCCGCTCCGTCGGCGTGTCCAACTTTGGCATCGCCGACCTCGACCTGCTGCTGCGCGAGTCCAAGCTGGTGCCCACCGTCAACCAGATCGAAGTCCACCCCTTCTGCCAGCGCGAGGACCTCGTCAACTACTGCCGCGAGCGCGGCATCATCATCCAGGCCTACTCGCCCCTGGCCCGCGGCAACAAGCTCGAGGACCCCACCGTCGTCGCCATCGCCGACAAGCTCGGCAAGCAGCCCGCCCAGGTCCTGCTCAACTGGAGCGCCGCCCGCGGCAACGTCGTCCTGCCCAAATCCCTGACGCCCTCGCGCATCAAGGCCAACCTCGACTCGTTCAGCTTCAAGCTCTCGCCCGAGGACCTGGCCAAGCTCGACAACCTCGACGAGAATTACGTCACCGGCTCCCTGCACAAGTCGACTGACTAGAGCGGTCTCCTTCCTTGCCTTTCTCGCTACTCTCTGTTGAGCTGAGGCTGCATTATGCTCTCGAGATTCCCTCGGCCCTATTTGTTTTCTTCTTTTTCTTTTTTCTCATTGCTGTTTTAGCGTTTGGTATTTATTATTTTCTCAGTCTTGAGAATCAGGCGTCACACATTTTCGGGGGATGGGAACCGCTCCACCGTCTCACGGGGGGCTTAACGCATACTACTGATGCTTCTACTACTGCGCTGAAATCTGGCCCGCAACCCCCAACAAGGGGAGCTGGCACGAATTTGAAGAAAGAGAAAGCGTTCTTGAGCCGATCCTACACGCACAAGGCATATCCACATCATGTTTCGACAGTAGATGATAGATAGCGGTTGTTGAATAGATGACATCTTGAACGAAACTTTGTGGCCACCGCCACCCTTTTTTCTTATTAATCGTGATTGGCAATTGGCTTCCTTGCTAACCTACTTGAATTGATGAATGATTCGAATTGGAGTGAGACCATGATTGCCAATGGCTTCCTTGCTAACCTACTTGAATTGATGAATGATTAAAATTGGAGTAAGACTAAGAGAGGTGACTGGAGATGGGACCGATCGAGACTGGGCTTGCTTTAGGCACCTGGGTTTGTCACGACTGATGGACCGTGCCGAGGTAAGAGGAGACAGAATGCGGTCATCATAGGTGATGATGGGATTGTGACTGGATTTCAAAGTGCGATCCGAGGCCCCTCTCAAGCCTGCGAGTAGTAAGTGTCAGTGAGCACGATAGTCATTGACTTTTTCGACTGGGCGACTAGTTAGAGCCGGGCTGGCGGGGAGAGCAGAAGCCCCCCCCCACCCCCCCCAAAAGCCAGATTACCTTGTCGTCAATCTGCGGGCTGGACGATCAATCGTACTATAATACATGCGCTACACGATGAACAAATACCATCACAATTGGTGACAGCAGGGCCGCCGAGTCGGTCACACAACAGTTTGTTCGGATATAAAAGCTTCCTCGCAAGAGCCCGTCCCGCCCCGCTTCGGTCCGGCCAGCCCCCCTCTCCCTCCTGGATGTTGGTAAGCACCTGTCTCGAGTATCAATTAGGTAGGTAAGGTAAGGTAAGGTAAGGTAAGGTAAAATAGATTGATTGCACGGTCAGGCCAGGGCGGGACGGGAAAGCCTTGGGTGGTAAAAAAGTTTTTGAGAAAGGAGAGTTTGGGTTTTGGGGCTGACACCACAGGGGGGAAAATGACGATCGGAGAGCCGGTTGGGTGTTGGGCTGGGGGGGGGGGGGTTCCATGGGATCTCTAACAAAGTGAGATGCCTTTTGAACTGATCTAGATTGCAGACCGAGTAAGGTTTTGTTGGATTTCATCGAATTACTAACCCGCCCCTCCTACTTGTCACCTAGGTTAGGTAAGGTTACCAGGTAGGTATCTTTACTTTCTCAGCTTTCGAGGTGACGGTTCGGTCCCGGCGCTTCCTTCTCTCTTATGCCCCCCCTTTTCGTCCCCGGATTGGTTTGGTTTCGCTGTGGCGCGCGCGGAAAGATCAAGATGCGTGCTGTCTGTCACGGGCTCGGGCTTGCTTCCTCGGCTGTGACTGACTGCCCCGTCGGTGAGCCGTTGCGACCGCTGTCGGACGGCTCGTGGGAAGAGGATGGAGCAGGGTGAGACGGGTGGCACGTATGTCAGGGTGCGCCGCAGGACGCGGAGGCCGCGCCTGGACTCCTCGGTCCTCCATGTCGCCGCCCGCTGCCCGGTGGGAGCGCGGGAACATGAGAAGTCAGCTTCTCTTCACCACTGGTGTTGGGTCTGCTGGCTGGTGTTCATGAGGCTGGCGTATTCTGTCTGTTGGTGGCGTGAGCACTCGTAGGGAGAAGCCCGCGCTGTGCCACTCCATGATGATATGTACAGAGGCGTCGTGGTCTGCAGGGCCATCTCTCGGCGTCTTCTCGACGGCCAAGGCTTTTCCAGCACCACTCTAGATACCGGAGTTATGGCACTCTTCGAATAGAGTGTGTCTCTGCGAATAGCAACAACTCAGTAAAGGTTGCTCCCTTCTTTCCGTCAGCCGGGACACCCTCCAAGCCTTGCATCACCAACGCTTAACCACGCACCGCGCACTCCATGCACGCCCTGTCAAGTCATACCTGGAGGGAAGCCTAAGAAAACCGGCATGGAGTCTAGTGAGCTGTTTACCATCCCGAACTCGCAAGACTGAGCGCCCACGGGGCCCAGGCCGTCCCACGCTCGGAGTGTCACTCGTCCTCCGCAGCCAGCAGCGTACGGCTTTGCTTGCCAGACATAAGGAACGTTGCCTTGCGGAGGTGTCCCAGGGACTACGATCAAATACACATGTGTATTAACAGGTGGCAAATGTATCAACAGAACAGGTGGGTGGCACGAAAAGTACATGTACAGATGGTTTCGGTGCTGCACCAGTCGGATCAAGCGACGTGATACCCTCACTGGCAACTTCCCTCCCTCGGCCGGATCTGCTCTTACCCCCGCACAATGCGCGACCACCGTGCGCCGGTCGCTCTTGCCGACAAGACAGTCAAACGAGCAGCTCGACTACCTTACCTTAGGTAAGGCAGGCACAGTCAGTTTCCGTGGCAGCCGCGCGTGGGAAATGGTCTGAAATCGATCGATCGCACGGTCGGCAGTGCTCAGCTGGCAAGATCCAACCCTCGCCCGAACGAACCCCATTCATCACTCACGGCGTCGTCAATCCCGCCATCGACCGCCCCTCCCGACGACGCCCAGCGCGCGACTCCATGCTCAATTGTTCGGTGTACGAGTATATGATGGGAGCGCCAGTTGCCAGAGGGCATGCATCTACGAGAATCCGTACCCACTCTACAAACTCGTGAGCCACCCCACTATGGGTTGCCCCAAGACACCATGTTGATGCCCTCACCTTCCAGACTCGACCCAGACACTCTCGACCACCAAGGATAAACGGCCCGTACACATCACATCATTTCATCACCGGCCCCGCCCCCACCCAGCCAGGCATCTCACATTGCTTCGCGCTGCCCAATATCCGTCGCATCCGGGGATTCCATGACCGACAGGGATGTCCTCCCAGGGGCCCCTCCCCACAACGCCTTGCACGGCACTTGCGCTGCGAAAGCCTACACTCCCAAGGAAACTCCTGGATCGCGCCCACGGTATGTGCTTCTCGGCATGGCCCATATGCATGCCTGCCTGTGTCCAACTAGGGCTCCAAGTTGCACATGAAAGAACGCCCGGCCAAAGGACGTCTGCGACTCTGGCTGGCTTGCATCCATCGAGATTTCGCATCAATCCACATCTACCGCCACAAGGCTGACAAGGGTGGCTAATGAGATGGCAGCCGTTGAGAACAAGGGTCGGTGGACAGGATCTATGCCCCTGCAGCAGCGGTGCCCCCGACGACGCAAACCGCCAGGGATGCGCGAGATTCGACTCAAGCGCGCGGGCGCCTAGCCATGTCGTCTCCTTTTCTTTGGGCTTCCGCGCGAACGAGTCAGGCTCGCGCTTCTTAAGTGCGCCACACCGCACTTCATGAACCAAGAGGCTGCTCGTACGCGCAATCCCAATCTCGTCGACTACATGTTGATGCTCCCCATCACACATTTACACTTTCCCGTCACAGCTCCGTGGGAAACATCCTCTCTCCTCGGAAAGCCATGCGAGGCACCACGGCCATAGTCGCCTTGTGGCAGCTCCAAGGCCTCTTTTCACGGGCTTCGAGCACCGCGGTACCGCCGCCGCCGCCGCCGCCGCCATCATACACACAGACATTGGCCCCGACCGTCGCGGCTCCTCCGACGCCGACCCAGACCGATTTGCTTCCCGAGCAACTGCTCCCCCACCAGGCGGACGGCAAGGCAGAGTTGCTTCCGCCACTTCCGCCTTCGCCGCTTTATGGTGCGCCAGAGAACGACTACGACTGCACTTCGGAGCCAGGACGCAGCCCTGTAGTGCTTTTGCACCAGCTCGGCGCCAACCGCGACAACAGCCTCAACCAGCTGCACCGATGGCTGGGAAACCAGGGCTTCTGCGTCTTTGCGTGGACGTACGGTGCCAACAACATCAACGCCACCACGGAGGAAGAACCAAGCGTCATCGGCGGCCTGGGCCCCATGCCAGTATCGGCGGACTTTGTGGCGGGGCAGATCCGCAAGGTTGCTGCCACAGCGGCAGCACAGCAACAGGGTGGTGGGAGTGGCAAGGTCAGCATTGTGGGACATTCCGAGGGGGCCGTCATGGCGCTGTATGCTCCGCTCCGGGACCGGGGCCTGGCAAGCCTGCTCGACGTGGTGGTCGCTTGGGCGCCTGCGGTGCACGGCGCGCCGTACTACGGCTTAGCCGAGGAAGCCCCGGGTCTCCTGAGACTGGCATTCGGAATCCCGGGCGGGTGCCAGGCTTGCAGTGACATGATGTCGCCCGATGGGGTGGTGTATCAGGCGCTACGAGATGCATCGCCGAGGGACTTTGGAGGGTCCAAGGGAGTGTACATCCTGGCTTCGGAGCACGACACGCTGGTGCCACCCGGGATTTCGTTCATCCATGGCGAGGGGACCTCGACTATCCGCAACGTCATCGTCCAGTCGTACTGTCCCGGCGACACGACGGGCCACGAGGGCATGCCCTACGACGCGACCATGTGGCATCTCACTCTCGACGCGCTTCTGGGCCGGTGGCGCGAGCCGGGTGAGGGGCGCGACTGGAAGTGCGGCGGTGGCCTGCCAATATGATCAGCCCGTGCCCGGAAGCGCAGACTTGCCACTTCTGTCGTTTTGCACCGGTAAACCGTCTCTCCTACCTACCTTGCCGTTCGCGAGATAAGCGGCATGGCGTCGCCTTTCTGTCCCCCGGCAGCCAAGCAGGAGCAGCCTCGAGAAATTGGGACGCGCCATCGCTACCGTCTTTGCACCATTTTTTCGTCCTCGAGGAGAGACGTGGCAGGGCGCTTTTCGGAGTCCTTTGAACCGAAGCTAGACGACACCGTGCAGCACACCGGCACATGCATGTGATGCAGCAGCTCCCCCGTCCAATTACTGATATTCATGCGCAGCTGCGGTCGTGATTGGTCCGCCCAAGATATTTCCGCGCGGCAGCTATGATCCGGTGCCGGAGCGCGCAAAGCTCACTCGCGGCGGTGACGTCGCGGTGGGAAAAGAAGGGGGGCGCATTCGCAGACAAGCTGCGAAAGCCCCGGGAGCCGCGCGGTCGTGGTGCTTGCTCCCGATACTGGTACAGTCTGACGAGGAAAGACTCGGAGCTTGGCCTCGGTCTTGTGCCCGAGCGGAGAGGCCGGTGGATCGTGTCCAGGCTAGGAGGGGCCCTGCGCTGCGGTCGCTTACAGAAAGAGGCGGCCTGCGCTGGCCAGTTTGGCGCGATGCGATGCAGCAGACACGGACTGGGCGGTGAGAGCCGTGCTGTGCCGTGCGGCGCACTTGGGTCTGATGGGTCTGTATGGGCGGGCCTGTCGTCTCAACGGCATGCAGCTTGCTCAAACCTGCCTAATAATGGGCAACAGAGAGGAGAGCTGGGGGAGGGTGTGATAAGGGAGTGCATGCACGGTATGCATTCGAGTGGCAACCCTTTTGATATGTCATCGCATCTTTGCAAACGTTTGGAGCATGCCCAACATACCTGATCATCACGCCATCCAACAACCCGTCTGGCGTCCCCCCCCCCCCCCCCCCTCCCTCCCTCCCTTACGATTACCTCCCATTACCTGATTACGTGAATGGCGCATTGGCCCACCTGGCTGATCAGCAGCACTTCCAAGCCCGTATCTGTCGTACATGTGATGTGATGTGTGTGATGCAGCAGCAGCAGGCCAGCCACGTACGAGTCCTCGACACGCGCGAGGGAGCGAGGCTGCTATAGCCGGGCGTGGATATGTGTTGTTGCTTTTATTACTGCTTACGGGTTGCGTTGATCTGATTGCGGCTTGCAGGTGGGAACCGGGAAAGCTCCGAGCATCGGCAGAGCCAGGCTGCCAGGGTCCCTCCCGATCTCTTAACAGATACTCGTACCGCCGGCGTCTCCACCGTGGCTGGATCTTGGCGCAGAGCTGCTATAGCCGGGACCTGCCTGCTCTTACTATTCAGTGTGCGCGCTCCCTCTGTTTGTTGGGTACGTAGGTAAGTAGGGTCATCGCAGGCGGCACGAGTACTGTGCGCGGCGCAGAGAGCATACCCAGCTACCTAGGTACCTTATATCCATCACCTTCTTCGTTCATGTTATTATTGCCCCTACGCATCCGTCCGGAAAGAAAGATAAATAATGGTTCAGCCTCACGGGCATGCTTCTGGCTTGGCCGGCGTGGATTGAATGGATGGATGGATGGTGGAAGCCGGGAGCAGGCCTAAGTGAAGTCGGGCATGATTTTGGATACCTCCTCCCACTCTATCCTGATAACTCCATCATTAGCAGCAAGGTATGCGTCAGGTACCTAACGTACGAGTAGTGTGCGTACTTGTATCTCGGGAGAAGAGCCGCGTTGCTTTTGCGGCTGCTGCCCTTGCATCCTGCGCCTACTCGTGCACCTCTAACTAGTACCTGGTATGCGTACGGAGTACTCGCACTACTCATTAGGTACTCAAAACCGGGAGAGTGGAAAACACGGGCCCACGCCGGGGCGTTGGAGGTCCGGCAATCGCATTTTTTATGTTTTTTTTTTTTAAGGACGAAAAAAGTGGAAGCAGAGGAAAAAAAGAGGAAAGGCGGACGGCCGGCCCTGGCGTGCCTGGCCCGCCCCTCTCCCCCACTTATAACCAAGGCCGCGGGACCGTGCCAACTGATAAAGGGCCGCTCCGATTAGCAGCTCTCCGTGATTTGCCGTCTGTGCCTCAGACCCCGAAAGAACGGGAGCTTCCCGTCCCCGTCATTATCATTCACCCTTGGCTCGGTTTTGCTGGTTTTGCTGGCTTCATTGAATGAGAAGCTGCCTGCTGTGGGCCGACCAATTACCTCACCTCCCTCCCCCTTCCTCTCCCCTCTCCCTCTCTCTCTCTGTCTCTCCTCTCATTCAATTCAACACACATAGCACAACACAACACAACATCTCGCAGCACCAGGGCTCCTGGCCCGGCATCTTACCATGGCAACAAAGGCTCCCCATTCTGCCCCTCCCAAGCTTTGTGTGCTGTAGACCCTACTGGAGCCCCAGCACCTGCAACTCACCTTGGCTCACCTCGACTCACCTTGACGAACCCTGCCTGTAAACCCTGACAGCTCCCTGCCAATCGCCCACGATCGCCAGGTAAAGGGAGGGGACCTGATGCTCCACCTAGCACACCAGCTTCAACACGTGCAAGCAATACCAACAAGGCAAGACAGCGACAAGCAACCACAACCACCATGGATCCAGCTCAGCAGACTGCCCAGCCTGCCCCAGAGCTGTCAGAGGCCTGCCAGAACAGCTGTGGTGGCTGTGATAAGGAAGACATTGGCAATGGCACCAGCAACGGCAACACCAGCTGCACCACCAAGGCAGTGGCTGACATGGAGGACTGGGTGTCTGAGGTGGCCAAGCTGCGCAGGGAGCTCGAGGCCAAGGATAAGCAGTTGGCCGACATGGCCAAGCAGCATCAGAAGCACCAGGAGCAGCAGGCAGACCATGACGGGGAGGAACGAAAGAAACAGCCCAAGAAGAGACTGAGGTCCGCCCAGTGGTTCGACCGGCCCGACGATAGTGAGTCTGCCGCTCCCTCGAGCCCTCCCCTCCCGCCCCGTCTCTCATCCGGCCTGGCTGTCTGGCTGGCTGGCTGGCTGACATGTTCCCAACAGTGGCCATGACGGCCCTCTACACGGAACGCCACCTCAACGCCGGCTCGACCCGCGAGGAGCTCACCTCGGGCCCCATCATCGGCATCGCCCAGACGGGCTCCGACCTGGCCCCGTGCAACCGCCACCACTTGCAGCTGGTCCAGCGCGTCAAAGACGGCGTGCGCGCCGCCGGCGGCACCCCCCTCGAGTTCCCCGTCCACCCCATCCAGGAGAGCACGCGCCGCCCCACCGCGGCCCTCGACCGCAACCTGGCCTACATCTCCTGCGCCGAGGTCCTCTTCGGCTACCCCCTCGACGGCGTCGTCCTGCTAACGGGCTGCGACAAGACCACCCCGGCGCTGCTCATGGCCGCCGCCGCCGTCGACCTCCCCGCCGTCGCCCTCAACGTCGGGCCCATGCTCAACGGCTGGCAGCGGGGAGACCGCGTCGGCTCGGGCACCGTGGTCTGGAAGGCGCGCGAGGAGCATGCTGCGGGCCGCGTTTCGGACAACGGCATGATCGACATGGTGTCCGCCGGCACCCCGTCCCCAGGCCACTGCAACACCATGGGCACCGCCTCCACCATGAACGCCCTGGCCGAGGCCCTGGGCATGACCCTTCCCGGTTCCGCCGCCATCCCCGCCGTCTACCGCGAGCGCGCCCAGGTCGCCTACGACACGGGCAAGGAGGTTGTCCGCCTGGTCCGCGACGACGTCCGCCCTTCGGCCATCATGACCCGCGAGGCCTTCAAGAACACCATCGCCGTCTGCACCGCCATTGGTGGCTCCACCAACGCCCCCGTGCACATGTTGGCCATTGCCCGCCACGTCGGTGTGCCCCTCGACCTCGACGACTGGGACCGCATCGGCTACACGATCCCCCTCATTCTCAACATGCAGCCCGCAGGAGCCATGCTGGGCGAGGATTTCCACCGAGCTGGGGGCGTGCCCGCCATTGTCGCCGAGCTTGCCGCAGCCAATCTCCTCCCGCACCCGGAAGCGCTGACGGTCAATGGTCGCTCCCTTGCGACCAACGCGGCGGCTCGGGGCGGCCTCAGCTGGGACCGCGGCACGATCCGCCCTTTCACCTCCCCGCTCCTCGCCAACGCGGGCTTCATGCATCTGCGCGGCAACCTGTTCGACTCGGCCATCATGAAGACGTCGGTGATTTCCGCCGAGTTCCGCGCTCGCTTCCTGTCCTCGCCGACCGACCCGGACGCCTTCGAGGGCAAGGTGGCTGTTTTTGATGGCCCCGCAGACTACCACGCCCGCATCGATACTGCCGACATTGACGACGGCACCATTATGGTCATGCGTGGCGTGGGCCCCGTGGGCTACCCGGGCTCCGCAGAAGTGGTCAACATGCGGGCGCCCGCCGCGCTCTTGCGGAAAGGGGTGCGCGACCTGCCCTGTCTTGGGGATGGAAGGCAGTCCGGCACCTCGGGCTCGCCGTCGATCCTCCACGCCAGCCCCGAAGCTGCGGCGGGCGGCGGTCTCGCAATCTTGCGGGACGGGGACCGGATCAGGGTGGACCTGGGCCAGAGACGGGTGGACGCGCTTATGAATGAGGAGGAACTGAAGGCGAGAAGAGAGGCGCTTGAGGCCAGCGGAGGATACCGGGTGCCTCCGGCCCAGACTTTCTGGCAGGCGCTGCACCGGCAGGAGGTCGGCGGGCTGGATCAGGGCATGGTGTTCGCGGCGGCCACCGGGTACCGCCGGGCTGCGCAGGTGCACGGCGTGCCGAGGGATAACCACTAGATGTCTGAGGCGGCATGTGCGGGGAACGAACTGGACCATGCGAGACGAGAGCAGAAGAGGGCCAGACCGGACGCTGGGCCCTGTCTGTCGCAATGAGAAGAATGGAGAGAGTCAGCACGGTGCAAGGACGGTCAGGAAAGGAGCCCATAATAATGGGGATAGATGGACTGCATCCGATTGCTTTCAGGACGCGATGTGGTCGTGTCCAAGCTGCCTATCCGGACTGGGCGGAATTGCTTGTATGGATTCATTAATTAATTGAGGATGCACTCCCAGTGGCAACTGTATTCCGAGTGACATCTTTCTGACAATGCACTCGTGCTTGAGGCGCGAGCAACCGGAGTTTGCGCAGCAAGATGAGCCGGCATCTGCAGAGGGCCGACGGCTGTGGTGGTGATGAGAGAGGAGGAGGAATCGGAGACGACCCCGAGGTTGAAACGAATCGCGACCATTTTGCAAGGAGGGGTCGTCGGGTACTCCGTCTCCATGTCCTTCAGACTGCAGGAGCCCTGGTCCGATCGTTCCTGCCCAGCCTCCTGGCCAGATCCGATCCCGAAGAACCACACAGGTCAATCAATGTACTGTAGGTACCTGGCTAGCCGTAGGTGGCGTTCCATGATCCATTTGATCCGACATGATGTTGAACAATGAACTGCTTAGGGGCTCTCTGCCGGCCCGGGATAGGTAAGCACGGGTATCAGCATCAGCAGTGCATAAGGTACTAGGTACGCGTACCTAGGTATCGACCTGCTATGCCTGCTGTATACTCGTACGGTCCTTATATCCGGTATCCTAATTCGGCCATCAACGATGAGTCCATAGGTTGGTTGCTGAAGAAGACCCGACTGAATACATGATGTACAATAGGTAGGCCAGGCAAACCATACAACTACCTTACCCACCACCTTATTTACCTTATCGGATGGCAAGGTAGGGAGCAAGGCATCCCTCGTCAACATCAACAGAGAGGGAGCAGACAGAGTGGACAGACAGCCAGGCAGTGGTAGCGGCAGTGACCGACGGGGCGAATCGCGCGCAAACTGACGCAACACGCGCAAACTTGCTCATCCCACGCCTCACACTCGGCCATCTACTCGTAATGCGCCCAGGCACACCCCTGCGCCCGCGGCTAACCGCACGCCCTCTTCCATCCGGGGTAGGCACAGCGTCTTGGGGGCGACAAGGCAGTGCGATGCCAGGCCCAGGCCCCCGTAGTGCGAATACAGGTACGAGTGGCTCCTACCTGCACAGTCGCCTCCCCGAACGGGAAACTGCCCGCCGTCATGATTGGACCCAGAGCTGCCCGTGCCGGCAGCCTCGACCGACTGGTGACAGGATGGCGACTGCCGGTCGATACTCGCACCCCCCCTCTTTCCACCGACGCGACTGAATCAACGCCTGTACGAGTGCCTGACCCGTTCACCATCCGCACCGCATCCCACGGCATCCCGTCCATCCCCTCCCATCATCCAATGCCAAGGGGGCGGAAAATGAAACGCAGATACTCGTACGCGACAGTGGCAGGCCACAAAATGTGGCACATCCCGCACGCAAGACCGCCCGCCGAGGGACAACCCCCTCACGTATCGTCGTGAAAGAGACCAAGCCGCCTCTTTCTCCCTGCACAAGCACAAAGTCACCTCGCCCTCTTATAAGCTCACCACCCCCTCTTCCGCGGCGTTGTACATTCCTTTCGACTAATCAACCTCATCCAGTTACGCCCAATACTTTGCGATATCCTCAACCAGACCAGAACCCAGCAGAGCATCCTTTGCCCATCTCGACCTCTTCCCACCGAAGCCGCCCATCAGGGTGTCCACAAAGGTGCCTCAGACATCGCAACACGACCACACACCGCGCGCCCGCGCGTCAGCCCTTTACCCCAGCATCTCGCGTCGGCCCGGCCCCATACCGCCGTCACTGGCACGGAATCGGCCCTGTCGCTGGAGCCTCTCATCAGTCGACCCGGACGCTCTCCAAACCCTCAGTCCGGTCGTCTGGCCCTAAGACTACCAATCCCCGTCCCAAGCGACAGCATCGAACACCCGCCAACTTTCTTTCCATTTCTCTCTCTCCGCACCCCTGTAAAAAGCAAGACGGGAGATCGCAATCATGTGCGGCGACCACCCCCACCGCCCAAGCCGAGGCGGCGCCCTCGCCGTCTTGCACAGCACCACAGCCTGCATCACAACCTCCTCTGCGCTGGGAGGCAGCAGGGCCGCCGCGGGGAGTCTGACCTTCCAGCCCGACGACGACGACGACGACAACGGCAGCGCGGCAGGTCCGCTAGCGTCGCGGGCCGTCTACACCCCGGCTTGCATGAGCTCCAGCCCAGACGCCCTTGGCCATGACGCCAGCGCCAACACCGAGAACACCGACGGCGATGACGATGACGGATTTGACTACGTCGTTGGTATTCAGTAAGCATATTTCCACCCCTTTCCAGCTTAAAGACTGCAGTGATCAGAGAGACAGTAGAGAGAGAGAGAGACTGACATCAATCCCAGCACAACAGGCAATCTCTTGGCCCCTTCCACCCCCTCCGCCCCGCCGCAGCTTCTCCGCCGCTTCCCTCTCCGCCGCGGCGGCTCCCCGACCCCATTGTCCCCGCCGCTGGCCCTGGCCGTCGGCGGCGCGGACGGCATCATCGGCCGCCGGGTTAGTGTCTGGAGGACGAAGAAGACGTCCTCAGGCAGCCGCTGCAACTCGCTGTCATCTTCCTCCTCATCCTCGTCCTCGTCCCCGGCCCCACGGTTGCCGCATGCAGAGGACGATCTGATGGTCGAGCACGGTCCACCGATTGCCGAGGGCATCGTAGGGTTCAACTGAGCCACACACAGGAGTCGAGCTTGGGCCGAGTACTCGTACGAGGCAACGGTAGAAGCGGAGACAAGGGACGGGAGACCCAAGGCTGTCGCAAGTGAATAAGACTCCTTGAGGGTTATCTGTCTCATGCTTCTCTTTTTGTTTGGCCATTGGGGCCGAGTTGCGCGTTTTGGCGTTTGGCATGGCGTTTTGTGTCTTTAGTGCCCCTTCTTTTGCGCCGCCTTGCTGGGTCTTTATTTTTATGTTACACACTCCGCGTCGCATGCTTCACCTGCATCAATACCATAGGCATTTTGCAAACATGTGCCCTACAATTGAACAACAGAAATTGCTACTGCGAGAGCACGTCGTATTATGTTTCGCTGGTAATTACTCAATACTGCTCTGCGCTTCAGCTCGGGCCTTGCCGACGTGTTTCCCCCACCAATTCCAACGGTACGGCCCGTCTGTTACGAGAATTTGACCTCGTTGAACAGACCTGCGCGAACCTGGATGAGACTCGCCAGCTCCAACAGGAAAGACTGGAAGATGATCACGTTGGTGACCACGTGCGACACGGACGCCAGCTTCTCCTCCGGCGGTGTCTCTGGCGCCGGCGGCTCTTCCGTCTCTTCTTTCTGCTCCTCTCCGGACTCTAGGGCAGTCTCGGGCTCTGGACCATCAGTGCCTGCCTGCTCTTGCTCGGGCTCGGCGTCTCCCTTTGGGGCGTCGCCCTCGTCCCCGGCCGCCGGGCTATCCTCCGCTTTGTCCCCGCTTTCCTCCACAGGCGCAGGGTCATCGCTCTCCTCGGCGGCGTCGGCTGGGGGCTTCGAGGATTTGTCGAAACTAAGCGGTATGGGCTCCACCGTCTTCTCCTTGTTGTGCAGGCCGATCTTCTTGGCCAGGATGGTCTGGTCGACCGCCGCAAACTCCGCTGCCTGGAAGGTTGAAGAAGTATCTCTCTCCCCAAACACGGACGCGTCTGCACGCTTCGAGGGAGACGCCGACCTGGCGGGAGTGTTGCGGCTCGGCGTCCTGAGACTGGGTGGGTTGAGGTCTCTTGGGGTACTCGGTAGCGGCTTCGATGGCGTTGCCGAGCCACCTGACCTTTGGCCGTCTTTCCTCCCACGCGGGCTGTTTGACCTCGTTGGGGTTCCCAGCTCGGATAATATCCTCTGGGCAAACCCCTCCAGCGCACTCGGCCGGGATGGCGACGTGGCGCGCGAGTCCTCTTGGGTAGGGGTTTCCGGTGCAGGAGACCCAGGCCCGGCGGTCTGAGGGTTGGGCAGAACCGCATCGGCAGTCTGGAAGGCTTCCCGTCGTTGCTGGACGAGGTCCTCGAAGCGGGGAACCGACTCCCGGAAAGAGTTGACCTGGTCAGCCAGCGATTCCAGGATGGTCAAGATCCGAGGCAGGGATGAAGTCTGCCACTTGGGTCTTCTCCGGGAGCGTGTGATAGCGTGTAGTTGCTGGATCTCTTTCGATGGCAGCGAGTCCGGATCTGTCTCCGCGTTCGGGTCGGGTAAAATGGGCTCCTCGGCGTCCTCGTCAAAGATGTACAGCTTTGGATGCCTGAGTAGCCAGCCTTCGACGCTAATGTAGCCGCAGACGGCCATATCCAGCAATGTCTCGGTGACAGACAGGTTAGTCTCGACGGGGTTCATGAAGAACAACTCGAGTATGTCCAGTATATTGTTGAGCAACGGGTCCGTAGGGCTCAGAGTGTGAGGTGGCACGTCACGTGGCGCACCAGGCAGGCTGTCAGGTATCGCCGGGAGTTTGTGGTTATTTGTCGATACTTTGGGGGCGACCAGCTTGAGAGAACACGGGTGTCCCTCTACCCTGGTCATAGTATCCTTCAGAATAGATTCGTAGACCTCGTCAAAGTTATCCTGCCCTCCCACTGAGGTAGCGAGGGCCATCAGATAGTCGACCTCCTGTTGATGGGCACCGACCGTCCGCCTCGAGGAGCTCGCATCAACGTTCTCGGTGTGCAGAAGAGTGATGATGGCGTAGCGGTGATGTCTCTTAAGAATCGCCGCCAAAAGCTGCAGGGTGACACAAACTGTCTGCTGGTTCTGGGACTTGAGGCAGGACTGGATCAGATCGACGAGGTTGAACAGCAAGGGCGTATATGTCGCCTCGGCTCTGGAGGCCATCATGGTTGCCAGGTCCATCGACTTGCGTTTCCTGGCAGCGCTCACAGATGGCTCCGTGGCGGCCGAGCTGCCAGCTTCGACGTCCGGAAGCGCCAGCAGATAGTGCAGGATCAGATTGATCATATCGGGATGATCGAGGGATTCAAGGATGCGCCGGAGATACGTCAAAACGGCAACAGACGAGCCCCCATCAACGTCGGATGATTCCAGCAGAGACGGGTATCTGGGATTGTCAGTTGCGAGTGCACGAAACATCCACGGCCCTCGGTGCGACTTACAAAAGCTGCTGGAGAAAGATGATCTGAAAGTGCTCCAGTAACGTGCTCTTGATCTCAACAGACCGGCAGTGGTTCAAAACATCCTGCCAGAAGAGCAAGTGGGATAGGAAGGTATCGAGGTGTCCTTGAAAATCAGGGCTGCAGGAGCTCACAATCTCGAAATTCGCGTCGGGATGTTCGTAGTCGGATAGGGCGAGGACTGGTGGTAGCTTCTGAGGATTGTGATCGATGACGAGCTTGCGGCTCAGCTGGCTGTAAAGTGCGCCGAGGCCCGTGGCCATGAGAGTGGAGAGGTCGCTCTCGACGATCCATTGCTCGAGAGACACTGAGCTGGAGGCGGCCTCGATGATGTATAGCAAGCCTGTGCGGGCGAAGTCGCCAACCTTTCCCTCATGGTGAATGTAGTCGATAAGGAGGTAGAATAGGGGGAAGTCGTGTTTTTGAGTCCTGCCGGCAAAATTGGTCTCCTTGTCCTTGGTGGGATCGAGGGGCTTCGATTGAGATTGGGAATTAGTCGACGGATGTGATTGTGAACGAAACCAGGCGGGTAGAATGTCGGGGTCGAGGCGGATCTTTGTGGTGATGTTGAAGGCGAGCTCGACGACGCGAACCTCGGTGTCGTCGCCGAGGCGGATGCTATTGGCGCCGGTAATGCGGACGAGCAGGTTGGTCAGACTGGCGGAGAAGGCGTCGTTTTCGACAAAGGCCTCCTCCTCGCTCTCGATGAGGGTGGCGAAGAAGAGAACGGCCTCCTTGACAATCCACTCGTTGGACGAGGTGGTGGCTATCTTGGCAATGGGGACGTAGATCTGTTTATGGGAGCAGAAGGAAATGCATGGATGGGGCAGCGGGCGGCGCGACTCGTCGGTCAGGATGTTGGTGAGCTCCTGGAGGCGGACCTCGACATTCTCGGCAGCTTCGACGTCTTTGGTGAGATTGGAGGTTCGCCAGATTTGCTGGGTAGGTCAGGTAGGTCAGCAGGTGTGGAAAAGGGAAACCCCCAAGGGGCGGGTATCGAACTGACCAGAAGTTGGCCGTACTCCTTCTCGAAGCGCTGGCGTCGCTTGATGGGATCGCGAGCGGCGTCCTTGGCTGTAACACGGGACGATAAGGGCGTATTTGCTATGAGGCGCGACCACTGCAGGGAGTCAGCTTAGGGGCAGCGGCGGGCGTCGGAGGCATGCAGGCTGGGAAAGCAAGATAGCTTGAGAAGAAGCGGGCTGGGCCGTTGGGAGGGACTGACGAAATCCATGGCGTCGCGGGCGGCATCGCTGGGCCGCTCGGTGTCGCGGGGTGGTGCAGCAGTTGGGGGAGGGACGGGCGTGTGCACCGGAAACGGAGTCGGTTCGGGGTCGAGTCGGGGCCTCGGGCGAAGAAGTTCGGGGACGGTTGGAGACAGCAGCAGCGTTGGCGTTGGGTGTTCGTATCGTCTTGCGCCGTTCGACAGGCCGCGTCAAGATGGCAGTGGAAGGGGAAGATGGGACGGCGACGGCGACGGCGACTCGAGAGGTGGATTATACGGGGATTCCAAGGGAGCCCACCTCAGGGTCAACAGAGAGGTACCCTTCGGGCAGATTACTGCGAGAGGTACATCCAGGCCTGCCCATTTAACGGCATCCACATTAAGTAATAACGTTTGGCAT
The DNA here is from genome assembly GCA_006538405.1 of Hansfordia pulvinata. Classification (NCBI taxonomy): domain Eukaryota; kingdom Fungi; phylum Ascomycota; class Sordariomycetes; order Xylariales; genus Hansfordia; species Hansfordia pulvinata. Next base: position 2,373,256 of record BJKQ01000007.1, on the reverse strand, counting down.
TGGAGGCAGGCACGCAGAGACGCGCATGTGAGATTGAGGAGAGAGCGTGGAGAGCTACCCGTACGAGTACCTGACGTGGGCACTAAAAGTTAGCACAATGTGCCCCCCAGTTTACTAGGGCGAGTACGAGAACGCAGTATGGAAGGCGCGATGTCGATTGTCTGAGGAGACGACCCTTGCGTGCTTCCCTACCACCTTTTGATGCCCAAGGCTTTGACTGGGCACACCAATTGAACCTCTCAGGGCTGAATGATTCTTCCTGCACCATTCTGCTGCCATCGCTCCCACTTCAACCGCATCAACGGGGTCTTTCTTCTGGAGACGGAGCATTCGACGTCCCACGCCTAAATCTGCCTGACACTACCGTTGTGCCGCGGCGCCACAATCACACTCACAGACGACAGGTATCTTGGAATCTCTCCATTGGCAATGGAATTCTCAAAGTCTCTGTACGGCGCCCTAATGGCATCGGTATTGCTGTCACCGCTCTCTTGGCCATCGATCCGGCCTCGCTGATACGACCTTCGAAAGCTTATGCGGGACACGCAGCACATCAAGTGAGCCAATGCTCGCGATTTATTAAGCATTTGTAGGCAGTACCGTCTCGCGAATGCCTCTACGTCAGTCAACTCGACCAAAGAACGCCGGAAATCACGGACCGCTCAGGCTCTCGGGTGTCGATCAGATCATTAACTCATATGCCACACCGCGCTCAGCATCGGCCTTGGTCATCCATACTTTGGGCCCCCGTCCATCTCTGCTCGTTGTGGGGTCCCAACCAGCTCAACCGCTGTAGGCGTGCTGTCAGCCTCGGCGAAACTGGTGCCGTCGAGTTCATACACAGCCTTGTCGTCCGGCAACTCCTGGCATACCGGAGACTCGGACAATCCCTCATTCCCATCACAGGGCTCGGATGCCAGCGATTCTGGTGACGAGGATCGGCGCCCCCTCGTTGCCGGCGCAAGAGATACCAGATCAGTCCTGTGACAATGGCAAGGCCCGCTACAGCACCCATCACTCCACCAGCAATGGCTCCCACATGATTATCGCTGAACGGGTCCGCTGTGGCGTCGTTCGAGATCAGGGTCGTGGCTGTTGAAGTCGGCGCCGCTGTGCCCGTTGTCATATTCGCTACTCCCACTAGGTTCGTTACCGGTCAGCACTGAGCCATCATAGTATGAGGCGAAAAACGCAAGGCGAGGCGGGGTTGACGAACCTTGAACAACTGGTAGAAGCACTATCATCTCTTTGTCTTTGGCCGACCCGTCGGAGCATCCCGTGTGGTTGCCGTTGCGAAAGCCGGTCTGCCCGTTCAAGCAGCAGAAGAAGCCGTCTTCCTGATCGAAGAGGGTCCAGGTCGAATTCAAACCGCAGTGCGGGCGGTTTACCAGTGCCGCCCTGCAGTCAGCAGCGGTCGGGCAGCACACGTCGGTCGACGAGCATTCGGTCGAGCCGGGACAGCAGCGGTGGTAGCCGTCTAGTGTCATGCCGCAATCCTTCTCGCCATCACCACACGCCCCGTCGCGGCGCAGGGCGAACCCCGAGGGCGAGTCGTACGCTTTGTCGTAGTCTGCGATGTACGGATTCATGTTTTCGGATGCGAGTGGGCCCGGCTGGAGAGAAAGTCGGATTCAGGGGCACCGCGCATCGAATGGGCGACAGGTCTGCTGCTTGAGTTGCGTATGAGACTGACGAGTTACCTGGGCACCGACAACGGGCGCAAAGGCCCAGCCAAAAGTCTCGATCGAACGTGCCGTGTCGAAGTCTGCCCGCTGGTCTACGCACACGCAGACATGACCAGGCCTTATTATTGATATTACATTCCAGATTCCGAACAGCGAGACAGTCCCTGCTTGCCTCCTCGAGCTTTTGCCCCCTGTTGAGCCTCGGACCCGCATGGTGGATCAGACTGACCAAGCACCGATTCAATCTCGAATGCTTATTACCGCGGGGCTTTACGGATGGTGAGCAGCAAGGGCCTGGAACCTCGGGCTGAAGCTACGAGTATACAGGTGATCTGGACCAAAGGTCATCGCCACGTCGCTGGGAGTTGCCTTTTGTTCTCCGCGCGCCGCAAGAGTCTCGAGACGGTTGAAGCGCAGGGCTAGGAGGCAGCGCCGGCTTGAAAGCTTCGACAGGGGCGGCGAGTTCCTCGCGCGGTCCGCCTCAAAAATGGGAGCACGGGTCGCCTGCGGCCCTTTTCCGCATGGCGGGCGGCCAGGGTCCCCCGACGAGCGTTCGTATTCTCAAAAACCCATACAAACTGACAGCGGGGCAGATGGGCATTCTGCCAGTAGCAAAAGCTTTTCCCTGGTTCTTCACAGGAAGACCCCGACTACCTGTGATAGTGCCTTTGGAAGTGGCAGAGACATGATGGTATGTGGAAGTGCGTGGTGTTTGCAGGGTTTTACCACGGGACTGGCGGTCCTCCAGTTTCCATCTCCAACCCTTGGTGCGCTCTCAGCTAAACTTTGCCCACGGAGTACGAGAATGTTGACATGCTGCTCGTACACAGGATCGACCATTGCGAATGTGTCACGATATTTGGCGCGGATGGGCGATTGCTTGCAGCTGGCGGAGGGCATGTCGAAGCATCAAAGCACTCCGTGCAGTGCAGCGCTGGCTAGAAACGAGTCGAATTATTCTTGGAGGTCCTCCACTTACGAGTACTCGTGTGGATCCATGCCCGAGCCGTCTACGTGTACAGGATCAACAACATGAGGGATGGCCGATTCGGCAATGTGCCCTTTGCGGATGTGGCTGGTGCAAGGGCCGCCGCACAGTCGGACAATGGCGACGACAAAGGCATAGGCCTTGATTTGTGTGCCGCCGAGGCACCTGTTGGGCACAGGGAGGTCGTTCTGCGTCACCCGGAGGCTGATAATAACAGCAGTCACATACCCCCCGAGCAGAGGGGCTTCGAGTGCGAGCTCCACGCAGCAGCAGCCGACAGTCGCAGAGAAAACAACAAAGGTGGAGGGGAAGGGAGAGGAGGGGGTAGGGGGCAGGGGGCTCACGTGGTTCCCAATTATTAAGTTAGCCCTCGACCCGTCAGGCCGTGTTCGTCCGTCTGCAAGCGTGCGTCGCCTGGATGCAGGCCGCTCGACCCTGGCCGGCCTGTTCGTCGCCATTGGCGCACAGGCGCAGGCCAGGCCGCGAATCAGAGGCCCCAACGGCGCTCCGGCTGGGATCGCGCGCTGCGCCCAGGCCCGGCTGCCCTGTTCCCTCGCTGCGCTGCAAGCGGCGGAGCCCAGGGCCGCGGCTAACACTCGTCCCAAGTGCGTCGACTCGGCCGCGCCATGTTCTGGGTTTTTCTTTGTCGGCGATAGGCTCACTGGCAGAGGGGGCGGGACGAGCTGCGAGACTGTGTGCCGCTCGTGACAGACCCTACTGCAGTTGATAAGTCCGTCATGTTCTGCTCTGCGTTTCTCGCGTCACAACCCTCTCCCCGTACACGTCACTCCCTCGTACAAGTCGAAAGGGGGCCATGCGACCGGGCGCGGCACGATGCGAAGATACAACACCGCTCGAGTCTGAAAGCGAACAGTCGAGTGGCGATATCACAAGGACATCGTTGCGGATAGTCTCGTGAGACTGGGGACGAAGCAATCGCCCCTCACCCGTCCCCCGCCATGGGTCTCTTATCCAGAACCCGGCGCGACACGCTGTCTTCCTCCCCCAAGCTGGACCACCTGGGATATCCGATCGGCCCGCCGCAGTTCTGGGGCGCTCCCCGGCACCAGGAACCCCGGCCGGGGTCCACGCCGGACTACAGTCTCGCTCTGTACCAGGAACCGCCGAGTCACGGCTCCGGCCACTATCACCACGGCGGAGGCCCGGCGGCCATTGTCGTGAACCAGAATTACTACCTCGGCCAGCCTCTGCCGCCGCCACGGATGTCCAGCCTCCCACACTATACAGCCGGCGGCGACCACTTCGGCAACCCGCGCGACAGCGCCCCGGCGATCCCGGGGCTTAGCTTGGACTCGGCCGTCGACCTGGCGCGGCGGATCGTGCCCCCGGACGACGTCATCTACGACCGGCTGCTGCAGGGCCACGGCGGCCGCCTGCTCCGGCAGAGCACCGCGCTGTACGAGCATGTGGCCGCGGGGCTCGACGAGATCCTCACCGCCATCGATGGCGACCGTGGAGGTGGCTCAGGGGCGGGCGTGCCCGCCGAAGTCGCGGAATGTCTTGCGTCGCAACTGCCACCGCGTCCTGAGTCCACAGCCAAGAAGACGAGCCGGAGACGCCGGGGCCCGTCCCGGTCCCGGTACGAGGCAATGGAACCGCCGCTTTCGCCGCCGGTAGCTCGGGCCCCTTCCCGCGGGACGCAACATCTAGACAAGGTCCATCTATATGCCAACTCCCACTTGCCCCGAGGAGGCCTGCGCCCGCTCCGCCTGTGAGTCCTCTTCTTGTCTGCTCTGGCCTCGCGCCCGGCTCTCTTCCTGACTGACACGCTCCATACCCAGCCACACGGCGTCGTACCGCCTGGTCTGCCTAGCGGCGCAGTACTCGGAGAAGGTGTACGAGCGGCCGCGGGGCGCCGAGCGCGAAGCCCACGTCCCGGCCGACTGGGTCTCCGGGGCCCGCGCCATGCGCGTCAAGTCGGTGCCCATGGACCGCGCCGACGTCATCGTCTTCGCCATCCGCGGCACCGCCACCTTTATGGACTGGGCCGTCAACCTCAAGAGCGAGCCCGTGTCCCCGGCCGGCTTTCTCGTAAGCTCCCCCTCCCCCGGCACTCCAGATATCCCACTTCGCCCACAGCCAGATCGTGCTAACCGCTCCGCCCTTTCTTTGCCACGCTTCCAGGATGACCCGGGAAACCTGTGCCACGCGGGGTTCCTGGCCGCGGCCCGGCGCACCGCGGGCACGGTCGCCGCCCGCCTGCGCCAGCTGCTGGCCGAGGACCCGGCGCGCCGCCGGTGCTCGCTGCTGCTGACCGGCCACTCGGCTGGGGGCGCCATCGCCGCTCTGCTGTACGCGCACATGACTTCTTCTTCTTCTTCTTCTGCTGCTGCTTCTGTTCACTCCCCTGCCCCCTCCGACGGCGAGGACCTACCCTCCTCCTCCTCCTCCTCGAGCCTCCGCGACCTGGCCGCCCGCTTCCGCCGCGTCCACTGCGTCACCTTCGGCGCCCCGCCCGTCTCCCTCCTTCCGCTGCGCAAGCGCGAGCGCGAGCGCGAGCCCCTGGGGAGGAGGAGCCGGATCTGGGCCGGATGGGTCCCCCGCCGTCATCATCGCTCGTGCTGCGCGCGGCGAGTGACGACCGGGGATGGTCGTCGCCGCCGCCGCCGCCGCCGCCGCCGCTCCCGCTGGACTACCGCGCTAGCAGCAGGGGTGGTAGTAAGAGGAAGAGCAGCAGCAGAAGAAGAAGCAGCAAGTCCCTCTTCCTCTCCTTCGTCAACGAGGGCGACCCCGTCGCCCGCGCCGACAGGCCTTACGTCCGCAGTCTGCTGGAGCTCTTTGCCGCCCCGCCACCCACGACGACGACGACGACGACGACCGCGAGGCCGGGGTCCGGGGCTCATGGCCACGACGACGGGTGCTGGGACGGATGCGGCGACCTTGTTGTGGAGTGCGACGGGGCCGCCTGGGGGCGCTACCACGGGCGATCGGGGACCGAGAGGAGGAAGGGCAGTGGCGGAGGCGGCGGCGGCGGCGAGCGGCCTCCCCCCGTCGTCTGGCCGCTGCCGGCGAGCGTGCTGTGCAACGCGGGGACGGTGGTCGTGCTCCGCGATGAAGAGCGGCGGCGGCCGTCGCCGCCCTCCCTCGATTCCCGTGACCGTCACCACCACCGCGGCTACCGCAGCGAACGCCGTCCAAGCGGATACGACGAGCCGAGCGACTGCTCAGACGGCGGCTACGGCGAAAGCGACGATGACCACGGCGGCGGCGGGGCCAGGCGCGGAGCGGGCGGAGCAAGCGGAGGGGCTGCCGGGACGGGTCCGGGGAGGATCAGTAGCGGGAGGGTGGAGAGGAGACGGAGAGGAGGTAGAGGGGCCGGTGGCTGCGAAGATGATGACGGCGACGGCGGGACGACGACGCTGCGTGCCCGCGTCGTCGACCCCGAAACCCTCGGGCGCGTCGTCTGGGGCGACCCGTCGGCGCACCTGATGCGCCTGTACGCGGCGCGGGCCGAGGCCCTCGCCGTGCGGGCCGTGACGGCGCGCGACGGTGGTTGGAGGTGAGGAAAGGGGGGATGAGGGGGCTGAGGAGCCTTGGTTTGTGATTTTAGTCGGTCTTCGATTTCTAGTCCAAAAGGGGGTGGTATAAGGGGGAACAGAGACCAGGAGTGAAGAGAGGAGGGGGGCTTGTTCGTGATGGTTTAGCAAGGGGCAGGGCAAGATCCCGTGCATAGATCTGGCGTCATTGTATGAGTACAGTGAGCCTTCTCGTGTCGAGGACTGACTCGGACGATTCTGGATCTGCCTCAGGGTTCAAGAGGATGTCTGCACGGTTGGGTCTCCGGGCGAGTGGTGGCGTGTATTCTATGTGTAATCTGGACGAGGTAGGCGCAGGGTGGGTGGTCTCATGGCTCTGGAGCATAGGTCTGCAGTGAGTCAACGTCAATTATCTCAGTCCATCACCTTTATTGCCCAGGCAGCATGTCCATTGCGAGGTCGCGTTCGCAAGGAGAGCATCGCCGGCAGCTGACCCGAGTATGCTAGACTTGGCAATGGAATTCACTTTTCCCGAATCACACAAACGAAAGCCGAGACGTAATACAAAAAGTTACAATGAGCTATGCACCATCCTTTCCTTCCGAAAACCTCGCCGATCTATGGTGTCAAGTTAGGGGTTATATAAAAACACAAGACAGGCGCACAGGTACGCGGCGTGACGCCACACGCACGCAGAGACACATTAAGCTTTCAGTCCCCGAGATGAAAAGCTTTCGACGCCCCTGCAGACGACATAAGAGACTTCCTCTCCGAGCCGGGTTCCAAGCTCGGACCCATACACTTCCTAGGTTCTCCCCTCTAGCCCCTGCCAGATGTGGCCGGGCAGGGCAGCCGGCCACACGCAGGTGTCTCGGCCCAATGGACCCCTCGAGAGCTGATCCGAGGGAGATTCAGGTGCTACCAAGGCAGCTAGCGATCCCTGACACCTACTGTAGGTATCTATAGCAGGTCACGCTTGACAAAGGCCTCACGCATGGCGTGGCCCAGGCCGGCGGGCGAGCGCTCGACGACGACGCCGGCGGCCTCGAGGGCCTTGATCTTGGAGTCGGCGCCGCCCTTGCCGCCGGAGACAATGGCACCGGCGTGGCCCATGCGGCGGCCGGGGGGGGCGCTGATGCCGGCGATGAAGCTGACAACGGGCTTGCCGCCGTTGACGGTGTTGTTGGCGCGCAGGAAGTCGGCGGCGTCCTCCTCGGCAGCTCCACCGATCTCGCCAATCATGATGATGCCGTCCGTCTCCTTGTCCTTGAGGAAGACGTCGAGGCAGTCGATGAAGTTGGTGCCGCTGAAGGGGTCACCGCCGATGCCGACGACGAGCGACTGGCCCAGGCCGGCCTGGGTGGTCTGGTTGACGGCCTCGTAGGTCAGAGTGCCGGAGCGGGAGACGATACCGATGCGGCCGCGCTTGTGGATGAAGCCAGGCATGATGCCGATCTTGCACTGGCCGGGGGCGATGATGCCGGGCAGTTGGGACCCACGAGGCGGGTCTTGGACTGGGTCTTGAGCATGTCGGTGATGCGGACCATGTCTGCGAGTGGTTAGACGCGGCCCGAGGCGCAGTGCTTGCTTGGGGTGGACGAACCGTGCTGGGGGATACCCTCCGTAATGCAGACAACGAGGGGCACCTCGGCGGCGATGGCCTCCTCGATACCGGCGGCGGCCAACGGGGGGCTGTTGAACGTGGGCAGGTCAGCGGCGGGTCCAGTCAAACGGCAAGGGGGTTCGCGAGGGCCAGGACTGACGGGACGAAGAGGGCAGTGGCGTTGGCGCCGGTCTCCTTGACACCCTCGGCGACGGTGCCGAAGACGGGGAGGCTCAGGTGCTCAGTGCCGGCCTTCTTGGGGTTGGTGCCACCAACAACCTTGGTGCCTGGGAGAGAGAGAGGTGGTCAGTACGGGTGCCTTGCTGTCGCTCGCGGAGCAGTCGTGGTCGTGGTCGTGGTCGGCGGCGGCGTGGCGCATCGGGCCCGGAAAACTCGACATACCATATTCGATAGCCTGCTGGGCGTGGAAGCTATCCATCAAAACTCGTCAGCGTGCGGTCTACGGATTGGGGCGCAATGGCGAGCCGGCGTCGCCATGTAAGTGGGCGCCGGGCGGGCCAGAAAAGCCTCACAAACAGCGCTGCGCTGGTGCCGGGCACGGCCGGGCCCGGCTGGAAGGTCTCGTCGAGGGGCAAGTACTCACGTTCCCTGCTTTCCGGTGAAGCCCTGGAAGAGGACCTTGGTGTCGCCGTTGATGCGTAGGTTTTCGTTGGTCTTCGCGTAGGGAGAGGCGGCCGAGCTGTAGGAGCGGCGGGCGATCTGGCGCAGGGCGGCCGAGCCGGGGCGCATCGTCTTGGAGAACATGGTGAGGGACTGAGGGGGGAGGCGAGGCAGATGGAGTGCTGTAGAGGCGACAGAAGGGCTCCCGGAGTGAGAGGGAGGGTCGAGGGCGTGGTCGGGAGGTTGACGATGAGATCGAGTCTAGCCTGCAGGAGAGACGACGAGGGTTGGCAGAATGCTGGTTATTATGATTTGTTGCTAGCAGAGCGAGATATTTACTCGTCTTGCATGTAGCTCGGTACTTTTACGGAGCCGGCCCGTCGCGGAAACGCGAAACCATGGAAAGCGTGCATCGTTGGCCACCCACCACGTGCCACCTAGCGGGCTGCCGGGCTGCGAAAGAGCAAGCAAAACGCCCGGTCTCACGTTTCTCACGGTGAGCCAGGCGGCTATTGAAGGGAGCTATGGGCTCCGTTTTGCAGGGTCCCCGCCGAAACGCAGCGGGCACGTTCCGGGCCACGGGTAGCTCCAGGAGGCTCAGGCGAGCGAAGGCACGGCGACGGCCAACGGTACCTGCAGTACCTTTAAGGCTTCGAGCAGAGCTCTGCTTCCCCAGTTAGCTCAAGTTGCAGCGCCGCGGACGAATCACATGGTGTCCATCGGTGTCTGCCGGGCCCATCTCGAAGCCCCGGCAAGGTCGAATGTAACGGCAGGTCTCTGCTGTCTGTCTGCCCGTTTGTTTCCGTTTTGCCGGCAGGTCGGGTGCTGTGGCGGGTCCAGGCCCGGTCCAACCCGACGCTGCTCATGGGACGGTTGCAGGTGGCAGCTTCACCAGCAGCCGGCATTGCGAACGTACAAGCCCACCGTAAAGGTGCGGTACGTAGGTACACCAATTGGCCAGCTTCCAGATTTCACACTCTGCGCCCACCTAAGCTAGAGCAGGAGTAGTTAGCGCAAGAACAATACTCGTATGGATACAAGTATCGACGTGAGTGTATGAACATGTCCACGCTCATGGCAGAGCAGGCCCATGTGGCCCAAGCTTGCCCGCGTTGCGTCGTCCTCTGGCCGCCTAATGCGGAACTCTGGCTGACCCAAGGCCCTGAGCATGACTCGCGTACAGCTACTCGCCAACGTGTCCCAGCAACGCCTACGCACAGGTACCCATACACGCATCGCATCCCACCCAGGCTGAAGCCAACAGCATCATCGCTCAGGCCTGTCTCCACCAGCGGCCCTGACGACTGAGCTTCATCTTCCCGACAACATCACCACCATCCCACCGCATCTTGAGTCTCGCGTCTTGTCCCACCCATCACCACAGCGCATCAGCACGCCGCTGTTGGAAACCACCGCCCCCCGCACGTCCGACGACGCTGCACTAGACCCCCGCACCTCACAGTCGACCCGCTGACGAGGAGAGCACAGCCGGGCCGCCATCATGGTAAGCTCCCCCCCCTTGGCTCTCCGATTGGTATCGTTTCGCTAACAATGTCCCACAGGGTCAGAATCAGTCTGGCATGGGAGGCGGTGGCCAGGATGGCCGCGATGAGAAGGACAAGAAGGTACGTCGTCTCTCCATTTCCTGCCTCAAGTCCCCCCCTCACGAAACATGGCACCATCACCAGTCTTATGATGATCCTGCCCATTTGTGCTAACCTCATGCCACACTCTTCAGAAGGATAAGCCCAAGTACGAGCCCCCGCCGCGCCCTACCACCCGCATCGGGCGCAAGAAGAGAAAGGCTGCCGGCACCTCGGCCGCCGCCAAGCTGCCTCCGGTCTACCCCACCAGCCGCTGCAAGCTCCGTCTTCTCCGCATGCAACGCATCCACGACCACCTGCTTCTGGAAGAGGAATACGTGGAGAACCAGGAGCGCCTGAGAAAGGCCAAGGCGGTCAAGGAGAGCACCGGGCCCGCCCCCAACCCCGACGCCGACGACCGCAACGCCGACGAGCGAAGTCGGGTCGACGACATGCGTGGCAGCCCCATGGGCGTCGGCACCCTCGAGGAGATGATTGATGACGACCACGCGATTGTGAGCAGCACGACCGGACCGGAGTACTACGTCAGCATCATGAGCTTTGTCGACAAGGACCTGCTGGAACCTGGCGCCTCTGTTCTGTTGCACCACAAGTCTGTCTCGGTGGTTGGTGTCCTGACTGACGATGCGGACCCCGCCGTCAATGTCATGAAACTCGACAAAGCGCCCACCGAGTCTTACGCCGACATTGGTGGTCTCGAGCAGCAGATCCAGGAGGTCAGGGAGTCGGTCGAGTTGCCTCTTTTGCATCCCGAGCTGTACGAGGAGATGGGTATCAAGCCTCCAAAGGGTGTCATTCTCTACGGTGCCCCCGGTACCGGAAAGACGCTGCTGGCCAAGGCTGTGGCCAACCAAACCTCGGCCACCTTCCTGCGCATTGTGGGAAGCGAACTGATTCAGAAGTACCTCGGTGATGGACCTCGCTTGGTCCGCCAGCTCTTCCAGGTATGTTGAGCGACTGCGACTGCTGTATTGGATCGTGTTCCGAGAACTGACCTTATCTTCTTCAGGTGGCTGGTGAGAACGCCCCCTCGATTGTGTTTATTGACGAGATCGACGCCATTGGCACGAAGCGATACGACTCGACCTCGGGTGGTGAGCGTGAGGTGCAGCGCACCATGTTGGAGCTGCTGAACCAGCTGGATGGATTCGACGACCGCGGAGACGTCAAGGTCATCATGGCCACCAACAAGATCGACACTCTGGACCCTGCCCTGATCCGCCCCGGGCGTATCGACCGCAAGATTCTGTTTGAGAACCCCGACCAGCACACGAAGCGCAAGATCTTCACGCTACACACGAGCAAGATGAACCTCAACGAGGACGTGGACCTAGAGGAGTTCATCGGGCAGAAGGACGACCTTTCGGGTGCCGACATCAAGGCCATTTGCTCCGAAGCCGGTCTGCTGGCGCTGCGGGAGCGGCGCATGCGGGTGCAGATGGCCGACTTCCGGTCGGCGCGCGAGAGAGTGCTGCGCACCAAGCAGGAGGGCGAGCCGGAGGGCCTGTACTTGTAGGCGCTGGTGTTGCGCTGTGGAGGGCAAAGGCTTTGAGGTTGGCGCCAGACAGGGTCGTTTGGGGCTGACGGGGGGGGGGGGGGGGAAGAGGCTCGTTGTCAGCGAGCGGGCCGGCCCTTGATAGACAATTAATCCAAGCACTCTACAGGCTTTTCTTGAAACTGCCACGGCCCATGGCGATGATGTGATTACACAGGGAGGGACGGTTGGAGGATTTGTAAGCCCCGATACAGATTGTGATCTGGAGAACAAGGCGCGGCCAGGCCGGGGCATGGCATGAGTTCCGTGTCGATGGACACGACACGGGGGCGGGGGCGGGCGCGGGCGTGTGGCGGGCAATGGCCTTGACGGAGGAGAGCTGTGGTGGTGTGGCTCATCCCGGGTGCCGCGCACGCAGCTTGGCTGTCTGTGGCTGTACTTGAAGATCAAGAGGGCCAGCCTCGCATGCATCTCGCATGTCTTGGGTAAGCTCGCAAGAGGCTGCGATGGGATCTGCGGTGTGGGCCAACAAGCTTGGCTTCCCGCGCCGGGGACTTGGGGCCAAAGCTGGCTGGAGCCCAGGGAGGCGCAGCACACAACACCACGGTGGCGGACATCTTTCATTGCGCGGCGTGTCGCCTGCGGGCGTTGTTGCGAGCGATGACGCGAGGGGTGTGACACTGGGGAGGGCCGCCAGGTCAGACCCGACACGACGCACCCGACAACATAAGAAGAGGCTACCTACCTTGCATACGGTCTGTTGTCCCCTCCTCAGATTCACCTGTATGGGTTCAAGGGACTGCAGGCTGTAGATCTCAGGCATAATAGCTCAAATCAGTACCTGCTTCCTCAGTTACCCAAGGCCAAGGGGTCCCTCCAGCACTGCCACACTCATCCAGCGGGCGCCCAATCGACTGGCTCCATCCACCTGGTCTGTCATACCCAACGCAATCTAATAAGAGCCGGCGTCTTACACCACTCCGCCGACTTGGCCCTCTGTGTGCGTGGTTATCGATCAGCCACGTATCTGGCAGAGCCCGAAATCCCCGGCTGTGACGCGCTCCCTCGCCGTCCTGCCGGATACGCCCCTCCCTCTCTGCGAGTGCGCGTGCAACCCCGGCACGGCGTGTTGCCTTGCACGCCATCCCGAAATCCTGCTTCGCCCTGCGTACTAACTGCATGGACGATACCTGAGAACGACAGCCATCCTTGCTACCGTCGGCTCGACCTTGGCCCCTATATCACTCCCGGCCCGCCCAAGCGCTCTACCGCTCACCCGCTCATCTATACAAAACTTGAACCCTCACAATACAGATCCGTTCCGATCAAATCCAACCAGGGTGTCTTCCCCTCTGCGAAACACAACACATCCGGTCTTGGCTTGAGCAACTCACCAGACAAACAAGAACTTGGAAAAAAGAGAAGAAAAGAAAAAAGAGAAAATCATTTGCCGGGCATGGACGACAGAGAAGCCGGTCGACCCGGCCCCGTGCCGCCGGCCCACAATAGCCGCCACGACCACATCCACGAGCTGCCCGGGGACGGTCCGGCCCCGCCCGGCACGGCTCCCCCCGCGTCCCTAGTCGAGACGATCCCGTCTCCGGCCGCGCCAGCCGCCGCGAGCGAGAAGGCGGCGGCGACGGCGGCGACGACAACGATAACGGCCAAGCCCGATACCTCGGCTACAGCCGCGGCAGCGAGCGCCGGCCGGGAAGACTCGCCGCGGCTGCCCCCGCGACCCAAGCCCGAGCCAGAGCCAGAGCCAGAGCCACATCGAGCGGAGAAACCCGCCGCGGCGAGCTACGACAGCAGCAGCGCGGACCACAAGCGCCTGGAGTACGCCGGGAGCGGAGCAGAGAAGACGGGCGGTCTGGGCCATTACGGCAACTTCAACGATGACGACGACGACGATCAGCCGCCGCCCTACGACGAGGACTATGAGGAAGGCTGGCGGTGCCCGGCTGACGGGTTCCCGGCCGACGACAAGCCGCCGGCGCTGCCGCCTCGCCCAGTGGCCAGGGACTCGGCGGCGGCGGAGAAGGCAGTGGCGGCAGGCCCCTCCTCCTCCTCCAAGCCGCCCTCGTCGGGCTGGGGCGGCCGCCTGGCGGGCTGGGCCACCAAGGCCGGCGGGCCCGTCAACAAGCTGACCAACAAGCTGGGGTCTGAGGCCTTCTGGCCCGACACCATGGAGAAGGAGTGCGACAAGGCGGCGCGGATCCTGTACAGTTTCTGCAGTAGGTGCCTCCCCTTTTCTTGATTTTCCCATTCCCTGTCTGCGCCTTTCCTTCCGTCTCTTACTATTCCTGTGAGCCCCCGCCCCGGCGGACAGTGCTGACCTGGCACTTCTCTCCCCTAGCCGGCTTCTACACCAGCCCACCGCAGCACCCAAGCAGCAGTAAGAACAACAATACCACCACAAGCACAAGCGCAAGCGCAAGCGCAACCACGACCCCAGCCCGCGCGCTGGTCCGCATCCCCGCCTCGGCGCTCTCCCGCGCCCGCGGCCTGGCCGTCTTCACCAGCCTGCGGGGCGGCTTCCACGTGACGGGCGCCGCGGGGTCCGGGGTGGTCGTGTCCCGGCTGGCGGGCGGCGGCTCGGCGGACTGCTGGGGCCCGCCCGCGGGCTTCACCGTGGCCGCCGCGGGGGCGGGGCTCGTGGCCGGCCTCGACGTCTACGACTGCGTCCTGGTGCTCAACACGGACGAGGCCGTCGCGGCGTTCGCCCGCCCGCGGCTGTCGCTGGGCGGCGACGTCGCGGCCGCCGCCGGGCCGCTGGGCGGGGGCGCCGCCGTCGACGCCGCGCTTGTTTCTTCTTCTTCTTCCCCTTCTGCCAAGGGCGGTGTCGGTGCTGCTTCTGGCTTAAACGGCGAGCGAAAATGGAACGTAGCCGCCGCTGCCGGCGGCACACAACAACAACAAGAACAACAACAAGAGGACGAAAACACCACCAAGAACAAACCAATCAGCACCACCGGCTCAATATCAACGCCAACGACAGCGGCAACGACGACGACCGTAGTCTCCCGCCCCGTCTGGAGCTACGTCCGCAGCCGCGGGCTGTACCTGGGCCTGCAGGTGGACGGGACCGTGATGCACGAGCGGGCCGACGCCAACGCGGCCTTCTACGGCGGCGGCGGTGGTAAGACCCCCATCTCCGCCGAGCGCATCCTGCGCGGCGACGTGCCGGGTCTGCAGCCCACTGGCAGCGGCGGCGGCAGCAGCCCGCCCGCCGCGTCGTCCAGGGCCCTCGCGCGTCTCGCCGAGGTCCTCAAGCTCGTGGCCCCCCCGCCCCCATCCCGCGACGGTACCCCGGGACCCCGCGTCGTCGTCGACGAGGCGATAATCCGCGAGGTGGCCGCCGCCGGTCGCGGTGGTGGTGGTGGTGGTGGTGGTAGTGGTGAGACTGGCGGGTTGCCGCGGGGCAGCAGAGGGACGACGACAAGAAGGCGGCGGCGGCGGGGATGGCGCGGTGTACCGCTGAAGGCAGTGCCCTGCGCGCGCAGTGCTGATCACTGAGGGGTTGAGAGCGTTCCGTTCTGACGCGGTTGTAATTTTTTGGGGGATTTATTTTTTCCGCCGACAAGAACGAACAGAGCAAGGCTGGTTTGGGGGTTTGGCGACCAAGCAGATGTAGACACAGAACGCAAACCCGGTAGTGAGTGCAATTCATCATCATCATCGGAATGGGCGGCATACGCCCCTTGTGGCTTCGCTTGGTTGGGGGAGGGGGCCTGTTAATCCCGCGTCCCCAGACTGCGATAAACACGACATTGAGTGACATCCCACTTGCGCCGGGTTCCCAGAACCTGCTTCGTGAAATGGTTGTTTTAAATCACATTTGCTCTCTCAAGATTTGCTCGAAGCCCGAGTCCTTTCTGTGCTTGCTACCCCGCTGTGCGAGCAGAAGCGCCCACCCGTTCAAGTCTGACCCGGGGTGGAGGAAAAGGGACAGGGAGACGGACCGGAGAAGCAGCAGTATTATACAAGCGTAAGAAGCTGCTCCTTCAACAAATCATCCGATCAGTCTTCGTGGCTCAGTTGGTTAGAGCGTTGGTCTCATAGAATGACTCAATTCAAAATTGGGATATCCAAAGGTCGTGAGTTCGAGCCTCACCGAGGACAAGATTCCTTGATCATTTACTTTTGCCGTCTCAGCGGCCCCCGAGCCCCTGTGTAATGATGGCTCCTTTGCTTTTGCTCCCGTCCGTACTGTCAACGCAACTGGCAGTGCTCTCTCTGTTCCCTTTGGGGTTCGCCTGCACACCTTTCGGCTTGTCAAGATTACCGAGATAGGGGCGGCCCCCATCACCTATGACACTGCAGCTTGTCGTGTCCAAATTTCGAACGGCTTGAGCCTGCCTACTGTATCAATGCCATGCCTTCTCTAACATAAAATTCGTAATAATTCTCACAAGATTAATTCCGCCGCCTTGCGCCGAGTCGTCACTCACTTTCTTGGTTGCACTCGCGCTTATCCCTGGAAAGGGACACAGCTATGTTCCAAAATCAAAACCACCATGACTCTATGCTTCGCCCGCACGATGAGAGAACCCTTCTCAAATCCCTCACAAGCCCCAGGAACTGCTCTCTCGCAAGAACTTGTCGACCTCATTCCACAGCTCCGCCGACTGTCCTGTAACACCCACGCTACCTGGTCCCATAGGGCTCTCACGACCATGGGCAGAATCCTCAAAGACCTTGCCATCAGTCTCGAATCCCGTGCCATCTCCCATGAACACCCCGTGACGTTTGCTCTCCATGTTGCCACGCAAGCGTGCTCGAAAGATATCCCGCTCCTCCGTGTGGTCTGTGGCAGACGAGCTTTGTTTGGGTCTCCTCCACCCATGATCCAGGGCTGCCTGATCCAGGGCTATGCTTGCATTGGGACTCGATCGGCAGTCCCTCTCAGTTTCCTGGCTTCCCGCATCTCTCAGGCCTTTCACCCGAGCCGTGAACCTTTCTACAACTGCCAAACGCCGCTCTGCTGATTCCGCCCTCTTGCGCCACATGCTGCACTGGCGGTTCGCTTCCCGCAGCTGCTCGCTCAGAGTCCCAAAGTCCAGACTATCACGCGTCTCAATCTGGCGCCGGAGGTGGTTCACCTCCTCGCTCTTGTTCTCCAATTGTTGCCGCAGGCTGCGTATCTGCGAGTGAAGAATGGAGTTCCCACTGCCCGATCGGACAAGACCGCGCTCTTGGCTCGGTTCAAGACTGAAGTCATGCGACATGGACGACCTATCCGAAGAAGGCCGTGCAAAAACGAGATGCTGGGCGACGGGCGGCTCTTGAGCCTGTGGCACCATGGTTCCCAGATGTGGCGCTCTGCTGAGTTCTCGATCGCGGGCGGGCACCTGCTGAGCTGGGGCATTCCGGGGTTCATTTCTGGCGGCAGAGAAGATGAATCCGGTGGGCCGGAGGGACAGGTTTGCAAATCGGGGCCTTGCCTCGGTGGTTCCAGTCGGCTGCTTCGAGAAAGGAACCGGGGTTCTGTCCATGTATACTGCGGCCTCCTTTGGTGCGGCAGGGGCCCGTTCGGCATGCTGTATCGCATTCATGGTAGGTGGAGGAGGAGTGGAAGTGCGAGGTTTGAACATTGAAAAGACAGAAATTGAGGACTTTTCTGGGCTTGATGCGGGAGTAGCGCGGGATGAGAGGCTCGGTGTCTCTTTCACATTGCTTTGTGACCGACCTGATAGAATGGCCCGCCACGATCGGGGGATTCCATTATCGCCCTGTCAAATCTTGCTGCCATCGCTTTAACAGCACCACTTATTGGCCGCGATGCTGACCTCTTGGTTTCCGAATCGGGCGCTTGCGTCAGACCCTTCATCTTAGACCCCGAACCTCCCCGGAGAGGTGATGCCTCAACCAAACTATGCGAAGACGACTTGAACTGATTTGTCCTGTCAGGAACGAGTCGGTCATGGCGAAGCCCCGTTGAAGAACTATCGCTCAGCATGTGTCGCTTCCAGCCCGGGACGTCCGGGTCCTTGTTTGAAGCACCTTGTGATTCCTGGCTTTGGCGGCGAGAACGTAGTGCTTTTCGTAGTGTTATTTTCTCCCTGGATGCTTCAACGGGGGATCCATGTGCACCAGGGTACCCAGTGCCTCCTGTATCGCTCAGTCTGTATCGCGCATTACGCTTTTTGCTGGGGTCTGCAGATCGGCGGCTTGCATCTGCTAGTGAGCTCTCTGTCTTCGCCTTAGCTATTTGGCCTTGTTCGTGCAGTGCTGCCGGAGTCCTATCATCCGGCTCTTCTATAACACTGTTCTCGCCCTGCACTGAACGCCGCGGCGTTGTCGTGCTGCCGCGCTCATCCAGTGCAGACGCTGGAGACTGGATCCTGGGGAATTTGGCCAGTAAGGACCTCGGAGAAAGAGAGCCAAGTTCTGATAATATTGCACCAAAGGGGCTTTTCCTAATCGTAGGGACAGATCGCTTGCCGGCGAGTTGCTGCGGCGGGGATACGACACTGCTCTCGTGCTCGTTTTCGCTCGGCTGCGATCGGGACCCGCTGTTGGTCTGATGCTGTGTTGAGCCGGCCTTTTGAGATCTGCTGACTAGATCATGTCGAAGCGGTGTTCTTCCAGCTGAAGAATTTTCATATGGTTGGTTCTCCCACTTTTGGGAGCTACTGGACGAGACCTCGTGCCCATTTCCTCTGGTCTCATCTGGAGCAGTTTCCCCCCTACGAGAAGAAGCTGGGTCAAAACCAAGCTTCTGGGCGGAAATGTTGTTGGTCATATAGCTGTTGAGGTCGGGTTGACTCTTTTTCCCCTCTGTGTCGGAAAATGCTGGCTTGGTGGGACTAAACATTGTTTCCAGTCTTTGGAAATCATCCTTCTGTCCGTATGTTTCATCGACTGCGGCGCCGAAGGGAGGTGCCTCCAGCTCGACCTTGCTGAGCGTCTGTGTTGGACTTCCCTGTTGAGCATCTTTTACCGCTCGATCTGCATGGTGAGTCAGACTGGTCTCGCTGCTCTGCTTAGCATTGTGATCATGATCAGTAGTCCCAGGGCTCTCTTCCACTGTGGGTGATAGAAGATGCAATGACGCCATACGCGAGACCTGGTGAGTTGATGACGCCGAATGGGCTGAGAACGACCGTGGCCTCGAATTGATGGATGCAATGAGCGACTCGTCGTCCTGCCTGATCCTTTGCTGTAGAGAATCGCTGTCGGATGAAGCAGCCCTCCTTCGAGTAGGCGTTCCTGGCAAGTCGAGCTTCCCGTTGTCTGCTCTGCCCGGGGCAAATATCTCCGAGATTGGAGGGTGTCTGCTTATCTTAGTGCCGGGCTTGCTGGGCGACTCCGTCCTTGGATCATTGTATACGGCGTCCAAATCTCGCATGTGTTTCACTATGTCCCTCCAGTGAATGAGGAGCATCTCGGTGATGTTGTTGGCAATGTGAAGCTTGTCCACAATCAAGGCCGGCTTGGGATCATCTTTTGCTCTCTGTACAGTTTGATGCTTTCGCCTGTATTTCTCCTCGCGGCGTTCTTTCTTCGACTTGGGAGGGGGATCTGCTGCAGCAAGAGCCCGTCTAGAGGGTCTATCATTTTCATAGTGAACCCGTTTATCAGGTCGCCGATCAGCAACGGGCCGAACACGATACCAAGCGCTTGGTAGCCCATCAGGTCATTCGTAGGCAGAGGCCTGCCATCCTCATCCTCGCGCGGGGCATTCTCGGCTGAACGACCAACAAGACAGAGGAGACCCAGGACACCGCAAATCAGCTCTCTTCGGTGTTGGGAACTGACAGTGCCGATAGCGAGCGCAATGAGTCTGGCTCGAAGCTTGGATTCTTTCGTCTTGAGTAACTCCGGGTCGGGGGGCAGCTGAGTGTGGATCGCAACCAGAGCATCAAATACTGTCAACGAGCCAAGTATCCCTCCCGCGAGGTCTCCTAGGAATCGTTTAAAGGCCGATGCCACATCGTGGATGCCGTACGATATATGGGTGGGCAAATTCGGAACCCGGATAGTGCCGGCGAACTCGCCAGTGTCTTTGTCATTGGCGAAGTAATAAGCATGCAGGGCCGCGACGATGCGTACGGATCCATTCACACGGAATATGCCTCGAACGTCGACTAATGGATGTCAGTGCGGGTCACAAGCGGCTGGAGGCGGGGACTGACCCTGTTGCACGATTGCTTGCGCCGTGGCTCGCAAACAAGTCGGCAAAAGTAGTGGACCGGGGGCATACTCGGAAGGCAAGTAGAGAAGACTCTTGCCACAGAGCCTTATCATGCTGGAAATATCTTCGTTTTTTGCAGGGTCCTTATGCAAGCTGTGGACCATGGCAGCAGCAAGACCGCTAACGCTTCTCGAACGAGTACCATTCTGTTGGCCCGCATCTTTATGGCCCCGAGACGATGTTACCGGCGCAGTCTGCCGCATGATCTTTGCAAACCAGCTACCTCTCCTCTGGGAAGTGGAATTGCTACTGGGCGGGGGCACGATGCCTGCGTTCAAGTCCGCTACCACGTGTCGAAATCCGTACTGTACGCTTGTCAGACTCATCAAAGGATACCTGACGAGATGCGACACACACCTTTGTAGCCAGTCTGTTGTATTCGTGGACGAAGCGCTCTCGTGTGTCGATCTCGTCACCCCCGTTTAGTAACCCCGGATCGCCGAGACTCGACGTGGTCCAGGTCGTGCTGCTTTTGTGCCGAGGCTCAGAATGGATAGCTGTCGCTTGAAAGGCCTGACCCTCTTCAAGCGGGTATAGTTCGTCATCCTGGCCAGTTGAAGGTCTTGTAAAGGTTGTATGTGACAGTGGTCTTCTTCGGTGGCGAGTGGTCTTGCGAGGAAAGGGAGCCGAGTGCGATAGGGGTCTGTCGAGTCCGCTGGCTCGCTCTTTGCCCTTGGCCGAAGGGACAGACGGCGCGGTCTCGTGGTGGTACGACTGCATCGGACTGGACAAGAGAGACAATACCCAGCGAGAGTCCAGGCTCGTTGAAGATGGTGACAACTGGGGGCCCGTTGACGGGTTTGGAAGAGGCAGGGTGGAGAAAATGTCGATCGAGAGGATGCCCAACGGGCCACTGCTACAGAACTCTGCGATCTGACGCGGTTGCCCGCCATCTTGGAACTTGGGTGCGCAAGATCTGCAGGTGCAAACCGGGCGTTGCGCTTTCCTTTGTTCAGGGACGGGCAGCGGTCTTGGCGCGGTCCACGGGTAGCCGCGAGGGGGGGTTCCTGCCTCTCACTCGCGCTGAGGCGAAGTATAGGTAAGTATACCTAAGGTAGTGTCGTATCAGGATCCAAACGAGGCCTTCACATCACTAGTCAGAATCCATGAGCATCGCATAGCTGCGGCCGGTGCCTGCCTATGTAGATACACGAACAAAAGAGCTTCATGTACTGGGTCTCGGGCCGTTTGTACGATCATGGACGCTTGCCGACATTCACCCCCGCCTCCCGCGCCGCCAGCTTCGGAAATCACTCTTCCGCGGCCGGGATCCTCGCCCACATCGCACCGTAGCCGAGCCGCGGGCCCCAGATCAGATACTTACATCTGCTCCTCTCAAGGTCAACGTACCCAGCCATTTGTCCTCCGCACGAAGCCAGGACTGGCAGATTGTGGTCACTTTGTTGTCATTGTCAGCAAACTATTGTCGTTAAATATCATAACCCATTGCTGCCCCCAGACGACATGCCCAGTCCGTCGTGCATGGTGTGTCCTGGGATAGAGCAAAATTCCGTAGGAAGAGGGAGCAGTCGAGAAAGTCCGATCGCATGCAGTTGATGATTTGGTATCCCGTACGCCAGACCCCGCCCTATGCCCGAGCCATGCCCTCTTGTTTCCTTTCCCCGGACGCCTTTTCCAATACCCGCGGTAATCTCCAAGACAGATGCATGCAGCCTCTCTATGTGATCGGAAAGTACTCGGCCTCCTCTCCGTGGAACAGGACGTATTTCAGGATATCCGACAGGGAGATCATGCCCGCAGGTGCCAACTGTCGTCCATAACCACCAGTCTGTGTACCCTTGATTGCCGGATTGTCGTGAAGATGGACTCCAGCCTGTCATCTTCCTGGCACAGATAGATTCCTTGAAAGTCCTCCGGTCTCCTGGCCAGTGCCTCTCCGACTGTGGCATGTAGATCTTCGTATACACCGGCCCGGATGCAAGGAATGACGTCCACTGCCTCAAAGACGTTCAGGACTACATTGTTCTTGTCGACAATGGGAACGGCCGAAATATTGCGCACTACCATCAGATTGATGACGTCGAGAACCGTGTCCGCCATGGACGCTGTGGCAAGGTTGGTGTAGGTGCCCAATCCAATCTCTCGCACTGTCTTCTTGAAAAGGGCTGTGTGAGGTTCCGTGTTGACGGCGATGAATTTGAGAATCCGGTATTGAGTGATGACGCTGACAATCGTTTCGCGGCCGGTCTCGTCGTCCACGTCGACAAGCGGTATCCGCCGGGCGCGGCTCTTGAGCATGCGGCTGAGTGCTTCGTACAGGGGCTGAGCCGGGTGGACGGACACGGTTTCGATGGGGTTGACGCCGATTGCCTTTTCGATTTCTGCAAGTACTCCGTATTAGCATGACAACAGTCACCAGGCGCCTCTGCCGGGGCGACGCTCGTACCTCGAAGGCTGCTCAGCTTGAATTTCTCGACGTGATCAGCATCTTGGGGAAATTGACAGTAGTACTGAATGAGGTTGATGTAGTCGGTGCTGGTAAGCAGGCCAGCGAACCTAGAATGGCGCGAATCCCAGAGAGGTGCCGAAACGATGCCTGGCATGGAGAGATTAGCTATGCGAGCACAGATCTTGAGACTCGAATGCCGGAAAGTACCGTTTTGTGAGAGGATATCCAAGCTCTTCTTGATCAAAAGGTCGTTGTCGAGTACGATGAGTCGAAAAGAGAGAGGTAGGACATCGTAGCTGGTCCTGACACGAAGGAAGTCGCGAAGGCCTTTCTGAACAGGCGATTCTTGGTCAGCGGCGTGTCGTCCGGGTTGTTGAGGGGGCAAATGGCCACAGATTGGTTGCGGGGTGATGGCACTTGGGAGGGGTCTGAGACTCGCGGGACGATACTGGGCCGGGGGAGGACAGGAGTGCGCACGTACCAGGCCTTGCATCTGCTCTTCGTCGATGGGACTCATGGGTGACGGTAGGCTGCGTCCCGGGAATCGGGTCTGAGGTAGGATGATGGCGGGACGTAGGAGGAGGAGGAGGGCTCGTGACCATTCCGACCAAGCACTGAGGGGAGTGTAGCACCAGGCTTGCCGGTCATGGCTGAGAGGGCAGTCATTGCGGGGAAGGGAGGGATCGGGGCGGTGGCAGGCGCATCATGGCGGGCGTGGTGCTCTTGAGGCGGCGGCGGCGGCTGATGGTGGTGGCCCTGCGTCTCACCAGCGCCGGTGGCAGCTGGGCCGGGCAGGCCAGAGTCGTCCATGTCTGCCGATGTGCACCCTCGCTTGCGCTTGCCGAGCAGCAGGCGGTGGCGGCCTCCAGGCGGTCTGGCGTGGTGTGCCGGCGGTCCTGCGAGCCGAGTCCGCGTGGACGTGGCCAGGAGTGGCTAGGTGAGCCTGCGGCTGGCCCGGGCGGCGATGAAGATGAGGTCGGGTGCCAGTGTCAATGCCTGTGCAAGGTGATGCGGTCTGGCTGACGGGTTGCTGGGGGGGCCAGTCGGAGGCGTGTATGCGCGTGCCCTGCGTCACGGACTGCTCGAGTGCAGTAGGCAGGTAGGTATATTGAGCGAGTGCCGAGTAATAATCAGGGTCAGGTCGGTTGCGTTCCGGTCTGGGCTAATTACTTTTCGGGGGAGGGGGCCCTCGGTGGCGGCGGATGCCTGGTCGGGCTTGGGGCTCACGCTACGATGGCCAGCAGCTGGGGTTGGTTGGGCCAGTGCCACCAGCCAGGATGCGAGTCGGCGTGGGCGTGCGGGCGTGCGTGCGTGGGCGGGCGTGGACGTGGACGCGGCCGTGGGCGTGAGCGTGGCAGCGAGGGTGTGCAACTGCAAGTCTGCAGCCCAGCCTCGAAGCCGACTGGCCACGCCTGGGCGCACAAGGCCACGAGATGGTGGGAGCGATGCCGCGGCGGGTGATGCAAGATTCGGAGATGACTGACGACGTTGGTTCCTGGCCCCTTGGTCGAATGTCCCGCACCGGCTAACCTGCCAGCGGACTACTCGGTCACCTACCGGGCTTGCAAATCGATAAGCGAGGGTATGGGCGGGGGTTGCAGCGGGCCGGAAGCGCACGAGAACGAGGGGCAAAGTCACGATGATGATGCGATGGCTCTACGAGGCGTGCAGGTCGTGGGTGCTGGTGTTGGCGATGAGCGAAAATCATGGAAACCGATGGCCAAGGTGAGCAAATACGCAGACAGGCAGTGGCAGGACGCAGATGGTTGATGGTTGTTTCTCCGTTCGAGTGAGTACATGCACGGCAGAGAGCCGGCAGCACCTGCCCCGTGTTGCCCGCGCGGCTCCCCGCCTGCAGACCTGGAGGCTTGGGCCGAGCGAGTTACTTCACATTTCCCGGGGCTACGTGCCCATGATCCGCAGTTGCCTGACGTCGGCCGGGTACCTTAGGTAATACACATGAGGCAGAGGATACCTTCGTCCCGTCCGAAATGCTTTCGGAATTCAACGAACACTTAGGTACTTGACATTTGATACGTTAGTAACTCGTGAATTCGAGATCATGTGACCTTAGACGTGGCCTGCGAAGAAGGTAGATCCCTCAATTTGCGCATCGCACCCCGCAAACCTGAAGAAAGCACTCCCGGCTGCAAAAGTGCGTTCGACCACAGGCATGCACCAGACGCGGACCTCGCTTTAGGTGATGCTCGCGGCAAAAGCCAACACCGGTCGACAGTCTACAAATAGCCTGCAGGTTTGCAAGCAGCGCCTGTCCCCCTCCCCCGCCAACCCGAGGCGTAACTCTCATGGCCTCCTCCGCGATTTCCCGAAACAACGAGGGCCCTGGGAAAAGATGAAGACCCTGGCTGAGCCCTTGCTCTGGAAAGTTGACGGCCCGCGAAATTGCTCCTCTGTTCCCCATCGTCGTCCATCCGTACACTCGACTCAACGCTTGTCCTACCGCGCTTCGCGGGACTACCCTGGCCTCGGTGCGCCCGCCTATCGCCAATAGCGAGCCTGCACGGGGCGTCGACCCGCGCATCGCAAGACCCGCGGTGGCTTCACGCAAAATGACATACTGGTAGAAGATACGAGTAGAGTATGGGTGCCCGTTCCAGTCGATGCCACGAGGCCAGCCTCCCTTCAAATGGGTACTGTTTTGCAGATATAGAGGGGGACACATCCGCAGCAGGTGGCTGTGCTCAAGTCTCGCTGTAACCACTTGTGCCGGTGGCATCAACAACGTCTGCTGCTCCTGCCCGGCCACGCTCGTCTTGTCTGATGATCTGGCAAGACGGATCCAAAACGTGCAAACGTCAGTCTGCGGTGCTGCCTCTTGAGGACGGGTTTTGAGACATCCCGCCAACCAGGGCGGCCCCAAATGCTACATCAGGACCCCGAGCGTGTGAGCCGCATTCACATGCTCAAAGCGGTCGCATGATCGACGCCTGCGCCACCTGATGGTGAACCCCAACGGCATCTCCAAGGGTTCGTGTGCTGGGTGCCTGCTGCATGGGCATCGGCACTAGCTGGTTCGAGACGATGCGACAGCCAAGATCGCCCACGGAGGTCTGGTCGAGATGGCCAGCCGGCGCTTAGCACGCCTCTGGCTGGTCTGTCTGGCTGGCTGGCTGGTGTGAGCGGGTTGCGGTTGGGGTCGAGGCACGAAGCCAGGCCAGTGCGTGCGTGTAAGGGAAGCCGGGCTTGTCAGAGGCGTCGCTCACGGCGAGCTACCGCGAAGTTTGGGCCTGGACAAAGATACGAGTACATTCACCCCCTCGTCGTGGATGCATCCGCTCCATTTAGATCTATCTGAGTGTCCTCAAGCGCTATGCCGCCCTACTTGCACCCCGGGTTGTATCAATGCGAGGATGTGGGCGACTGTCGGGCGCCACGATTGCGAGGCCGAATGGTTGGCGACCTTTGCGGCCCTCTGCAGCCCCGAGGAAATGGAGTAAAAGTTGTTGGTGTGCTAAAGGTCTCGGAAGAGGGTTGCGACCAGTTGAGGAAGCCCCCGAGGCTGGCACACAGCATCAATGAGCATCACGCTGACACGGGGCGGTGCGTGACAGCGGCGCGACCAAAGCCAGTCCGGATGGAGTGGGATAGTGACCGGCACCGGACGACGGGCTGCTCCGTGCCTGGACCCAAGGTTCCTAAGGCATTGTACTTATCTAGGTAGCTACTTAACCTACCACCCGCACCTCCACTGGCCCTGACGACATACTTTACGGTGCGTGGGTTCGCGGATGCTGGCGGGATCCAGCGTCCATCGCGAGAGCGGGCGGGACGGGGCGCCCGATGGATGAAGGAGCAGAGCCTTGCCCACGTTGCGACGCGAGAAGCATCAAACGACGGCCGAAACCACGAGTCTGCGCGGGTGGGGGATTCGAGAGGCCGGGGGATTTGTGAGTCTTGGTGAAGGGGATGGAATGGGCAGCTTCCACATGCCAAACAGAAGAGCTCCTTGGCGCCACCGACGAATGTGAACGTGTGCGCGCGATGGCGCCCATGACAGTCGCCAGTCCGCGAGGGTCGGTACCATTCTTGTCATGCACGGCTTCCCTGGTGGACACGTGTGTTGACGGTGCCTTTGTTCGTCTCCTGGTCTCGCTGCCAACCACAACCAGGCTGTGATGGTGTTTCGAATGATAGCTGCCCGTGTCCAAGTACCTTATTAGGTGACCTCCAAAGTTAGGTAGTACCCAGACCAGTGCAAGCACTCGTATCCAATGTCGCCTGCCATGGCCGGGGTCCAGGTTGCAAGGCCTGCTCATGCGCTGCACCCTCCAGCTGCGCACAGATCTGGACGTAGTGAAGGCAGGTAGGTACTAAAAAAGTATGCACTCGTAGGCGGCTGGTATGTTTATCGGGCTCGACAAATATAGACGCCGCATCGTGTGGCGGCGGAGCATCGCAGAGCCCGGGGCGAGGAGCCTGGCGACCGACGAGCACCAGACCAGCGATTGATGTACGATGGAGACGAGTACCTAGGTACCTACTCGTCGTACCTCTACCCCGAGAAACCCGGGGGCCGCGGTCGGCACGCGGCCAATGATGACGCCGGGCTGCGCGCGCCGGAGCCCAGTGACGACAGAGCACCGCGTCCGGCAGTCAGAGCAGCAGCCCACCTGCCTCCACCTGCCTCTACCCGCGTGCTGCCGCCGCCACAGTCCCCTGCTAGCGCGGCCAGAACTAAAGCCGGTCAGGTTAGACGGATTCGAAACATGGCCCAGGGTAGCAGGCCATTCTTCGAGGTATCGGTACTCCGACCTCTGGCTGAGGTGCGGCAGACATGGAGATCACCTGTACGAGGTCCCATTCAGGCATTACAGAACGCACATGGTGAATCAATCAATCCTGGCTCCCCGTACAACTGCAAGTTGGGCTGCAAACGGCCCTCTTCAATAGAAAGAAAAAAAGACGCAACGGACAGCCCTGTCTTGCTTGTTGGAAGGAAAAAGTCGCCGCAGAGGTAAGAGAAGAGAGATGACCAGAATCCAGGATGCCCCAAGATCCCGATCGGCGTGTTCTTCTTCGGCTGTTGGGCGGGTCTCTGTCTCTTATCTGGATCGCCTCTGACCAGGGCAACTCATCAACAAGCCACACGAACAAGAGCGGCGTTGTCAAGCCCCTCCCTCCTAGCAACCGGGCCATCCATGATAACAGAACCGACATCTACCTAACCCACCACGCGCTGCACGGGTCGCGCCGACGAGTCTTTTCTCATGTAGATTGCCCGTCACTCCTCATCCAGGCCGTGTGTATTGGCCCGCACGTGCAGCTCGTCCTCTCCCAACGTCCATGTACGCGTATGTAGGGTCAGAGCTTGAATGCCTCGTCGACGCAGTTTGTCATTGCCTCCCCGAATACGTTGATGTACCTTAGGTGGGTACTACATAGTGGTAGTCTGAAGAGGGAGCCATCTCAGGCCGCCGCAATACGATTACCGCTACTTGTAGCTTATGCGACCCGGGGCTGCATTTTCTCCAGGCGAATAAACAGGGCACATATTTCACAATTTGTATCTCATCCAAGCTGGTGATAAACAAGACCAATCAATGTGCGCGCGATTTGAGAGAGCTGCACACTCGTCCCGCATCCACCTCTCGCGGCCCACTCCGTGTGCTTGGCCGATACCCTGCGAATGCGGCCACAGGCGTGAACGGTACGAGTCCCTATGTACATGCGCTTAAACATCTTCAAAATGTATGCATCTGGCAGCCATCCTCAAGTCTCATGTCATGTCCCGAGATCCCAGGCCGGCATTACTTCTCGTACATCCAATGTGTATGCAGATTTCCTAGAGGCCGACTGCTGGGGCCTCTGGTCGCTGCCCATCCGAACAGGCTCAAATCAAAACCACAAACTTGGTGCGACTCTGGCTGGGGTGGATAATCTCGCCCACCGGCGGACCTGGTCATTCCCTGAAAACATCGTCTCATCTCACCCGGGCCACCCTGGCGCCCTTCGCACACGACCGTCCCTAATGTGCTGCTGCAATTCCACGCCTGCTGTGCTCGTCTGGCCTCTGCACGTGCATGGACCGCCGCCCCGGACCTTGGTCAGCCCTGATCAATGGGAGTCTGTTCCTTCGCATCAGGCTTGAGGTGCACTAACACCGGTACGGGCGAGGCAATGTACGAGGAGCATGGATGAGGCAGACTGTCAGCCTTGAAGAGCCTATACAGATGGGCAGCCCCAGCCCAGCAATGCCGCGATCATCGTGAACCTCCGACGGGCCGTACGCTGTTGGCCTTGGGACTGTGAGGCGCTCGTGGGTACCGGCACTGAGCTGCGCTGTACCTGGACTGACCTCCAACCAATCCAATGAATCCTTCCATCGTAGCTGCCTCGGCCACCGTGCCGCCGCACATGCTCTGAGTCTCCACCCGCCCTCAGCTGCTTGTGCCGGTACTTACGGCACCCAGCTACCCAGCTGCCCTAGTAAACCTCACGACCACCTCTGGTATCTGCTGGGCTGGTAGTTGTACAAGTACCTACTGTACCTGAACGTCTCCCCGTCCGCTGACTGCCCTGGCGACCCGGCCGGGCTGCTTGCCACTGGACTGGAACCTGAACCTGCTACCTTCAGTCGCCGCCCATCCTCTCGACGCAACCACACAACCCGACCCAGGCAACGGCACGCCATCGCCACTGTCATCATCTCCCTCCCGTCTCCCTCCCTCTCACTCAATCTCAGCCTTTCCACCGCTGCCTTCCGTCGCCACTGCAGCTGCCATCGCCATCGCCAGCTCCGTCCTCTCGTCCGTCACCCGCCTCCCGCTTGCAGATACATTGTTGCCCACCCTCTCCGGCTGGGCGGCATCCGCCCCATCTGCGCACGCCGTCTCGTCTCGTTCCATCTCGTCCGCTGTGTGCCCATCTCGGACCCCCGGCACCAGCTATTTCGTCCCGCGCCGTGCGTCTCCCAGCGGGCAACAGACTCACTCGTCATACTCGTCGACACTTCTCCGATCTCTATCGCAGTCTCTTTCGTCCGCTTCTCGGCACACAATCGCCTGTTCCAGCCCGAGCTTTCTCTGCAGCTACGCCGTCTGTCACCGCCACCGACTCAGCGCCGGGCCGGCTTCCCCCAGCTTCCCGAATCAGCAAGTTGGCTTAGGCGACTTCAATAATTCCCCTTGTCTCGATCAGCCCTAAAATTCGCCATGGGTGTCTGCCAGTCCTGCTGCGGAGGTAAGCTTTGTCTTGGACCTCGCATCTCAAAGTGTACGGCGCCGGAATGCTCAACGAGTTTTGCACAGGGAAATCCCAGGATGGCCTCTATGAGTCGGTACTGGCCGACAGCGAACGTGAAGCCGTCGCCGACCTGCTCCAGTACCTCGAAAATGTACGTTCCGACTCCCAAGGCTCCCATTGCATATGCCCGATTCGACTAATCACCGTGACAGCGCGGCGAAACCGACTTCTTCTCCGGCGAGCCCCTTCGTGCTCTGAGCACTCTCGTCTTCTCCGATAATATAGACCTTCAGCGAAGCGCCAGCTTGACCTTTGCTGAGATTACCGAGAGAGGTGCGTTGCCTTGAACTGTTCATTCTGCGTCTAGTTTGGATGGGCTGTGACATCTGGCACCGTCTGTCCATGCGCCTCTTAAGCCCGACCAAGGTTGTCTCACTCTTACTGACTTCTTCTAGATGTTCGCGAGGTCGATCGCGATACCCTTGAACCCATTCTGTTCCTCCTCCAAAGCCCAGACATTGAAGTGCAGCGAGCTGCCAGCGCAGCTCTGGGAAATCTTGCGGTCAACAGTAAGTTTTTGCGGATTGTCGGGCAGCTTCCCCCTTGCTGACAGTGTCGTACAGCCGAGAACAAAGTTCTCATTGTCCAGCTGGGTGGCCTGAGCCCTCTCATTCGCCAAATGATGTCTCCGAACGTCGAGGTTCAGTGCAACGCCGTGGGCTGTATCACCAACCTCGCCACGCACGAAGAGAACAAAGCCAAGATCGCCAAGTCGGGTGCCCTCGGCCCCCTCACTCGTCTAGCCAAGTCAAGAGACATGAGAGTCCAGCGCAATGCTACAGGAGCTCTCCTCAACATGACGCATTCAGGTATGCTCTCTGCCGGCCCACTCAACGCTTCGATCTAACCGGAATTCAGACGAGAACCGACAACAGCTTGTCAACGCGGGTGCCATTCCTGTCCTTGTCCAACTACTTTCTTCCCCCGATGTCGACGTCCAATACTACTGTACCACTGCTTTAAGTAACATCGCCGTCGACTCGAACAACCGGAGGAAGCTTTCGTCATCGGAAACAAAACTCGTACAGTCGCTCGTCAACTTGATGGATTCTTCTTCGCCTAAGGTCCAATGCCAAGCCGCTCTCGCGCTCCGGAACTTGGCCTCGGACGAAAAGTATCAGCTCGAGATCGTCAGCGCTCAGGGCCTGAGTCCCCTGCTTCGCCTTCTGCAGTCGTCCTACCTGCCTCTCATCCTCTCCGCCGTCGCCTGCATCCGTAACATTTCCATCCACCCATTGAACGAGTCCCCGATCATCGAAGCCCATTTCCTGAAGCCTCTCGTGGATCTTTTGGGCACCACCGACAACGAAGAGATCCAATGTCACGCCATCTCGACACTCCGGAACCTTGCCGCCAGCTCTGACCGCAACAAGTCGCTCGTCCTGGAGGCTGGCGCCGTCCAGAAATGCAAACAGCTCGTACTGGACGTTCCCGTCACTGTCCAGTCGGAGATGACCGCTGCAATTGCTGTGCTGGCGCTGTCCGACGACCTTAAGTCGCATCTTCTGAACCTGGGCGTTTTCGACGTCCTCATTCCTCTGACGCACTCCCCAAGCATAGAGGTCCAGGGCAACAGTGCCGCAGCCCTTGGTAACCTGTCCTCCAAAGGTAGATACCCCTGCGCAAAATCATCCACCTCTGTCGACTGACTCTTTTCTTAGTGGGCGACTATTCCATCTTTGTTCAGGACTGGCAGGAGCCGAACGGGGGCATTCACGGATATCTGAACAGGTTCCTGGCTAGCGGCGACGCCACGTTTCAGCACATTGCCATTTGGACTCTTCTCCAGCTGCTCGAATCTGAAGATAAGAACTTGATCGGCCATGTTGGGAAGTCCGAAGAGGTGGTTGAGATGATCAAGCAAATTGCAAACCGCAAGCTTGAGTCGGACGCCGAGTTTGAGGAGGACGACGAAGGCGAAGTTATCAACCTCGCTCAGCGCTGCCTCGAGCTGCTTGGCCAAAGCATGTCCAAGGCACACATCGAGGGTTGATTTGTGAGTATCAGAGGCGATGACCTCGGCCTACAAGTCAGATTATATCGTGATGTCGACATGACATCATCACCTGCCGACTCTGCAACCTTCTCAATTGCAGGTCCACAACATTTCATGGCCGCATCAGCACTGGTGCGGTAAAGGCGCTTCGGCGGGAGTTCCAAGGCGTATTTATATAGGATGGCATTTGTATTGCATTTTTCTCAGAGGCACTTTGGTGTCAGGGTCCCGCCATGATGCCCATTGTGGCCTTAATCACCGAGCTGGGCATGATGGTCAGTCAAGATTTCGGGGTGTGTGCATTGAGTCTTGTTTTACACGTTATCCTTGGGGAGGATAGCACGTTTCCTTTGTTGTACAGTGGCAGCGCTCCAGGCAGACGAGCCATCTCGAGTTCGCCGTCTCGGCGAGATAGAGAAGCCGCCCTTATACACCGATGTAATTAGCGCTTTCGCCCTGTTCGCCTCACAGTGATATCCCAGCCAAATCCAATTTACAGAAGAATTCCAAAGATCTTGTACTCCATTGCATGCTGAAAAGCTCCCAACGCCAGGCTCGTCAAATCATATCCTGATGACAAGATGCCGGCTCGTGTCTCGGCGAAAGCATCCTCGGCCGTCCAGCCTTTAATGAGATGGAGGCGGAACAGAAGGGTCGACCCTGTGCAATCCGCTGGGGATCTCAGTGAACCAGTCAGGCGGCCACCATCCGTTGACAGATAGCGTGTGCGTCACCTTGCCCTTGATCAGCGCCAAGGGGATAGGCCCGAAATCGCGGCTGTCGCGGGACACGGGGAGGTTATCGCCGACTATATAGCAGTGACCCTCGGGACCTTAGAGGAGGAGGGGGGTTTTAAGAGATTAGAAGTCAGCCAGATGTGTCGTGTCTCCCCTCGGCGATGCAGGAGATTGAGGGGAGGGAAGAAAGGGGGTGGGGGTTTAGCTTGAGCCGCGGCACCACGTCTCTCGAACGGAGAAGGAACAAAGGAAAGAAAGAAAGAAAGAAAGCAAGAAAACTCACCTGCATCATGCTGGCGCACTCCCTTCCCCTCTTCCCGCCCTGCCCCTCGCCCGCCCCCGGCCCAGCCTTGGCCGCGGCGCTGCCGTCGGGGGCGGCGGGCCCCAGGGCCCCCGGGGAGTTGAGGAGGACGTAGTCTCCGGGCATGCCGATGACGCGCTTGACCCCTTCCTCGCCCGCGGCCCGGGCGGGGATGGCGTAGACGACGCAGTCTCCCACGGCCACGCCCTTTCCCCTCCGGTGGGCGCGGCTGACGACGAACTGCTGGTCGCCCGAGACGGGGAAGGTGGGCAGCATGGAAGGGCCCTCGCCGTGGGCCGTGGCCCAGCCGTAGCGGGCGAAGAGGTGGGCGGCGGCCAGGGCCTTGAGGGCGGCGAGGGTCGCGCGGACGGGGTGGAAGAGGGTGTTGGGGAGGCGGGGCATTTTTTGGCTTTTTTTTCGTAGTTGTGGTTCCTTCCTTGATCGAGGGGGTGAAGACGGCGCGATCAGATGACCCTGGTTTCTCCGGCCGAGAGGAACACGAAGAACACGAAATGGCGGCGTCACCGGGCGACGCGGACCTGGAGGTTGGCTTTCTTTGTCCGGGTTGCCGGCTCCCCTCCCGCGCGGGTGGTGGGAGGTGGTGTGTACCTTAGCAACGGAGAGCGACGGGCGTTCTGTGATGATGATGGTGGCGGGCGTGGTCTCGATGCGTGGGCGTGGTGATGGTGGGAGGCGGAAGCGAAGCGGTTTCGCGCGTGGAACGGAGATTTGCAGACGGTCCCGTCGGCGTCAGAGCCCCGGGTTTTTTACGGTCTGTGGCCCGACGTGGACTCCCACCTGGAATATGGGTGATGGAGATAGAACCGAGAGTGCTCGTAACGCCTTTGGAGTGCTTCACATGAGTACCTATTCTTTCTACGATTCAAGCCCTATCAATCTTATTAACAACAATGAGCCAGTTTCATAAAGTTACCGTTCGTGAAAAGGGTGTTGCATGAATGAGAGGCGGCGCGGGATCGAGGTTTCTTATTCCCGCCGTCTCTCGCGACCCTGCCGTTTCCACCGACTCCCGCCGTCTTTCGAATCCACCTACCGTTTCTCGCCAAACTCACAGCACCGGATACTGTCGTCCGCGCCAATTCTCCGTAACAAAAATCAATTGACCTAGAGTCCCAGCCGTCGCGTCACGTCATAACCAGTCGCTGGCTTCAAACTTCTCGCTCTCCTTCGCACCAATCTCCCCACGATCCGCAACCTCTGCCACCGCCATGCCTCCGCTCCGTTGCTCCTTCACCCCGGCGCGCGCCCTCCGGCACGTCTTCCTCGGGCCGCTGGGCCCCGGCGCCGCGACAGCCGCCGCCGGCCGCCCATCAGCGCTGCCGCCGTCACCGCCCTCGCCGCGTCTACTCGCCCGCGCGCCTCCTCCTGCTGCTGCTTCTGCCGCCGCCTCCTCCGCCGTGGCCACCCCCCGAAACCACCCCCAGCTCCTCCACCAAAGGCGACTCCTCTCCACGACCCGGGGCCTCGGCCGCATCAACAAGAACTTCCAGGCCCGCCGGCCCTCGAACGGGCAGATCCCGTACAAGTTTGTGCGCGTGCGCGAGGAGGGAAGCGGCGCGCTGGGCCCCGTCGTGCGGACCGACGACGCGATCAACGAGCTCGACCTCCTCAAGTACCGCCTGGAGCTGGTCGCGGATCCCCCCAAGCCCTCGACGGACGCGGACGCGGACCCCTCCTCCTCCCCATCCTCCCCTCCCGCGGGCATCTGCATCGTGGTCGACCTCGAGGCGGCCCAGCGCGCGCAGCAGGAGGTGGCCAAGCGCGAGCGCAAGAAGAGCGCCAACAGCAAGGAGCTCGAGTTCAGCTGGGCCATCGCGCCCGGGGACCTGTCGCACAAGACCCGCCGGCTGCGCGACTTCCTGGCCAAGGGGATGGTCGTCGACGTCGTCATGGCCCGCAAGAAGGGCGGGCGCCGCGCCACGGCCCAGGAGGCCGAGGACCTGGTCGAGAGCATCCGGGCCGCCGCCGCCGAGGTCCCGGGGGCCAGGGAGGAGAGGCAGAAGTTCCAGGGCCAGGTCGGCGGCCTCTGCAGGATGCAGTTCGCCGGAAAGGCACCCAAGGCTTGAAGGGGGTTTCGAGTCGAAGTCGAGGCTTGGACTGTTTTTTTCAGGGGAGGGCCGACCCGGGCTTTGCCTGTTGCGGCGATGCCGCGCAGGATGGGGACGGGAACAAGGGGACGAAAACAAAAGGAAACTGTACGATACTGCATGTGGACGGACGGGAGTGTACATACGTGCAACAACACCCTGGCGCACATGGTTGCGCAGCTCACGACACCCGGTATGCGAGCCGGCTGTGCGATGGACACACGGCGCGAAATAGACCCATTAGACACACCAAGGGACCCCGTCAGAAACAACGAGCAAAGCACCAATCGTTGCCAATGCGGATGTGACGGACGAACCGAGTTGAATGTGTATACTCTAATACCAGACTCTCCCGACCCCCTACTTTTGCCCCCCCCTGCCCACATATATATACAGCGTCGACACGGGCCGCTTCGTCTACCTGCCACCCTGCCTGCCGGCCCCTACACAGACGCGGGAGCAGACACCACGACGACAGGCGGCGCCCCAGCTGCCACGGCCATGGCCGCCGCCGCCGCCGCCGCCGCCGCCGCCGCCGCCGCCGCCGCTTCCGCGCCCCCTTTCTTCTCCTCGAGCATGACAAACACGCACCCGCCCAGGACGCTGAGCGCCAGCGCCGAGGTCAGGAACCCGGCGGCGACGCGGTCCTGCGTCGTCACGGGCGGCGGCTCGTGCAGCTTGCGCGCCATGTCCTGGCCCGCCGTCGCGTCCCCCGCGACGTGCCCCCCGTGTCCGCCGTGGCCGGCGCCGCGACCCCCCCGAAGGTCTGTCCGCCTCCGCCTCCGCCTTGGGCTCCTCCTCCTCCTTCTGCTTCTCTCAGGCTCAGGGCGACCAGCGCGTACTGCAGCGCCGACAGCGCGCTCATCTGCTGCCCGACCCCGGTCAGCCCGTCGAAAGAAGAGTCCTCCTGACCGCCCCCGCCCCTGCTGTCCGGCGGCTGCGGCGCCGCCCAGCTGAACCCGCACGCCGTGCCGGGCAGGCCCCTGAACTCGGGCATCGGGGCGGCGGCAGCGCCACCCGCGGCCGCCGAGGACGACGACCCGGAGCACTGGCGCGCGGCGGCGGCGGCGTTGGCGCGGAGCAAGGGGACGGCGAGGGCGGCGGCGGCGCGGCGGGGCGCCAGCTGCGCGGCCCCGGCCATCCAGCGCATCAGGTAGCCCTTGAAGCTGAGCTGGTCGAGGTTGCAGCTGCGGGTGGGCTCGCACTTGCGCTCGACGACGACGCCGTCCTCGGGGCGGAAGAAGACCTCCTTGGTCCGCGCGGCCAGCTCGTCCAGCCGCCTGCCCCACCTCTCCGCCTCGGCCTCGGACTCTGACTCTGACTCTGGCGAGGAAGAAGAAGATGACGACGACGACAGCGAGGAGGTGTAGTTGTACATGACGGCGGCGCCGTGCATCAGCACGCCCGCGTTGTAGGTCCACTGGTCGCGCGCGGTGGCGAGGCAGTCGCCCTCGACGCCGGCGCCGTCAAAAACGTTGCGGCGCGCGTCGACCAGGCCCCGGCCCTCGACCCAGTCCCAGACCCGGCCCGCCCACTCCCCGTACGTCGCGTTGCCCGTGTACCGCGCGAGCCGGGCGCTCAGGTCGAGGAAGAGCCCGTTGGAGATGGTGTTCTTGTAGCCGTAGCCCGCCGCGAACGGGAAGATCTGCCACCTCAGCCCCCCGCCGCCGCACGTCGCCTCGTCCCACCGGCCCGCCCACTCGTTGAAGACGGCCTGGGCCAGCGCCAGCCACTGCGGGGGGTCGGGCCCGTAAGCCCCGCCCGGCTCCGGGTCCGGGAACCGGCCCTCCGCCGCCGACATGGCCGCCAGCGCCCAGAACCCCTGGTCGTCGTTGCCCTCCGTCGACGTCTGGTTGCCCGGCATGAAGTCCCGCCCCTCCCCGGCCTGGTGCTGCATCGCCTGCGCCGTCGCCTCCGCGTACGACCCGTCCCCCGTCAGCGCCCAGTAGTCCACCAGCGTCCCGAACATCGCGCCCGCTTCCCACCCTGTTTCGTTTCGTCTCGTGTCAGCTTCGGTCTAGTTTTTTTTTTTTGGATGTACTCTACTGTGATGGGAAATGCATGAAGAGTGTGGAGGGGAGGGAGGGGATCGGGGGCGAAAGCAGCGAGGGGAAAAGGGTGAGGGCGTTCACATACAGAAATACGGCGCCGGCAGGTTCCCCGGCACGTCGCCCGTGTTATTGCCCGTGTAGTACTTCATCAGCCCAAAGGCCACGGTGCTGGCGGCATCCTTGATCGAGTCTGTTTTTTTTCCATCCACAAGATCAGCTCGTGCTCCGCTCGCACGGTGAGAAATCTCGACGATGGTGAAGCGATGGAGATGGCGAGGAAAAGAGAAGGGCTACCTCGCTTACGCGATTGCCAAAACCGAAATAACAGCCCTCGCCGCTCATCTAACTTCCCTCTCTTCGTTTTTCTCGGTTTTGTGTTCGTCCAAAGGGGGGCTCACCTGCACTGTCGACGTCCACGTCGATCGCAGCCCCGAGGCCCGCCAGCAGGCCCAGGACCACCAACCCCGTCGCCCCCACAGAGTGGCGCAGCCTCATACTCCCAGGTCCTAATCTTTCCAGTCTCGCTTAAGCGGGAGTCCCTTTTGCGCTCTCAAGCTTGGCACGGAGTGGGCGCGAGGTTAACTTGCGAGTGGGCGTCGTGGGGACAGCGGCATGCGTTTTGTTTTTCGGAGATTCTATCTCGGGGTTGATGAGACCGGTGAGTAGGTTATTGTGCCGAGAAGGGAAACGGCTCCTGCCCTTCGCGCTTTGTCGGTACGTTGGTCGTCGTCGTCGTCGTCGTCGTCGGTCTATCGCCCGCTGGCGAAGGGTCCAATGTATAGCTGCACCGGTGCCGCGGAGGCGCTCTGCCCTCGTAGAGTCGTGCTTGGCTTCTTTATCCTGTGCGCCTCGAGGATCCAGCGCCCTCGAGTAGACCTTCTCCTGTGACTTCTCGCTCCTTCGTATTCGCGTCGCGGGTAGTCGTAGCGAGACGCGGGTGCGCTGCGGAGACAAAGAGCAATGTCGGCGACAAGTTCTATCTCTCGGCGTGGGATCCAGACTTGGGGAAGGATGATGCGGTGTACGACAGGGGCGAACTGCGAGGTGGTCGAGTCGAGGACTGGCGTGGACTGGCGAGAGAGAAAGACAGAGACGAAGAGACGACACACCGGAATGACGTTGCAATATCTGTCGGCCAGACTGCGGAGGGGAGGTCGCCTTGAAGAACGAGGAGAAACGAGACTCGGCCGGGTCCCGGTATTTGGTTAGTCAGGAGGAGGAGTGCAGGACATGACGAACAATAGCATGCGTCGGTCCCTCGAAGCTGACGAGGACAAGAGAGCACCCTCGGCTGCGGGCAGACGAGGCTGTGGCTGAGGGCCAAGGCGGGATGGCCGGCTCACCCTCTTCTCTCATTATCTTCCCCCAGACGACCGGGGGGGTGGAGAAGATACACAGTCATGCTTCCCGCATACGCGTCACATAACAGTAGCTTCCCATCTCTTCCTTTCTTATGCTCTGGGCAAGAGCCAGCAATCCATCAGCCCCATCCGCGGAACCCATCGCTGGCCTCCCTGGGCCGGTCGTTTTCGATTCGGAGAACCTGCACTGATGCGTCCGCAACCGCGACCTCAACTCGGCCGCTTGGCTCTGCTGAGACCGGGTGTTCGTCGAGGCCGAAGGGGAGAGACGGGCTATGAGGGGAGGGGGGATACAGCTCACGACGACAAGTGGGACTATGAAACGGATCGGGTTTGGAGGCTGGCCGGAGCCCGACCCGACGCAAGGCAGGGGCTGTCGTGTGGCCGGTTGCCCATGCTGAGCAGCTCTTGTCCGTTACAGGTCGACGGCCAACAAGCAGAGGGGGGTGCGGGCAGTGTAGCGAGGGGCCCCGAAATGGCGGGGGCGAGCAGACGGGCGGTAGCCAAGCGCGTGTATCGCGTGAGGCTGACAAATGGGACGCAGCGGAGAGTCGACGGAGGGGGGACGGACGGTGGCGTGCGCCTTGTGTCCGGTCCTGTGCCTGCGGACACGGGGGCTTGGCCAAGTTTCGCTGGCCCCCGCCTCTTTTCTCGCGACTCGGGAGGCTCCGCGCGTGGGCCATCTCGTGTGTCACAGGCACGGACAATGCGGACGGAGCTGGAGCGTCGGACGGGCGGGCGGGCGTTTTTCATTCTTTCTGACGTGATGCTGTTCTTCCTTTCCTTTTTTCCCTCGCCGGCGTTCGTCTCGCCCCAGTTGACGCGGCTCATCAGAGTGTGGCGCAGATGCGGGATGAGGGGATCGGGGACGATGACGCAGCGGGGGTCGGGGCTGACTCCCTTCTTGAGCGCCTACTCGCGGGCGCCACATATCCAGGCACCCAGAAGGGACGTCCACGCTGGACGGCCTTGCGCATGTAGGCTGCTCTGAAGCCGCTGCACGATCGGTTGCGTGCATCTCGGGATAAGGCGAGGGGCTTGGATATCCCTGTTGAGGTTGACACCTGAGATGTGTGGGAGGTGGCGACCCCTGCCGACGTAACGCGGGAACGCAGGACACTCCGACGTGTCTGCGCCGCCCATCCGACCGCTTCTCGGGATGCGTGCTGGTGCTAATGCAAGGGGTCGCCGGGTGCTCGCGCCATGTCGCGAGTATCGTGCCATGCTGTGCTTATAACGAGGGCGCCATGCACCGAAGCTGCTGCCACCTCGCGTTGGTATATAGCTGGGCGTATGCAGGGAAATGAGGATGTGGTCGTGGTCAGTCCGTCTCCCGGTCAGCAACTCGAACTAAGTTAGACGTCGAAAGGTAAGTAGATCAATAGCGAACAACTGCGACCCATGCCACACATACATGCAACACATCTAACAACAGACAATTCAACAACAGGCTGTTCAACAACAACATCTCTCACACACAACTATCCGGTAGGGTATCAGATTTATTAATCCAAGCTCAGGCAACTTTTAGAATCCTCGTCACACGTCATATACAAAAGAGAATGGGTCATGCGTCGTTATCAGTCTGCGCGGCAGGCATTTACGCCTTGCGCTTCTTGGCCGGGGGGTCGGCCTTGTTGCCCTCCTCTTCGTCATCGTCGTCCTCGTCCATCTCGTCGAGCTCCTCCAGGTCAAGGTCCTCGAGGTCACCGAGCTCCTGGCCCTCAGCTGTGGCGCGACAGTCAGCACCCGGGTTCGTGTCACAGGGTAGTACATCATGGCTGTAACTCACTGAAGTACTTAATGGCATTGGGGAAGAGGTCCTCGGCAATGGCGACGGCGACCTCGTCTCCGTCGGGGAAGATCTCGAGGGCCAGAGGGTCCTCGTCATCCTCGTCCTCGTCCTCGTCCTCCTCCTTCTCCTCGGTCTTCTTGCCGGCGGCGCGGGCGGCGCGCTCCTCGGCCTCCTTGGCGA
Organism: Hansfordia pulvinata; assembly: GCA_006538405.1. Lineage (NCBI taxonomy): Eukaryota > Fungi > Ascomycota > Sordariomycetes > Xylariales > Hansfordia > Hansfordia pulvinata. The sequence goes on along the minus strand of BJKQ01000007.1, from coordinate 2,333,364 downwards.
CGGCGGCGTTGTGCTCGTCGTCGCTGATGGCGAAGCCGCGGTAGCCGAAGAAGGCGAAGAAGCTGCTGGCGCCGAGGCCGGTGTTGTCAATCTTCTCCTTGAGGGCCTTCTCGTCGTCCGAGTAGTCGTCCTCCTTCTTGGGCTTGGAGCCGTCGGCCTTGGGGCTGGTCTTGTCGGCCTGCCAGACCTTGATCGCGAGGTCGAGCATGCCGTCGGTCAGGTCCTTGCCCTCCTTCCACTTGATGGCGACGGGCTCGGAGATGAGGCCGGAGTAGCCGTCCTTGGACTGGCGGTAGACGAGCTTCTTCTCGAGGACCGAGTCCTCAAAGTAGTCGTTGGGGCCAAACTCGAAGCGGATGGCGACGCTGCGGGGGTCACCCTTGGAGCCGTTTTCGGCTTCGAAGTGGGAGACCGAGATGCCCTTGAGGGCCTCCTTGAGGACCTCGGCGTCGTTGGGCTGAATGTACTGGTCGACCTCGGGGGGAGCCTGCTCGAGGACGAGGGGCCAGAAGTGGGGGATCTGGGAGATGACCTTCTCGCGCTTCTCGTAGAGGGGCTTGGTCAGGGCAATCTGCTGGCGCACTGAAGGAGGGATGAGAGGCCGGGTTAGCGGGGGGGAGCCGAAGGGGGGGGACGAGAGCCGCCGTCCCCAGTGGTTGCGGTAGTCACTTACGGATCTCGTTCTCGGCCAGCTCAAACTCCTTCTCGAGGTCTTGGAGCTCCTCGTAGGAGATGGGGCACTCCTCAATTTCCATCTTGCTGTCGTCGGCCATGGTGACGGTAGGTGTGTGTGTGTGTGTGTGGGGGGGGGGGGGGGGGGAGTGTGGGTATGTGTGGGAGGGGGAGAATCGGTGTGTGTTGGGGGGAGAGAAGAAAGAGGTGGAGGGAAGAGAGCTGCTCAGAGAGAGGAGGGGGAGGGGGAGGGCCGATATAAGTAATCAGAGTGAAGCCTGGCGCGGCGTGTTTATTTGGTTTCTACCAGCGGTACCCCGAGTTTTGCGCAGGACCACGTCTGTCGGTGGAGGTACTATCACAAGCTGCTGCTCGTCTGGCGACTGGAGCATCCCACCTTTTGCATGTAAGGTAGGTAGGTACCTAGATAACTTGAGAATGGGTGCAACTGTTGAAGTACCCTGCCGACTTCACCTGCGCTGTCTGATACACTCACGTACGGTCGATTGGGACAAAGCGCTCCATGTACCTACCGTCCATGTTCCACGCTACTGTACCGCTGTACCTACACCTACACATCTGGATGTACGCAGCAGTAGTCGACGCAGCAGAGGTACTCGTAAAGGTAGCCGTACGTACACCCCACCATTGGAACACAGTCATAGGCACGGCCAGTGCAGAGCAGAGCCGGGCCGCCAGAAAGGAAACAGAAGAAAAAAAAATCTCAGCGGCGAAATTTCTTCGCCTGGTTCGCCTCGGAGCGCCGATCCTGACGGGGCCGGCCAACGGCCTTGGCGCAGAAAGGCACCTGGAGCTCCTCCGGCAGCGCGTGCAGCACAGGCGCAGAAGCGCAGCTCAGCACAGCACAGCACAGCACAGCATCGCGTCACCGCCTTTGTTGCCAGCAGCAGTGCTCCGTGCATACTCCGTACTCCGTACAAGGGAGCTTCTTCACCCGGCCGCTCCCTGCGCGTGCGTGAACCTGCAGGCTCCAGCTCTCTGTGCCTCTCTCCCTCTCTTCTTCTCTTCTTCCCCCCCCCCCCCCCCCCTCTTACCCTCCAGCAAAAGCGAAGCGGTGGGCCTCTCCAATGGCGTTGCTCCGTGACTGGTGAAGTTTCTTCCCCTGGTGCCCCTCTCCGATGCTCACCCCTCCCATTGCTGCCTCTCTCTCTCCCTCTCCCTCTCCCTCTCTCTTCCGTCTGTGTGTCTGTGTCCGTCTTCAATTTCAGGATTGACCCCTCCACCCCTCCTACTCGTGCCTCACCTGCCCCCCGCACACACCACACCACATCAACCAACTGGGTACCTTGGGTAGTAGTTAGCATCAGTAGGTACCTAGGTATCTAGGTCAGGCACCGCCACAGCTACTCGTACTCGAACCCGTCAATGAGCGGCGAAGCACCCGGCCAAAACGCTTGCTTGCCACCTTGCGTCCCACACGTCCCCAAGGTCAACAAGGTGGGGTTGCAGGGTCCAAAGCAAGTGGGGGGACGCTGTTTTTTTGGCGCCGTAGCCGTGGGGATACTGACCTCATGCCCCACCCGCCTTCGGCCCTGCGATGGCGACGATGGAGAGAGCTAGAGAAGAGAAAGAGGAAGAGAAGAAGAAAAAAACTTTTATTCCTTTCTACCCTTCCCTTCCCTTCCCTTCCCCTTCCGAGTAGCTGTCCCCAAAAAAATCTTTCCGCCGTCTGTCATTCGTCGGCTGCTCCCCCAGAGTAAACAGTCGCTCTCGGTCAGACCCGGACACCTGGACCAGGCCAGACCAGACCAAACCAGGTCAGAGTCGTGGCAGCAGGGAGCTTTGCTGTTGCTGGTTTCCTCTCTGACCTCTCTGACCTTGGTGGCGCGGAGCCTTGCCACGCTTGCCTGCCCGCCCGCCTACGAGACCAAGCCCGAGCGCCTCTTCTGACGTATTCGGACCCTCCAAGTGTGCATGTAGTGCGGCACCTCCAGATTCGTGCTCGTGCAGACCTCTACTTTGTTAGGTAGGCACGTAGGTAGGTAGGTACTCTTTGCCTTCAAAGCTGGGTGAGAGCTCCGATCCCTTCCATGGTGGTGAACAGCCGCGCACGGCACCCTACGTAATGGGGCAGCAGAAGGATCTGGGGCATTCCAATATGACATCGTTGGGTCCCATTCGACGTGCACACTCGTACGTCCGTTTTGGCTGTCCATGTATGTACTCGTATGCAAAGCCTCTCGCCGTACTGCCTGCTGCTAATAACAGAGCACATTGCCTGGCCGTACATCGAACGGACGTCAGTCGCAGTGGCGAGGCGGCTCCTGGGACCGAACGACCTCGTGCGTGTTCGCGCACGGCGCTCAGAGGCATCGCGGCAGTCGGCTCCTCCTCACTGCCTCCAGCTCGGTCCAGCAGCAGAGAGGCCTGGATGGGCACGGGCGTGCTGTCCCGTTCTCTCGCTTCGCTCTCCCTCTCTTGTCTCTCTCTCTTCGGTTCTCACATGTCATCCAAGCGTGAATGCCAATCGATTCACCGTGCACCCTGACGAGGTCATCCGGCTTTGAAGGCATTCGGGACAGCATACCTATACACATGAGGATGAGACTGAAAATTTTCAGGTATCATATAGTCAATTAATGAAACTTCCAACATCCAGAAACGATCTAGCATTGGATCGTGGCGACTTCAGCATCAGTGGTTTAGTGGTAAAATCCATCGTTGCCATCGATGGGCCCCGCGTTCGATTCGCGGCTGATGCAACTCCAAGCCTTACGGCTCTATTTTTCCTTTTGTCCATCCGTCGCTCCCCCTTTACCTACTTCGTACCTAGGTCAACCACTCCATGGCAGCATGACGATACTCTCCGGGCTCGTTGCATGTTGTCTCCTTTTTCTTGTTCTCTTTCCGCGCCATCGTCTCTTAGCATATCGTCTGCGTCCTTCCGGGACGACGTGATCCCCTCGCTCGCACTTGGGATGGCTGGGACGATATACGGTTGATGAATACTGGCTTGGCTACCCTTGGCAAGGTACGCATGTCTGTTCAGGAAGGTCGACTTCTGAGAGAGCCACGGCCCGCCATGTCGACGGATACAGACTTTGCTGCCCCTTCGTGTGATGATGTCGAGCACGTCCTCGGCTCCTCTCCGCCTTCTGCTGCCTGCGAGACCCGTCGGTCATGAGAAGCGAGCACCTTCGAGGGAGCAGCAGGCCGTATCGTGTTGTATGTACATGGATGGTCACGTCTGATATATATGTCAGTCGACAGTCCGAGTCACTCGGTTCTCATATCGAAGCTATGTCTTGCAGAACAGCTGGCTACCTTATGCTCTGGCAAGCAGGCGGTGGCTGTGAGAGGTAGGTCCTCATGACGGACTGGGCTTTCTCATTCGCAGAAGCACAACGCCCGACGGGGATGTGCGGCTGCTTCCGCTGGAGGCCAAACCTCCCTGCTCGTCGACGACGTTGTGTGTCGTAGAACGTGTCGTCGCGTGGGTGCTTGTCTGTCGCGGCTTCTTCCCACAGAGCAGCCGCCATGCTGCGTTTGAGAACGTACACACACACACACACACACACACACACACACACACACATGCAAGCTCTCCCTCTCTCGCCCAGTCCAGATCGCCGCGAGGGTAGACGAACAAGCCCCTCCCATCCCCTCCATCTCACCCCTCCACATCCCCGAGCCAGAGCCGGTACGACCCGGCCAGTTCGTCGTTGATGTCCCACGTGTCCGCCATGACGCCGTTCATCCATCCCACTCCTCCCCCTCGTCCCTCCTCTCCGCCTCCTCCCCCTCCTCCTCCTTCTTCTTCTCCTTCCCCCCCTTGGCCGTCCCCGCCGCGCACGCAAGCCCGGAGCAGCGGCTCGGCCAGGTGCGCAGCGACCCAGTCCGCGGTCCGGTTGACGCCGCCGCCCCCGCCGCGCCGGGCCGCCCGGCCCTCGCCCGCGCAGAGGCTGGCCCGCACGTCCCGCTGCGCCAGGCCAGGCACACTCCCGGGCGGAGGTGGAACGTGGTGGTGGTCGTGGTCGTGGTCGTGGTGGCGTTGTTGTTGCTGGGGCTGGTCTCGTTGTTGCTGGCGGGGTCGCCGCGGAACGAGGACACCTGGGCTATCACGGCCTCGCAGTCTGGGATCGTCGCCGAGGTGTTCTGTCGAGGGAAGGGGAGAGGGGAGGGGGTTAATTCTCTTTCTGTGAATCTAATTTTCTCACCTGAAGGGGCCCGAAAGGAGGCGAAGGGTGGTTATGTAAGGCGAAAGGAAGTCTGTTTGATCGGGGATGGAGGAGGGGTCTGTTGCTGGTGTTGTTGTGGTGGTGAAAGAAAGTCTTGTTTCATGGGGTTGCTTTACATACCCCATAGCAGGTGAAGGCGTCGCGCTTCTCGATCTTGCTGGCGGCAACGCAGCAGACCGCAGCGAGTCCGAGTGTGCTGAGCAGCTTCATTTTCTTCATTACAAAGGGGCCAGTGATGCTGTTCAGGTGGGTTGGCAAGCGTCGTCTCGTGGTTTCGTGTGAAGCTTTCTGACAGTCGGTTCTCTGACGAGACGGCAGTGGTTGATGCCGAGGGAATATGAACCAAACGACCGCGGCCTGTTCTGAGTCTCTTCTGATGGGAGTGTGTGTGTGTGTGTGTGTGTGTGTGTGTTTCTGCACGAGTCCGAAGCAGCCGTGTCCCCGTCCACCCCGTTTCCACAAGCGAGAAAAGACGACGTTGGTGCTGGGCGAGAGAGGTCCGGTATTACGCTCGTTTCATTCAATGCAATGCTTCCAGTGAGGAGTTTCGAGATGGTCAAGCCGCCATCGCCGGGGTAACATCCCACACTGGGAAGGCCCTAAAGTCCTTGACGGCGCCAGGTGCAACGGAGGCAGGGGCGGGATTTCTCTCCCTCTTCCTACTGACATACAGAACTTGGTGTTCCGGGCCTCGAGAGAGACACCGGCTGGTCGGTTCATCACGGCCGCTGTTGCTCACTTTCCACACCATGACAGAAAAAAGTGGCCGTTGACGTGCAACTCACGACCTGCAGGTCGCCGTCACAAGGAGCCAGGTACGCCGCCGCCAGCCCGGCTGTTGCTGGACGCCGACCGCGTCCTGTATCCCGTTTTCTGTCCGACGATCCAATCTCGTCGCCTGCGAGTCGTGTAACGCGGGACCACGTGCGACGTTGCATGGGAGTGTGCCCTTGGACGCAGGAACGAACGGCCCGGCGAGTACCAGGCGCAAGCCACGCCGCAGCCCGATAAAGGCCACGACGGCTCCAAGTCTCCCAGGCTCCCAACAACGCGCCGGTCAGCTCGGCGCCGTGGGCACATCACAGCGAGTATAATACAGCAGCGACCCTCACGTTGGCCTGCTTGAGGCAACGCTCACGGAGACTATGCGGTGGGTCTATCAAAGAAAGCCCACTGCTTCGCGGCGTAAAGCGATAGAAGAGACGTAGTGAGCCCAGCCAGTCAGTCCATCATCACCCCAATAACCATCCATCTTCCTCCCCAATGTCTCGGGTCGCCCACCTCTTCGCAGTCTACTCCCACGAGGGGGTGCAATCTGCCGACGAGCGGGCTTTGGCCCGACCTTGTACTTTCGCTCTTCGGCGAAGTATAAGTTAGGTAGTAGTGAGTGAGCTCCTACCCCGCTGCCGCACGGGCTTCCTCTGCGGGCATACGTGACGCGAAGGCAAGTCAAGATAGAGAGAGAGAGAGAGAGAGAGAGAGAGAGAGATAATATGAATACGTAAGGAAAGGGAGGGGCAGCAACGTTAGACCAGGAATGATGTACTCGGAACCTTGTCCTTCCAAGGTCTAGAACTGCGTTTCTTCTCCTTGCCCAGACAGAGGGGGGGAGAGTACTCGTAAAGACGGAAAAGTCAAGGAGACGCATTCGCCCGGCGCTACGAGTATTCCATTGTGCAAGTCGTAGCGGGCGCGCCAAAGAAATAGAGAGACAGAAAGAAAGAGAGAGAGAGGGAAAAGGGGGGGCAGACCCTAACGACGGACCTGCCTGATTGAGGACAAGACCAGGCACGAGGCGAGGGTCTGTGGGCGTTGACGGTCTGGATCTCCCGAAATCCTGGGGTAAGTTGAAATGGTGGCGTGCTTTTAGCTAAGGTAAAGCAGGTACACAGGTATCACGGATATCCATTGGATGTCAAGTTAGGTAGATACTGGTAGCTATCTCGTCATCTTTCTTCTTTGGAGTCTCTCTCTCTCTCTCTCTCTCTCTCTCTCTCTCTCTCTCTCTCTCTCTCTCTCTCTCTCTCTCTCTCTCTCTCTTTCATCAGTAGGCTACGAGTATCTGCCTGCAAGATCATAATAGTGATGATAAGAGGTCGGTACCGTATGTGGTCTGATTGATGAGGACAGTACTCGTACGAGTGGTGAAGAGACCCGTACGAGTACTTACACCTCCCGCACTCACTCGACGGGACAAGGACAAGGGCAGCCGGCTCGCGAAGGGGCTGCGCGCCCGCACAGAGCGTCTGGTGGCCCCGGTCCGACAACCAACAGAGAATCGGGTTGATCTGCCTCTTGCTGGTGGCAGGCGATGATGATGATCGACCGCCGATGAGCCGTCGCAACGGGTCGCGCTGAGTTGAGATTGGCCCCGACCAGACACCACGTAACCGCCAACGATACGTCAAGGCGCCGAAGAATTGATTGCAGCATTTCCACGCGGTCGGCTGCCCCTCTCATACCTACGAGTCGAGTGGTGATTGATGTGCTCGTACAGCAAGCAGATCTAGACCTGTGCGAGCTGATGAGGTGCCGGCTAGACTGATTGATGACTGGCATGCAACACCATCACCAAGAAAGACACACTCACACAAGAGGACCCCTCACACTTCTAGAGCCCTCCAGCCGTCAGGTACCTACCGGGTAGGCACCTACCTACCTGGGTATGAGTATGAGTCCAGGCCAGGCCAGGCCAGGCCCCGGCTTTTGTAAGTCTTCGGACCTGTAGCAGCCCTCCATGCCCCCGGCTTCTGTACGTACGAGTACTTAGGTACATCACTCGTACAGAGCTCGAAAAAGGTACTCTAGGTACATGCGCGCGCACGAGCAACATCCATACTCGTTTCGAGCACTGCCTACGAGTACCTGTCACGTCCAGTTCTCATACATCCATTAGGTACTTTATGTAGGGTCACCTTAGGTAAGGTATGACGTTGTCCTCAATAACAGATAGTCATCTACGCGTACGCGTAGACCTCTGATGAGAGGTACCCATAACGCCAACTTCGCTTGTGTTAGCAGCCGATGAGCGGGCGATCGATCCAGAAACCGCCCGCCCCCCCCGGCCGTTTTCCACATGGATGATGGTCTGCCCGCGCCTCTCCTTCAGTACGCGTACTCGTGCCTTACCGGCTGTCGACTAGCTCCAGGCACTTCTTTCCAATGACATCCAATGGAAGCTTTGCTAGACGCTACTGTAGCGGTCCCCCCCCCACCCCCCCCCCCCCCCTCTCCCCTAGGTTCTCTTGGGGCTGGTATGGCGGGAATATTTGGGGTGCAAGCTTGCCATGGAGGTAGGTGCCTAGGTGCGGGTACGATACTCGCAAGTAGCCAGATAGTGGTGCTACGAGTTGAGTTTCCAAGTCACGGGACCTGTGAGTACCTAGGTACTCGCAGTTGAAGGGTCCTACTCGCACGCCACAGCCTGGGGCTGTGCTTCTGATCGTCATTCTTGTGGCATTACCCTCTTTTCTTTTCTCTTCTAAGCGTACTCTCTGGGGTAGGGTACGAGCAAGGTCGGCATGTCATTATGAATGATTCTCTGGGTCCGACGGCTGGAAGACATCATCGCCTGCGAGTGCTCGCACGAGTGAGTGAGTGTACCTTTTCGCACTTGGACTCATCAATCGCAATTCACGTTGAACCACCCCTCCGCCCCTCTCCCGGCTGCTGCCCTTGGCAGGGCCGCCTTGGCAACGGACCTGTGTAAAGCTTGGTCCCCTCGTACAGTACCTTGGTCTGCGGTGTGCTGCGAGTTGTTGAATTTGATCTCCCAAAGAAAGAGAGAGAGATCTGCACTCAGCCTCGGCCACCATTGGCGATGGGGCAGCCCACTCGCAATTCGCCCAGGGTCGCCGCCCATTTCCGTCCCTTTTGCTCTTTTCTTTCATCTATGAATCGATCAAGGGGAAAGATTTTCACTCGTAACCTTGTTCTCCCTGTTCTCCTCGTCCCTCGTCATCAGTGGCAAGATGCACGTCACCGTCCTCTTGGGTACAATAGGGACCGTGACGACGGATTAAGGATGAGTCCCGGGGCCCGCCCATCGTCACACAAACGCAATTGGCCCAACTGTGAGAGGACGTACGAGTGCTAATGTCAGTGCGAGTGCGAGTACTGTCCAAGTTGTGGCCCGGGCGGGCGCGGGTCGGGATCCTCGGTGGCCCAGACGATAATCAGACAGGTTACGGGCCGCGACAGGTCCGTTTCAAGCTGGCACGCCGGTATCTTGGGGGTGCTTGGTGTACTCGTACAATATAATCATGGATGAAAAAAAGAAAAGAGAAATCCAATCCATCACACAGATACGGGACCCGTGGGGCCGTCTCCCCGTCGGAAGACGGGTACTGCACCGGGTGTGCGTATCGCGCTCGCACGCCCTTTCGCCGTCCTTCCTTCTGTTGTACTCGTAAGATATTTACCGGTCCCGGTGCTACAGGAGCGGCCTTAGCACGTTTCGCCCAGGGACGACTCGAGGAGAATGGGATTCCCTTGCGCGGCGAGTGCCGTTGCGCGTCGGCACCATCTCTGGAAGCCCAAGGCACACGAGTACTCGCATACCACGGCCTACAGTACGGGGCGACAATTCTTCTCGCGGGAGCAGCAGCGCACGGTTCAGATACGTGGGCGGGCTCGGTCAGGTACGGAGTACTTGACGTGATATGCCGAAGTGTACAAGTAGATAAGGCACCCAGCACGTCCTAGCAGTAATGGACCGTACCAAACCTCTAGCTTCTTCAGTCTGCACTCCACTCTGCACTCTGCAAGCGACGACGGACAATAGAATAATTGGGTACGGAAAAAGAAGAAAAAGACAAGAGCTCTTCAGGTAGGCTGGGCGCAGCGGCTGCCCACGCACAGCGCCTCCGCCCCTACCTAATCAGGCTGAAAATCCAATGGGGCTTGTTGTGCCCGAAAAACGCAAAGAAATGCGAAGTGATTCCGGTCCCTCTCTCGGGAAGCAAGCGATTATTCGCAGCCGTTTGCGTTTTTCGGGCACAAGATGGAAAGCACAGATCCATCCATTAGGCTAAGTACGACAACTGGAGGTGACAGTCCAATGGAAACCTTGGACCCCTGATAAAGGTTAGGTACTCGTACCTTAGGAGTCGTACCCTGTTTGGTACGCGTAGGGGCTGTCGGCGGCTCAGCTGAGTTTGTGCAGGCAGGGGTGGACCGGGAACCGGTTTCAATATTCTTACATACCAGGTACCCCTCATCCTCCCTCTCTCTAATCTATATAGGCAGGCAGGAGAGACGCGATTACTCGCACGAGTAGTACTCGTATGCGTACTCCGTAAGACGGCTCGCAGGATTGCTCCGACCAGGGACCGGCCGACCCTGGCGCAGAACATGGGCTTCGAGAGCGTTTCGACTGCAGCAGAAGCAGTAGGAGTGAAAGGGTCCCCGTCCCGCCTTGGCGCGACGACACTGACGGGTTGCCAGCCAAGCCGCCGAGCACCTGAAGCTCACTTACTTTCTTACTCCCTCACACGCTCTCTTACGGCACCATCTCACCGTTTGTAACCCTCGATGATTCCGTAACGCAACCCCTTAAAAACAACTAGACCCAGGTGCCCAGCCCGGCTTGTCGAGTCTCGACGGGGGGTCAGGTCACCGGTGGATCTCCAACCCGGGCAGGATCGACGGGCACTGCCGCGCGCTTTTTTTTTTTCTCTTCCCCCTTCTCTTCTCTCCTCCGCACTCGACCAGATATCTCTCGATGACATTGTCTATCTTGTACGAGATGTTAGGTACGCGTTGCTTATCAATATGAAAGAAAAAGAAAGAAAAAGAAAGAAAGAAAGAAAGAAAGAAAGAAAGAAAGAAAGAAAGAAAAAGAAAGAAAGAAAGAAAGAAAGAAAGAAAGAAAGAAAGAAAGAAGAAAGAAAAAAACTCCGATTCCCCGCTTTCCTCAGACGACGAGTATGCGCGCATACTCGTACCACGCCCTTCGTCTTGGCCGGCGTCACTGTCGCCCCTCGCCCTCGCCTTTTCGCCTGCGCCAGTATTTTCCGGGGTTGCTTAGGTAGGAGGGAGAGTGACCTTGACCCATCATTCCTATTGTTCACCGCCGGCCCGCCCGCACCCGTAGGTCGGTCTCTAGTCAAGGACGGAGAGCATTCCCGCGTAGGTACGCAAACGAGTAAAAGACATCCAGTCAGTCCGGAGTGGTGGTGGCGGCGGCGGCGGCGGGCGAGGCCTTTGCTTGGCTTGAGCTTCCTTCCATTTTGGGCTAAACGAAGAAAAAAAAAAGGCCGCCCAAGGTACCCGAGTACTCATCATGAGTCCTCGAACAATGAACAATGTACAATGCGATGAACCGAGTCTAAATCTCCCTCCCGTTCTCCCTCTTCTTGGCCGGGACGGACCAGACTTGGTAGATCTATGGGCGAGGAGTGAGAAAGAGAAAGAGGCGACGCCGCTGCCGCTTGCGCGTCGTCATGGCGCGCCCGAGCAAGAAACCACGCAGACTACCCCAGAGAGAGGCGAATAACGGCACCCATCCGTAAAGTCGCGCGCGCCCCATGGCTTGGGCTTTGCCAAGGGGGCACGGCAGGCAGCTTCTACGATGGCCCATAGAAAAGAAACCCACCTTATGTCTTTATCTATTTTCATACCATCGTCCTCTCGCCGGCTGCCGACGCGCCAAGGGAGAAGAGAGTGATGAGAGTGATGAGAGAGAGAAAGAGAGCGGGGAAAGGCTTGTCGGAACAGCCGTGCCAAGGGTAAGGTACATAATGTACGTACCTGATAAGCAGCCTATTACTACAGTAGATACCTGTTTGAAACGCATCTTCCACACCTCTCGTTACCTGCTTCATGCGCAGGCAGAAGAAAAGCACTCGCATTGCCCACCAACCGTAGCACCCTCCGCTCCTAGTGACAAGACGTGCCACCGACCGACCGACCGACCGACTGGCCAGCCCGATCTTATTCTGGGTCGCCAATGGCTCATCACTCAATTACCTCTCACAGGCTGACGGCGCGCGTGGTGCTGTGAGCACATGTAGGTAGGTAGGCACTTCCGTAGGTACGAGTACCTGCTAGGTAAGCTTCCCATTCCGCACTCTGCACTATCCGCACGAGTGCCCCTCATTAGTATGAATTGCTCTTTCGCTTCATGGGCAGTCAGCCACTAAGTTAGGTCGTATGTACTCGTACCTACCTGACCTTGGACGTTGGCTGGGGTGCGAAGGGGAGAGGGCCCCTGCCCAGGCAGCATCCCCATGGATGGGATCTGTGTTGCGAAACCTGCTCCCCGGGGGGAGGGGGGTCTGATGCGGGCGGTTAGACACGACGAACACGATGCATGCAAGGCGGGCCTTTGCTCGTTCTACGGATACCTACTCGTAACTAGGTGGGTAAGTAACATACCTTGCCGCCCCCTTGCCATCTGCATGATGACTGCTCCGGGGGGAGGATGGGGTTTTCCAATTTCCAATGGGCCAGAGATAAAAATAATACAATCGATGCTTTACTCGTGCAAAGGAGAGAGACACACATATTCCAGACCTGCCTATCCTACAGGGGTGCACGGGTGTTGGTCGACACGACAGCAGAGCAGAATTGAGAGAGCCTGCATTTGCCATTTGGGCATCTACCACGAGAGGCATGTAGCATTGCATTCGCCCGGCCAGGTGTGCGCGCCGAAACGGGGCGCTGAGAATCGCCAGCCTCCTGCCGCCGGGGTCTGGTCTGGCCTGGCCTGGCCCGAATGCGAATGCGCTCGCTCGGTGTTGTTGTTGATCCAATGGATGGCACATGCTCTTCATGTTCTTTCTTCATTTAGGTACGAGGGTACTTGTTGATGTCTCTTCCCCCTCCTTCCAACCATTCTTCTTCTATCCGCAGCGAAGTAAGTACATCCGCCGTCGGTCTCGAGCGCCTCATGCGAAGAGCAGGCTGCAGAACTAGCCCGTGTTGGACGAATCTGTGCCCAGCATCCGAAACCAACACAGACACACGTGCACCGCGGTCTCTCCTCTCTCGCCTCTGTGTTGAGGTGGGTTTCCTTTCTCGTTTGCGGGGCCCGTGTTGTCTGGTGGAATGTCGCCACCGCCGCCCCCCCCCCCCCCCCCCCCCCCCCCCTCTCTCCAGGCGGCACCTAAGTGCACGAGTAGGTACCACCTGATATACATATGTGTAGGTGGGTACTTCGGCATCTTAGGTAGTGAGGTCCTTCATGTCGAAGTCGCACTGCATAAGAGGCAGGTGCGAGTAGGTACTTCTCAGAGCAGGTACGAGTAGTCACATCTAATCCATCCTAGGTACTCGACTGCTGTCCCCGGCGCACAACAGCAAATGCCGGGCGTCGTCGGTGATCAGAGGGAGCAGCCCAGGGACCAACCCCTGCGCGGACCTATCCACAGCCCGCGAATGCTCGCACAAATAGGTACCCAGATACATCCATGCTGGAGTAAGAATGAATACATCAACTCGTAGGCGGCCCCCGGGTGCACACCTGTGCCGTGCTGTGCTCTGGCAGGCAATTGGTGCTTGGCAGTGCAACGGCAGAAGGATTCTTGAAAAATAAAAAATAAAGGCGCGCTGCCATTTACATCACAGGAAACCTTGGCAAAGAAACAACACGGACACACATGGTGTGTTCGGGTGGAACGCGCACGACGATACGAGACGGGAGTACGGCCGGCCGCGTGAGCGTTGGAGAGTCGGAATGTGAGATGTTCTCCGGCCCCAGCCCAGGGCCCGCTCGAGTCGTCCGTCAGTCGTCCGTCCGCCGCGGGAAGAGGCTGCATGGGCTCGTCGCCATGTCGCAAAGCTCTCAACACATGCCTGCGGGGAACTGATGGCTATCCGTACGCGTACCTCGAGGACATGTGCTCGTTAGGGGTCGGCGGGCAGGCGTCCGTTGAGGGGAGGTAGGTAAGCGTACTCCGTGGCATGGTTGGTGACCTTGCTCGCACCCTCGTCCGTACGACCACCACAACTGGGGTTGGCGTTGAAGCGCAAAGGGGTCCGTGGTTTGGTTCGGCACTACTGCTACTACTACTACTACTACTACTACTACTACTACTACTACTACTACTACTACTACTACTACTACTACTACTACTACTACTACTACTACTACGAGCTACGATACTACTCGTGCGACGGGGTGCTCCGTGCCCAGATTGCGGCGTTGCACCATGGCCCTCCAGCTAGACAGGCTGCTCGCTCGTGGGTGAGCACAGTAATCGCAATCGCGGTACCCGAATCTTGCAGCTGCGCGTAGGAGCGCCCGTGAACAGACTCGTGTGGTACCTTGAGCGTCTCGATCTCTCTCGAATCCGGGGCCCTACCGTAAGGTACCTAGCAGCAGCCGCAGCCACAGGGTATCCCGCGATACCAACATCGGCGCCGACGGCCACGCCGACCGAGATTCGCCCGTCGAACGCACCCCTGCGGAGCATTTGCGGCGTACATGACGGCTGCATGGCGGCACCAGCCCAGCCCAGCCCGCGCCTCTGGTCTCTCTCTCTCTCTCTCTCTCTCTCTCTTCGGTGGGTGACCCATGCATGCACACGAGGGTCCCGCCGCCCCGTGCCAAGCCTGGCCTGCAAGCGACTGGGCGGGCCTCGCGTTCGTGGCGTGGCCTTAGCAGTGGCCGCTGGACCCCGGCTCGGCATGCGAAAGCAAGCACGCAGGAGGGAACCTTGATCGATCACGAGGTCAATGGGCGGGCTGGGCCCCCGCGTTTGTGACGGGCGAGTGATGATGATGGAGCAGCGCGACTTGTCGTTGAGGGATCGAGCGAGCAAGCATGGGGAAAGGGGAGGGGCCCGGGCGGGCAGTGGCCACGGCTGGGCGGTGGCGGACGGGCGACACGAATACCGCGCATGCAAGCCGGCGGTCGGCGTGGAGGCATTGGTTGGCATCGCGGGCAGCCACAGACGGACGGGGCCGGTGGTGGAGGTGGAGGAGGTGGAGGAGGTGGTGGTGGAGGGGTGGACGACGGACGGGTGGCCAGGCCATTCTTGAGGCTGGAACTCGAAGCCCCGGGCGAGTATGCGGCATGTCGCAGGCTGGGCTCCTGAGCGTGGACGAGTGGGCGCGAGTACTCGTCTCGTACTCGTGCCCCCTTCCCCGTACAAGCAGCCAGACCAAACCCCAAGTCTGAAGCCGCGACGTGGGAGCCCGCGCGTGCTCCCGTATCTACGAGGGACTGATCCAGAGCCCGTCTGCAGCGATGTTGTTCCAACATGCTACGGTGCTGTTCGCATGCAAAAGCGAGGATGCGAATGTGGATGATGTAGATGTAGATGTGGATAGAAGTGGATGAGAGAAACGGCGCGGGTAAACTGGAGGATGGACGGCCGCGACAAGGTACGTACTCCGCGCCCCGTACCTCATCCATCCCTCCCCCGCCGCACCACGACCTTACCTCAGATAGATACCCACAGATGTACATACGAGTAGCGGGCCGTGTACTCGTATCAATGCCCGTCCCTTGCATTGCGGCACGGCATCCATCCACCTCACATTACATCTGTGGATGTAGGTACGGACACATCCAGATCTCGAGGGCCTGGCGTGATAGGCGCCGTGCTGCTGGCTGGCGCCCGGCTGCAGGCGCCCTCATCAGCAGCCGGGGTGCTGGGGCAGCCAATCCACTGCAGCCCAGAGGCCCGCACCCCACCGGGAACCGCCCACTATCCGCGCACGCGTACCTGACAGTCGCCTCCCCCCCCGTCGCAGTAGTAATGATGGGCAGCCCAGGTGGATGGATGGCGGACGGCGTGCGGGTATGGATCATGGAGCTGGAGCGGTATCTGCTGCCAACTAGTACCTCCAGTACCTGCGCCCGTCTCCGCTACGCGCGTGCCACAGGAGGCCCTCCCCGGCCGCCACCATGCCCTGTTAGCGGGGGCGCTTGGCGGGGCACGCCCCACCTAACCCTGCTAAACTGGCGCCAGGAGGTACGGAGCGTCTACGGCACGGGCCCGTACGGTACGAGTACACGCTGGAGCACATCCTGGCCGAGTCCAGTGGGCGTGCCCGTGTGCGGTGCGTGGGTATGGAGGTACAGACTCGTAGTGAGGTACCCGTAGCACCACCCTGGCGCGACTGGATCCGCGTTAGATTTGGCGATCAAGCTCGAACCATCGAACAAGGGCCTTTGATACCGGGGCTTCTGCTGCCTCTGATTCTCCCGGCCTGGCTCACGCACGCACGCACGTACGCACGCGCACGCACGCACACGCCCGCTCGTACGCCCTCTCGCTCGATCGCTCGCTTCCCTGCCTGCTTGCTTGCCTGCTGCTTGCTCTCTGCCTCCCCTTCATATTCAACCCCCCATCCCGCTCGTTCGTTCATTACCTCTACCCGCCCCCCTCTTCTCCTCCGTCCCCGTCCCCGTCCCCGTCTCGTGTCAGCCAGTCTCAGCTTGGAATCCGTCTGTTTCCCATCGTGCGTGCGTGTGACGACGTGCTCGAGCTTTGGTCCCAGCACTGTTCAGCTTGCTGTTTCTCCGACTGCGACTACGACTACGACGACGACGACGACGACAGCGACAGCAACAGCAACAGCGACGACGATAACGACCACGCCCACTCGCTCTGTGCTCCTCGTCCTTGCTGTGCTTTAAAGCCTGTACCCCAACCTAGCGTGCCTTGTTCCCACCCGCCACATGCCATCTGTCGACCCTTCTCATAAGACTTCTGCCTCTTCCGTTCTTTGACTCTGTCGATTCCACCCGTTGCTTGTCGCCTGGCCAATAGTCCCCATTCAAGCCAAGCGATCGCCCACCACTCCCTACCTACACTGCTGTTTGTGTCTTACCACCCAGAAGGGAGAGACAAGCCAAGGCGCACCACCACCGCCCCGCCCACCACTCCCAACACCGACTCGACACCGACGACCGATTTCTCCCTTCTTGTCGTCATATATCTCACCGTGCTACGCCAATTGACCGCTCTCGCCATTGTCGCCAGCCCAGTCGCCCAGCGTGATATTATTGAGAGAGGAGCAAGGACAAAGGGTGACCCGGGCAAACAAGGAAAGCTCACCACCGGCTCTCCAATCCATTCGGCAGTTGGGGATAGCGCGTTGGGCTTTGTTGCATTGACAATCATCCTTGATCACACAAACCCCGAAACGTGACCCAAGAAAGAGCCTCGGAGGAGCTCCCCGCACCCACGCATTGTGCCACGGCTGGACCCGCTGCTGGTCTGCTGGTTATACCTGCCGTGCCTTCTTCTATCGAGTGGTGAGTCGATGCTGCCCTCGTTCAACGTCACTTCCGCTCTCCCTCGTGCTGACCCGGCCTCTCACACCAGACAAGACCACGTTCCCTACGACCGGACAAAACATCTCCCTTCACTCGCATCACGCATCTGAGCTTGGGACTCTATACCAGCGTCCATATATCTTACCCAGCATCCTCCCAGCCGGACTCACCCAGTCACCGCCACACACACCCACACCAAAGCACACCATGGCGACCGTTATTCGCAACGATCAGACCGCCAAGGCGGGCCACAACGGCACCACCGTCACGTCGACCGAGGGGTTCCCGGCACTGACGCCCTCGAGCACCATGACGACCGAGAGCAATGAGAAGAACGGCGCTCTGAGCTTTGAGATGAGGCGGGACTCGAGCCTGTCGGTGCCGCCCGAGTGCCACCAAGGCCACGCCAACGCGTACGACACGGACGTGGAGGCCATGGTGACGCCGCAGCGGTCGTGCGACGGCTGAACCGCAAGTCGTGCGGCAAGAACGACAACAGCGTGTGGCCGACGGCGGAGTACTGGAAGCAGAAGACGCGGGCGGCTAAGCAGAAGAACCGGTCTTGCCAGCTGCTGAACCAGTACACGAAGCGCACACGGCTGATGATCCGTCTCGGCATACTCTTCTTCATCGTCGCCCTTGCGGTGGGCGTGGGGTTCGGCATCAGCAAGCCCCTGGGCGCGGGCATCTGGAAGCCGGACCAGTAGCGTTGGTGATTCTGGAATTCCCTCCCTCGCGCCACTCCTTTTTCTGGGCGCGATTGCTTCAAGACTCGACTCGACGCGACTCGGTTCGCCACAAGACCGCACCAGCCGGCGATACAGTCGTGCGCTCACGATCCGTTTCCTTGATTGTCTCTCTCTCTCTCTCTCTCTCTCTCTCTTTTATTTCTTGTCTACAGGACTGCAGGGTCGCGGTTGGCCCGCAGACACCACATCGATACCCTTTCTTTGAGCTGTACGCAACATGTATTTCTTGGGGTCGCTCGGCCCATCTTTGCCAGTCGCCAAAGGTAGCATGGGACTTTTCTCTTTTTGTTTTCTTGTCTTTTTTCTCTCTCTCATAGACATGGGAAGGTGGAGGACGGCGTTTTGGTTGCATCTTTGGCCTGGCCTTGTTGGCCGTGAGCGCGGACGCTGTCGGGAAGACCAGGCGGGCTCAGGCAGGGCTTGATCAAGGATCCAAGTCGGCGACTGGAAGCATAATGGATTCTTGGGCCAGTCGGTTGGTTCATCGACTTTGGGTCATGGGCGTGTGAGAGCAGGGCCGTGGAGCTTCTCTCTCGACTGGACTATTTAGACTAGCTGTTGTTGAGTAACAAGGCATCGATCGGGTCGGACCCGTTGGGCAATGAAGACAACAATACGGAACCATGAATGAATGGAGAGGTCGAATCTGCCGCGTGAAGTGTCCACCACAGTTTCCCGCATATTCGTGAAGGGGATCCTCCCGCAGCCATGACGTGGTGTGCCACGGTGGACGGGCGGGCTCGGATCCGCACGTGGGCAGTGCTCCTTGGGCGGTGCCGCGGGCATCCTGGGGGCTGCTGCCACGGCCTTGAAGAGCGGGGGCCGGCCGGGGATGGGTGGGAATCAAGGCGAAACACGGGCAGCGATGCGCATTGACCGAGGGTAGGGGGAGCATCGACCCACATTGGACGTTCAGCCATTGGGGGGGGGGGGGGGGAGTTTGTGACAGACAGACAGAGCGGGAAGGCATTGATGAAGACAGGCTTCGCGAGGGGGGGGGGGGGGGTTTGGCCGAGGGCGAAGTGGTCTCCTGTCTGTGTGACGGACCGGTTGTTGGAGCTGAAATTGCATGTGACGGGGGAGAGTTTACGGGTACTAAGGTAGTTAGGGCGCTGAGAGTGTTGTTGGGGACGGCTGTGGTGTTGTACCGGCGCCTGGCCCTCGAGCTGTAGCTTTTCTCGTTTCCCCGCTGGGTCGGTCCAAGATGTCAGTTTGAACTGGGCATGGCGGTGGTATGTCCCGTACGAGCGATTACCTACAGTAGGTACATGTAGGTATATGTATGGACGTTGCTTGACCACCGGCCGAATCGTGGCTTGGGTGACGCCGGTTCTCGCATCTTGGGCGTTTTTGAGGGGTTTGGAGCGGCAGGGCCAAGAGATCCGCGTAATGGACATGTTGGAGATTGGGGCTTCTAGGTACTCGTACCACCTAATGCTCTCTCCCAGCAGGAGGGCTGGGTTCCTTGAGAAGTCTACCTAACCTAAGGTACCTCACAGCTCACGTCAACTCCAACCATGTGCCGGGTGTCGCTTTCCCAATCGGGCAGGAGGCAGGGATGGGGATGGTGCGAGATCCATGCGGCTCTTTCCACTGCCCCGGGCTACTCGTAAGCTTTGCGGACGCGGGTACGGAGATGTAGGTACCTTACTCGCACTTGCGCTCCGGCACTGTTGGCCAGCGCGGGGCGGAGTCACCGATGCCTCACTGCCCACCTCCAGCTGCATGTTGTGCCCTCCCCGTCGCGCGGTTAAGTACCGGATCACGAGTATAACTTACAAGGTGTATGAACATGGTACTCGTACGGTGGATAAACGGGATGCCCACATGCATACACAGAATGATCTTTCGTGACGGGCGCATGAGCAACGACGACGCGCTTCGTGACGCCGGATGACAGGGCCTATTGTAGATTTTTCGTTTTTATTCTTTGTTCGAATTTCGAGTGTTTACTTTCGGAGAAAGAGAGAGGGAGAGTGTGTGTGTCTCTCTCTGTCTCTCTCCTCACCTCGCCACTACCCGTCTACGTGTACGTCTATAGCTTCCCAGGTTGGAACTCCGTAATAAACAGGGGGGTATCGTTCTTTGCTTTGCTTTCTCTCTCGCTTCTCGTTCCTCGACGTCCTCTACTAAATACAGCGAGCAATGATGTCTGCCGGCGACCAACATTAGATCGGAACCCCGACATCAATGCATGTACCATGCATCAGGAAGGTACATACATGCCCGTCCACATCTGGAGGTTGCTCATCGTCCCTACACGTAGGTAGATGGTACCTAAGGTACTCGTAGGTAGGTACCGTCTGACTACCGCTCTCTCAGATCTACCTCCTCCCAGCCGCCACCTGCGCGGGCGTCGCAGCCCGGACTGTGCGTCTGCTCGGCCTGCTCCGTCCGCTCCGCCTGCGTGTGTGCCTGCCGCCCTCCCGCCTCGCGGTGTGGATAGGCCGGGGGCATCGGCATCGGCCTCGGCGGCGCGACGGCGGCGGCGGCGGCGGCGGTGGTCCTGCTGCTCCTCCTGCTCCCTCTCCTGCTCCCCCTCCTCGCATCAGCATCATCAGCATCATCATCGGCAAGGGCCCCGCCACCTCCGACGACGCCGGCGCCCCGGCGGCGGGGAGGACCGACCTGCGCGGCGGTGCTCCACCGCCAGGGCGCCCCGGCGTCGCCCGCCATGAGCGCCCGCTCGCGCGCGAGCAGCAGGTCATCGTCATCGTCATCGTCATCGTCATCGCCATCGTCCTCCGCCTCCGAGGCCGCATGCCGCCTCTCCCTCTGTCTACGTCTTCTCTCTTGGCGGCGGTGGGAGCGGGTGCTGGTGGTCCTAGTGCTGGTGCTGGTGTGATACTGCTGCACGTGGTCTCGGCTCCCCCCGACGACCTCGTTCCCTGATTCTGCTTCTGCTGCCTGCACCGCCGGCTCGGCTGCTGCTGCGGCGGCGGTGGGCGGGGAGCGGCCGGGTGGTGGAGGGCTCGGAGGCGGGGAGGTGGAGTACGTCGAGGACGAGGCGGAGGAGAGACTCCACGAGGAGAAGGTGGCGGCGGGGTTGTTGTTGTTGTTGTTGTTGACGGCGGACGGGCGCGGGGGCATGCCGTGCGGCGGGGTGGCGGGGGCGGACGACAGCGGCTCCGCGCGGGGCGGCGGCGGTCGTCTGTTGTTGTTGTTGTTGTTGTTGCTGTTGCTGCTGTCGTCGTTGCTGTGTCTGTGTCTGTTCTCCGACAACGACGACGGCGGCGGCAGTGAAGGAGCATGCGCCTGCTGCTGCTGTTGCCCGTCGGGCTGGTCGTCGTCGTCATCGTCGTCGTCGACAAAGCGCCAGGGGAACCAGTGCCTCTCGTACTCGAGCATCTCCCACTGGAGCTGCCCGCGCGTCGGCGCGGCGCCGTCGCCCATCTCCTCGTCGCCCACCCGGGGGCGCTTAGCCGCCGAGGAGGAAGAGGAGTGGGCATGGGCAGGGGCAGGAGGAGAGAAGAAGGAGGACCAGGCCGCCACGGCCACGAACCCTATGGGGATGGCGCACAGCAGGCCGTACATGAGCGCCCAGATCCGGGCCGCCTCGTCGATCATTTTTTTTTTTTCTTTTCTTGACTCTCTTTTATCCTTCTGATGGGTGGTGAGGATATTGCCAGGGGGGGGAATCTGCGCCGTTGCGTATATAGTCGTATGTCGTGACTGATCTCTCTCTCTATCTTTCTGTGTGTGTGTGTCTTCTCCTCGGAGCTTTCTCCAAGAGACAAACTGCACCCTCTTCCCTTTCTCGTCCTTCTTAATCGAAGAAAAGGAGTTTTTCTCTTTTCTTTCTTTCTCCTTCCCCCGCGCTCCCCGTGTCCGCGGAAAAAGGAGGGTGAGGGGGTGGAAGGTATATAGTCGGCGTGTGTTGATCCGCCCGTCTATCCGTTGCGGACTTGGTTCTGTTTCCCCAACCGCTCGCGCTCGCTTTGGCTTCGAGGGGCGGGGGCGCGGGGGCGTCACCGGGCACACGCGCTGAGAGGCTTTGTTGCGGGCTCCGAGGAGACGCCGGGCAGTGCGAGTGGGTGCGTTGGTGCCTGGCTAAGCGAAAGGCAAGTCGAAAATCTTGCGTCCCCGGGTTAGCCCGCCCGCTTGCAAAAAGGGAGGGAGGAAGCAAAGGTGTATGTAGATAGTGATGTAAGGCGGGCAACCAAGGGGGGGGGGGGGGGGGGAGAAGAGAAGAAGAATGGGGTATCGAGCAGCTAGTTGACGTGAGATGAATTATTGATAAAAATGCGAGGGGGAGAAAAAGAGTTGGGGATGCAATGTCGTCAGGTCAACGTATAGGCAGAGTTATCGGGTAGGGCAGGTAAGGCGGGCATGTAAGGGATATAATAAGGTCATGGGGAAAGTATGGGCGCAGGTAGTAGGTTCAACAAGGCGCTCGCTCGCTCGCTCACGGGCTGGGCTGGGCTGACCGGGTGCGATGTTGCGGTGCGATGCGATGCGATGCGATGCTGCGATGCGGTCTGCTTCCAACCTCTTCTTTACACTTACATACACACACGGCGGCTCTTGTTCAACCAGCCAGTCTGCCGATACGATCTGTCCGCCTGCGGTGCGCTCGAGGCTGCCGGGTGCAAACAATCGACAAGTGAGGCGCAGCAGCTTCCTGGGGGGCGGGCGGTGCGTGCCCTTCGCAGAATCGGGCCCGTCGGGAGCGGTGATGTTGCGAGCCGGGCGCGGGTGGTGGGGCGCCGCCAAGCTGGCGGGAGTTGGTCAGGTGAGGAAGTACAAGGCAGATGCCATGGATAAGTAAGTGAGTGGGTGAGAAAAGTGAGGGCAAAAAGATGAGATTGAACTCAGGGCTCTCCACTTAGCAGAGAGTTGCAAAAGGGGGGAGTGGTCAGGTTTTCTGTCTCAGGTTTGCAGGTTGTTGTCGATGTCGTTGTCGATGTCGGTGGTGTTGTTGTTATAAGAGTGTGCAGGATGGGTAGAGGTGTTTTATGTGCCCAGCTCACCACCAGCCCTCCTCTTAACAACATGGCACTGTGCAAAGCTTCAAGGTCTCATAGATAAAGACTGCTGGTTCACAACTCGACTTGAGCTGTGCTTGCCACTGATGGATGGCTCTTGTTCTGCCCACCTATAAACAAGGCGTTTGTTCTTCACCCTCCCAGCAGCCATTCAAGGCTGGCCAGACTCGACCACGGGTACCTAATTCACACTGCCTGTGGCGCCAGGCCTATCCTTCAGTGTCTTTCACACTGAAGGATGGGCCTGGCCCGGCAGTGAGTGAATGTAAATGCAAATGCACAAGGTAGGTGGGTAAGTACCTGAACAATGGACCATGTCATTCACCTGGCTGCGCGTGTCAGCCAAACAGAGTCTGGCACTCTTCTTTGAATCCCCCCCTCCTTTCCTTTCTTTTTGCAACAAAGACGCAGGGGGCCAGACGAGGCGAGGGCCGTCAAGGCTTCGTTTCCCGGGGAGACCTGGCGTTCCACTCGGTTCCCCGCGACCTGCGTCAAGTAACCATTCGAGTCGAGGGTCGTCAGTCCGTCGGCCGGTGATGCTGCCCCGAAAAGACCGCACCTCGCACTGTCCTCTGTTCGTCCTGTCGGTGTTACACACACATACAGATACATACACAGAGAGAGAGAGAGATACATACATAACCCTCTTCTGCGGGCAGCGAGTCTTATCAACCTCTCCGCCCCATCCCCAAAAACCCCCGAAAACATTCAAAGAACGCAGTCCCGCCCCGCCCGCCCCGACGACACGCGCCGTGTCTACTGCTCACTTCCATTCCGTTTCAATACAGTGTGCTGAGCTAAATCATAACCAGATGCTAAATGTGGTCACGGTGCGGTCAGTTCCAGTAAGATTGGAAGGGAGAGGTTCTTCTCATTATCACCCATCATATAGGTGTGCAGATATGTGTGTATATGTACTGTGTGTATAGGCGTCAATATCCCAAGCCCAGCTGGGCAGGGAGGTATATCCAGGCGCATGTATTTCGCTTTCGTAGCCGCCGGGGGTATCTCGCAACAGAAATCGTCAGCAGCAAGGTGGCCATGGAAATGCAAAAAGGCGGCCTCACCCCCTCCCCCATTCCACACCCTGCTCCCCCTGGTGATAATGAAGCAGAGGAGGGGAGAGGGAGAAAAACAGAACGCCGTTTCTAATGCCCAAGTGATCAAGATGAAAAATAATGACCGCTGAAATGCCCGTGATTAATCTTCGCTTGTTCTTTTTTTTTTTTTTTCGCTTCAGCTCTCTTTGCTGCAAGGTTCTTTTCTCTTTCTTCTTCACTTCTTCGTCTCAAAAGGCAGCGCGTTCCCTGCTGCCGCCGTCCCCTCATACAACATGCCCTCCTTGGCAATGTCGGCCTCGTGCGCCGCGGCGCCGTGGGTGTTGTTGCCGGCGCTGGTGAGCGTGTCGGCGTCCGACTTGGCGTCGGCCTCGTCCCTGCTGCCGCTGCGGATCTCGTTGTCCTGGCCGCCCTTCTCCGGATCCGAAACCTTGGCCTCCCGGTCGCCCGCCTCCTGCTCCGGGTTCGCGGCGGGCTTCGCCTTCTTGACGCTGATCCACTCCATGCTGACGGCGCCCAGGAAGACAAAGCAGGTGACGATGAGGCCGACCATGAACACGGTGCGCAGCGACTCGTTGTAGATGGTCAGGACCGTGGTGCGCAGTGCGACCGGCACCGAGGTCAGCAGGTCCGTCGCGCCCGAGTTGACGACCGCCGCCGGGTCGAAGCCGGGAATGGCGGACAGGCGGCTTGCCAGCTCGTTGTTGAGGACGTTCTGGCCCACGGACACGAAAATGGCGCCGCCAAGCAGCTGCGTAAAGAACATGAGCGAGGTGCCGATGGGGACGTCGCGCAGGGGCAGGACGGTCTGAGCGGCGAGGTTGGGCGCCTGGAAGGTCATGCCCATGCCGAAGCCGTAGACGAACTGGAAACCGACCCAGGCGGCCTGGCTGCTGTCGAGCTGCAGCGTCATGAGCAGGCCGGCGCCGACGGCCATGATCACGCTGCCCACGATCATGAAGGGCGTGTAGTAGCCGGTGCGCGAGGTGGCGATGCCGTTGATGATGCTGGCGGCCACGATGGACAGCGTCAGGGGCAGCATGTCGATGCCCGAGTCGACGGCCGACACGCCCTTGATCGCCTGGAACCAGATGGGCAGGAAGTACATGAAGACCAGCTGCCCGCACCCGATGAAGAAGGTCGCCCACACGCCCCCGATGATGGATCGCTGCTTCATCACGCGCGGTGGCAGCGTCGCCGTCCGCGGCATCCACGTCTGCACCGCGAAGAAGCCGAGCAGCAGAATCGGGAAAAGGACCAGCAGAGCGATCATGCGGGGGTTGTTCCACTATTGCATCCAATCGTCAGCCAAAGTACAAATAAGACGGGGCGGAACTCATCCGAGGGGGAGAGGGTCAGAACAATAACCTACAGCATAAGTGGTGCCACCCCACTGGAGGGCAAGCAGCAGGCAGATGACGCCCGGGACGAGCAGCGCCGTGCCGAGGGCGTCGAGCTGGGACAGCTTCTCCTTGAGGGAGGCCTTTGTGGTGTCGCGGTCGGGGACGTCGAGCGTGAAGAAGATGATGAGCATGACGACGCCACCGATGGGCAGGTTGATATAGAAGCACCAGCGCCAGGTGACGTTGGTGGTGAAGGCGCCGCCCACCAGGGGGCCAAAGACGGAGGCGACGCCGAAGACAGCCCCGAACATGCCCTGGTACATGGGCCGCTTCTGCAGGGGCACCGCGTACATGATGCAGAGGATCTACATAGTAAAAACAAGTTAGTTGAGGCTCACGCGAAGAGAGAGAGAGAGAGAGGAGGGGAGGAAAGGGTGACACTTACAACACCGGAAAAGACACCAGCAGCCCCAATGCCCTGGATGGCGCGGCCGACAATGAAGACGACGGAGCTCGGGGCGGCGCCGCAGATGGCGGAGCCGGCCTCGAAGAGCAGGATGGTAGCGATGAAGACGGCCTTGACGGGGAAGAAGGTGTAGAGCTTGCCGAACATGAGCTGGAAGCAGCACTGGGTCAGCATAAAGGCGGAGCCGTACCAGCCGACGTCCTGCAGCGAGTGGAACTCGTCGGTGATCTTGGGATGGCCGTGGTGATGATGAGGCGGTCGAGGGCGACGAGGAACAGCGAGATGTAGGCCGACGTCAGCAGCAGGGCCAGCTTGAGGCCCTTGGGGTACTGGTCAGGGTTATCCTCCGCCGGGGTCGATGATGCTTCCTTGGTGCCGTCGACATTGTGTTGCGGTTGTTGCGGCGGCGTCGTGTTGTTGGTGTTGTCAGGAGTGATGGCGGTGGTATCTTGAGACGGCGCGGCATCTGGGCCGGCGGCCTGTTTGCCTTTCCTCCAGAACATGGTGGTGCGACTTGTTTCTGCCTGTCCCTTGTGCGGCGGCGGGGGGGGGGGGGGGGGGATGTCTCTCCTTGTCTGTGGATATGTGGATATCCGTGGTTAGGGTGCTGCAGATTGGTATCCCAGTGTCTCAGAAGGGGTGGACAGAGGATATATATATATGTCTGGATATGTCCTGTATGTCGAAAGCCGGGATCTGGTGGTGGTATCTGATCGGATCGGATCTGGCAGTCAGTTTCTAGGGGCTTGGCTGCGAGTGTGAATGATGATTGATAGGTATCTTCCCTACCTCCTACCTTTGAAGGGGGGCCGTCCGAATTGATATATGTACCTACCTACGTGGACTGGGTTGGATAGGGCCCATCGATGCCCCGATGCTCTGATGGGTACCCGCACGCCCGCGTGCCGGCACAGAGCGACATGGCCCTTTTGGAAGCTAAGCTGGGACGCAGTGTGAAATGTCGCCTTGGTGGTGGTGTTGGTGGTGGTGGACCGTGGCGGTGGCATTTTGGAATTACCTCCACTGCGTCGTACCGCCGACCGTCCGAGGCCGATGGGCGCCCCCCGTAAGAGTGGGGCCAGTCTGGGGCGGTCGATCGGGGCTCGGTGTTGCTGACGCACCGGCATCCATCCAAGGGGTGGGGGTAGGTACGGTACCTGAATGGACAATCCAACGGCTCGACCTGGCCGGCCGCAGCAGCAGACTCGGGCCAATCCCCGTACCTACTGGTGCTGGTGCTGCAGGTCGGGCATGCGAGTACATAAGGTAGGTAGATAGGTAGAGGTCATGTCGTACTGAGGTCGTGGTATGTAGGTAAGGTAAAGTATCTGGCAGTCAATTGAAGCGAAAATGGAATGTGCGAGTAGAAGGGACGACATCCGCGCCTTCCACCGCTCGAGCACGTGTCTACCGTCTTCTGTCTTGCTCGCGTCTGTTCGTCTGTGAGGTAAGGTCTCGGCCGACATTTCTTTGTACATCACGGCAGGTACATGTGGGTACCGTAGGTTGGTGGTTCCTGCCTGTTGACCTTGGAGTGAAGAGCGATAGGCAAAGGCAGAGAGAAAATTTGACACATACCCCTAATAGAGAACGTGGTGATCGGTCAACACCAACAAGACGGGCACCAAGCACCAGGCACCGGCACCGGGCCCGGGACCGGGAACATGGACAAGGGCAGGGGCCAAAACCCCCCTTCCACGGACCCTCGCAGTCGGGACCGAGTGCTTGTTCGTAGATCCTCTTCCTCCTCACCTGGGCACTCTTTGCCTGCCTCAGGTACAAGCAGTCTCTCTTCTCTCTCACGCACACACGTACTCGCACACTTGAGGGACCCCCTATTCCCGGCCAGTGCGCTGATACTTCGCCGAGTTGGGCAGGATGCACTCGGCGAGGCGTATATGGCAACGGACGGGAACGGCCGATGACGGGTTTTTTGGCCGACGTAAGACTCATCGCCGTCGTTAACTCCTATCCCCTCCTCCGGCCTTGGATGGTACTTGACTCGACTGCGCGTGCTTGACAGCCTTCCCCTCTCGGATAGTACGAGTAAAAAAACGGCCGACCAAAAACTAGGTAACTTAGGCCATACGCGCCCTCGTAATAAGTCGCCGGCAGCAGCCAGGGCTCCGCTCTGCTCTATAGACGATCGACCGGGCTCTTCTTTTTTCATTCCCCCTTCCGGGCCTTTCCCTCTCCCGGAACGGAAGCCTTGCCGCAGGTGCGCGGGCGAGCGCGTGACGGCAGATGTGCGATGAGCCCGCAGATCAGATCGGCCGGTGACCCTCCTCTGGTTAGGCTGGAATTCTCCCGGCGCGTCGTCGTGCGGTCGACGATGGGTGGGGAAGCGGTATCCCCTTGACTGTCGGATGTCAACACTTTTGCCAAGACTTAAATCCACCAATTGTCAGGCTTAAACAACTGGAGGTCCTACTTGTTCAAGTAAGCTCTTTTACTCTCCATGGACATGATCTGAGGTCTTGGCAAAAGTGTTGATTTCCGACAGTCAAGGGGATACTCCCCTCCTATCCCCGACGCCCTTGCTCTCTCGTCCTTGTGTGTTTCTCCTTCTCTCTCCGTGCCATTGGTCTTGATCTGCAAGAAGCAGCAGCAGCAGCAGCAGAAGCATGATCACAGAAGTGATGGGAGGCTGCTACCGCCTACACATAGGTTTGGCATCAGCAACAGCCACTCGCATACACACATACCTACCTACATGTACCTGCGAGTAGGTTTACCTGCTCGTACACACAATCTGTGTGACTGTCCGACCGTCCGGGCGCTAAGCCCGATCCAAGGCGCTCGACCGTCCGAGGCAGGCAAAAGGATACGAGTCCAGGCGCGGTGGCTGAGGCGGAGGGTGCCGGCCCTATCGTCTCTGATCCGGCACGACGCCTGTTGTTTTTCATCAAGCCTCGGACGGTGCCGACGCATCTTGCCTGCAGCATGCATCAAGGATACGACATGGTCCCTCCAGCTTGATTACATACCTACCTACCTACATAGGTACTCGTATCAGCTGTCCTCGGACAATGCCGCAACGTTCCACAAACAACTCCCCGCCCGCGGCCCTAGACAACGGCAGAGACGAGGCAGGACAAGGTATGAGCAAGGCTGCTACTCGTACCTAAGGCAGGCCACTTAGTCAGTACCAGGCCCGGCCGGCCCAGGCCTTCAACGAGGATGCTCGGTCTCATCAGGCTCGGGGTCCGGGTCGGGGTCGGACTCTCGCAGGGCCCATATGTTCTGAGGTGCGGGTACTCGTAGCAGGATGCTTGCTCATCAGTGATGAGTCAGGCCGGGCCAGGGGTTGCAAGGCGGCAAGCTGGACGAGGCACTGAAACAGAACCGGGCCACGCCACGAGGCGAGGCGAGGCGGCGCGACGCGCAGCTGGAGGTCGGACTCTTCCTTTTCTTCGTATCTCGGGTGTTTATTGTGTTGTCAAGGCCCTGCCAAGCTGCCCCTTCTCTCGGCGACCTAACGAGTACTCCGCAATGTAATGAGCCTTGACACACGTTCCCATCCCCCCCCGAACCAATCCCCGCCTTTACGGGGCATGCTTCATCTCGGCCTTTTGCTTCTACGAGTCCTCGCCAGGTTGGCCGACCCGGCCTTTGCCAGAGTCCGATGCTTGGCGCGGCGACTGCGACGACGGGTGACTGACAGCAGCAGCTCCAGTTCGTCCTCCCCTTTTGTCATGATTATTGCCATTAATAATACTCCGTACACACCGTACTGGGCACAACCCACTCCGTGTCGTAAGCACGCAAACCCTCGCCTCACCTCTTCTCAGCCTAATCGCCTGGTGCTGCTGTTGCTGTTGCTGTTGCCGTGCCTGCGCCTGCGCCTGCGCCTGACCCCAGCCTGGCCTCGGGCCCGAGCGCCTACAACCAGAGCACACGCCCGCTCCGCCCACAAAGGCCGACCGACCCCCCCGAGCCCGAACCACCACGCGGGCTCGGCCCCGGGCGGAGGTAATCCCCCTTCCTCCCCTTGCTGCTTGCCCTTCGAGGCAGCCACACAGCCCGTGCGTGTGCGCGCTCCTCGTCACGCTTTTCATACTCGTACATTCATTCACCTGCTTCACGACGAAAGGGCCACAGACAACCCCAGGCTCGCGCAGCGTGAATATTTCTCTACCCCACTAGGCCGGGGCCAGGAAGGCAAATGTTTGCATTCGTCTACGCAAGGCAAGGCAAGGCGAATAAGAAGGAAGACATTCCCGAAAAAAAAAATTATAAGTGTACGAGTAAAGGGTCCTCGGTGACAGACGCTGCCAAGCAAGGGGAGGCGCCGCAGTCCCGCTCTCCACTCCTCCCTTTTAATCAGTATTTTACCTACCATTAGATAGGTAGGAGTACTCGTACGTGCAGACACTCGTAGGTGCCGGTCCCAATTGGATAGCAGCTTTTTTTTTTTTTCCCACCACGAATGGATTCTTTTCGTCCCGCTTGCCCGTTGGCCGTTGCGGTCGCGCGCCACTGAAGCTGCTACGAGTACTACCGGCGCTTTCGCCGTTCGCTAATGCACACAGAATACACATGAGTTCTTAGGTAGGTAGCTATATGGCATTGATCGCCTGGCTGCATTCGAGCATCAGAACGAAAACGAGTACCTGTCGCTCATGCCCTACCCTACCCAATGTAGGAGGTACTCATCAATGTGTGAGGGTGGCGTAGCCTTCGGCTTCAAGGTACGAGCTGCCCTTTTAAAATATAAAAAAAAAATCAACTTACTATCGTGGCCCCGCCGCCGCCGCCGCGGCCTCGTCTACTCGTAAAAGGCAGAACCTATTCTTGACGCCCCTCACCCTCCCTCTCCGTCCCTCCGACCGTTAACTCCGAAGAGACTCATCACGGGCTGGGCCCTTCTGCCTTCCATTGACCACAAGCTGCAGACTCAAAAGACATGCAGACAGGATGCATCCACACCACACTCCCTTTTATCAATCGCCTTCTTTCCGACGGGACTCTTCCCGTCCTCGGCCGAGCTCTCACTTGACTGAATTAATTACAACAACAGTACATAATAATACACGAATGACCAACCCCCCCCTCCCCAGAAACCCGTCACGTTTCGAGCCGTTTCGGCGTGCGACGTTGGCTTGGGCGGTCCAAGCAGACTTTGGTTTGGTTCTCTCGCCCTCTCTGCTTAGCAAAACCCCCTCCCCACCCTCTATTCAGCACACGTGCACGAAACGACTTGCCCCCCCCCCCCCATGGCAAACGCCAGTCAAGCGCGCGGCTGACAAATCGTCGAAAGCACCCCCCTCCCCGTCCCCTATTGCTGCCCGCTGTCCTTCTTCGTCCGCAAACGCGACCAAAGAGTCCGCGCAAACCCCGCCAGGCTCGCGGCAAACGCTTGGGCGGCCTGCGGGAACTTTTCTCGGCGAAGCGCGGCACCTGACATTTTGGAATCGACACCCCTACTCCCGCGAAAAGTGGCCGAGGGGCTCCGGGCTCCGGGCTCCGGGCCCGTACCGCAGGTAGAGCGGCTCGCCGCAGAAAGCAACAGGTTCGCACAGAAGCTCGCACTGCCCCGTCCGGACTCGATTTGCTTGAGAAGTGATTTCTTGGCTTTCTATCAATTGTTATACACCTTCATATCCAGCTGTTGTCCATGTTGTTCCCGAATGGGGTCGGGAACGGCCCGGGTACGTTCATGGGCTGCTGCTCCATCGACGGGAACATGTCCCAGCCCATCGAGTTGAATGATGGCCCCTCAATCAGCCCCAGCCCCATCATCTGGTCCCACGACGCCGGTGTCGTGCCCGCGCTGGTGTTGGTCGTCGGCGCCGTGGACTCGGCCTCCATGCTCAGATTCCCGATGCTCGGGGGGTCGCTGGCCGGCGTGTAGTTCTGAGGTTCGTGCGCCGAGAGCGACTTCTGCACTTCCGTGACCCAGTAAGGCGTGTCCGGGGCCGCCCCAGAATGTCCAGCAGCGCGCTCTCACGCCTCTTCCATGCCCTCATTGTCAGCGTCGCAAACGAGAGATGCTGCTTGACTGCCAGGTCAAAGAGCTCCGGTAGGTATTTGTAGAATAGTTCCAGGCACCTCCATGCCTTGTCCACCAGCACACCGTGCGTCCGCGTGCAGAGCTGGCCCGCCATGTAGAAGACAACCTCCAGTTGGAAATGCGTCTTGACTGTAGTCCGGCGTCAGCACACGTCGTCTCCCGGCCCGATGGCCTCTGACTTTCCTGTACTTACTGAACCAGTGGAACGTCCTCTTTTCTGACGTCAGCTCGAACATCTGCAGACTGTGATCGTTGGACACCACGGCCAATTTAAACAGATGATCTTTAGAGTTCTTGACCTCGGTGCCCCAGTCGGTAGACTCCGTCGGAGGTTGAACAAGGTCGCGAAGCTTGGATATGAACATTTCCCTCAAGCTCGAGGCCAGCTCGTGTACCGGACCCATGCTTGGGTCGCTGTACCTGTCGATGATTTCGTCGATGTTCTGGTTCGTTTCTTCGATGCGTTCCCGGGCCTTCGCCAGGTCGGGCGTGTCCATCCCGTGGAAGGTTCCCGTCTCGTTCTGAAAGATGATGGCCTCGAGGCTGGGTGACTGGTTGAGTACAAGCTTTGTCACCTCGTACTGCACCAGCAGGAACACCATGTCGGTCGGGCCCTCTCTTGGCACGATTGTGGTCATGCCAGGGAAGATGTCCGAGTCGTTGAGGTTGGACGGCGATTTCGTATCCCAGTCGCGGGGAAGAAGGGACTGGCCCAGGCCCGACATCAACGCGTAGATCGCGTCGAGAAGTAGGAGATGCCACCAGATACGCCTCCGAATCTCACTGTCGAAGGGAGACAGTCCCAGGGATTCGCCGTCGCGGTGCAGCCCCATCTTCTGCGCGATTCTGATGACTACGCCGTTCAAGATCCACGTGGCATGGCGATCGTATCTGCCCAGTAAGGAAGTCTGGCCGGCTGCGTTAGCAAAGATGGCATGTCTGAGCTAAGCCCGGAAGCCGACTGACCATGTACAGCAGGAGCGCCTGCAGTATTACGAGGTCGTAGGTTTTGAGAACGTCGAGCTCGATAAAGGCCAGGCGAGCTCCTTGAGAGAACCGGTTGACGGCGTCCTTTTTGTGGATTCCTATCAGAGCCACACACTCGTCGTCGTTGAGAGACACAGCAGCCATCATGTAGATGGAAAACAATAAAGCCTCCAGGTTTAGAGGCACACTATCTGGACTTGTCACCGCCTCGACCAACTTGCCCTGCAGTGTCGGTACATGTATTACCTTGGTCAACGGGTTCACGCGATCCAGAAAAGTCTGTAGCGGTCAGCAAGGCCCGGGCAAGGTGGAAAGTGACACGAGAGACGCAGAGGGTGCGGCGAGGATCGCCAAGATGCCGGCCGGGAAGTACGGGCTACTATAGCGGGCTTGCAGAGATAAGACAGTCGACGCCCGGAACCACGACTTACCTGCCAGAGAGAGAAGATGTGAGCGGGAGCAGGGCGGAAGTCCTTGGGACTTTGGTTTGATACTTGAGGAAATATCAGGCTGGAGTTTTGCGTCGGTGAGCATGCTCCATCCGTCGGTGTGCTGTAGTCTTCCTCGCCCTCGTCCCTGTCAATGATCTCGCGCATGGCGTGCAGCTGGAGTCGTTGTTAGCATGCGATGGCCGTCTGCAGCCACCGGGCACCCCAATGACGGCTTCGAGGCTGGCGGACGGCGAGGCCATATCTCGGCTTCTTACCTCGTCGTGGATGTTGGCCCACATGAAGCTATCCATGAACTTGGGGCCGCTCCCGTCGTTGATCAGCTTCCCCATAGGCTGCCATGGGCTTTCCTGGGTGGCAGCCGATTCGGCCGAGGGCTGCTTGGCGGCCGTGGCGTATTCGGAGAGAAGCTCCTCACACTTTGCCAGACGCTGTTGCAGATCATGGTTGGGCCTCCTCCTCTTGCGAGCGGGAGCAGGCATGCTGGGGGTGCAGACGACATTTGCCTGGCGGACGGATGGGGGTGAGTAAGAGAAACCAGCAAGCGGGCCGCTCGCGACGTGGGGCCACCGACCTTGACACAATTGGCACACGGGCTGTTGCGGTCACATTTGATCTTGCGATTCTGTCGAGGGTTAGCAGCGGGCCGAGGAGAGGCGCGAGGCACCGATTGGCGTACTTGACACAGGACGCAGGCAAGCACTCTCAGAGCTTTCGAGTTGGCCGAACTGGCCGCGCTGGGCTGCGGCTGTGGAGGAGCCGACATGGCGATTCATGCGCGGGCTTCAGGCTCTTTGTGCTCTGCGAGGCGGGCGATTTGGCAGCCGATCGAGGCTGATGCCACTGCAAGTAAAGGAGGGCGGAGGGAAGGAGGCACAAGAAGGGCGGCCTGAGACTGGAGGCGCGAGGCGCAAGGCCGTGACGACGTCGGGATGTGGTTGCGTCGAGTGCCGGGCACAAGCATGCGAACAGGGAGGTGGTTGTCAAGCAGGTGGCCCGTAGGCCGGTTGGCGCAGGCGAGGAGGGTTGTGACGTGGGTGCCACTGGTGCCTGTCAAGTCCTGGGCGGCAGTGGAGGCTGGCCGGCAGCACGCCGACTGCTTGGCTTGCGTGGGCGTGCGTGCCTGGATCTGCAGTCCTGAAGGCTGCGGGCGCGTGCTGATCGCTACGCCGCAAGCAGAGCGCCGCTATCTCCTGGCTGCGAGGCTCGGGGAGAACAAAAGGCAAGTCAAGTGGGATGGCAGGGAGGCACGAAGGACAGCAAGCAGGTGAGTGAGTCAGGATGGCAAGCCGAATGCGTGTACGAGTACGCGTATCGCGGAGTCGCCAAGGCTGGTGAGAAGCAGGGGTTCTGGCCTGGCTTGGGGTTGTTTGGTGGTGGTGGTGGCGACGGCAGCGGTGGTGGTGGTGGTGGTAGTGGTGGTGTTGGCGATGATGATGCGGGAGGTATTGGTGGGGGTAGCCGCCTTTCAGTGCGCCGGGCTGAAGATTCGAGGTGGGTTGGTTGGAGGGCCTGCGCCGCAACGCAGCCCGTCGGGCTCTCGGCGATTGGAGCTTACCACACTGACCAAAGTCGCCGTGGGTGGGCTTCCAGGCCTCAGCCCAAAGGATCAAACTGGGATAGGTAAGGTAAGGCTGCACGGGTGGGAACTTTTGTCTGAGGGCAATGCTCGTACCTGTTTTTCTAGAAACATCCCGTGTGTCGAAGAGGTACGCAGCCCCGACCGCGAAGGCACCTATCGGAGACCGGGCGGCTCCCTCAGTGCGGCGTCGTCTCTGCCGGCAGACGAGTCTTCACGTGCCGCATCGCAAGTTTCTACTTCTGTTCTTCGAAGTACCCGTCCGTACCCAAAGAGATACGTCGCTCCCCCGTCTGCCACCGGTCCATACCTATTTCAGCTAATGTACCTATGACATATACTGACTCGGGGACGTATGACTCCCACCGGCGTGGCATGGATGACCAAATTCAGTTGCCGGCCTCGAACTCTCATCAGTGACCTCACTGACAGCTAGAGCTCATCTTTACTTGTAGCTTCTGCACGGCTTCAAAGATTGGATCCCCGCTCGTCAGTTGCCAGCACTCATCACGAAACCTCCGTGAACGAGTTGTCCTCGTCCATCAACAGTCGCCAGATGTCTATATCAGCCCGGCTCCTCGATTCGGCCTCATCCGTGGACACGCCACCGTCAGCACGCACGACCGGGGAGCATGGAAGACTGGGGTACGAGATGTAGCACTCAATGGCTGGAGTACGGGTAGGTATACTCGTACACCTAAGACACGGTGCCTATACCTACCCTTGGCGGCGTCAGTTGGGTCTATCCATCTTCGTCATCCGTGCGCCGACGTACTCGTAGGTACCTGTATACTCGTGCTCGCAGACAACCGCACCCAACCATGTGCGAGTATATCGATGCAACTATGTACCTCGCGAAGGTACTTGACAAGCTTCGACCAGCCGGGTCCTCGCCCGTAACGTGTACGAGCATGCCTGCAAGATGCCCGTGTCGTCAAGCCATACGGATAAGCCATGGGTGATGGCAGTAACCGTATCCCACATGCACATCAGGGGTTGCCAGGTACATACCTGGTGGCATGAGCTTCCCAGTATAACTTGAAGAGATTTCGACATACTAAGCACGGAACCGGGGTGGTGCTGGCTCTTTGCTTGCACAAGTTCATCGCGGCACCACCAGTCCGAACAGTCGGCGAGTTTTATGCCAAACACCGGAAGCCCGCCAGCCCGGTCCCTCCGACCGCCGCTCCTCCGCGCTTCGTCGGTCGGAAGTAGTTCCGCCCGCTGCAAGTCTCCGTCCTTTCCCTCCACGGCTCGTTTTTGCTTGCTCGCTTCCATTGCTTGCTTTTCTCGCTCTCCCGTCACTATCCCGATTCGACCGCCGGTGGTGCCTCTACTACTGATAGGCCCGCGTTCCCCGGGTCCGCGGACCCCTAAGCTACTCGTAAACTCTTCTTCTTCTTCTTCAGGGCAAGTGTCCAGGCAGCTGTATTCTCGTCGACGAGCCAGGCGCTTTCCCCTTTTTCCCCTGGCAGGCAGCCTCCAAACCGACACATGCGTGCATGGGATGTGACACAGGCATCTGTTGATGTAATGATGAATACCTGGGTACTAGGCAGACAGCGAATCGCAAACGCTCTCGCTGAGGGAATCCCTGTCTCTTCTCCTTCAGCCTGCTGCCGAGAGGCCTCTCTCGCTCGTCAGCCTTCCCGGCCCCGGCCGGGGACCTGTGCTTGCCGGATGAACGAACTGATGATGAACCCCCCCACCCCTCCCCGGTTGATATCTGCCTGTGCCGGGCTTCCATCTTTTTTGTCATCCCAACGCCGCGAAAGCTGCATCAGATCCACACTTGGACTTCAGAATCAGAATGTCGGAGGGAGGCCTGTGCGGTCTGGTCCTCCCACGCCCCCCTTCACGCGTGTTGATGATTAACTTTCGTAGGCAGAAAGTAGATAGAGAGAGGAAGAGAACGGCGGCAGTCCCACCCCGTCTCCTTCCGCGCGCGCCAGAATGGACCTCGGACCAGCTATCCATCCGAGAGCAGGGGTCTTGGTTGATCATCCGCTTACGGAAGCCCTGTTGTTTGCCTCACCTTTTCCATTCCAAGAACGAAGTACGAGGTACAGAGCCGAAGTCCGCCCGCCTCCACAGGTGGGTGCTCCCCCTATCAACGTATTACGGAGTATGGTCTCGCACACGTGCACGAGACCACCCGCAGGCTGGCTTCTTCTCACTGCATCAGATCGGCATCGTGGCGGCAGCACGCCAGCAGAGCAACCTCAAGACCTGGCGATTGTTCCGCGTGGGTGACGGCGCGCGGTTCTTTGTCGATCCTCTAGACGACCTACATCTCCAGCTCTGCCGAGTTCCCATTTGCCGGTAAGGAGTCACATTCATAGATCTATACCTATCCATGCTTGCTTGCCGAGCAACAATTGCGCGCATCGAGCGACAGCAAGCTACAGAGACACGGGCCGACATGGCCAAACTCGCTCAACGCCCAACGCCCGCATGGTCCGCTCCCAGTAACAAATCATGGCCCACGACGCAAAACAAATAGAAACCGATAGATCCTCGTCCACTTGGTATCATTGCCAGACTCCTGTCCCGTCCCTCTCAAACACCAAGCCCCTTGACACAAGTCCACAGCACCACCGGCACAATCACGTTGTCGTTGCCGCCCGTGAGCACCGCCTCGGTAAAACTGGCGACGCCGGCACAGAAGCCCGACTTCTGCATCGTGGTCAATAGGCTGTCGGCCTGCAGGCCCGCCGCGACTGTCGCACTGGGCCAGCCCCCAATCACCAGCCACGCATGCACGGCCATAAGCCCGACAAAGACGGCCGCCGCGAAAGCCACGCTGCCCTCGAGACTCTTGCCGCCACCCCACAGCCATTTTCGATGTCCGTAACGTCGACCGATGAGCGACGCCGCCGCGTCGCCCAAGCCGACACACACGACGCCGGCCACCATGCTGACCTCGCGAGCGGGAACTTCCCATCCCGCAAAGTGGCCCGATCCGGTCCTTGGGAGCGACCCGAGCGATAGCCACAGCGGGATAGCACACCCTATCAAGAGGAAAATGTGCGACACCACCACCGGGCCGCGGAGATCGCGGCCGTCGACGTAGGGCGCCAGGAACGAGGCCAGCGGTTTCGAGAGGGGCGGCAGCTGACTGGCCCGCAACAGGTCGAGCAAAAGAAACAGGGCGAGTATGATGACTAGGGCCAGAGCCACAAACGCAGGGTCCACAAAGGTGAGTGGCAAGAACATAGCAACCATCATGAAATGGAAGACCTTCCGCCTCGTGTCAACCTCGTAGATCGGCGACAGCCGGAAGACGACAATGAGGCCCACGGTGATGACAATGACACAGTAGGCACTCATCAGAAGGCGCGTGTTGGCCTCCCCAAAGTGGTGTCGTCGAAGCGAGTCTATCCACCCCAAGTCTTGCGACCCGTGGCCCGTCGGTCGGCTGGGCAGACACACCCACCACTCAAGGTTCTGGCTCACCACCTGCCACCGGAACCAAGGCAGTCCGCCGAGGAGATACCCCAAAGACCACCCGATTGCTCCCTTCCCGTGCAGCGCATAGTCCGTAACACTGCGCAAGACACCGATGATGGGTACCGGCGCGAAAAGTGTCGCGATGATACACGTGTAAACGTAGGCGGCGTACATCCACTTCCGGACTGCTGCCTGCTCCTGAGTCAGGGAGAACCATGCCCGAGCAGAAGACGAGGCCGCGCGCTTCCGGCGACCTGATGGCGTATGCGTGGAAGATTTCCGGGCCAAATCTCCCGCAGAGACTGTGTGTCGGCGTGTCGGAGGGGTGCCTATATTAGCATCGGACGAATTCGACGCCACTGGCTGTGGATGGCCGGCAGTTGGAAATGGTGCGGTACCAGAGGTCGGAGGAGTGCTCCGGTCCATGCTGATGGTGTTGACGCGCAAATGGCCCCGCGGAGCCTTGGCTTTCTTCTGGTGTCTGGACGGATCATCGCTATCGACGTGGTCATCGGCAGCCTCGCAGGAGCTACACGATGAGCCGTCCCCAGGCACGTGGAACAAATCGTGTTTGACCCTCTTCCACGAGAGGATACCTGCGAGTAGATTGTGCTTGTGAGTTGTGGGTGTCAAGACTCGCTTGAATCGCCACTTGGGGACTCTAGCTAGTGCAATACCCCAGGCGACGACATGGCTGCAAGACACCAGGAGGTCGAGCCCCCCCACCCAAAGCCCCTTTTGCAGGATGACGGCCTGCGGTGACGACGAAAGCAGAACCAGATTGATGAGAGCAACGGAGAAGAGCTGCAACTCCGCAGACAGGAGGCTCGTCGTAGTAAGGCTCTGCAGGAGAATGCAGAGATTATGGTGGAGCGGGTACAAGAGCGCGGAGGTCTCGTGTGTGATCCACGTCCGGGGCGTACTATTCGCATGCGACCCAGCCACCAGACCGTCGAAGGTGGCGTTGGATGTCGAGAAGAATAGGGGCAAACATGACAGCGCCCAGTGCAAAGTATTGCAACCCTGGTGGGTTGTAGGTGTGGGCACCAGCGCTAAAGGCAGCGAGCAGATGGCAAGCACTGCGTTAGGTAAGATGACGGCCTCGTTATCTACCGATATGATGGCCGCGACAAGGAGCGTGACTGCTGGTGGGTACAGGAGCGGTGCAGGGTCAAAAGACGCAGGCACGGTGAGAGGTAGACTGGTTGATGGTCGGCGGTGGGTGTGTGCCCAGAGGATCAGCCGCAAAGGATAGATCAGGGAGAGGATCGCCCAGGTCGCCAGGGTGACGAGAAGCTCTGCACTTGACTTTAGTACAATAACTTATGGACATCTTCAGCTGACGGGAGCCTGGTACTACTGACCTCGTTTCCACTTGCGCAAAATCGGCGCAATGAGATGGTTGCCTTGAACAGCGAAACCCAAAAGGCCAAGGATTAGGAGCTCGCCGAGGCGACGTGCGACTTCCTTGCGCCTACGCGACAGCTCAGCTGGTTTGAGTGATCGCTGGACCAGAGGCGATTCTCTTTTGGCGACGCTGGGAAACCGGTAGCCCTCGGTGCCTGGGGCGGCTGGGGATACCATGGGCGTCGAGGTGCCTGATATCACCTCATTGCGGCCTCGAAGGCCCTTGTGAAGCCTCCTGGGAGCTGGCAAGCCCTTGAGAAAATGCTCGTCGTCGGCTTCGGTGCCGCTTTCGCTGGTAGGGGTCGCGCCTCTGGTGAAGGAGGGGTACGGGGACGGTGACTGCTCGCCAGGGCCGTCGACAGCTTCGCCGGACCCAGCGACGCTGTCCTTCTCAGGCCCGGCGACGGAGCCATCGACGAATGGGGGGAAGGCGGTGGTGTCTTCCGCTCGAGAGGAGGCAGGGCGCGCATCGGGGGAGCGGAAGATTTCGAATTCATGGCGGTGGTAGGGATGAGGCGAGCGGGTGAGCAGCCTAAGGGCGTTGGCGCTGGAGCTGGAGCTGGAGCTGGAGCTGGAGCGGAGCTGGGGATCGCTGCTGAGGGCGTCTGGACCTGCAGCGGCAGCGGAGGAAGGTTCGAGGCGCTCAGGCATATCGAGCCTGCTTTGGTCGACGGGCGCTGGGCGAGTCGAGGAGAGCAGCTCGGGGCGCATGCGACGGGCAGCGAGAGCAGACCATCCGTCGTGAGAGCGAGGGCGAGGGCGTGCGCGAAGCGGTCAGGTTGGCTGGGGCGAGAGGGACGCGTTCATGATCCCATGGCTGCAAGCCGACCAGGCGCTTGGAACAAGGTTGCTGTGAGCGGTGGCAGTTGCGGCGGGCGGTGGATCGGGGTCCAGGTTTGGGTCGCGCGTCGTCGTGCGAGGGAGGGGGCGTGAGGTGCGACGGTGGATGGGCGTTGCGTGTGGTGGTGATGTGTCTGCTGTGAGCGGGTTGGGGAGAGCTGGGGAGAGTCCGTGTACTCGTACAGTACACCTAACATCCATACGCACAAGGGCCCGAGCTGTATCCGTAGGTACGCGTACTCGTGGCCTGGGCTCCGGGATGACGCATGCAGGCGCAGCGGAACACCTTGCATGTACCGACGGGCCACTCCCCGTACACCCGTACAAGCATAAAGAGTCGTGGCCAATGCAGCTTCGACGTGCCGGAGATGCAAACCAAGCAGCTCCGCGGTGTTGAAGCATTGGCGTTGAAGCTGGCGGTCACATGGTGC
Organism: Hansfordia pulvinata; assembly: GCA_006538405.1. NCBI lineage: Eukaryota > Fungi > Ascomycota > Sordariomycetes > Xylariales > Hansfordia > Hansfordia pulvinata. The sequence goes on along the minus strand of BJKQ01000007.1, from coordinate 2,292,504 downwards.
CATCAATGCATAGCTACCTACCAAGTAGCGAGGCTGTCCGGCGTGCAGCCCGAGGAATTCAAGGGACCGGCTTCCAATTGGGGCTGCGTGCTTGGCCTCCTGGCCTACAATGAGCATATCCACCTGGGACATGTTGGGAGGCTGAATCGTGCCACACAAAGGGTACCTAGAAGGGTACCTACGAGTGGAAGACGTGTCCAAGTGGAGCGTCTAACGAGCACGCCCCCAAACCTCAGGTAAGTACCGGGCACAACCTCGGGAGGGTCGCACGAGTACACTGCGCACCCTGACGTACAGAGCTCTTATATCCACGCACGCAATTCGGCTTCTACATTAGTTAGTGTGGTGCCCCGAAAAGCATGTGACTGCGTGTGCGGTCTTTGTGGTATCATCAAGAGGTTGCCATCCATGCTGCCCATGCTGTCGTGACGGTAGGTATGTAGATGGCTACTGAAGTCGGTTTCTACAGCCCATCGGAAGGGACCGGGTACCGAGGTCAACGTTGAGACCATTTCAAGAATCTCCCGCCCCGTACTCCATAGTTGAGGCTCATCAATCTACTCACTACGTCCATGTTATCGAAACCGTTCTCCAAATAGACACATACAATCAAGCGGCGGTATGTGTGCTGGGCATCAATCGCCGCACCTGACTTGCCCATTGACCTGGTCGAGGCTTACAACGATGTAGACAGATACCTACCAGGCAGCTAGATGTACGAGCAGCCGCTTTGCCCTGTCCTCTAGAGGGCAGCAGGTTGGAGACGGTGACGGGCTGGGAGCCCCGTTGGTCGCGGTCGCAGCCCCCGGCGAGTACCAGCTGGAGGTAAGGTAGTAGTCACTGCGGTGTCGCGCCCTGGCGCTCTGCTAGCCTAGCGCTGGCCGGGGCTGACTCTCTCACTGCTCCGACAGCCGCCGGACGCTGCCGATGCGGCTCGGCCGGCACTTGCTCCGTGCTCAGGGAGCACCGATGGAAATGGACGAAGCTGATGCGTTTGAGCCCAAATCTCCCCGGGACTGGGCTCGTGACACTGGCTGCTCGCGCGAGTTCGGAGTACCTATGTACAGGCTGCCCAAAGAAGACGATAGATTCGACGTGCAAACGACTGAAAGGCACGGCCCGGGTCCTTTTCGCCTTGGTCGAATTGGATCGGTTTAGGCATGTCTGGACTGGACTGGATTGGAATGCACTCTGTTTGCTCTTTCCCACCCGAGCGCAATTACGTACCTACCAATTACGTGTCGTGCACAAGGCAGTCACGGGCAGACAGACAGACAGACGCGACTGCCTGCTTGCTGCTGCGCCTGGTCCACCGTCCTGCGTCGGTGTGCGTACGAGTACGCTGGCGTCTTCTACCTTAGGTTTTAGGTGAATGTATCTACGGAGCCACAAGAACGCGCACAAATACTCGTGGAGTCGTGAATGACCACCGCTTTGGATGCAGCATCGTGCTAAATCGACCACCCGCCTTCACCTTCAAGCCTTATTCAATATACCCACGGACATTCACGCAGCATCTCTTGGGTGTGCAGATACGATTGCATCCGCATCGTCGGCAGAGTCCGGAAATCCAACATTCGGTGGAAGAACGGGCCCGAAACCCTCTACGACTACGCGCACAGCATCGAACCCCCTCCTCAGTCCCTCGCGAGGGTGTGGATCTGCAGCCAGCCTGCGTCAGACACATCGCTGGCGCCGCTCCAGCACCGCCTCCCAAGACGCGCCAGTCCCCGCTTCGCCGCGTGCCACTTCCATCTCAGCAGGGTTATATTTAGCCTGCCCAGGTTCGGTAGCTGTCTAACACGACGCTTGCGCCTCAACGCCGGCCGCCTGGGCTGGGTCGTCAGCCCGATGGGACCACGACCTCGAACAGCCGCCATGACTCGGACGACTCTTCTGAGCAGCTTCCAAGCCGCCAGGTGCTGATGGCCAAAAGATCCGGGCGTGCCCGGACTGCCTCGTACATCTTTGCACAGCCCGATGACGGCGCGCCCACAAGCCCAGCCCGAAAGCCTGCGTACGCCCGGCGACACCTTCGGGGAAGATGCTCACTCGCAATGCGATTAGGCACGCCTTATCAGTCACCAACGACGACGACGACGACGACGACTGCGCTTGGGATGTGCAGATATGCCGTGCTCGCGACCGTGCAGTGCAGTGCAGCACGTCGCAGCATGCTCGTACATACGCGCGCGCTGGTCATCTCCTCGCAATGGAAGGGTCGCTCGTTGCCGACAACCCTGTCGCCACTGTGGGTAACGAACGCAGGCTCGCTCGTAGGCTGGGGCCAAAAGCTCCGACAAATCCGTTGCCGCCTCCTCGTATTCCCACCCTGCCGACGTCACGACGGGGGCCTCCCATCCGACTGCCATGAACTGCCGCTGCGGAGGCTGGTCGCCAGGCGTAAACCGCGACCAGAATCAATATCCCTCCCCCGCCCGGCAGCACCGACAATAACCTGCACATTTTCGGCGCAGGTTCCCCCCTTCCATCAACGTGTGGCAAGGTTAGGTTTCGCCTGAGCAGTCGTCACACCAATGTCGGGCCTGCCCAGGCCGCCCATCCGATGTTTTCTGCGAGCTCCGCCGGTCGGGCTGAGCGGGCCCGTCTCACCGGGGATGCCTCGTCCCCAGTGGTGGCCCGCCGAGAGAGAGGCTGGGCCGCATCCACTTACACGAACACACAATCGCTAGCCTGCTCGTAGCCCGGCCGCCCGTGCGTGCCGTGCTGCTCACGCTGCTGCAGACACTCGTACCGGACGCGGGAAGTCATCAGCAGCTAGCTTGCTTGCAGCTTAGCCTGGCCTGCCCCGGTGGCGTGGCGTGGCGGCGACCAGGGTTCCATCCCCAGTATCCATCAGCCTGTCGAGCCGCTCACGAGCAAGCATACGGAGGATGTACGAGTATGCGGCCCGCCTTCTCTCGTACGTAGATTGATTCATTTATTTATTCAAAGACTGGCCCGTCGCCGCTCTTGCCGCTCGGCTTCTTCTTGTCTCTTCCCCATCGCACGTGTCCCGCAGACTTGAGTCCATCCTTGGTCAACAATCCGTTACACAATAATATCTTGGGTGCCTGTCTCGCAGCTGCTTCAGCTTACACTTAACGCCAACGCAACCCTACCCAACCCTGCAGCTTTGCAGCCAGCCCCGTTCGGACGACGTGCGGAGCAGAACGCGACGGGAATAAGCAGCAAACGGACCTGATCAAGGACCTGTACCACCACCGAGGACAAACAGACGACTTGGTCAGCCATTCTCGTCAGCTCACCGTGATCTCTGGACCTCAAAGGGAACCACCAGCCCAGAGTTTCTTCCATCACATCACAGAGCAAACAGCCCATCCTACCGGATAACCCCCCTTTCCTCATATCACAATCATGCCTTCTCCCCAGAAGCTCATCATGGCCGCCATGGTCTGCCTTTGCGCAACCACAGGGGTCGCAGAGGCCGCCTACCCCAGAGGAGCGGCTCTACTGCGCCGGCAGAACGACACGGCCTCTTCGGGCGCTGTTGACACGGCCACCGACTCGGTTGCGGACACCGCCACCAGCTCGGCCACCGAGACGGGCACCGCGCAGGCTTCCGTCACTGCGGACAGCTCCAGCAGCTCCGAGCCCACCGCGACGGCCGGCTCGACCACCTCGGAGTCCGAGTCGGAGACGTCCACCCCGGAAGCGCCAGCTTCCTCCACTCCCACTCCCACGGTCACCTCGACCCCAAGCTCCACCCCCACCAGCACGCCCGAGTCGACCCCGGCCTCAACGACACTGACGACCAGCGAGCCATCCGCCACCTCCGAGTCGCCGTCGGCTCAGCCCACGCCGACTTCTACCTCGACGGCTGTGGAGCAAAGCACCACCACATCCAGCGGCTCCGCGACCCCAACCTCGACGAGCACAGACTCCAGTAAGTTCAAGACCCTCGGGCCTTCCTCTTTTCCCGGCGGTATGGATATGCAAGCTAACCACGGTCCGCAGCATCCTCCGAGAGCTCTTCCAGCTCCCCTGCCCCGACCGAGTCCTCCTCGTCTACCAGGACTTTCACTTCGACTATGCCAGACGGGGTGGAGACAACCATGACGTCCGTGGTTGTTGTGCCCGCCAGCCCCACGCAGGGGCCGACCTCGACTTCAGAGGGCCCTGGCAGTCTGCAGACGGGCAACCCGGCGATGGCTGTCTCGGTGCCGATCATGGAGGTGATCGCGGCAGGCCTGGTGGGTGTGGCTCTGGCCGCGTAAGGACTGAACTTGTCTGCTCCGGGTGGACACGCACACGAGTGCCGGAACAACGACGTTAGGGCCTCTTCTCCTGACCTGGCGTCTCCGCTCCGGCGCCGAACCATGCTTGGTGCTCACGGGCGCCCTTGAATTTCGACCTTGTTCGGGCCATTCATTTCACGACGTTACGAATCAGGGCTTGGGAATAATAGAAGACCTTGGAGTCAGTGATAATTATTAGATATAATAATAGGACAGCAGTCTGAACTTGAAAATCTAGGCAAAGGTATTTCGCAACTAAAGCTCTTGGTCGTCTCAGATATGCTCGTACCCAGAGTGAACTCGCGTCTACCAAATTTTTGGGGATCGTGTTCGACTCATCAAGGACGCGTATCGTAGACAGCAGTAGCAGTACGAGTATAGGTATGTTAAGGATCGAGCCACCGTAGGCGAAGCCAACCTCTGATACTCGTGATGCCCATGGTGTCTGGTGTCCGGGGAGATAATTCGCACTGGGGGGTCGTCAGAACACGGCAAATAGGGTGCACAAACCAGCAAGTAGGTAGCTACAGCTTGCCCTAGCTTGCTGTCCCAAGCACGAAGAGGGCGGTTTTCTGCTCAGCAGAGCCTCGAAATTCGGCACAAGCCCTAATTTGATGTCAAGTGCCTGCCTGGGATGCACCCAGTACATGCATGTCCTCAGTAAGGTACATCCATGACTGCATGTACCTTGCAATCTTTAAAGGTATTCTGTCTTGCAAATGTGGTGTGCCCTGTATGTAAAGGTTACATGACTGCCAATCCAGCCCCTCAAACTCATCAGCAGCTTGAAACACCTGCAGCAAGCTGGAGCTTGTGAAAACACCAAAGAGGGTCTATGACGTCTTTCAAGAGCAGCCCAGAGTGGCTCATGGAAGTCGCGAGTGCACTGTTGATGGCTGGCCAGCTGCTCATGTCCTGGGGGCTTCTTTCTGTGTGGTTCCCTCAAATGAAGCCAGTCCAGTGAATGGGGACAGGTCTTTTTCTGGAACACAGCAGCCCCGTCCCTCCTGGTGGACTTAGCAAGCCACACTCTCCAGCTGGCAGTGAATGCCAGTGTTGACACAGACTAAATAGGGTGCTTAAGGCCCTCTGTTCTGGGAGTCCCCACCCTAGGGAGGACATGTTTATTTCCCTTCCCCTCTCCCTCCTCTTTTCTCCCGACCCTTCTTCTTACTTACCTGAACCACACAGCTTTTCCTCGCACACCCTGCACCTGTGCCCTTGATAACCTCATGGGTATCCTCTCCTTTACCTTGTCACTTTCATCACCTCCCCCACGTTGCCCCCCTTTGTTTACCTGTCTCCCTTGTGATCTGATCATCACCACTAAGGTCCAAGGTGTTGCAGCATCTTCATGGTTGTTCATCGCCATCAACTGCCACCAGATTCTTGATCCTTACCTTCTTTGATGATAATCACTTTATCAGCCACCCTTACCTGCTGGAGTGTGGGCACCTGAAGTGAGCATCCTGGTGTTCCTTAGCCAGGGTTTTACTGGCTTGTTCATGACATAACAGACCACCCTTTCACACAGGTCAGTTCTGGCGATGATTCTTACCCTAAATCGCCACCTTTCTTACTGGTGTTTATGCTGAACATAGATCAGACAGTGCATAGAGCCCCTGGTGTTTTCTGATTATCACCATGTCTGTGTCACACAGAGATCATTCATCTCAGTCGTCTGAGGAAGGCCTGTTCTCAGTTGCAGACGAGACCACTCCCATCACAGCATCTTCGTTCACGTCGTCACCACCCAGCCCTTCTCAGGCCCCTGCCAGAATAGCTCCGATCATCAACCAGACTATATTCCAAGGTTTTGAGTGGTATTGCCCTGTGGACTTTCGGCACTAGAAACGCCTCGAGTCTATCATCCCGGCTCTCAGCCAGCTTGGTATCACTATTATCTGGATACCGCCCGCTTGCAAGGCCAACCACTCAGGAAGCACGGGGTACGATATCTACGACATCTTCGACCTGGGTGAGTTCTACCAGAAAGGCGCCATTGGGACCAAGTACGGCACCAAGGAAGAGCTCATCCAGCTGGGCGAAAAATGTGCCGCCTGGGGCATCAAGATGATCTTCGACGTCGTGATCAGCCACAAGGCAGACTCGGACTACACGGAAAAGACGGTCGGAATCCGCGTTGAGAAGGACGGTAAGCAGCTTCAACCAACTCCCTTGAGCCGAGACACTTTCGCTGACGATATGACCGAAGACCGAACCAAGGAGATCACTGGAGAGCCCGAGGAGATCGAGGTCCACACCGGCTTCACCATGCCCGGTCGCAACGGCAAGTACAGCACCTTCCAGTGGAACAAGGATCACTTCAACGGCTGCGACTGTGACGAAATCACCAAAGACGATGCCATTTGGAAGTTCCAGGGCAAGCAGTGGGCTCCGGATGCCGACAAGGAGCGAGGCAACTTTGACTTCCTGTAGGCCTCCCTGCTCGCCTCATCCATGTGCTCTGCTGACTTGTTCGTGCCCAAGGATGTACTCCAACATTGACCAGTCGCACCCCGACGTGCGCAACGATCTCTTCACCTGGATCACTTGGCTTGGAACCCAAGTCAAACTCGGAGGCTTCCGCATCGATGCCGGCAAGCACATCTCAAAGCGTTTCATGCGGGACTTTGTCCAACAGGCACGCAACACGGTTGGTAAGAACTGGTTCGTTGTGTGCGAGTACTGGGATGGGGATGGCGTCCTGTTGGCCCAGGTCGTCGATGAGCTGGATGAGGAGCAGCACCTCTTCGACGTCTCCCTCTGGTTCAACCTGGTCAACATGTGCAAGACCCCGAGGATGAAATGCCGGACCTGCGCGACTTGTTTAAGAGAACCCTGACCGAGATGAAGCCGCACCGTTCCGTTGTAAGTTGCCGTGGACTCTGCACGCCCAGTCAACCCGTCTCTAATCAGTCGTCTTGTGTACAGACCTTTGTCAACAACCATGATACTGTGAGTACTTCCAAGGCGCCTTGCGCGGCCAAGAATGGAAAGCGAATGCTGACAGTTGCCACAGCAAGAGGGACAGATCCAATTTGTAAGTGGCCACGCAGGGCTCTTGTGCAAAAGTCAGGTACTCATCAAGCATTAGCGACCCCTCTCGATCTGGCTTGAGCTCCAGGCCTATGCGCGGATTCTGCTGCAGGCCAACGTGGGCACGCCCAGCGTCTTCTACGGCGACCTTTTCGGCCTGTACGGCCCCAAGGGCGACCAGCCAGAGGGCATATACCAGCCGCCTCGTTACCAGTCGACTCTGTGCAAGATGATGCTTGTCCGTCGATTCTATGCCTACGGAGAGCAGAGCGAGTACTTCGAGCAGCCCCACTGCATCGGATTCACCCGCCACGGCACCCCGATGCACTCGAATGGCGCCGGTGTCGCCGTGCTCTTGACTTCGTCTTTCTTGGATGCCACGAAGTGGATGTGCGTCGGACTGCAGCATGCCGGCAAGACCTACACCGATGTCCTGGGAGGAGCCCCTGACGGCCCAGTCGTCATTAACGAACATGGCTGGGGAAACTTCTCCGTCTCCCCTCGCGGAGTGTCCATTTTCATCGCCACCGATGCCGAGAACAGAGCCACGGTTGAGACTTTCTCGATGGGCGCTCTCCAGCAGTCCTGAATTTGACAGCCGGTGACTCGAGTGTACCTGTCTGCCCAAGACACTCAGTGGACACTCATAAATACATGGCAGATGCGTACATGTCGCTTATGGTCACTATGCTGACCCGAAGTGGAATGAATTGGCGAAACAAGGAAGGCGGATGCCATTCTCGACGCGAATGGTGTGACGCCCAGAGGATTCGCCACTGACAGAAAGACGAGCGGCGGCAACGAGCATTCTCAAAAGTTGATGGATTTGGCGCAAGCAATGGAAGTGGGAGCTGCGGAGAGAGGCGAGGAAAGGCTCCCGGCTTCTCGAGGGGTGGTGAGAAGAACGAGGACCGTGGAGAGACGGCAAAGATCACATCCCCGACGTGGCCAAGCATGCTGACCGCCCGAGCACCACGCGGCAGAGCAAGTCCAAGCGACCACCCACGAAACAGAAACGGTGCAGACACAGGTAGCTTTTTATAAAAACAGGTGTTAGAGAACCTCAAGAGAACAGTTAATTATGAACGAGAAGGCGAGCAGCCGCGGATCGTGACGATTGGTGATGCGCACCCGGATGGATGGCAGCCAGGCACCGGTAGCCCAGCACATCTCGCATATGAAAGGGTGGACACGGCCCTTTCAGCAACACTCGTCTGAGAAGAGTCGAGCGGCAGCTGGCGACGTCAAGCGCAGGCATCTCGGCCAATATTGCTCTCAATGAAGGCCGAAGAGAACAACTAGCCGCACGCAGCAGCCAGTAAAGCACAAGACGACTCCACCTCAGAGCGCCATCGTCGAGGGTGGCCACGGGAATATCCTGAAGAAACGTGCTTCATACATCATATCTTATCATACCATGGCAAAAAGGCAAAGACCCCGTCAACCGCAAAGTCGCAGAACGCAGGACAAGGAAAAAAAAAAAGAAGAAAAGAGAATCCCCGGGGCATCGACCAACCCCCTTCTGACACACGCATACCTAGGTTAGGGTGGGCAGACCCAACCGCATCGTCTCCCACCCTCCCGCACAGTCCCCGTTCATTTCTCTTTATCCCGGCCCGATCTTGGGCATGTCGTGGTGCTCGCTCAGCTTGGAGAGGTATGTGTTGAGGCCCTCGACGCGCTCCTTGTGGGTCTTGAGCAGCTCGGGGCGCGCGGCCGAGTCCTCGAGCATCCGCTTCATCTGGTGCGGTTAAGAGAGGGTCGAGTCAGCTTCAAGATTCACATGTAGATTTGGGGGGAAGCCGGTTTTACTCACCTTGCGCTTCATAAACTCGTCATGCCGCCTCTCGGCCTCCGTCTTGAGCGCGTCGTCGCCTGCGAGCGGTGACCCTCCCTCCTCCTCCTCCTCCTCCTCGCCCCTCTCTTCCGATCCAGCCTTGAGGTCGCTGCTGCTGGTCTTCTTCTTCTCCTTCTTGTCGCTCTTCCGCTTCAGCCTGTTCTCGTCTGCGCCTTCGGTTGCTGTTTCCACTGCTGCCGCCTTCTTCTTGCTGCTCTTCTTGGACTTCTGGACCTTGGCGCCCTTGAGCTTGAGGGCGCCGCCGCCCCCGCCGCCGCCGACGGAGGCGTAGGGGTCGGATGGCATGTGGAGCGTTGTTTGTTGTTTGTGGGTTTTATTTCTTTGTTGTTGTTGTTGTTATTGGCGGTGGTGCTGTAGTGAACTGGTGGAGGTGGGAACGTAGGTGAGGTCTGGTTCCGGTAGGGTCCGCGCGGTGGGTGGCTGAGAGGGGGGGGGGGGGGGGGGGGGGGTCGCGGCGTCTGCGTCGGCGTCGGGATCGGAATTTGGGCTTTTCGACAAGGGAAGGGGGGCTCACTTCCGGAGAGTGGCGGTACGAGAGGGTGGCAGTGGGCGTGGGCGTGGGCGTGGGTGGTGTTGGTGGTGGGTGAGGCAAGATTGGATGGCTCCAGCCTGGAATCGAGGCGCCGTATTGGATGGATGGCGCATGTTCCGTTTCCAGGCTGCTTCTACCGCCTCATGACCCGCTCACCCGCTTAGGTACCGTTAGGTACCCACCCTCGCGCGCGCGACTGTACGGTTACTCGTACTCGTGGGCACTGGCAGCGTTCGGTTGGGGAGGGAAATCTATTCGCGAACGCGCTGATGCATATGTTCCCCAGGGCCAAAGTGCTCGTCAGGCTATCCGCGGATCTGGTCAGCGTCTTCGCCAGCTGGGAACCGCGTCGCTCCCTTGTCCTTTTACCTACTGGTACGAGCATCTTGTCTGATTTCCATGCAAAACTCACTGTTTCAAAAAGGAAAAAGAAACAAACTGGACCGGCTGTCATATTGGGTAAGATTGATGCTTGAAGAACTGGCTCGCCTACCAGAAATGGTAGGCTCTCTTACTTTTGACAGTAGGTACTCGTACTTCTATTCATTGAAGGTAGCTCCCGTCCTGACTTAGGAATTTTGCAACAGTCGATTGTGCGATTGTGAGACTTGGGGAAAATGCTGATTTCGGCCAGTCAAGGGGATAGATAATGTAAGCTACGAGTAAGTCAGTGGCACAGGGGCGACAGGCGGCCGATAAGCCGATTACGCCGCCGAGTTGGGTTGTTGCCGCGCTGTCGGCTCGGTGCTCGCCGACTCTTCCGCGCTTCGAACGCCACGAGCCTCTTCCAGCCTCCAGAGTCCAATGGGCCTTCTCGCACGATGTACACTGATTGCCCGTTCAGGTAGACGAGCCTCGCAGTGGCAACATGGCAATTAGGAATCCGCCATACAAGCGCGCCTCGCTTCTGGGCCTGGTAAGCGACAGCCTGGGCTCAGTTCATGCGCGGTGTTGCGCAGTATATCATATCAGCAACCGGCCGCCTCCCGGAACACGGGAATGAAAACCCCAGCAAGCAATCAGCACACCAAGCCTGCGGTAGGACTGCAGTCAAGAAGCCCCGACAGCCATGCTCGCTTCAAACCTGTCCACCCTCCTGACCTGGGCCGTCGCCCTGGTCCTGGTCGCCCCAGGCCAACCTCTGCCCACAGACGCAAGGTGGGCTCTCTTCTCGCGCCAGCTCATCCTTTCTGCCACCCCCCTCCCCGCACCGGCTAATCCCCAGCTTCTCTACAGGCCAGTGTTGAGCCCGAGGGTTAAGGGGATCCTCAAACCCATCGGCTCCGACGTGGCTCAGGAACAGAAGCCGGCCCTGAGCGAAGCCCGCCACGAGGCCGTGGCCAAAGACGTCCCGAATTACATCGCGGTGGGCGCCCGGGGCAAGGCCAAGGGCGACAGCAAGGTGAACAAGGCCCTGGGCCTCGTCACCATCACGCCCGGGGGCAAAGGGGCGGCGCACGACGGCGAGGACTCGGCCGCCGAGCAGGCCGAGAAGCTGCTGGACACGTTCCAGAGCGCGCTCGAGATCGAGGCGGTCTACCTGAGCCTGCCCCACCCGCGCCACTCGGGGCCGGGCCAGGGCCAGGCGATCGTGGACACGGTCCAGCCGGTCTTCCAGGCGGCCAGCGAGCGGACCGGTGACATCTACGTGGAGTTCGCGGCCCCGGCCGGCGCGGAGACGGGCCCCGGCGTGCAGATGGTGGTGAGGGACGGCAGTGCCTACCTCGCCGACGAGAAGGGAGTGCCGAGCCCGCACAAGTCGTTCGGGACGAGGTATCCGTGGTGGTACTTCTGGGTCATGCTGACCAAGGAGACCTCCTATTGGGCCTCGGGGAAGCCCGATGCCAGCCGGCCCAGGCCCGAGAAGAAGGTCAACTACTTTGATCATGTCAGCTACAGCGACGGCACCACGAAGCCCGTTAAGAACAAAGGCGGCGACTAGGGCGACTGTCGACGAGGCGGAAGCGAGAAAAAAAGAAAATAACATCTGAAAGGCTCTCACTACCTACACGTGTCGGGCGGAATATAGCCAGAAGCTATACGTGTAGGTAGGTGGGGATGTGAATGATCAGAACGACGACCATGCCAGGATTCTCACGATGAGGCCGCTCGCCCTGCTCATTTCCATATAGACGGATAGACAAAAGATACCTAGACAGAAGATAGACATATGAGTAGACTTCCAATTGCCCGTAATTTGCCCAGCAAGAGTCCGTTATGAATGAATACAGACGCGGCCGCGGGCGGGGCTGTTCTCAATGCATTGCGACTGGCCTGGTGGCATACGCACTTTCTCGCAAATTTATGATGTGAGTTCCGTACTAGGTTTTGGTGACTTTTTTAAACAGTTAATTGACTGTTTATTCCGTTAAGCGTTTAGAAAAGAGAAGCGTTTAAAGACTGTTTAAAATTTTGAATCGTTCACGACCGCTAAATTCACATTACAGGGGGCACATCCCCTGTAGGCTACCGCCCGAGCCCTGATTGCCTACACCACCCACCCACCCATCAATTGCCTGCACCACCAATTGCCATTCCCCATCATCACCACCACCACCACCACTAGTGTTATCAAGCGGCGGCTCTTATAAGGAGCTTTCAATTGCGCATTTAATGAAATTATTTGCATGCCCATATTATAAAGGGTTAGCAAGATAGCCCTTCTTTAAGTTGTTTGGTCGCTCCTTCCTTATTATTATTTAAAAACGCTTAGAAAAGCAAACAGTTTTAAGCAGTTTAAACGCTTGTAATTTCAAACGCTTAACATTTCTAACAGTTCGGTGGAGGTGGAACTGTTCAAGGACCGTTCAAATAAACAAAGTGTTGAAATACTGTTTGGAAAACCTCCCCCAACTTAGTACGGTTGGGACATAAGGTCAACAAGTAGCGAGACCCGTTGCCACAGCCGCGCCTTCTGATGGGTAGAGACCTGCCCGTTACCTTTCTCTCTCGTTTGAGTCTCACTTATAAGAGGTAACCTAAGATGTCCCAACTCATGTGGCTTGTCTGTTGGGAGGTACGGGCGAGTATCGCAATCGTACAGATTTCACTCTAGGTCTACCCGGCGTGGTCGCCAGCTGTACGCCAGACGCCAGCTGGCGGGTCGCATGTTCCCGCCATCAGGGCTGCAAGGGCGGCTCCACAAAAAAAAAAAGGTCGCGACATCGAAAGCGCGAGCAGGCGGCCGGCATTCTTGGAATTTTCTTTCCCTCTTCTCTTTTCAGATCAAAAAAGTTTCACGGAGTAGCCACGACCGTCACCTCGAACCCTATTGCGGTTGCCTCACAGTGACGAGTTGCCATCCCCTTCGCGGGGAGTCACTCTGGAGAGAAAGCGTCCTTGTTAGGAAGTCTGCCGGACGTCTTCGGACAATGCCCGGGGGATGTCGATTAAAGAGGGCACATTTATTTGTGCGCAACTTCTCTCGCTTCGTTCGTTGCGAGTCTTGTTGCTGTAGGTAGGTACCTAGACAGTCAGTGCTGGGTAATTCTTCGACTACCACGTCTTGCGTCCGGGACGCTCCGCGTCACTGTGGAATGCCGTTGCGCATCGTTTGAGGACTCTGATAGCCCCTGTCGTGCCTGCCATGCATGGATCGTTGTCGTGAGAATGCGGCTTCCGTCATACCAGCAGAGCACCTGTGCTCCGTGTGTGTGGGCGTGCCGCGAGGCAGTTGCCACCACGCGCAAGGTACGAGTAGATGGACGTCGAGCAGGTGCGACGTGCGGAAGCGGAAGCCGAAGTTGTCGCCGTCACCAGATGCAGGTCCGATAGATTCGGAGCATCCCGTCTCGCCGGCTTCCTTACGCATGTATCTTTGGTTGCTTGCCTCCCAAGTAGGTACCTTACGTGTAGGTAAGGACCGTATGTACCTTGTATTAAGCGCGGTGCCGTCCGTCCGTCTGTGCAGCCCGTTGGACGAGCGTCATGTTCGTTCTTGACTTCACAACCATCACCATCACCATCACGGTCCTCCTTCGCCGCCTGATCCCCGATGCCTCTTCACGGCACGTCCATTCTCCCATCGGCCCCGCGTGAGCCCGGCTATTGCGTCTATCGACTTGCCATGCACGAGCTTCTGACTTGGCCTTTGCACTGTCGCGCCGGCTGCGATAGTGCGGCTCGGGCGCGAGGAATGGTAAAGGCCATGTCCCCATAGGCGTGGCCCAGGAATGCGCAAGCCGTTGGCTGCCCGCGATTTCGCACCGGCGCGTCGTGCCCTTGACCGACCGCACGGCACGGCCTGCTGGGTTGCTCTCATCATGCCTGCAGGTTCGCGCCTCGTCATCGCCACAGCGATGCAACCGCTGCCGCTCCGTCCGTCCGTCCGCAACCGGCATCGCCAGCCTCGCGATCCCCAGCGAGAATCAGGGCGCCCGCTGCATCTTCGTGCACAGCCTCAAGCCTAATCTCCTGCGTCTCGGATGTCGGGCCAACCAATGAGGCGCCGCCGTCGCCGCGCGCTTCCCTCCCTGGATTCACGTCGTTGCGTCTGCTCGGAGGCTGCGCAGTCGGGACGACCCCAAGGGTCTCGGCCGTCTCAGACTGCTGTCTTGCCCGGCAGAGATTGGGCGGGTGAGTGGGTGGGTGCCCGGCCCGCGCCCCTTCTTCACCAGCTGCCTTGCCTGGGCCACGCGACGCGGTAAGCCTCTCTCATCTCCTCTCCAATCCGCGCGGTGCCGCTACCCCTCGACGCGTCTGTAGATGGTTCCTCCCTCCCTGGCCACACGCGCGCCGACCGCACGCCCCGCGGCGCCCCCGAGGAATGGCCTGCAATCACGCCCCGTGCCATGGCCCCCGCGGCCACTACCGACGGCGACCCTCTTTGTCTGCAGTCTATGGGGACCACCGCTTCAATGTGGGCTGTTTTAGAGCGTCGCGCCACCAGATGGATGCGTCAGGCAGGTGGGATGGATAGCGCCGTGTCAGAGAAACACGGCGCGTCTTCACGTCTGGCCGTGTTGTGTCGTGTCTTGTCGTGTCGACAGCGCAGACGCGGTGCCATCATGTGGTGGTGTCGTCCTGTGCACCGGGGAGAGCGCCTGTCTGATTGCATCTCGGCCGCCATTATAAGAAGCCCGGCCACCGGCCGCTTCCGGTTTGAGAGATCCTCGATTCGGCAGACCATCACCGGCTTCACTTTCATTATATATTAACAGTATACATTTACCATTCGCTCATCGTCACTCTTTACCACCAGTCACCAGACAGACTTATCACCCTCGTTGCTCAGCCCTGCCTCCGTGTTCCCCTTTACTCGACGCTCAAGAGACATCATACTTATTCTCTGCTCGCTCTGACATCTATATCGCAAAAAGCAGCCATTTATTGCTACCCAAACATCAACAGGCTTATTTGCAGTATCCCTATCCCGTATTCGCATATCTTAGCAACCCCCTTGTCCTTATCTTTACCCCCTATTCCTACACTCAAGATGCATTTCGCCAACGGAACCATGACTTCGGTCTTCCTCTCGTGCTCGTCCACCTTCGCGCCGCCGGCTCCCATGCCCACTTACACCACGACCTACCAGACCGTGCTGCCCGCCGCCTGCGAGACCAGCTCCTGGCTGGCCACTTACACCATCACCGAGACGTGCACCGGCCAGCCCGCCGCTCGCGCCACTGTCGCGGCCGGCCCCCCGCCGGGCTTCGTCGTCACCACCGTCAAGTGCCCCGTGTGCGCCGAGCCCGAGATGACCGTCACCTGCCCCGGCGTCCAGCCTCCGGGTGTCCAGCCCACTGTCACCGTCGCCGCTGCCAACGGCATCACCGCCACCGAGACCGTCACGATCGCCGCCAAGCCGACCGCCGACAGCATGGCCGGCCCTGCTGCCGGCGCCGGCAGCGCCCCCGTCGCTCCCGCCGCCACCCAGAGCGTCACCGCCGACGCAAAGGGCGTCCAGGAGGTCCACCGCACCAGGGTCGAGACCGCCCACGTCACGGCCACCGCCTACCTGGAGCGCGTCAAGTCGTCCGAGGCCGCCTCGGCCGCTGCCGCCTCGTCTTCCATGTCCTCTTCCGTCGCCTACGCTGCCGGCTGCCCGGCGGCGCCCACTGCCCCAAGCCCGTCCCCGCCTCGTCCGCCTCCATGCCCGCCTTCAAGTACTTTGGCTGGAACTCGACCGCCCCCGCTCACGGCACCGGTGCCGTGGTCGCCGCTGCTGGCCCCACGGCTGGCCGCCCCCTGCCCACTGGCGGCGTTGTCGTCTCGCCGCTCTCCGGCGCCGGCTGCCCCGGCGGCGAGAACTGCCCCTCCAGCGGCAACCCTGTCCTGCCTGCCACTCAGCCCCTGAGCGGCTCGTACTCGACCGCGGGCGCCCCGAGCACCACCACCATCCGCGGCACCGCCGTCGCTCTGCTGTCGGCGCTGGCCTTTGTCGCCGGCAACTTTGTCCTTCTGTGAGGGAACAAAAGCCGCACTCTTCTTCTCTCTACTCGCGTTGTCTCTTATTTATGGAGCATTCTTATTCTTATTCTTATCTTCCAAGACCCATCATGATTATCCTCGTCTCTTGCGAGACTTCTTCGGATTGACGATAGACTCGTGCTTCCTATTTGGTCTTGGCCCTCCGCTTTTATCTTCATCTCGCAAACCTGAAGCATCTTTTACCTCTCCTGCCATTCTTACCTGCTCAATATCCATAACCCACATCTTTATCTTGCCAAGCATTTTTATTACCTCTCTCAGTATGACTTTTGAATCAGCATTTTTATCGACTCGGTTTCTTTATTGACTCAGTATCACTTACTTGGCATCATTATCCGCTCAACATCCTTACTCTCAACATCCTTACTCTCAACATCCTTATCCGCTTCATACATCTTTATCCACTCGGCATCCTCTTATCCATTCGACATTCTTACCAACTTCAGTATTTTTATGACGGAGCAAGACGACCAATATCTTTTACAGCGTGGCACGGCGAGGGCGCTTCTGGTGGCTGCCTTGCCTCTTTTTGAACTTCTTACGCGAAGCTCTCGGTCAGCATCTTTTACCCGCAGCCTTTTCTAGGGACCGTCGACGGAGGAGATGGCATATTCTTATCATCAAGCAGAAAAAGGGAGGGCGGGTGCAAAGAGGCGCAGCAACTGTTGGCTTCTCGCAGGGGAGGGAAGGGGAGGGGACGTGCATTTTTATCCTTTTGCCAGTATGATTATTCACGATGGAACGATGGACGGGACGACCACGGACCGACATGTTTTCCGAAAGGGGGAGCAAGGGGAGGGGTGCCATGATGGAAACAGTACGCGGTGGCGCGACAGGGCTATTCTTATTTCTTTCTTGGGTTTTCTGTGTGTGCGTGTCTGTATCCTTTACCTGCTTTTGCTTGTCTGTCTCTGCACAGGTCGAATGATTATTTCTTCCGTTCATCTCTTGCTCCAAAGTCTCGTGCCGTCGACTCATGCCTCGGTCTGCCTCTGGCCCGAACAGAGGCGACCAGCAGCCCCAGCGCGTCTCGGGATATAGCCTGTCGCTGCGGCAGCGAGAACGGGCGGTTTCGCTTGCAGGCTTCGAGACAGGGCGTCTTGAGCCGGGCTTCGCATTCATGACCTCCCCTTGCCATCCCCGGGGCCTGCTCGCGGAACCAGTACTGCCGTCGACCTCGCGGGACGCTGATCGCGACGAGAGAGTCTCGCGGGCCCACGATGGCCGCAGTGCAAGGTCAATCGCGGGCTGTTCTCGACTCGACTCTGACCATTACCACGTTGCCAGCTCACCATCCTGGACTGGCCGTTGAATATGCGGCTCTTGGAATTCCGTTGCCATGATGAAAAGCCCTTTCAGCATCGTGGTGACCTCGATTCAAATGTACATGCAGGTATTGGTTCTCATGTTTGTGACTCCATTCATTCGTTGCACATAAAGTTGGCTCCGCCACCCGTCCGATGCCCCGTTTCCGCCCCTATTCCCTTCACGTGTTTCCTGTCAAACCCACGCATTCTCGCCTCATGCGCCCGTGTTCAGTTCAGCCATTTCGGTGGGTATCGCGGCATGCTCCTCGAAGAATTCGACCATTCGGCAAGGCACTTTTCATTGTTGCACAGCGACCTAAGCGGCCCGAGGTCGCACCCCCTCGAGGGGTGAAACTCAGCATGCAAATCTGTCAACCTTGCCCACACGCAGTTGACGACAAGTTTCAAAACGATGCTTTCCAGAAAGCATGAGAATAGTAAAGAAGCACAGAGTTGAACGGCTTGGAGCCATTTCCTTGTTGGTTTGAACCGTTCCTCAATGTGTCTCGGTTCGAAATGCTTGATACCGCATTCCGAATTCCGAGTGCGCTGCGCAGAACTCTGGGGGTCGCACCCGGGCTCGAATGTCCGTATTCAGAGGTCATGATGTTGCTGATGACCGGCCAGGATCGTACCAAAAGTGCTATTCGTGGAGTCCCATTGCAGGTCTGACTGTAGGTGTGGCCGAAGTGGAGTTTTGGGTTTCGTATTCGGTTGCCGCCTGCTCATCTCCAGATGTCGCGGTTGCCTTTGCGGTGCCCTGCACTGCTGGTAGGGCGTGGCCACTCGTCGGCAGGGTCGGGGCCACTGAAGCTAGCGGTGCTGCCTCTGCGGTGACCAAGGCCCTTACCTCCGCCCATGTCCGCACCCGGAACAGCCAAGAATCCGCCTGCTCCATTGCCCTGAAGAATCACGCTGCTGCGAGCGCCACCAGCCTGCCAAGGAGCACCCGGGGGGTCGAGACCATAGCCGCTGCTGGGTCTCAAGTTGATAGCACTACTACTGCGCCCGTGACCCGGCCGCTTCGGCAACCCATACGCATCAAAAGGGTCCATGCGGGTACTACCCCAATCCAGGTCATCCTCGCCCTTGGTGAAGACCTCGAGGGTCTGATTCAGAGATAGCATGCCCGGGCCAGCGGGACCGCCGCCAGCCATACTGGCAAACGGATTGTTGGAGCTGAATCGAGGTGGAGGGGGGTTGCCGCTGTTGGGGTTCAGCAGATTGCCGCCGTTGAACATTCTGTCGCTAGCCGAACTGCTGGGACGAGCAGGGTTGCTCGCATAAGCTGCCGACGGCGGAGGCAGGCCAAGGAGCATGTCGGGAAAGCGCTGGTCTCGGACGTAGAGAGCGGAGAGGGTAGGCAGGCCTCCTGCGAAAAGAGACGATGACAGGTATTGGTAGTATCCAGTGGTGATGCTTGCATAGGTCGACGCCGAGGGCTTGGCGGTGATTTCGAAGCGCAAGGTCTGCAAAGACCAGTTGGTGAGTGGCGGGACAGGCTGGCTGCCGTGGGGGAAGCTGGCATCGACTTGTTCGGTAATGGCGACGGTCTTCAGCTTGGGGCCGGAGGCAAGCACCTCGTGGAGAGTCGAAGGGAGAACCCCGGTGTTGTTGAGGAAGAGCCCCTTGAGGCTCTTCTGGGCGTCGGGTCTCGAGAGGTACTCTCTGAGTCCGGCTGAGGTAACCCGCGGGGTGTCGGTCAGGATCAACTCCTCGAGAGCTGGGACTGAGGGCATCATGTCGCTGGAGCGGAAAAAGTCGTCGTCGATGATCATCGAGTCGGAAACCTTGAGTGCGCGCAGACACTCCAGAACGGACAGAACACCGCGAAGTATCGAGGGATCCATCTGAATATGACCAAGCTCGAGAACCTCGAGGTTTTGCCAGACCCTGCGGCCGTCAAGAGCCTGCAAGCTCAGTTCACTGCCGTGGTTGTATGTCATCTTGCGAAGGTCGGGACATCTGGCTTGGACCTCGAGTTTGAGAGTATGGTAGGCGGGGTCGTCGCAGTACAGACCCTCGGGCAGATCGACGTATTTGAGCTTCGGAAGGACAGCGATAGTCCTGGCGAGGTCCGAAGCGCGGGACTCTCTCAGCATGTAGGGGGTTTTGAAGTACTTGACTCGCACGCCGAGGCGCGTTGGATCGTCTCGGAGGGTTCGGCTCAGCAAGCTCAGACGCATGCCGGCAGGGTCCTCGGGGACACCATTGCGATCGAAACGGCTTCGGCGTCTTCGCGATTCGGAGAGATCGATCTCGCGCTCGCAGTAATGGACCGAATCGATGCGGATGCTGTGGTACCTGCGTCGGGTGAGGGGTAAGCAGGGGCGGTGGTGATGCGAGATGCGGAGGAGTTCTTACATGAGTTTGACGGCAGACTGCCTCCATTGCTTGCAAACCTTACCGGCGCTGGAGAGGTCGCGCAAATCGCAAAGCATGCAGGCATCCTCGATGGCGCTCTGCTCGCAGTTTTCGTACGACTCGTCGATGGCATGAGGGCAGACAAAGGAGAAGATGCGCTCAAGCACAGGAGAGGGCAGGTCAAGCCAAGGGACCATGCGGGTGTTCCGCTCGAGGGCAGGATTGTATGCGCCATGACGGCCGTTGTAGGCGCGGTACTTTGTGCGCTCAAGGTCCTCGTGAGTGTAGCTGGCATTGTAGCGATGGCCTTTGTGGGACTTGTCACTGCTCTTACTGTCGGTGAGAGACTTCTTGCTGCGACGGAAGAACTTGGAGAGCTTCATGGCGGCGGTTGTGCAAGAAGGTCAAGATGGGCGAGAGGGGGTCGCAGTCGGGATCTGGGATGGAGGTCCTGAGAAAAGGCTGAGAGGGGAGCGTGCTGGCGAGGAGAATGGTGAGTATTTGGGTGCTGTGAGATCCACGTCCGGCTGCGCTCGGACGGAGATGACTCCAATCCAACGCAGGCGTCTTCTTTGTCGCGGTGTTGAGGACAAAGGACGGTTGAGGTGGCGCCAACGTGGCTCGAGCTGCCTGGATAGGTGTTGCCGAGCTGGAGAGCAGGCGAACGATGGTGGTAGTAGTGGTGGCGGCGGCGGTGGTGACGAGGTGTGCAGGAAACGGCGGGGAACCTGAGCTTGGCGCACGGTGCTTGAGCAGCTCTCTTACACGGGTGGTGGGTGGCCCGTTCCAGTCCGCATTGATTACACCGGTGTCTCCGGTCGCCAACGAGGATTTGCGCGGTGACGTGTGCGTTTGTGTACGTTTGTAATATGACCAGAGGGGTTGGCACGCGCGCGCGCGCGCTTGTTGCAAACGGCACCCGGTCGTTTGTCGGCTGGTGAGGGAAGATTACTTTAGGAATTAAATCAGAGGTGCATGCAGGGGACCTTTTCTCCCCTTCTTATTTCTTTTTATTTTCCGCGATGAGTGCCGCGATGGTGACTGTAGTGTCAAATGTCGTTGCGGGCCGATCAGAGCACATCTGCAGCGACGACGAGAGACGAGAGGGTGAACTTTGGGCGGAGAAGAGGCGGGCGGCGGGTGAGGAGGGCGGTGATGGAGGCTCAAGCTGCGTGGTTGTGGTGTTGGCTCAGGGTTGCGGGCCGGCCGTCGAGCTTGGCGGCGGGGTTTGGAGGGCGAGACAGACAGACAGGCTGCGCAGAGGTCCCCAATTTAGGGGTGAAGCTGTGTGCTCCGCAGCCGGACGGGGCTGCAGTGGCAAGCTGGGAGAGAGGCGCCCACGTCGAGTGAAGCCCGAGGTAGAGGGAGATGGGCAGGGCGCAAGACGGAAACGTGGTTTCGAGGAGAAGGTGAGAGGGTTCAAGGGGGGCGGGCAAACGCGGCACGTCAATCAGAGCTGAGGGTGACTGCCTGATTAATTGATTGATTGTGACACTGGCTTAGGTTACTGGTGGCCGGGCTCTCTGGGGGGAGGGGAGGGGGGGGGTCACTCCCGAGTAGGTAGGTACCTACCTACATAAGGTACTGAGGTCCCCGCCTTGCTCGTAGCTCAGGTACACGCGAAAGGGGCTGCCCCTGGCTGGGGAGCGGGTACGGGTACCTACTTGCAGTGAGGATCTCGTACCTCCGCTACATCCAATTACGTGGATGACAGCTGGGGGCCGCGACAGCCAGGAACGGCCCTCAAGCTGGAGCCCGGCAGTCAGTCGAGATAGGTACCTTACCTACTTCCCCGCTACCACCCAGCATCCGTCTCTCAAGACGAGTGACGACAGGAGTGCGAGTACAGCAAGGTACCCGCGCCCTTCTCTCAGGCGCCGAGAGAACAGCACAGCGGCTCGACACAGGCGTGGAAGCCACAGGCGGGCGGGTGTCTGTGTTGCCGATCCCCCCCTATGCGCCGCCGAGATCCAGGGTGCTAGTGTCCATCAGTGCAGCCCGACCCTCTAGGGCACGCACATCTCATTGGATGTACATGGGTCCTCGTACCCGCGAATGCCAGTGGAAGTGGGGTTCGTCAGATCACTGCCGCTCGGCGGCACTCTGGCCAGCGACGAGGTCGTAGATGTACTCGTAGAGGGATAACTCGTACGTACGTAAAAGTACGTACAGTGGTGAGGTGCCTCGGAGCAACGGGGTATGTGTCCAGTACTCGCAGGCCGCGAGGACCTTGGGGTGCGGCAGCAATTCCAAACCCATTGGAGGGGGCCATCGCCAACGGATGGACGGATGTGTCTCCCGCGAGTAGCAACCCGATGGCTCGCCCGGAGCCGGCGACGGCGACGGCGACGGCCTGACCTCCAACCTGTCTCGTGTCATGAACGCCGTAGCGTAGCATGAGTGAGCTGCGCGCCTCGGCCATCGTCCTGTCCGAAGTCCGGCTCCCAGCACTCGGCTCTCCAAATGTACGGAGTATCGCAGAACGAGACCCCCTGCGCCGGCGCCCCCTCTCTCCCTCCCTCCCTGGAAGACGGAGTAGTTGGAGGAGGGAGATCAGTGGAGGCGACCAACGCCAGCCAGCCCGACAGGATGGCCAGGATATCCTAGCCGGCTGCTTGGGTTCCACGAGTAGTTAGCGATGTGGAGTTGCTAGCTCGCCCCAGAGCCCTGGCCAGCGCGATTCGCCGTTGACCGTTGAACTACTGGGCTGGGCAGGGCAGGGCACCAAGCGGCATCTCCTCCGGGGCGCCGCCTCGCCAAAGAAAGAGAACGAACGAGAGGCAGGACGAGATCGATGCCGCCGCCGACGACTCCGACCCATACCCATACGACAACGACAACGACAACGACAACGATGGGCAACAGCGTGGAGGGTCACTCGCAAGACCTCGTCAGGCCAGCTGGCGCCCGGCGGTTCGGCAATGGCAGCTTCATGGCTGTTGCAGAAAAGGTGGGCTAGGTAGGTAGGTAGGTACCTTAGGTAGCCTGTAGGCACACGTACTCATAGGCTGGATAGGGAGTGGACCTGAGCAAAGTACGTACATTAGGTATGTAGGTAGGTACTGGGTAACCTCCCATTCGTAGGAACGCGCACTTGGGCAGCGAAGGGAATCGTTCTATGGATCTTCCAATCCCCTCACCTCACCGGGTGCGGAGCGTACCCGGACGACCGAACGGCGTCCCGGCGCTGAAAATAGATGGCGGTCCTCGCAGCTACCTGAAACTGGCTGTTCGTGCGAGCGAGGCACGAACAAACGCGGCCACATTGCGCCGGCACTCACCTCTCTCGTCTCGAGAGAAAGAAGCCCGGGCGGCAGACGGGATTCCACAGGCCCCACTCCGCCTGCATTGGAGTCATCAAATGTCATCGTCTGTCCCATTCGTAGGCGGCGACGACGCGTTCTCGCCGTCTGCGAACGACTCGCACAAGCTGTAAGCTGCCAGCCAAGCCAAGCTCCCACCCAACAGGACCAGCGCGCCCCCCGGTTCTCTCCTCCACTCGCCAAGCCGCCTCCACGGCCTGTCAAAGCCCTACGGATAGCTGTCGTCGTCACAACCCATGTGCTTAGGTATGTTTTAGGTACAAACGTAAATGCGAGTAGGGGTATCCTCCGCGCCCAGCAGGCGTTCCCATGTTTGACAGCAAGCCCTGCGTCAGCCCTGGCTGCCCATCTTAGAGACAAGGGCAATGAGAATTTTGATCAGTAAGAGAGAGAAAGAGAAAAGCCGATTCTTATCACGCAGCCGCAAAACGTTCCCCCCTTCTCGTCTCAAGGGTGGTACGGTGATAGTCGTTCGCCCCCTTTTCCCCTTCGAGGCCCCTCTCGCTCCGGCGCAACCAAGACATTCCAGGGCACTGCATGGGTCTCGTCTTTCTGACAAGGCCGCCAGCTGAGGCATGACCAGACGCACAAGAGTGCCCGTCTGTCTTGTCCTGTCTGTCTGTCTGCCTGTCTGTCTCTCTGTGTCAGGCCAAGCGGGCCGCCAGGCACACCGGTTCCTGACGCGATTCCCTCCGCACCTACCAGCTCACACCATCGCCCTGTACTAATACGTCGTGACCGCTGGACCAACACCCCGCTGCCAATACAATATCAACACGGAGTCTGCAGTCCATCCCGCCAAACTTGCAGCCTCCAGAGAAGAAGCCGAGCCGCGAGGCCTCACGCCCTGCTCATGTCCACTATGGCATTAATGAAAGCGCAAGCGCGCCAGGCGCATGCTATCCGTCAGGTATCGTACATTACCAGCCGCGCGGAAACGGGGTGTCTCCGTATCCCCCCACAGATCCCCAGAGAACTCCCTGACGAATAGTGTCCCTGACTAGTTAAAACCCACCCGTATCACCGCCCAGGAAGCTCCGGGATTTAGAGACTAATGAGAGAAGAAAGGCGCAGACACATATACACACACATACGCAGAGAGAGAGAGAGAGAGAGAGAGAGAGAGAGGCCTCAGACATATTCCCTCCCCCTTCCCACGCAACCCCGGCCAGCGCAGACACGCGCACGACCAGTAGTACTCGTACCCAAGTACTAAGGTATGACGCAGCCCCGGAAGTTGACTGGGGTCGGCTCGTTTCACCAAGCGTCAAACACGATGTGCAGTGCATGCTGTGCCTGAATGGTGCCGGCTGCCCGAGGCCGCATGCAAACGATGAAACGGAGCGACCGGCCCTCTTTTCTCACCACTCCCAACCTACCTACTTTTGGAACCAGTCCCATACCAGGTAAGGTAAGGACCCAAGGTACGATTCGTAGGTAATACCTTGAGATCCATACTCGTACCTGTACGGACGGGGCTGATCTGGCTCCTCGTCTTGTCTCGTCGTCTCAACTGCGACAAGCCGCTCCCCCCCTTTCGTTGCAAGTGAAGAAGCCTCACATGAGGATGCTACCTTGTGTCATCCCAGCCACATGAACATTGAGGGCGCACGAGCACGCGAGAAAGCACAACATGAACCACCCGCCAGCATACAGCAGACTGCTCGAGCGAATCTATAATCGCCTTTTTATTCATCCCCCTCCACTACGGATGCTCCCCGACTATGATATTACTGCAATCTGAGAGAATACTATACTATTCATTCTCTGCTGCTGGCTGAAGCAAGGTGGTGCAAACGCAGCCACCCGAAAACCCCCTTCATGCAATTAGATCGGCCGTCAAAAACACGCATGGCCAATCTGAGAATTCAATGGCTGAAATCATGAGCCAGCCACTAGCCGGTGCTAGCCTATGCAATTCGAAGCAACCGCTCGCGCACTCGCCATCATCGTACACGCGCCATCCACAACCTCGTCTACCAAACACCGCTTTTCTCAATCATCAGACATGATCCCTTGCCCGTCCCATGCTTGTCCACCTGCGAACGTCACGGCCTCGGTCCGGTACAGCATGCTCACAGGACACCGAGGCCTGGTACCCGGCATCAAGAGCCGCGATGCTGATTACCAGAGGCCAGACATCCTGTTTGCGGCTTTGATTGGTCGTCTTCTTCGTCGTCGTATTCGATGGAATCACCTTGTCTTGCTGAGACACAAATGTTGAAACCTTCGGTCCAGTCGAGCTTGTCACCTCTAGTTTCCGTTCAGCTGGGCGGCTTGGGGAGGGGACGAAGCTCCTCCGAAGCTCGAAGTCCTCTTCGTGCGAAGAGTAAGAGGGAACGGATACTCGTCGGGGTCCTCCTCCTCACTGCAACATGAATTAGCGCCAAGCAACGCGATATCTGGCGTGGGGTCAACTTACGGAAGCTTCCAGGCGACGTAGTCCTCGGTGCTCAGACCTTCGCGTCCTTCTTGCAAGCTGGCAAAGTCACCAGGCGTCATCATGCCTGAACGGTCTCTGGGAGACCCTGGCACAGAGAAAGGCCGGGAAATCTTCTGCTCCACTCCAGGGAAGTAGTCCTCGTCCGCATCGCCCTTGAAGGAGTTGGGGTAAGCGCGGCGCAGTGCCAGCTGCCGCGCCTTGACATACTCCATGCCCATGCGCTTCCAGTCCAACAAGTCACTCAGGCGCTCGGTGCGGTTTCGCTGGTTGATACGCTGCCTGCGGCTCTTTTGGCAGAAGTCAAACATCTGCGACGTGAGCTGGTTGACGGAGTCATCCACCCCCTTGTTACGCCGGTCGACAATGTAGATACCATAGTCGGCCGAGTTCTCAATCAGCTCCTCCATGTAGCAGCCAAAGCCGGACAGGTTGGTCGTGATGCTGGGAACGCCCATCACGGTGCACTCGGCGGGCGTGTAACCCCAGGGCTCGTAGTAGGACGAGAAGATACCCATGTGGGTACCGCGGACGAAGTCGTCGTAGTCCATGGGCAGAACGGGGTTGGCTGAGTTGAGGAATTCGGGGTGGAAGACGATCTTGACACGATCGGTCGGGTGGTTGAACAGCTGAACACGACGGATCTGGTTGAGAACAGGGTCCTCGTGGTCATTGACCATGTTGTGGGTGACAATCGGAGGCAGCCCGTGACGCTTCATGGCGAACAAGCGTCGGCGAAGCACGACACGGTCCGCGCCCGTCATGAGCTCCTTCTCGTCGGGCAGAGCGTCGCCTTCGTGCCACTTGAGAGATCGCTCGAAGATACGGCGGCCAATGCCGCGTTCAATCACATCCACGGTATCGCGGAGGGACTTGATCACAGCCTGTCCCTTGAGCGCCTCGACCGTCAAAGAGGTTGTCTGAGCAGGCATGATGATGAAAGCGACGACAGTGAGCTTGCTTCCCGCAGACTTCAGGCGGTGATTGAGACGCGCCAGCGATTCAATAAACATGTCGACACCTTTGTTTCGGTACTCGTAGCGACCAGCAGTGAAGAAGTAGAGGGTGTTCTCCGGGTCGAAATCGTAGTGGCCGTAGAAATGGCCGCGAACAAAATCATGAATCTTTTCCTTGGACTGCTGGTGCAGGTTCTGAAACTCGTGGACAGCGGAGAACTTGGTGACGTTCAAGCCGTTGGGCAGGACGCCGTCGGGCTTGCGCTTGAGCAGATGCTCGCTCTCGAAGGCAGTGATGTGCGACACGGTGGTGAAGACATCGCAGGAGTGGGCCGCAGCACGCTCGATGCAGTATCGGTGGTAGATGCCGCGCTTGCCGGCCTCGGCATCGACGTCGAACCACTGCAGGTTGTTGTAGAAATCTACAGAGCCAGCGCAGAGGTATCGGCCAAGCAGGGTCGCGTGGGTCGTGAAGATGGTCGTAACATCTATGCGACGCTTCTTGCAAAGAGGCAGGGCAACACCAGCCAGCCATTCGTGGAAGTGAGCAATCACAGCTCTGGTCTTCTCATGCGCCACGAACTATTCCAGAAATGGGAAGGGTTAGACGCGCAAAACGTAGGCGAGGGGGAGGCTTGACATACCTCTCCGAGGAACCAGGCCACCAGGTATCCGAAGACGATAGCCTCGTTCGTCTCATCGTCGTTGGGAGGAGAGGGGATACTAGCACACTCCCACAGGTCGGCTTTCCATTCGTTCATGAACTTGTAAGCAGTCTTGGTGTCAATCAGGAGGACGCGAGGAGCGCCTTCGATGAGCCATCGCCCATAGAGCATGCCAATTCCCCTGGACTTCATGGCATCCATAGTGTCTCTCAGTTCGGGGGAGTTGGGCTCAAGCTCTTCGACCTCGACAGCAGCCTAGGGAAGAAATATCAGCGTTGCTCTATAATCTAATCTTGGGGCATTAGGCTCTCCCTGAGGGAGCGCTTACCGATTGGTGGTTGAGAGGACCAATCAGAGTGTATCGGTCGCCATATTCGTTCGTGGTAACCGGCGCTTTGGACTTGATAACGGAGTAGATGCCTCCGACTATGCGAGCGCGTTAGACTGCGTTCCCCCAACTTGCGCCGGAACGTTTGGACGGTCTGAGCAAACGTCCGGAAGGGCAGTACATACCGCGGTGGGCAACCTCGGTGGCAATCTCAAAAAGGAGGTGGTTCTTAACCTCGCGATCCGTCCGTGCCTCGGCATGGGCCGCCTGGTCCGCAGCAGACACGTCGGACATGATGACGGCGTGAGCTGAAGATGTGTGGCAAGTGCCTGTAATGGGTAAAGAACGACGTCAGTACATGGGCGCATGCGATGGGGGCGGCCAAGGGGTGAGTCCGTGGGCGTGGCAGCTGGCCTGAGCTGGGTGCTGGGCCTCTTTCGCTGTTCGCGTCGAGCTTCCCATGTGGTGCACCGGAGAGGGCCACAACGCAGAGGAACTGGCTGGTCGGCCTGTACAGAAAGCTGCTCCGATTGGGAACTTTTCGCGCATTTCTTTTTGGCTGCTTGTGCAGAGCCTTGAGGAGCCCTTTGCAGCAGCCCGGCAGAGGAGGTGATGATGCTGTGGAAGCTTACTGGTTACTGGGTTGCCCGACCTGAAGCTGTCGCGGCGGCGGCGCGGGTATCGTGGGCAGCAGTGGCCGGGAGCTGAAGGGGAGTGGCTGCTGTGAGGCACTTGGCGCAGGTAGGGAGGCAGGGCGGGAGAAGGAATAATCGTGATGCTGAGACAGAAGGAGGAGAGAGGAAGCCACGCAGGAGGAGCTGTGAGCGAGACAAGGTGCGGGACAGCTTGGAGCTGTGCAAGAGAGAGGATGGGAGGGACGACAGCCGCGGTGTCGACACGATGTGAACGGGGAGCGGGAGTGGATGGAATACCTGGCTGGGCTGGACCTGGACTCCTGGTCTGAACTGGACCCGGGCCTGCTGGGCTGGGCTGGGCTGGGCACGCTGGGATGCGGAGGTGGAGGCACGAGTAGGAGACAACTGGGGACGATGCCGGACGCGGACGGGGGAGGCGAATAAGGTACGACCTCTGGACGGGAGTGGTGCAGGTGGTACTGCTAGTTGTGCCCACCCGACTCGACATTGGCCTGCGAGAGGTACCTACCTACGTACATAGGACGAGTACATCCACGACCGATTGGATTGGTAGGTAGCACAACCTGCACCAAGATACGTCCAGTTCAATGCTTGCCTTGAAGGGGCTGGAAACTATGCCATGTACTCAATCTTGAGCTATCGGCTGATGGCAGTTCTTTCCATCTACCTAGATGCTCGCCAACCGTTCCGTCGGCGGTTTCAGGACCTCACCTGCAGGTAGGTAGATACCTAGTTACCTGGTCTACGGAGGGACCGAGGTCGGTTCTGCGCCATCACGACCGCATGCGTTGTGGAAGTACTCTTAAGGGTTACGAGTAGCACCTCGGAGTCTCTTGTCCAGAGGCAGGTACTGGACCCGAGGGATGGGCGCGGAAGGCACGAACGGCAGTACCTACCCCCTAGAGACAGCCTGACGAACGCAGCCGAGCCGATGGGGGCAAGAAGCGGGACATCCGAGTCGCCTGGCAGATCGGCGCCCAGCAACCAGAGCCCCTGGAGCTCTAGACTGTCGCCGAACGGGCCCCGGGCTGGCACGCTTGGGCGCGTAGCGGGCAACGATGGCCAGATCCCGATGACAGGACCTCGATTTGGCGCTGTTCTCATTTCCCATGCAGCGCAGCTCCAGTTGTCGAGAGCTCGGCCAGGGCCCACTGCACTCTGACCTAAGTGGCTGGCAGGCGCTGCAATCACAAAGCAGCGCTAGCTGCCCTAGCGCAGCTACCTGGGGGCAACTGTGGGGTCAACCTGGAGATGCCGCGCGCCCTCATTGTTCCGGCTCTCAGAGCAGGTAGCCTTCATGTACTGCCCCGCGGCTGTCCCCACCTGCAGGTGCTATTGTTTCCCAGTGCCGAATCTGTGGTGTTCGGGCTTATTACTCGTACTGTCGTATCCATTGCGCATCCATGGATGTTCCCAGATTTCGCCGTCAAGCTTTATTCCCATGTCTGCCTGTTCGTCAAACTGAGCCAGAAGTGAAAAGGGGGGGCCCTTTACACGTAGATCGATTCTAGACATGTACTGCAAAGGCAATGCTTCGCATGCCTCGAATAATTCTGCGTCTGCCTCCTTATAGATCCATCCTTTTGGTTTCAGACCGACGGGACTCACCTGCCGCCATCCGCCGCCCTGGCGTGAGGAGCTTGGTACAGCTGACATTGAATGTTGTTTTCACATGTCAGACCGGCTCCGCATCTCGCATAGTCTCTAGTCGACCAGCAGCAATGAGCGCGACCAGGGAATGCTGCAGTCGGACGAGGTGAGACATGCGCAGCGAGATCTCCCCCCCCCTCCTCTGGGACGGGTGCCCGCGGCGGCGGCGACTGGCGCAGTGGGAATCGCTGCCAATCATCCTACTCGTAACCGATGATGAAAGTCGGGCCCACGGCCGCGAGTGCTGGTGTTGGCGCTGGTGTTGGCGCTGGCGCTGGTGTCGTTCCAATGTTGTGCTCACGAGCTGCAGGGCCCGCATTTGACACGTTCAATTTCCAGAGATTCGGGGCTAGCCGGCCTCCAATTCCGCATGGCATGGCAAATGCGCAATGAGGGAATAACAGAGCTCCGGCCGGCAGAGCTCCATGCTAGCGACATGGGATTTCATCCCTCACGGCTAAAGCGCCCGCAGCAAAACGGGGCCTGAGCTTGTCGTTGCATGGGTGTCCGACGTGCCAGGGATGGGTGTTGGGTGTTGGGTGGAGGCCTTCGCCAGGTTGTGCGTCTGCGAGAGGTAGGTGGTACTCAGGTCGTACTCGTCAGTTACCTACGCGCGGCGTCGTCCGTCGACGGGTTGCAGCAGTTCCAACTCGTCAGCCGCAGGCCAGGGCCACATGACGAGGGGATGCGGGCTGATCTACTCGTACTGACACTTTTGCAACCACCAGTAGCAGTCTGCAGCTGTCCCGCCGCCCTGTGGGATAGCTCAAGCTGTGTCGCAGCCGTGGCTGGCGTTCGATTCCCCGCACATCCATGTGCACTCGCACGCACACAGCAGCGCAGCGCCGCGGTGGGGAAGCAGACAGGCCGGTTCATTGGCGGGTGAAGCGTGACGTCACACGGCTGGCGATGCGAATCCCCTCGACTGCCCCCAGTTAGAGCAAACATCAAAGGCCAATTGCATGGGTTTCGTGCGCACTGGGATTCACTTCGGTTCGCCTACGGGAAAGCGAGTCGAGCTTTGGTTGAAGATGGGGTCTGACTGATGGTTGCGCTGTAGCTGTGACAGATGGCAAGCGACTGGAATGCCTACCAGACCTTATACCTGCCTTTATGTACATGGACCTACCTACATTGATATAGGTACGCGTAGGTAGGTGTAGTGCAAATGGGACAACTCATACCGGTACCCATGGCTTCCGGCCCCACCCCACCAACACCACGATCGGGCATTCCGCACCGCAGGCCGTCTGTTAGGGATGCATCCCGTACGCACTGTCACCCTACGGTTCATCACGAGGTGCTCTTTACTCGGTACCTACGACGCATCACAAAAACCTCCACTTCCCCGCAGCCGGCCGCGTTTGGGCCCCCTGTTCCCTGAGGCGAGGCAAAGGCCATTCGTGCACCATGATCGTCGGCTCAGACCACCTCCACCCGAAACAGAGTTACCCCAGGCGGCGGGATGAATAAGCCTGGGCGGCAGCGGCAGCAGCAGTCAGCGAGTTGACGCAGATATAGATAAGAATGTCTCTCAAATAGCGGTGTCGTTTTGCTTGCCCTTATCACCAAGTGAAATCTCGGTCGGGCGTTTTGGGCCGGCCCTTTGGTAGAGAAGGCTGACTCGGTCGTGTGTCGGGACCTGGCATGACATGCATGATGGGTACGACAGGCACGATAGTGGCCATGATGGTAGTGTCTAGGTTTGATTGATCATCTCATTCATCGCTCTGGTTAGGACTGCCGATTTTCTCTCCACGTGCCATTGGCTCTGCCCCGTCTTTCTCCCTTCCATGCTCAGGAACACACAAAACACGGCAGCTCCGATGGTCTAAGGGCGTTCTCGGCGGAGGGGGCTGGACTGCTTGCCAATTCAGGGCTCGAGGGTCATGTCTTGACAGAGCCATCCACCAAGTTCTTACTCCGGTGCTGCTCCCTCATGAAGTCTTCAATGTTGGCGTCGTGGTTGGGGCGCTCGGGCGGGCCCGGGGGCGCTTGCGGCGCCGTCTCGCCGTTGCCCTCCGCGCTGCCGCCGGCTCCGAGCGCCTTGGCCGCTGCTGCGGGAACGTATTGGGTGACTGGAAGAACTCTGGGGTCAGCATTTCAGATCGGCGGGTCGAAGACACTGAGAGGCGTGAGAGGGTGTGGGGGCGGATGTTCTGGCGCACTCTTTTCCTTCAGGCTGCTGCTGGCGCCCTGGCCTGCGCCCTCGCCGCGGGCTTCTCTCGCGGCCTGGTCAAGCTGCTGCTTAAAAGTGGGCTGGCTGGCGGCCCCGTCTGGTGGGGCTGTTGACTGGCGGGAGGCATTGTGGTCGTCGGGTCGGGATTGGTCGGGTGCTGGCTAGACGCGCCTACGAGTAGTAAAGATAACCTGGTCGGATAGGGCTGAAATGGACGCAGCTAATAAGAGTACACGTGCGACGGCGACGACGGCATTCGCACACCGGGTCAGAGGAGTGAAGAGAGTGGAATTTCCTGTTTCAATGCGTGGCAGACGAGCGCAACAGACTGGGCGGACGGCGAGTTTTTGACCCAGGTGTCAAACGCAGCAGCGCCTGGCTGTTGATCCTCAGACGGACGGGCTCCTTACGTCATTTGCGTGCCGGGCAGCCGTTCTCTGGCAGTGACTCCCTCCAGCGAGTGTAGGCACGTACACCTAAGGCGAGCACGGGCTGGGATGCCCGGACTTGGCTCGGCATCGACAGCCGTGGCACCAGAGCCTGTCATCCGAAAAGTCAATTCATCTGATGTTATGTACCTTACCTATCTGATGATAAGTACCTACTCTGTGTACGCAGAGAGGCATCCTTTTCTCCTTTTTTTTCCCACTTGCACCCCAAGCTACGAGTACTCGTAGGTAGGTGTGAAATCGACCGGGATATGCCCAGAAACCCTGTCTATTGAGCATCTTCCAGCCTGAGGCCAGGCCGGCGTGGTTGGCGGCTCCTCAGGGCTGGCGGGGACACTGAACGGCCCCACGTACATCCTCGAGGTACCCGTACCCCGCCGTCAGCGCTGCATTTTTGAACACCGCGAATGATTTCATGCAATGTCATCCCGTCTCATCGCCTCCTCTCCCACCCGCCATCTCAGCACAGGGCTGAACGCATCTGACAGCTGCCACTGGATCTGGAACTAACTTTACCTAGTCTTCATTGGCCCCATCACACGCCTCTCAAGCCCTCCCTGCGATCATCTCGATACGCCCTTGTGCGGCCCGCTCCCTGTTGCGTCCGCCGCCGCGTGTCTGCGACAGTGTCCGGCCGGCTCCGTCTCCGCCGAGTTGCCCCGCCGCCTGTCCCTCGCCCTCGCCCTAGATCGTCGATATACATCCGCTGGCATGGCGCCGATACCAGTCACTATCCTGACCGGCTTCTTGGGCTCGGGCAAGACCACTCTGCTGCTGAACTTGGTGCCCCAGTTGCGGGCCAAGAACCCCGACTACAAGCTCGCCCTGTTGAAGAATGAGTTCGGCGATGTGGCCGTCGACTCGCAGCTCGCGTCCTCCAGCGCCGTCTCGGGCGTCCAGGAGCTCCTCAACGGCTGCATCTGCTGCAACCTCGTCGGCCAGCTGAGCGAGGCCCTGCAGGAGCTCCGCAGCACGGTCAAGCCCGACCGCATCGTCATCGAGACCTCGGGCTCTGCCTTCCCCGCCACCCTCGCCATGGAGGTCAACCGCGTCGCCCGCGACACCGGCAACTACGCGCTGGACGGCGTGGTCAGCGTCATTGACGTGGAGAATTGGAAGGGCTACGACGACACGAGCTACACCGCCAGGGTGCAGGCGCGCTACACGGACATGATAGTCTTCAATAAGTGGGAGCTCTGCGACGAGATGCGCTTCGACGAGTGCCTCGACCGTGTCGGTGACCTCGAAGTGGACATTGCCTGGGTCAAAAGTGACAAGGGAAGGGTACCTGTCGACGTCATCTTTGGCATTGATGGCGGGCTTGCCCAGTCCTTGACGGAGGACAAGTCCAACGGAGACGTGCATTCCCACGACCATGATGGGCATAAGCACGACCATCAGACGGAGGTCGAGGTGCTGTCGGTCACTCTCAAGGGGCCCAACGGTGCTGCAGTTGATTCTGCCAAGCTCATGGCCCTGCTGAACGCGGCTCCCAAAGACGAGGTGTATCGGATCAAGTCGATCTTGACTGCATCCTCGGCCGTACGCAGCTCGGGCGAGGGTGAGACAGCGCCGACACCTTCGCACCCTTCCAACCGCTACATTCTCAACTGGGCCTTTGGCCGATGGACCTTCACACCGCTGTTGCCGGAGACAGCAGAGCACGCGTCCAGCGACCAAACGCCTCTGCGCATGACTTTGATTCTTGCGAGGTACGAGAGCGTCAAGTGGACAAAGAAGCTGGAAAGCGGCGATTTTTTGAAGCTGGTGGCCGATGACCAGGGAGCCCTCACAGTTGTGAAGATTGCCTGAAGTCCCACGCAGTCGCCTTGTGTTCGACGACTTGGGGCCCCTTCCGGAGTGACTTGTGGATAGATCGTGTAAAGAGGAAGCCGTGGCTTGGTGCGATAGAGCCAGTTGATATGGGATTTGCAAAGGCGTAGGATATTCTTGGGATAGAGGGTTTGCCATGGAGAGCAGAGCAGCCGGTGTTGTTCATGTCAATCAAATAGAGACATCTACAAACATGTAACGATATAAGATGTACATACGTTAGTTGAATCACACGTATATTTGCATACTGACCCACCACCTATACGAGTACATGTAGCGGGTGCGTCATGCTACCCACCGCGTCCGTCGGATCAGACAACCGTGAGCCCTGGATCCATTACACAAGACAGACTGCACGTCTCCCGTGTCTTTCCATCAAATCAATTCCTCTACTTGGGTTCCTCCCCCTCCCATATCGGCCTGCGCCGAAGCGCTTCGAGGGCCACGGCTAAGCCTCGACTATCATCCGCACTCCTCATTACCGACACTCACCCGGCATCGACGACCATGGAGCACCACCCCTCCGATAACCCCAAAGCATCCACGGCGCTGGTCCACAAGCGCGACCATGACACAGCCCTGATGCCCCCCCCCCACCAACCAAGCGCATCAAACGACCGAAGAAAGTCATCGACGAAGACAGCTACACCGACGCCTTGTCCCAGATCATCGCCCGCGACTTCTTCCCGGGCCTACTCGAGAGCGAGACCCAGCAAGAGTACCTCGACGCCCTCGACTCGCAAGACCAGGCATGGATCTCCAGCGCCGGCAAACGGCTCCAGCATGTCATGACCCCCGGGCGCCGGCGCAGCACAACCAGGAGAGGGACGTCGCTGACGCCGTCAGCTGCGCAGGCGACCCCCAAAGGCGGCTTTGCCGGAGACACGCCAGCGTCCACCTCGGGCGAGTCGGTCACCACCACAGCGAGCGCGCGCGAGGCGAGAGCGGCCGACATCGACACCAACATGAGCCTCGGAGCCTTCCAGTCCCAATACACGAGCGAGGACAACGAGAGCTTCTACAAGCTACTGGACCGCCAGAACTCCAAGAGAGCCCAGAAGTACGCCTGGTTATGGGCCGGCAACAAGCTGCCGTCCAAGATGCAGCTCGAGCAAGCCCGGGTCGAGGCGCGGCTGCTCGAGTCCCGGGGTAGCCTGGCCGACGACGGCTACGGCAAACGCGACCGCCTAGCGATCCGGGACCGCGCCGACGACGACCGCCCCGCGCAGGCGGACACGTGGAAGTCGCGGCCCAAAAACGAGCTCATGTTCAACCCCGACGGGATCGAGGACAACCTGGAGAGCCTGGCGCAGAAGGCCGAGGCGGAGTCGCGCGCGGCGCCCAAAGCCGTCAACTACCAGAACACGCGGATGCCAATGCCCAAGATCACCCATGGCGACGAGGACGAGGACGACGGCGACATGGGGTCCGTCATCGCCCCGTCATCGCCGTCGCTCTCCGCCGTGCGGGACGCGATCGACGGGAGGCGGTCACGGTTTGGGCCGACGAGCCAGGCCAGCAGCAGCTCGTCCTTCGCCGGGGGCGGCGAGACGCCCCGCGTGAACGGGTACGCTTTTGTGGACGACGAAGAGCCGCAGGCGCCGCCGCCGCGGGCGCGAACGCCGCCGCGCATCGACTTGGGGCCCGGGGACGACACGCCCAACCCTTTCCTGATCAAGGAGCAGCCGCGGCGCGAGGCGCTGCACTACCGCATGGTGGACCGCATCTCGCAGTCGCGGCGCGACTCGTCCAAGCTCGGCATGACGGGCAAGTCACCTGCCGCCGCGGGGCGCACGCCGGCGCCCAAGTTTCCCAGCAGCCCGCGCGTCGGCACGCCCACGCTCACGCCCGCGGCACAGCGGCTCTGGGGTAAGATTGGTGGTGGTGGCGGCGGTGGAGGCGCCGGGAAGGGAGCAAGGTCGCCACGGACACCGTTTGATGGGCAGAAGACGCCGTTGAAGGGGAAGGGCTCCATGCTGAAGCCATCGTCGTCGAAATGAAGCAGAGCTCTTTGGTTGGATATCGGACGGCGCCGTTGGGAGGAGGCCAGGATGGAAGCGATTCACGAAGACACGACACGACACACGCACATACAAGATGATACCCAGTAGAGTTTGAACTACGACCGCATCCACTACACACGCCGGCATACCCCGATGCACATGGCGTGCGAGCATGGACAAGCTTGAAGCGTTGGATCGACCGACCGTCAGTGTTGGCGTGAAACGGTAGGCGCCCAGAATGTTATTCAGAAGACGGGTGCTCTCTCTGTGCTAACCACGAAGACATCCGCCATCGGGAGAGACTTTTCTGCTGATAACACACTCGGTGCTTACGACTACGCGTATGCGGCTCCTACCCCAGCTTATTAGCTGTTCGCTGAAGCCGCCTGTTGCTATTCTCTGATGGCATTGGTCGACCACACCGCGCACCCCGTATTCCCGACGGCCTCGTCCCCGCCTGCGGCGCTTAGCAAGCTGGCTTATTAGCTACTCGTACCTGCGTGCCTGCGTGCCTACGAGCTAGGCACAGGCTGACTGACAGGCACGAGGTAAGTAGTAGACGAGTGCTGGGCAGTTCTCGCGCCAGCCTGCTGTGCCCACTTATTACGCATGCATCCCAGGCGTTACGATGGTCCATGTTGCCTTTGGGCGGCTAGCCAGCCGGAGGGTCGCCACCGGGCTTGCTTTTGCCGCCCGGGTTGCCGGCGATCGCGACGCAGAAGAGAAGCGACAGAACATCTCGCCCTGCCGCCCGTCTGGCAGGGAACCCGCTGGCTCCAAGCCACCTCGGCGGTCGGCAGAGATCCTGCCTAGCTGGGGAGACGGGGCGCGAGCTCAGCAGGCTCTGCGGAGCATGAATCGCCGGCCAGGCTGGGTGGCGATGCGCCTCGCCGGCCCACCGCATGAGCTCTTCTTTGTTGGCGGACCTCGCACGGGGCCGCCGGCATATTCAGCTGCAGCCATGGCTCCGTCAAGCAGTCATCACGGTGTTGTGGTCTTGGAGACTCGTCGCATTCATCAGCCAGTTGGTCCCCTTCCCCTTGCTCCTCTTTGTTCAGAGGCTCTTCCTGCGTGGCCGTGGGTTGGCGGGTTTGGCTGCCTGTGGCCAGGAAATGTCACTTGCCTCTCTCTCCCCATTTGCAGCTTCTCTCCACCGACCCTTCTCCCCCGGTCAATCATTTATAGCCGGGCCTGTGTCGTTCTCTCGCTCACGTCGACAGGCCACTCTTGCGGCCGCTTTGCTTCTGAACGCCTTGCTTGATCCGCCCTCTCGTTGTTCCCCAGCTTTCAAGGACGACTCTCCAGTGTTGCTGGCCGGTCATGCTGTTGGGCTCTCGGAGCCGAGGCTGCCATAGCCCTGGGCCAGATGACTGGGAGCTCGACGTGCTCCAACAGTCAGGCGGCGTCCCACAAAAGCTAATCGGCCCCGGAAGAGAGACGGGCTCTGCCCAGGAGGATGTTGCATCTGATGACTGTGGTGAGTCAACCTTGGGTCAGGTCGTGTAAGCAAGCAAATGAAGACGACGAGTTAGCTAACCTACCTTAGGTACCGTTTATTCCTCAACAGCCTCAGCTTCAGCTTCGGCCCGGGGATGGAGGCCGCCGTCCATGTCGCCGCCCGCCATTCTCGCGTTCGTCGCCGTGACGCTGCTTCTCGCCGTCGCCATCGAGGCCCTGTACCAGCTCGGCCGGAGGACCGGGGGGCTGGGCATGGTCGACTCGCCGGGCGACTTGTCCAGGGGCGCCACCTTTGCCTACTCGCTGCTGCCGACCATCGTGGCGACGGTGTACGGTCTCGCCTGGAGCTGGGTCGACCTGGACGTCAAGCGCATGCAGCCCTGGGTGGAGCTCTCGCGGCCGGGCGGCGCCGATGCGAAGAACTCGTTGCTGCTTGACTATCCGTTTCAATGGGTGTTTTCGGTCCCCTTCACGGCCGCCAAAAGAAGGTCTGTTGGGCTCCTTGATATCCCCCCTCCTCCCCCTTTTATAACCTCACACACCGAAGTGAAACGGAAACTGCAGACTCACTGCGTCAACGCTACACTTTCTCCTCCTCCTCCTCTTCCCGGCGCGGTGGCGACGGCGACGACGGCGACGGCGACGACGATGATGAAGACGAAGAAAAAACTGACGACGATACTCGTGACTACAGGCATTGGCCAGTGTTTCTGGCGGGTCTGGTCCAGATTGTCATCATGGCGGGTGTGAGCCCGCTCCAGGCCGCCATGTTCGACGCGCAGGTGCTCAACGTCACCATGCCGGAGACCTTTGAGGTGATCATGGGGCTTGACCCGGTGGAGAGCCAGTGGCTGACCATGGACGCTGAGTTTCTGTGCTCCGCGTACGGCATCGCCTGGCTCAACGGCACGTTGCCCCCATTCTCGGGCTTCGACTCTGCCCTGCTGCCCATCAAGAGTGCCCGGACCTCGAGATACACCGGCAACGGGCGAACAGCACTGTCCAGGTGGCAACCAGGATGTTCAGCCGCCTCAAGTGCAGCCCGGGTCATGTCCAAATCCCGACGCTCGACGAGTACCCCCACCTGCCACTCGCTCAGCAGCCCGGCATGACCCTCCTGGCTTACACAAACGTCACCAACGGCCGCGGGTGTACAGTGAATGGGCTTGGACAGGGTTTCTTCACCCAACGTCCTTCTTTGATCAGGGGAGACGAGCCCTATCCCTATGCCGCCTACTACGCAGGGTACTGGAGCAGCCCCGACATGCCGCCGGGCTTCGGAGGGAGCAGTTGCCCGCCGGCGACCGCGGATCGCCAGGTGCTGATGGCCTGGTCGTCGCTGCGCGAGAACGCGAGCAACGCGGAGCTGGCAGCCGATCTGCCGCGCAACACCACCGCCGTCTTCTGCGGCTTTGAGTACCTGAGCCAGAACGTCTCGGCCGCCATCGCGTCGGACACGCAGCAGCCGATCCCGGGCAGCGTCCGGGAGCTCTCGGCGCCTGAGCCGCTGACCGAGGACCAGTTCAACGCGACGGCCTTTGAGTATCTGATCAACACGGGCGTGCCGGCGTTCAAGGACTGGGACGTGGACTCGGGCTCCAACACTTCGTTCATCCCGTCCTTCACCCCGCA
Organism: Hansfordia pulvinata; assembly: GCA_006538405.1. NCBI lineage: Eukaryota > Fungi > Ascomycota > Sordariomycetes > Xylariales > Hansfordia > Hansfordia pulvinata. Next base: position 2,253,144 of record BJKQ01000007.1, on the reverse strand, counting down.
GCGGTTCCTACCGGGGATCGAGGCCGGCCGGATGATGCCGGCCTTTGCGCAGGCCATCTCGGGCACCACGGCCGCGCAGTGGCACGACGCGGACACGATGGTCTCGGCCTTCAGCCAGGCCCACAACTTCCTCTTCTCCATGGCGGCCAGCCGCCTCACGTCACGCAGCCAGCGGGTGGTCGCGTCCGCGGGGTCGGTCTCGTTCTCCCAGTACGGCGTCGTCGTCAGCAGGCCCTTCACGGCCGCCGTCGAGGCTCTGCTGTGCCTGGTCGCGCTGCTTGGGCTGCTCCTCGCGTGGCAGTGCGGCGCGCAGACCAGCGCGCTCTCCTCCGACCCAGGCTCCATGGAGGCCCTGCTGGCGCTTGTCCGGGACAGCCCAGGCCTGCGCGCCGCCCTCTCGGGCCTCGACGTGTCCGACGACAGGTCGTTGCGGAAGAGCCTCGAGGGCTGCCGTTTCCGGCTGGACGCCAGCAGCGGCGACGGTGGCGCCGCCTCGCCGGCGTTGAGGCTCATCGATGCGCCAAACTTACCCGTGTTGCTGTTGTCGTCGTCGTCGTCGTCGTCGAAGAGGGTGGAGGGGGTGGAGGAGGAGGAGGAGGAGGATGTGGCTTCTTCCAGGGCCGTGCAAATCGTCAATGGCCATTGCGTGGTGGACAAACCGCTTGTGCTGCGTCGCCGCATCGGGGCACTCAGCGTCGCCATCATGGTCGCTGCGATGGCAGTGTTGGTGTACTTGAAGATCACCGAGGTCAAATACGGAGGTGAGTCCATCCATTCCAGCAGCCGGCCCGTGGCCTGCAGCGAACGAGTTGAGAGCCCATCATCGGCGGCGTGCCAAACCCACCACACTCAATGTCCAATCACCCCCCTCCCCCCCCCTTTAAGCCTTTGTCCCCTTTTCTTCTCTCTCGTCGCCAAAGCCGAGACTGACAGCAAGTGTGCGCCGCGGGGGGGTGTGTGAGGGCAGGGCTGAACCACCCAACGACGGACGTCGAATACAACAAGCTGCTGGAAACGTTCCTCCCCACCGCCTTCGGCACGCTGTTCGAGCCCTTCTGGGTCCTGCTCAACCGGCTGGCCTGCGTGCTCGAGCCGTTCAAGGACATGAGCCGGGGCGGCAGCCGGCCGAGCCGCTCCATCGCCTCGCGGTACACCGCCGTGCCGCCGCAGCTGGCCGTCTGGAGGGCCCTCGGCAACCGGAGCGCCCTGCTGGGCGCCCTGTGCCTGGCCTCGCTGGCCGCCAACGTCCTGGCCGTCGGCCTCAGCGGCCTGTTCTACGAGCTCCCGGTCCGCACCGCGCGGCCGGTGGGGCTGTCCCAGCCCGACTTCGTCATCGACAACCGGTCGGTCGAGGTCATGAACGCGTACGCGACGAGCGGCCCCATGTACCACGACGACCACCTGTACGTCACCATGGACAACGTCCTGCGCGGCACGCCGCTCCCGCCGTGGCTCTCCGAGGACTTCTACTTTCCCCCGCCCCCGACGAGGGACCTGGCGGCGGCGGCGGACAGGATCCGGCTCCGGGCCCGGGGCGTGGGCGCCCGGCCGACGTGCTGGCCCGCCGAGTCGAGTATGGACCTGGAGAAGCTGGACATCAACATCACCATCCCGCGGAGCGTCCCGGGGCAAGAAATCGACTGCCAGCTCCGGGTGTTCCCCAGGCCCCGCGAGATGAATCCGCGGGTGGCCGCCGCCAACGAACCGGTCGCTCTCTTCGTGCCCTCGCAGGAGCGCTCGCTCAGCGACGGCTGCGACCCCTTTTCCGGCTATGGGTGGATCAAACTGTCACCGGTAGCAGAAGCAGCAGCAGAAAACTCAACCGGGCCGCCGGGCCGCCCATTCTGGAGGGCGGACTCGACCCTGCTGGTCTGCTCGGCCACCATGACGACCGCCCTCTTCGACCTGACCGTCGACCGGAACGGGCGCATCACCGATCAGCGCCTGGTGCCGGGCAGCGAGTCCTTTTCCTCCCCCCCTCCTCCTCCTCCTCCTCCTCCTCTTCCTCCTCTTCCTCCGATGACGACGGACCGCCGTGGAGGGACCCCGACGTCGCCCGCCGGCTCATCCACGCGGCCAGGGACGTGGGGCCGGGCGGGCGGGATACGGCCGCGACATGGCACCAGGACGCCGGCAGGCCACGGGGCTGGTCCAACTTCCTCCTCGCCTCCATCAACGCCACTCTGCGCGGCCCCTTGTTCGATCCCGCCACCGCGCCGCCCGAGCCGCGCGACATCATACCGCAGGTCGAGCGCCTGTACAGGCGGAACTTTGCGGTCCTGCTGTCGGTCAATCCGGGCATCTTCGTGACGCCACCGTCATCATCATCTGGCCCATCAGCAGCTCCGTCGGGAGGGAGGGTCGCCAAGAAGCCGAGAACAACAACTACAACTACAGCAGCAGCAGCAGCAGCAGCAGCAGCGACGGCGGAATCCACGGAGACGCGCCTCTTCATGGCCACGGGCGCCTTCGCGACGAGCGTCGCCGTCCTGGCCTTCAGCATTGCCACCGCCTTGGTCGTCTACCCCTTGGCCTTCGGGGCGTCGGCGTGTCACGTCCACCGCGTGCCCACGACCGTGGGCTCGCTGCTCGGGTTCCTGGTGGCGGGACGCATCGCCCGCGAGGACTGGCGCCTGCTGGCAGAAGGGAGGGGAGGCGGAGGGGGAGGAGGAGACGGAGAAGGAACACAGAGAGGTGGAAGGGGTAGAAGCAGCCGCAGCCGCAGCCGCCGCCGCCGCCGCGCGGACAATGGATCGCCATCGCCGTCCTGGTCTTCATCTTCATTCTCATCCCCTTCGCCGTCTCCGTCCTCCTCGTCAAGGGGTATCTGGACACGGAAGAAGCTCAGCCAGCAGGCGGCCCCTCCTCCTCCTGCTCCTCCTCCTCTTTCCTCTTTCTCTTCTGGCCCCGACGCCGCCGCGACGTTCAGCTTCGGCCGGCTGTACGGGGACGACGGCAGGGCGTATATCGGCGTGGACATGGACCCCTACGTTGCCCCGATCGCGGGTCTCGCGGCAACAGTAGCAGCAGCAGCAGCAGCACCATCTTCCAGGCAGAGAAAGCAATGATGATACATACGCGGAAGAAGCGGAAGGGGAAGGGGGCTGGCTGGCTTGCTTGCGGCCCTGATGAGGTAGCTCCTACGTTGCTGCCCACACCACTGCAGTCACGAAGAGGGGTTACCAGACACACACACGGCTTTGGTCTCTGGAAGCACAGTGGAAGCGCCGGTACCAGTCAGTTTGTTTCTTCCTCTCGACCACAGGGAGACACTCGCACCACTACTCCGCAAGCAAGCCGGGTCAACACCACCACCACCACCACCAGGCGAGGTCGGTCATTCCCGATCCCTCAGCACGAGGCCAAAGCTTAGCCCAAGCGCCCTTTTTTTGCGAGCGACACTCGCCGAAGCCACTCATCAGTTCGCGCACATGGGCCGGGCCTAAATTTAAACATTTCCAAACCCGCTCCCATGTGCCCTCTTTTGCCACCGCCGCACGGGATGCGCCTGGGGCGCACTAAATAAGACTCGTTCGCCTCCCGCCACCCGCGGCTCCACCCCACAGCCCGTCCGCTCGCCGGATCCCTGCCGACATCTTACGTACTCGCACGGGTCCTCGTAAACCCTGCCGCTCTGTTAGCGCGTATCATCTAGAGGGTCAGACGAGTGTGTTCATGTTCTACGGAGTAGTTATCATTTGGCCTCGAGCGCCGGCGCACACGTTGCGTTTCACGGGGATGAGTTTTCCTCTCAAAAGCTCGCTTCATGTTCATGATTATCAAAGTGTTGACATTTGCGGTGGAAACCTGTTTCTGTCTGGCACGTAACCCCACCGCCGTCCATGATGATCATACATCATGGGGGTGGGGTTCCAAGAGGTATGTACAGAAATGACAAGAAGTGAAAAACTCAGAAAAGCAAAGGAAGTCAAAAGGTGCTGCTCTCAACGCCGTTCCCCGGGTATCCGACCCGCCTCATATGCTCCATGCCAACCGGCCCTGTGAAAAAATCTGGCGCTTTCCGTGCCGGTTTTTCATGAAGAATTGGTGTTGTGTTTTACATCCAAGATCCCTTCCGCGATGCTGAAATGCATAACTTTTCAAACCCGGAGAGCACGCATCATACCCAGGGCGCGCCGGTTCTTGGTCGACGTGACCGTCATGCCGCGCGCGAAGGTGTCGCTGCACTGGGTGCCGGCAGCCATCTGCATGGTCGTCGACCACTGGCCCGACGCGCACTGCTGGTACGAGGTTCCGCTCAGGCAGTTGAACTGGCCCTCCGGAGTGCAGGCGCCGGTCTTAGCGCTGCCGCTTCCGCCGCTGCTGCTGCCGCCGCTGCTAGGGTACCCGCCGCCAGTGCTGCCGCCAGTGCTGCCACCGCTGGGGTACCCACCAGTGCTACCGCCAGCGCTGCTGGTGGGGGCCGGGGCGTCAGCAGAGGCTGACGAGGCAGGGTAGTTGCTCCCAGAGTCGGCAGGCTGGGTGACGTAGGCGCCGCCGCCGCCAGGAGGAGAGGCGGCAGAGGTAGACGAGGGAGCGGACTCAACACTGGAGCTGGGGTAAGAGCCTCCGCTGGCCCCGCCGCTGCCTCCGCTGCCGCCGCTGGTGCCGCTGGTGCCGCTGTCACCACTGGTGGGATAGCCGGGGAAGTGGTATGTGTTGTCGTACGAAAAGCCGCCCGAGGAGGAGGGGTCCTTGATGTTGTTCTCGACGTACTCGGGCTTGCCGGGGTGCGTGTAAGGGATGTCCTTCCCTTCGTAGTCCAGGTTCTGTCGGTCCTCGGGGATGTTGATGATGGCCATGTCGGGGAGTGAGTTGTATGTCTCCTTGGTGCCGCTGCCGCCGGTGATCTTGACAGAACCGCAGTTCATGTAAAATTCACGGTTACCAATCTTGTTGTTCCAGGTCCAGGCAATGACGCCCTCGCCGTCAGGGAGCTCCGTGGGGATCTTGAATTTGTAGGTGTTGGGGTCGACGAACTCGGGATCGTCCTCGATGTAGTTGTCGTTCTTGTTGCGGGCCGGGCATCCACCCTCGATCGAGTGAATCACCTTCCACACGCTCTGCTTGGTGGGTGCCTTGTCGTAGGTGACGCTGATCTGGCAGGAGCCGCCACCGTGGACGGCGCTGCCCTTGACCTGGAGGGTCTGCGTGGAGCCGGTAGGATACTCGTTGACAGGGCCGCCCGTGAAGGTGTCAGGGCCCGTGTACTTGCAGGGGAAATCCGCGCCATGGGCATCGAGAGGGCGGTTGGCCGGCTGTTTGGGGCCGAGAGCCTTGCCCTGAGAAGGGAAAGGCTTGGGAGTGATGAGCTGCATGTGGGCATTGGCAGCAGCCAAGAGGCCAGCCGAGGCGAGAGCCTGGGTGAAAAACTGCATGGTGAAAAGATTGTGTTGGGTGACGAGAAGAGATTCGTTCCAGACGAATGTGTGCTCTGGTCAACTAAAGCGGAATAGAAGGTCGTTGCTGAATGATGCAAGCTTGTGAATGATCTGGAAAGGGGACCGAGTCAGTTTGCTGGTGGCGTTGGGCGGTTTAAAATACTAGACAGGTTGAGGTGGCTGTCTGCTGGAGACAACGAAGACAACGAAGATTGTTCCGTGTCGGAAGACGCGCGCTTTTCTTTGGGGATCCGCGAGATGAAAGAGAAGAGAGTCGGAGGAGAAACAAACAACCAAAAGTGTTCGCCTTTCCGAGCCCCGCCCGCCTTGTGTTGCCAGGAACAATGGGGAGATGGGTGATATATCAAAGCAAAGCATTGAATGCAGAGGGGGTTTTTACTGACCGTTGGAGACTTTGTTGACAAACGACAACAAAGATATCAGACGAATGACAAGCGGTGGATGGATGGAGATCGACCTAGACTTCAAGCCTCGATTCAATGATTGTGTATGCCCCAGGCAGATAAGACGAGAAAAAAAGAAAACGAGGAGCTAGCCTCGTGAAGGAGTGAAAGACCTGGAGGTGTCGTAGAGACTGGAGACGATGGCTTGATACTGCGAGAGACTGGGCATTCCACGAGGGGAGCCAGTCTGTCTTATACACGGCCATGGCGAACGGGGGCCTTGGGGACGGTTGACGACGGGCTAGTCATGCTCCGGTCGAGCCAGGGATGACGGGCAGCGCCTCTGCGGGTACAAGAGGCACACAGAGCATTCAAGAGAAAAAAAACGGGGTTGGGCATGGCTCCCTTGACCGGAGGCGACTCCATAGCAGCTGAATAGGTCTCGCAGGTACGGAGAGACTCGTGTACTCGTGCGAGTAAAGGAGCGCACTCCGGTAGGCACAGACCAGACACGAGAGGCTTTGTCAGTCCGAGTAGGTACTCGTAGAGTATACTCGTGGGAGGGCACACGAGAAAGAGGGAGGCAGAGAGAGAGAGAGAGAGAGCCCCACCATCCCCACCAGCAGATCGCCGGGCCCCGGAGCTGCAGGGGCATCAAGGGGCGCGCACACACTCGTAGGGACTCGCCGACGCCCCAGCCAGGCGATCTGGGCGCTCGGCAGCTCTGGGCCAGTCAAGGCGAATCCATCGTCCTGACTCCTGAATCTCGGAGCAGGCGTAGCTGAGGGCACCGCTAGGTGGCGCTGTCCTGCTGACACGACTGGACAATGGCACAGCGATGGCCGCCCGGAGCCGCTCTAGTCTGCGTCGGGGGCGGGCTAGTCGAGAGGCGGTCCTGCGACGCTGAGTGGTCGGTGTCTCGACGCCGCCGTGCAGGGATTCGAATCGGCCGTCTCTTTGTTCGTCCAGAGTCGCTTCGGCAGCCAGGCGTCGTGCCAAGCCGGCTTCTCGCCAGACCTTCTCGATGACCGGGGTCCCTGCTCTGCTCAGCTCACCACAGCGCCCCGAGTCGCCACGAGGAGGGAGCCCTTTTTCGCCCGGATGGCTGTCAGCACGCTGGCCGGCGGCGGAGCAGGCAGACTCAGATACTCGTACCCTGCGCCCGCCAGCGAACGAACGAACCCACGCACGCACCCATGCACGAGTGGAGGCGGGTTCGTGCTGCTTGACAGAAGTGCGGTGCACCCATGTCGTGTACATGCATCGATTCATGCGTTGCAGGCTGGCCGAGGGCCCCATTACTGACTGGTCGCGAGTGAGGCCTCTTGGATATCGGTTTCGATTCAGAAGACCGCCCCGCGTCTCGACATCCGCCGGTATCGATCACGGGACACGGCACGTCGACATTCGCGGCCAGTCAGCACCTTCGCGGCCGCACGAATCGCATGTGCATGGCTGTCGCTGAGGGTGCTCTGATCCGCAACGGGCGGCAGTGGCGTGAATGGCCAGTGACGCCATGATGCCATCCACCGGGGGCCGGGCGTGAGAATGGGATGCTGACCGTGGTCGGGGATCTTCAGGGGTACCTTAGGTAAAGCCGCCCGCGCGAATGGGTGTTCTCGTATATGGTAGCGCCGGGTTCGAGTCCGATGTGTGTGTTTGTGTGCGTATGTGCGTGTGCGTGTGTGCAACCCGACAGCAGCAAAAGGGTCGGTCTGGAGGCCTGGGATCGGAGAGGCGAGTGCGGAGGAAGCCCGGCGTGCAAGCGCCAGCGTTTCTTGCCACCTGAGGATGCTGGAATATCCGGGCTGCCTGGTGAGGCTTCAAGGCGCGCGTTTCTACATGTACTCGTATCTACCTACCTCAGGTATCTTAGGTAAAAGGCTAGGTACATAGATTTCTGGAGATATACTGACCGCTGAGCCTCACGCATGACTGGAGTGAGAGTGTCTACGAGTACCGGCTTCGAGTGCCAGGTATCTAGTTATTGGCGGGGCAAGCGAGCATTGAATTCACTGGGTGCGGGAGGCCCCTCCGGACGGGCAGGTACGAGAGGTTACCTACGCTGACCCCGCCCGCCGCGGGACTATACTAGGTACCTAGTTGTACCGACCTCGTTGCGGACACCTGTACTCGTACAAAGAAGGTCTTGTTCTCAAAATGTATGAAGCTCGATGGACGTCCCGCTGGCAGCCCAGGCACATCCATTACCCGAGCTCTTGCCCTCCACGCCCTCCCGCGTGGTGTGAGTACTCGTCCACTTTACTCCGTACGTGCCTGCCAGGAGCGGGCAGGGGAGAGCGCTCCTAGAGAATTCTTCGAGAGGCCACTACGGCCGACTGCGAGTCCATCCATGTGCAATGGATCCCTGCCACGACGCACATGCTCGGTCCCCTGCCCAGCTGGCTGTACTCGTATGCCTCTCCGTACACGCGTGTGCGGGCGCCTTCTTCTCGTACCCCACTCCTTGAGGTGCAGCTCGAGGGTCTCGGTGCCCGAGCACGACGCCCTGAGAGCCATCCATTGGATGGAGGACCGCTCGACCACTCGACCTCCCTACGCTCCCGTGCCTCGGGCTGCCAGATCCCCGGTCAAGAACGGGCTGGGGCCTGCTGGGCACCTGTAAAAGCCCCACCGACACTGCTGCAAATGCCAGAAAAGCCCCGGGTGCGCTGGGGCTTTCAGCCCAGATCGCAGGAATCGCTGGCCGCTAGCGCAGCAAATGACGTTACAGTGCCGGTGTGTGGGGAGAGCCGGAGGGGACTCCAGCTGCTCTAGGGGCACGAGGACGGGACCCGTGCCGCTAGGTAGCTGCAGGTAGAGCAGCAGGGGCCTCTCCTTTGTGGGTACCTACATACATGTACACACATAAGGTAGGTGCCTGGCATGCCTGGATAAGTTAGCGTGGTTAGGTACGTAGCTTTCTCTCCACCTCCCTCCCTCACCTCCATCACTGTCGTGCTGGTGTGCCTGTGCCATCACCACCCACCACCACGCGCGCCCATCACCCTTTTCACTCGTACCTCAGCACCTCAGGCTGACAGCCCTCACCCTGTCGTCCCTGTATCTGCCCCTCATCGTCCATGGATGGTGAAACCGCTGCGCTGGCTGACTAGTACGAGTAGTTGTGCTAGTCTCAGGGGCTGCCTTCTCCTGCGCCCCTGTCCCGTGTCGTGGTTCGTCACTCGCCCGCCTGTCCGTTTGCTTCTGCTGCCACACCTCGTCCCATCTGCCACAGCCCACGCGCGTATCCCCTCGCTCGCGTCTGTCTAATGTTCTACTCAGGGGCTGCCGTCCTGCAAGGGCGTTGCGTTTCGAGACATACCAACCCTGTCGCCGCTCCAGTTTTCGTTCGTTCTCTGCCTCTCCCCTCTCCGACGACCGCCTTCCTGGTACCGAACACTCGTCGCCATCGCCTGCCCTTCCTTTCGGCCCTCCAGCTCTCCTCCCCTCGCTCACCGCCAGCCACACACGTTTCTCTCCGGGCTGCCTGATACGAGTCCTCGTACCTGTATGCTCGTGGGTGGGCGGCCTGGGGCTGCTGATGCTGCAGCTAGGTCACCTCCTGCAAGCTATTAACAGACAGCTTGCCGCCGCCCGGGTGTGGCCGATGTTTATTTCTGGGTACTACGAGTAGGTACTCGTATCTCTTCTTCTTCCACTTCTCCTCTCAAGTGGCCAGCCACACATGCCCTGCACGCGGGCGCCTAAGCTCTACTTAGCGTGGCAAAGGTCAAAAGGAAGAGGCGCGCAGCAGACAGGATGCGTGCAGCACATCCTGCGGGGCGCTACCGGCGCCTAAGCCGAGAAGCATTCACTTGTTCCAAAAGATCGCCGCGCCACGCCAGAAGCTGTGGGGTTGCCGGTTCCGTCCCGACCCAAGGATCTCACAACCGCGATGCGTGTGCACTTGTCTCCAGATCCTAGCCCTTGCTAACTCATCCCTCGGCCCTGCGTCCCCCATCGCCGGCAGACACAGACGACCCCGTTCGATAAGGCCAAGCCGGATGCCTCAGGCGCAGGCGCGACGGAGCTTCCGCTCAGATCTGTGGCCCTACTACGCCCGGGCCCGCGACCGAGCTGAACAAAAAGCCCGAGGAGAGAAAAACAACACCCTTTCACGACCCCCGGTCCAGCCCGCGAGGCGCTTTCACAAGACAGGCAGGATGCAGATGCCGCTTGTACTGGTGCGCCCTGCTTTGCGAGGCGCCGGAGAGGACGAGGTGTAGTGGCTCGCCGACAGACAGGCGCTGATCTACGCGTATTGCGCCAAAAAGAGCACGGGGGTGACACTGGCTGCAAACTTTTTGACCGAGGGCCCTGAAGCCCACGAAAACCCGCATCCCAGCCACCTACCACCCACAAGCACCCGTGCTCCTACTCGTAAACCACGCGCGCGCGAGCGGGTCCTTGTGGCTTGCATTTAGGCATGTGCATGCATACACTACGGAGTCTGCTCCTGAAGATCGCGAGGCCCGCCGTTCTAAATTCTCACGCAACAAGCGCGCTGTGATGGCTGGCGGCTGGGGCACGAATTCCCCCCTTTGGCTGTTCATGACATCAGCGCGTCTACGAGTAGGCTGCTTGACTCGTGGCCCAGGCCGCAGCCACGAAGAGAACGGCAATGGATGCCGTGCAATGTGATGTCCACCGGACCCGTCCACCCACGAGCAGGGGTCCCGATGAGAAGCAAGGAATGCAAGACTTCAGAGAAACCCCGCCGCCCATTGTTCGGTAGACCAGGGACTCGACTCCTATCGAGTTTCCACGGTCTCGTTGCCTGATGACTGCCTACCTACGACTCGACTACCTGCCCTACGCAGCGGTCCGCCCGCCGCCCTGTGGGTCTCGGGCTCTGGTTTTCGGAGCATGACTCAGGGGGGACGTCCCAAGTGCAGGGAAGAACAGGCGAGGCAAGGGCCGCCCCGGGAAAGCATTTGCCGCCGGCAGTGTCCCTGTTTGCCAGCGACGGGCAGGGCCACAAGTTCCTTTTCTTTTTCCCCACATGATCTCCGTCCACGACTCGCACAAGACGACAGACAAAGGACTCGCTCGGAGAACAAAGCCAGAGACGACTACCTCGTTGGCCTTGATCCAAGTTCGGGGACCAAGGAAAGCCCAGCGACCAGGCCGCCATTGTCCGTTCCCGTCCCTGCTTGACGCATCACTCGGTAGTAGATTAGAAGGGGAGCCTCGCGCTCGCACCGATCGATGGCTGGGCTGCTGGCCACAGCGCGGGGAAGAATCCGGCCAGGCGCGGGCTGGAATGCCATCGCGTTGGCCAGTCGGCGACCGCCAGGCTCAACTAGCTACGAGTAGTGACTAGCCAGCGATCGCCGACGACTCGTCCCAGCCCCAAAGGGTGCGCAGGCAAAGACGACGACCCTACTGCATAACATGTGATATTGCTCGGGGGGGGGGGGGGGGGCAATGCCAACGAACAAGCGCCAGCGGCCCAAGTTGATCCGGCTCGATCCGGAGGTCGCGAGACTGCGGAGGGTGGAAGAGGCAGAACAGCCCTTCTTCTCCTGACACGGGCCGAAAAGCCTACCCACATGCACGGGCAAGCGTGTTTCAGGCAGGCCTACAGTCCTGTCATGTAATCAACATGAACCGTGGCGAAGGCTCCAGCCCTGAGAGGACTCATCGCGGCCCTCCCACCCTGCCCGAAGAGGCAAACGGCCGCTCGCATTGATTCAGTCGCGCCCCGTGGACAGTAGGTAAATCTGCTAAACTTTATTGCCCACGAATTTTCTACTCGAGAGTGTGCGGGTGACGGGCGGCGACGCCTTCGCTCGCCTCCTCCCTTGCGCCTCGCGCGGAGCCTCCTTTCGCCATTGCAGGTCGTTCTTGGTGTGATTGTTTGTCGCCGCCGGTAAGGATGGGGCACCTCTGGGATCGTCGTTAGAATGGGGAGCCCTAAGCAAGCACTCGTATTACGAGATCCGATCCCCCCCCCAAACGCTGACCTGACGCCGAGCCTGAGCCGTGCGGCGCGCTCGCCACCACCATGCTGGTTTGACAGGACCTTTGCTCCCTGGCCAGCCACAATCACGGATAGGGTCCCTGGGAGGAGCCTTCATTTTTGCCTCCAGTCAGGCTGTTCCCGCTTCTGCAATAAAAAAAAAATCACACTAGTTAGCCACGGTAGGGCTCCACCGTATTAGGTGACGGTGGGATCGCGAGGTGGCGACGGCGGACGATAGAAAAAGAAAGGTCCAGACTCTCTGGGAGACGAGGCGATTGCGGGGAGGGATCAGGATAGAGAGGATGGAACTCACACACGGCTGCAGATGCCGGGCCTCCGGCCGCCTCGTCCGCGGCGGCGGCGAGGTGGTCGGTGTCGGCGAAGCCGTAGTCCTCGCGCGTCCACAGCTTCATCCGCTGCGTGCGGAACTCCTCAAAGTCCCACTCGCGGTCCTCGAGCTGGCGCGGGTTGAGAAAGACGTACACGCCGCACTCAACCTCCTCTTCGCCCTCCTCCTCCTCCTCCTTGCCCTCCTGTCCTTCGCCGCCCTCGGCCGTCTTCTTCTTCTTCAGGAGGCGCGCCTTGACCGTCCGCCGCTCGTATTCGCTGCCCTCGAACTGGTCCAGCTTGGCCAGGTTCGCGCCCGTCAGGCCCGTCACGTACATGCCGCGCACCGAGTGGCCCTCCTCGGGGACGATGCCCGGATAGTCGGCGTACTGCACGCGGCTGCGATGCTCCGGCCCGCCGCGTTGGGAGTGTGTCAGCGGGTGATGTTCTCGCATGCCGAGTGTCAAAGGGGACGGAAGACGAGAGAGAGAGAAACGCTGGAGAAACTGAAATGCCCGAGACCACTCGCAGAAACCGCAGCAATGTTGCTTCAGTCCCTCCGTTTTCCCCCCTTTTTTCGCGGCTATCCTCCCAAGTAAGAGTTGACTCGAGCAAAGGGAAAGGAATAGGACAAGAGAAGGTGCAGAGGATGACTGACCGGCGGCAGTACCCATGCAACACGGCGGGCTTGAACTCGTGCAGGCTCTTAAGCAGCGCCACATTGTCTGTCGCGAACCGGTAGCACACGGTGAAGAAGACCTCGGGAGCCATCTATGAAGGGGGCGAGACGATCGTCGGTTCTATCAGCCTCTTTCTACTCTATCGCTTGCGTCTCCCAGATCTGCATGCGCGTCGCGTTCGGCTACGCCATTGGTGTTGAGAGGGAGGCGCAAGCGCTCAAGAGCTGGGGATCGTGCTGTGTTGTCTCACCAGAGTGCCTGGAGCCGCGCGTCAGCCCTTTTTACTCCCAAGAGATGCCGGGGCCGGGGCTGCTGCTCACCGTAGACAAAGGCGGCGTGGGTGCCGTCCGTAGAGGCTGCCTGGGCATCGGTAGCAGCCATGGTTGATGCAGGGAATTCGTTGCGTCGCCGAATGGGGTTTCTGGGCAAAGTGGCGTGAAGTGAAGTGTGAGCGAATGAACACATGCGATTGTGCAGAAGCCAGCCCGGATCCCAGCCATACGCGGCCGCCAGCCTCTTCTCGAGAGTTGCCGTGTGTTTGAGACATTTGGGTCCTTCCTCTCTTCACCGTTGAGGCCCTCCCGGGGCGACATCAACACAAGGTGGTGGACACTCACGAGGTGAGACGGTCTCGGCTGGTCCAGGTGAGACAGGGTTCTGGTGGTGTCTGCGTCTGCTGGATAGCAAGTAGTTTTCTTCTCTTTCCGGTCAGCTCATCCGGCTCTGAGGCAGGTGTCTGACGGCGTGCTGGGCGATGGAAGCAAGCCCAACCAGGACTGGTGGACTGTTGGGAAAGGAGGGGTCGGGGATGCACACAGCGCGTGCTGGGTGCAAGACGGGGCGACTAAAACCCGACACTTTTTGCAAGCAGACCTTTGATCAGAGTTGGATCGAATGCAGTAGGCAAGGTGCTTCCTTCTAGTCTATCGAGGTGAATCTATCGTCGAAGCCGTCGCCTGCGAGCTGTGACTGGACTCTGCTGCGCGTTGGTTTGCGGGCGGGCGGTCGTGGTCGTCGACGTGGGGCGGCGCAGTGGCCGATAATGCCCCGCTACAATGTGGCCGGGATCGGCGCGCTGAATAAGGCTCAGTGCTGTAGTAAAGGTGGTGCTGGTCGATGGGCGGGCAGGCGCGCCTCCAGCCCTTCGATAAGATACTGTACCACTTTACCTAACGGTACTACCTCTGCCACTTCTTACGACGGGACGGTGAGAGAACGGCAGAGAACGGAAACGCGTAGTATTTTATCCTGTGCAAAGAAGCCGGTATTACGGCCAGTATCCCGTATCTCATCGTGCGCAAGTCCCTCCAGTCATCTTCGTCAGCGCCATCCCCTCATCGCGCCCGCTTTTATTCGGAAGACAACGGCGGCGACTTGGATGAGGATGACTCATAAACTTTCTTCTATCTGTTGCACCTAGTGGATGGTGGTGTACCGGCTGTAGACTACAGTGTTGTCGCTATTGGGACAGCTCAGATCATAAGACAGCAGCACGAGCAAAGCAAGCCCAGACCTTGTCCAACCTGAAGGATGGGATGATTGCCGTCGTGCTCTTTGATTCTCAAGAGTTCAGCTTGCGACAGTTCGCATGTGTCTGTCAAGAGGCCCGGCGATTTACCTCTGCCCGAGCCCATTCTCTGAAAATGTGAACTGGGAGCTTCGGACTGCACGATTTGTGGCATAGAGCCGCCGGATAGGATGGATGAAGGACCTGCTAGTCAACTTGAGTGTCAGTTAGTCATATTGATTCAGTCGCCTGCGGTTACTGCTGAAAGATCTGGCACGTGTGTCCGACAGATGTGCAACAAATCTGGGACCAGAATCGGGAACAGAATAACAAGGAACCCAGCTCTACTCAACTACGCTGGTCATTCACATCTTGGCGATCAGGCCGGGCAATATTTCTCAGCCACGCATCATTGGCGGTCGGTTTTATCTTTAGCAAGCGCTAAAACAAGCTTAACCCTCTGTATCTGAGGCACAGCTTGACCGACATGGTGCGACTGCAGATAGGGAGGCCTTATTCCTCTGATCACATTTCGTCTTCAAATTACCAAACCCCCCCTAGACCACACGCACTAAATCTCCAAGATTGCTATCCTCCTCGCTTCCACCCTCTGATGATGGCCAAGCAGCACAACAATTTTGGGGGCGCGAGCCTGCTGATATGCTCCATGACTGAGGGCCATCGGCGCCTTCGTTCACCTGATCAGTCCACAGCTCGTTCAGGGCGTTGTGGATGTGAGGAATATCCGCGACCGGGTCAGAAGCGCTTCTACTTGGGTCTCGAGGTTCGTTTCGAAGCAGGAGACAGTAGGAATCGCCATGCCTTATTTCGAGGAGAGGCGCCCCCGAGGCGAACAAGATGCATATTTGTGTCTCTTAGAAGTCAGGCCTTGACTGAGGGCCCGGCGTTGCTGGCTTGCGGGCTTTGGTCAGCAAGCGGGACCATGGCTTTCACGGCCATGTCTCCGAGCTTCCTTCCAAGATTGAGGACAGCGTACTTGCTAGTTCTGCATGTCGTTGTGTTGAAATTAGTAGAGTCTGGGTCTGGAAACATTGATTCTGATCTAGGGAAAAGAGCCGATAGTCTGAGATCATCGCAAGGACGAGGTTATTTGCTGTCCGGCACCCGGTCAGTCCTGGGAAAGCCTCACTCCTGGATAGTCGCGCGACCGCCATACCCGAAAACTACTTTGGCCGCTGCAACTTGGAAGACGCCACGTTGTCCATGAACTATCATGCAGACCTGCCAGTGGCGAGTGGTCGCATGTCCACGTCGGTCGATTCTTCGCCGCTGACTTCACACCGTTGCTCCCCGCCAAATCAGTTACGAAAGACGAAGGGCGCTCTCCTCCGTATCACGATGTACACATGATTGCCTTCTTGGCCTCGAAGTCTTCGCGTATTGTCTCCATACATCGCGGGCCATCTTCGTTGCGCGCCTGGGCTTGACTTGGCAGCAAGGTGCAGCTTCAGCCTGACGGATCTGCCTCGTCACAATACCATGAACTATCAGCTTTGTCATTTCGAGAGCGCTGCGTGGCTACGACGTCGTCGTGTTTACTAAGCCGGAGCCTCATTAATCACCAGTCGGAAGCCACGTTGAAGCGAGCGATTAGAGACCCCCTATGTGATCTTACCAGAACCCTTCGGGTAGATCTGGGACCAACGACTAACTAATCAGATCGATCCATCTCTCGTCCCGTAAAAGTGAGTTACTTCAGAAGCCACCAAGACAATCTATGTTATTATCGTATACTCGCTCGGCTCTCTTTATTTGCTCAGACCATCCTGCCATTGAAGCATGGACACCGCCCGTTGACCAATACGTAATCTAGGCAATCCCGACTGCCACACAGACCACGCAGATATGGGTTGAAGCCTTTGAAGCGTAAAGCTGGAGGAATGGAGAGCGTTCCACGCGTACCAGACTTGCGGCATTGCCCGTGGAATTCGAGGGCGCATTATAGGATACCGGCAAGACTTGATTAGGGAAAATCGACACACTGAGACTCGAGATGATCTGTTTTTACATAGGGGTAGGTATATGACTTATATCCAGTCCCATCACGTCATCCCCTGACTGTAGAAGCTTAGGTACCTTCCGTGGTTTGAAGAACACATACGTTAAGGTAAGGTACCTACATGTAAGGTAGGTACTCACCTGCAGGGTGCTGACACGTCGAGTATCAGGTCGCACCTGCCCGATCTGTCCTCAGGCCTTGAATGCCTGAAAGACGCTGAGGTCGAGCTCTTCAATCAACAAACACCCAAGGTAGGTACGAGTAGGTACTTCTGAGGTTGCCCATCCTCATCCGCGATACCTCCATCCACTGATTGCTGGTACTCGTACCTTCCAGGTGCATCGACGGCTCCTCGACTGCATCTTGGTATTCCACCCGCACGCGGAACATGTGATCGCGCAGGAGCAAATACGCGTGCTCGGAGCCGCGCGCGTGCTGCTCTTGAGGCCAGCCCACCTTGACTGGACCCTGAGCGACCTCGTCGTGCCAGCGTGTTGAGAGCAGGTCACTGTTGCAAAACCTCAGATTACCGGCTATGGAGGGGACTTGGCCGAGCAATCTGGAGACGCAGCAGTGTGGGGAGCGGCGGGTAGTTTCATATTCTCGAGGTTCAGTCTGTACATGCGAGATAGCTGCAGGTACTTGTAGAGAGTCGATATCCTTATCAATTATGATTCCGACGGAATGCAGTGCCTTGTTCGACCACCTTTTACCACTCAGCACCTAACCTACATCTCCTATACATGTACATGTACTTTAGATGGAAGTCGCCCTCACGCCCTGCAGGCCATGAGTACTCGTAGAGGCCGGCCCCACGCCGAGCCCTTAGTAAGGGTACCTCTGAACTCGGGGGCGCAGGTAGCTTGGCCGCCGCACGCATTTGATGCCAGGCGTCCTCCAACGCAGCTCCCGCTGACGACGCCGGCGCATCCTCCTTCACCTTGCACAAGCAACTATCCCCACAGCTTCATCTTCAGCATCCGTCTTGCCGCCCGGCTTCGATCTTGCTGCTGTACGTTCAGCACCGCGCTGGAGCCGCGTCAACCCCACGCCCTTCGAACCGATCGTCCACTCTCTGTCACATGCGCGCTCCCATTCCCGCGCTTGACGACAACACAGACACGGCTCTCTGGCCCCGGCCGCCCGCACACCCTCCCCTAGAGGCATGAGCCCGATTCGGGGATGCCGCCCTCAACGCCCTACCGCCCGACCGATCCGCCCGACTCCCCCACCCACGACTCCGACTCCGATGCCGACCTAGACCTTCAGGAACTCGATCCCACGACCACTTCGCTTTCCCCCCAGCCCGACAACTCCTCCCACGCACATCGAACCCCCCGTATCGCACTGAGGAATCTTCGCATGGGTGGTCTGCGCCGCACCTCCAACCGCAACCGCGGCTATGGGGATCTCGGCCGCGACAGGGATGACGACCAAGACGCCCTCGGCCTGCTCGACGACGACGACGAGCCCCAGAGCCCCCGCAACTCAGATGGCGCTCGCCATGCCGGCGACGACGCCCCACTGCTCGACGAGCACGCCCCGCCTTCCAAGCGGCGGTCCATGGGAAGCGACCGCAGGTCTTTGAGACTGCCCAGCTTCATGTCCAGACGAAGCAGCAGTGCGAACCACCAGGTCGAGGGCCACGACGATGTCGCTGACAAGGAAGAGGACGATCCCTCAACTTCCCGTGTCATAGCCGTCGGCTCCTCTCAGACGACTCGCTTCCCTCCGAACCTCGTGTCCAACGCCAAATACACCGCCTTCACCTTCTTGCCCGTCACTCTGTACAACGAGTTCTCCTTCTTCTTCAACATGTACTTCCTCCTCGTGGCTTTGTCCCAGGCCATCCCCGCCCTGCGCATAGGCTACCTCACAACGTATGTGGCGCCCTTGGCTTTTGTCCTCGTCATCACGATGGGAAAGGAGGCCTACGACGATATTGAGCGACGCCGAAGGGATAATGAGGCCAACTCGGAGGAATACACGGTTCTCTTCTTCGAGGAGCCCGGCCACGGTTCCTCTGCCTCGCGACCGGCCCGCAAGCTCAAGTCATCCTCCCTGCGCAAAGGTCAGCGGCAACAGGCAAAGCGGGATCGCCTCGCAGACATCCAAGAGGAAGAGGAGCAGGCTGAGGGTGAAGGCCGCCCCGAGGCGTCATCTTACGCTGTAGAAGCCAGCAAGAAATCTCGTGACCTCAAGGTTGGGGATGTTTTGAAGCTCAGCAAGGGCCAACGAGTGCCTGCTGACGTCGTCATTCTCAAATGTACCACTCCCGAATCCACACAGAGCAACGGCCAAGTTACGGAAACATCTGGGCCCGAGTCGTTGCTGGTGGACACTGAGGAGGAATCGGACCAGAGCGCTGGCAGCTCCTCCGTAAAAGGCAAAGCTGTCGACAACGGCAAATCCCCAGAGTCGGCCGAGAGCCAAAATCCTACGGGAGAAACCTTCATCAGAACAGATCAACTTGATGGTGAGACTGATTGGAAATTGCGGCTGGCTTCGCCTCTCACACAGTCGCTACCTGTAGAGGAGCTGGTTCGCGTCCGAGTCACTGGTGGCAAGCCTGACAAGAAAGTCAATGAATTCGTCGGTACGGCCGAGTTGATGTCCAGCAAGCTTGAGGCCCAGGCGGCTTATACGGACGACGAGATTGGCAATGGCGATAGAAGCAATTCGGCACCGCTTTCCATTGACAATACGGCTTGGGCCAACACGGTCATCGCCTCTCAGGCCGATACTTTGGCTGTCATCATCTACACGGGGCCGCAAACAAGATCGGCATTGTCTACTTCGCCCTCTCGCTCCAAGACAGGTCTCCTCGAGTATGAGATCAATTCACTCACCAAGATCCTTTGCGTTCTGACATTGTTCTTGTCGATTCTTCTTGTTGCCCTTGAGGGGTTCGAAAATACCGGGGGCAACGTCTGGTACGTCAAGATCATGCGATTCCTGGTCCTGTTCTCCACGATCGTGCCCATCAG
The DNA here is from genome assembly GCA_006538405.1 of Hansfordia pulvinata. Taxonomy (NCBI): domain Eukaryota; kingdom Fungi; phylum Ascomycota; class Sordariomycetes; order Xylariales; genus Hansfordia; species Hansfordia pulvinata. The sequence goes on along the minus strand of BJKQ01000007.1, from coordinate 2,233,870 downwards.
CTTGCGCGTGAACCTGGACATGGGCAAAAGCGCCTACTCCTGGTACATTCAAAGAGACCCGGGCATTGCCGGAGCCGTGGTTCGAACGAGTACGATTCCGGAAGATCTGGGACGTATCGAATATCTCCTCAGCGACAAAACGGGAACCCTGACTCAGAACGAAATGGACATGAAAAAGATTCACGTTGGTACAGTCTCTTACGCCAACGAGGCCATGGACGAAGTCACTGCGTATGTGCGACAGGGCTTTGCTGGAACCACATCGGACAAAGGGCTGGTCACTCCGTCGTCGGCCCACAACGCCCCCAGCGGCACGACCGCCACAAGAACCAGGAGAGAAATTGGGTCTCGAGTTCGGGATGTCGTCTTGGCTCTGGCTCTTTGCCACAACGTCACGCCCACAAGTGAGGAGGAGGACGGCCAAACCGTCACCTCCTACCAAGCATCGTCTCCTGACGAGATTGCCATTGTACGATGGACCGAGTCTGTTGGACTTCGCCTGGCCTACCGGGACCGAAAAGGGATGGCCCTGGAGTCCACCGAGACAGGCAAGATCGTGGTCAAGGTCCGCATACTGGACGTGTTCCCCTTTACCTCTGACGGCAAGCGCATGGGTATCATTGTGCAATTTTTCGAAGTCGCCCAGGTGGCCGCTCCAGACCTGGACAGCGGCGAGATATGGTTCTATCAAAAAGGAGCAGACACGGTCATGACCTCCATTGTGGCTGCAAACGACTGGCTGGATGAGGAAACAGCCAACATGGCCCGCGAAGGGCTGAGAACGCTTGTGGTTGGCCGGAAGAAGTTGTCCGCGGGACAGTATCGCGAATTCTCCAACAGCTACCAGGAAGCCTCCCTCTCCATAGCCGGACGTGATGCTGGCATGCAACGCGTCGTGGCCCAAAACCTTGAGCACGACCTGGAGTTGCTGGGCGTGACTGGTGTCGAGGATAAGCTTCAGCGAGACGTGAAGCCGTCTCTGGAGCTTCTCCGCAACGCCGGAATCAAGATTTGGATGCTGACGGGAGACAAGGTCGAGACAGCGAGATGTGTTGCCGTGAGCTCCAAGCTGGTCGCGCGGGGCCAATACATCTACACGGTGGCCAAGCTGAAGCGCAAGGACAACGCCCAGGACCACCTCGACTTTCTCCGAAGCAAGACGGATGCGTGTCTCCTGATTGACGGCGAGAGCTTGACGTTGTTCCTGACGCATTTCCGCACAGAGTTCATCTCTGTGGCCGTCAGGCTGCCCACCGTGGTGGCTTGCCGGTGCTCGCCGACTCAAAAGGCTGATGTGGCCAGGCTGATCAAGGACTTCACCAAGAAGCGAGTGTGCTGCATTGGCGACGGTGGCAACGACGTGTCCATGATTCAAGCGGCCGATGTCGGTGTGGGTATTGTTGGTAAGGAGGGTCGACAAGCCAGTCTGGCGGCGGACTTCTCCATCGAGCAGTTCTGCCACTTGACCAAGCTGCTGGTGTGGCATGGGCGGAACAGCTACAAACGGAGCGCTAAGCTCGCACAATTTGTCATTCACCGTGGTCTGATCATTGCTGTCTGCCAGACGATGTACAGCATTGCCATCAAGTTCGAACCTGAGGGTCTCTACAAGGTATGTTTCATGGCAGATGAGGCCGCGCTGCTGCTGATCCGTGATTGATGACCCATGCATCTTTTGAATGTTTGACTGACTCTCATTTCTCGCAGGACTGGCTTCTCGTAGGGTACGCCACGGTCTACACGGCTGCCCCTGTCCTGTCGCTGGTACTGGACAAGGATGTGGACGAGAATCTCGCCAACTTATACCCAGAGCTGTACAAGGAGCTGACATCGGGACGGTCACTCTCATACCGAACCTTTTTCGTCTGGGTCTTCGTTTCGATCTACCAAGGTGGTATCATCCAAGGCCTGTCGCAGCTCCTCACCGAGGTCGATGGCCCACGCATGGTGGCCGTCTCGTATACGGTGCTTGTGCTCAACGAGCTGCTGATGGTGGCGATGGAGATAACGACGTGGCATCCCGTGATGATTTTCTGCATTGTCGGCACGTTCCTGTTCTATGCAGGATCCGTGCCTTTTCTTGGTGCCTACTACGACCTCGGCTTTGTCGTCAGCTTGTAAGGCCTCCCCCCTCCGCCCCCCGTCCACCTTGGAGGCTCGGTATGCCTTTGGTCTGTCTTTTGCTAATACAGTTACGTTGGAACAGGGGGTTCATTTGGCGGGTGGTAACGATTCTGGCCATTGCGCTGGTGCCGCCGTACGCCGTCAAGCTGATCCGTCGCACTATGCGCCCTCCGTCCTACCGCAAGGTGCAAGGGATTTGAAGTGGCAAAGAAAGACAGCGGGCTGGAAGGGCTTTTTGTATGAGGGTGAAGGGGTGAAGAAGCGCCCGGATGATACCATGAAAGCCCGCAGTGGCAGCCTGTGAAAAGGAAGCCTTTAGCAGAGGGTTTGGCGTTGGCAGGCGTAACGATATACTGTCTTTTTTTTTTCGCCTGTGTTCTTTCCCACCCTGCATCTTTTATCAATATCCATGATCAACTTCACACCACTCGCGTCTTGTTGAATTGACAATTTGTTCGAGTGGAAAAGCAGCGCGAGTCGTATATTAGGGGGCCACTGGGGCGCAAACCAAAGTCCATCCAGCTTCACCGTGGACTCCGCTCCTTCAGAGGGCAATCGCAGCCCGGAGTACCTAAGGGAAGCACTATCTTGTTTGTAGTGGACATGCCCGGGTCTATCTCTTGCCCCAATCACGCCGTTCTCGCTATGTCCCCGTGCCCAACAGAAATCGGGATGGACACAACAATCCGATCATGCGGCCCTTTGGGATATGAGAAATGAAGTCGTTAGACATTGAAGTGCTGCGATAGGACAGCCCGCACAACGGCGAATTTGACCAGACACCTGGGTACCTTAGACTAGCTCAGGTACCATCAAAGGTAGGCAGTCGTCCTGAAAAAACGGTACCTGTCTACATATAGACAACTCGCCACAGCAGCCGTACCCTGGGCCTAACTACGAGTACCGTAGGTACATACCTAAGCCTGTTTCGGGGGCTGGGCAGTCGCGGTAGAACAGAACGGCGCAACCTCACCCGCGACAAGACGAGCTGCAGAGCGTCCTCCAGCCAGCCCGGCCTTGCAATCTGGACATTGCCCGTTCAACCGCCGCATCCCGCCACCAGACAGAGTCAAGAGCCCCCTCGCACGCGACTCGCCGTCCCCGCGACAGCCACAAACCCCGCGATCTCCTCCCGATCCCATTCGCTTTGCCAACCCAGCCGACACGCCGCCGGTTTCCCTCACGCGCCCTCCAAACGCCCACGGGGCCCGACCCGGTGCAAGTCGCACGCTACTACGCCGGCACATCTGCGTCCTCGCATGCTCCGCGCCCCCCTCAAGGCGACACAAGCCCTGCCAGCCATGTCCAAACGACAGGCGTCGGAAGCTCTCGACGAGCTGCGCGGCGTCGACTCCCCCGCCTCCAAGCGATCGCGCTACGAGGGCTCCGCCCCGGCCGACAGCCTCAACGGCAGTGCGACGCCCGGGCCCGCCGATGACGACCAAGGTAGCATAGCACACCAAGGCGGGCGGACGAGGAATAGCGAGAGTAGGGGTGGCGACGGCGACGAGGACGACGAGGGCGACGACAGAGACCGGGCCGAAGACCAAGACCAAGGCGAAGACGAGGATGCAGATGAGCCCCCGATCAAGGCGCCCCTGCGGCAGTCGGCGCCAACCGAGGGCTACGACGATCTATACCTCGACACCATCGACCGCCAGGTGCTCGACTTTGATTTCGAGAAGCTGTGCTCCATCAGCCTCAGCAACATCAACGTCTACGCGTGCCTCGTCTGCGGCCGCTACTACCAGGGCCGCGGCCCCAAGTCGCACGCCTACTTCCACGCCCTCAACGACGACCACCACGTCTTCATCAACATGCACACCGCCCGCGTCTACGTCCTGCCCGAGGGCTACGAGGTCCTCAGTAAAAGCCTCGACGACATCCGCTACGTCTCCGACCCCCGCTACACCCGCGAGCACGTCTCCAAGCTCGACCGCGAACCCGCCGAGGCCTGGACCCTGCAGGGCCGCCCCTACGCCCCGGGCTACGTCGGCATCAACAACATCAAGGACAACGACTACGTCAACGTTGTCGTCCAGGCCCTGTCCCACGTCGCCCCTCTGCGCAACTTCTTCCTGCTCGAGGACCTCGACTCCCAGCAGCGCCAGCAGCTCAAGGCCACGCCCGCCCAGGTCCAGCAGCAGAAGCTGCAGGGCGACCTGGCCGAGCTGGTCCGCCGCACCGCCCTCCTCTTCCGCAAGATCTGGAACCCCCGCGCCTTCAAGAACCACGTCTCGCCCCACGAGCTGCTGCAGGAGGTCGCCCTGCGCTCCAACAAGCGCTTCACCCTGACCACCCAGGCCGACCCCGTCGACTTCCTCTTCTGGTTCCTCAACCATCTGCACCTCGGCCTCGGCGGCTCCCGCTCCAAGCCCGGCTCCAGCATCGTCCAGCGCATCTTCCAGGGCCGCCTGCGCGTCGAGTCGCAGGCCATCACCGCCTCCAGCGCCCAGAACCCCGATGGCCGCCTGCGCTTCGAGGAGGCCGCCCACGTCACCGTCGACATTCAGCGCTTCCTACTCCTGACTCTCGACCTGCCCCCGCTCCGCTCTTCCAGGACGATCTCGAGCGCAACATCATCCCCCAGGTGCCCCTGACCACCCTGCTGCACAAGTATGACGGCGTCCGCACCCAGGAGCACCGCGACCAGCGCAAGCGCTACCGCCTTATGCACCCGCTGCCCCCCTACCTCGTCTTCCACGTCAAGCGCTTCAGCACAAACAAGTTCGTCTCGGAGCGCAACCCCACCATCGTCACCTTCGACGCCCGCCTCGGCCTCGACGTCTCCCCCTACGTCGAGCCCGACCCCACCCAGCACCCGCCATCCGAGGCCATCTGGTACGACCTGGCCGCCAACGTCGTCCACGAGGCCGTGCGCGCCTCGAGCGAGGACGCCGTGGCCGACTCGGCCTCGGCGGGCGCCGGAGGCGGGGCAGGCGCGGGGGCAGGCGGCAGCAGCGGGAGCGGCGGCGCGGCCGCGGAGACGACGCGCGCCTGGAAGGTGCAGCTGCGCGACCGCGCCACCGGCGAGTGGCGCGTCTGCCAGGACCTGTTCGTGGAGCCGGCCCAGAAAGAGCTCCTCTACCTCGGCGAGTCGTACCTGCAAATCTGGGAACGACGGCGCGAGCCCAAGGGCAAAGGCAAGGCGACGTAGAAAAAGAAGGGAAGAGGGGGAGAGAGGTACGGGGAATCAGGGAAGCCGCCGTTTGTCTTGTCTTGTGTGGGCCAAGGAAAAGCCGCGAGCATCCAGCCTCCCCCACCCTCCCCTCTCAGAAAAAAGAGGCCACAGAGCAGACACGCACGCCGCCCCGTCTGCTGCGCTGTGATCATGACGTGCTGCCCGTTCCTGTCAAAATCCGGAGTGGCAGGGCGCGCGGGATAATGGAAAGGGCGGGGGGCTGGCCACCATCGGGCCTGGCGCGAGCATCCACTCCACCCCCCGCGGAACCGGTTCGCTTGTGCATAGGTCAAGGTCGACAGGCAGCAAGAGGGGCAGCTGCAGAAACGGCTCGGCGGCGCCACCTCGTCCTCGGGCGGATCCATCTGCCATTTCTCCCAAAAGCGCGACCAGTGGCACGACGACGAGCTCAGACGAAGAGCGGTTCCGGGCGCGGGATCCAGACGACGGGCCGCGGCCTGGGCCCGGGGAACCATAGAAAAGGTCTTTGGAATTGGAATCCAGGCGTTGGCGGCGACGCTCTTCTTTTTTACATGATATAATCAAGAGGAGGGATGCATCTCATAAGCATATCATAGCCCCCCTTCTCGAATGTGATACCGTGCAGCTGGTATACTGCGCGTGCTCCCCACGTTCCTCGTCTTCAGCAGACAATGCATGACCTGGTGATATGTTCATGACCTGGACTACCCTGCGTGAAAAGAGTGGTGGTCGTGGATGAGGAGCGTGCGAGTGTCATGTTTCCCAAGTCAAGCGGTGCTTCCTGGGGCTTATGCAACTGACGAGCTCGGGAGAGGGTACCAAGTAGAGAACAGGGTGATTGAAAACCCCCGCAAGCACTCAGGAGACGCCTACGTCACGAAACCAAATAAGAAAAATCGCCCCGGCTCGAGTCCAAGCTTAGTCAACCTCAACCTCAGTCGTGAGCCCTCAACGTGTGCCCTGGTTGCTTTCACCATCTTCATTGCAACCAGGTTTCGGGTCGGCGAGGGTGACTTGGAGACACGAGTGATGGGAGTGATATAAGTCACAGCATGATCTTCATCATATGAGCAGAAAGTCCCTGCCGACGCCAAAATATTGCATGCCTTGCAATGAAAATGATATAGCACGTATTCATCACATACAAATACATCTCATCTCCGCACTCTTTCCCACAGTCCCCGACTGTGCCATCTCAGCGCAAAGAAGTAATCAGCTTGCTCGCAGTCCTCAAGGCCGCAGGGCCAAAACGCCAGCTGGCCCAGATGCCAGCGCCCAGGGCGGTCCAGGCAGTGAGGCCACGGACCACGAAGATGGCCTTGACAATCTTGAACGCCTCAGCCTCGTTGACGTGGGGGAACGGGGTGGTGGCCTCATCAGGTACGTCAACCTCGAGATACTTGCACAGGGGCTCCCATCCCTGGTCGGGGCTCATCTCGAGGATCTCGACGCCGCGCTTGGCGGCTTCGTCGCGGATGTATTGGTTGTGCCATTCGTACATGCGCGGTTGGAAGACGTTTTCGATGCCCGAGAGCTCGTAGTAGTAGGCAGAGGCGCGCATGTTGATGGTGTACCACAGTCGATCGGTGGGCATCAGCAAGCCCGTGAACCAGAAGCGCCAGGTGAAGAAGAAGCCCAACGAATCCCAGCAGGCCTTGGACCACGCCTCGCTACCACCGGGGCGCTGGTTCAGTACAATCTTGATGCCCGGGTACATGTCCATGAAATCCGCCGCGAACATCATGGCGGGAAAGTCGGCCACTCCGACGTGGCCACGCACGAGCTCAGCCAGCAGTTCTTGCCGGCGACGACGGTGCGAAGCTGCAACGGTGGGTTCGGTGGATGAGTGCTCTCTCCGCGCCTCCTCGATGGCCCCAAGCAACAGTCGTTCGCGTGCTGGATGCGGAAGGATGTTGGCCATGTGCATGCACGGCACGTACCCCAAGGTCTCGGCCGCGGCCTGCATGGAACTCGTCGCGCAGCGCGGCACTCCTGCAAACACGAGTCGCAGGGGCGGTGCGTCGGCGCCGGCCTTGCTGTCGACCACGCGATCGTCGTTGATGAAGCGAACCATTCTTGCTGTTCCGAGGTATTCGCCCGATGTGTTCTGGTGGCGCGCTCTGGTGACTGGCTGTCCGATGCGGCAGAGTGGCTGGCAGCAGCGTGGGCGGCGGCGTCCACGTGTTTGTTGTTAATTAGATTAGGGAAGATTATCAAACAGAACCTGGACGGGTAGCTTTAGAGAGGGAACCGTCATATATGTTGCGCTCTCGGCTTCGGCGCTGAAGAGTGGGAGGATCGTCAGCTTATGGCTCGATTCATTTACAGCAATCATTATGCTGGTCTAGGCCAACTCCTGACAGCATGGTGCATGGGTGTGCCAAGTGGTTGTGGGTCTGCGGCTGATGGAGCTGATGAGCTATCCTTGGTCTGTTGCTAGAGGTCCTGGCCAAGCTGAGCGAAACTGGAATCGTCGTAGGGCTGAACCTACCGCCGGCAGTCTGTAGACAAGTATGCCCGACGCTTCCGCGTACAAGAGCTTTTGTTTGCGGAGCAGCCACGAGAAATGCGGAACACATTGCTGATATGAGCATCTGGTATGGAGGTCGAAGAATGTGAAGGTGGGGTTGGTGAGGCATCGGGCGCGTGGAAGAAGACGGAAATGAAGGCATTCACCAAAGTTGCAATTCGGTCCCAGAACTGAGATGCCTTAGGCAGGTGCTCAGTACGGAGTAACCTTTCGGTAGCGCCTGCCTCACGTCAAGACTGCCCTGGCAGGGCGGGCAGCCACGGCAGTCGCGGCAGGCGCAGCAACTTGGGAAGGTTCGTCCGGCTTACACAAGAGGCGAGAGGTAGGCCATCATGACATCACGACATCGCGAGGCACCCCAGATGTCCCGCGCATAAGACTGCCCCCATCCTAGGAATCGTGTCGAATCCACCACATGGAAGGAATCAACACCAAGAACTGCGCTCCGCTCATCCATTGGCCCTGACCAAGTTGACCAGAACTTTTTCACCGACTTCAGCTTGGACACACATTTCGACACAATGGCAGTAGCGAAGCAGGCCCGGGCGCATCGCGCTCCGAACCGGCTGCTCTGTCCAAGCGCACCGCCACAGCTGCTTCACAGCACTCGAACAAGCGTAAGGCCCCATCGGACGAGAAGCACAAGGGCCTGGACAAGAGCGCCGGCTCGGCCACCGTTTCCAGCGAACCCACGCGCAAGAGCGCCCGCACCGCCGCCAACACATCCCATGCGCACCAGCCCAACGACGACCACCAAAAACTTCTGAACTGGCTGCTTTCGCCCGAGGCCGCCGACCTCTGCTGTCCGGACGACGAGAGCCAGTATCTCAAGACGCATCCTGGCGCCAAGACCTACAGCCACAGCGTCTTAAGCCCGTTCGAGGAACTCCTCAGCGCCATCATCATCTCTCGTCCTATCAGCCACCGCCTGGGTCTGCGCACCGTCCGCACCGTGCTCAACGCCCCCTACGGCTTCGTCTCGGCCCGCGCGACGCGCGACGCCGGCTCTGACAAGCAGCGCCAGGCGCTCTGGGATGCCAAGACGCAACACAAGGAGAAGACCGCCGCGCAGATTGGCATGCTGGCCGATCTGGTCATTGACCAGCACGCCGGTAAGGACGACCCCGACGGAGAGACTTTGGCCCACGTCCTCGGCAGCGCAGGGGGCGACGTCGACGGGGCGCTCGATGCACTGCGGCGCGATGTCAAGGGTCTGGGCCGCACCAGTCTGGCAATCTTCAAGCGCCGCGTCCAGTGGCAGTGGCACGATGCCCACCCCTTCGTCGACGAGAGGTCCGGCGACGGTCTTAAGGCGCTGGGCCTCCCGGTGCAAGCGCAAGACCTGGCGCGGCTGCTCAACAAGCACTGGGCACAGCTGAACACGAAACACCTAGCTGGGGACGACGAGGAAGCGCGCCAGCGCAGAGCATTGGTGGCCATCCTTGACAGGGCGACTGCGGCGCAGCTGGAGGGAAAGCTTGATGTGGTTGCAGGGATGATATGAACTCGCGGCTTCTATAGGCGCCTTTATGTACACGGAATGATACAAGCCGCTCTTTGGGTCGGCACCGCATGGCCAACTTGCGCAGCTTTCTCCAGGCCGCCCCCAGCCAGCTCTAGCTGGATAAACAGGCTGAAATGGTGCATCGTACTCGAAGTGCAGGTCGTGGGGCTTCACAGCAAAGGCTTGGGCTTGGTCTTCATCCGCAGGATGCTCTGCTGGGTCTCGGAGGCGACCAGGTCGCCCCGCTCGTCGAACAGGCGGCTCTCGCCGTACGTCCTGCCGGCGTCGGCGGCGTGGGCGATGCGCTCCTTGAGGTGCCACTCGTTCATGTTGATGCGGGGCTTGAAGATGCGCAGGGCAAAGTCGAGCGACGACCAGACGTTGCCCTCTTGCCCGAGCGGCAGCTTCTCGTGGATGACGGGCAGGAAGGCCAGGCCGCCGTCCATCAGGAAGGCCAGGGACGCCCAGTGCTCGGCCATGTTGTCGTCGTCGCCGCCGTCCCCCTCGCCTCCTCCATCCTTGCCCTCCCCGGCGGCGGCGGCGGCGGCGGCGGGGCTAGTGGCCAGCGGCTCGCCCTGGCTGCAGACGCGGTACCACTCGGCCGAGGCGCGCTGGGGCATGGGCAGGCGGTCGTGGTCGGTGGCCAGGTGGGGGGCGGCGCCGCCGAGGTTCTGGCCGGACATGCCCTCGGGGCAGAAGCGGACGTCCCAGTACCGCTCCTGGAGGCCGAAGAGGCCCGCGAAGCCGGCCGCCTGGGCCTCGGTCAGCTCGCCCCTCTCGCGCAGGCGGCCGACCAGGTCGGCGCTGGGCAGCGCGGCCGCGGGCGGGGAGAAGCGCCGCGAGGCGGCGGCCGAGTAGGCCAGGCTGGCGGGCTCCTCGGCGTGGAAGTCGGCGACGAGCTCGAGGCAGGTCCTGTACCTGGGCCGCTCTTGTTGGGCTGGCGGCGTCGATGGCGAGGAAGAGGAGGACGACACCTCATCGTCGGCCTGGGTGGTCGGCGGCGGCAGCTCCTGGACGACCTCGACGCGGCGGGTGGCGAAGGAGCGCGTGTTGCGGGTCTGGGTCACGCGGCAGCGGACCGGGCGGCCGAGGGCCGTGGGGCCGAGGAAGTGGCCGAGGACCGAGTAGAGGCGGTACTTGGGGCCGACGGTCCGGCAGGCCGCGTGCACGGCGATGCACTGCGTGAAGCCGCCGTACGCGATGGGCATGACGTTGCCCAGCCGGATCGGCGGCGCGACCGACTCGAACTCGTCGCCGCCGCCGCCGCCGCCGGCGTCGCGTGTTTCGACGCGGCGGATGGCTATCAGGTCCTTAATGGAGGATGCCATTTTCTCCGAAACAGAGGCGAGGCGAGGCGAGGCTTGGCTTGGCTTGAGCAGCACGTCGTTGATTGCCTATAGGAGTCGGGGTATAGGTAGCTTGTGTCCGGACAGGTAGAGTGTGTCGGTAGGTAGATAGATCCCTTGGGTAAGGTAGTCTTTATACCTCGCCCTCCATTGCCATACTAGAGGAACGGGGCGGGGAGGCCAAGCAGGAGGATCAGGGCGGGAGATGGGGGCCTGGCACGGTGGAGGTGGGGCACCTCGGCAAAGCCGCTGCCAGCCCCACTAAACTCGACCCGGCCGTGCTCGGGTGTGCCGGGGTCGGTTCATTGCCCGCCGCACCTCCCGTCCGTACACCTAACCATAGGGAGAGGTATATGCATCTGACTTATTTATCGGTAAGAGCACGATCCCGTCCTCACCTGTCCGTGGTACCTACCAACGACTGGAGTACATGAGATGTGTCACGTTGGGTACTCTGTGGGATGTTGCATGGCAACATGAGGATTGAGGACATGCAAGTGTCCAGTCGCTCGAGATACCAGAGTCGTCAGCCGCCGCTGTGCCTTTGCTGTCCTCGCCATGTACAGTAGCTTGGTCTGACCTGGGGCCGGCTTTAGATTTTGGACGACTGGAGTCGAGTGTCCTGACGAGGGCAGCCTCAGCAGATGCCATCTCCACACCCTTGTCTCCTGCGTTTTGCCCACGATCTTACTACCTCGTGTAGTGACGGGCGGTAGAGTCGCCGTTCGACCGTCCGAGTGTCTTTTCGACTCTCTCTCTTACCCCGCCTGGGATACCTACCTGCCTGCCTCCCCCTCCCCCTCCCCCTCTCCCTCTCCCCTTTCCTCTTCGCACGCCCGAGCTAGGTCAGCTTCTTCTGCTGCGCGCCGCGGTCGGCCGCGGCGAGCCTCCTCACCATCTCGGGCAGCTGGAACTTGTGCCAGCAGGTAATGTCCATCATCCACTCGCCGATCGTGTGGCCCAGCCAGCCGGAGCGGGCGAGCCCGCCGGCCCAGAACCAGTCCGGCCTGCCGAACCAGCGGCGCAGGATGACGTGGCGCTCGGGCAGCAGCGAGGCGGCCGCGAGCTCGCGGGCGTAGTCCTCGGTGGGCACGGTGGCGCTGGTCTGGCTGAAGGTCAGCCTCCACTCGAAGATGTCGCGGACGCGCTCGTAGGGGCTGCCGGGGGGCAGGGAGCGGTGGCCGTGGCTGGCCGTGTTGCTGCGCGTCGTGCCCGTCATGGTGCACATGACGCGCACGCCCAGGGGCGCCAGCTCGAGGCGCAGCGTGCGCGAGTAGCTGACGACGGCGCCCTTGGACCCCGTGTACACGGCGCCGAACAGGTACGGCGAGATGGCCGAAAGCGACGCCGTGTTGATGATCAGCCCCCGCGCCGCGATCAGCTGGTCGATGAAGGCCTGCACCATGGCCATGGTCCCAAACACGTTCGTCTCAAACGTCTGCCGCACGTCGTCCATGTCAATGTCCACCGCCGGGTGCGTGTGTGTCCGTCCGCTGTCCGAGCCGAGATTGGACATCTCACAAAGTCAGCGGGTCGGGTCCAGCCCGGTCGAGCCCTGGCTGCCAGTTGTTCTGGGGCGATCGCAGGAGAGGGGGGGGGGGGAGGCTCTTACGCGTTGTTGATGAGAATGTCCAGCTTGCCGCCGTTGATCCTGGCCGCCTCGGCGTGGCACCTCCGGATGCTGGCAGCGTCCGTCACGTCAAGCGCGAGCGTGCTCATGCCCGCCGCGGCGAGGTCGGCCAGCACCTCGGGCCGGCGGGCCGTGGCGATGACATGGAGGCCTGCAGAGAGCAGGGAGGAGAGACTCGAGTCAGCTGGAGTCGCTCACGGGGGAGGGAAAGGCCGAGCAAATCGCCCGCTCGGTGGCTCCGCACCCTTGCTCTGGTATTCGCGACACAGCGCGAAGCCTATGCCTCCAGGCGAGCAGCTGCAGCCAGAAGTTAATACAGATCTCGTGGTTCTTGGTTTTCCTGCTCGGGGGGAGAGTGACGAGTTCCTGGGCCCGGTTGTCTGCGACCTACCCTGTGATAAGGACGGTCTTCTGCCCTGGTTTCGGCTCCGGCATAGCTCTGGTGTGGTAGGTGGCGGCGGGCAGGCTGGGGATTCCTTGGGGATCGGCGACGGTTGGGCGTCGTTGTACGGGTGAAGGGCCGCGGGCTCGCGGGCGCGAGGAGATGAGACTTGTCGCCGGCTCAAAGTCGACTGGAATGCGAGGCGGAAGAAACTTGCGAGGAGGAGGGGAACGACAGACAGGGTAGGGTCACAGACAGTGTAGGGTCACACGGCAGCGCAGGTGCGTGGCAAGTCGACGAAGCCCCAATAACACGGGCGTGCCGGGCAGCTGGAGGTAGCTTTATGGGGACCTGCATACTGGTGGTAGCTCGTGATCGTCGCCACCATCGCCTCTGCCTACTCGTACCTATGAACGCGGCCGCCACGGCCCCTTGCGAAGACGGATGGATCTCCGCGCTTGCCACGATTTGCACGGCGGAGGTGTGGACGTGTGTCTCTATCCGGCGGGCGGATTCATTAGCACAATAGCGAAGATGTACTCGTATGGTACTCGTGTACTGGCCTCTATTCCCGATCTCACAAATACGGAGCAAGGTATGTAGGTAGGTAGGTACGAGGTACGGAATTGGTGACCTCCATGTACTCGTGATGTCGCATTACCGCGGCACCTCCGCGTTCCTGTAGGAAGTACGGACACACGAGAGCATGTGACTTGGCGCACAACGCGGGCGCACACTCGTAGATACGGGCATCGACCGAGTCCTCCCACATACATGTAGCCGCCTCGCACGCATCTTGTCACCTCCCGACCTCCGTTCAGAGCAACTGCACGAGATTCCCGGATGGCCCCATCCGCTGCGCGCCCGTCCGTCGCGGCGCCAACGCCGTCCGCCCCGCCCGTGGGCTGCTGGGCAGACGTGGCAGGCACGCAGGCTGGCAGAGCGGGTGAAGAATGACGCTGGAGTGAGCATCGCCTCCAGGGCTGTCAGCTTGGGTTGGTCTGAGTGCCTAAACCTCTTCTGTACGGATGCCAGTCAGATACTCGTACCTACGCGTGGTATTATGAGACAGTACTCGTACGAGTACAAGTACACCAGTACCGCAAGCACGAGCACGAGCACTCGTGCCCGCAGAGGCTTGCTGCTAGGCCAGTGAGTGTTCCCGGCTGCCTCGTGCCGCAATCATCTACAGCTTCGATCGATGCCATCTGACCACCGTGGGCCTACAAGGAGCCCCGTCAGCCAAAACTGGGCCGGTCAAGGTCTTCAGCGGCCAGCATTGTGCTTTGTCGGACACGCACGTCTTTCGTGCAACAACGGGTGCCCATTCGCGCAACTGGCCCATAAATGCATCGATAGTGTGGTGCTGACCTTTGGGTTTTTCATTTTCCGGCGCCGTGGCGACAAGAGCAAGCATGCCAATCGCCCGACAGGCAAAAACAGGCGAATACCCAGGGTCTGCGATTTGACAGGTCAGACCCTGTGCCCACCTCTTCTGTGCATTGGTTTCTTTTCTTTTCGTTCTTTTTTTTTTTTTTCAGGTCTCATCCAGCAGAGCACAATCCAATATGAGTACGAGTATGTACCTCAAATCGGTTGCAGTAGCGAGTGTTGGCTACAAGTACAGGATGTACTTGTAGTGGACAGACAACCAAGACGAGAATGGAACTGGATGAGTCGGGTATGCAAGGCTGCAGGCAGCACTGAGGCACACAGGTTCCAGCATAAAGTGCACCCCATCTGGCTAGACGGACCAATCTCCCTATTTCGACTGGACGGGGCTGGGCCAGTCCGCGAGTGCCAGCCGTGGCCTCGCTCGCGTCCAGGGCGTCCGACAAGGAGGTGAGACCCGCGCCTGCTGCACCTGCATCCGCACATGCAATCGCGCCAGGCCCCTGCAATGCTCGTACCCCAGTCACACCTACGGTACGAGTAACGCCCAGCTCAGTCGTACAGGGTACGGAGTGAAAACACGAATCGGTGGCCTGGGCCCCCCCAGAATGAGCTGTTGTCGGGGGGTTTTCCAAGTATCTCGTACCTGCCGCGCAACCCTTGGTTGGCTCCTAGCGCCCAGCGCCGCGCTTCTTAGTGGCTCCGTAAGGCAACCTTGCCCCCGTACTCGTACATTTGCTCATGTACCCGGTCTAACCCAGCCCAGGCAGAGGCTGAGGTTTGCTCCTTCCACCTCGCTCTTTCCACTTTTCATCAACATCATCACCATCGACCTCCCATCATCTCGCCTCGCCTCGGTCTGGCTCCGTCTCTCCTCCCCCATCCATCCCCATCGCCATCACCGGATCGCCGCGTTTGATTCGTCTCCGTCGTCGACACTGTCTGCCCAACCTGTAAGCCGTCACTGCTCTCTTCGCGCACACTCGCGCCTCGCTTGCACCGCCGCGCCTTGCAAAACACACATCCGACCGTCTCGTGCAGACGCGCTGCGCTCTTCATCCCCATCCATCTCGTCCAATCCGCCGTTCATATTCCACCATCCATCCGCCAACCCGCCTTCACTGCGCATTCGCGCCCTCCCGGATCTGTTCAACCAGCACCAGGCGAATCTCGTTCTCACCCATCGCTAACCTCTTTTGACGCCAGCTCACGACTCTCAGGATCATCGCTGCATAGGCTCATTTCACAATGGCCACCACCGCGATGGACTACGAGTCTGCCAACGGCGACCGTTACGACGGTAAGTCATAGCTCTCTGCCCTACTCTTTTGTGCTCGTCTCGGACTGACCTGTTTTCAGACGAGCCTCCTCGCTACGAACGCGACCAGCGCAGTGCCTCTCCTCGTCCGTCTCGTGACGATGGTGTCGAGAGCTCGCGTCGTCGCTCTCCCTCGCCCGGCGCCCCTGTAGACCGGTAAGTCTCCAACACATTATCCTCGCACCTGGTCTCTTTCCACCGTTCAGCAAATATTCGACCCCCACCGCATCCCGCCTTGGTCCAAACGTTTCTGACCATCCTCATCATCATCAGTGCCCCCAAGGAGAGCCACAGCAAGCAGCAGCCGCTTGATGACGACGACCCGGGCGCCATCAACCCTGGCTCTAACCTTTTCGTTACCGGCATTCATCCCAAGTTGACTGAAGCTGAGGTTACTCGCCTCTTCGAGAAGTATGGCGAGGTTGAGAAGTGCCAGATCATGCGTGACCCCCACACCAAGGAGTCCCGTGGCTTCGGTTTCGTCAAGATGGTCACTTCGGACCAGGCCGATGCCGCTAGAGATGGTCTGCAGGGCGAGCTCATTGAGGGCCGCTCGCTTAGCATTGAGAAGGCTCGTCGTGCCAGACCTCGGACTCCCACTCCGGGCAAGTACTTCGGTCCCCCCAAGCGAGGTATGTATCCTTGATCCCCTTCTCGGCGATTCAATGATGTCGTCTCTGACACGATCCTACAGAGGGTGGCCGCCCCAGATTTGATGACCGCCGCCGTGGTGGCTATGGCGGTGGTGGTGGTGGTGGCTACGGTCGCGAGGACCCCTACCGCTACCGTGGCTACGACCGCCGTGGCTACGATGACCGTGGCTACGACCGTGCTCCTCGTGACGACCGCGGTTACGACCGTGGTGGCCGTGACGACCGCGGCTACGGTCGCGATGACCGCAGCTATGGCCGCGATGACCGCAGCTACGGCCGTGACGACCGTGGTGGGTACGAACGCCGTGACCGCGGCTACGAGCGTCGTGACCGCGACGACGGCTACAGCGGCGGAGGCGGCCGTGACCGGTACGCCGACCGTGGCGACCGTTACGACCGCGATGCTCGCCCTCGTGAGCCTGCCGCCTCGGGCTACGGTGACTCCGGATCCCGACCCGAACCCCGCGAATCCTACGCAGGTGCGCCCTAAACAACAACCGGCGATCTTTCAGCATTACCGGACATCGACTGCTAATGCCACAGCCAGGGCACGATGATTATTCGCGATAGGGGACTGACCCAGCCCCTGTTCCATGGTGAGACCTGACTGGTGTTGACTCAGCTGCTTTTTGTTAAGTCTCGCAAGAGATAACTAGGACGCGAACTTCAGTGCGACATTTGGGAGTTCTTCTCATTCGGCGGATGTACAGGGAAGGAAAAGGCATCGACCACCATGTTCTCTCTTTTTCTTTCTCTTGACCCTAATATCGGATGGGACTCGGCGATTTCGCAACCTTCCTCTCGGCAGCACGGAGAACGCGGCAGACGCCAGTCTTGGTTCAGCACTGCAAACATCCTGACTGCCCCCTGGATCCTCTGCACCAACACCTCGTGGGCACCTGAGCCGCCATCTCTTCAGCCTGTCACTGTATCATTACTATTTCACATCCCGAGGGTATTTCGAGCTTGACGAGCCTGAACGACAGTGTGACTCTCGGCAGCAACGTTCGCCTACGGCTGGCTGTGTTGGCGAGAGTTGCACAGATTGCAACATAAAATTTGATCGTCAAATGCAACAATGAATCGACCGTATTTCCCATAGTCTCCGCCATGCTATAAGTCGCTTCAGCCAGACAGCCATGAACTCTCGCCACGCGACCGATGATGATCCTTGAATGCCCTGCGACGCCAGTAATCAGGGCTGTCGAACCGCCTCGCCTTGACGCCTCCGCGCCGCCGTCCTGTGTCTCCCCGCTTTGACCCGCCTCCCGCCAAACCTGTCAACATGCGACAGCGGCGTCCCGAGCTGAACAGGTAAAACCCTCTGCCGCCCCTTGACTGACCTGCCCCATCAAAGCGTTTAGCTACTGCTGCTTTGCTCTTAAAACAGGCACAGCACGGGTCCCCATGTCGTGGCTGCGTTCCCAGCCGGCTCCGGCTCCGGCGGTGGCAGCGCCTCATACTCCCTCAGATGGGAGTTTGATACCCAGTAACCCAAGGTAGGTCTCGTTTTAGCCGTGCTGCCATTCAATAATAGCCTTCAAGATAATAGTAAATTCAATCAAAACTCAAATGAACCAAGTAAGACCGATCCCGGATTTCAGCGCAAATCTCAATAGACGGCGTGAATTTAATAAGAAGGGATAGATGCGCTTTGCTGCATATGTAGCAATGCTGATAATATATCGAGACCGTTATCCTGACTTAGCTCCAGCAACAAAAAAGGGACATAAGAGGGGCATTCTACAGCGAGGTCGCTTATTCCCCCTCTTCCCATTTGGCACGGGTCAAGTTTTGACGCTCCATGGAATATGGAATGGCACCCGACAGTTGGGTTCTTCCA
Source organism: Hansfordia pulvinata (assembly GCA_006538405.1). Taxonomy (NCBI): domain Eukaryota; kingdom Fungi; phylum Ascomycota; class Sordariomycetes; order Xylariales; genus Hansfordia; species Hansfordia pulvinata. The sequence goes on along the minus strand of BJKQ01000007.1, from coordinate 2,215,985 downwards.
TGGATCAATGTGGCTGCCATGGTTATATGGGATACAAACTGAACTTGAGCAGGTTTCTTGCACTTAAGGACGTTGAACTTTGGCTTTTCTGCATGAACCACGGTTTGTAAACACCCGAGCCAGTCACGTCACGTTGATATTGAATGCCCAAAGGAACCATTCAATCGCCCACCTTCGATTAATCAGTCTTTACCGCCATGGCAGACTCCCTCTCAAGTCATGCGTGCCCTCGAGATGAGAAGCCACTTATTTAATGGAGCCAGCTCATCATCTTATAATGAGTGTGACGAAATGCTTTACTTTGATGGTAGAGTTCAGTCGGCTGCGAGGATCCCACATCTTCGGCTTGTCACAATCCTCACCGAACCATAGGTCTGCTCCTATAAGACAGCGAAGCAGGCGAGTGTGACATGTCAAGGTTGAGAATTGGTGGCGGAGCAGAAACGACCGATCTGCTTTCTCACAACCTCTGCTGCTGTTGCAGCTGTTGCAGCACGCATTGTATCTGATTGGCGGTTCAGCGGGGAGGCTTGCGGCCGCCAGCTGACCTCGGGTCACCTCAGCAACCCGACGCTGCTCCTGGGCTGCGCAAGGGCGCGGTTCGCTTCCCGACCATTCATTGTGTGCAACCTCAGGAGCAGCGGGGAAACAGAGTGAATACATGGTAAGAAGAGGAGACTGCCAGGGGCAGCAAATAGCCCGCAGCTCCCTACACAATCTCTGTTCCTGACAACACCAGGCAGTCGACTGCTGGCACATGTCAATCCCGACATTAAGTTTCCCTTTCTTGTCAGCAACCAGCACGACGCGGACTTGTCTATCACCTAAAGACACATCGCGGACAAAGACACAGTGCTCCCGACTGTTCTACAGCCTTTAAAGAAGCAGCCTGGCTGCACGACAGCGACGAGACGGAAGCAACGACCGGAAGCCCCCTTCAAGAACGGAAAAACAAAGAGGAGGGCACGGCGCACCGCTGCAACCAGCATGGGAATCGCCTGGTCGTCGTGGGCCGCGAGCGGCGAGTTGGCGCAGGAGCAACGGGAGAGGAACGACGCCCAGAGACTTGCGCACGACGGGGAAGAGGAGCGGGAGGCCACAGACAACGAGCCATCCAGGCAGCTCAGTGACGAGATGGCGGCAGCGGCGGCGGCGGCAGCGGCGGAGATGACGATGATGATGCGGAGGTCGCCGTCGCCCATACCCCAGTGGGCCCGCGAGTACCGCGCTGCCGTCCTGCGGGGACAAGAGAAGGAGGAGCTGGCGATGACGGCGGCGGTGGCGACGGAGGCTGAGGCCGAGGCGGAGACGGAGGAAGACTCGTACACCGCATAGTCCCCTTCGAAAGGATGGAGCCCCCGGCGTGGAGACGCAAGAAGTCGCCGCCGAGGCTGCTCACAGACGGGTCTTGGGGCTCTACGGGCGGGGCTCCGCGCTTCCGGGTCAGCGGCGGCAGCGGCTTACGCGGGGACGGAGATGACGACGAAGACGAAGCGAGCAATGGCAACGAAGCAGGCGAAGCCGGGCGGCACATCAGCAGCAGCGACAAGGACGGCAACGGCAGCGCAGACGACGAAGAGGAAGAAGAAGACGGAGGCGACGACGAGGACGAGGACGAGGACGAGGACGAGGACGAGGACGAGGACGATCCCGTGGGCCCCCGCAACACGCCCCCGCCGATACTTCCAGCCCTCGCCTTGCCCACGCGCCGCCCGTACCCGGTCGTCCTCTCCATCACGAGCGACCCTTCCCCACCGATCCCGCCGCGCATCTCCTCTCACCACCACCACCAGCACGGACTCTCCTCGCGCTCGCGCTCGCCGACCCCGCCCCCTCGCGCCGCCCGCCGCAGCAGCCGCGTCCACCATCGCCCCTACGGCGGCGGGTGGGGTGCGGGCGGGTACGAGTACACCGGCACCATCACGGAGAACGAGGGCATCAGCGACCTGGAGGCGGAGAGCGCGCGGCGGCGGTGGGGCGGCGACCCGGACCTGACGCCGCTGGGGTGCGCGCGGCGCAAGCTCGAGATGCTGGAGCAGCGGGCGCGCACGGGCGGGGACGGCGCGCCGGGCCCCGGGAGGATGCGGGCGGCGCGCAGGAAGGTCGAGGAGCTGGAGAGGCGCGCCGCCGACGTTCGGCGGTGGGGGGAGGCAAGAGGAAGAGAAGAAGAAGAGGGAGGCCGTCGTCGCGGCGGTGGTGTGGTTCATGGCGGTGTTAGTCGGAGCGGGAGAAAGGACCAGGACGCCGGCGAGAGGGCGCCCACGGCAGCTGGGGACGCGGCTGCTAGCAGCAGTGGCGATGGTGATGTCAACAAAGACAACGACGAGGACAACGACAAGGACGAGCAGGGCGCCGCCTACCGCGAATGCGCCCGAGCCACCGCCGCCCGCCGCAGGCCCCGGAACCGGCTTGCGAGGTTCTGATCCCGTGGCGACAGCGCGCTGGAGCTGGTTGGATGGCAGATGGGTCAGGAGTGATGTGTGCCCATCAGGGGGGTGGGCCAGTGGTACGGGACCCGTTCGCGGGCGGAGAGCAGGTCGGCCCCCGTCTTGCGAGAAGGTGGGCCAGATCGGTGCTGAGCATCAGGATCGGTATCTTGAGTCGAGTTCAGACACCGCCCTCTCGGGGTCGTCTTGCCCCAATGCATGTATCATCTGCTGCGGCCCCGAGAGCGTGACCCTGTCTTGTCATATTCATTTGGTTACCGCGGGGGGCTTAAGGCCGTTGTTTGGAAGATGCCTGCCGACGGAAGCTCACTTGCCCCTTCGTTGTTCTATCACGAAGTCGGTTTCGATGGTGCTGCCGAGTGAGGGTGAATTAATGAGAAAGAAAAGAGGGATAGATATGTTCTGAGATGAACGACGAAGACACGGGAAGAGTAGGGAGGGTGAAAAAGACCTCAAATCGTTCGTCTTAAGGCACACTGTTGGACTATCCCATCCATGCACGTGATCGCTACTGCCTGGCTGATGAAAGCCGACCGTCTGGCTCAAGGCTGGCTTCGAGCACACCCGGTATTATAGCCTACAACGTAGGTAGCTTGAAACGTATTATTGAGCCTGGTATCTTGTGCAAAATGACCCACCATTCTCCTCGTGCACCTGGAGTTCCAATGTCAAGCAAAATCCGCCCATCGCTTAATCCATACACAGCATCGCTGTTGCCCATGCCAATCCCTTCAACGTTAGCTATAACTCAAAACTCACTGCACCAAGTGCACGCGCCGTGGTTCAGTCACTCTCTTGGCCATCACCTGCCGCAGGAGCTGGGGCGCCGATGAGCCAGCCAACGCCTGACGCCAGGGTGCCGACGGCGGCGTCGCGGAACTGGTCGCGCTTCCGCACTCGATTCTGCTCGTCGATGGACGAAGACTGGTCGCCAGAAGCAACGGCCTCTTTGGAATGCCGCAGGCTCGACAGCGCGGGTATGTGGGCCTTGGCCGACACGGCGCGCGAAAGATCGAAAAGTGACATGGGTGCCTCAGAGTCACCACTGCTGCCGCCGCCCGGCCGCCACCCCGCCTGACGCCGGCAGGAACTGTGCTACTAAACGCTCCAGGCATGGCCTGAACAGTGTCCGCATGGCCGGAGCCGTCGGCCTGTGCGTCCCAGGCAGCTTCCTGCGCCTCCTCCTCGAGCACTGCCGCATGCAGTTCCTCTTCACATTTTCGAAAGGCGTTGAGCATATCTTGCAGCGCCGCGGCTGGGCCAACACGCAAGGCTACCGACAGGCACTCGAGGCGCTGCTCCAGGTGGCGTATGTTGGGATTGCCGTTGGCTGTGCCAATATGAGTCGGGCGCACTGTCTGCGCCGTCCGTTTGTACTTGCCCGCCTGGAGCGCCGCTTTCCACGAGTAGTCGTCGACAAGATACTCCGGAACCGAAGATTTGATTGCCGCCGACGGGGGCGTAGTGGCAGAGGCTAGTCGGTTGACGACATAAGAGTATGCGGTCTCGAAGTCGTCCTCAGTGAGGGCTGCGTCTACGCACATGGCAGTGATCCGCCTCTCGACAACAAGCCTCTGCTGAGCAATGTATTCATCTGCCAAAGGCTGCTTCGGGTGTTTCGGGACAAGCCCGGCGCCGACGATGTTGGCCCCTATTTCCAGAAAGTCCTGCATTCGGGTATAGCTCTTGGGGTTCTGGTCCAGGACCTTGCCGACCAAGGAGACAGGGTCCGAGTGGGCTCGCAAAATAGCCGGCATGAAAGGCTCGCCTTGCTTCAAAACGAGACTGTAGCCATTCAGCGTATGCGTAGCTCGGAGGAGAGCCTCGATTCTCTTGGCTGCTGGGTGGGAATCCCCCACGGACTGAGGGAAGGCGTGTATGCTGTGTGTGTCAGCAAAGCGCGCCTACCATCTTCAATACAATACACTTACATATCGTCGCATTTCAAGAGGCCGCCACGACTCCGGTTGGGGTTTGAAGCATTATCGTATGCATTCATGGCTGATGCGATGATGTTGTCATGCAAGACTTGACCATCCAGGGGACGTGTAGGAGCCTCTTCGTAGATCGATCTGGCAAGAGAGTATCCTGGCTAATATTAGAATACGCCTCAAACGAAGGAGATGCGGATGACTCACGAGAATGTGACAGAAAAGCCTTCAAGCACTCGATTTCGAGGAACTCCTTGTTCAGCTGCCCAAAAACACCACGAGACTCGGTGCTGGGCTCATCGGAGGCCTCGTCAGCGCCCCAGTCTCTCAGCCAGAGCAGCTCATTGCGCGCCCTGATCCAGTATTTGTCGTCATTTTTCGGGCCGTTTTGACCCAGAGAGCTGATGAAGCGCACAGCCTCTGCTTTCTGCTCGCGCTCGTCCTGCAAGAAAGCCAACTCGCCCGCTCGACGGACGGTGCATGGTGCCCCGGCCTTGGTAAGAATATATGCACTCAGAGTCAACGTGTGCAAGAGCTGGGTTTGCGTTTCGCCCGGTGTGGTGAGAGGGTTGGAATCGCTCAGTTGGTTATTGCGCATGTGAGTGGCGTTCTGGGGGCACAGTATGCCGGTGTCGTCGAGGAACGGCGGCAGAAGCGACGACGCAACCCCCAGAGTTGGGCAGGCATCCTGGTCCAGAAGGCTCATCACTTTGGAGATGACTTTGTTGACATCGGACAAGGCATCAATGGTCGGTTCAGGGACTGAATACGCCGCCGCAAGGATGGCGCGAGCATACCTGCGTTCCAGATAGCTTTGCTCTTCCTCATCCAGCCAACTGTTGCCGTAGGCGCCGAGGTCGACATCGCCAGGACCATCCCATTGATCCACAGCCTTGATAGCCACCCGCCAAGATCGCGTAGCCTGGGTGACCAGCCACTCCAGTACTTGCTCCCAACCTGGGCAATGCTTCCCAGAGGCACCATCTTCGGGGCCTTCTGTATCTTGACTCCGGGCCCCCGAGTGCGACCACCTCGTCCTGTCGTGCAGCCAAGGGCCGATGAGGCCCCGCAGGTCTCTCCCAACATGGGCGAGATCTCGCTCACTGAGGCCAGTCTGGGACAATATAAGATTGGCTGCAGAGCGGTCGTCGAGATGCTCGAAAGCAGAAAGCGTCAGGTGGATGGGTTCGTCGGGATAGTATTCGTAATTTCTGCGGAGGAGGGGAAGCAAGGTGGAGACCGCCCAGGAGCGTACGCAAGGCGCGTGATCGAGGAAGGGGGCGAGGAGTTCGGGAAGCTGGGTCAGCAAGCCGGCCTCCTCGTCGACACGGTGGGCACGGTGAAGGAGGAAGAGGGCGAAGGGGTCGTTCCGAGCGTCGTCCGGGGCGTCGACCCAAGCGAGGGGCAATAACTTCAACTTGCGAACCTTCTTAACGGCCTCGGCATCTGATATGTCCTGCAACGAAGAATCGTCGACAGTTATCTGGCCGGGAAGATCGGCGAGGGAGCCGGTCTGGATGCGTTGGATCAGGGAGACATAGTGAGCGGAGGGGAGCGTCTCAGGGAGACAAGTGAGAATGACGCGGAGGAGCAGCTCGGTGTGCAGAACGGCGGGATGCTGAGTAGCCAATGCGGCCAGGCCTTCGACGTCGGATTTGGTGGCGAGGTGGGCGGCGAGCAGGAGGACCCGCGGCGCGGAGAGCGACTGGGACATGTCGCGGGGTGTGGGGAGGTGGTCGAGGCGGCAGATGGGGAGAGGCGGTTGACGACGTGGCTCAGCTACCGCGAAGACGTTTGGGTGTGTTCAGCGGCTGTTGGGACGAGCCATAACATGGATGTGATTTGGTCGGTAGAGGCGGATTGAAAAGGCGGCAAAGAAGCTCAAGAAAGCCTGGCCCATGACAACGACCAGGCCGTTTGCTGAGGTTGGGAAGCTTGCTACTGCAGGCACATCGCGGCTCGCCCGTCGAGTGTCGCTGGAGCTCTGTATCAAACGCCGACGTGTTGGCAAGCGGAATAAGTGGAGACGGTGACGGAGGGGTCCCAGCAGTCGTCGGGTGCTCTGCGAAAGATACATCCAGCGCGTACCGCGGCTCTGTGTACTAGTCTATGAAAGGTTAGCCCAGATGATGGGCCCAGCAAGCCCATTGAAGTCTCTGATTGGTCCGGCTGGCAGTCAATCAGGAAGCCGCCATTACCTACCTCTCTCTCAGCCTGGTTTCGCGAAAGGCACGCATTGGCTGGCCAAATCTACCTCCAACGTCAAGCCGCGAATACCCTCAATCGCCTCGTCCGCCCTCTCGCCCTTCTTGCCCGCCCGCTCTTACACCATGGCGTCCGGTTTCGGTCTCAACGGCGGTACGTTCTGTCCATGCTCCCCCGATGCTGCTGCGCTGCCTCGATCTCAATTGCGCTCGTGCTGACTCTGCTCTCCCTGGTTCGCAGGTCCCGGCCGATGCTTTCCCTTCTGGCAGGAGGTCCTCGCCTGCTACACCACCAACACCTCTGCCGAAGACGACTCGGGCAAGAAGAAGTGCTCCCCCGTCCTCGAGGACTACTACGAGTGCCTGCACCACAAGAAGGAGGTCAGACCCCGCTCGTCCACAGCCCCTCGCCCGCTCGACTGCCCTTTTCCCTCCCACCCTCTGCCCCTGCCAAGCGGCAACACACTGGCTGACTCCATACAAACAACCACAGGCTGCGAGAGTGCGTCAGCTCCAGGCCGCCTACCGGAAAGCCGAAGCCTCGAACCCGCGCGAAGATGGGCCCACCGCCGGCCAGATCCGGAACTTGGGTCTACTAGACAGGGAGGCCGACACACAGAAGGTGCTTGGATCGGGCTCATAGAGTGATGGATAAAATGCCCATTGTCCATATGCTAGCCCGAATGCCTTGTCAGCCGTCCGAGTCGGAAGAAATAAAAGAGAATTCGCATACGACACGCGTGTTCCTCGGCATGTTTTATGTTGCGTGTATATACCAGGTCATTTCCTTGGGTCACCGAAACCGGGCCGATACCTGTCTGTTGAGTATGAAATAGAAGACCAGTCAGCTCGCGCTCCCATGGCTGCAAGGTCCAAGCCAAATCGGTTTTGATAGGTGACGTGACGTATCACGATCCATGAAGAGGGAGGGCATCGAGAGGCAGCATCCTACCCCGAGTAGATTGATGATTCGACGCGAATTCCTCGCGCCCGAGGTCATGATGTGTCCCATAACATTGAGCAGTATTCTGGCGGGCCGTCAGATCTGACCACGGCCTGCTGTGTTGCTCAGAGGTTGGCATGCTGGAAGGCCGATGAGATAGCGGGCTGGGCTTCACGAATTGTCTGGCCATGCCTTTTCCACCGCCTTCATTCAATGTTCAATGGCGGCAATCCGACTGATGCCTGGCCCATACGTGGAACTCTGTGTAACTGGAGCTTTGGACCGTAGGTTAGTCGCTGTCCAGTCGAGTTGCGTGCTGACCTTGAGCTGGCAGCATGCACGACCAATGTTAATCCAGGCTATCTTCAAGTCACTTCAACCCTGGACAAGCCTACTCAAGAGAAGCTCGCTTCGGGATCCTCGGCCCGGGTGTTACTGGCAGTGACAGGCGTCCGCTTTTCTCCGTTCCCTGAGGCTTGCGTATTCCCGTTAATGTTCAGGGACATACCTTGGATACTGTCGATGTGCTTCCAGGGCTGCCGCATATAATTCGACTCACATTGGGCTGCATGTAGTGTACCTCATACCTCCGTTAGGTACAGATAGTTGAATGAGATTGAATGAGAGACTGAGGTGAAGGCAGAGCGCTGCCTGAAGTACCTGCCCATTCCTGCTGAGGGTACATGCAGGTTAGGAAAGCACGCCCTCCTCATCAGCGACGGACGCGCGGAAGGGGCAGTCGCTGCTGAAACGAACTCGATTCGCCCGAATTGCCTTGTTGCAAACGGACCTGCCCCATATTCACCTCGCCGGTCTGCTTCTGCCATCGGCCTTAGTGACGGCAACGTGCCCGTGGATTGTCGCTCCGGCCTGCTCGCCTGCTCCTGAAACACCAGTCGCCTGCCCCCCCTAGAACCACGAGATTCCCACTCTCTTCTGAATACCATTATCCTCTCAGCCTATCCTCCAGCACACCCTCCCCCTTTCTTCATCTACCCCTCATCTACGCTCTTCTTCTGCCAGAGGCCCCTTCAAGACAGCGTACAGCACGACCAAGAGCGCCACGCTCTATCCCTCCTGTTTCCGTCGCTTCTCTGTCTCGCCCATTCCCCGATGCTTGACTCTCCGCTCTTCATCAGACTGCGCTCTCTACCTACAGCATGCCTTTCTTTCGCGGAATCCAGATGAGCATCGTCTCTGGCGTGCAGTCCAAGAACCTGCCCGAGTATCCTCATCCTGACGGCCCATCTGTCAGGCTTAGGGCTGCCCCATATGGCGATGATATCACGACCGGCCAGGAAGGCCGCCAATCATCAACATCCGTCGACGAAGATCCGACGCGGCAGAGAAAAATCAACCCCCGCGTATCCGTTTACGTTCCTTCCACACCAGGTAATCGAGATTCACTGCCTCGTATTTGCTTGTTGCTCGTCGCTGACCTTCTTCGCTTAACCCACAGGAGGGCAGTTCTGGCTGCAGTACAACGTTAGCGACCCACCACCCTCTAGATGTATCTTCTTCAAGATGCTGGTCAACGGCCGAAACATCGTCTCGTGGGGCATCGATACAGCTGACACGACCTCCGGCGTCGTTGCGCGAGCCCTCTACGAGCCAGGAGAGAGATGGCAAGCAGATGTCGACGGTGGCCCCGTCGGAATCGAGACTCGATACCTCTATTTCATGCCCGGGCTTGAACGCAAATCAGCAGCCGAAGATGGCGGTTTGATCGAGATTCGCGTATTTCGTTGCAAGGGAAGAAGGCGTGTAGCCATGAGGCTTGAAGGATATCGCAACCAGGAGCGTTATAGTATAACGTGAGTATTGATTCACCTCACCTCAGAATGTGCCCCTCCGCCTACGGAAACCCCATACTCATGATATATGATATATGCAGCTCCCCTAGCGGAGGCTTGGTAGACAACCCCCAAGACGCCACCTACTACGATTACCACCTTCTCGACGCCGTGGATGAGCCCTACGCCACTTTCTGTTTTCATTACAGATCCATGAAGCATCTCTGCCAGCTTAATCTGATCCCAAATGGCCCACGTCAAATCAATCCGATCCAGCGCTCTCTGGTCATGGCGCGATTGGAGATGCACCGATGGCTCCCATGAACAGCTCAGGTGTGACATCGACGGGCCCTCAGCAATTCGCATTCGGCGTCGAGTCCTTGGATGCGAGAGTCTTCGACAACGATATCAAGAGTGTCAGCCTGGCCGTATCAAAGCCTTCGGATGCGCATAGGATGGAGGAATATGTCTTGAGAAGCCCACCCAAGTTGTCTTCGACATCACCTTGCAGACCGCACATCCCAGACCCGCAAAGCATCCCAGATAGCTGGATGACAGCTGAGATGCTCCAGCGACCTTTGCCCGAAGTGCCCGACGACCGATCTGGACGTTCTTCACGATCTTCGGTCCGGTCCAGCTGTCCCTCTTTGACCCCGTCAATGAAGAGGTTCGCGGACAGCGACGAGTTCGAGCAGGAGGAGGTGCAGCTGTGCGTTGCCAAGGCTGTGTCCATCCCATCGGCACCAAAGAAGGCCACCGAAATCATGATCACCAGAAAGCCTGAAGAAGTTATTGAAGGTGACTCGTTCTCGCATTATACCACGTCTTCGTCGTTTTCTGAAGAATCAGCATCGCCCCAATTTCCCTCCCCAGACGGCTACATCCCGACCACAGGTAGTGTTCTTGAGCGGCAGCTAAATGAGTATGAATCACCCAAGGCCCGGACCCCGCCTTCCAGCGGTTCTGCGAGAATCCCCCAGACCTCCGGCTCTGAGGCTACACTGGTAGATGAGCGAGAGCTGCCACGATTTGAGGCGTTGAGCATGACCGAAGCCGAATGGCTGCGTCACACACCGTCGCCCCTGAAGCGAGCGGACAATCAGTCGGGAGAAACCTGGAGTCCCAGGCCTGAAAAGAGGAACAACGACTTGGTGGACGGAGTTGTGGATGCGACTGGGGCGCAGAGACTGACTTCTTCATCGCGCGATGAGAAGGATTCCAACATTGCCGTGGAGTATGAGACGCGCGACGACGACGAACGTCACTTGCACATGTTTCGGAACAGGGCTGTTGAGCGACCAGATGGAAACTGGATTTGATGCTGTTGCTTAGAAAAGGACAGGACTGTTCACACTGTCCACAAACAAGAGTTGAGGAGCCTCGGATGAGGCTGAGGAATCTGCTGGAAATGGCCCGAGGGCATGTGCTTGGATTCAGCGATCTGTGCCGGACAGTGGCAGCGATCAGTACTGCTTAGTAAAGCGTCTAGATTCCGTCATGTCTCCTGAATGTAGAGCCTCTTGTTCATTAGCAGAAGTATGAAGCGCAGAATGCAAGCGATATGGTGCTGTGAGATTGCATTCCACTTTGATATTGACAGGGCCAGGGACGCGTGAACCCCACCAGGGCGAGGAGGCCGTACCTAAGGTCTTATTAGGTCGGTCATTTAGGTTGTAGCCGGGCGGAGTTCCCTCCCGAGTCAGTTATCGGAGTCATCAAGGGACCACTCTCGATCGGCACCCGGCTTTCCGCTGTTTGCACTTTTTGGTATCTACCTAAGGTAATTGACAGTGAAGGCTAGAACCGCAAGAGCTGTCAGGGAGTGTGTCCAATAAGTCTGGACCTTGTCGGGACCAACCCCGTCAATCCGGCCCCTTGGAGACCGCTGCCCCTCATTCGCCGCCCGTAGGAGCGAACGCAGTGTGCCCCACCTCGGCAACGACCACGGCCACCTCTGCCCTGAACAAGAGCAAGAACAAGAACAAGCAGGACGTGTGATACTCGTACGCCGGCCACCATGTCGACGGCTGCGGAGGGCAAGCTGAGCCACTTGGAGCGCACGGCCGACGAGCCGCGCGACGAGGTACGCACCGCCCTCTTTCTCCTTTCCCGTCATGACGTCCTGCGTGCCGCCCAGTTGCATCAAGCACGGCCTGAGCCTCTCGGGGGGTCCTGGCTACCGCGTAGCCCGGGACTGGCAATAACACGCTGAGCAACGAGCACGGCGATAACTGGCGATGAGTGACTGACGATGAGCCTGTTTCTCGCCTTTTGCTCCCCCGCTCAGGCGTTGCACAAGGTCCGCGTCGCGCGCGTCGACCAGATCAACCCACGCGTCCGACTCTTTCGCCTCGCTGCCGACGAGCCTCTGAACGTGAGTATCTGCATTGTTTCTTTTTTTCTTCCTCCTGCTTCCCTCTATCTATCTATGTCTGCGGTCGTAGCCATCCCCCGACCCCCCTTACAAACAGCGTTCATGACTGACATTCCAACGTCATGAGAAAAAAACAATAAAATAGTTCTGCCCCGGTCAATGGCTCGACGTTTATGTGCCTGGCGTAGACAAGGCGGGCGGCTTCACCATCACGTCGCCGCCCTCGTGGGCTCTGGCCCGGCCGGCCGAGAGGGGGCAGAAGACCCAGCACGGGGGCGCCGACGAGCCCGGCTTCGTCGAGCTGGCTGTGCAGCGGTCCCCCGGGAACCCGGCGGCGGCTTGGCTGTGGGAGGAGGAGCAGGGGGTTGAAGAGGGGCAGCGGGGTGATGACCAGGGCGACGGTAAGAAGGCTGCTGCTACTTCTGCTTCTGCTTCTGCTCCTGTCCCCGGATCGTCCATCGTGGGCGCGGAGCTCCGGGTCCGCGTCGGCGGCAGCTTCACGTGGCCGCCCCCGCCCGCCGCCGAGGGGTACCTGGAGGGCGACGGCAGGGACTCGCTGCGGCGGGTCGTCTTCGTCGCGGGCGGGGTCGGGGTCAACCCGCTGCTGAGCATGGCCTGCGCGATGGCCGAGGAGGGGGAGAGGGAGGGGGAGGGGGATCTGGATGTGCGGTTCTTGTATGCTGTTCGCGATGATTCAGTGTCGTCGTCTTCCTCGGAGGGGCCCGGAGGGGCCGAGGGCGAGGGCATTCGGGCCGAGCAGATCCCCTTCCTTGAGAGGCTTGCTGGGCTTTTTCGCCGCCGCGGGGCTGCGAAGGGCCAAGGACGCCGTGGTGATGGTGATGACGGCGGAGAGGATGACGATGGTGCCGGGGGTCTCAAGGGCTCGCTGCAGCTGTTTGTGACGGGCAGGCCTGAGGGGGAGAAGAAGTCTGGGGTTGTGCGGTGCCGGCGAGGGGAAGGGGGAGCAAGAGGAGGACAAGATGGAGGGCAGGACGAAGACGAGAAGGAGGACGAGGGGGACTTGGTCGAGGTGCCGTTCCTCGGGCGGCGGATGCGGCTTGACGACGTCGAGGAGGCGGCGGGCGCGGGCGGTCTGCACCACGACCGCGTCGTCGTCTACGTCTGCGGCCCGCCCGCCATGACTGACGCCCTCGTCTCCGGGCTCACGTCGCCGGGGGGTCTCGGCCTGCCGTCGCACGCCGTGCTGCAGGAGAAGTGGTGGTGAGCGAGCCGGTGCACGCCTTCTTGCATCGCCGACCCCCCTCCCCCTTCTTTCACACATTTCGGCAATACGATACATAGTGATGGTGGTGAACAGAGATTGGTCTGGTAGTCTGACACCGTTCAGTGATCACGGTCAACGTAAGGTACGCAAACAGGGAACAAGAAGACACGGCCCTCTACGTACGCCGTAATATGCCACATTGGATCGTCTGAGTATTAAAATGTTCTAAGCCTTTTCTATCTCTTGTACAGGTAACCAAACATAAGGGAGTTTGAGCATACAGACCTCGTCATCGATTCAAGGCTGGCTCGTCGGGCGCATGAGATCCCGCGCGACTGTCATGTTCCCGGCCCGGGTTGCGCCGCATCGACAGACCCCCCACCGGCTCGGACAGCGGCGGCGCATCGGCGCGCCGCAAGGGGTGGGCCTCGGTGTTGAGGACCCAGTGGTCGAGGCTGACGTGGTCAAAGTCGGCGAAGACGAGGTAGAAGTACTTGAGGGTCTCGGCGAGCCAGAATGACTCCATCGAGTCGGTGTGCCCCCCGCGCTCGCTCCGGCTCCGGCTCCGGCTCCGGCTCCGGCTCCGGCTCCGGCTGCTCTCCCCTCGGTGACGTCGCCAATGGCCGAGGCGGCCAGCCGCGTGCGGCAGTGGCGCTCGACGGCGGCGAACATGGCCCACGCCTTGTCCTGCCAGCTGCGGTCGCCCGTGAGGCGCCACATGACGAAGACGGACTCGATGGCCTCGGGCCGCAGGAGGTAGCGCCGGTCGTCGACGTCGACCATGCCCGGGGGCGTGCGGTGGCGCGACAGGATCCGGTCGAGCTTCTCGTCGTCGACGGGCTGCTGCGACTGCTGGCCCTCGGCCCGCGACGAGCCCGATCGCCAGTGCTTCCACAGCGCCGCGCGGTACTGCCGCTCGTCCCACGCGCAGGCGTCTTCTTCTTGTCCTCCCGCCCCTCTTCCCGCCGCCCCCTCTGCTTCTTGAGAGGCCTGCTTCTGCGGCTGCGGCTCCTCGCAGGGCAGGAAGCGGAAGCTCTCGGGGCCGAGGCCCGTGTCGGTCGAGTTGTACGCCCAGACGCAGCCGTCAGTCAGCTGGGCGGCCACGTCGAGGTCGGCGGGCCGCCCGAACGCCTTGGCGGCCAGGCCGACCATGCCCCCGCAAAGCAGGTGAGATGCTGCATTCGCGGCACGGTCAGGATCTTGGGGCTGTTGGACCGCGGGCTCGCGATCTTGACGTCGCCGAGGAACATGATGCGGCGGCCGTCCGGGTTGAGGGCGCGGCGCAGCAGGTGCTTCTTGGCCACGTCGATGAAGCCCTCGTACAGCCGTCGCGGCTGCGCGAGCGCGCCGCCCAGCAGCAGGTACTGCTTGGGGAAGTACTCGTACAGCGAGTCGGCCATGCCGCCGAGGGAGAAGATGTTGTCGGCCCGGAAGTCGACGGGCGTCTTGGAGGGGTCGACGCTGACGGGGAACATGCCCGGCAGCAGGGTGCGGGCCTGGCCCCGCTCAAACTCGTCCATGACGCGCTGGGCGGCGTCGTGGTAGCGCATGTCGCCGGTCAGCTGGGACATCTTGGAGAACTCGAGGCTCAGCGAGCCCAGCTCGGCGGCCAGCGTCGTGTGCGAGGCCGTCTGCGGGTCGCCAAAGCTGTAGATGCGCCAGTCCCACTGGGCGACGGGCATGCGGTTGGGCGTGTCGAAGGCGCAGATGAGCATGTCGGCCAGCTCGACCGCCTTGCGCAGCAGGCCCGGGTACTGCATCGCGGTCAGCTCGTACGCCGACAGGAAGCCCCCCAGGTACCGGATTGTCGTCTCGAAGAGGCTGATCTGCTGCGCGCCCGTGATGCTGAAGTCGATGCCCTCACACGCCCTGACGGCGGCCTCGAACTCGTCCCTCAGCCCCACGATCCACAGCGTGTCGAGAGCATCGACGAGCGTGGCGGCCCAGCCAGCGAAGGGGTCCTTGCGCCCCCCCGTCACGGGCTTGACCTCGTCGTGCAGCCACGCGTACTTCTTGTAGCCCGACCAGCTGTGCAAGAAGCTGTCCTTGACGGCCTGCAGGCGCTGAAGCCGCTCGGCGTTCTGGGTGGGGCTCTCCTCCGGCGCTTCGGCCTGAATGCGCGGCACCGGCACCGTGGGCCAGTCCGTGGGCAGGCCGACCAGCTTGTCGACCGGGTAGCGATCCGGCAACTTCTTCCATCTGTGGCCCCCGGACTTGACCAGAGGATCAATGTCTTCCTCGGGCTCCGGCAGGGGCTCCGGCAGGAGCTCAAGCTGTGATCGACCAGGCCCGGAAAGGTCGCTGCTTCGCGAGCCCCGGAAGAAGATCCAGGCCAACAACAAGAGGGCGGCCATGGCAAGCCCCACAAGGGAGCGCCTCCGTTGCGCGGCCCGTGTCATGATCATTGCGGCGGACCATGTGAGGAGGGCTCCGAGGGCTCCGAGAAATGCACCGGGTGCTTTGCGGCAAGATGCAGGACTCGTGGAGCTGGCATCGCTGGGAAATAAGGGCGCGCCGCGTCGGCGAGAGTCTCCGTGTCGCGACGATAGTGGCAACTTGACAGAAACGAAGCGTGCTCGAACTACGAGTAACTAGAGGCTACCTTAGGTACCTACCGTAGACAGCTGACAGCCAATGTAAGCCACGGTTAGGTTACCTGGTTAGCACGGTTAGGTAGATGAGATAGGGGTGCAAAAGTGGACCTGTTTGCGCCTGCCAAAGCAGAGGTATGACGCAAGGCAGTGATAATAGTTTTCTATCTGACATACCCAGTGATAATACCCTCCTTCCCCCCGATCCGCCCCACGAATGCGCGAACACCTACTTGCCTACCTCATGTGTAGACTCTTATTGCCCTGATAGCTTATTCCAGGGTGCGCTTTGGTGGTCTCGAGTCTCCTAAAAACATTGGACTGTCAAATTTCCAGGAGGCTTCTCGACCACCACTTGGAGGAGGTCGTCGTCGTCATCGTCGACTGGTCACATCGGCTTGACGGTGACCTACCTACTGAGGGTTATGGGAGGGAGTTGAAACTTGCCCCAATTTAGCGATAATTGCGGATCAGGAAACAAGTCGCCTGGATCGCATCTGAAGCTACGGGATGCTGCTATTGTTTGACTCAAGGCAACGACTCCTGCCCATGGTAGACTTAATCCGAACTTGGATTGGATATTCATTGAGCTGAGGAGACGAGGTCATCTGCACCGGGGGAGCTCCAGCTTGATTGATACCACCATCACCGGACGGTCGGCAGGATCTCGAATAGGGAGACGGGGCTGGACTCGAGTCCAGAGCACGCGCAGTCTTCTTGGTGTTGAGCATTGAGGAGTACTGGCACTTCACTCGATCCTCGAGGAACGTTTTGACGCTTGCTCTACCAGTCGCTCAACGACAAGACTCTGATATCACGACTGCATTGGGATCTCGAATGATAGGACATCATCAGGTTCTCGCGATCAACCACCGTAGATCAAATTTTTGTGAAGGATCGACGAGGGACTGGATCATGAAAAGCTCCTCCCGGAAAGGTGAATTCTGCCGTAAACCTCGCGTTTCTTCTACCATATGACGCCCCGTCTTGCGCTTATCCTTGGCGGAGAGAACCGGCTGACCACGCCCGGGCACGAACCTTTGTGCATATCAAAGGACGGGAACGCAAACGGCGAAAAGACTCGTGACAACGTAAGAGTGGGTATGGTAAGGGGAAAGGCCGCGTGACTCGAAAACACCGTCTACTTTTGCATCATGAGCTGGACGAATTCGTTGTCTATAGATTGATAGGTCAGCAGATGCGTCGGTGGTGCAGAAAAAGCAACCCAGGGCAGTGACTCACAGTCGATGCGACCGTCGCCGTCCTGGTCGGCTTCGCGGATCATCTCGTCGACCTCCTCGTCGGTGAGCTTCTCACCAATCGAGGTCATGACGTGTCGCAGCTCAGCAGCAGAGATGAAACCGTTGTTGTCGCGGTCGAAGACCTGGGGGCAGAGTTAGTTGTGGCCAGTTCTCGAGTGGGTTGTGAGCAGGGCGAACCTTGAACGCCTCACGGATCTCTTCCTCGGAGTCGGTGTCCTTCATCTTGCGGGCCATCATGGTCAGGAATTCTGGAGAAGGAAAGACGATCAGCAATCAGAACGGCAATGTCGATGGAATGTGCAGCCTACCAGGGAAGTCGATAGTACCGTTGTTGTCGGCGTCGACCTCGTTGATCATGTCCTGCAGCTCAGACTCGGAAGGGTTCTGGCCAAGGGAGCGCATGACGGTACCCAGCTCCTTGGTGGTGATTTGTCCTATGTGCGGGTCGGGGTCAGCAGGGGCGTCTGGATAGCTGCATCTTTATCTGCTCGAATGGTCGTCGGACTAGGGAAGAGGTGGGTGCTAAAGCGTGTCTTGGACGAGACTGGCCCGACCGTCGATTCGGTACGTGACGCGAGGTTGATCTCGGAGGCAAGGGGCAGCAGGGCGTCAGTCGGGAGGCGGTGCAACTAACCATCGCCATCCTTGTCCTATAGTGGGAAAGGGGTTAGCAGGCTGGCGCCGTGACAAGTTATTCAATCCAAGGCATTAAGTGGCGCGCGTGAGCAGGGTAAGCTATGCGTGGTGCAATCGCAAGATCTTCAGAGACTTGCGACAGGCAGCCAAGCAGGCCAATCGTAGCAAAACTGGGGAAGGGTGGGCGTATGTATTGTGCGGGTGCGGAGGCTGAGAGCAACGTACAAAGAGGGAGAATGCCTCCTTGAACTCGGAGACTTGCTCTTCGGTCAGAGAGTCGGCCTATGGACAAGAGAGCCTATGTTAGCGAAGGTCCTGGTCATCCCGAGCCGAAAACGTGAGGCGAGCGCGGGGTTGCCGCCGCGTCTGTTCCGACGAGCAGGAGGAAAAGCGTCATGCAAGGCGATGATCAGGCGAGCAAGAGGTGAGCCTGGAAGTCAAGCGGCGCAGAGCTGACAGGTTGAAGTCGGTCGTGCCGTGCCCGACCAAGAGTCTGACAGAGAGGGGGGCTAGGAGGCGGGGCAGAGGGGGCGCCGATGTGAGGGCTCGCATAGCTGGGCAGACCAAGGGTCAGGGCGGGGGCTGACGAACCATGATCTCGGTGTCTTAGAGGTCTAGTGAAGCTGATGGAAGGCAACACAGCAGTTGGCAGAGAGGGGCGATCGTGGTGGGTGGCGTTGGTGGTTTGGGGGGGAGAAAGTTGCAGAAGTAGTAGTGCAAATGAATGCGGGTGATTGACGAGAACTAAGCAAGTGGGCAGACAAGCAGGCAGGCAAGCAAGCAAGCAGCGGGTAAGGTCCGCGGGTGTATCTGATCAGGGTGGTGGTTGAGGTGGAAAGTGGGGGAAGACCTGGAGACTTGTTGGTGCAGGTACCAGATGTACAGTCAGGTAGCTCCTCATAGTCCACATGTAGTATTCGAATCTTGAGCACCTCATGCTTCATCCATGAACAACGAGCTCCTACAAATTTGTCTCAGCAGCATCTTTCCATAGGTCCTGGCAGGTTCAAGGTGAGCTGAGAAACACAGAAGCTACCTACTAAGTACCCTTTGCCCAGAAAGCACGTGTACCTGGGACCTTGTGTTCTCACCTCATTAAGCTGGCCACGCATTCAATGCCAGGAGGAGGGGTTCATGCTGTGTCCCCCCAGGTGCACTGGAGAGGGTGTTGTGTACATCCAATAGTACCTGCGGACTTCCAAGCCTGTGCTGGATACTTCTCGAAGCTTAAGGGTGCATGGTTCGATTTTCCACACATGCAGACACATTTGATGTATGACCATGCATGTAGGTTAGGTACTCGTATCTACCTACCTTCTACGAGCGCCCGCATTGCAAGCCGCCGGGCTCGTTTACGGCAGACATGTTGAGGTCCTACCACGTTTGCAGAAACAAGCCAGCGGGTTTCAGGCAGACGGCTGGCCAGTGGGCAGCGAGCGGCGAGGGGTCGGGGTGGAAAGAGGGGCAGTCGTCAGCTACGTACATGTAGGTACATGTACCTGTGGTTAGGCCGGAGTCGGTTCTTGGGTGCTTGTATTCTACGGGACTCTCCTCGTCCAGGGGTCGTTGTACCTGGTCCTCCCTCCACCCGCAAACCCATCCTTCGGCTTGGGTCGGGGCCTGGCCATACCCCGGGCCGTCAATCGGCGACCACAGCGGGACAGGCGAACGGCGCATCGGGGCACCGGGGAGGGGATAGGGGAAGACCGTGGAAGGTGGGGTTACGCTGCCTCGAGCCTCCGAACTGGGAAAGCTTAGCTGTCCTACACCATACGTACCGCGCATGTACCGGCGGCTCGGCTACCTAGGACCTCGACGACTCAAGGACTCAAGTAAGTCCTTTTGGCGAGCTTCTTGGCCATGGGGACGACGATCCGCTACTTCTTCGGCTTAAGCACCAGAAAGATTCAGTACGAGTACTCTAGGCACAGAAGCACAGAAGGCGAAATACAACGGGAGGTTCAACGTCCAGGTATATCTCCTGCGTGCCCTAGGCACATATCGGCACGGGAAATCACCAAAGTGCTGGCGACGCGAGAGGTATCTGGCTCGTTTCGCACCCATCGGGGTGGCACATGGGTACAAGTACCCGAGATGGTCAGGTTGGGTACATCTTGACGTGTCGAGGGATTGACTAAACCCACTGGATGAAGTTCGGAGCCTCGGCGAGAAAAGGCCCGTTGCTGCAGCTGGCGACCTCACCACAGTGGTTATAGCAACACATGCGCATGTGCGAGTGCTGGGTTAGGTTGTCATCCAATCCACTGACGTGGATGTGCCATACAGCTGATATCGCCAAATCACCACGACTGCGAACGCCCTCACCGTGCGCCATTGCTTCTCTGCTCATCATACCTCGACCTGCCCGGAAACGCGCACCTGAATAACATTCACCTGTCTACTCAGCAACCAGAACGCTCACGCCACGAATCCCGACTCACGCCCTGTCGCCACCACGCCCTCCCTCAAGCCGCCCCCAGCGCATCAATCTTCCCCGACCTGTCCTCACGCATTGGCGCGCAGCTCGTTTCACCATCATACGACGCATCCACGTCTAGGCGCAACTGATACGCCGGCCCGCTGACGCCTCCGAATCTCGTCCGCTCCGAGCTCCCGCCGCCCTTCCCGTCTTCGGCTGCGCCTGCTTTCAACCCGCTGCGTCCGCCATGTGGCGGGATCGCACCAACCTGTACAGTCCAGGCCCCTCCTTTTCTCGCTGCACAAGCATTCAAGTGCAAGAACCAGAAGAGACACAGCTTTCTAACCCATTGCCATTCAAGATACATATCCTACCGGCAATCATATGCCCATCATCCGACCAAGAAGACCCGCTTTGGCCCGGGCCCCTCGCACCGCCGGCATGGCGGCTACTCCGATTCGGCTGCTGGCCCCGGAGATGACGACACTCGTGGCCTCCTGGCCGACAACGACGACCCCTATGCGGACGACACTGCCGGCTTCTCGCCCACGGGCGACGCTGTCATAGAGATGGATCATCTACCTCCGCGCTGGGCTGACATCGGTGACGAGGTGAACGAGCTGCTGGCCGAAGTTGCCCGACGCTCTGTCGATCTCGACCGCCTGCATCAAAAGCACGTTCTGCCTGGCTTTGATGACGATGAGGCCAAGCGCCGCGAGGAGGGCCAGATCGAGACCCTGACGCGCGACATCACCCGCGCGTTCCACGAATGCCATCGGGCTATCCAGCGCGTCCAGAACATGGTTCGCGACGCCCAGAACGGCACCGGACCGGGCTTGTCTCGTTCTGAAGAAGCTATTGCGAAGAACATCCAAGTGAGCCTGGCCGCGCGCGTCCAAGAAGCTAGCGCGGCCTTCCGCAAGAAGCAGAGCGCATATTTGAAGAGTAAGTGTCCCGATTATCGGTCGTGAAGCTGTGGTAATGCGCCGCTGACTGAAACTCCTTTCCAGAGCTTCGCGCCATGTCTGGAGTGGGCACAAGTTCTCCGCTGCCCGGCGATCGGAGTAATCACTTTGGCGGCGGCGGCAACAACAGCAGCAACTATGCAGCAGACCCTTCGCTGCTCGAGTCAGACGCAGACCGATCTTACTCGCAATCAGCACTTTTACAACAGCAGCAAACAACAAAACGGAAGACGACGTCGATGAACGATGCGGTTATCGAGCAGCGGGAACGTGAGATCGAGGATATTGCCCAAGGCATCATCGACCTGTCGGACCTGTTTCGCGACCTGCAAACCATGGTCATCGATCAGGGTACCATGCTCGATCGTATCGACTACAACGTTGAGCGCATGGCCGTCGATGTCCGCGCGGCTGACCGCGAGCTCGTCACTGCCGACGGTTACCAGAAAAAGACTACCAAGCGCAAGCTGATTCTCCTACTGCTTCTGCTAATTGTCGGTGCCATCATTCTGCTCGTCATCAAGCCCAAGAGAGGTTGGATTGGCGGAAGCAGTAGCAGTGCCGACCAGTCTTCGTCGGGGAATGGCGACGAGGGATAGCGAGAAAATCAGCGCTTTCCGGCAGTTGACAACTGCAGACCCCAGCTTCACCTTCTCCGCAGCTCGGCGTTTCTTCTGCTGAACCTCTTGGAAATCTCGAAGCGCAGTATTCCAATAAACATGAACGGCAACCGATGAGCCTTTCGTGTGGCTCTCATGTTCACGTCGCGCCGGGCTACACCAGGGCTAGATAGCTGCGGTTATGAGCTACCTTGCAAACAGATTGCCAAGCGAGCCATGTATCCGAGAACTGGGAAAGGGCCCAGGACGAGTCGTGAGCAGGATCACCTGTGTGGACGTGTGTATGTATGTACGAAAATCAGGAGACGTGAACCATGGGCGCCTGCAATAACGACGACGACGACGCGCAGGCACGGGCATCAGCGGCCTATAGAGTAGACAAAGTAGGCGAGGAGCTGCGTCGCAACATGGGCAGGAAACTCTTATGAACCATAATGAAACAACCTCATCAACGGCCTTCGAGCTTTCTGAACCATTCTTACTTCACTAGGGGTCCACGTCTACCGTGCACCGCCCTTTACCTCTTCACGTCTCGGCCTGGCCGTCGAATCCCCCGCCTCTTTGCCTGCGTACTAATGAAACCCGCACATGCGCAGTCTGTTCATGCAAGCGCGCAGTCACACCACTGCATACAGCGAATACCGGCGAAGAGCCAGCCAGGCCTGGCATGAAAGCAAAATAGCGGTACAGTGTGGAAATGTTCTATGTTAAATTATCCTCACGCAATACTACACATACGCTACAAAGGCCATGCCGTACAGAGGGTATATACAAGAAGCCACGACCATCCTTTCGTGGGCCACACCTGCGTATACTTGAGCTCTCAAGATGCTCACGAGACCCTTGCTGGAGCAGACTTCAAAGCAGCGCCACCGAGACATCATCTCTAGCTCGGCGATCAGCCCCCTAAGCTGCTGCTGGAGGGGTTGCTGAGGCCAGGGCTGAGACTGGGGACGACGCGGGCCCTGAACCGCGGCCTCGCGCGGCGCTGCTGCTGTTCTTCCGTCAGCCTGGGCCTGAGACGGGGCGCGCGCTGGCCTCGGCTGCGGAGGTACTTTGCGTGCCGGCGGGCACGCTTCTCGCCCTTGCGGCGGACCACATCGTAGAGTTCCCGCAGCGACGGTAGCAGGGTATTATGCCTCGGCCTGTCTCTGATGCGGCCGCCCGGGCCGTCCCGCTTCTCTGGCTGGCGGCGGGAGATGCGACCCCAGACGTTGTCGAGCTGAGCCTTCATCTGGGCGAGGGTCAGCGTGTTGCGTGCGCGGATGATTTGGTTGTGGCGCTTGGTCTCGACGCCCTGCCCGTACAGCTGCACCAGCCTCGTCGTGATGCCCTTGGCCAGCGTCGACTTGTGGATCGGGAAGCCCCTCTGGCGCAGCGCGCGGAAGAGGCGCACGCCACGACCCAGGCCGCTATTCTGGGCGCCTTCCCCAGGTGGTTGGCCCAACAGGGGCACGTGGTTGATCTGGTTCTGCGACGCGTGGAAGTACCAGCGGATGATGTCCCTGGTCATCTTGGCCGTGAACAGCACACACAGGGGGTGCGCATTAACGACCCCCCGGGCAAGTCCTGGGGAATGTATATGCCGATGAGCTTCGAGATGCTGGCGTAGGGCTTCTTTATGGGCGACGGTACGTCGTCGATATGTACGGGCACAAATCCGGGCCGACGCGACCGCAAAGTTGTAAACCATTCGACGAGGTCGAAACAGATAACTTCCAGCTCATGCATGTGGCCCTGGCGTCCGAAGCTCTCCAACAAGCGGCGCAAGCAGGCTATGGGGACGGGGATTTCCATCGCCATCAGTCGTTTGCAAATGGCGTGGAAGTATTGAGCGACTTCGATGCTGTCCTCGAGGAAGACATTCATGCTGACCTTGCGCAAGAGGCGGGAGAAGATCAAATCGGTGACGTCGTGATCGAGGCTGATGCCCATGGCACGCATGTCGTCGAGCAGGAGAAGGAGACCTTGGCGGTTGTCGTAGAGGAAATAGCTGCGAACGAGCTCATTGGCGGTTTGGCGGGCTGTCCTCTGCAGAATGACGATTTTCGCGACCAACAAGAGTCTGTATGACCGCAAATCGTTGAATTTCGCCGCCGAGTCGAGAAGTTCTTCTTGCAGCCTAAGATCCTCAAAGACATCGGGGTGCATGTCGCTCAACAAGAGATCGAAGAGAAGCCGGTCGTCGCCGAGTCGGACCAGGTGCATCAGGAGTCGCACGTAGTTGGAGTCGGCGATAGAGATATCCCAGTCGCTGAGTCGCTGAATGTGCTTCGCGACCTCGCCACAGCTGCCTCCTCTCAATGCCATCGACTGGAAAGATAGGGGTCCGATCTGCTGCACCCCGAAGGTGGCCACCGTTGCGATCGCAGTGTCCAGACTGACCCAAGAGCTCGCAAACCACCTCGCTCCTAGTTGATCGTTGTAGGTCTTGACGCTTATGCCGAGTGTGTTGCCGTGCAGGCGGTTCATGAATTCACGTGAGATTTCAGCGTTGCTGTCGACAGCAGCATCTGAGGACAGAATATCAAGTTCCCTTTGATGCAATGCCGTTTTTGTGCAATACCCTTGCAGATATCTGACGAAGGGTCGAACCGGGATGGGATCGAGCGGCACGTCGCCATGGTGGATGAACATAGCTCTCCACTTTCGAGCCAGTGGCAGGTCGCCTCTGTCGTACAGGTAGGGAATGAGATGGTCGTACAATTGGCGATGGCGAGAGAGGGTATAAATGGTCTTGAGAGCATCGAAAGCTCCGCGCCGATTGTCGAAAGTCGAAGTGGAAAATTGTTTGAGGGTGCTGGCAAATTCGTCCCGGTTCGGGCAGTAGGTGGGAGCCAGACGTAGGTGCCATTGAACGGCGTCATGATATTGCGCTTTGCGAAGAAAATACTCGACGATTTTCGAGTACAACGAGGGCCACCTTATGTTATGTGCCTCGAGCATCCACTCAGCGTAGAGCCAGACATCGTGGAGAAAGGCAGGGTCGCCAAGACGTAGAGCCGCATCGAGGATGGTATTCCAAAAAGTGAGTGCGAGAGGTCCGTCTACGGTGTAGAGGGACTTGCTACCCCAAAAGCCTCGCCAGACATCTCGTATCCCCTCATCTCCCTTAACACGAGCCTGGTAGTCCAGGAAGCAGCACCATAAGGCGAAATCCCCGCGGTGTACGTCCTTCTGCGCTAGCAGTATGCCTTTGTACCCTTTGGCTTTTCCCTTGCGCTTGAAATCTGTTTCGATGGCGAGTCGACGCGAATCGTGAAGGAGAGATTGCCATTGACCGTATGACTCTGCAGTGAGTACCACACGGGGCTCAGGGTTGGCAGCAGGGCCAGCTGCTGGAGCGAGAGAGGTCGTGTGAGCGCTGACCGTGTAGTCGAAGTCCCCAATGAGGGCGGTGGAGTGGTTTCGACAGGTAGCAGTAAGGAAAGAAGCCGGGGTTTTCAGCTTCACATCGTGGCGTCGTAGGGCGACTCGTGGAGAGAGCGACGTGCTCAAGCTTCGGCTGAACGTTGCGGGGGGTCGCGAGGCCAGAGCAAGGCGCTGAAGCTTCACATGTCGGGGTGGCCAGGCCGCCGGTCGCATTACTGCACTCGAAGGTCACATGCCACTGTGTCTCGGGCAGCGCGATTTTTGACTTATGACGGTGTGTCGAGGAGCGATGGGGTTTGTATCGGAATCACGTACGACGTGAAGCTATCGTGAGGCTGGGATCGCAAGTGAAAGTAGTAGCTTTATGCTGGTTGGACTTGCCCAACTTTTCCGGTCGCTGTCGCGCCTGCTTGCCAGCGTTAGCAAGCGTTGTAAACGCGATGGACTGGATATATAGACTAGCCTCTTTAGGCTAGGTCGGCTATCAACAGCTTTGTAGCTCCGTACTTGTACCAGCTTGCGGCATCCCCAGCACCAAAGGCATGGGCAGCATGCTCTCGGTACCTCACGCTGCAGCCGAGGATCAGCCGCTGACTCAACATCGAACGACTGGCCAATCCCCAGTCGCCCGATTTGCGTCGTTCATCGAATGGCTTCACTTCGAGCTGCCAATTGATACTCTGCCTACCATTCACCGTCCAACGACCCTCTCCACTCACCCTCCTCGCGCGTCAATTCTCCCTCCGAGTTACCACTCAAAGAACCACCGCCAAAATGGGGTATGTCCGACTCTTTTGTCCTGCGTCGCCAGAGCTGTCCGCGACCGCCTTCTTGCCTGCGCGGTTTCATCCACCCCCATGACGCAGCTGTCCTCAAACCTCGACCAATCCTCCCCATTAAGCAATGCTAACACGCGCCTGTGCCTCTCTAGTATGGTCAACGCTCAGAACAAGGTCCCGAGACCCAGAAGTTCTACCAGCGCCAGTACGCCCAGCACACCCGTCTCTGGAAGATTGTACGTCAAGCCCCCCACGACCACCGCAACGCTCCATTGGCACCTTGTGCTTGGCGTCGAACTGTTTCTCCCATTTATACAGACACTCGGCTAATTGTCTTGCTCTTCAGGGTCCCCGTGCCTCCTACATGCTGGTCCCCTACCAGCTCCTGCTGTGGGGTTCTCTCGGTGGTGCGTTTCGATCTCCGGCGACGGCCCTCCCCTTCAATGCCCCGACAGCTAACCCAGACCTGCGCAGCCTCTTTCTACATGGTGGGCCGGAAGATTGCCGGACACAACACCTGGTTCGGCAAGGACTAAGTGCACTGCTCGCCATCCAAGCTGTACATCCCGAGATCGATCAACACGTTGGAGCAAAGCCGCTGTGGGGGAAGACAAGCCACGACGGATCATCCGTGTGTATAAGAGCCAATAGACCGCAATCCAAATAACTGTCCCATTTGTTCTCTACGATTATCTGCCGTCGTTCATGGCTGCATCTTCAAACGGTGAACCAAATCAAGAGAATCGCGGCCTCGGCCCGAACACATAACAATTCGGCAAAGAAGAAAGCAAGCACAACTAATTCGCCCTGCGACTTTTCCATTATTACCCATACGGCGCTGCGCCGTCTGGCCGTCTGATTCGCTGTATCAACCTGGCGAGCCAATATAAAATACAACAAAGCCTAATGCCTGTCCCTGCCCAGATACTGGTTGGCCCATCGAAATTTGATCATAAGAATCGGTCGGATGATCATGAAGAGCGACATTTTCCTGCCCGTGATTCCTGGGTATGCGCCGCACATCGCCTCGTAAGTATCGCAGAAACGGGATATGTTGTAGTACCTGGAAAGTGCCTGGAGCGCCCGGGAAATGTCTAGATGCCTGAGGCGCCCGGGGCATTCTGATCCTTCTTGAGGCTGACAAGCAACTCGCGGAAGCGCTCCTTTCCAGTGCCGCTGGCGCCGCCCTTGGCACCCTTGCCGCTGATGTCCACAAGCTTGGAGATGCGCTCCCAGCTGGTTCCGCCAGAGGTCGTGTCGTCGCGGCTGCTGACGAACTTCTCGGCATCCTTACGCGTCTGGGCAATCGTCTTGTCCTTCTTGGAGTTGTAGTTGTCGTAGAAGGCGTCGATGTTCTCCTGGGCCTCCTTGATCGTCTCAGCCTTCTGCTGGGCCAGCTTCTCGGCGCGGGCGGCGTTGTCGGCATCGCGCTTCGCGCGCCACTCCTTGATCACCTCGGGCTCTTCCTCCGCCTGCGCACCAAATCCCGAGTTGTAGCTGATTGAGGGGCCACCGCCGACGTTGGCAGGGGGCGCTTGCTGCTGTTGTAGACGCCTGAAGTTAGCTAGGGGAGGCGAGGGCGAGGGCGGGGTACGAACCTCGTTGCTAATGATGTCGGGGAACTGGCTTTCGAATTGGGCTTGCTGGCCGGCTACCGAGTCGTCGCCTAGCAGGTTGTCGTTGTTGGAGGAGAACTGTTGCGCATCTTCTCCCAGTAGGGCACGCTCGCGGCGAGGAAGTCGTCCGCCGAGGGCTCCCCGGCATCTTGGACAGGTGCCTGCGCTGTGAGGGGCGAATCGTCAGGTCAGCTTCCAGTGCACGAGAGGAGCAGAAGCGACAGCGCGGGAAGTGGCAACTCACCTTCGTCAAAGTCGTCCAGCGAAGGGAAGCGGTCCGCCATGGTGAAAGGATGGACGTGGGTTGACGTAGAAGTGAAAGGTCAGGGTCGGGCTAGAATAGCAGCTGCGCGATCTGTGCAAGACGGTGACGATTGAAGCGAGGCCTGCTGCTTTTTGGCGGTGAATTATTAGTTGAGGATGGAGACTGTCGCGGATCGGCTGGTATGGGAGATGTTCGTTGATGGATGGTGGTGGTGATGTGGTTGGGTTGTCTTACCAGCACTATGAACGGTCGTTTACCGCGAATACGTGGACGTACCTTACCTTGAGGTGCGTCCATCCAGTCTCCAATCTGTTCCATATGTCGCGACGGGCAGGCCATGGTTGTCAGGTGGGTGCTGGTCTGTCCTCTAGGTACATTCGCGGTACATGCATGCGACCAATTCGCGGCTAGATTGGAGCATCTCATGCCGGTTCCATGGAAGGGATACCTGCACAAGTACTTGTACACGAGCACGACAAGCTTTGGGAACACCTCACAACATCCAGGAAGTCCCGCTATATTTCTCGCCCTATTCAGCCATTCGATGCAATTTTTCGCGATACCCAAGATCCCGATTTTGATATAATTACGAATCTCCTGCGAACAACAAGGTCAGAATATCCTACTGGTAGTCGTACCAGGTGTCTTTTCCGTGGCAGGTGCAGTTAAAACTGATGAATCGGCAAGTCTTCCGAAAGTACCAGCGTGGCTGGAGGACAGTTGCCCTGAGCAGCAATCAGGGCCAGGACGCTGTGTACGAGTACTAGCTGCCCATCCATGGATGCAACCTTAGACATTGAAGATGGCTCCACCACAAGTTTCTCTCAGACCACTTTGATTGGCTGCTCGTTGCTCTGGCAGAAGGTGTCTCCGTCCAGGTACGGATTCAGGCAGCGGAGCCTGCAGCGAGCAAAAACGGTCTAAGAGCAGTGACGAGCTGCAACCTTAATGATAAAAGATTACGGAGAGCCGACGTTGCACGTCCATTCATTGCATTGCCCACCTCGTCATAACACCACATGCAGACTTCGCCCAAACCTCCCAACTTCAATTGTCCATCAACAACATCCAATAACAACCAGACTGGGACACCCTCCGTCACCCTTCCAGATCGGCGTCCCGGGATTCTTCTGCAGGCGGTCCATAGACAGCGGAGTGGAGGAGGATATCTCGGTCTCTGACGAGCAATCACCCCTGCGCTCGCCAGCTGCATCGCTTCCTCTCAGGCTTCCATCGTCCATCTCGGAGGTGCCCTGTATTGCGTACTTGAAGTTGTAGACTGCCGCCGCTCGTACCATCCTCTCTAGCGGGGGTCAGGCTGCCAGACGCGCTGCCAAACACCCATCTGCCCCCCTTCGCTCAAGCTGCTGCCCATTGGATCTAGCCCGTCCACCTGGAGGTAGGCTGTCCTGCTCGCAGCCCCCAATCTACGTTTGGACACTTCGCGCGCACTGTCTGCAGTGAAGCAGGTGGATAGCGCTGCGCAGCGCAGCTCACCCATCACTCGCCTCGCCGCTCGACTCGCGCCCACCACCTCTTCCGCTCCCCTCTGCGCCCTGCGCCCGGCCAGTCCAGCTGCTGCTGCTGCTGCTGCCCTCAGCCTCGCGCGCCTGCTCCGAGGCTGCCGACCTTACTAACCTGATAAGCCTCGTCACCTTGGGCGTTTACCCACCATATCTCTCAACTCGTACTGCACAGCATTGGGCCCAGTCCATTCCTCAAAGTAGGACACTGCCGGGTCGATAGCTTTCACATCGGCATCAACCTGTTCGAATCTCAGCCTTGATCCCGCCGCCCACAACATGTCGTACAACGACGACTCCGTTCTCAACAAGCTGTCGGCTCTGTCCGAAACCCAGGACAGCATTGTCACTGTTGCCCAATGGATCATGTTCCACAGGTGAGCAAATCTGCCCCTCGAGGGCATCGCTGGTTTTGTCGGTTGCCTGGGAGGCGGCAGCCTCTGGTATTTGTCCCTGCTGACCCTAACGCCACTCAGGCGCTATGCCGATCGGACAGTCCAGCTCTGGCTGCAAAGGCTCAAAGACTCCAACAGCCACAAGAGACTGAACCTGCTCTATCTTGCCAACGGTAATCCCACCCCTCTGTCTAGCGCCCATCACCGCGCACTCGGATGCTGACCTATCTCAGAGGTCACACAGCAATCGAAAGCGCGCCAC
The DNA here is from genome assembly GCA_006538405.1 of Hansfordia pulvinata. Lineage (NCBI taxonomy): Eukaryota > Fungi > Ascomycota > Sordariomycetes > Xylariales > Hansfordia > Hansfordia pulvinata. Next base: position 2,186,363 of record BJKQ01000007.1, on the reverse strand, counting down.
AAGGAGGACTTCCTGATTGCCTTCTCTCCAGCCATCGCCGAGGCCGTGTCGGTTGCGTATAAGGGAGCGCCCACGGACATTCAGAATCGCATCCGCCGGGTTGTGGACGTCTGGAGAGAGCGAAATGTCTTTGAAGAACCCATCCAGGCTTCAGTGGAAGCCCGGATGCAAGGTAGGCTGAGACTCGGCCCAGATATGAATGCTTAGGTCACTGACTTGTTCACAGAACTGGACAAAGTCCGAGGCACAGCCAAAGTTGGACTGGGCGGTGCCATGTTTGGCGGTGGCGCGTCGGCTGCCACGCCTTCAGAACTGACGCCGCTTGTCGCGCCGCAGCAGGCTGTGACCAAGCTGGCGACACCTCTAAAAACGGCAATCAGCAGTGCCAATCAGGACTTTGAGAACCTGCTCGGACCCTCTGCCACCATACCCTCTGCCCCAGTCTACGCCGCTCGGCTGAGCGGGCTGTTGAAGACGCTCGCCCAGGCTGAAGGCGCCGTCGAGCAGTGTGTCAATGCGCGCAGGGAGCTTGTGCGGGAGCTGGAGAAGATTCTCGTCGCCAACAAAACTGCGCTCGCAGCGGATGAGGGTCAGCTGGACGCGTTTGAGAGCAAGAAGGCCAAGGTTGAAGACACGAAGAACGAGGTTGAAAGAGCCATTATGGCAGGCCTGCCGGATGATGAGCCCTACGCGCCGGCTGGGGGCTTTGGAAACGAGGCCGACGAAGAGCCAGACAGACCCGAAGTCGAAGAGTTGACACCGCCGCCCACCGAGGCGCCCGCGGAGGCCGGAGCTGAGGGCAATGACGGCCCCAAGAGCCCGTTGGCTCCTTGACCTCAGACGCAGCAGCACTCGACGTGATCTCCAACTTGACCGCGCAGTACAAGTCGGTGCCTGCAGGAACCAACGGCAGTAAGAAGAGACGTCTGGACGACGGCGAGGATTTCCCGGACATGGGAGGAGAGGGTATCGATGCGGACGTGGCAGAATCGCTGCGAAGGGAGAGCAACGGCGGGGCCTAGGTATCCACCGCTGTTTGCACGTGGTCAGATGGCTGGCAGAGCAGGATGGCGTGGGAATCGTAGACTGGTAGGGCATTTCGACTTCTACTTCTACTGTAGTAGTTCGCAGATCATCTTCCGCGGCCGTTCGCGTGTAATTATCATCGTATTTCATATTGCCGCTCGCCTTAGATACCTACTACCCATACGGCTGAGGCGTCAAGGCCCGGCAAGACTTTGTACACTGGAATCTTTGCATTGCCGAAGCATATATGCCTCCCCCGTGCAGTCGAGACCATGCTGGTCCAGCTTGCCTTGTGCTGAATACCTCTTCACTACACTCAGCATCGCGGTGTGGTCGTCATCTACGAGTAGGTAGGTAGGTAGGCACGGGTAGGTTCACGATGGCCAGTCGTTGACGGCGATGGGTGGCACCGATAATTTACCGGGTCCAGAGCGCTAGTCCTATCCCAGCATGGCGGCTCCAGTGGACGGGGCTCGGCTCGCAGCTGTTGATGACGGAATCCGATTCGGAAAAGAAGAAGTTCGGAGCCAGTGCCTACTGTACTCGTACCTACCACCTGCGGGCATTGGTACCTGGATCCGTAATCACACTCGCGGCAGGTACGGGTGGCATCGACTCGACTCGAATTCCAGGTGCGCATGCGCATGCGGATGCCCTGGCCCGCGACGCCAACGCCAGCGCCATCAGCCTGGCTTCAATTTTCTCCCTCTCCCCAGCAGCCCTCACCTTCACTCCCAGCACACCCGCCTCCGCGCCCCAGGCTCCGTTCTCCACGTCCGCCTCTCCAGACGATGCGACCTGCGTCGGCCCAACTCATGACAAGCGCCCTGCCGTAAAGGCTCGTCCCCCAAAATGAGCTCCGGTCCGGCGGCGGCGGCGCGGCGCCTGCTGCTGTCCCAGCGCCGCGATGGCCTGGCCAACCTCGCATGCGACTTCCTTTCGACGCCCGCCTCCAGACTCATGTCCACGTCCCCGTCTACGTCCGCCTCGGCAGCCTTGCAGTCTGCGCGCACTCCTCGCCCACTGACCCCCCAGGCGCCTGCTTTCGGCAGTTCGGCTCTTGGACTCACCAGACCTCGACCTCTGTGCTTCATCTCTGCCCCTCGCGTCGACTGTTCGCCCCCGTCTTCACTGTCTGCCCGCTTCTTCACCTCTGGGAAGCCTCTCGCACGCAATGCCCCCACGCCCGCCAGCACGGCCAAGACCGCCGGCGATGCCGACGCCCCGGCCCCCGCCAACCCCGACACCGCAACGAGCCAGCAGCCCTCCGAGCTTGGGTTCGGCAAAAGCGAGAGGGCTTCCCAAGCAGCCCAGATCAACATGCGCGCTCGTCTGTCAAGAGAAGGAAAGGATAAGAAACGATCTTTCTGGTCAAACATGCAGGATGTCGTACGCCTCTTGAAAATCATCAAGCCCGAAATGCGCACACTCTCGCTGGCCATCTTCTTTCTGCTCATCTCCTCGGCCGTCACCATGTCGCTCCCCCTCACCATTGGCAAGATCATGGACCTGTCTACCCAGGGTGCCATTGACGAGGTCCGCATCCTTGGCCTGAATATTTACCAATTCTTCGGTGCCTTTGCCGCTTTTCTCACCCTCGGTGCGTGCGCCAACTTCGGCCGCGCCATCCTATTGCGCATTGTCGGAGAGCGGGTTGTCGCTCGTCTGCGATCCCAGCTCTTTCGGAAAACTTACAACCAGGACGCCGAGTTTTTCGACGCCAACAGGACCGGTGACCTCATTTCGCGACTCGGTGCCGACACTATTATCGTGGGCAAGAGTGTCACGCAGAACGTCTCAGATGGCCTCAGGTCTGGTGTCAGCTTTGGCGTTGGCCTTGGTCTCATGATTTGGATCAGCCCTAATCTGAGCACTGTCCTCCTTTTTGCCGGCCCCATGATTGGAGCCTCGGCTTTCTTTTACGGCAGAATCACCCGCAAGCTGAGTCGAGATATTCAAAAGCACGTTGGTGCCTTGACAAAGATTGCTGAAGAGCGACTGGGCAACATCAAGACAAGTCAGGCTTTTGTCGGTGAGGTCCAAGAGGTCCGCCGATACAATAACCAGGTCCGGAAAATCTTCAACGTGGGGAAGACCTCAGCCTTCTGGGATGCCTCCTTCTTCGGATCCTCTGGATGGATGGGCAACATGACCTTGCTGGCCCTTCTCTGGTTCTCTGGTGGGCTTGTAAGAGAGGGCCTGTTGTCTCTGGGCGACTTGACCACTTTCATGATGTATGCCGCTTTCACAGGATCTAGCCTGGTCGGCATGGGCAACTTCTTCTCCGAGCTCATGAAGGGCGCCGGTGCCGCAGACCGACTTTTCGAGTTGCAAGATCGCAAGCCTTTGATCCCGTCGACGACTGGCGTCAAGGTCAAGTCGGCGCAGGGCCCCATCCGGTTCGATGGCGTCACCTTTGCTTACCCAACACGTCCAGCTGTCACCATCTTCAACGGCCTCAACTTTGAGATCCCATCTGGAAGTAACGTTTGCATTGTTGGACCTTCCGGCGGTGGCAAGTCCACCATTTCGTCCCTACTCTTGCGCTTCTACGACACGACGTCGGGCACAATCACAATCAACGGCACCGACATATCGAAAATGAATATCAAGTCACTTCGGCGGCGCATCGGGTTTGTTTCTCAGGAGCCTGTGCTCTTCTCGGGTACTATCGCCGAGAACGTTGCCTACGGGAGACCTGATGCCAGCAGGTCGGAGATTGTACTTGCGGCTCAGAAGGCCAACTGCCAATTCATCAGCGATTTCCCGCAGGGGCTCGAGACCCAAGTTGGCCCGCGCGGTGCTCAGCTGTCTGGGGGCCAGAAGCAGCGCATTGCGATAGCCAGGGCCCTGCTCAAGGACCCCGACATTTTGATTCTCGACGAGGCCACCTCGGCTCTGGACGCCGAATCAGAGACTCTGGTCAACGCAGCTCTGGCCGAGCTGCTCAAGGGTCGCAGCACTACCATCTCCATTGCACACCGGCTCTCAACGATCAAGCGGTCCGACCAGATCATTGTCCTGAACAACAAGGGAACCGTCGCTGAGATGGGCTCCTACACGGAGCTCAACGCCAACAAAGAGAGCGCTTTCAGCCGCCTCATGGAATGGCAGCAGACCGGTGGTGAAATCAACCCAAACGTGATCAAGCGCCACGACCCCCACATTCTCGAATCTGAAGTCATCGACCACGAGCTGGAGCATGGCGAACACGAGGAACACGACGAGCACGAAGCGGAGTACGCCCAACAGGAGGAGCCAAACCGGGAGAACAACAAGTCGAGATGACAAGATCGACGAGGTTGTTGAGGTTTCACAAAATATCCTTCTCTGAGCTGGGGAGGCGTGGGTGTTCGGCCTCTGCCTGCATCTCTTCCCTCAGCCAAGTCCTGCATCTTGTTTTCCTTGATCCATACGAGACCAGGAGACTTTTCCGGTCGGACTCCAACTCTCCGTTTGGAGACTTGTCTGCTGTGATATCTGCAGTCACGCGCGCGGCAAAGTCGCCCGAATCAGTCGATGCATACCTTGGTCATTTAAGGACACGTTGAATGGCAGTTGTACAAGTCGTTGTGTTGGTGACGGTGAGCGGGAGGTCCAGGCGCCTGCCTTGTTATTTTCCTAGTGTACGTGTATATATCGCGCCTCGATAGATCTCCCCTCGAATGATACCATGGCAGAATAGAGCGTCGTTTGTTCCCGCGTTGACTGCCGTGACTTGGCATGTCGGCACACATACATGCTCATGCATGTCTCCTCTGGGTCTCAGCGGGCGGACCAGGCGGAAATGCGAGGCCTGGGTCCGAGGCCACACATCTATCTGCATGCGGACAGTTGAAGCACAAAACGTGATGTGCTCGCGCGGGACAGCAATGAGGCCAAGACATGGGGCAGGCCAGAGACGAGCTTATGGAAGAAGTACGTGCTTGATGGCTTCAGGATACAGCACCCGAATGATGGAGTAGCAATCACATGTCGGTCAGCAGGCCGGGCAGGCAGAAGAGCCCAGGAATAAGCTCAGCCATCAGTTCTCGGCGGCGTGGCGCCAAGAGGGGCACGGGGGGTAACGTAGTGGAGGGGGATGACGGTCGACCGTGTCAGCCTCGGCCCTTTGCAACCCAAGTGCCTACAACCTGACCTACCCGAGTACCGCACTCGACCTAAAGCAAGGGCCATTCCCCGTTGGGGCGGACCCGTTTATTTGATGTGTGGCACTGGGCACTTATTATCAACTGGTCTGGTTCGCGCTCTTTGGGTAGGTGGCGGGTACGCGTATCTTCGTTGCATTGTCGACCGACTGGAGTTCAGCCCTGTCATTTTGCGGACTGTCGACGACTGACTGCAGGCGTTCGTTATTCCCCTTCAACCTGTTCCCGCCCTCGTCCTTCCGGCCCCGTTTCGCTGGCTTCCGGTCACCTCTCTACCTACTGAATAAATTGTTGACAGCCATTAGGTGCTCCCCACACTGTAATCTACTCGGTCTGTCCATATCGAATCTGCAATCCTCATAAGTTGGGATTACTACGCCTCAAGCTTTTGCTTTTGGATAACATTCTACCCACACCACTTGCACGCCCTCACGCACACGCACACGCACACCCACACACACACACACACACACACACACACACACACACACACACACACACACACACACACATACAAACACACACACATACAAACACACACCTCTCTGGGAGGACTTCAAGTCAAGATGGCCAAGACTATTGAGGGGACCTTCACCGTCAGCGGGGACGTCAAACTCCACACCAAGACCTGGATTGTATGGCTCGCGGCCCCCCCTTCCACTTCCACCCAACCCCGGGGCACACGCCCCGGCCGGATGTCTGACTGCTAACACGGAGGTGCGACCGCAGCCCGAGGGGCCGATCCGCGCCAAGATGGTGCTGTTCCACGGGTTCAGCGACCACGCGGACCGCTACTACGACCTGTTCCCCAGCCTGGCGCGGCGCGGCGTCGTCGTCTACGGCTTCGACCAGCGCGGGTGGGGCCGCAGCGCCCGGACGGCCGCCGACCGGGGCCGCACCGGCCCGACGTCGCTGGTCCTCGCCGACATGGCCGCCTTTCTCGAGGACCGCCTGGCCGACGACCCGGCAGCCGCGGCCGCTTCCTCCTCGTCGGCTTCTTCCCCCCCTCCTCCTCCCCCTCCCACTTTTTTTTCTTCTTCTTCTTCTTTCTTCCTCCTCCCCCTCCCGCTCTTCGTCTTCGCCCACTCGATGGGCGGCGGCCAGGCCCTGACGCTGGCCAGCACGCCCGAGTACGAGGGCCTGGTGGCGCGGGTGCGCGGGTGGGTCCTGGACGCGCCCTTTGTCGACTTTGCCGACGCGCTGCGGCCGAGCCGCCTGCTGGTCGTGTCGGGCCGGCTGGCGTCGCACGTGCTGCCCAACTTCCAGATGCACCAGCCCATCCCGCCCGAGAACGTGACCCGCCTGCCCGAGGTCGCCGCCAGCATCGCCGCCGACGCCCTGTGCCACAACTACGGCACCCTCGAGGGGCTCGCCGGCATGCTGGACCGCGCCGACGGCCTGACGTCGGGCGCCCTGGCCCTCCTTCCCCCCCCCGCCGTCCGCGCCCTCCTGCTCGCCCACGGCACCGTCGACATGGCCACCAGCTACGACCGCTCGCGCGACTGGTTCGACCGCCAGAGCCACAAGGTCCGCGACCGCGACGCCACCTTCACCACGTACGAGGGCGCCTACCACCAGCTGCACGCCGACGTCGGCCAGGAGCAGTTCTACCGCGACGTCGGCGAGTGGATCGAGGCCCGCATCGACGTCGACGGCAAGCCCGCCGCCGCCGCCGCCAGCGCCGAGGCGTCCAAGCTGTGAGTGCTGAGGGGCCCAGCGAGTGGGTTTCTTCTCCTTAGGAGGTGGAGACGGAAGTCGAGCACGACTCATTGGAAGTGCTCAACGGTCGAAGCTGAACAGGACTTGGATCTCTGGCGCGTCCATATTGGAAGCTTGCCGTTGGAGGAGGAGAGTAAGGAACGCGGGCCCAATGGCAATGGCTCGAAGACTGGGCGGTCATCTCACACGTTTCGCTTTGCGAGATGTTGCTGTTTTATGTAATCATGACATCTACTGATATGTGGCGGGTTCCTCTTCGGCTCGATGGCCTTACATGCTTTACCCCTGCCTGTTTACGTAGGTACACGGTGCATAGATGTATGCAGTCCCTTGAGTGGATGTGGTACTCTGCGAGAAAGGATGACCATCGCAGAACTGGTCTTGAGAATGAACCGGGGGCTCGTGAGATTTCTTTCGGGATGTCAAGCGAGGAGGCCTCGGATTTGGACTTCAATCCCAGGGATGGCAAGGAGGCCCATACGATAGCCCAAAGTAATGACATTGGAACAGCTCAGCGGCACTGGGGCCATCTACAACTTTCGATATATCCGACACCCCGTTCAGGACGGCTCTGGCTCCCTTACGTACGGATACCTTAGGTACTTGTAGATCTCCGGATGTGGGTACCTGCCGTGCTCCCTTAACCCCACCATCCATCAATGAATCTCGCTAAGAACCTGGGTACTTACGAGTCCGACCAGGACTGCACATACAGCAGAAGTAGATCGTCTGCAACTTACCTATGCGCAGCAGGCACTTTGCTCACGTGTCCTACTTGATAGAATGTATGGATTTACTTAATCGGTACCTTGCCAGGCCTTAACGGACTCGTAAAGGGGTTTGCCTGATCTCGACTGAATTTACAGTTCCATTGCGATAGAATTCATGTCACTGGGCGGAAGAAGCGGACGCGAGGTGGATGGATAGGAACCTATGAGGTACCTTAGGTGTTCATCGACTTCTAGACTGGAACCACCTAACCGCCTGGAGGGGCGTCAAGTGCCTGACCGTATCGACTCCTGAGCATCCCCCACCCCGTGGCACCCAAGAGCTGGAGGTTTCCAGATACTTACAAGGGCCGTGTTCCTGTGCCGCGGGAAATGTACCTACCACATCCCAGCTCGTACCTAGGCACCCTGAACCACCGCCGCCCGCCACCACGTCAACGTCGCTCCATGCTCGTACAGCCAGTTGGCCTGCCTGCTGCCGCCGAATCGCCATTCATCCCTTTATCTCACGCCTCGAAGCTCCCACGATACGACACGCCCGTTCCGACCCGACCTCATCGACGCTCCCGCACCTGGCCTCCCCCAACCCTGGATACACTGCTCCAGTAGGCCCTTCGAGGGCCCTCGTGTCCCGCCAGAATGAGTTCCCGTTCGTCTCGCCGCCCGCCGTCTCTCCCCTGCCACCGCCGCTGCCCCCTCTAGACCTCTCCTCCGGCCGGCCCTGCTGACCATCGAGCCCGCCCCTCCCCCCGCAGTCAAGCAGTTCATTCGCAATGTGCGAGCAGCAAAGACCATTGCCGACGAGCGAGCCGTCATCCAGAAGGAGAGCGCCGCCATCCGCGCCAGCTTCCGCGAGGAGAGCCACGACCACAACATCCGCCGCAACAACGTCGCCAAGCTGCTCTACCTCTTCACCCTCGGCGAGCGCACCCACTTTGGCCAGATCGAATGCATCAAGCTGCTCGCCTCTCCTCGCTTTGCCGACAAGCGTCTCGGCCACCTGGCCACCAGTCTGCTGCTCGACGAGAACCAAGAGGTCCTGACTCTCGTTACCAACTCCCTTCAGAAGTGCGTCACATGTCTGCCCCCACGCCACACCGCAATAGGGGCTCCGTGCCAGTCCAACCCAGCTCGCGGGCTCCTGGCCCTGCCTGGTTCATGCTAATCTTCCGCTCCAGCGATCTCGGCCACTCCAACCAATATGTCGTCGGCCTTGCCCTCGGCACCCTTGGCAACATTGCCTCCATCGAAATGTCCAGAGATCTCTTCTCCGAAATCGAGAAACTCCTTTCCACCGCCAACCCCTACATCCGCAGAAAGGCCGCCCTCTGCGCCATGCGCATCGGCCACAAGGTCCCCGATCTCATGGAGCACTTCATCGAGAAGGCTTCCCACATGCTTTCCGACAAGAACCACGGCGTCTTGCTCTGCGGTCTGACTCTAATCACCAGCATGTGCGAGGCCGACGAAGAGGAGGGCGGCGAGGAAGGCATCATTGACAAGTTCAAGTCGTACGTCCCCACGCTTGTCAAGACTCTCAAGGGCCTCGCCACCTCGGGCTATGCTCCCGAGCACGATGTCACCGGCATTTCCGATCCCTTCCTCCAGGTCAAGCTGCTGCGTTTGCTGCGTGTCCTTGTCCGTGGCGACCCTGAAGGCACCGAACACATCAACGATATCCTCGCCCAGGTCGCCACCAACACCGATTCGTCTAAGAACGTCGGTAACTCGATCCTCTACGAGGCCGTGCGCACCATTCTGGATATCGAGGCCGACTCGGGTCTCCGAGTCCTGGGTGTCAACATACTCGGAAAGTTCCTTTCCAACCGCGACAACAATATCCGATACGTGGCTCTCAACACCCTCATCAAGGTTGTTGCCATTGAGCCCAATGCCGTTCAGCGCCACCGCAACATCATCCTTGAGTGTCTGCGTGACCCGGACATCAGCATTCGCCGCCGCGCACTCGATCTCAGTTTCACCTTGATCAACGAGTCTAATGTCCGTCTGCTGATAAGGGAGCTTCTTGCCTTCCTCGAGGTCGCCGACAACGAGTTCAAGCCCACCATGACTAGCCAGATAGGCATTGCCGCCGACCGCTACTCGCCCAATAAGCGCTGGCATGTCGACACAATGCTCAGGGTCCTGACACTGGCCGGCAACTACGTCAAGGAGCCCATTCTCGCCTCGTTCATCCGTCTTGTCGCCACCACACCCGAAATGCAGACATACGCTGTACAGAAGCTGTACATGGGGCTGAAGAAGGACATTACTCAGGAGAGCTTGACGCAGGCTGCGGCCTGGTGTATTGGCGAGTACGGTGATGCCCTGCTCCAGGGAGGCCAGTACGAAGAGGAGGATCTTGTCCAAGAGGTTAAGGAGAACGAAATCATCGATCTTTTTGCGAGTGTCCTCAACAGCAGCTACGCGACCCAAATCACATTGGAGTATATCGTCACAGCGCTGGTCAAGTTGAGCACCCGTCTGTCCGACGGCACCCAGGTTGAGCGTGTCCGTGCGCTCCTGCAAACGCACCAGACCAGCCTCGACGTTGAGGTGCAGCAGAGAGCCGTCGAATACGGTAATCTTTTCGCATATGACGAGATCCGCCGTGGTGTTTTGGAGAAGATGCCCCCACCGCAGATCAAGGAAGAGTCCAGAGTCCTCGGCGAGTCGACCAAGAAGACCAAGAAGGGTACCAACCGCAAGTCTAAGCTTGTCGCCAAGCCCACCACGGACCAAGACCTGCTCGATCTGATGGGCGACGACTCCAGCAGCGCCCCCATCTCTTCGCCCACGAATGGCGCGTCGAACAACACGGATCTGCTGGCCGACATTCTCGGTGGCGGTTCCGCACCACCCTCCGCCACATCCCCGCCTCCGCAACAGAGCAACTCGGCCGCCATCATGGACCTCTTCTCTCAGGGCCCCTCTGCTCCTTCGCCTGCGCCGACACCCAGCGCGGCACCGGCTAGCTCCGGTCTGGATATGCTCGCGTCGGCGGGTACTCCTCCCCCGCAGCAGCCCGGCATCGCTGCGGCTCCTGGCCACCCGTGCTACAACGAGAACGGGCTGAACGTGACGCTCGCTTTGCAGCGCAACGCGGAGGGCACTGTGCAGGTCACTGCCCGCTTCCAAAACTCTTCCGGCGGTCCTCTCTCCAACGTCGGTCTGCAGGCTGCCGTTCCCAAATCTCAAAAGCTGCAGTTAATGGGCATCTCCAATCCCGACGTGCCGTCGGGCGGTGAAGCGACCCAGCCCATGCGGATTACAGGCAGTAAAGGTGTAAGTTCTACCACTCATGATTTGTGCACTCCTCCGAAATACCCCATACTGACAGGATACCATCAGCCCTTGCGTTTGATGTTGAAGATTGGTTATACGCATCCCTCGGCCGGCCAGGTATTGGGCCAGGTCAAGTGGACGGAGCCGTCGTAGTCGGTCTTTGGTGCTTCAGTCTTCAAGAACAATTGCACACTCGGTGGAGATTATGAACAGTTCGGTTTAGACTGGGAGGACCGAGGCAGCCGCCGCCGCCACGTGGCAAGAGCCGCGGTGGCGTCGTTGCTCGTTGTACATCGACCGAGGGTGTTCATGAACTGCCAGACTGCCAGACTGCAAGGGGGGCTTGCTCGAAGAGCAATGCGGGGTGAAATAGGAAAAATAGAAAAAGGCACATTCGACATGACCCAGTCAACCTACGTTTCGTGATTCCGTGGTTCCATTTCGTAGGTCCTCTCTCTCTTGAGATGATACAACACGTTGGTGACGTTCGAACGACGCCATCTACATGTCTCACAGGGTTGCTGCGCACTTCCGAAGCTGGGTCGCCGAGGAATTGGATTAAACAATATATTCAGACGCTCTGCTGCTTCGCCGAGCGGTAGACGAGTCCACACAAAAGTCGCCGGGGACTTCCGAACACCCCGATGTTGAATGAACAAGCTATGTGATAAGACCAAAATTCCGATACCCTAAAAGCCACAGGCCATTTCACGAATAACGAATAAAGAAAAAAGAAAACAAATCCTCGTGAAAAGACCTCATGCGAGCTAGCCCGGCCGAGATGTGGTCAAGTGGACATGATATTCAACGCTATGCCGCCGAGGGGCAGATCAAGCAAACAAGTATCGCTCTGGATTCCTCAAAGTGGTACAAGGACCGGGTATGAACAGTGAAAGACCAAAAAGACAGATATCAATCCGCGAACAAAGAAGTAAAGAACCCTCGCCGGGGAACCAAAAGATGAAACAAACAGATTCCAAACCGAAACATGTGAACGCTGCGTCTTTATCCATCCTTCTCTTTTGCTCTTTTCCCTTCAAATTTGCCCTCATCAGTTCGCTCAAAGCGTCAATCCTCCTCTCATGTGTCCGATATTCGTAATCATGTAGTCATTTATCATGTAGTCGTGTATTTCAAAAGTCGTCATGGACGCTTGCCCAGGCACACGTTGATATTCTGCCCGTTGTGGTGTTGCGGGCTCTCGCTGACAAGTACTCCGTAAGTGGATAATTGAGGCGTTGCTGAAGAGCCGCCCCGCGGCTCAAAGCTCGTGGTGTGAGATAAATCGACTTGTTTTCGGAGGCAAGGGGCAGAAACAGGTTGCTGTTCATTCTTGGTCATGTACATCGTCGAGTTCTGCCCCTTGCCCTCCACATACTGGCTTTCTCAATGCTCCAGTTTCGTGCGCCTTCCGACCGTAGTCGTTACTCCCGCATCTCAGCGGCGCTGTTGCTGTGGCCGCTCGACCGCCGAAGCTGCTTCAGCCGCCTAGGCCAAACACGCCTCGCGCGGCGGGACCCAGGTCCGGAAGGTCTCGCCCCAGTACCAGGTGGGTACCTGCCCGATCACCATCTCCTGGGAGACGACGTTGTTGAGTGCGAGCAGATAGTCGAAGTATTCTTTCCGGGTCGGCGCGGTCTCCGAGGACAGCAGCACCAGCATCGCCTCCGGCGGCGCCTCCTGGGCGTCGTCATCGTGGCGAACCAGCGGAACGCGCTTGCCCTCGCGGCCCAGGTCGCCGATCAGGCCGCTGGGTCGGGGTGGCAGCGGGTGGTTGCGCTCGACATCGGGGTCGAAGTCGCGGCGGCGCTCGTGGACGTCCGAGACGGCCAACCAGTGGCGCACGGCGTCGTCGGTCCGCTCCTCATCGCGCAGGGCGTCCACGACGCTCTGGCGCGCGGGAGCGCGATACGGAAGGTGGTAGTCCCGGGGATCGGCAGCCAGGACGGCGACGCCGTCGAGCTTGCCCACGACGCGCTGCGGCATGGCCAAATGCGCGAATTGCGGGTCGCGGGCGCCTTTGTTGGTGCCGTTGTCGCTGGCCAGCATCGAGACTGACAGCGCCAGCCGCTTCCAGTCGCCTTGGCGCTCCGCGGCGGCTTGCCACCGCTGCACCGTCTCGAGCGGCGCTTGGAACAGGCGTCCGTAGACCACGGGCAGCTCGTCGATGGCGAAGGACGGGTTCACCGCCGCCACGGTGGCGCGTCCCGCGAGGCCTATTCCGGGATTGCTTGAAGAAGGATGTCCTGTTTGGTTTGTTAGAATGGATTCTGTCATTTGATGTAGAGTTTCGGTGTGGAGAAAGAGGGGAGTTGACGATATGTAGGGAGTGGCAGACGGAGCTGGGTAGCTCAAAAATAAGGGGGGGTGGGGGCAAGCGCAATTTTCACTCACCTTGTCGTCGCGGACCGCAAATTGTCCAGCGATAGCCGTTAACCATCGCGAGACCTATGTGTCTAGCTTCGGGGTACTCAGCCTTCATCCTGGCCGTATCCATCTGGTCGGCGTAGGTGAGGAAATAGTGGAGGGCGCCGGGGTCTCCGTGCGCCGAGTTGCCGGCCTGACTTCTCGCTTCAGCCACTTTATCTTGCTCGGCCCCTTGAGCAGTGCCGTGTCCGGGCTGTGTGGCCTTGCGTCTGGCATCTGAGCCCTCTAGTGTGCTGCTTTGTTTGGGCTTGATGCTGGCCGTCTCCCGCTTGAGCTGTTCAATGTATGTGGTGGGATCGAACTTTTCACCTCGCTTGACCGCTGCGTCCCACATCTTCTGTGCGGGTCTCCAGCGAGGATGGCGAAGACCCGGGGGGTATTTGGACTTGTTTGGCGGCGGATTGAACTTGAGGGTTTTCTTCTTCCCCTTGCCCTGATTCTGGGGCGTGCCACTTGGATCCATGGGCCAGTTCGGGTTCAAAGCCCGATCGTTGGTAGGATCCTTCTCGAGGGAGAATTCAGTAGATTGTTTGCCCTTCGATTTGGTGAGATCCTTCTCGGGGGAAGTCTTGGGAACAGCGGCTGTGCTGGTAGATTGTTTGCTCTTCGACTTGGTGGGATCTTTCTTGGGCGATGAATTGCGAACAGCCGCCGCCGCTCTGGCAGCTTTTCGGCCCTTTGATCTGGGAGTGTCCTGGGGCAGTCTCTTGCGGGGAACTTTCATCGTGATCCAAAGGCTTTTCTTCACGGGCTCAGGACTAGACGATGAGCTAGAAGCCCCCGCGCGATCCTCGGGCCTGGTGACATTGTTTGTCAACGGCTTCGGGGGCTCGGGGGGGTCGAGGTAGTGGAAGGCGTGGCGGTACGGTTGAGTGGCTGACCCGCCTGGGCTCCCGCAACCGTGCTGAGCGTGGCGTCGGTACTGTTGGTGGTGGTCTGGGAAACAGTGCTGGCCGAGCGCTCGGATATGTTGGCGGCGCCGTCGTTGGCGGATTGCGCTGGTGCAGAGGGGGCCTCCGAGCTGTTGCTAACAGTCTCGGTCGTGTCGCCGGCATCAGGTAGCGCTTCTGTGGCCCGTTCTGGCGCGGTGGCCGTCTGACGAGGCGCCTTGGTCGGGCGGCTGGCCTCTTCGCCCTCGACGTGAACCTTGTTGGGGCGGGCGCGCTTCCGCTTCTTGCCGCTGGCGGCTGACTGGGCTGGAGGGTGGCCATTCTGAGTGAGAGCAGCGCCCACGGGTTTGCCATTATTGGCAGCGGCCAGGGCGTGCGTGTTTGCACCTTGACCGTCTGCTGTGGCGCCTGGCTCATGAGCTTGTTTGTCTTTTTCCGGGGGCACTGTGCGTTGCACCTTGGCAGGACGCTGCCCGTCGGAATGGTTGGCATTCTTGTTCTTGTTGTTGTCGTTGTTGTCTTCGAGATCTGCTGTGAGACCTCGCTTGCGGCCGGCTATGCGTGTGCTGCGACGCTCAGGGGCGGGAGGCGGCTCACTCGGCTGTCGGGAGAGACCGCGATGAGGACGGCTACCGTTGCTGTTGTTGCTATGAGCTCCGTATATGGGAGCCACGGCGGGAGCCACGGCGGGAGCCACGGCGGGAGCCACGGCGGGAGCCACGGCGGCAGCCTCAGCGGGAACCTCGGCGGTGACCTGTGCGGGAACCTGAGCTGGAGCCTGGTCGGCCGGGCCGCTCGCACACGAGGGCGGCCCGGGGGGGCCGCAAGCAGGCTTTCGATGGAAATTCTAGGGTCCATGGCCGAAGTGGATACGGCGTCGGCGGTGTCTTTATAGTCTTGTGGTGTTGGTTGTACGTTGGGGGCGAAAGGGGTTTCAGCGTCGGTTGCGGATCCGGGAGAGCGGAATAGGGGCTAGCTAGGCCGGCTTAAGAGACCCGTAAGGCAGATAAGGACGCAAGGCCGCCGAGATGGGAAAGGTAAGAGAATGGCAGAGAAGAAGGAGGAGAAGGGGGACGACAGGAGGTAGGATACAGGCAATCGACAGGCTGTGTGTGTAACTATGAAGAGTGGAGATGCAGGGCCGGCGAGAGCAACGGCGCGGTGGCAGATGGTAAGGCGATGGATGTGACGAAGCGGGCTGGACGTCGAGAGCCACAGCAGTGGTGGTGAGAGCCGAGGTATTGTGATGCCGGAGGACCTTGAAGCTCTTGGGTAAGACGAGAGAGAGAGAGAGAGAGACAGAGAGAGGCGTTATTCGCGTTCTTGGGGATCCTTCGACGATAGGCGATGCGGCGAGGCAGGCGGTGGATGACGAGGAGACGACTGGATGCTCCGGCTTGAGTGACGGTGACGAACCAAGGCGTGGGCAGGGCGAGCACCGCGTGGGAGGTGCAGTTGGCGTGCCGGATCTCTACTGCTGTACTGTGGCACCAGAGCCGTCGACGTGAATGGCGGTGGCGGTGCGAGGGGTGATGATGATGGTGGTGGTGATGACGACGATACTGGAGAAGAAGAGGAGGAGTCGAAGAAGGGTTGCTGCTGCAGAGCAACGAGACCAGATTCAGAGAGTAAAGAGTACGTACGTAAGTTCGTTTGTACGTGAGCGATGGCTGATTGTCAGGAGTTCGAGAAAGATGGGAGTTTGTGGGTGGAGAGGAAAATGGATGGTGGGAGGGCTGAAGGTGGGAAGGACAGTGGAAGAAGAAATAGGAGAAGAGGGTTTGGCGGTGGTGATTGTGGTGGTGGTGGTGGTGCGAGACTGGAAGGCACAAGGCACAAGGCACAAGGCACAACAAGAGTCAAGACTGCAGCACCCGACCGACGTAAAGGCAAAGGCACGGCATACAAGAGGGAGATAAGGTAGAGACGAACCAACGCACGCAGCCTCGAATGTTCAAGTCACAGTCACCCATCCCCTCTCCGTCTCCCTTGTCCGTTTTCCTCTCCGTCTCTCTCTCTCTCTCTGTCTCTGTACCTGTCTTCCTCTCTCTCTCCGTCTCTCCGTCTCTCCGTCTCCCCCTCTCGCAGGCGTCACTGGTCCCCCCCGACCCCCCTCAACACCACCGTAATGTGACTTGGTATCGATGCTGTTCACTGCACTGAACGGCACAAACAATGACCGGCCGGTGGACCGCCGCGATGAACTACACAGCAACAGAATACGTGGTAGTCGTGCAGGTGAGGTACGGTGCGGTGATAAGAACAGGAGGCGGCCGAGAAGGGGGCTTTCACTGTTCATTCACACCCGCTCAACACCGGCCGCACGGCGCTCCGACTCGGACAGACAGCGCCCCATGCCGCAGCAGCTTCATCCTCGTAGGTCTCCCGCTTGACTCCTCCCGTAGCATCGTGTCGTCTCGCGAGATCGAGTTGGGCGCTGTCCAGCTGCTTCGTACAGGTAGGCGAGGCAGGCGTAGGCACGGTATAGCCACGTAGAAGGCAAGTAAACTCTCAACAAGCAGTACGTACAGGCATAAGATAATGTAGGTAGGCAGGTCGTCCGAGGTAGGTAAGGTAGACTCCTGCCTCTAAGGTAGACCCTTCTTCATCTCCATGTACACAAAGTGAACAGCGGGCCGCGGCCCTCGCTGCTTCAACCCTTTCCTCATGGTGCCATTAACCCCTTACCAGACGCTGGACGGACCGGACTCGGCCCTAGATATCAACGTCCTCTCCCAAGCCGTCAGAGGAGGGAGATTGATGTTGCTGTCCGAAGCGAGGTCTCCGTCCTCACTTCCACCAAATACACGCACCACGACGCGGTCAATTCTTTCCATGTACTTTACCTCGGGAAGCCTCCCTCCACGGGCTGGTCGTTTGCCCTCTTCAGGTAGGTGAATCCGGAGTGACCCTCTCAGCCGACGTGGTCGACTGTGCTCCCCATGATTCCCCCCAGCCCCGAGATTGTTCAAACGCGCCAGGACCACTGCCCATTCAATGCCACAACAGACGCGGCGCCGACACGTCCTGGGTCGGAGGTCTGTTCCGACGTTCCGTTCCGAGCCGGCCGCAGAATCACCTACGTACAGTACATACATGTAGTGTAGGGCACACGCAGCAAGGTAGTTCATGTAGGCGCGGCGCCCCCCAGAGCTACACGTTCCCTGTTGGCCATAGTTGCCCCGTACAAACAAAAGAAGATGGCCTTGAAAGCTGTGTGGACACACTGCTGCTCGGGATGAAGAGAGCTGTGGGGGGACCAGGACTGCGCCCTTCCCGTCCCGGCTCATCTTCTCCCACTTGGGGGCTCAGAGAAGACTCAATCGTGCAAGCTACCTTATGTTTGCCTACACACTTGACGAAACGGTCCAAGTTGGCACCTGGCGTGGCTGGTGCCAACTCATGGTTTCCCAAACTAAAAGCCAAAGTCCCGATAGTCCCGACCCAGCCTCCTTCTTGACAGAGTGCAGCTTCTTAAGCAATGAGCGCTACACGTAGAAAGACCGTGCGAGAGTCGCTAAGCTGTTATGAGGGACGAGGATTAATGAGGGAATTTAAATGTATGTGTATAGGTAGGTATGTATTTGTGTGTATGTGTGCGTGCCCTTCCCCCTATAGCGCCGTTGTTGAGGCCTCAGGTCGAGTACACGGCCCCGGCTACAATCACTTCACATTACAATCACCAAGCCATCAGACGCACGTGTGGTGCTTCCTCCTTCACTCATGCACTCTGTTCTCGCTTACGATGAGGTTTGAACCATCATATTCGCTATCATGAAATCAAGGGGCAGAGCCTGTTCTCAAATAGAAAGAGACGCCGCCAACGCCTTGCCCGATGCAACTGCAATCAACACACACCATCCCCCTGCCCTCCCGAATGGATGAGGACCTCAATCAAACTCGCCATCTTCTTCCGCGGCATCCTCCACCGTCACCGCCTTGGCCTTGCCTTTGGCGTCGCTGTGAGACGTCTCCGAGTCGCTGTTGGCTGCTTGCGCGCTCGACCCCTCGCCAGTACCTGCCCTCTCAGCTTGGCCTTTCGGTTCACTGGGTGGGGGTGTCGCCGAAGATGAGTCGGCGTTGGCAAACAACTGCGCAGCACCACCCCAGTTTGGCATCACGGGCGTAGGAGCGGCAACGGCAGGTCCCGCCTGCGCGGTGGGCGCACTTTCGGGTACAGCTACCGGCGTCCTCGCCCGTGAGCTTTGATCGGGTCCTTGGTTTGAGCTGCCGCTGTCGGCTTCGGTGCTACCGGGCTCTGCGTGGCTTGCCGGGGCGGCCGCGGGGGCCGTTGGGTTGTTGGTGGGCCCTTGAGGAGTAGCTTGCGTAGCCTGACCAACTGGCGTGCCCTGGTTGTCCAGCCGTTGAAGAGGTAGCAAAGACCAGCCATCAGGAAGCACCAGACCTTCCGGCAGTTCGGAGCTCCCAGAGGGTATCGCAGCCGAATAGGGGGCACCGCCATGGCGATGAACTGTTGGCGTCCCGGTACGAGGAGGAAGATAAGGCATATCCGGCCTGAAAGGAGGGGCTTGCAGCCCAAACCCTCCAGGGCCAGGCTGGGGCAGCGGCATCTGCGGAAGTCCCATCGCCGGATGGAAAGCCTGGGGGTGGAGGGGCAACTGAGGAACAGCAGGCTGGCCCCCGTGGGGCAAGGGAGAGGCTGATCGGGCTCGGTGCAGCCCACGGAGTCGCTGAAGCTCAGCTGTCATTGAGTAGAGTGTGGCCAATTCCTGGCGGGTTTGCTGCAGATTTTGCATTTCTTGTTGGATGCGATGCTCAATTTGTACAAGTTGAGTCTGCATTTCCGAGACGGAACTCGATGGAGTATCAGAGTTTGAGGAGCCGTAGGGAGCCGGCTGCACGGGTGTTGGCGCCGCCAGCGGAGGGTCATTAGCTCGCCCGGCTGCTGGTTGTCTGAGTCGCTGTGCCATGTCCTGCATGTCCAGGTTGGCAGGATTGCCCTGTGCAAAGCCCAGCCGGATGGGACCAAACTGAAAGACGCGCATGTTGGGTCTGCCGGGAGCTCCTGGCTGTGCTGCCGCTTCCGCTCCGGCGCCGGCCGCATTATTAGGCGGCTGCTGGCCCTGAGCCGGAGCCTGGCCATTAATCCTAGGCACGGCAGCGTCTCTCGGCGGTGCAGGTCCGTCGATGACAACAGACCGCCGACAAGTGGGGCAGACCTGTTGGCGTTCCAGCCAGCTCTTGAGGCAACCAAAGTGCAGGATGTGACCGCAAGGGAGCTTCTTCGGCCTGGAGCGCTCCACAGCGCCCGCGTTGGGGTCCCAGGGTCTCATCTCTTCTCTGCAGATGATGCAGGTGTCCTCGCGCGAAAGCTCTTCCAGGGTGGCATCTGGGTACCTGTTCATGTCCGCCAGAGCCTTCCTGTAGCGCATAAGCGCTCCTAGGCGTTTGACGAACGACCGAGCGGTCATGAAGAGATCGCGCAGGATATGGATTGGCAGGCCGTAGAATGTCATGAGAATGGCGAAGAATGCTGAATATATCCCCAGCTTGATCAAGTCTGCGAAAGGAGTTAGCAACATAAAATACGAGAGGTCGCTGGGAGCCGAAAAGGGGGAAGCTTACCGGTGATGAGATCAAGACCGAGAACCGCCTGGCCCTTGGCCTCCCAACCCGGAACCTCAATATCCATCTCTTCGATGTCTTCTTCGTCTGGGAGTTCCTCATTGCGGGCGGCTTCGGCCTCGGCGGGGTCTTCGGACTCGCGGCGGCGCAAAACGTCGTGACGATCCTGGCGGACCTGACGTCGGCGCTCGTCGAGTCGCTGTCGGGTCTGGCGCTTCACAATGTCGGCCTCGACGAGGGATAGGATGTAGCGGGCGCCGGTGCGGAAAGAACAGGCAGAGAGGATGGCGAACTCGAACAGGAACATGACCATCATGTTGGGGCGGGCCTGCTGGATGACGGAGCGGACGGCGTAGACGAAGAGGGATACGTCATAGGCGATGCTGAGGAGGAGCGAGATGGAGAGGCGGGTGTGGAAGAGTCGAGGATTGGCCGGGGGTTGCTGCTCGAGGACCTCGACGCGGCCCTCGCCGATCCACTCCCAGACTTTGCCGGTGACGAGGGCGGTGAACATGACGAGGAACCAAGCGCCCACCTCCTCGCGGAAGATGGTCATGGCGAGGCATGTTTCGGTGACGGCGAACCAGGCCTTTTCGTAGAGTTGCTCGACCTCGACGGGGCGCAGGGGGCCATAGCAGAGGCGTTGGAGGCCCCAGACGAAGGAGCCATAGATCAGAAGGACGAGGTTGACGAGGAGCTAGATAGGGGTCAGAAGGCGAGGAGACGGCAGGGAGCCACACGGAGGGGCAGCGGGGCTTAAGGGCGCACCATGAGACTTAGGTTGTTTTGCGACAGGTAGACCATGGCGGAGTAGAAGTTGGCGCGCTGGTTGAAGGCGTAGGCGACGACGCCCGTCGCGAAGGCGGCTGAAGTCTGTAGGGAGCAGGGAGCCGTCAGTCGAGCCGAAGGTCGGGTCGCAGCAGTGGCAACAGCGGCAGCAGCGGCACCCGTGGCAGCTGAAAGGCAACCATGGTGGGCACTCGGAAGAGCAGGACACTTACGCCGGCGTACCATGCGAGCCGCATGATGAGGAACGGGAGGCGGCGGAACAACAGGGAGAACGGGGCGGGATGCGCGCAGCGGCGGCGGGCTCGCGTGATGTCGCGAACTGGCCTGCCGAGGTGGAGCAGACTGCTGAAGCTGGGGTTGGCAGGCGGGCTGTTAGGTGCCCATGTTCCCGTTGTCGAAAGCGGCCGGGGATTCGATCCGGCGCTGGTCCGGCGGATGGGACGGTCGCGTGTTGATGTCGGAGGTGGATGGAGGCGAGGATGAAGCTGAGGTGTCGTGACGTGACGACGACGGTGGTGAGGGCGGCGACACCTGGGCGATCGATCAATAGGTGAGGTACAGTAGGTAGGCACAGTAAGGTACCTAGGTAGGTAGGTAGGTAGGTACCGTAGCGAGTACGAGTACAGCCACCTGCAACCTCTGGGCCAATTAACCACGTCAACGGTTACCAAGTTTGGTTCCTTGGCAGGCGCACCGGAGGTACCGCCCTGCGCCGGAAAGCAGGGTGGATACCTCTGGCAGCAGGAGGGAGCTTCCCCAAGGTCGCGGCATTGCCCGGAACCCGGACCCCCGTTCTGCCCGTGGGTTCTGTTCTGCAGCTTGCAGATGTACCTGTCGCCTGCCGGACAGTGAGGGACTACCTTTGATGCCACCTACACCAGACCGGTCCTGCCAATACCGCGCCTGTGAAGTGCAATGGATTTCAATTCAACATCTTAATGGGTACCTAGGTACTTTGGGTGGTGAAGGTCAACACCCGCCAGCGCCGACACGGGTAGAATGCAACACGGAGTGACCACACCCGAGTCGGACGAATATGATTGCAGCATCAACAATCGTAACAAACATCAATCGGATACGTTGCCTCGATCCAGCTCTAATCAATGGCATTGAAACGAAGAAGCCGCCGTCACTGCCGAGGTCCTCTGATGTCTCTCGGGTGGGCAACAGCTGGGACACTGGGGGCAAGACTGACCCGCAAGCCGGCAACAGGCAGTGATGGAAGCGCCTATCATACCACAGCAAAGACGACGGCGGCCTCGTGAGAACAGCAGACTTCCAGAATGGCATCTGCTGGGTTCTTGCTGCCCCGTCCACAACCGCCCAAGCCTGCTCGTCATTTGGCATGCCTCTGTCGAGTCGGCGCCTCTGTTCGAGTGACGTGAGTCCACTGCGCCGATAACTCGAATATACAAACATCTGCCACCGCACTGCTTGGTCCTGTCCGGAAAACCACAGGCTTTTATAAAGCTCGCAGCCAGGTCCAGGCAGAGCTGCTCAGGGGTATTGACACCTCGCCCAGTCAGGTCTTGCTCTTCTGATTCTCCATGCCAATCTACATCCCAGTCAACTTATTGATGGTCAGAGACTTGGCTTGCCAGCTTGTCTGGTTGGCTTCTTCGCGCCCTTTTCTTCTCGGCAGCCCATACTTGCCGCTGGAAGAGTCCGGTCTGGACGGTGACACCGAGACAAGAGAGCTTGAAGACCCGGACAAGATGGCAGATTGGTTTGACAGACATCCAATGGTTACATACACGAAGATAGTGCACCAGGCGGGGACTGAATGCGGGTGTAAACTGGGGACTATGCCGGCAGCTTGCAGACGAGAGCGGCAATGACGCAGCCGGCCCAATCGTCTATTCATTAGTAGCCAGATGGGTTCACGATTGAGCCGCACCTGATTTTGAGCGCGGACAACCCAGTATTTAGCCAGAGCGTGGACTCTGGAGACATTTTTGCTGTACGTTCGGCACGTGGGTAACTGGGGGCAACTCGAAAGACCAAGAGGCAACCTCAATCACTCTGATTCTCGACAAAGATCTACATGATACTCGATGCGGACGATCAAGTCTAAGCCCAGGGTACGTCGATCACTCATACGTCTCTGCCACGAGAGACTTGGGATCTCAGGCTCCCTCGTGAGGCATTGCGCAATGGGCAGCAATGGAGGAGACGAAGGCACTCGGAGACATCGCAGTGCGCTGTGCGTCCGTCTGGGGAAGGCTCCGCGTGATCTGTACAGGTACAACCGCCAGAATGACAGTCTCAGCGCGCAGCTTTACCGATACCAAAGCTGGTAAATGGATCAGAACGTTCATTCCATCTCTTATGTAGCTTCAAGGCTAGATGTCCCAGGTGTTCTTAGGCCGCGGAACATGCAGTCGTGCGAGGAGAAGCTCCTGACCAAGACCATTGTGAACTCTTTGGTCAAGCAAGCAGGTAGGCGGGCTTCTTCATACACTGCGAGATATCAGAAGTCCACGAGCAGGGCAGTGCATAGTCTGAATTAACCGACCAAGTTCCTCATAAAAAGAAGCCCTCAGCGTACGTCCTGGATGGGATGACTATTTCCGGGTCGGCGCTCTCTCTCATCTCTATCTCTCTCTCTAGATCTCTCACTAGAGCTCTCTCCCTCTTAAGCTCTCGATCCCAGACTCTGTCGGATCCCGTTGACGCAAGTGGTTACCTGTGTTCTACCTCAATAGAGCAACCGATTTGGCTCATCATGAGCTTCAGCATCTCCGGGGCCCTCCTTCGGCGCCCACATCCGCGTTTGCTTCCCGACACTTGGTTCTTTCTGCAGCCTCCAGACGGCAGAGTGCCATTAAGAGCAGATGCCATCGTCGATGAATGAATCATCAAAGCCCCCACACCACTTAGGCTGTTCCTTTGCAGCAGTCCGCTGCCCCTCTCAGAGATGTAATATGTTTCTATCGCGGTCCGTCGTCTCAATCTCAACGTCCGTTTCTTCATACGAGATGAGCTGCCGATGAATTCGATAAGCACACTTTGGCTTTGGGCCGTGGACGGGTCACCACTGGGCGAGGTAAGGGGTGCCTTCTCCTAATGTGCCCGGACCGATTTCGTCGCTGGCGTTGTGCTTGAGGTCGTCTAGTCTCTCGACAGCACGGGTCAGTCGTCGTCGTCCCGCGCCGAGACGCTCCCGTGTTGATGTGAGACTTGGCGGAAACCTCTTCGTGAGCATTCCGTATCTACATGTTGATACTTGATGGGGCGATCGACGGCCTCTCCTGTCCATATCGGACTCAACTCGGCCATTGTCGCTATGCATTATAGAAACGAATATGTGCAACGAGCTCTCCCAAGCCCCCCTTTTCGTTCAAAACACGTATAATCATCATGGCAGATGGCCGCGTGCTTCCAGCAAGCAGGGTCGAGCCTTGAGCCTGGTCCTGGCCTTGGTCTGGGGACAGGAGTCGGCTCGATCATGACTGACAAGAAACAGAAGGTCAGAACCAGAA
The DNA here is from genome assembly GCA_006538405.1 of Hansfordia pulvinata. Lineage (NCBI taxonomy): Eukaryota > Fungi > Ascomycota > Sordariomycetes > Xylariales > Hansfordia > Hansfordia pulvinata. Next base: position 2,162,283 of record BJKQ01000007.1, on the reverse strand, counting down.
ACCCAAGCGCCCCCCGCCTCCCCCCTTCTTTCGCCCTGTGATAGGCGGCATCTACAACAAGAAAACTCCCCTTCCCCTCTCTCTCCGCCCCTCCCAAAGTTCCAATGACTTGGACATGATTGGATCGCAGACTGGCCAAAACCAAGTGCCATGCATGATGTACAGTACCCGCGAGTCCTCGTCGTACATCACCTGCCCTGCCGGTGACCACTCTCAAGTCCGCCCATTACCTACCCACCTACCCGCCTGCTTACCTATGGAAACAGAGCAGAGAGCCGCCGTGCCGGGTCCGTCTTGTTTGTCTGTCTTCTGGGCGGGAGGGGGGGCGTTCCTCGTTTGGGTTGCCCGCAATCGTCGTCGCGGGGATGCGACAGTGACGCCGCGTCGAAGGGTGGTAACGCAGGGCCAAGACGGCAGCCGGGGCTCTCCCTCACCCTCCTCCTCCTCGACCTCGACCTCCTCTCTCTGCATGTGTCCTCTTTCGGGAGGGTGGATGACTGTCAGATCTGGGCTTTTGGAGACGTGAGAACGGCCCCCAAAGATAAGTCGGGGTCACGCGTCTTTCTTTTCCCCCAATCTCACCCTCTCTCACCCGCTGCCGCCGAGTCCGGCCAGCGTTGCAATACAGACTCTACTCGTACGAGCGAGCGGAGGGGGGCCTGCTGCTTCTGCTGCTGCTACTGCTGCTACTGCTACTGCTACTGCTTCTGCCTCTGCTGCTGATGTGGCTTTTGTCGCTATGTACGAACAAGGCGAGCAATCCCCCGCCCACAGGAGCTCTTGTTTTCTTCACTGGCTGGACGGAACGTACGGGTAGAGAGGAAGGGAAAGAGACTCGAGAGAGGCCATCACGCACAAATGCAGCGAGCCCCTTTTGGTCCCCGCAGCCAGAAATCTTCCCCCCACTGAGACACACCGTGTCACACACCGTCACCGCCGCCGCCGCCGTCATCACCACCACCGTCACACTGCTCGTCCACCGCCGTCCCACGGGCGCAGCCGCCAACGTCGCACAGGGCCATGGCAACGGCGACGGAGACGGCGACGGCGACAACGACGACGATACGAAGATGTGTGTGTGTGACAGAAACACGGCGAGGCAATTCGAGTCGAGGCGGCGGTCCCGCAGCGAATGGTGGCATGCGCCTCTTCTCGTGTGGTCCTTCTCTCTACTCGTATCGACTCTTGACTCTTGACCCTTCACGGCTCGAGGTTCTCATTCTCTACGAACACGCACAACCTCGCCCGTGAAATCTGGACTGCGTATCTATGAATATTACTGCTCGGCAATAAGACTCGAGAGGCCCCGGGGCTCTGGGTGACGGGTTCGAAAGTCTGGAGGGGCCCCAGGGCAAGACTCGGGTCCTCGTCAGGGGAGAGGAGAGGACCGGAGGCGGTTCGTCTTATTTTTAGGCGCGCCTCTCTTTCTCTCTCTCTCTCTCTCTCTCTCTCTCTCGCTATCTGCCTGTCTCTATCTCTCTTTCTTTATTTAGATCAGCCTATATTGTTGAGGCTCCCGTGTCATTAAGGGCCCCTTTCTATGAGGAGACGCGTGCGAGTGGCGGCTCTCGGGCCTCGGCTAGCACTGCCTCTTGGTCGAGTCCCCTCCCGAGTCTTTCGTCTCGGGCAATGCCCGAGACTGTGATACCCGTACGTAGCTACCGACCTTCGACGTACTTAGCCGAATGACTCACCACTCCATGGCGAGTGCCTACTTGCCTCCTTTGCCCTCCCATAGATAGAATCGCACAGGGCAGGGCGCCTGGGCCAGGTCAGGACAGGGCAAGGGAGGCGATACAAATGGCGATTTGACAAGACCCCCCCAAGCAACGAGTGACTGACTGACTGGTAGGTGGGACTGCCCACAAGTTCGAGTAGGCAAGGGCCAGGATTGCTCACAGACAGACGAGTGAGTCCATGGCCACCGTCATTGCGAGTTTCCATCACCATCACCACCCTCGTCGTCAGCCCCCAGAGCCTCCGTGGTAAAGATAGAATCCCGAGGACTTGGCAGCTCGCTCTAGCAAGGCCACTCGTGATAAGCTGTGGAGACGACAGGGAGGATGCATGGGACATTCGTATACCTGCATCGCCTCACTCGCCCTGACCGGGGTTGCAACTTGTGTTTGTGTGTGTGTGTGTGTGTGTGTGTGTGTGGCCTGGTCCAATTAGCCCTTCTTCCTCTTCTTTCCTTCTCCTTCTTCTTCTTCTCCTCCTCCTGCCGCTGGGCCAGAACCCGAGGAGCAAGCGCCTGCTCGTATACTCCGCAAGACGAAGGATGCTGCTGCGTTCTGCTGCTTACTCTGACAAGGGGGGGAGTCCTGGTTGAAGCAGCCTCCCCCCTGCTTCTTCCAGGTCCTTCTTACTCGTACGCGTATTCTCAAGACATCCCTGCTATACTACTCGTGTGCCAGGCCCTGTTCTCTGCCCTGTTCTCTGCCCTGTTCTCTGCCCTGTTCTCTGCCCTGTTCTGCCCTGTCCTGCCCTGTTCCATGCCTAGCTGGTCCGTCTCAACTCCCGCGGTGGCGATCATGCCGAGTCCCGCGGGGGGCGAATCGAAACCGGACCAACACCACATAAAACCCTGCCGAGTCTGAAACCTGGGGGGCGCTACCCCAGCGCTCTCGCGATTACCTGCCGGCTTCTGATTTTATTTCCGTTCTCCGTGCACTGAGAGCAGGGGGGGCTTGCCTCGGGTCTTGAACTCTTCAGTGGCCCATGTCTTGTCATGTATGCTAAAGCGGTGGCGTTCTTTTTTTTTTTTTTTCTTCCCTTTCCCGTCATCCTTTTCACAGACGGACGACTAAAGAACGGCGAGAACTGTCGCCAACACGCCAGCCGATAGTCCACGGATCGCGCGAGTAGCACACAAACTGCTTAGTACGAGCACAGTCACTCTCGTACGCGTGGGGACTGTTCGGCTCTTCCGTCCGGTCGTCAGCAGATCCTCACCCCTCCCCTTTTCCCGAGACAGACTCGATCGGAGTCGAGCCTGATGAGCCTCTCTGATGGTGAAACTGCTGCCTGCTCTGATTGCGAGCAGCCCTACGTCGGTAAGGCTGGGCCCGGTTAAGCCTCGAAGGGAAAGGACAGTGTGTGGGAGGAGGAGGCGGCGCAGAAGCGCGTGACGAGGGCCGTCGTGCTCTTGCCTTTGCATGGCTCGCCTCCTTCGCCTGTCTGTCTGTTGCAAGGCCGGAGGGAGTGAGTCTTGATGAGGTGCCTTTCAGGCCCACATACTGTCGAATGTAGGTAACTAAGTACCTACATAGGGAAGACGTCAAGTCAGTTAGGCAGCTCTGTTTATAAAAAAAAAAAAAAAAAAAAAACCCGGCCAGAGTCCTCGCGAACCGGCCGCCCTTTTTTTCTGGAGCCTTCGAGCTATACTCGAATTGCAGCTGCTTGCGAGAGGTTTTCTTTCTTAGCGTCCTCAAAAGTTGGAACTTATAAGTTAAGGCGTTAGCGGCAGCCGCCTCTCGCCACCGACTTGTCATCAACGGAGGCTGGTATAACTCGTGTTTGCCAGTGATGAGCCATGAGTCGTGCACAATTACCTGCTTACCTCACCTCTGCCTAGTGCACAAGGCAGGAGGAAGACGATTTAGTAGGGGAGTTGGGTGGCGAAACAAGACCACTAATAACAAGAGTGACCACTAATTAGTTAACGGTAGTGCCACGATCCACCTCTCACACGAACCACAAGACCCATCCTCGCCCGGAACAAGACTAAGAGATCGTAGGGCAGGATTCCGCGGGTGCTCAACAGCGGATGGATGCTTCCCGTGGAGGTGGATAGAGAAAGAGAGTGTGTGTGTGTGAGAGAGAGAGACACGCTGCTTGACTTGACAGGCCTTCAGGAAGGACGATGAGGAGGGTACTGGCCCGGAACAGAGACATGCAGCGCCTCCAGCCCCGGCCACTACGGGTGGTTGGATCGTGTGTGGCACGTTGGCAGGATTCCCATGCTGACATACCGCACGCCCACGGTCCACCAGCCGTGGCCCTCTTTTTTCTTCTTTTTTCTTTCCTTTTCTTTTTTCCCCTCCCTTTCTCTTCCTCGTCTCTCTCTCTCTACTCGTATATTCCTCGCCACCTTTTCCGGGGTAGCGCTCCGCGGCCAACTAACGTGACTAACCAGCCAGGTAGTTGCTCCGTAGTCTCTTAGCAGCATGCCCCGCCCCCCATATTCCCCATTCTTCTCTCTTCGTTCTTCGCTCTTAGTCACCCGGCACAGTGGGCGGGCCCAGCGCCTGCGGCACCGGACCGGATCCTTCCTGTTTCGCTCTACGAACTGGACCATTCTCCCTCACGTTCTTCCACACAGGATGGGGAAGAACAGTGACAAGAACACAATAACGAAGAAGGAAGGAAGGAAAAGAAAAGAAGATAAGAAAAAAAGTCTCCGGCAAATGTCCCCGAAACGCAAAGCTCTTGGTGGCCGTCTCTCTCTACTCGCAGCGCCAGCCGCCCGGTCGTCCCCCCCCCCCCCCCCCCCCCTTTTCCTTCACGAGTCCACACGCCCACCACAAGGACAGCAAGGCGAAGACTACCCGGAGCCCACGTTGCCTGGCCGGCCTTATGGCCCACAACAAAGTTCGCGTGGTCAGGCTTTACTCGCACTAAGTTACAAGCAGTGGGCGCTCCCGGCAGTGACTAATTCCTGACACGGCACGCGATCTGTCCGAGTATAGTCCCCCCCCTTCTTCGCCTTGCGACCCGATGCGGCAGTTGCTCCACGAGCATGCGCTCCGCACAGCCCTACGATGTTCTCGTCTCCCTCTAAAAAGAGTGACAGGCTTCGTCGTCGTCGTCGTCGTCGTCATCTCCGTCATCTTTGTCGTCGAGGTGATCGCTCCAGCGGGAGTGGAGACGGGTGTGGGAGGAACAGTGTCTACGTTTAGGAACGGGGAGTCGAAAGTCACGCCCCCCCCTCATGAGTGTTTTTTGGTTGTAATTACACCATCATCCCGCTTCCCATAGATTGCATGACGACCGACCCAGAAGAAACCCAAGGACGTGGTAGCTTATAAAAATAGAACTTGGAGAATCATGAGAGAGACGCAAGAAGATAGATGAGGGATAATAGCAATAAGCGTCTCACGCGCGCCTCCCCCTCCCCCAATGCTGACATCTGACCCGCCCCGCCGGGACGACGGTGCTTTGCGGATTCTCGTGCATGCTGCAGCTATACCTAGTAGATACGAAGGGTAGGTACTGTATACTTTCGAGGTTTTGTATGTGTGTGTGTGTGTGTGTGTTTGTGTGCGCGCGTGCGTGTGTACAGTGTGTGATTCTGTGCGACGGGAGCACAAGATGAGCAGGGCCTGTGTTTATAAAAAGAAAGAAAGCAAGGCAAGCAAAAAAAACTCGCAACGGCGGGTGAGACCTGCAGGCTCGGCGAGGGTCGGTGCCCGGCATTGTCATAGTAAGTCCGTTCTCCATTCCCCTGCGACGTCTGACTCTGCCCACGTGCGTGGGCGTTCCGGATTTAGGTCACTGGGGACCAGACCGTCCCCCCCTTTTTTTCCCCCGCCTCCTGTTCTCGTGATTTGACGGCGCGCAAAGGAAAAGATGGGGGAGATGGGTCCGGCCGGCCAGTGACAGAGTGACAGCATGAGAGGGTCGCCTAGGTGGTCTGGTCGCCTCGTGTTTGTGTCGGTCTGTCTGTCTGTCTGAGTGGCCAAAAATAAAAAAAACACCGGAAATAACGGCGCATACCTACCATTACCAGCAAACTGACGCCTCTCGCCTCCCTGCTTGGAGGTAGGTATTTAGTATCTACGATAAGTACGTGCTCGTCTTGCCCCCCACGTGACCGTCGGTCCGAGATACGTGCGGCTGGGAAACAGGTATCTACTAGTGACTACCTACGTACACAGGCAAGGTACCTCGGGTGGTATAGAACCATGAAGGTCATTACCTACATACCTTACTCACTCTTGTTGCTTCGAAGATGCCGGACTTAACCCGAGCCTTCAAGGTGGCGAGCTGCAGCTCTTTCAAAGGAGACTAGTAGATGAGCAACCAATCCCTACCCGCCTCCCCCCAGTGTCATTCGGTTCTTGTTTTAGAATCCTTTTAGAGGAGAAGGAGATGAATAAGAAAGAGAAGAATCAAAAAGCCGTAGTTACTAGTGGGCTTGGTGGAATCCTGCTTGACCCAAAGTCCAGCAGCCAGCCAGCCCAGCCCAGCCCAACCAAGAAGGAACCGCGTGACACTTTTGCCACGTCTCGAGCGGCAGAGACCATAGGAAAGAGGGGCTCGAGTTTTTTGCGCGGGAAGAAAGAGAAGAAGGAGGAGAAGGAGGCAAGGGAGGCGCGGTAATTCCGCACTGGCGCGCGCGACGCGGTGCCGTTGGCAACTTGGAGAGAAAACTCGACTAACAACTCGAGTTTCTCAGACCAAGGATCGGGGCTACGAGAAAAACAAGAGTTCCGCCCCGCCTTTCCGCCCTCTCTCTCTCTCTCTCTCTCTCTCTCTCTCTCTAGACTATGGGAAGGAACCGGCTGGTCTAAGAGAGGTAGTGTCCGTAGTGTGTTAGAGGGAGTGGGAGAAACACGGAGAAAGAGGTGGTGTCAGATCAGAATCTAGAGAGAGAGAGAGAGAGAGAAAGAGAAAGAGAGATAAAAATCGGGTACACCAGATCCACCACAGCGGACCCAGCTATCCTGGCAGCCCAGTAGTCTGCAAATAGAAGCCATCACTCTCTATCGAACGGATGACACACTGGGTTGGGCGTGGGATGGGCGATCGCGGGTCCGGAAGCACCAGGACGGCCCTAACGATGGATGACGGGACCTTGACTGGCTGGCGTTGGCGGCGGCGACGGCGGCGGCTACTGCTACTGCTGCTTCTCTCGCCGCTTCTTCTGCTGCTAAGAACAGGACCTTATGCTATTGGGTGATAGCGCAAGCCCTGCAAGGCTCGAATGTCTCGTGGGCAAAGTGCCGCGGTTGGGCTTCGACTCTTCGGACGGGCCCCCCCCCCGCCGCCGCCGCCGCCGCCCATGGTGAACCAGTGGCGACTCTGTCTGGGAGGCTTTCGCTTGCGTATCTCTCTTGCTTGTCTTTTCCCATGCAGACGCGGTCAGCGAGCTAGACCGCCCGCCGCGCCCACTCCGAAAGCTGGAGGATCGGCCGTGCTCCGAGGTGCTATTCCGGGGGGGCGAGAAACGACCACCTGGCCCGGGGCGTTGGTGGCGCGGCCTGAAGCGGCGTGGCGAGGGGTTGGGGTCTGTATCGCGTCGTGGTTTCGCCCAGCTGGCTGATAATTGGCCTCTTCTTGTCATCATTCTTCGAGTTTCGCCACCACGTGCCGGCACTTGGGATTCTTGACGTGACTTGGCTGGAGAGTCTCACCGGGGGCAGCAGTGCTCGTAGCCCTGCCCTGTGCACAGTCCCGGCGACGTGGAGATGGAGTCTCGCCAGTCTGCTTACTCGTACGAGCATGGTTCACGGCAAGGAGGAGGAGAGTGGCCAAAGCCAGACCATACGAGCGAGTCCACTGTCCTAAGACGGATCAACCCTGCGTAGAGAGAGAGAGAGAGAGAGAGAGAGGGCTGGGCCCGGACGAGACTCCGATGGCGAGACTCAAGCAACCAGTCAGAAGAAAACGCTGCTAACGCCCCAGAACACAGGCCCAGGGTGTCAGCAGTCCGACTGGCGTGCTCGTGGCATACTGTATATCTATGCGAAAGCCTCGGGCGAAACAAGGTGGTGAGCCATCCGTACTGTGCTGACAAAGCCCCTGCCAGACATGTCCCGGTAGGCCGAGTCGATCTCCGGGCGTCCCGTGGCGGGAGCTGACCGGTATATGGACTGCTTTGGGGGCGGTTGTATCGATATTTGCCAGCTCTGGTGTGTGGCTGGTTGCCTCGACCTTGGCAACCCCCCGAGGTCATCGAGATGTCTCTGACCGCAACCCGCCCACGTTGCTGGCGCATGACGAAGACAGACGTATAGAAGACAGACGTATACGTAGAGATACTGTAAGTATATTTAGAACAGTACCTAGACATGATCGTGAGATCGATCAATCATCACAGTGATGTGCAACGCAGCTTCCGTCGAGTCGAGTCGAGTCGGGTCGGGACTCGGAGAGCGCCCGCAGACCGAAAACGCAGGGGAAAGCGGCCCCTTGGGTTGGGTGGCGCTCGTCGGAAAGACGGGGATCACTGGCCACGACGAGTCTGCATGTTCCTACTGCACGTCTCCGTTCTGCGAAGATAATAATATAACCCCCAGTCCGGGTCCCTTCCCCACGCTGTGTGCTACTCCGTATTCATTCTTCTCGTGTGCGGTCTCCCGGTCGGTGGGTGAGGCCCGTTGATTGTCGTCGCCGGCCGACTTCTCATCTCTCTCTCTATCTCTCTCTCTCTCTCTCTCCCACTTGACTGCTACCGAGTATCGTACGAGTACGTGTGGACGGCGGTCGTTCCGAGATGGTGTGCGGGATCGCTCACCCCTCTCACAGTGCGAGCGGGCTTCGCTCGACTGTGGCGAACAAGAGATCGGATTTCCGGGGTGGGATGGCCCAATGGGTCTGCCCCCCGGTTCTCTTCCGTCCGTTCTGGTTTCTGCTTGGTAATCTGGTTGTCCCTGTGATGCCATTGCTTACTCGTACTCTGAGAGCTCCCGTGCGCGCGTGGAGGAGAGAAATCCTTAGCAGGGGGCTATTCGTGCAGGGTTGCCCTTTTCTTTCTTCTTCTTCTATGGTTTCTGTCTTCCTGTCCATGGTCTTGGCTTTCAAGCATTTGCTCTCCACGCTGGGGCATGCGGTCTCAAAGAGATGGAGTGTGAGAAGAAGAAGAAAGACAAGAGGAAGAAAAGAAAAAGAGGGAGGAAAAAAAAGAAGAAGAAGAAGAAGAGCAAGCCATCTCACGCCCGCCACTGCGTCTTTGCTCGGGGCAGAGGCTCCAATCCGGCAAATGCATGGCATACCCTTGCTGCATGGCACCGCGCACGGCGTGTGATTGAGTCGTCGTCGTACGAGTGCGAGTTCCCGTGTCCGTACGGTGCACCCTAACCCTTACCCTGACCCTGAACCTGACCCTCACCCGCACCCGCACCCGCACCTACTCGTGCGAGCCTGTCTGTCTCTGTGCCTGCAATACCACTGCTCACTGCTTAGCCTCGCAATGGTGGTGTTAATAAGTGACTGAACTGATCGGCCCTGTGGTCGCGCAGTTCTGCATCCGTATAACGAACGACTCGGTCGCAAAAGCGGCCAGCGGTCCCACCCCTGTTTCTGGGCAGTACTCGTGCTCGTCCGTGTAATAGGGCTCCCAGACCAGACCAGAGAGCGGAAGTACGGGTAGTAGGTCAATGAAGAAACCAGGGGGGCGTTGACGCATCGCATGGTACGAGTAGGGATCCGTAGATGCCCATCATTCCACTTGCCATGGGCCATCACCGCACGTGAGCGCCCCGGGTTCGGGTATGAATTCAGAATGACCAAGCATGGCCGATCTTTGTTTCGGATGCCTTCCGTCGCGCTGGTCGCCAATAGTTCGGAAACAAGAGAGTTTCCTTCGTAGGTATCCACCCAACTCAACCTTTGTGTGCGTCCAGTGTGGACTGACTGGCGGCCCAGCCTGGCCTCTCCTCTCCTCTCCTCTCCTCTCCTCTTTCTCCTCCTCTTTTGCTCTCTCTGCCAAGTACGAGTAAAAGTAGTGCCACCCACCGCCCAAAATCCCTTCTTCTCTCGACCCCCGGCCCGCAGGCCCTAAAAAAGAACCCCAGACCCATCCATGCCGCCAGGGCTGTTCTGTATCCTGTACGGATAGAAGCACGACTCGCTTACGCTCCTTGCCGGCCGAGTCGGCCGGCACTGGGCCCCTTGTGGCATGTGCTGGCCCTACAGGATTATACTCCAGTGGCTCCGTAACGGCAGCTAGGTAAGCAGACAGCCGGACGAACGACCTCGAATATACTCGTATCTCCCCCCCCTTCCCTCCCTCCCTCCCTCGCCTCACAGGCCTGATAGACCTACCAAGAGACCTGCTAAAAGACTCACTAAGAGACCTACCAAGAGACCTACTTAGGTAAAAGACCCACTAAGGGACCTACTAAAACAACAGACCCAGCGGCCTCGACAGAGGAGGATCCCCTCCCCGGGGGGCCGGTGCAAGCTGGCAAGCAGCCAGCTACAACATACCCAGTAGGCGTACACATGTACCCGGTGGCTTTATGACCTCGACTTGGAAAGCGAGTGTACTTGTCCCCCAAACTGGAAACGGCCCTGCGGTGTTTATTAGCGCCACTACACGGGGCGGTGGCCACCACGTACCAACATGTCATCATTCATCATTCATCCGTGGACGGACGCATAGGTAGGATTGAGAGCTGATTCTCTCGAGAGCCTCTACCCTGCGCGCGACAAACACCCCTTTCCGGGGCGTCCAGCCAAAGTCATCATCAGTGGACACAGTGAGCAGGTAGGTACTTGCCGGCGCCGTACCTCGCCTCGCCACCGCCCTCCTCGCCACCCACCCACCTCGAGGCTCAACGCCGCTGTGGAAACCACCAGGGTGGTGGACTCGGTAGTACGAGTAGGCCCACCCCCGGGAGCGGAGGGACCTCTTAGATAATCAGATGGTGGCGTTCCCTCACTAGGTGAGTTTCGGAAAAGCGAGGCCTTTCGCGCCACAGAGTATGCGCGCCCTCTTCGCACCTCAAGAAACGCCTCCGGATTGCCAGCCCCGGTGCAGAGAGTATACACGCACACAGCTTCTTCCTTGTGTCCTAAGTGCACGCCCTTCTCCCACCCCGACGTCCGTTCAGAACCGGTTTCATACCTTTTGGCTTACTTGGCAATCGCCATCCTCCAGGTGAGCTCCGGCGCTCTGTAGTCGTTGCTAGTAGCTACCTACCTAATCTACTGTTGCTCTTGTTGATCTCTCAAGGCGAGCGAGAACTTCTTCGGCTCGGCCACAACAGGTCAAAGTGATTGGCAAGGCGCCGTGCGAAATGCTCCGTAGCTTCCCATCAACAGCCCCCACGCAGCAGTTAAGAAAAAAAAAAAAAAAGAACTCCTAGCTCGACGCTGCTAATTCTGGATATCGAGGACCACAGACTCCGGAGTCTGTCACGCCTCGACGCCTCCCACGCAGACGCCAAGAGACACGATCGAAGCGCTGACGTATGTCACGGGAATGGAAAGCAGGTGGCGTGGCCATGGATTGCAGCTGAGCCAAGGGGGAGGTAAATCAGAAGACGACAAGAAGAATCTTGAAACAGAGACAGGAACAACCTGCCCCCCCCCCCGCACCCTGGTCAAGCCTTTCGCCATGCTTACATGTACAATCCACATGGTCTTCTGCGCACTGGCCAACGGACCCCGGCCATGCTGGCATGTAGAACAATCCTAGATGTGCCGGCGCTCGAGCCCTGGCCGCATCGGACTTGGTCGAAGTTTCTGGGAGGATTTCCGACTGGAAGGCGAAAGAAGGCTCGGGCAAGACCTTGCGAGATTTGAGAGGTAAAGACTTCAGGGGTGCCCCAGACCTCGCCGTGGCTCATCGGAATCATCCCGGCGTCAATGCGTCCCGCCGCCACCCCTCTCATCAGGGTTTCGTCGTCTACCCAGAATTCCGGTTCTCGTGTGCCCGCCCCCCCTACCCCGGGCGCCAGCGAGTTCCGGCGGCGATGTAAGCACGAACAATCCTGGCTGTTTCTTTCTTCGTTCCTGGCCCTGAATCCAAGCTCGATCGCAAGACAGAGAGCCTCAGCTCTTGCCCCAGATAACCACCCCCCGGCCAACTGAAGCTTGCACGTGGCGCTTCGGTAGTTTCCGGAAAGAGTAAGAGCCGGTCTGCCGTACGTCCGTAAAAGCTTCAGCTTACCAAATTATCAAACTTCCCCTCCACGATCCGTGGGCCCGGCAATGGGTCCTCCGGGACAGTCCGAATCCGATGCGGTCTCGCCGCCCGCGTTCTACGAGTATCTCGCATTTCCTGCCCGCCAAGACCAAGGTGAGCCAAGCTTTCGAGCACTCGACGACGAGAGGGAGGCGATCCGAGCCTGAAAATAAACTCCATGCGCGGGCGCCGGGTCGGCTTGCTGCAGGGCCCAAGCGGTAGAGGAAATAGCTCCCGACAGGGTTTGTGGCCCGAGGGCCTGTCGAGACACGCGTCATTGAGGTCATATGGACTCGCAGTTTCCGATGTTGTAGTGAGAGGAGGCAAACCCCCCCCCCCCCCAAAGAGACAGAAGGGGGGGACATCATCGCGCGCCACGAACAAGCACACCCGAAGGAAAAGAATTTACGGACTTGGTGTAACTACTCTCACGGGTGGTACGACGACAGAACCGCAAGGCAAGAGCTGCTGCTTCGTGTCTTGAGGACAGTCTGTTTGAGGGACTTGCTGTGTCGTTGTCTGATTAGAAATCCCACATGCACATACACATAGAGCACACTGTGGTCACTCAGCGTATCACACCCCTACGGATCCGGATCCGAAAAGGGTGTGGGGGGAAGGGAAGGGTGGCAAGTATTTTGGACAAACTATCTAATCGCCACCGGCAACGCCGTCAACGCCCGCCCCATGCTGGCCCCCTTCTCATTTTTCCAGGAAAGAAAGCGCGAAGTCGAGGCCAGCATCTGTGGACCTTGGGGGGGGGGGGGGGGGGGGAGAGTGTTTGATGATAATAATATCTCAACCGATTTACTCGCCCTGTCACTGCTTTGATAACGGCCCCAAGTGGCGGCCCTGGCTCGGCACGGGCCTGCGTGGGTGCATGGGGGCGCATATACTGTCCCCTGGTAGATTTGCCCGAATCTCATCGCATGATGTAGTACATGTATGTATTTGCAGAGGAATGTCGGGTTTCCAAAGGGCCCCTCAGAAAGCGGACGTGTGTGCTCGATATCTTGTCCTCGTGTCTTTTCTTTTCTTTTCTTTTTTTTTATGCGCAAAGAGACACACGCCCTCTTGGGAGCTGTTAGAGCAGGGTTCGCGCTCGCGATATCCCGCAGATGCGGAGGCTGGAATTTGAAATCACGATGCGTTAGTGCGCGCCGAGTAGATGCTCGTAAGGTACGCCCAGGTATAGGAGCGCAAAAATAGCAGCAAAAAGCACACCACCACCAACCCCCCGCCCCGGCGCCGCGATCTGCGAGCGAGTTGGCCTTGTCGGCGGTGGAGAGAGACCCTGGAACTGGGGACTGGGTAATGGGACCGGGCCTGGGCTGTTGGAGGTGCCAGCAAGCAGGGCGCGGAGGCAAGATACTGCCTCAGCTCCCCGATATAGCACCCGTTTCGATAGGAGGACATAGGTGGTATGGATACCCGCCGTACGAGTAGGTAAGCCGGGTAGGGTTCTGGAGAGAGGGGGGCACGGCCTCTCATGCGCCGGCGAGTATACTCGAGGACGGGCTGGGGTTGGGGGATGGAGATACATCAATGTAGGTACGCACACCACCTGAATACATGTACGAGTAGACCCGGTGGCAAGGGTGTGTTTGTTGGTGGTGGGAGTAGCGGGAGTTCTCTGACGGCTACTTTCGACATGTACCGACCGCCACGGATGCGAGCCCGATCTGGCTTGGTGCGTTCGATTTTCTCTACTCGTACACGTGGCGGTCGGGCATCCCTGGTCATGCCAAGAGGTGTACTTTTGCAGGGACTCGGCAGCTCATGTACTGGTGAGGAGTACCTACGGCGACTAACCCATCGAGGTACTTGCTCGTTCGCCGGGGGTGGTATCCACAGACCTGTCATCCTGGCGGCCTGCCCGGGACCTAGACCTTGAAGTGCCTCGCGTTTCGACGAGTACGATACTCCGCAGGTGTCCGCCAGCCGATGTACCTTTGTCCAGCACTGGTGCGAGGCACGGATTTCATAAGGCTGGACCCCTTACATCATCAAATATGTACCTTTCCAACTGTACGTACCTGGCCAGCCCCCAGAGGCCCCTTACGAGTACCCACGCGGACGAGAGTACCCGTACTCCGCCGTCTACTCGTATAGACAGGGTGCTGCTCCTAGGGATTCGCCGTCAGCCCTATAGCTTTCTTGCCACTGGAATATTCTGGCGGATCCAGTCCCGGGTATTGGAGAGTCAGCGGAGGATCCCAGACTTGCGGACCATGCTCGGAGGAATAGAAGCGGCTTCTATGATGCGACGCGGCCCTGCTTGTGAGAAAGGCGGAAGACGGAAAGGTATTGCGCGCGCGGCGGCACGTGTGTGTGTATGTGCGTGTGTCAGTAATGATGTCTGGGTGGATGCCAACGGGTTGAGCGTTGTGTGAGGCGCACGGGTGGTAACTTGTCCATAGTCCGAGGTCCGGATGATCAGTGGAGGCACTTCGTCACTCACACCCGGCACGGAACGAGGAGCAGGGTGCGATAAAATAATCGCGATCGCGTGAGCTCTGCCAAACTCGGGTAGAATCACCGCCGAGGAGCTTGGGGTGGCAGGAAAGGGAACCTACCTATGCTCTTGCTGCGCGTGCCAACGCTCGACGGTGTCTTTTGGCCGCCCGGGCCGACGGTTGATTCCGAAGGGTGAGTGTTTCCGGCAGCAGTCTGTCGCGGTGCTGCACTGCCGACGCGTCCAATCACGAGTGGCGAAAACGAGTGAAGAGCTTCGTCGAGACGGACGTTGAGCTGCTGCGCCGACAGTGCCGCAACGCAACTCGAGGGCGAAAGCGTGACTGTCATCGCGCATCCGGCCAATCAGTGGCGGCTCAGTACCTACGTGATAGAGGTTCTTAGACAGGTTAGCCGCGCCGATGCTCGCAGGTACGGAGTACGGGTCACAGCCCCCTCTGGCCCACGAAGAAGGTATCTCTCTGGGCTGGACAGCCCGCCCCAAAGCCGGAGTACCTGAGCGAGGCCTCAGTCGGGCGGGGGAGCTTGCTGTGCATGTCTACAGATACATGGACAAGGGGTATTCCCACATGCCGGTGCTCGCACTCCGCTTCTGGTCTAGTCCGTGAGAGGTCAAGCAGAGGCAGGGATCATTTGCAAAGCACCACTTGCTCGACCCAGCACATCGCGCCGCGAGTGCGAGTACTCGCCCGCCCGCGCGCAGTGGGCCCGGTACTTTGAGCAGGGGCCCCGATCCTCGGGGCAATAGAAGGCCGTCTCTGCTTGGGAGGCTTACGAGTACCGCGGAATGCGAGCCACTGGAGACAGCCCAGTCACATCAGGCCGTCTCTGCTGCCAGTGGGTGGAGGGCAGTCAAGGCCCATAATTGTCGAATGAGGCTCTTGGCCCCCAACTTCCTTCGGGGCCGGATGACGGATACATGCAGCAGCCACGCCAGCACACAGCGAGGGTTGACCCGCGCTCCGCGCATCCGGCACATCTGTCTGTCGCCCGCCGCCCACAGAATTTGCCGCGCTCCGACCTTGCCAGGCGCCCTTAGCGCCAGTCTGCATGTCTGCAATCCTGCTCCGCTCCTGGGCACCCGTGTGCCATCGAAGCTTCCGAAACGCGCCAATGATGACAGGAGCGCCTTTCGCCTTCTCTCCTGAGGAGGACGTCCAGGGTGAAGAAGGCCTGTCTGGCTCTTTTTCTTCTTCCACTTAAGCAAGGGTGGGGGGGGGGGGGGGGGCCGAGTGTGCCTTGCCACCGCAGCTCGGGGACAAGGCGGGACTCACGCTCGCGGTCGCGTTCGGGGGCGGCAGAAGGAGGATAGCCGGGGACAAGAACGCCCACTGGGAGAAGAGTTCTCCAGGTCCACGAGTACTCGGGCGAAGTGAGATAGGGTGGTGTTGGCGACAACGGTAACGGCGGTCATTCGTGTGGAATGAGGCCTTCGCAGATAGGCCCCAAACTGGACATCGTAAGGCTGATGGTTCTTCTGTAGAGGGACGACTAGTCCCCCACGGCTCTTGCCGGGGGCGCAGTGTGCAAACGTATACGGGCAGGGCGCGAAGGCAAATACCGCCGCCGTTGCAAGCCAATGCGCGCCGTCCAGCGTTAAGTCGCCGGCTAGCCGCACTAACAGCAAGAGCCGCCGCGGTGTCGACTGCCCGGCACGGTTGGATGCTCGTCGACTGGGAAGCGTTACCCCGTCGCAAGCACAGAACTCAACCTAAGGTACCTCCCAATGCACATGTAGGCTACGAGTACTCCATCGCACTCAAGCTTAGGTAAGGCTGGGATAGTGGTGCCGACTTGCCGGCTTAGGGGCGCTTAACGAAGTATCGATGGTGCATACCCTATACATGTAGGTTCAGTAGGCGTACCCAACGCAGGTAGGTACATGTGGCCGTTTTTTCACGATCAGGCGTACTCGTAGAGACACCCGCAGGTGGTGTTTTCACGGAGTACGAGTACAAGCGGTCGGTTTCTGGCCAGGGAAATCTGCGCCGCTGCGCCGGGTGCTCAGGCACGTGCCGGCAAGCGCAGGGGGCGCCAGCAGAAGCACGACATTGAAGCAATTTACTGGGGCATTTCGCACATCACCACATCGGGGCTAGTCTACGAGCCCGCCAGGGAGGGGACCGCTCCGTGGGTGCACAGGCGCTTTTACAGGGCAGCGCGGGTACGAGTACTCGCAGGTAGACAACCCATGACAGGGCAGGGCAGTACCTAGTTCCCTTGCCCGTCCCATCCAATCCATCCATCGGAGTTTGAATGGATCGGTGTCCACCTCACCGTCACCGTCACTGTCTGTCCGTGCAAGTGTCTTCTCGTACGAGAGCTCGGGCGAGCGCGCGCGCGTGCGCCTTGCCGTTGCGAGGTTAGCATCCTGCCCGCACTCAAGAGACAGCAAGACCGGCCATCCAACACGGGCCTCTCCTTGTCGATGGAATGTCGACGACGGCTTGTTGCGGGTAAAAGGCCCCGTGGCCTCTGATTGGCGCGCTCGTTTACGAGTACCTACAAGGTACTAGGTAAAGGACCAAAACCCAGATTGTGGTGCCGGCCGCCGTTGCGTGCGGTTCCGCCTACCCAACCGCGCTACAGCTACTGGTACCGCTGGGCAACCTACATGGATAGTACCTAAGGTAGCCATGTACTCTAGGTATGTAGCGCGTACCGCTGTCACCTCGCGCGTCTGTCTGGGAGGACGAAGGCACACTGATGCTCTGTCTCGTAGTGGGCTGTCAAATCAATTACCGACCACCTGCACCGGGTCCTCTGACCGACCGCGGCGGCGGCGGCGCGATACTCGTAAAACCAAGAGGCAAGGAAGCGCAGGCAAGCCCTTACCTGCGAGTACCGACCTCATACCACCCACCCGAATTCAACCCGCTGCTGCTGGGGAATTCGAGACTCGGCTGTTGTCTCGGGGCACCTCCCAGTCCGAGATGTCGTCGAGGTGCGCGCCTCGCCTCGGTCTCTGGATCCGGGCAGACCTGTGCTCAAGGGCCCTGCATATCATCGCCAAACGTGTCTGTGTCGTCCATGCTTCATATCGCGCCGGTGGGGCTGGCCTTGCGCGCGCCCAGATGAGGCTCAAATGTTCCACTGCACCACTGCTTCTAGTACCCGCACCTTGCGCCTGCGAGTACACTCGTGGGCGCTCGTACAGGCAGGTCTGTCTGTCTTCCCCTCTTGTCCTCTGTGGAGCTGGGCGCAAAAGGGATCGGGCTCTCCGCAAGGGAACGGGAACAAGCAAGGCGAGTTTTCCGCATCGCAGCTATGCTTCATTCCCAGTGCGAGTACTCTCGTACGAGTGGACCGAAGTGGAGCAAAAGCCCGAGGTGAATCTTACTCCGTACGCGACCTCTGGCCGTTCGCTAGCACATCCCGGAAGCATGTGAATACAATACTCGTTGGGGACAGCTAGATTCAAGATTGTTTGCCCATCACTATTCATCATCATCGATCATCTTTGAGGGGGGGGAGGAGGGTGAACCCACCGCCCGCGCAGGCAGCTCTTGTCTGCCGTCTGCCGCGGTGCGGGTGACGCAGTTGAAGAATCACTGGCCGCACGCACGCACTGCCTCGCCATGTTTCTTTAATTAGATCAGCCCCGCCTTTCACTCACCCCACACTCGGGGACCATCTATCACATTCATTCTGCCTTGCCACGTATTCCGACCAATCATGTCTCACTCTGGCGCGGCTTTCGCAAGTCGTCCCCTCCATGCGCTAGAGAGGCCTTGGGCGGCGTTGGCTGTTGGCAGGGGGGGGGGGAAGGCATTGGCAGACGCTGCCCGGCACCCCTTAATCGCACAGGCGCGCTAGGTCTCTGGAACCTAACTTCATCAACTCGAGGCCCAGCGGTCTTGGGCCGACAATGACCAGAGAGGAGAGGGTCCCGGAACTACGGGTACGGGTAGAGAGAGTGACGAGAGAGAGGGGAACCAGGAAAAACAAAAGTTCCCAGAGAACTTCAATCTCCGCTCTACCCCACGTTGCAACAAGACGCTTGAGGGGGACCCGGCTGGCTTGCTGCGATCTCGCGCGATATCTGCAGCCTTGCCCAGACGAACCCCTGACGCGTACCGCAGCCTGTCATTCGGTTTGCTGCGCCCAGCTCTCTTTCTCTTTCTCTCTCCCTCTTGGCCCCTCAACACCCCGACTTTCCACTATGGCCGGTGGCAGATTGCCGCCGTCACACTGCGGTGAGTGACGCTCGATACGATGCATCATCTGCCTGCCCCTGTCACGCCCGCCCTGTCCCCTCCTAGCTCAGACGGCTTTGTACGAGTACTCGTAGATGGGCTTGCCAACACGAGCAGTTGCTGCTTGCCAGCAACCCGTGGTGGGATTTGCAGGGCCGGCTTGGTAGGTGTAGGTTTCTAGGTACTTTACCTCAATCGTGCGAGTACGAGTACTCGTACGTAGCGTGTCAGGTACTCCGTAGACTGCGGGACGGCACTCGTTCCGTCCTCGCAGCCAGCAGCGGGCAGAGCCGAGTTTTGAACCCCTACGTCAGGATGTGACTCTTTCTCTCTCTCTCTCTCCATCTCTGTCCGCACGGCGACGCACTAGCTTCTTCGGCACGGTTAGGTAGCGAGCGAGTGGGCCATCTCTGTAAGCCAGTTGCGAATGCGCGGGGTTTGCAAGCGACTGAGAATACGCGTAAATGCGTATCGACCAGATTATTCGTGTGATACTCCGTGCACTTACTTGTATGTAGGTGACTCTGGAGTAGATCGCGATTCTGCCCACCCCCCTTCTTGCTTTTGTTTATCGTATGCCTTGGCTCTCGGGCTGTTGCCTGCGCTTCATCAAACCCAATGAGGGGCGGGGGGGCTCATGCGCGTTGTCTTGAAAGATACCTTACTCGTACGCACCAAGCGACCCCCCTTGAGTGAATGGCCAAAACAACAACAACAACAACAACAACGACGACAATGTTCACGACCGACTGGCGGCCCCCGCCTGCAGCCGTCAGTCCTCATGTGAGTAAGACGATTGGCTCGTCATAGCATCTGCCGAAATGTCTCAGTCGGCGTGTCTTCAGCTTGACCGCCTCGTTCTTCGGACATGTGCGAAACACCTCGCAGGCGGCCCCAAGGGAGGCGGGAGGGGAGGCACTTGGCTGCGCAGCCAGGTTGCGACATGGGGGCCGACGGCGCTGCTATGCTGGTACGAATATGAATCGTACTCGTGAAGGAGGTCCCAGCTGCTGCGCCTTGGGGCGGGCCGCCCGGCGAGAGGGACCAAGCAGCAAGTGGCAGCGGGCTGGGCGAGACCCGGCAGGCCCCCTCCCCTCCCCTCCAGCCATTCCGTCTGACTGACGTTCGACGCAGTGAGACCTGATGATGAGACCTGCCTGACCGTGTGGGGTGGAGGCCGTCCATCCATGGAAGAAGAAGGTTCAGCGACGTGCCCTGAAACGGCGGGGACTCTGGCGGCGCATAGAGCCTGAACGGGACTAGGGCGGTCTCTCCTCCTTCTGCTGCCGGTTCGGCGGGCGAAAGCATGCGATTGGCTGGGACAGAACAGACGGACACACACCCGACGCACAAAACCTCCCTACTCGTAGGTGGAGACGTGATGCCAGCACGAGGAATTTGGACTACTCGTACGAGTACCCCTCTCTCTGCTCACGAACCTCTCAGGCAGGCGGCGCGCTCGCATCCGTGACCCAGCACGAGATGAGATACTAAAGTATCAGCAACGCGTACTCGTACGTCAGTCAGTCAGGGAACCAATACCCGAGACCTGATCTTGAACCCGACCCGGACAATGCTACCCAGTACCTTGGTACAGAGCATCTTGGCGTTCACGTACCTAGACACCTAGGTACCTACCTTACTCATTGCGTTTCGACGATGGCATCGGTCCACGGCATCTCCAAGGCTATCAAGGTACCTATGTATGAGGTTCAGAACAGAAGATGCGCCGAGACTGGTGGACAGTTGACGGTACGGCGAGTACCTAACAGAGAAGATGACTGCGCGAACCATCCATTACGGCACAGCTATCACGTGGCACGCATCCATCCATCCAAGCAGGTGGTAGCCGGAGGTGCGAGTACTGGACCCCACTCACCTCAGCGTGGCACCGCACCTCGACCTCTGGACCTCGACCGTCGTCCGGACCGCGACCACACGGACGGATTAGCTCCTACGGATCTGCCCAGCTGCACGAGCGGTCCCCGGTCCTAATTGAAGACTGCCCGTCGATACTCGTACGAAGGTAACGGGTAACGGCGGGTGGACAGCCACGACTCATCTGCTCCAGTCGTACGTCCATGCCTACGGAGTGCATGCAGATGCATCCATGCAGCCAGATACACGGGGACTCGGTGGGCGAGTGGATGCAGCCGCGGACGGACAGGCCAGGCGCCTTGCAGCACTGCCCTTACGAATATGCACCTCTCTCTCTCTCTCTCTCTCTCTCTCTCTCTCTCACACCTTTGTGAATGCGGCGCTTCCAGACCCCAGTCTCTCGTCTGTCTTTACTCGATTCGAACGCGCCATCGCGGGGGTTATTATCCAGATTGACTCTAGCGCCGCCTGGCCCGAATAGCCTCAAGTGCCTGACCGGCACGCATGCCCGCCTCGCGCCTCACCAGGCTAGCGCCTCGCCCGGCCCGCCTGCCCTGCTGCTCGTTCCTATAGCTCCATTCGGCCTCTGGTCCATTGGGTATTCGATGCATCGAATTCGCTCAAAAGAGGTACCTATCAGAGGGGCATCGGGTCTATCTGCGAGTACTCGCATCTCCAGTCCGAGGGAGGAGGGATGGTTGATCACCTCCTCGCGAGCCGTGGTGATTGCCGGGTGAGAGGTACGCGTACGAGTACTTGAGATACGGAACAGCAACAGCAGGTGCGGTGGAAGGCACATACTCGTAAGGTCTCAGGTAGGTACGGTACGTACTCGTTTCGTAGCAGGAGTGCGTCCCGCTCGAATACCGAAGGGCTGCTGTCAGATACGAGTAACTCGTACGAGTACACCGGCCCCAAAAGCTTAATTGCCCTGCCACGCTGCGGGCGCCTCTTTCGCCGGCGCCGGCGCCGTCGCTCGCTGCACTCCCCGCATGGGTGCGCTGCGGTTGCGCGCTTGCATGCGAGGCTGTGCCCAGCGACGATCAGAACGAAAGCACTCGCTCGCTCGCTTGCAGTCATCAAAGTGGCCGGCCCCCCGGACGGAAACCAGGCACGCTAGGGCACCCGATGCGCGCGTGCACTCACTCGGCCGGGCGGTAGGTATACTCGCAGGACCACCCCGGATCATCTGCCATAAGCAGCATCATCATCATCATCACCATCGTCCGCCATTGTCATCAACGGTGCCAAGTCACCTAGCTGCCACACCACCTCCCCCATACTAGATTTCCACCTCAGGTACCTGTCTCTCACCGTGGACCCAGCTACCTAAGGCTAGTATGTACTTGTAAAGTGGTAGGTAGGTGAGCATCCTGAGTAATCATAAGGCAAAGGTACGACGCCGGCGTGCAACAGCGCGCTTATTCCAGGGCAATACTCCAATGCGCCTCTGACATGCGAGTACGTACCGTGCTCGTGTGAGCACACGTGCGTACGTGATTCGGGTGCCCTGCCCCCCGCCTCCCTCCCCCAATAGCAGCTCTTCATGCTCTGAGGTGAGACAAGCCGCCAGAGCTGGGAAAACAGGGCGACCCTGCCGTGGTTGCCCCCATCTCTTCGTCCTGCTTGTACGAGTAGGACGTCTCCAAGACGCCTGATGGCTGGTGATTGGGCTCCTGCTTTAGGGAGGGAGGGGAAGGAAGCAAAGCCAGTGGGGAGGGGAGGGGAGGGGGTACGGCAACCCAGAGAGAGGGTCGGGTCACACTCGTACCCATCAGCAATCGGAGGTCGAGGAATATTCGATGCTGCTTCACGGACCTCGACCCGGGTCGGGAATGCCGCCATCCCCCAATACCCTTGCTGCCAGGGGCATGGAGGCACAGGACGGGCGGACAGGGATGGGGGTCGCGAGGGTGGCGAGGTGCATGATCTCCATGGTGCCAGAGGCGCGACCACGCGTGCTTCCATTCCCGCCTCCTCCCACGAAGCCCCGGCATCATCATGGGAGGGTCAGGGAAGCATGGCATGCCCGTCTCGCACCCGGACCGGCCTACGTTCGCCAGCAGAGAGGGCCGCTACCCGGCGATGATCCGCCACGGGCTGGCTGGAGGTTTGCCCGCCCTGACGTACGTACATCTATTGATAGGTAAGATGTAAGATGCAGATCAGACCCGGTCCTGCACCATGGCCAAACTCAGTTCATGCCGAGCATCGCCAACGCGCCCCGCCCCCCCGGTCCCCGTTGACTTTGAGACAGCTTGCCATCAGAGTAATCTCGATAGCCAGCATCACCCAGCCGGGTCGGGTCAGGTGAGGTCGGCCGGCCAGATTGCGGAAAGGCTCCGTGTTCACACAAGCCAGCAGCAGCAACAGCGGCGCGAGCTTGTTGCGAGCCATTGCAACGCTGTGTCTATTATTACGACCAGTCTTCTTACGAGTGCTCGTATCTACCTAATGTACTCACACCAGGCGTCCTCAAGGCGGGTCCTCGTTGCCGAATATACCAGGAACTTGAGTGGTATGATTGCCGTGATATTCGTAATCATGCTGCTAGCAAGACACGCAGCTGACAGGTGCCGCGTCGATACAACCCGAGCCCGCCAAGCGGGGCCTGGTCTCTGCAACCCATCCCATGGAGAGGCCGGGAGAAAGAGATTCCACGTGAAGTGAATGCGTGTGTCCCTACTTACCATACACCTTAAGCATGGGAAGGCAAGTGACCTAAAGAGTCTGCAGTGTCCGCTTGCCTTAAGATACCTACTTGCATGCAGTTGGCCATCCATGGATCTGCGCCAAGAGACCCTGCGTGCCTGCACTCATACGTGTACATGCACTCTAAGTACATCTAACTCAAGGCGACGGCGTCCCCCAAGGCGCCAGGCCAGCATAACGTCCCGCTCGTCAGCCCGGCCGGGCCAGTCACCGGCAGTGCCAATGCCGGCGATGGTCTTGGTCCATGGACGTACACAGGTAGGTGGAGGGAGGTACGTGAACGCATGAGTACGAGTGGTGGCCCGGGTAAATAATAAGGTATCGGGTAGGTAGGTGCCTACCGTATCTCTCTACTCGTACGAATCGTACCTTACTTTTCGTTTGATCTACGGATCTACGTGACCTTCCGACACGAGTACCTGCCTGCCTGCCTGCACTATTAGCTACCTACCGTACCTCCGAGCCCACCAACGAGTCCTGCGACCATGTTGGCCAAGGTGATGGACTCAGCGCGGCGGCGATGCCCATTGTCTAACTAGCAGGCAGGCCAAGGGAGTCGGATGCTCTGGGCCAAGCCGGCAGCTTATACGAGTATCATTAATAATCGCGCCTCTGTGAATTCCTGTACCTTGGCGCCTTGCTTGGGGCATGCCAATCCGGAATGCGCGATACCCGGCGTAGCACCCGCTGGCTGCGCGTGGATGCGCGACAAAAGGGCCGCAAATCTCCTCGGGCGCATTGGATGTGATGTGACCAGGCGGGCGAGAGACGATGGGTCCGCCACTTTGCAAATACTCGTAGTTCACCTTGCGACCTTGGAACCTAAGTTAAGTTAAGTAGGCAACTCGATAGGTACGAGTATGTGTGTACGGATAGGTCTTCGTCTCGTCCGTCCGAGCAATCGCACCCGGAAAGGAGCCCTCGGCCTCCAGCGCTTAGCAGCCAATCACAAGATCAGACGGCGGCCACACTGGCTGGCTGTCGGGTGACCGTCGTGGTCCTCTCGTACTGGCCGCTTTCTGCTGCAATCTCCTCCGGGCCCCAGTGTGTCCGTCCCGCTTTCGTCTTACTACTCGTACGGGTACAATGCACAATGCTGGTTTCGTCTGCTTCCCACCGCATCAGCGCCCATTGCCGGCGAGGTCGAGCACAGGGACCGGCCTGCTCAGACTCGCCCCCGACCAAGATGGCGTGCCCTTTTGCCTCCAGACATTATAGGCCAGGATGCGCCGCCTGCTCTGCTGGTGTGTCGGCCGTCCCCTGGCCTGAACAGTTATTCGGGGGGGGGGGGGAGGGCTACGAAGGCGAGGCGGCGGCGACGACGACGACGACAACGACGACGGAGGCGAAGCGGCGACTTTCCGTCCGTCGCAGAACTGACCTACTTGTACCCCTTGTAGGCGAATCCTGAGAGGGTCAAGAGCACAACGTGTACGCGTACGAGTGACTGAATCATCCGTACCCGCGACTATGCAATGCGCCCGCCAAGTCGTCGCGGGACGGAGCGGTCGGTACATGGGCCTCACCTACTCGTACGACACATGTCCATCAAGTCGTCCCGCCTCCCCAGTAGCCCGTGCTTTCGCGAGTCCTGGGTACATACACGCCTTGGATAAGGACATCCCATCCACCCATGCATGGATTGGATGGGATGGGTCGACCGGGATGAGCCACTGGCGGCCCCCGTCGACACCAGGCGGTGGAACCGAGCATAGGCGCTGGCCCTCTAGGCCTGAACCGGCAAGCGCATTGCCAAGTGACTTACTGGGGCCATTGGACAAGCACCGTGGCACCGTGGGCAGAGATGGAGCACAGACTCGCGGGAGGTATCTCTGTACTGGCTCCACCAGCCTCTCAGTGCCCCCAAGGGTACTCGCACTTCTGGTTAGGTCTGCACTGACCACCTGCACCCCCGGACACCATGGAAGCATTCCGAGCCCACGTCTCCAGCACCGCCAGTGGCACGGCTCTGACCCAAATCGTACAAAATGTGCCGCGCTGGATCCATGCCCTGTGGCTGCCAGAAGTACCTCCGTACTGGACTTAGACCTGGTCTCTTGGACGACCCCACACCCATCCATTCCACTTTGCACCCCCCCTCTCCACATAGTCCTCCTACGCCCCTCACAGCCAGCAACGTCGACGCCCCCCCCCCCCCCCCCCCACACCTCCTCAGAAATCTCGAACCGGCTTAGCAGGGTGGTGACGGGCCCGCGATCCACGTCGTCCAGGACACGCTAAGGGGCCTGTACCGCTGAGGGTACAAGCTGCAATGGTAACGAGGAGTCTGGTCAGACATGATCCCTACCCGGACCCCTGATCATTCCGCGATGCGCTGGTCTAGATACCGCCTCCTTTTGACTTGCACACAGATCCTGTCTGCCCTGCGACAATCCACCCAGATCCACGACCCATCCGAGTGGGAGTACTGCACCAGGAGTTGCCCCCTGGGTATACTCGTCGAGGCTCTCCTCCTGGGCGATGGCTCGTGCTGCTTGGTGGCGGAATCGGTACTTTGGTCTCCTGTACCTGCTCTGCGAACCCCAGTCCATGGCGGCCCAGGACTGCGATGGCCAGGACTGGCCGGGACAGGGCGCCCTTTTGTGCAGGTATCTGTGCTCCATTCCTGCCTTCTCGTAGGGCAGGAGTGACAGGGCCCCGGGGGTACGCTTGTTGTACGTGCTTGCGATCGGGCCCGGACATGGGTGCTACCCGCCATACTGTCGGACGCCCGGCAAACGGCAGCCAGCTCGTCGTGGCAGGACGAGTATCCGTACCGTACCCTGCCGCGCTGGGGACGCGCCCTTCCAGTACACGCAGCCCACCCCCCGTGGGCCCTGGCTCACAGAGGGAGGGACGCAGACGCGGCTACGCCATGTACGAGCGAGCACGCTACGGGGCGCGCTAGGTACCTATCCCCCGTACCGTACCGCAACGCACCGCACCGTGCCTCCCTCCCCTGCGCCCACCGCACCGCATGGCTCTGGGTCGCAGCTACCTCTACCTCACAGACGGGTCTGGTCTATCCCACCCGACGTATGCAGTAGGCGCGCTCGACTGGAGATATGTATATGAGGCCTGATGCCCCCAAACCTTCCCAACGGCCCCCTTCGTTGCCTCTATCACCAGACGACTTCACTTATATTATAAGCTCTCCGGATCCCCCTCCCGGAGCCTCCTCGTGCACAGCTTTACTACCTTATCTCTCCACCGCACAGCCTCACTCTTCTTTCAACACCCGCCCCTCCGGTTCTGCCCAGCACACCCGGCCATCTTCCGCTCCACGGGCTGCTCATTAAACCCGAAGCACACTACCAAGACCGAAAAGAAATATCGGTCCTAGGCATTGGCGACGCGGGAGGAAGAAGGACAAGACACCAACTCGCACCCCTTGGCCGAATACTCGCACAGCCGCCTTAGCCGCTTTCCTACTTGGATTGTTATAATAGTCGCTCGCCCACACCTCCACCCCGCGGACGACGCCCCCCCCAACGGCTTTTTCTCAAATATTTCACCCCCCGCCACTCCAAGCAGTCGATATCCCTATGTAAGTTGCGCCGGTTGTCTGCTGTGTCGGCCACTCCATTCTAACTGCAAGATCAGGCGTCTTGCGTGACAACAGTCTGGTTCATTCAAGAAACTAGTCTCCCCCATCTCCACCGCAGATCCCCAGCGCGCGCCCACCGCCAAAGGTCGACGGCATGGCTGTGATGGCTGAGCGCACTTTCCACATGTTCCCGCGCTCTACAAACGAGCAGGACTTCATGTTGTACCCCGAGCCCCCCGCGCACGCGGCCTACGCTTCACCCCCCATGGACATGAACCCGCACCCGGACACTTTCGGGTTCGCACAGGCGCACGCCTACGACGGAGCTGCCTACCAGGAGTACATGATGCACAGGGGCACCACCTCCCCGAAGAGGGCGACATGCGCATGCCCTCGAGCCTGTCGACGACATCTGCGCCCTCGGCGCCCTCGTCCACCGTTGGCTCTCCTCACTCCAACAACGGCCAGCTGGCGTACATGCCTGAGTACCAGCACCCCGGCTTCGCCGCCAACCCTTCA
This sequence comes from Hansfordia pulvinata, assembly GCA_006538405.1. NCBI lineage: Eukaryota > Fungi > Ascomycota > Sordariomycetes > Xylariales > Hansfordia > Hansfordia pulvinata. The sequence continues at coordinate 2,135,102 of BJKQ01000007.1, read as the reverse complement.
ATTGTTGGCCAGGGCGAATACTTCAACGGAACCGAGTACTACTCCGGGCCAGGTATGGAAGACTACACCATGTCCTATGACCCCAAACCCGGTTTTGTCGGTGAGTCCAAACAGATGCTTGCTGGCGATTCTCGGGCAGCCTCCCAGTATGGGCTGTTTGACCACGAGTGCAATGGTTTACTGACTGCGCAATCTCATCCAGACCCTTCTCTGATTCACCCCGAGATTCGCGGGCCCATGGCACCGCCCATGCCCGGCTACGAGAATGCTTTTTCCCCCCACAACCCCTACCCCATGTCGCCAGCTCTGTCTGGCCCGACATCTCCGGCCCCCGGCCAGCGACACGAGAGCCAGTCCCCCTACATCCAGAACTACGCGCAATTCGGCCCCTTCTCTGTCCCGCAGCCAGTTGGCAGACGGCCCAGCCTCTCTTCTTTCCAGTCTTCTCACGGCTCGCATGACTTTGGTTACAGCGGAGACGAGTCCCGGGAGAAGCAGCGCTGCCCTCACCCCGATTGCGGCAAGACCTTCAAGGATCTCAAGGCGCACATGTTGACGCACCAAACCGAGCGCCCCGAGAAGTGCCCCATCCAGACGTGCGATTACCACATCAAGGGATTCGCCCGCAAGTACGACAAAAACAGGCACACCCTGACCCACTACAAGGGCACCATGGTCTGTGGCTTCTGCCCGGGATCTGGATCCGCCGCCGAGAAGTCATTCAACCGCGCCGACGTCTTCAAGCGTCATCTTACGGCCGTGCACGGCGTCGAGCAGACGCCCCCTAACAGCCGCAAGAAGGCCTCGGCTGCCGTCAACAGCGGCAAGAAGCTGACTGGCTACGCCCCCGACGCTACTGGCAAGTGTTCCACCTGCTCTGCCACATTTGCCAACGCGCAGGACTTCTACGAGCATTTGGACGACTGTGTTCTGCGCATCGTGCAGCAGGAGGACCCGGCCGAGGCCATCAATGCGCAGCGCCTGGCTGAGGTGGAGAACGACCGCGAAGTACACGACACCCTGGAGAAGAACCAGCTGCCCCTCACGACGCCGCAGAGCTCCACCATGTCTGACGAGGACGAGGAGGACGACATGATGGAGGATGACGATGCGACCGAGGACTCCAAGAAGAAGATCAACTCCCCCAAGAAGACGAACCCCGTCAACGGTGTGCACAAGTCTGGGGGCATGACGCATTCCCGTGGTGGCGTGCCGCTCAACACCAAGAGCAAGAGCCGCAAGAACAGGCGCGATTACCCGTCTTCGTGGGGCTTCGACAAGGGCCAGATGACCATGAAGAAGCGGGTCATGACCGTGTTTGACGGCCCCCGGCGCCTGGCCAAGGACGACATGATGCTGTCCACGGAGCACGAAGTCCGCATCCAGCTCGGCGATGACAAGTCTTACGTGACGGACCTCGACATCAACACGATGAAGCGCGCGGAAGGATTCCTCAACGCCACCGACGAAGAGAAGGGCACATGGATCTCGGACGACCCGACAGACGAGCAGATCCAGCGCATGATGGAGATGTCTCAGTAGGCCTCCGACATGCCGGGGCCCATTCGCGGAACCCTGACCCACCTTCATCTTCTACCTTCTCTATTTTACGTATAATCACGACATTGGGATCTTATTCGGGAGCATTTAGCGGGCCGAGGGCATATTTTAGAAGCACATTTGGCATTTTCTTTTTGGGAGGCATCTCGCACCCTTCTCTCTTGGGGGGTCGATGTTGGCAGTGGCATCTGGGCAGTTTGGTTGCATGACTGGATAAGCGGTCGGCTGGTGTTGGGAGGTCGTTTTATGGATCCGGCTTTTGTTTGTACACCCCGCCATGGTGGTGGGTGATTGATACCCTGTTTTTTTATTGCTGGGCTTTGCAGACATATATACAGTGACGACGGCGTTTGCAAGAGGGAAAGGACGGGAATGGCGCCGCCGAGGCGCCGCAAGCAAGAACTACAATACACCACTTTTTGCAGTTTCACTCTACCTAGACCATTGCCTATCGTGCCAGGGAATTGCGCCCCATGATGAAGACAGCTCCTTTGGCGAGGAGAAGCGGGAGACGCTGGGCCCCGACCGCCCAGCTCCGTACCTAATTCCCACATACGAGACGAGGCTCCACTGACGACGCAGGCAGCCAAGACGAGAAGGAGAGGACGGGCCACAAGGTACCCATGGAGTCCTATGCTTGCTGCCTGCGGCCTCTTCGGATGCGTAGGACAGGACCGGTGGCCCTGCGCGCGCGGCCACGATGAGGGGTCCCTGCGACTAGCGATTCGTCGAGCTACGCGCGCAGGCGCAGGGAGGGAAAGGGCGGTGCATGATGAATGATGAATGGAGGGGAGGACGCCCACAGCCAGCATTGCAGCCGCTTGGAGGGGTGGAGAGAGAGACAGAGAGAGAGAGAGAGAGAGAGAGAGAGAGAGAGAGAGAGAGAGAGAGAGAGAGAGAGAGAGAGAGAGAGAGAGAGAGACACACACACACACACATCCACAGAGAGAGACACACACACGCAGACAAAGGAGACAGAAGCCGGCGCGCGAAAGGGAATAGTCGGCGGGCAGGTTGCGAGCTGGAGATGCGTGTCAATGGGGTCGGGGACCCGCGGGAAAATCTGTAGTCTCATCGCACCGCACCACATCGCACCGCCTCGCATGTCGCCGGCACAGCTTTTCACATGTGTGCGCGCGCATCGCATCGCATCGCATCGCATCGCATCGCATCGCAGCGCATCTCGGCCGCATCCCGTGCGGCCACTGGTCCCGCGCACTCCGTACCTACTCTGCGGCTTTGCACTGCACTGCGCTGCGCTGGACATCTGGACTGCTTCCTCCTTGGGTTTTTTTCTTTCTTAATTTCTTGATTATTTTTTTTTTTCTTTTTCCTCTCATCTGGCTGTGTTCGCGAGAGGTCCCGTGGGGCCAATGGTGAATTTTGCATGAAATGCCTTAGGCAGGTACAGTAGGTAGGTAGGTAGGTAGGTACTCGTTACTCTCAATTACATGGCGTGGAGGGTCAAGGAGACCACCCCTCCCCGCTGTCAAATCAGAGCGAATATGGCAAGTTAACACGGCTCCCGGAGATCCCGCCTCGCATTTTGATTTGATTTGATTTGATTTGATTGCCTCTCCTCCTCCCCTGGCCCTGAACGTGGAGGGGGGGTTGGCTCGTTGCACACACCGGAGAGCACCTTTTGTGCTCTTCCCCCTGTCTTCTCGGCCGAACAGCCAGGCAGAAGGTGGGCAGGCAGACGGCAGGAAGAGGGTTCCAGCTATACGAGAATCGACTTGGTATGTCACTGGGGTCCTGTGATGAAACAAACTCCTGATTCGCGGCTTTTGCGGGGGCTGCCTGTTAATATAACAGCCAGAAGAGACTCGTAGATAGGTATGTAGGTAGTAGCTAGCTAGCTAGCTGCCTGCGGTTTTAGGAAAAACCTCCCAACAGTCCCCACGAGATACGAGCACTCTCGTATGTGCGTGTACCATACTGGTAGGCCAAAGGCGGCGTCGGCGTCGGACTTGGGCTCCGCTGACGACGAAAATCCGAATCGTAACTACCTGCCTCTCATGAATGGGTAGTAGACAGGGTGGCAGGGAATAACAGTCTGCTACTCGGCATTAGAAAAAGAGCCAAACTCCCGAAATCTTTCCGAGTGGTATGCTTTAATTAGATGTTGAAGAGTCGCGACGCGCTAGCACATCTTTCCCATACCTACATGTATGAATATTCCGCCCTTTCACCCCTGTCCAAAAAGACAGGGTTCAAGTATGGGTATATTCGCACAAGTAGGTGCTCGTGCGAGTATTGGGAAAAGGGGGGGGGGGGGAGCCCCAAGCAGAAAGGAACCCCAGAGCGCAATGCCGCCGGCATGGGTTCGGAGGAGGGCCCGGGAAGGGGGTGGCGAATTCATGTGGCGGATGGGAGATCCTTCAGGTCGAGTCATGAGGCCAACAAACCCACCGCCTGGGTCTGCAGTGCGAGCATGCCCATCAACACGACAAGGGCCCTGGCAAGCAGGCCTGGGCCTGGGAGTGGTGGGAGCTGGGCGGGCCGTGGCGGGCACAGGAGCAGTTGGCCAAAGAAAGACTGATGTACGTACGTATGAAGCCGCGGCCGGGGGTTGGCAGGGGCAGGGAAAGATGCCGGGGAGGGCCTGGAGCAGGTCAAGGAGCAGACGAGGGTCGGAGACTCGTAATCTCTCGTAGACGTAGGGCTGGCCACGGGAGATTCGCAATGACAGCTCGAGGTACTGTAAGCAGAGCGGGCGCGGCGCAGGGGAGGGGGTAAGCGCAGACGCCCAGCAGGGCAAAAAGAGCGAGTTGGCCCGTGAGTGTCATGGGGATACTTGTACTCGCAGAGCAGGGGGCAGCATCCCTCATGTTTCCCCCATCCCCCAAGGCATTCTCACGAGTTAGAGGCAGGGTGCTGGGGCGAGTTCGTCAGCAGTCTCCGACGATTCTCCGTGAGCAGGTCTGCTTCGTGCACGCACAATCGCATATGATCGAATGGAGGGCGCCGGCGCGCTTTTCTCCAGGCCTCGCTCGCAGCGCAAGCAGATTAGTTTTAATGAACTTACGGAGATATTGATGGCTGCCTGCTCACCTGCTGCAGTTGCGCGGACCCATGGGTCCCTACGAGTAGTCGACCCGCGCCCTCGGACCCGATCGCTCCGCTGCCTTCCCATACATACCGCGTGGAGGAACCCCTGTGTCTGGCTGTACGAGTACTCATCAGACAGCCAACCCTGATCAAGTCCCTACATGTGAGTGTCTGCCCCATATGTACGAGTGCAGTATCCGAGAGGGGAGGTACTCGTGATGCAATGCAATGGATAGTCGTACACAACATACCTTGGACAACCCTGGAGATGGCTGGCGCACCAGTCTGACAGGGGCCTTGCGAGGCGGTGCACCGCTGACACCCCTGCTGCAAGCGAACGCCCACCCATGGCTGCAGCAGATGTGCGATTTGCGTGCCCAGCTGGGCAAAGACGGGCACTCATGCGCCTCATCCGCGCCCATCTCACCTCCTCTCGTCATTGCCCACTGCAGTTCATGGGGGAGGCAGGGCAAACCAGCCAATCCGCACCGGTACCCGCCCCCCCTTTGGGCTGGCCTGCTTACTTTGTATGCCAGAGCCCAGCGCCTCCGCGCGGCAATGGTTGCACCTGCTGCCAAGTCACCTGGCCTCTCGGTTTCTAAAGATAGACGCAGATACGTGGACTCGCAGAGGTGGAGAGACAAGAGGCAGGAGACAGAGACAGACAGAAGACGTGAGACAGGAGACAGAGACAAGCAAACAAGAACGCATCCGCGCAAAAACAGCCCGTCAATCGACTCGTGACTCGTGGCCACGACGATGTCAGTGGCGCTGGTGACAGGGGGTATAGGGAAATCTCGCATTCTGTTGCCTGGTTGCTTGAGCTGTGTGTGCACGGGCCCTCAACGGGCCTCCTGTGGCGAGGATGAGTATTCGTAGGCCCAGGAAACGGGAATACCGGGTGAAACAGGTCTAGATGCGCTTGTGGGCTCGTGGGCTCGTGGGCTCGTGGGCTCGTGCTCATCTGTGCTGCTGCCCTTTAGCCTGGGGGCGAAGGGGGCGGCGGGCTCTGGGTCGACAGCGCGGCGGCCAACGCGCGCGCAACAGCGCTGCGGGGTCGGCAGAGCAGCCGTCGCGTCCCCAGGCCTCCCGGGTTTCCATTCCCATGGACCTGATCAGATGAGAGTGGTGTCGAGTCTCCCAGGTACCAGAGGTTTGTGGCGGCACACAGGGCCCACCCGGTGCGAGATACTCATCCAGGTATATCCAGCGCCTCGGCCACGGAGCAGACAGCTTCTGCACTCGTCGTGCCATGGGATGGATCGTGGTCCTCGTACTCCCCCACCGTCCCTTGTGGTTGCGTGGTTGCTGACTGGGTCCATCGTGCGACACGAAGCACGGGCACCGCGAGTTCCGTCACGGAATTCCATGGGCGAACAGGCCCGAGGTCCGATGATGAATGCTGGGTGTGTAAGCTTGGATGGGATACCCGGGTCCAGGATGTGGCGAGATGGGGAAAGCGAGAATGCAGCACGGGGCTGTGAGGGCCGCCAGGATAGCCAGCCAGAGGGCCGGATAACAGTCGCCCGTGGGCTATCGTCGTCTTCCTCGTCATCGTCCTCGTCGTTGCTGTCGTGTCGTCGTCACGGGCACGTAGGGCAGTTGGTAAGGCGACCCCGGTCGTCAGCGCGCCAAAAACGCCTGGCTCCTTAAGCGTGTGCCAGGACCCCTGCCTGCGACCCAGATCGCAAGGCGGTGGGAAATGCGAACGTCGTCGTGGACAGGGGCCGGTGCTCAGTTGTGAGGAGAGGCCAGGGAGCCTGAGAGACCACTGTGTCGGGTGTGTTGGTGGGCGATTGATCACGGATTCGACAAAAAACAACGGAATTACCCGGCCCAGGGCTCTCGCGTTGCCTTTCTCCCAGACAAGCCTGTGAGTACCTGAGGTACCTCAGATACGAATACTGGGACCCGGCACCCGGACCAGTGCCGTCCGGCCATGGTAAAGGAGGGATCCAGGGTTGCAGTACATGTACCTTACGATCACAGACAGTTGGAAGTACAGGACGATTAGGTACTTCTTTTCTCGCCCGTGTTCATCGATGTCGGACCCGACGACAGGAAGCAACAACCGTGCTCATCCGGGACGCGCTTGCGTTGCAGGGTTTGCCCAAGCTGTCTGCTCCGGTGCCTGGTACCTACCGGAAAGTAGGTATGTTATTAGGTAAGGTACGTAAACACTGATCTACGAGCACTTCACGGGCCGTAGAATACCGGTATGGGAGCCGCGTTCACGGACGCTCATCCCTGTTTCTCGCGCCAAGTGCTCTCTCATCCCTCTTACCTGCGAGTGCCCTGCACAGAGGCACGAGTATCTACACATGTAAGCGGGGACCTCAGTGCCGACCCTGCGTGTCCCTGAAGGTGCCAGAAGTTCCAATTATTCGTACAAGTTTCCGTGTGTGGCCAGAGATGCTTCGGCGCTAACTCGATCGAGTGATAATTCACCGCCAGTCGCATGTTCCCGATCCGCGTGTCACGTCGTCAGGTAACTCGTACTGTCTGCCCTACGGGTATACATACTCGTACGGGGGCAGGAGAGCCCGATCAGTCATGTCAATTTTTCGTGGAATATGCCCCCGTTCACGGCCCCGGGCAGTAGGGGTAACCGTGTATCCGTACGAGCACTCCCACGCCGTGGACCTGTCCATCAGTATGTAGTAGGTAAGGTACCTAGGTACCTTTAGGTTCGAATCCCTCTTGCAGGCGCTGTTTGACACCTACCCGTGACAGTGGACAGACGCCCGAGTGCGCCACAGGAAAGAGCCCCAGAGACTCGTTGATAACTTGGAAAGCCTTCCATTTGCAGCAGGAACCCCCAGCATCACAGCTCCGTACCGTAGGTACCTTACCTAGTAGCGTCGAGTGCATGTATCCAGGTCGGGCACTCTGCTAGGTACCTTACGGAGGGTGCAGGCCGAAGTTTTACACCGGCTCAAGGTACCGCGCCAAAAAAAACTAGGCCTGTTTCTCCAGACGTCAAGCAAGTTTACATCCTTATTTACACTGTTTGCATATTATTTTATTCAACATTCATCGACTGCCATTAACACACAGACCAGACACGAAGATCGCTACCTGCGGCCCGGCGTAAAACTTACCCTTGACACCTCCGTACGAGTGTGGGTACCTGGGAACTCATCGCCTGGTGTCGAATCTGGAACTCGAACTCCGACTCGATCCAAGGTTGCCGCCGATCTCCGACTCTTGTCGGACCTTCGCACCACGGATGGCATACGAGTAGCATCCCTACGACGACATTTCATTCCTCGCTATCACGAACCCCTCCCCTGCGCCCTGCAGTTCCTTACGTGCGTATGGGCAGCACGACCAGGGTGCGCATTTGCCTCAACTCCCACCCGCCGCCGCCGCCGCCGCCGAGACCATAGCAGCAGCAAGCAGCAGCAGCAGCACTACGAGTAGAACCATCAGCACCACCCTCGTCCTCATCCGCACCCCCGCCGCCTCTGCTTTCGCTCTACGCGTACCTCACTGGGGTCTCACTCCGCTGCCCATCTCCGACTCCGCGTCAACCACGCGCTCGTTCCTGGCGGATATCGATCGGCTCCCCCATGTCCCCGGAAGCGTACACACGCTCTCGACCGCCGTCGTCTGTCGTCTGCGCGCCATTACGAATAGTCATCAAACCGACATGGCCAACTTGGTAGTGGTGGAGGTCGGTCGGACAGTCTCGGGCTCGGGGTTGTGCCGAAGTGCCCGCCCGCCCCCGCCCCCCCGGCCAGCGCAAGCCAGACAGGGATGCGAACCATAGCATGCGTCGGAGATAGCGCCCGCCGTCATGTCACCCTGCTGCAGCTAGCTAAGCGAGTGCGATCGGGGCCGCTGTCCCTGAACGCCGGCGCTGCCCCAGCGGGACCGAGGGAGAGCGACGCCATTGTTCTAGAAGCCTTCGTTCGCTCTTGCTTGGCATACCCTTCAGGATGCCGCCAACACCCCGTTCGATGCATCCGCTGCTGTTGCGCGCGAGCGCTGCACAGTACGACGGGCCACTGACACCCGTCGAATCGCTACGCTGTCTTCACTTGGTCTTCACTTGGTCGTGTCGCACCATGATGCTGTGCTACCCGACGCAGCTGGCGCTGTGTGACCCGATGCCAGATCGGCTTCCTCCATGGGCTTGGAGCAGCTCTCACTCACCCAGCGGTGGAGGACGATTGAGCGACCACGGGTTGTTCGGGCTCGGGAGTTTTGAGGGTTGGAGAAGAAGACCTCACGACAGTCTCACAGACCGACAACCCGCAACCCGTCCAGAAGTCTTGCACATTCTCGTTTTCGGGTTCTTGTCGCGCTTGGCCTGTCTCACGTTTTCTATCTTGTCTTTCCCCGTCCGCCCACTTCTGTCTCTGCTTTTCATCCACTTTTCTTCTTCTTCTCCGCCCCTTCTCTACGATATACTCGTACGAGGACTCCCTTCGGCGTCCCCGGTCCGTGTCTCGTCTCGGGACAAGACACTCAACGTGGAATCGTGCTGCGCGGGGTTCGGCTGTCTTTCCGGTTAGGCGCGCCCCCGCCAATGAGAGTGGCACGCGGTGCGGGAAAATACTGTCGCGAGGTACTTACCGTCGCACCCTAATTAGGTGTGATGGTAAGTCTAATCAGGGTGCGATCAAGTACGGGAAGTACTCGACGACAGTATTTTCCCGGACCGCGTGAGTGGCTGAAGATGGCTTGTGTCCGGCTGGCCGCCAGCCCGTTACCGGTTCCGGTGTTAACCTGGTGTCAGTGTTTGACGGCGAAGCTCTTGCTCAATACCTACCTGCCGAGTAGCTTGCTTTGCACCAGACCGGCGTTCTCTGCCGCGTGGCCGGGCGCTGGCGAGACCGTGTCCGAGGCGCATGCCACGAACGGGTGGCGCCGGCTGCGGACCGCACCGTCGCTCTTCTGCAAAATGCCGCCGACAGCCACTTTTTGACGTGCAACGACGTTGCCGTGGACCACACTCGCAAGTGCCGGCGCGTGTGCGCGTTTGTGTGTGTGCGTAAGGTTACTCGTCCGCGCGTAGCTGAGAGACTCCGGTGCGTCAACTCTACCGACACAAAGAGGACACGTGATCATTCTTCCAGCCGAAGTATGGCTCAGCTTGGCGTCGATGCCTTCGGCTTCGTGCGCGGGCGACACCCGCCATACCAGACCTACCGGCCTTTTGCTCGTTTATGGCCTGACATGCAAAGAGCGTCACATCGTCGTATCTCGGTGGGCTGGGCCGTGGGATGAGCACGACGCCGGGATTGGTGGTTCCAAGTCACCAGCTTCTTTCCCACACGTGAAGAGACACTTACTTCATCGGCGATACTAAGCGGGAAAAGGGCTGCTGTCAAAACGGCTCGGATCACGCCAGCGAGCGAAGTCATTCACCGGTCAACAGACTCCCCCGAGCCGCGGACCGAGAAACTCTCAGGTCTCAACAAGTTCACGGGAGGCTTTGCATCGGCAATCCCCGTAGAGCTACTGGTCGGCATTTATCTGTCTGGATGCCATCTTTTTGTCGCGCTTGGCGCCGTGACAAAATGTCCAACATCCGCCAACCCGGTCGTCTCTTCCGCCGGTGGAGACATGTCCACCTGCATGTCCGCCTGTCTCGAAGCCAGCTCGGGCGAACTTGTCTCTGGTCGAAGAGGGTTCGGGCAAAGGCGAGACGTCATCTCCAGCCCGGGGATGGCGTCTCGCATGTCATATCTTTCCTTTCATGTACTCCAGGTGCTGTCTTTGATTTCTCCTTTCTGGCTCGGGGACCACCGGGTTGGTTCAATCTGTCTTTCTAATGCAAGAAATGCTTTTTGTCCCTTTTTCTGTGTTTTCACTCTCGCCCCCACACCCTGAACGTCTCTACTTGTCGCCTGCTCTCCAAGTACCGAGACAAATTTCGCTGTCGACAGCTGAGAAGAGAAACAGGGGAGTCGAGAACGAAGAGGAAGAAGAAGAAAGGAGGGATACGGCTCACCCCCCCCCCCCCTTGACACACAGAAAATGAACCGAGACAACAGAAGAGAAGTAGAAGTCCAAAAGAAGAAGGAGACGACAAACACCGACAGGTGCCAGACAAGAGATCACCTCCTCTCCCAAACAAGAGATGGAGAGGGAGAGGGAGAGATCTCCGAGCCGAAAGCAGAACTACGACGCGCCGACGCGACTCAAACGCGTCGCCAAACACCTCTCACACACACAAACACATACACACACCAGTCCGCCCTGCGTCCTCGACCAGGACTTTGTTGAGTAGTATCCGCTCCGAGGGCCTTTCACACGTGACTCATGCGCTCGGGCTGTCCTCTCGCCTATTGTCGGTGTCGGGGCCGGCAGATGCTCGGAGAGAGGGGGGGGGGGGGGGGGGGGGGGGGCGCACAGAGAGCAGAGCGTGCATAGTCTCACACGTAAGAGAAGAAAACCTGACATGTCCAGAGGGAGACTTCTTCACCCGCAGCAAGATTCGCACGTGAGTTCGCCCGTAGCATTCCGACTCACTCACTAACCCAGCCAGGAGACCTGGTTTCTCGGACGGCTGTGTGTGCGCTCTGGCCCCTGGATATACGTTAGGCGATATCGCTCCCAGTTCTACGTCCCGACAAGCTTCACTGAGGGAATCACATGGCCCATTTGGCGCTCGGCGAGGCTGCTGGGGGACAGGCTGCCTCTGATATCGTCTTGGGTGGGACCAGGCAAGAAGTGCATAATGAGGGACACGCCAGAACCGACCGCTTGGGCGAGGACTCGGTCTCGCTCGCTCTATCTGTACGCCTTGTCCCTTCTCCCTCAACGGGGAGCGGGCCGCCGTTAGAGCCGTTAAAATCAACAGTGCGAACCCCCCTCCTCGAACGGGTGAGATAGAGACCGAGGAGCCACGGAGCAAATTCAGCAGCGCCAAAAGTCCGTTCCCGGCTTGCCCCCGGACGTGTCCGGGCCCAAGTGGGCGAGGGACGGTGCCCGGAAAGAGCTTGCTGGCCAAGCGACACCGCTCACCTTGTTCGCAAGAATCTCAACCAGACCTGACCTGACCAGGTCCTCTGGCAACCCTCCGACGCGTCCTCGAAGATGAGAAGGAGAGCGCCCTTGCTGGGAGAGAGCCGCGCTGGCCCGCTCTGCTCTCTTCACTGGAGGCAAAGAAAACTGCGGCGTGCCCCGAGCACATGGGCTGGGTGACTGGGCTGTGCTGCGGTCAGTCGTGGCCTCCTCCTGGTTGGGAAAAAGGCATTCGTCCAAGTAGGGAGGCTTGACGTGATGCCTGGCGAGAGGAGGATGCGAGCTGACAGGGAGACAACAGCCGAAGAGAGGAAGAGACCGAGACAAAGCTTGGGTGTGCGGATGCGAGATGTAACATCCGCGAATCTGCCGCTCGCGTTGCAGAAGCTTCGCTGCTGGCCTCTTCTCGCGCCACTCATCGGGCCTGGCGGTCATTTAGTATATTAGACACCGGGACAGCCCTGACCATCACTCGCTTCATTCAGTGGTGTCAACCGCGAGGTCAATCACGCCTGAAATCAATGGCGAGGATTGGGACCTGGCGTATAAACCCTTTTTTTATTCTCCCTACTAAGCACTGGCAGAGGGCAGTATTGTGCCGGTGCACAACAAGCCGTGCCCATATCAACCAATCTGGGCCCCGCGCTCCCGGGGAATAGACGTGAGTTATTTACAAAGGTGTACATGGCGGACGAGTAGCCCGAAAAACGGAAAGTCCAATGTGACTCTTTGAATGTCCTGCTCTGTCCGGACACCAGGCTATCAGCCGGAACATAGGATTGGTAGATCGTGACCGCGGGAGGGAAAGGTCGCGTGCTACCATGGTCTAAGATACACCCTAAAAAGTGCCTTAAACCATCAAACTTCATTATGCCAAACGAGAAGTATGGTGGTCCTCCCTTGACGTGCCGAGAACGTGCAGGAAACTTGTAAGTCGAGCGTAATAAGTGACTCGAATGCCGAACGGAAATTGACCAAAGGAGAAGCAATGCGGCTGCTACCATGGTTCTCTCTAGGATGCCGTGCAAGTCGAAAATATGCCGGGAAAGCAGCCGAAAGTCGGGGTGTGCTGGGTGCAAGGCCAATGTGCACCGGTGTCATCTCTGCCGGTCGGCTGGAAACAAGGGTCGTCATGCGGATCCGTATTTGTTGCATTCGCTCGTCCCTTCGTGGTGACTTTTGAGAAAACGCCGTCGAAGAAAATGCATTATCGTACAGTGATGCGGACTTGGCTCTCCACTGCCATGGCGCGACACGCTGCCGCGCACAAAATGTCGGGGAAATAAAATGTCGAGGTCGATGCCTCGAAGAAAGGATTTCGTCTGGGGGCTATCATCGCTTCGCGTCTGACCAGAGACAAGAATTGGAGATGCGGGGGCGGCCGTGTCAGAGCGATGGCTACTTCGTTGCAGTCTCGCGAGAGCTGCCCTCCTCAACCTGCTGCGATTCCTCGTCCATGGGGACAGGCTGGTTGGGTGCCTCATTCGGAAAATCAGTGTGAACGAATAGGTCGCTGAATATCCTCTTGCCATCCACACCCCTGCGTGGCTGGGGGCATGCAATGTTAGGCGAGTGAGCTATGTAGCTCGGCGAGACGAGGTCCTCAGAGCCGAAGGGAACAGGCCGAGGAGGAAGATCATCGCTGTCATGATGGCTGCTGCTCAGCTTCTCCAGCAGAACATCCGTCCGCTGGTGGGCCAGCTTCTGGAGTTGCTCACTTGGATCCTTTGAATTATACAGCAGGTTAGCTAAACGGCAGGGGCAGTCCGCCGGAGTCCATCGTCTTCCATGCTCACATACCCAGTCCACCTGGCCTGGAACACCCTCTGCAGCCGGCAGAGACGGATCTTCATCTTTGTCTTCTGGCACACTTGGGCCGAACTTGGGTCGACGGACCGGCGCTGGCGTCACAGGGAGGCTCGGTCGCTCAGCCTCGCTAGGAAAGTCGGTAACTTTAGATCCTCTCCGAGCCCACGCTTCTTTGTCCACAGCGTCGGTGGCGCTGGGCAAGGAAATCTGGCCGAGGGCCTTGGCCCTCTCGGTTCTGTAGTGCCTGTCCATGGCACCCACATACTCGGTGATGGCAGGGACGTCATCCCAGGCATTGGTGCGGGGAAACGAGGACCAGATATCGATGGGAGTCGAGAGCGGTGGCGTCTTGATTGGTTCCACCGGCCCGAGCTTCTTCTCCATGTCCTCCACTGGGTCGGGCAGCCTCTCTGTGGCTTTGCCGGCTTCTTCTTTGGCCACCGTCTCCCTCTCTTGCTCCGGGTAGTCCTCAACAAAGGTGCGGGACGGCTCTGCTCTATCTGCCTCCCAAGGGAAGATCGGCTTCAACTTCGAACTAGGAGGCGCCGGGGGTTCCTTGGGCAGCTCGTACCACATGTTCCTGGGTGGACTGGGGTAGCGTGCAGGAGGCACGAAAGGCGTTGGGTCGTCCGACATTTCGTAGGTGGTAGAGGGAAAGTTGATGGCCTCAGGGACGGAGTCCTGCGGGGGCGGGTGCCTACATAAACCGGTCAGTCTGGCCGGACGCCCGGCGCGTCACGTTTGCGGTGGTCCTTGACTTACCACTGGGCGTTCCATTGCGACATGGTGGGTTGGAATGGTTCGGGCTCTGGCTCAGGCTCGGGTTCGGGCTGACGCTTCTCCTCCTGCTTGTGCTCCACTGGCTGAGCTTGCTGGGCATGCTCGCTGTCTTGAGTAGTGACCACCTCCTCCGCGTGATGCGGGGTTCCAGTCAAGTCACCAGACGGCTGTTGGGGAGCTGAAGACGCCGAGGCCTCAGCGTGCACGTGTTCTTGGTGTTCATGATCCTGACCTGCCGCTGGAGCGGCATTGTCGCCGTGTGCGACCTGTGCCTGGTAGGACGAGTCTGCAAGCGAACCAGTCAGAACCTCTCTCTGGGGCTCTCCGCCCACACCTTGAGGCTTACTGGGAGCAACTTGAGAGGGGGCGGCCTCAGGCTGGTATTCCCCCTTGGTGTGATATTGCAACAGCTTGGGAACTTGCTGCTTTGGCTGGCTGACCGACTTGGCCTGGGCGGTGGCAGTATCAGCAGCGGTGGCCGTAGGCTGGGCCTGCGTCTCGAGTCAGTCTCGAGTCATGTGACCAAGTAGATGGGGCTGCGCGAGACCGATGCAACTCACCTTGGGGCCGTAGTGGGCGTCGTAGGCAGCCCACCAACGGGCCGTCATGTGCTGGAAAGGCGAATCACTGTCCGAGGACGCACTGCTCCTGCCCTGGAACCAGGGCTTGTCCGGGCCAATGAAATGGACCATGCTGATGCCGGATCTGAAGTGGTTATAGGCAGGGAGGTACTGGTAGTGGGCAGAAGGGGTGACATTGTAAGTGAAGCTGATGCGGTTGTAATTCTGGCCAAAGTGCTGGTTGATGAGGCCCTGATCGGCACCGTCAAAGGAGATGTTTCGCTCGGCCATGGCCATCATGGAGTAATAGTCGGCCATGTTCGGCTCGAGGACCATGACACCCGTGTTGAAAATGTCGGGCCAGCCAATGTCAGGAGCAGCAGAGAAGGGGTGAGGAAGGGCAAAGAGCTCCTCGGGAGCCCTGTAGGGCAGGACATCAGCATCAAGGTAAATGATCCTCTTGAACTGAACCTGTCTCCAGAGGTTGACCTTGGTGAAGGCAGAGTGCAGGTCTGGTCTGTTCATGAGCTCGAGGTTTGTCTTGACAGAGTTCTTGATCCTGCTGACGGGGAGGATGTAGTCAAAGACACCCTAGAGAGAGGATTAGTTGAGCTAGCCAGGGAGGAGCTAGAGAAGCAGGCATGGACAGACCTTGAGGAGAGTGATGACTTCTGCAGAGACAGTGTCAAGGGTGACAAGACAGACCAGCTTCTTTGTGGCTCCATTATCGCGAAGAGCATGGGCCAGTACCAGGGCACCTAGAGAAGGGGTCAGTAAGGGTGCAGTGCAGAGACCAGGAGAGGCAGAGCTGACCAGGCACATAAGTGTCACTGAGTAGAAGCTGTGCAAATTGAAATGGTGTGGTCAGCTTGATGTGTCTTAAAGTGATGGCAGTGGCGGCGGCGGCAAAGGCTTACTGTGGCATAGACTTCTTCTTGTGAGCTGCTGCTCAAGGGAACAGCAGCCAGCTGGGGAGGTCCTCCACCTGGCACAGCCATCCTGTGCGGCAGGGGGAAGGCAAGGCCAGTGGGTGTGCTGGTTGGAGACAACAAGAGGGGATACACAGGAGATGGAAGAGAGGGGCAGAAAGTGAGGGAGATGGGATGGGGAGAGGGCGAGGGGTGAGAGGCACACACACGTAGCAGCAGGGCTAAGAGGAGGGGAGGGCAAAGGGGAGGTGGACAGGAGCAGAGTAAAGGTATGCAGGTGTCTTAGAGCTGCAGAAGAATCAGGGTCAGTGATGCGAGGTGGGGGAGGTGAGATAAGGTGAGGCGAGGTAAGGTGAGGTGGGAGGTGGGAGGAGGCAGGAGGGTGATATGGGCCAAGTGGGAGGTTTAGGCGCGTCCCGTGTCAACTGTACTGCTGCTGTGGTGGCTTAGGTTAGTGAAGCTGGTGCTATGCAAGGTCAACTGCACTAACTGCCTGAGCTCCAGGCACGCCCAGTCGCGTTGCTGGGTGTTTGTGTGTGTAAGTACCTAGGTACTCTGTACCTCTCTTTGCTCAGTACTGCACTGCACTGCACTGCACTGCACAGTGGCCAGGGCCCTCTCACCTGCCCACACCACTTGCAATGGATTATCTTGATTGATTGCCAGTGACAGCCAGTCCTGAGGGGCCAGGTGGATGGATAGCAGATAGATCAATGCATGCAGTGGCAGATGCAGGGCTCAGTGCAGCTGTGAGCTGTGTGGAGAGGAAGAGGAGGGGATCGTCTGATGGGATGGGCAAAACAACAATGGCATGGGGATAAATTAAAGAGCTGGTCCCCACGTCTGTTACCTAGCGGCAAGACGCGGCAATTAGAGCTCTGATCCTGGTCGCGTCTTGCTCTGCGTCTCTTACCAGGTCTCTTCTATGGTCCTGTCTCTGTCTCTGTCTGTCCCTCTTCATTTATCTCTTCCATATCATTTAGTTAGACTTCTGCAAGCAGTGCTTCTCAGTCATGAGTGTTTTTACATGTACATGTGTGTACTAGGTAGATTGAATGCTGGTGGCAGTCCACACCTGCTGACACTTGATGAAGTATCTGGGTGGTACATTCTCCCTTAGGGGTACCTGGTGACATTCCAGGTCAACCAAGATGAAGCCGGCACAGCTCCAGCTTGTGCCTCTGTCATTGAAGGAGATGGGGAGTCATACTCTGGCCTGCCGTGGTTACCTACCTACCTACACATCATGGGAACAGCAATCGCACGCATGCAGCACCATGAGTATTCAATGCGTGGTGGTTGCCTGGAGAGACTGACAGCCACCAGCGTCGCAAACAAAGGCCTTGTCCGGCTTCCAAGTCGCGCGACAAACGACAAACGCGCGTGCCTGACTCGTCTGTACAGACGGCCCGAGCGGCCGTTCCAGTTGGGGTCTGGCCGGCTGGTGGGGCTTTGGAAGAGGCACTTAGCGGTACACATGCGTGCGTGATATGTAAGTGGTAGCAGCTCAACGCGTACGCACGCACTTTACTCGTACTCGTACCTCTGCCAGAGGTATGTAGCTTCCTAGGTAGGCAAATGAAAGGCACGCAGGTACTCGTACGCCTTCCTCGCCCCCCAACTCTTTCTTCCACTGGACGTCCGTCCCACTCCAACAATCCCCAGAGAGTCAGTCCGCTCGCTAGCAATGAAAAAATGAAAAAAAGTTCGGTAGGGAGGCCAGCAAAAGCCCCTCGCGTTCATGCTCCCCCAGACAGACTGGGCCCGCCAGCTTTCTCCGTGATGCTGCCGCCCGTCCGGCCCGAGGACCCGCCCGTCGGTCGGCCCGCTATGTACAATCTTCATATGATAAAAAAAAAAAAAAAAAAAACCGGTGGCGTAACGATTACTCGTCTTCGTATATGCGCACGTTGTACCTACGCTTCCACCTGGTCCCTTCCCGCCTGTGCCACCGGCCGAACATCAGGGCCCCCGCGCATGTACGAGTTTACTCGTGACCGAAGCGCTGCCCGGTGGGGCCGCCGGACCGCCGCCGATCCCCGAGATCAGCGGGCCGGCCTGGGCCAACCACATCTCGCAACCCGTGGCCATCGCAGCCGCATTGGGCAACGAGCGCACGGGTGTTTGTGTGTGTGTGTGTGTGTGTGTGTGTGTGTGTGTGTGTGTGTGTGTATCTGCACGAAGACGGCTGCCGAGAGGAGGTGGAGGAGGAGGAGGAAGAGGAGGAGGAGACCACCATCCATTTATCGCGTACAATGGATCTATCAAACAAAACCACCCGCCCCTTGGAGTAAAGGTAAGGTAAGGTAAAGTAGGTACATGTCAAGACGTCATCCCCCTCTCGCCGACGCTGTCACCCGACCGACCTCTGCAGCGACGATCTGGGGACAGAGCGGGGGAAAAGGCGGGGGAGTCGTCTTTCTTCCACCTCTCCCGAACGGGATGCATTCGAATGCAAGGTAAGTGTGTGTGTGGCAGTCCTCTCCTGGCGAGTTCACAGGCGTGTGCTCGTGCGGAGACCGGAAATGAGATGAGATGTCTGGATGTGAGATTCTCTAGCAGACGGAGAAACTGAGGCAGATAATCAATGCTGGGGGAGGCACAGCAGAATGCGACGCAACCCCGTTCCGGTCCTGTGCGGCACCCGGGCTCATGCTTGCAGGTAGCATCACCTGGTCTGCACTTCAAATTTCCAGGCTTTGCCCGCGGAGGAGACGGAGAGCACGAAGCCGGGCGCACGACTTTGCGCCTCGCGCGGGCCGAAGCGCAGCAGATGAGTCAAATCAATACAGGCCCCTCAAAATCGTATTGTACCTGTGCGTATGCGTGTGTCGTGGATACAGTCAACTACCAGGCTTCTGATGACACCCGTCTCCATTCCTCTCCTGTCCCCCCACACCCCCGGGTAAAGACTTTCAAAATACAGGAGGCAAGTAGCAACGGGGTGACACGACACGGGACCAGGTTGGGACCCCGCGATGTGAGTTCGTATCGTGGTCAGGGTCAGGGTCAGGGTCGGGGTCAGGGAGCCACGAACCCCACTGGAACATGACATGTTCTGTGGCACCCCGCCCCCTTCCTCCGCGGTGTGTAACTTTGCAGCTGCAACCCTTCAATCAAGCCCTCAGGGTCTGAGCAACTCGAGTCGCGAACCTCTTTGCGCAAGGGGTTTTCCAGTCGCGAAGCCGCCACCGCTCGTCCCAAAACCAGGTACGCGCAAGGCTTCGTCGTGCGAACGCGCGAGAGCGGCTGGCAACGAGCCGACGAACGTGCCTTGGGTATCCCCGGCCCCGGCCCACCATGTCAGATTGCCTGGGCTGCCGCCGCCGTGCTATAACAAGGACCCATCTACATCTACTTGTGAGCCGGGACCAGTCAACTTGACCAAAGAACAGGAACAAAGAAAGGAAGAAAGAAAAAAAAAGAAAGAAAGCCCCCGTTCTATTCACCCGGCGGCTTCGCTGGGAGCGCCCCCAGTCCAAGCCCATCACCGCCCAGCCCGTGTCTCATCCTCGGACGCGCGGGAATGGGAACGCCTGGCTTCCGGCGTGCCTCGCCCGCTCCCTTGGGTTCGCGTCGTGGGCGCGGCTTTTGCGTCGCGTCTGGCATGTTACTGCACCTTGATTCTCCCCATCGCGATAGATAACGGGAAGACACTGGCCCGCTTCTGTTATTTTTTTGATCGACTCTGTATGTGAGCTGGATTTGCTGTTGTTGTTGTTATCGTTGTTATCATTGTTGTTTTTGCTGATGTCTATGGGTTCTTCGCACACCGACGCCGTGAGCGCAGCAGGCTGCCAAAGGTGATTCTATTCTGAAAGCCTGCATTGATATTGGGCCAAACGAGTTCGACAATACTGTCTTCTTCGCGTTGCCAACTGACAAACTGAAGGCGAAATTACGCAAGGAAAGGAGCGCGAGCAATTTCGACGCCACATACAGCCCTGGCCATCTC
Source organism: Hansfordia pulvinata (assembly GCA_006538405.1). Classification (NCBI taxonomy): domain Eukaryota; kingdom Fungi; phylum Ascomycota; class Sordariomycetes; order Xylariales; genus Hansfordia; species Hansfordia pulvinata. The sequence goes on along the minus strand of BJKQ01000007.1, from coordinate 2,115,480 downwards.
TCAGCCAAATCGCCATTGTCGACCCTGCTTCATCCCGAGCACCTTTGAGAGCTTCATGCGGCCCCCTCCCCCTTCAACCCATAAAACCAAAAAGCCCTACCGTGGGGGCCTGCTGGTCTCTCAAATGTCCTTCTTGTAAAAGTGCTCCGGCTTGTGCGACGTCTCGTAGTCGACGTGGACGTACGCGCGCTCAATGTCGGGCAGGCCCTCGAGCTTGAACTGCAGCTCCTCGGCGACGTCGTGGGTGGCGCGCAGGGTCGACTCGGCGGCCATGACCACGTCGACCTCGGCGATGAGCCGGGGCCCGCTGTGGTACACGCGCACCGTGTCGATGCCCAGGATGTCGGGCGAGTGCGTCACGCACACGTACGTGATGAGCTGCTGCGTCTCGGTGCTGGCCACGACGCCGACCAGCAGCATGAACTCGAGGAAGGCGGTGCGCAGCCAGATGCAGCTGATGAGCACCGACAGCACAATGGCGCCCAGCGGGTCGATCCACCACACCAGCTTGGAGCCGCCGACCGAGGTCAGGATGCCGAAGCCGTTGATCAGCAGGTCGTTGCGGTGGTCCTGCCACAGGATGTCCACCTGGCTGTACTTGTCCTTGATGCCCCAGCAGTAGAAGAAGAGGCCCAGCTTGGTGCCGAACGCGACGGCGACCGCGATCACGGATGGCAGGTTGAAGCCCGTCGTCTCGTCGTTCTTGGGGTGCTCGACCAGCTCCTGGCACGAAAAGGCAATGAGGATCAGCGACACGGCCGTCATGAGGAAGGAGAAGGCAATGTTGCCCGACGTCTCGAGGCGAGCCTTGCCCGAGGGGAAGCGGTTGGGGTCGACGCGGCGCACGGCCCGGTTGGCCAGGATCAGCATCAGGTTGCTGGCCGGGTCGAAGATGGAGTCGGCCATGGTGGTGAAGAGGGACAGCGAGCCCGAGGCGACGGCGCCGTAGACCTGCAGGACCGACAGGATGATGTTGGCCAGGAACGAGCCCCAGACGGCCGTCTTGACGCGGAACGACTCGTCGTCCTGCTCCTGCGCCGCCTCGGCGCGGTGCTCCTCGACGCTCTTGAGCATGCGCTGGATCCGCTCGTTCTGGTTCTCGTAGAAGTCGCGGATCTTCTTGGCCTGGCGCCGCCGCGAGCCGAGGAACGGCGTCTCCAGGGCGCGGCCGGCCTTGGTGGCCTTGGCGGCGGTGCCGGTGCCGGTGCCGGTGCCGGTGCCGGTGCCGGAGCCGGCGGCGTTGCTGGGCCCGTCGCGCTTCCGCGAGCTGTTGGCTCGGATGTCGCTGAGCTGCTGGTCCGTCTTGAGCGAGGCCGCCAGGTTGTAGGGGTCGCTGTGGCGGAAGCGGCTGATGCCCGACTGCGACTCGACATCATCGGGAGCGCCGGTGCTGTCGTGGGGCTGTAGGCGGGCGACGGCGGCGTGGTGGTGGTCGGGGGCGTCGGCGGCCTCGACGCCGGTGCTGCTAGCCTCCATGCCCGGGGGGTGATTGGCGGGGGACGTGTGCGGCCGGGGGCTGTGGTGGGCGGAGGAGCGGCCGCCGGAGCTGGAGTGGCGGTCGTGCTGGTGGAGGCGGAAGGGATGCGGGTGCATCGTGATGCTGGAGGACAGGTCGGGCTCCATGGCGGGCAACGTCTGGTGTTGTGTTGTAGGGGCGCGGCGCGGCGAGTTGGGGCGAGGCGCTCTGCGGGCGAGGCGCAGGTCTCGGGCTGCTTGCTTTGTCGAGCCAGATGTCTAAGGTAGGTGGTAAGTTGGGTAGGTTGTGTGAGTTGGATTCGGAGAAGCTGCTCCCTGAGCAGCTGCTGGTCGTGGTGCTCTGGCTGCAGTAGAGTTTAGACGGAGGGGCGTCGAGTCAAAGGCGAGGCCGGCGGGAGCGGGATCAGATGAGCAGCGCCGTTGTTGAAGAAGGCCAGCCGAGCGTCGATGCTGACGGGGGCGGAGAGGAAATGGGGGCACGACTGATTTATTGCGAGACCCGACCCTGCAAGTTGTGGCGGGAGGCCTGTCTGCGTCGGCGACTGGGGGGCCCGCGTTGGTTGCGGCTCCCGGGCGCAGCCCACACACACGTGGGAAGGCGCCGGGTTCGCCGCCACTTTCATCAGTGTTCAATATTTGCTTTCCAAACGAGGTACCTCGAGCCTCTGCGTTGGTCGGCGCTCAAGGGAAGTAACGACCGGCCTCTGATTATGTAGGTCGGGGCGAAGACCTTACCTACCTACCAGTGTATTGGCTGATTGTTGGCGATAGCTCTACCTTGGGTCCGGGTACGGCTCGTCGTACGGTACCTCTTATTAGGTATGTAGGTAAGTAGTTACCTACGTACTTGAAGTGGTGCCAGCGAAGAGGAAAACGCCCTCAGAAGAGCCAAGAGAGGAGAGCCAAGCCGACGAGCGCGCTCGCTTCTCCGTCTCATCCTTCAATCCGAGGGAGATGAGGCCCATGGACGGACAGGTGTGAACGGGACCCCTTTGGTTCAGGTCCCTCCCGCGTCGCCTTCGCCGTCCAATGGCACCCGCTCGACAGCCCACGGCCCTCGCATCCCTCTGCCAGCCAAGCCAATGCCCAGGCCTTGTCGTCCCAGAATGAGGGTGGTGGTCTCCGCTTTCGCAGCAAACTCGGCATCGCGGCCGCCAAGACAGTGCCGCGTCGGTCCTGGGGAGGTAGCCCATCGTCTCCTCATCTTGGCTGGGCCGGTGCGGTGCAGCGCGGTGCTCAGTGCTGCTCCCGCTGGCAGCCCCGTCATCGTGACACCCGTCGTCAAGCAGATTCGTTGAGAATCTCGGAGCGTCAAGGCGGACGTGGTGTGTGTCAATCGTCTCACATTGGCCCTGCCATCGCCACCGCCATCGCGTCGTCGTCGTCGTCGTCGTCTGTCCTCTGTTGCGTCACAGTGTCGGGTGCGGCATGCAGCGGTCAAATATTCACTCGTCCATCGCAGCCTGGTTCGATCGCAGAATCCACTAGGGGGTGGGCGAATGTATGTTTGTGTGTGTGAGTGAGTGAGTGAGTGGTTGAGAGAGGGAGAGACCGAGAAACGAGAGGGGCACCGGCCGGCCCTTTTCAATTTTCAACCCATCCGAAAACTAATCGGCCGTCCGCCCGCTACGTTAGGTTTCGGGCGCCGCCGGGTCGTTGCGCCGCGATGCAGGACACCCGGAAAGAGGAGGAAAACCGGCCGAGTCATGACGTCCAGCCAGCCAGCCAGCCAGCCAGCCAGCCAACCGACTTCGCGCCGGGCGGCGGGGCAGCCGGTTCACGGTGGCCATCCCGCGACGAGATCGCACCTGCGGCTGGGGCTCGGCGCGCATGAGCGGCAGACGGGCCCTCCAGTAGGTCTCGGAGGGGATCTCATCAATGACCGGGCTCTAGGTCCGCGCCAACGAGCAACGGCCCTTTGATGGGGAAACTCGCTGTGACCCGCCTCGCGATTAGTTAGGTAGTAGGTAGGCCACTACTCGGAACGCACCGCCAGCCTATAAAGCCCTGTCGCCCCCTTGGCTCTTCTCTCATCAGAGCTGCGACACCCCGTGCGCCACCGTCGGTTGCATCAGACATTGACGCCGTGGCGACGGGGGAGATCTCGCCGAATCCCTTGCCCCACCGCATCCCCCGGCGGCCGACCATTGCCACTCTGCCAGCGCAGCATTGCGCCGAGGTTCAGGCAGCATCATCGCCGCCAGCATCCCTCTGGATCCTGAACGGATCACCAGCCCCCCGCCCCGCGGACCAGCATCCCCCCGGCTGTGGGCGATGGCACGTTGCCTGCCGTCATGACACACTGTCCTCTCACTTTCGCAGCCGGCTATAGGGTTGCAATTGCCTGGCGAACACTCTCCGGCGGTCGTCGAGTGAAGGGGGTATCATGTTCATCAATTCTCCATGGTGCGGGCGGAATACATCCAAGAACCCATGTGCCAGCTCGTCCTCCTTCTCATAGCTAGCAGAATTATGTACAATAATCAAAATACATGACGAATTTGGGACCGCGTTACCCTGCGTGCTTTCGTACGGGACGGCCCACTGAGCTCTCCGTAACCACACGGCATAAGGCGTTATAACGCGGTCAATAGTAGGCTGGTAAATCAGGCCGATAATGAATGTGTGACGCAGAGGGGGGCGAAGCAGGTAAAGGTCCAGTCGAGTCAATCGACCGGCCACGCCCAGCATAGAAGAAATAAAGTAAGGCCGCTCGCGGCTTATGTTCGGTGCTCATATCCACAACGGGTCTGGCCGCCCCAGGAGCTTGTACAGACGTTTCCTCAAGCCTCCAGCGACCAGGGACGCCGCGTCCGGGTTCTCGTCGGCATATTTGCAGGGCGCACCGCTGCCAAGAGTCAGCATCTCCATCGGCACGAATCGATGGCGCCAGAGACCAGGGAAACTTACCACTTATAGGAGTTCTTCTTGCCGTCGTATCTTTTGAACGTGCAAATTGTCCTTGAACTGTCATCCTGAGAGTCTGTTCAGGTTGAGATGTGTCAGCCAAGTCACGCAAGGGACTACAAAAGCGATGGCCTCTTCAGTACGGGTTTGGGGAGACGGGGTCGCAACTTACGAACCCACAGATCCATTCCGCGGGGATCTTTCAGAGTCATGAAGCCAATTTGAGGGGCATCTAGGCCATCGTGTTCCTTCCAGGTTTTGCGTTTCTCCACCTTGTCAATAATATGCACGTTCTCCGTCTCGTTCTTGTGGTTGTCAAAGTCCCCTTCTTCCGACCAAGCGATCTTGATGGTGCCAACACTCGGCTTGACCCTTCTCTTCTTCTTCTTTCCGGCGTGCCCAGCATCCTTGCCGTCGTCGTCGTCGTCGTCGTCTTTACCATCATTGGCGTCCGGGAACGTGTACTCGGCCACCTCGTTGATATTGCAGTCCCAGTCAAAGCTGGTATAGGCGTCTTCGCCTGCAGGAGACGCCGATGCGTAACAGCGATATCCTTTTCCGGGCCCTTTGAGCTCTGCCGCAATTTCGACTGTGTCGGGGGCACCCTTCGTGTTAGTTGATACTCTTGGGGAAGCAGGGCACTGGCCACGCGAACACGCTGGGCGTGGCCAATTTGGGGGGTAGGCGCGAGGACTTACTTGCGCAATTCCCACTTGCTGGTTCCCAAGGCTTAACTCCCGAGTCTTTCATGGCCATGTCGGCGGCGGTCATGGCGCCCTTGGCTGCCAGACTGAAAAGCGACAAGAGAAGCATCCAAAAACGCTTGTGAAGTGAGTGGTGCTCGGCATCTTGCTCGTCCTGCTCTTTCCGGCGTCGCTCTTCCTCTTGCGCCTCGCGCAGGGCCTCGTTCCATTCCTCCGCCTCCTTGTTGTGCTTATTGGTCTGCAGGATGACCTGTGAGGGGTCAAATGCTGTGAGGTCAAAATAATCGTTATGTTTGGCCGCCTTCTTGAGGGATTCGGCGCGCTGACTGAAGCGCCGCTCGCTTCCAACCCGCGAGTCAAGGGAGAGCCCCGCGGCCGCGGCGCATGACGCCGAGGCGCAGACGGCAACGAAGACCGGTTTCATTACTTGGCGTTTCTGTTGTGTTATACCTGAATAATTGGCGTGATAGTGGACGTCGCTACCGGGTGAGGCTGTTGTGGTTCTTTATAACCTGGATTGTGCGGTATGCTGGATAAGTGAAGGTTGTGATGGGACAGCCGGTGCCCAAGACGTTGGATGGAGGCCGCCAAATGTTGTCGGGTTTGAGCCGTACGTGTCCTGCAAATGAAGCTGGCTCAAGTCCCAGGCCAGGAATGACGACGGGCGGGAGAGAACAAGGGGCTCTTGTTTAGCGAAGGGAAAAGAGCATCGTCACTTGTCAAAGGGTTCGGAAGAGGAAGAAAGGGCCAAGAACATTCTTTAATAAAACGACAGCAGGCAGGGCCAAGACATGCCTGCTTCGGCACTGCGGCTCCTGTGCAGCGTCCGGGGTCGTCATAACGAGGATCCTTTTCGAACATCCGACTTCCTACGTGGCCGTCTGCGCGCAGAGACCGCCGGAAGGTCGCCAGGAAGGCTGTAATCGAGGCCCTTGTCGTGGCGACAATGTGCTCCCAGGCGCGGAGCTGTTGAGTCCTGAATGCCAAGGCCGGTCGTGGGGATCCACGCCGTACGGGGACTGCCAAGACTCTCGCGATCCATGTCGCCCACCGACTGCCGATCCTTGGACGTCGTGGGGATGAGGTGCTCCAGCCCACCCGGCAGAGTCGAAGACGAGTCGCTCTGCATGGTGCAGTCGGAGAATAAGAGATGCTTGGCGCTGGAGGGGGTTAATGTGGTGGTCGCCAGATCACCCGCTTCTCATGGTGATGGTGATGGAGCGTGCGAGGCGAGGCATTGTCAGAATACCATAATCGCATCTATCGGTAAGGAGTCGCTGGTGTTTGCCTGGTCGCCGGTTGGACATCAATGTCGGATCGGAAGCGTTAGAATCTGCGAGGGAGGTCTCCACCTCCTTCCAAGTTGCCTGTGGAAGGTACTTGCGTACCTACCTACCCAAGATGATGTCTTCAACTTGGAAGTTGGATGGTGAAGAATGGCTGATTACCAACCTTAAGTCAAATGAGCATCGTCGGTTCCGCACACGATGCTCGAGGCCGAGGGCAGGAACGAAGTACATGTAGTCATACATACCTTAGTGCCTATGCGCCACAGCAAGTACCTTCCTACCTACTCAGTCCATGCTCCATGAATGTGGTGTGGTTATAGGTAATCGGCACCACAGGCAGGTAGGTACTGCTCCTGTTAGAAGGAAATTTTAAGCCGTTCCAGGTCCTTCCCCGGGCTACATGGTATGGAAATACAGGTAGGTGCCTTAGACAAGTGGAATCTGGAAGCTGGTTGGGGTGATGGAAGGCTTATCCCACTTAGCCATGGTCATCTTCAGGTACTCGTACCTCACACAAACCATCCATAGATGCTTGGAAGAGTAGCCTACTACCTACCTTAAATAGGTAGGTACCTAAGTAGCCTGCAGGCCCACCTCCACTCACCTCAGGCAGTTGGCGCCACAGGGCAGGCACAGCTACTCGTAGCTGCTTCAATTGCCACCCGGTGCGCAGGTCGTGGCTGGTCGGTTTCACCTTGCTCCTCCACCATCCACTGTCAGTGGAGGTAAGGAAGTGCGCATGTGCGTGCCTAAATGTACCTTAGGTACCTACCCACCTGGCACCTACTTCGCAAAGAAGGTTGAAGATATCCCTGAAGGGCATTTATCGGCGCGCGGATGCGATGCCGAGATGGGCGCTGACTTAATGACAAATGGAACCTACGGAATATAAGATTCCCTTCAACTCCACGGCATCTGCAAAGATCACAGGCGCCCGGGGGGCAACGGTAGCCATCGATCGGTTGCATGTGGTGTTTGGTCCGCTCAAGGAGCCGAGAGACATAGAGGGGTGAGCAGCGGCGGCGTGGTGCGAGAGATGAAAGACGCGAGACGGCGCGCAGAATCCGGTAGCGAGCCGACGAGCCGCGGGATGATTCTAAAGTTGGGAACGGCAAGAGACGCCTGCAGGTTCCAGACGTCCGGTGCATTAGGTAGTGTACGGCAGTCGCCGGCGGAAGCCTGGGTACGGCCGCTGGGGAGGAAGCCGTCTGGTGATGGCTGAGGCCGCATTGGTGTGGTGTCTGGTGCGCGCTGCGCTGGAGGATGGGAGGAGGATCGCGGTAGCCCACCTGCAGTGCCCGTCCGCGAACGTACACGCCACCTCGCCTCGCAAAACTGGTTCTGTTCCTGGCCTTGAGCCAGCCGCATTCTCGTGCTCGTGCTCTGGCCTTTCCTCGGAAGGACGACAGTTCGCCGCCGGCCTGGCACGAGTGAGCCTGGTGCTTGGTCGCTGGAGTGGCGACTCTTCCTATCGCATGTCCACCCCCGGATCACGAGGCAGGTCTTGCCGGATGCCCCGCGGCGGCACGGCCGCGCGCAGCTGAGATGTCGAGATGTCCGGTGCACGCGCGCGCGCGCTCCTCCCACCCACCAGGTTCGTCAGCCTGCTTGCCACCTTGGTCGGCTGTGATGCTGTCCGTCACCTGAGAATATTCGCCACAGCTTGTAACGGCTACGCCGCCTGCGGTTGCTGTCACCATCGCAACGCGGACACAGAAATCGGAATAAGCTGACGATGGATTCCTGCGCCCCGGCAACTCGACGATCTTCCAAAAGGCACACCTGGTAGCCGAGCCATTACAAGTACGCACCGGAGCTCCACCCTCGGTAGTTATCAAAACTTGTCATTGCCGAAAGCACCCGCTGAGAGGAACGAGTCAGTCCGTCCAATTGCCGCCTTGCTCAAAACTACCAACCAGCATACCTCCCTACTTAACCGGAAAATTGGTAAAGCTCTGCCAGGCTACAGCATCCACGCAATGAGAGGCTCGGCTGATTCTCCCTGTGGTCGATCGCGCACGGTGACGCCACGTTGGCGAGTGATCGAGGCGGTGGACCAACATGCGACTCCGTCCTTCACACGAGTACTTGCGCGTAAGATACTGGTACAGCTGTGGATAATTCACCTCTGCCCCGAATAGGAAGGCACTCGTAGTAGGTATTCACAAGAAGAGCCGTGTCTGAGCATGTGCCATCAATAAATTCTCTTACTTGATTGGTATTGTATCGTACCAAGGGGCCTAGAGCCACGGCATCGAAAAGGAAAAAACCCCACAACCTGTCCCAAACCCACATGCAACCCGCCCAAACGAACCGACCGCCTGTCGAGAGATGCAACCCGGAAACGCCGGATATAGTGCCCGTGTAGAACCAAGAAAGCCGCCCAGGATCCGGGAGAAGAGGAAAATAGAGCCAAGAGAGAAGAACGCCGTGTCTGATGCAGTATAACCCGAATGCAGATGCAGATGCAGCATGCGCCGTGTGCTCGCCACCCAAGTGCCGGAGCCCAACGCGTATGCCAGTTGAACAGACGCGTCCGCAGGGCCCCGGCGAGCCAGATGCTGTATTAGAGGAGAGAGGAGGAAAAACAAAGACAGGAAAGGAAACCGGGGACAGCCGCTCTACTCTTGGGAGGGCAGAACAAATCGGACCCTCTTCTTTGGCTTTGCAGCCGGTATATCGATGGGCATAGTCTTCTTTTGACCATCGTCTAAATCAGCCATGCTGAGCCCCATCTCGCTCATCGTCTCCTTCTCGGGCTCCTCCTCGATCGACCACACGTCTGGGCTGGGCTCGCGCCACGAGTGCCGGCGCTGCAGCGGGAGGCTGGCGGCGCGCCCGCCAAACGGACGCCGGGGCGGCGCAAAACGCCTTGCGGGTCGTCCCCGCGGAGACCCCACGTGGAATGCCGCTGGCGACAGCAAGGCCTCCATGTCGTGAGACAAGGGCGAAGCCGACCTGGACAAGGGAGACGTGGGTCTTGCTGGTCCATCCAGTGTGTCGTCAAAGTCGAATGGCCTTGACTTCAAGGGATTGTACCGAATGTAGTCTTCACCATCGTCATTGTTGTCAGCACTGTCGTCCTCATCGTCGTCGTCCACCACTGCGCAATCGCTATCGGCCTTCCTAGGCTTATACCGCCTAAGGCCATCCAGGGTTGAAGGGCTGATGCTGCGCACTAGGTCTTTGGGGCTGTTGGAATCCTGTATGCCCGCATCAAAGTCGAAGTCGAACTCCATCTCGTCCTCCTCTTCCTTCGGGGTAGGCGGGCTCAGGAAGTAGGTGAGGGGATTCTCCTGCTGAAGTAGGGGTAGGTCGGACTCATCGTCGGTTGAGGCGTTGTCGTCATCTAGCAGAGAAGGGGGGAAGTGGCTGGGGCTCGACGCCCAAGCGCCACCTCCCAGCTTATGAGATCCTGCCCGAACGCGGGCGACACGGGGGCGTGCCACAATGGGCATGTTGTCGATCATATTGACAAGTCAAGTCAGACGAGAGGCTGAGGCTGGTGTGGAACTAATTGTTTCGTTCCTTGAAAGAAGAGGGGTAGCAATGGACCTGGCGTCTCTATTGCTGGGGAGGCCGTGGATGAGCCCCCAAGTTGGGCCAGGATTGCTGGGGTGAACCGGCTCAAGCGAGTGCCTTTGGCGAGTCCGAGAAGGAAATGTGATTCGCGTGGGGATTTCCTCGAGAAAAGCGACGAGAGGAAAGCCGGTCGGACTGGACAGATAAAAGACAAGATCAGAGGCAAATGTTGGCGGCGGCAGCGGGGGTTGATATAGACGTGATTCTCATAATGGTTATATGGGCCTCCCCGCGAGGACAAGCAAGGCAGATGGATACCTTGTATGGCCTCATGTTGCTAGGCTGAAGGGGGGCTGTCCGCAATCACTCGGCCTTCTACCTATTACGGCTGCCTTGTGAGTCGGAGGGGTTGCGCGGTTCGTGGTCATCCCGGATTATCCAAGCAGAACGGGGGGGCCGCATGTGGAGCAGATAGGGCCCGTGAATGGCTGTGGGTATTGGCTGTGAATCATTCACGAGCTGAGCTTAGTAGCAGTTCGCGCGATAGCGCCCCAGGCTGGGTTGCCGGAAAGGGTATCACGCGTACATGGGGTGTGGGTGAGACGCCTGAGGCCTAGCGATGGCGTGTGTAAGTGTGTGAGTGCGTGCGTGTGCATGCTTCTGTGTGTGTGTGTGTGTGTGTGTGTGTGTGTGTGTGTGTGTGTGTGTGTGTGTGTGTGTATGGGTGCAGGTGCGAGTGGGTGCATACAGGCTTGTGTACGAGGACTCATCATCAGCCACTCGGTCACCCACTCGTTCTTGTACGAAAGAGGGGCCCAGCACCGCATTTCTTCCAAGATATGACTTTTGGAAAATCCCATATCGCGCCTAGGGGAGTGGGTAGTGAGACAGGCAGACCACCCTCACGACCATAGGGACGGAGCAGATGACGCCGCTGGCCGCCCACCCATACGAAGCCCTCCCTGCCGAAGCAGCCGTGATCCGGCGAGCATCTGTCTCATGCAAAGCCCCGACTGGCGAGGCCTGCGAGCCAAGGTCTCATCCGGTGCTGTGCAAGAAGCGATCGCCCCCCTCGCTTGCCTGTCGATCACTGGCGAAGGTGCCGCTTGCGCCGTGGGGCCTGCGTGTGCGTCTCCAGCGCAAACTGGAGTATGCTTGCATCTGCATCTGTGGGCTGCCGGACACTGCGCATGCAGGCAGTGTACCTTGCATGATGCGCTCCCACTCTGCTCGCCGTGACGCATGCCGACTCGCCAGCGAGGCTCTGGGGACGATTTGCGGACGGGGGGGTCAAGGGCTTTGTCGCCAGCAATACGCTCGTATGCGGGAGTCCCGACCCGCAGGAGTTTATTAGGCAGAGGCATGCGCCCAGGTTCGTAACATGACGCGACTGGAATCCAGGCCGCCTCGCCCGGGCCGGGGCGCAGCCACAGGAGTGTGCGTACGAGCGCCGAGCTGAGCTAGCCCGGCACGGCTTTGACCGTGTGGCATGGGAAGGAGGATAGATCCGGGAAGGCACCTTTGGTATTGCTCACGCCGGTCCCTCTCTCCTCGCTCGAGAATAGCCAGGCGGAGGGCACGGCGCCACGGCGTGGCTCGCTCGGGGCGGGGAGGTGAGGGCAGAGGAGGCGGTTGCTATCAGGGGTGGGTGGCCTTGGGGTGTGCAGGCCATGTCGAGGCTGTGCGGCGTGAGGGACCTATTGGCTGGTGACCAAGATTGGGCTTTGTCATGGCGCGGCGAGGCGTGGGCCTGGGCGGGCGAAGCAAGCGACGAGGCACGAGGGTTTCTGCTTATCGCGACGGCGGCGCTGGAGCCGGGGCTGGGCGAGGGTGCGGCTAATCAGTTGGTGTGCAGAGAGGCGGTCATCTGACTGCAGGGACCAAAGAACCCGGGAGGTGTCGGCATGACACCCCGGATTGACAGGCGGGAGTGCGGTCACTGTGCAGGCGAAGGGTGGGATCCCGGATCGTCTGGGGCCAACTTGGCGAGCAGAGCGTCGGAGGGGAGTTGGAGTCAAGCCTGGACGAGCGGGCTGAAGGTGTGTTGAAGACGGGGCGTTGCGTGCCTCGACACCCTGGTGATCAGTGAGGCCGGGCAGCGCATCGCGTACTCGCACATCCACATTCGTGCAGGCACTGCATGTGTCGTCGGAGGTCGATAGCCATGCGGAGTCTCGGGCTGGGAGGGGACGAGGGGACGGAGGTCGACTGGTGGGAGGGGCGGAGAGACGGCGCCGGAGGGCACTAACACTAACTGCCCACTATGTACGTGGGTACCTACCTACCTAAGTTAGTTGTGGCAAGTGCAAGGGAGCAACCTTCGTTGAGAGCGTGCGGAAGGAGGGGTGCTGCCGAACCCGTGGGCCCGATGCCTGGCTCCCGCGCCTGCCGCTGTCAATTACTCGAGCCCGTCCGATACCTCCCCTACACCCTATCGTGCCGTACGGATACTTCCTTGAAGGGCTTCCAACAATGGAGGTGGAAGTGATCGGGCAGGTAATGCAGGTATTCGCGCTCGTACCCTTCAGTACGAGGGTACCCGTATACCTCTGGACCCAACCGCTGCTGAAGATCGGCCCATCCCGCCCTTTGTTAGCCTGCTGCCCAATCGCCCGTCCCATCTCCTCATTCGCGGAGCTGCACAAACCCAGCTCCAGCAAATGCTATCGGACTAACAACCAAGTTTTAGCACGACAGCTAACCTCCATCGCCACCCACCACCCTCAGCTGCTTTTATTGCCCACCACCACACGCCGCCGCCGCCGGCCTCCGACAATAACAACGGCGGAAAGCTGATGATCCGCGCCTCCTCTGCCCGGCTTGCATTCGATGAGACATGGCCCCGGCGACGACGACAGCGAACAAAGACCGTCGCCGGCCACGCGCGGGAAACGCATACAAGCCGCCCGGCGCATCCAAGACAAGCGTGCCCATCGCATCCGAGCATCTTCCCCGTGGGCCCGTCTGCCCACATGCACATGGTCCTCGCCTCCCGCCCCTGCGACCACGGCTTGCTCGGCTTGTCTCGAAGGCTTGCGTGACCAGCTTGCGTGGTCTGGTCTACGGATACCACAACCGTACGCGTGTGCCACCATCCCGTTCTTCTGCTGGTCAACAGCCACACGCCGGCGAGGCTGCCCCTCCCCCCCTTCCATCTTCCCCGACCTTGACCTCTTCACACTTTAGCTCTTCCCGTGCGGCAAGGCCATCTCACTTTGCGGGCGTGTTTCGATTCTCATCCGTGTATGGTCATTGCCGCCTTCCCGACCCACCCGCTTGCGCTAACTTAGGATGCCCAGAGCACAGAGCAAGATCCAGATGCGAGAGCTGAACTTGTGGCTTTGGCCTGGAGCTCCCGCCCGGCGTCAAATCGCACATAGTCTTGCTGTATGCCATCAACCAGGGGCAAACAAGTGTCAGACAAGGGCCTCGTAGAGCACTGACACGTCCTGACAGAAATCCAGGGTCTTGATCTCCGTAGCTCTGCTCTCGAAGAGTCGTTCCGTCGCCCGCCGACCTCCCAAGCTCTCCAGGAACACCCGCACTCTGCAGGAGTCCTGCTCCATCTCATACGCCCGGTCTGCGTCCCATTCCAAGATGCGCCTCAACCTTATCGAGGATGCATGTGAGGACCTGGCACCCGCCGCATAGCCCTGCATATCATCTGTCAATGATATGCACCTGCTGGGCTTAGGGCGCTTTCTGTTCCCAGCCGCGTGTGTGGGGACTGGGGTTCCCAGTGGGAGCCACAGTTGCCGTGTGCCTGCGTCGCCAGCCTCAGCATGATCGCCAATCTCGATCCCTTCTCACGTGTCCTACAACCAGGTTGCCTCCTCAATCAACACTCTCCGTCTTCTGTTGATCCGGGCGGCATTTTGAAGCCTCGAGGTGCTTGATATTCAGCGTAGCCGCAACACGCGGAAGAAAAAGAACTTGCTTCTGGTCTCTTCTGAAGCAATCACGGTATCTTCGGGGCTGCCGTGGGGACTAAAAAGCACACTGGATGGCACGAATGACCTCTCGGTCATACGCCAATATGAAGAGCCTCGTTCTTGTTAGGAGAGCTTGCCTCATACTAGCGCAGGCTCGCGCTCCGACACAGCGATACTCGTCCATACTCGGGCCAAACTCGACTCGACCCCTCCACCCTGCTGCTCGTTGCTCGTGCCAAGTGATGATTCACGACAACATCGTTTGAAGAGCCAGCACTGAGTCCTCAGAGCGACGAGGGACGTGATCTTACGCACGTCTGCCTCGTCGGGTAACATACGTGTATGCCAAGCGCCTGTGCCAGCTCGAGTTGGGCTGCCTCCGCCATCCATCATCAGCATCCTAGTTGGGACTTGGTAATCAGCCACGGCTCAGTCTCTCGAGCTCGTCACACTGGAAGTATTTGATCAACTGGCTCGGGTGCTGGTTAGCGATGGAGACCCCGCTGAGTGCGATCAGGCAGCGACATACCGATGTGTTCGACGATTGACTAATCGTGAAGTTTCCAGAGGTCTGCCGACTCCTCACATTCATATGATGTGACCGGTATCTCCGTTACTAGGACTTACTTAGCATTTGCCTTTTCAACCGAGGAAGCAAGGCAATTGCCCGCCTAAGTTTCAGTTTGCAGCTTTGTAGGAAAGCCCGTCCCGGACATATTCGTTGATACTTCTTGAAGCATTTGAGGCTGACAAGCTTGATGTGTGTATTCCAGCAGGTCTTGATTTGGTAAATAATCAAAATAGGCCATACCCATCAGAGTCATCCCACGGTTTTTAAAAGAGAGGGAGTCAAAGCCGCCGGCGCTGAGTTATTCGCGCCGCGTTGGCGAAAGACAGGAGTACTGCCATCGATGGAGGTCAGATCAGAACAAAACACGAACAGTTCTGGCTCAGAATTGACCATGATCAAACTGAAACCATCACATAGTAGCTCGCTTCTGATCCTGAACCAAGGGACGATCCCACAGACTGACTGTTTGTTGAGCTGGGGAAACACGCTCTAGAGATATCGACCAACTGGGCATGAACCTAGCGACGACTTGATCAGAACGCAAGCATCCCTACTGCAACGCATCACCCAGATACCGCCAAAGCCGTCCGCGTCTGGCAGCATTGGGCCTTGCAACCGAAATCGTCGTGCTTGGTGCCACCGGGCCCAATCGATCACCACGGCTTCGCGCGCGCCTACTGACGCATTTCCATCCTGCAACAGTGCCAATGTCAGACAACCTCGCTACGCCGTCGGACGCACAAGAGTTGCGACATGTTACGCCCTCGGGCCCCAAAGCAGGCCAACTCTTTCCGAACCGCGAAAGCAAAAGCTCGTCTCATCGTGCCTGAGCCGGTGTGGATGTCGTCAGACGTTTCGGCTTCGGCGCTTCCGGAAACACTTACGCGGCCTCGGCTAAGGCCACGCATCGACGAGCGGCTGGGAGTAACAAGCCGCACCGTCCGACGAGTATCTCTCAGCTGGGTCTAATCGTTTCTTTTTCTATTTCTTCATGTTCACGACCATCTCTCAACAACACCGAGCAACTCCGGCTTCAGGGTTGCAGTGCTTCTAGGTTCCTCGCAAATGCCATTCCGTGCTGCCTGCTTGGCAATCTTCGACTTTCAGGCTGCCTAGGTAGCCATGGTTGGTCTCTCAGGGCAACTGTCACGGACACTGCTGACAAGAGACGGCAACACCACCAGGGCCGAGAACATCGGGTAGAGTCCTACGAGCAAAGAAAGACAGGCTGGGACGGTGGAATGCCCGCACCGTGCACCACCTCTCTTCCGCGGCCACGTAGATCAGGGGGATATAGAATGCGCGCAAGCAGAACCCCCGTTGCTGACGCCCGCCAGTGCGCCTGCCAAGCGCATCACTTCCGCAAATATGCGGCGGATCGGCGACGCTGGCCAGGAGTCCCCTCAGCCCCGGATCTTTGGCCGACTGGGCATCCAGGTAACTACAGACAGAGGGGAGGCACGAGGGGAGGGGAGTATTTCCTGGCTGGCTGGCTGCGAGCACCTCTCGTACGTCGGGCACGTTAGGTACGGAGACATGTTCAGGGTGCGTGTGGTGAGTGTAGGTGATGCATGTGAAGAAGAGCAAGGCGTGCAGTCGGGTTCCCCATACTGGCGAACGGCAAACGCTACCTAACATACCTCCTACTCGTACCCGAATTTGTCTGGCTCGCGCAGCCGTGTCCAATCCGCCCGGGTTGGTTGGGCTCCTTTTGGTCCGGGACCCGGACCCTGACTGCGCACACATCGCGCACACCTCCACCTCCACCACCACCACCACCAACAACAACGGAAGAAGGGACCCCTCCCGAAGCGTCGAGTGGTTCGCGTCAAAGTGGCGGTGAGCAACAGCACCGTCTCGCACCCGGCTCGTACAGCCGGCGGCGGCCCAGTACCCGTAGGTGTACTCGTAGTGCCCTGTCATGCCCTGCCAGCTTCCACCTTATTCATGGCTTGCAATTAACACTATTACAGGTGCGTACCTAGTGACGATGACAAGATTACCGTAGCTACCATCTGCGGATAGGAACGCATCACGCGAAAGACAAGAGAAGGAACAAGAGAGGAGCAAGTTGCCAATAATGATGGTGGTCGCGCGGCGCGCGCGGGGAGAGGGATTGAGCAAAAAGCACCCTTCCCCCCTTAGGGTCGGGTCACATGGACACTTGAGAGCAAAGATCCATTGGGTTATTGCAATGCTTGCTTGCCCCCAGCCTATCTTGCTGGTGCCTGACGCACGCACTGATAGCCCGCCAGCTAACTATAGGTACCTATACCTACCTAAGGTACCCGACCTGCCCAGGCTGTCAGTGAGGTACTCGTACCCGTGTCATCGGGTAGAGTTGGAAAACACCATTCATCATCATCATTGCCCCGGATGACCCCCATCACGAACAGCCCGTCCACCGCAGGTGCCCTTCCGTTTCCCTCCTCCCTGGCGCTGGCAGATGGACATCCTTGCAGCTGCGTCAATGCCTCTTCCGGTCGTCTACTCTCCATTGGGAGGTCTGCCTTGTGCGTGCGCGCACACTGTACGAACCGGTTCTCCCTCAAACACCAAACGCAGGCCAGGCCAGGCTCAAGACGATGCGGGGCGGAGACGTTCTTTGGCTCCGTACGAGTACTCGCATCAAGACCACTTCTCACCTAACAAGTCCCGTGGAAATTTGGGCGCTGGCGACAGACAGACAGCTACATGTACTCTCGGTAGGGCTCACTTCTAATGCGGATGCTCATGGACGCCTTTTCCATGCTGCTCTCTGGCTCGCACACCCTCCCTCCCTGAGCACATACCAAATGTAATCCAACAGGGACAGGGGGAGAGGGCAATGGGTTCCAATTGCGCCTTTGCCAGGGGACCAGCATGATCCGAACCCTGGGAGACCCGACCCGCCCCGCCCTCCGTCCATGCCAATGCCGTTCGTCGTCGCCGTCGCCGTCGCCTGCATGGGAAGTAGAACCAGGCACGAGTACGTACATGCAAGCAAGCAAGTGTCATCTGATACCCGTCCCCGGAGAAGGCTGGCCGGCCGGCCGAGCAGCTGGCCGGTGTGGGGTGGGAAAGCAGGCTGATGAAGTTGCGCGTCGCCAGTCCCTCCGTGCGAGCATGCCGGGGGGAAGAAGGGCGAGGCGTCGTGATGCAGCAGTAGCGGCGGCCACATCAACTACCAAGGCGCGGCGACAGTCTCGGATCGATGCGATCTCCATGGCTTCGAGCCCCCCGCAGGTCAAGGTGCCAGCGGGTTGCGTACTGTGAGTCACGCATGCACACACACACACACACACACACACACACACACACACAGAAAGAGAGAATGGCAGCGTGGCTTTGCCCTTCCACTTCCAGCACGTCGTGCGACCCGACACAGCTGGGGTCCGGCCGTTTGCGCATCGGCTTTTGTGCAACCGGATTCCCGCATGCATCGCCTCGACTCCCCGCTGACATGGACAGACGGGCCCGCAGCATCGTGAAGGTATAGCGTAAGGTAGGGAATTAGGATCAAGGGCACGGCGATAAGGCGGCGCGGCGGGAATCATGACAAGCCGGATAGGATAGGGCAGGGGAGCCGCAACGGGCGTGCCTACTACACGGGGAGACGAGACGACGAGGGCACCCCGCCTGTCCTCGCGGGCGGATCCCCACGTTGGAACCTCGAGAATGGATGGCCCATGACCTCGGTACACGGGCATGAACAAGATGGCCATGGCCATGGCCAAGCCACTCCGTAACGCCTCCTTCTGCTGCTGCCAGCCAGCCTGGGCCGCCCACTAACGTACTCAATAAATAAGCCAGGCTCACTTAGTGGGTGACAGGTCGCGAGGTTCCACGTATTCGCCAGATCGCGTCTAGTCAGGCAACGCCCCCGCCCTTCTGGGCTGAGCGATCGCTTCAGTAGGCGAGGGTGAACCGGCGACGGCGCCAGCAGCACCCCTCCATACCAACATACACCTTGTTTCGCCCTATGCGTGCACCAAGACGGCCGCCCGTCCGCTTGGTTGTGGGGGGGGGGGGGGGGGGGGCACACGTGTCGAGGACGGCCACCGACGTTCAGGCCTGGCCAGTCGCTTGCGCAATGGCAGACTGGGTGGGGAAGGATAAGGGAACAGAGGTGGAGTCATCCAGGCCAGGACGGGATGGGACCACCGGAATGGCGACGATAACATCACGCCCGCCAGCCCGCCTGTCCGTCTGCTCGGCCCTGCGCCTCGGCTTGCCATCTTCAGGGAGTGCGACCTCGACCGCGACTGCAACTGCAACATGTAGCAGCAGCCCGGGATCGAACGGGCCCGGGTCAGAAGGACGATGACTCCCAGGGACACGAGAGGGAAAATGAAAAGATACCCGGGCACCAATTGGCATGGGCCGAACGCGCGTGGCCCTATAAGAAAACTTCTCCCTGCTGTCCCGTGCATATGTGCTGCATGCCATTTCACTGAGGAGGAGCCCGCCCCAACGGGCGTTTCTATGCCAATCGCTGCGTGCCGGTGCCAGGCGTGCCAGGCCGGTCAGGCGCGCCAGCGAAGCACCCCCGGCCTGCCCCGGCGTTCCCATCCGCCGCCCAGCAAATCGAAGGGCATCCTCGGGAGCCGGGGCCACAAATCGGACATCATCGTGCTTTGGGCCTCACGACCACCTTAACCGGATTCGACCCGGACGGCTCTCTGCGAATTGCAGGATTGCCTCAACCGGCCTTGGCAGCCTGCGACTCGCCGTCATCGCCGTCATCTGCTCTGGGGCCGCCGGGCCACCGGGCCACCTGTGTTCGTCGGCCGTGGAACGCGGGAGAAGCCGAAAGGCGACTCCTGTAGAGAGGGGAAGTGCTGGCCGGTTCCAACCAGGGTTTGAGTAACCACGACGAGCGTGCATTTTGCGCGCCCGTGGATTGATGAAATCTGCTGCGTCGACGAAATTCGGTGTCTGCTCGGAGCAGACTCAACCCCAGGTCCCGGAGAGTGTGTGGCGCGTTGCTACCTAACTCAAGGGTCAGGCACTAAACCCAACAAGTCACTCACCAGGAGCCTCGGCGGCGGCGGCGTTGCTGCGCGGACTGTCGGTGGTCTTGTCTGCTGTTCTCGTCCTCGTAAGTCCTACGCCCTACCCAGAACTTGCCTGTTCGGGGCCCTCCTTCGAGGCGTGTCGGTGGCATTGGACCAATTAACACAGGCTGGTGGGCAGGCTCGATCTGCCCAAGCAGGCCCAACCTGGATCCGCACCGCGGGGCCATGGGTGAGTGATCACAGGGACTGCTGCCCGTAATACCCCGGAGATCTGGGTTCAGGAGATAAGATCCCCAGCGCTAGCTTGTCAAGTGCGGGTGGGATGAGAAGGGCGGCGAGCCAAGTCGACCACCCACAAGTCCACAGCCGGCCGTGCTTGAGAAGCGAAGCAGGGGCATCCTGTCTCATAGCATGCCTGATAACGGTCGCCGTCGTCGAACGCCGTCGAGAATAAGATGGGCGCGAGGGCTCAGCCGATCGAGGGCGGCGGCGGCGGCGGCGGCGCGTGTTCGAGTTGGATCCTTGCTGGTACGAGACTTGCACTTGACCCAGCGTCACCTTGGTCCGAGCACCCCCATGCTCTCTGCAGCTCCGTCTGAGGTCGTCGTTCACTCGACCAACCCCGGGCGACCCTTGAACCCCACCGTTGGGCCGTTACGGGAGAGGGAAAGAGAAAGAGAGAGAGAGAGCGCGTGTACGAGTACTCGTAGCATGGCGCCAGCACAACCATCCACTCCCAAGCCACGCACCCACGCAACGGTCCCGCGCCCGTCATCCACTCCGTGTCCCTGCTTCGGCTGGCCGTACTCGTGTACTTGCTGCCAGCAGGCACGAGAGCAGCGGACGGGGTTGTTGCTGTGGTTGTATCGCACGAATAGTGGGCTGTGTCTGGTGTCAAGAAGCGAGTGGGCGGACCTGCCTGGCCAAGCAGGCGGAGGCGGCGGGAGAACGAAGTCGCGCAAGCGGCATTGAGTGTTCTGTACTCGTATGATGGGTGATGGTGTACATAACGTTACGGCAGGCGGGCGGGAGTGCAATGGAAAGCATGTATGGTGGTGTACGCGCGATGGATGGGAGAGGTCAAGGTCGTGCACTGATACTGCAGGTCTTTGAATTATCGGCAAGGCCTGAAAGAAGCAGAGTACTCGTAGCAGAGGGAAGCTGCCGCCCGCAACCATCTGGTCCAATCCATCGAAGCTCCGTGAGTCCCTGGCCCTAGGAAAGACCGGTCTTTCCATCTGGGGATCAGCTCTGCCAGAGGTATCCGTGTTCCGAGTGTCGTGTCGTGTCGTGTCGTGTCGTGTCTCGTCTCGTCCTCGTCGCAGTCGCAGTCGCAGGTGGAGTCGCAGCTACAAGCAAGTACCTGTCCCGCGCCCATCCCCATCCGCAAGGGGACCTTGAGGGTGTCTCGCCGGGCACGCTGCCACGAGTACCTACCTTACTGGCGTTCAGGGTCAAGTACCGAGGCCGGTAGAGGCAACATCAATATTTGCACCTTGGGTCTGAGGAGGACCCCAGACTCGTCTCCGTCATGTATCTCTCTCAGTGCCCTCACCTGTGTGTGCCGTCTCCCTCTGTACGGAGTACACCCATGTGCAGGCACTCGTACCTGTCGCACTCCACGTCCGCCCCGTACCCCGACTGGCACTCGACACAAAGGGGCCTAGCCGGCGCCAGCTCAGCTGCTTACCCGCCCGCCAGCGCTATTTGGGGCTCGCTTCATTCGGAGACGGGCCTAGCTGATGCGGGTGGCGATATTTTTTGATTCGATCTAACCCTGGACGTCGCCATTCGTCTCGTACGAGTACCTTACCTCTAGGCCTGCACGGCCAGGCCTTACCTGTACTTGTACTTGAAATTCTCAGATCTCCTCGTGTGCGCGTATTCCTGTGAGTGATGATGATGGCGCCGACGGAAGTGCTGAGTACGAGTACTGGCGACTGTACCTTCATTCATCTCAAGTGCTTTCCGTACCTTAGGTACCTTAGGTATCTATGTACTCTGCCCGCGCGCTTGAATCCAATGTGACCCGACTTCTTCGACAGCACTAATCCTGTTTAGGAAGTGGGAGTAGAGAAGAAAAAGCAGAACCTTCCATAGCTCGGAACTCCAATGCGGCCAGGAACAAAAAATGGCATTATTTGAGAATCCCCGGAAGCAGGTTGTCTGTCCAGACCAGGTATCATCAAGCAGACAAATCAAGCGCGGTCATCCCAGAACAGGCATCTGGGCCGCGCACGGCAACGCTGCAGGCGACCAAGCAGGCAGACAGGCTGACAGACAGACAGACGGAGAGAGAGAAAGGCGGGCGGTCGATCCCGTCATCCAGGACTGAACGAATCGGCGTGGGACGAAGACATCCAATGCGAGGTACTAGTACCCCCATTTGGCAATGAACCGATGCCCAGGACGGGGTACGTCGGTACAAGAGGGGGCGAGCCCAGATGGAAAGGACGTCTGAAGGTGCACGGATTGACTGGAAGCTGCATACCTCTAATAATGGATGTTCTATAAGCGGCACAGCGGCAGCCCGTACAGATACCCGGCCAGAAGGGTCAGATGCCGCAAGGAGCTGCGCGCGCCGGCGTCGACGTCTAGTAAGGGGTACTTGCGTCTCTGCATCGCCGACCACCGCCCTGGTGCTGGCCCTCACCACCGCACCGCCTGCGTCCACGTCGACGTCCACGCCCACTTTCGATGTCCACATCCACATCCACATCCACACCCCCTCCCCCTCTTCTCTCTTTCTCTTCCACGGCCGCTCCGCAGTACGAGTACTCGTCGTAGGGGACCCTCGGCGCCTTGCCCACCCGCTCGCCCGCTCGCCCGCTCGCCCACTCCCCCCATCCACGTACTCGCCGTCTCGTACTCATCACTTTCATCACTGCCGCTCCCGCTCCCGCTCCCACTCCTACTCCCAGTTGCCGCTGCCTGCCGCCCATTGCTGCTCCAGATCGCACACCCCACACCCCCCTCAAGCGGCTCTCGCTCTCAGCTTCGACTGAACCTCGAGTCACCTTCCTCCTGCCCAGCTGGTCTGACACGACCGACCCTCGCTCGACCTGGCACAACCCATCCATCGCTGACCACCGACCCGACTGACAGCGAGCGGCCCTCCTCCCCCCCCTCGTCCTCCACACCCACCCCCCGTGCAGCTGCTACGCTGCGGCTTTCCGCAACCACCCCGGCAACAGCCTACCATTGCTTGACTCTGCCTCGCTCGTCTCTGCTGTGCCTCGTCGCTCTGCATTGCGTTACCTTGCGCCGCAATTTATCGCGCTCTCTCTCTCTCTCTCTCTCTATCTCTTTCTTCTCCCCTCCACTCCTCTCTTTTTCACTCTCCCTCCCGGCACGCCCTCTCTTCTCCTTAGAGACCTCGTCTCTGCCTTCGATACCTCCACACCCCCTCATCTGCCCTTGGCTGCCTGGGGTAGAGGGAAAAAAAGCGGGAATCATAAATAAACCTCGTCCCGCGCCGCAGACCCTTAGCTGCTGCTCTTGTCTGTCTGCATCATCCCAACGAGCCGCCAGCGCACCACGCAGCACGACGCATCGCACCACAAACCTTTCGCCTCGCCTCGCCACGCGGCACCTGGCCATATCTGAAGCTGGCGACACTTCAGATCAGCGGAGCCCCTTTGGTCCTCTTCCAATAACCACTGGAACTCAGCAGCTCTACTCCTCGTCGGTCTCTTTTTTCTTCCGCTCCCACCCTACCGCTCCAGTCAGGACCCCGACTCCCGCCTCTACACGACGCTCGTCCCTCCTGGGATCACCGCACTTCTGGCCCACCCATTAGGACTGGCCAGTCTCTACATTTTTCGAGGCTTTTATTGCCTCTGCCTCGACCGACTCTCGCTGCTGCGACACCGCCATCTCACCTCCGCTGCAGCCGCGCCAAGCCGTCATGCCTAAGAGCAGACCCGCCTGCGTTGAGGATGCCGATGAAGATGGACAGGTCCTCCCGGACAGCAACAAGCACTATGCTCGATCCATCGCCCCGAGCAGCCCTGTCAAGGAGAGCTGGGTCAAAGAGAGGCCGAACACTGGCCGCTCGCGCCGCGATACCAGACCCGGCGAGTCTGCGATAAGCTCAGACTCGGAGAGCGAGGCGCCCGCGCCCACGTCGCGCAAGGAGAGGAAGAAAGCGCCCAAGGAGAAGGAAAGAAAGAGACCTCCCCCTCCCACGATCGTCAAGAGAGACCGCGAGCCCAAATCCGAGCGCCCTCCCAACCGAGCCTACAAGACAACCACTTCCGTTCCTTCTCGGCCTCCTCCCGCCGACAATCCCGTCTACTACGGCCTATCTCCAGGACAGCACACGATCCCGCACTCTTCGGCCAGACCACGTGCGCACTCGCGACCCGTGAGCTACAACGGCCCCGGTCCATACGGCCCGCCGCCTCCGCCCATGTCCAAGTCGGCCTACTATGCCCCACCGCCTCAGGGCTCATTCCCTCCCGGCTTCATGGCCGGTCCTCCAGGGCACGGTCCCGGCCCCGGCCCAGGAGGCCCTGGGCCCATGCCAATCCCCATGTCAACTCCTCGGGGCGCCATGCGCGGAGGACCGCCTTTCGACGGGCCACCCTTTGACGCACCACCGTCGTTTGATGGACAGCCGCCGTTTGATAGGCCGCCGTTTCCTGGGCCTCCGGGCCCCTATGGTCCGGGTCCAGGTCCCGACTACATCAGGGGCAATCGGGAGCTTTCGGATCGCTTCGGCCCCCGGCGGCCGCAGTCAGCTATGGGATTCAAGAACTCATACGAAGCCGCTTACGACCACGGGCCAAGACCTCCCCCTCCCCCAAGGAGAAGAATATTGGGAGACGCACTTCAACATCGGGACGCAAGACCAGCAAAGAACACGATGACAGAAGGCGGATGCCGCCGCCACCAGCTCCCCAGCGGCCATCCTCTGCCCGGCTTCCACACGATCGCCTTCCTTACCGGCCTCCCCCGCCGCCATCGCGCAAGAAGTCTGTCGGCTTCGACGATGACGACTTTGACAGCGAGTCGGAAATAGGCTATCAGCCAGTGCTGCCCTCTAGCAGATCCAGGCGCCAGAGTTTTGTCGACGACTACGACCTCGAAAGGTATCAGCTTGAGCCAGCTTCTTCCAACAGTCGGCGGCGCAACTCGCAATACCACGATCCGGTGGACGATAAATACCGATACGCATCTCGCTACCAGGATGGCGTCAATGGGTCCGACCCGGCCCCTTTGACGTCTCACAGCCTGCGGCGGATTGGGCACGGCACCAGCAGCCGCTCAAGCCGCAGCATGGAGAGCCATGACGAAAGTGACTACAAGCTATCACAGACGACCCGCACCACCCGATCTGGGAGTGGAGACGACGACATTACTATCAAGATCCCCAATGGCGCCGTCGTGGAGGTTGGCAAGACCAAAATTACGATGCAGGGCGGCGAGCTTGGCCACAGCGCTGGCGCTTTGCGTAACGGCAGCGACCGGGCCACAACTGTCTATGACGATGATCGCATGAGCCGCCGCGAACGACGCATGAGCCGCGCGCGAGCCCCCAGCTTCTCTCAATCCGGATACTCCCAATCTGGGTCATACTCTCGCAGCCCTCACTATCTGCCGCCGCCCAGTTACCCAGACTCGTCGTCATATGCGCCTCCTTACCCATCCTACCCATCCGACCCGCACGGCGTGGAGTATGACGACTATGATGAGGATTTCTACTAATAGACGCTAAATGGCGGCGTCGCGAGCTCTCCGCTGCATTCCGATGCGCGCTGGTCGATTTGCTTCCAGCGCAAGACTGAAGATGGCATCATGCTCGTTGTTCTCGTCCTCGACCGCACTAATACTTGACGGATTTGATTGTTCGATGTTTGTTCGATTTCCGACGCGGCCATAATGCAAAACCTCGACTCTGGCAGCAGGTACTGGGAGGAGCTGATACCCCAAGATTGTTCAGCCAAAGCTCGACATTTGAAGAAGCGTGTGCTCGATTTCATTGCTCGACGGCTTACCCTTGTCTTTTCTCCTATTATGGCGGTACGATTTGACATGCTTGATCATGTATACGAAGATATGAATTATGAAATTGGATGAGGATGGCGGCATCAAAATGAATCTAGGCTTGGATTGTCGTCTGCCCTGGCTGGCTTGGTTTTTTCAGTCTCACATTTCGATTACGTTTTTGGTCCCTCCTGGTGGAGATCGAGGGAGCGGGGCCAATCGACTCGGAACGGCGACCAGTACCCGTGCGTGGCTCACGGCTCCCGGGCGGCTCTGTCGATGGAGTTGGCGACATGCCTGCCCCGTGTCCCCGAGTTGTTCAATCACCAAGTTGCGCCTTGAAACTCGAAGACGGCGTCTGTACTGAGCTGATAGATAGGTCCCATACTGATGGGCCATGAAGTTCGCGCTTCTGCTGGGGAGGATTGACGTTGTGTGACTGTCGCCATGACGAAGGCTGTGCCTGTCTCGATCTCTCGAGTCACGCTGTGCCGTCTGCGTGGCGAACAAGTCCTAGAGCTTTCTTAGTCCTACTTGGCTGCCCGGAGCAGACAAGTTGGGGGACACGCCAGAGGCACAGGCACATTCATCAGTCACGACGAGCCCTTGAGGCGATACGAATCCATATAATACTCCGCTCTTACTCGTAGGGAGCCTTGATGTCCACTCACTGTCATGTGCGCCGGAAATCAACATGTATTGGTGTCACGGCCTCTGCTATCAGGATGGCTTGTGTGCGCAGCAGGGTGCGTATGCGTTCGGACCTAGACACCCACCGAGACATTTGTCATCTGCAACCACCTTGTCCGCCTCGATGCTCGCCCACGTGCCTGGCGTGGCGTCCATGCGCGGAATGCGAAAGAGACACCTACCTAATGAGATGAAACAAAGCGACCCCTCTGGCGAACCTCGCCCTGCTGTACTCGTGCGGTATGTGACTTTGCACTCGGAGTCTTTAACCGGGCTGAATCCGAGTATGCACCTATCAGCCCTCCGGGGCCCTAGGCGGCTACACGCCTCGCAGCTTCGGTGCATGGGCAGGACAGAGAGTAAAGGGATGGGTTAGGCCGGGGGAGGCGATGGTGCAGCGACGAGCAAGGCAGCGAAGCAGAACTGCAGAAGACGGGGCGCAGGAAGTTTCCAGCGCTCAAGATGTCTTCAAGGGGGGTGGTTTGTGGCAACCCCCGTCCATCCACACCTCAGCTCGCGACAGGTCGTTCGCCTGAATCATGACAGTGACCGCCGGCTCGCAGTCCGATTAGTCAGTGAGCCTGCGTGCCCAAGCAGACAGCGAGGGGCGACAGGACACGCAGCAGGGCGGCGGTGGGGGGGGAGAAAGTGACAGGTTCTGGGCCTCTAGGCCTCATGTTATTGCGTACCTACTAAATCCTGCCAGTCGCGTCGCCTATGGTTCCTGTATCTTTTCCGTCTGCTGTCACCGATGGGGTCCAAAGCCGTGCTGGACATCGATGAATGGCCCGGCGAGAGCTTGCATCGTCCCCCGAGCCATCCAACAACCGCCAAGGGGGGCTAAGGTGGACGACAATGCTAGTCTGGTGGGTGAGGTGTCGGGAGGCGCTGGAGGGGGGGAAGCGAGGCCTTCTCTTCACTCTGGCTGAAGAGTTTCTGCCGTACAAGGCGAGTCGGTCGCGTTGGCGATGCTTTGAATAAGGTACGAGAGCCCTGTCTCCATGGGGAGGATGTGCTTTAGGTACCGCCTCGGAGGTACGGGTGACGATCCATCCCAGGTAGCGCCCGCAGCGGCCCTTACCGTCCGCCATTTGGGCACTGTCCACGCGTCCAGTGCCGCTCTAGAAGCGCCTAACAAGGCTTCTAGGCGTTCCAACCAGCGTTGAGCACGGGTCGTACCCACTACCACTTAGCACAACCAGATCATGCGAGAACCCAGGTAGCGGAGACACTGTTTCACAAGTACGTACCCGGACAACATGAAGTAGACCCTGCGGAAACGGTGTTGCCCCATCAACGGCCTACTACCGGGCTACCCATCGACGTAATTGTTTACTTACCGCCCGCCTTGGTCCCAGCCTCCCTCTTTTTCTCTTTCCCGCGCGCGCCCTGCCACCAGGGTCTCCCAAGCACCAGCCAGACTTGACGCACGCCCGCACAGCACGCGCCCGCCCACCCCAGCCACGGCCTTTCCTGGGCTCCGTCATAGAAACGGCCTGGCAACCATCTTCCTCCCACACACTACCACCTCTCACCACCCATATCAGCCACTGCCAACAACACGTCCGAATAGCACCACTCTATCTGCTTTCTCCTGTCCTCGCAAGCAAGCAGGCTTCCTCCTCTTTCCATCACGACCCGGCCGCCTCACATCGACACCAGCCGAGAAGTGACCCGGCTCGACCGATTCCCCCCGACTTTACAACCCCGTTGCCGGCTTGGCTGGGACCCGACCCGGCCGCATTCCAGCCGGCTTTCGACCTCGGGCGGGATCCGAGCATTCCTCGAGCCCCAACGTCTACGACACCAACATTCCAAAGCGATCCAACACCGACCCTGCCCCGCCTTGACAGGCCACCGCCGCCGAGAGCCGGCCATGGCTCCTACCATCCCGACGACGCTGGCGGCCCACGCCCGGGATCTGCTCGAGTCGGCCGTCAAGATCCGCCGCAGCGCCGAGCAGCAGCAGCAGCACCCCCATGACGCCCGGGCCGTGACCGGCGCCGCCGCCGCCGCCGTGGCGGGCCCCTTGCTCGCCAAGCGCGAGGACCCGACGCCCGGCGAGAACCACTACAAGCTGGACCCGCACAGCGGCACTTCCAACTTCCGCGACTTCAACAACACGGGCGTCTTCGTGCTGTTCGGCCTGATCGGCCTGGCCCTCGTCTGCGCCGGCATCTGGTTCTTCTTCTGGGCCCGCAACGGCGGCTTCGTCTTCCGCAAGGATGACTGGGACGACTACAAGTCCACCGTCCTGCGCCGCAAGGGCCCCAACGGCACCCTGCTCTCCGGCGCCACCCCGACCACCAAGCTGGGCGGCGGCAGCATCTACAAGGACTACGACCACAACGACGCCCGCACCGAGTACACCGGCGGCCTGACCGAGATGTCGGGCAACACGGGCAGCACGCTGTCGGGCATCACGGCTGGCGCCTCCGACATCCTCGGCCGCCAGAAGCGCAAGGAGAAGCGCGAGCGCCGGGACCGCGAGCGCCGCGAGCGCGAGAAGGAAAAGAAGCGCGACCGCAAGAGCCGGTCCCGCAGCAAGGCCCGGCGGGGCGAGGACGAGGAGGAGGACGGCCAGGGCGAGGACGGCGCCCTGGTCGACGCCCAGGCCGAGAAGGAAGCCCAGAGCCACCTGCGCGCCTACCGCCACGAGCGCCCCGCCCGCGTCGGCGGCATCAACAAGGAGTCCGAGGGCAGCCAGTGGGACGGCAGCACCGCGCCCGACATGTCCACCACGGCCGGTAGCGACGTCCAGAGCGGCCATGGCGGCTCGCCTGCCAAGAGCAGCGGCGGGCGCAGCAGCGAGAGCCGCCGCGAGCGCGCCGAGCGCAAGGCCAAGTCCGGCGGCATCCGCAAGGTGTACAGCACCGCCGACCGCACCCACGACCGCGAGCAGGAGCACATCCGCGCCGAGGCCCGCCGCCTGGTCGACAAGGGCCGCGCCGCCGGCTCGGGCCGCCGCGACTTCAGCTACCAGCGCGCCGAGAGCTACCAGGGCAACGGCCACAACCGTGGGCACAGCCGCACCGACGCCGGCGCCGCCAACACCATCGAGGAGGAGAGCGACATCGGCCTGCTGCGCAACCACGGCGACCCCCACCACGGCAACAACAGGAGCAGCCGCTACCTGGCACCTGGCGCGTGGGAGGAGGAAGAGGCCAGCGACGTCGGCACCAAGGCCTACCACCACGTCATCCCCGGCCTCTCGTCCAACGGTAGCGCCTCGGGCGGCGGTAGCGACCTGTCCAGCTACCAGGATGAGAAGCGCAAGAAGCGCGGCGCTGGCAAGTACCGTCGCGGCCAGGAGTGATGTTGCACGTGTGCGTCTCCATCTAATCGCATCAGCTGAGCCGCGCCCTGATGTCTCCTTTCATCTCCTTCTCTCCTTTTCCTTTCCATGATGTGTGCTCAGCAGGATCACGAAGCGACGGAATCAGGCGGCACAAGACGCCAGGCGATGAGATGAATGCCTTATAACTGCGGTGGGACGGTGGCGTTACTCTGTTTGTTTTCTTGTAAGTTGGGACGGCGGGCTTGCCGTCTCAAACGGCGCCGTATTGGTGGACTGGCTGGGAAGCAAGGGGCGGCTGCATGGGACAGAGCTGATATATGTATATACTCCCATGCCGACAAGGCTGGCCGCAAACGTTAAGTTCTATGGGTCAGGTAGCGATAGAATTCCAGAATGACATCACACAGATTTCTGTCATCACCATCCCCAGTCTCGGGTGTGCGCTATCTTGTGTCGCCCGTTCAATGAATGTAGCCAGGTCACCTCGGCCCGTTGTGATTGCTCGCTGAGTTCCGGGCATTTGCAAAAATTATGAACCGAATGCATATATTTTCGTGTTTGTAAGTTGGCTCACATTTAGTCGTGCAAAGATGAAGCATCAAATGAGACCCGTGAATACTCATGACCGCGACTCGCTTGTCGCAAAGAAGATAACGCCGTCATCCCACTCTCAGCTGGGCACATGGCCGGTCCCGCCTCGCGACGGTTCTGTTGATATGCCTGTCCAGGGATGAATCCATTCTGCTTCGTTCATCCCACTCCAGAAGCACTTGTTTTTTTCTTCTTTACTGATCCACACGCCAATTGACGCGAGAAAACGTGATGTTCAGAATAGGCGATGCTATTCACCTTGATGGCAGTCTTTGGCCATCTCGGTGGGAGCAGTCGCCAGATCCGGAGAGCTTGATTCCGAGGTTTTTCAATCCTCGTCCCCAAGAAACGTAATTTCAGACGAGTTTGACTTGTCAATCGTCCAGTAGCTGTGCCACGGGGCACTTAGGAAAGCAAAACCGAAGAAAGAAAAGGAAGGGCGCCACTCCGGGAGACAGACCATGGAAAACCAAGGAAGACCACGGCTGCTCGAAGCGCTGGGGCTCATTTTTTCGGCTTTTTCGTCCGGTGAGTCTTCTTCCTCCCCCAGCACTCGTTGACAGCATCTTCCACCTCTCCGTGATACTTGTCGTATACTGAGCCGATGAAAAGGACTCGAACGTTATGCTCGATCGTCACAAGCTTTGAGTAATTGACTCTCGACTCGGGAGCTAGTCTCTCGCCCTCCACAGTCATCTTGATGGCGACCGGCTTGAAACCAAGCTCGTGCTCTCCCTTGAGAGGCTTGGGGGCGCTCTGCTTTTTCTTCGCTTCGTAGATGATGCCATGCTTGGAAGCACGTACCCCAGGTTTCTTACAGCCACGATGCCCGTATGTCAATATCGGCCTATTGAAGTTAGTGACCATTCCTCATCGCGTGAATCGTGGGCTGTATCCTCACACGCAGGTGCTGTGTCCCTCGTCGGTGGCCACCACGATGAATCTGCGAAGCCCAGTGAAGAAGAGCCCTTGGCTCGTGCTGACCTCGCCTGCTTCCGTGACGCGGTCTGAGATGGGTTTTGAACTGCCCTGCGGCTCTGACCAGAGTGTTTTGAAGACCTGTCGATGAAGTGCGTCAGCGCTCTTGTCCGTCGTCGGGGTGAGTCGTTGGGCTCTTACGGCGCCGAATTGAAATTTGTAAGATGGTTCAACCACAAACCCTGAGGGAGAAAACCATGTCAGCGTCACCACCCAGGGGGGCAATCAGAATGCTTACTGTCATCAAGAAGCTCCTCGTTCAATCCAACCTTTCCAGCATCCTCGAACTGTGGAACTGGAGACATCCCGCGGGGTGTGGGGACCTCTTCTCCCGCATCTAAAATTCGCGTCAGCGCTGCAGCGTAAGGTCGCAATCAATGGAATTTTGACACACATGTCTCGTACAGGTTTGGATTACTAGTCACTGGTACATAGTATTGTCCGTTGCAGCTGGCCTGAGCGGACGAGGAGCTCTCGCCCGGCCAGTCGCCCCTGTAGTGGTCCCGATGGCTCTGGTACATGGCTTCTTGCAATTCTTGCTCAGAGTAACCTTCCTCGGTGAAATAGGCGTCCTTGCTGCCAAGCGGCAAAGCATCTGCATAAAGTTAGATCCAGTTACGGACTAGATGTGTACGCGGGTGCTGATGAACTCACAGTCGGTGTGTCCATAAGCTTGGTGTGTATCGGCGCCGGGTCCGACTTGGTAGGTTGTAGGACTGGGCGTTCCTCCAGAAACCTGATTGCTAAATCCCGAAGAGTCCTCCGACTGGACAGCTTTGCCTTTTCCCTTTCGACTTCGATGTTTCTCAGACGCGGAGTGGGTGTACGCAGAAGGCGCGAGAGACTCTGGATTCCGTTAAATCATCAGCAGTGGCCGGGTAGGATCAGGATACAGAGCTGGCTCTCACCTTCGGCATGTACATCACCCTGCACAGGGTATTGATACTGATCTATACCGTAAGAGCTTTCCGCAATGTTCATGTTCTGAACCGTCTGAGTGATATCATCCACAGTGGGCGCGGTGCTGCGAGGGACACTTTGATCGGGCAGAGTCGGGCCTATCCAATTGTACTCGAGTTTGCCTGTGCAGAGCATCAATAGCTTGTTGAGCGGTTTGGTTCAGTCAGATCAAACAATGATTCCAAAGCTTACCATGGCGGTCGGTTCGTTCTTCATACCACTGCTGGAACCTCTCATGCCACTTGGGCTCACTCCACCGAGAAGACTTCTTGGATTTGGATTCATGCATTGTAGCATCTTTCCCTCGCATTCGAGTGCAAGAAGGGATTGTCTGCATGCAACTGGGGCCTGGCTTGGTTCACCGTACAAGGCAATGGTCGTGGAGATTCGGGAAACGGAGCAAGAGAATGTGTCTGCGCGGGGCATGCAGACTAAGTACGGATGGCTTGCGGCTCTATGAAGGGGCCAGCTGAAGGGTACCGAAGGGCTGCTCTGTCGGAAGACCGAAGTTTGTCACTGGCCCGGGCTGCGCTGCAAAGCAAAGTGGTTAGCTCGCTTTCACTGGACGCGAGAGTTGATGAGTTGTGTCGGTGGGTATGCAGCTTATTGGGCGAGGGTGTTATGCAAGTCATTCCTAGGCCAGCGACTTGCCAGAAGTCTATTGGTCTGTCGACTGGGCTAGGTCTGGTGCTGTGTGTGAGCGGTGATGCAAGATGAGATGTGAAATGGATGACGGACTCTCAAGGGAGCAAGTCTTCGCTGCAGATCGAGACGGCTTGGGGCGTTAAGGGCCGATGTCGCGTCCGTGGCTTGGGAGTAGCTACCACGTTGTCACAGGGATGGAAGTGTGCAAACAAGCTGCAGAGTCTCTGGCGGCAGAGAATTTCGATATTTATGTATCGAAAGAAGAATGGAGGCGGGCCGACTTTGAGAATAAGTGCGGAGGAAGGGAGGGGCTTAACCATGAGAGCAAGACGCGGGCTCCAGAGCACGCCAAAAGCAGGGCCACTGGGATGGTGCGGAACGCCGTATACGAAACTCGGTGGTGTGGTCTACGCTCATGGGAAGGACGAAAGAGGGGGAGGGGGAGAGGTCGTCACAGGAGCTGGAGATGAGCGGAGAGACCAGAGGCTCTTTTCGCGCTCGCGTGTCCATCAAAAAGCGCAGATGAGAATAGCTGGACTCCGTAGCGACTCCGTAGCTGTGAGAATCGAAAGACCCTGGCTGTGGAGCTAGTCGGCGCGAGCAGCCCAGGCCAGCCCAGGGTCCTCAGGGACTGTGCGCGGTGCGTGTATCGACAGCGGCGGGGTGAAGAGGAGTGACTGGAGACGAGAACGGGCGGAGGCCAGCCAGGAAGTCGAGGAGGCAAGAGGGAAACGCACGAGCTTGGATCCAGCAGGAGGGCCGCGAGGAAAAGCCCCACGCCGCGCGAACCCTCTACGCACGCACAAGTATTCGCACGAGAGTAGCAGCGAGGAGACGACCGTATCTGCGCGCATGGTGTACATTGTGTACATTGTGCGCGGAGGCCCAGGGAGGCGCTAGGACTGCAGCCGGCTGGCCATGTGGACGAGTGGATGCAAGAAGATTACCGAGTTCTGCAGGCCGACCGAGTGAGAGGCGTCCAAGGTCGGGAGTGGAGGCGGGCATGGGCGGGTGAATGGCGGAGCAAACCGGGCCAAGCTGTGGCGGCCCCCGGGGCAGCAGCATGGAGCTAGCGCAGGGTGGTTTGCAGAGCAGAACGACATCTGATGAATGGCGAACGTCGGCGCTGGTCGCCCACCTTTTCTCCTGCATCAGCGCGTTGGCATTTGTCGGCCCTGGTCGTTCGTGAACTCGCCAGCTCCGGTCGTGGGGCTTCCTTGCCGCGAGCCGGGCCCTGGCCTCGTGTGGCCTGGGTCCGCCGCCGCCGCCGCCGCCGTCGCCGCCGTCGCCGCCACCGACCCGTTGCCCCGTTGCCGATGCCGTTGGGGCCGGCCCCCCTGAACGTGATCGTACGATCCTGTATGTGGTGGGACGGAGATCGTGGAGTGCGTCGGTCGTTGCGACGTGATACATGGGCGGTGTCTTCATTTGGTTCGTACCGTAGAGAATGAGATGGAAGAGGGAGAGCCCGGGGCGGCCACGGACGACTCTGCCCAAGCGGTGCTTGCCAGCCCGCCCTCGCCCTGCCTAGGAAATTTACCAGTCACTTCTGAAGGTACTAACCCAGCGGCTTCCATTGCATCGAAGTGCAGGTCGCACCTCCTTAAAGTACATGCCTGATATTGACGCCAGAATCTGCATTGGGTTGGACACCATTGGAAGGAGGTACCCAACATCCCACGCACTTTCAAGCGAATCGGTTCACCGGGAAGTGCAGATATTCGAGACGAAGAAGGCCCAACCGAACACCTCGTCCAGTCCTCGCCCGCATCTGCATAGCCCATGTCCTCCGCTCGCAACATCGAGGCCGTACTTTCCGACCCATGCACTCCACCTCGTCGGCGTGTGTACATCCCACTCGTGGAGGTTGCCTTAGGTACCCTAGGTTCTTACCTACTCCATGTCCACTTACCTCACATTCCTCATACGCCTAACCAGACGGACGCTCAATGCAAAAGAAGTCGAGTACCCATACTCCCACGCAGGTGTGGATTCCATTGTGGGATGTAACCAGGAGTTGTCATGTGGGCCCGCCAGGTTGGGAAGGGGCGAGCCTGCTACGCCTGCGCCTGCACCTGCCCCTGTCGCCGGATGTTTGCCGCTCGCTGCGGGAGCTCTCTATTGGCGGGACGGCCGGAGTCGTTCGACTCTCGCCCGCTCACCTGCACCGAGAAAGACTGGAGAATGCAGGTCGAGTACCTAATGTACTCGCTCCGATGCAATCCATGGATGGAGACATGTGGACATGATGCAAGGAGTTCTGTTGCTGCCACTTGACATATCGAAGGTCCATTCGGCACCTACATCTTACGGCAGGTACCTACACCTAAACATACGTAGGTACTGACCTCCCTGGTGCCTTCCGCGACTTCTTGTCGTTCGATGAGGTACGAGTGTTCGCACACAGCGAGGCATGTAAGATACATGCATGTAAGGACACGTATTTGAAGTGTTCAGGCCCTTGATCGATTGATACGCTGCGGAGAAGGCGGGCAGGGCCTGCTGTCTACATTGGTGCATGCATTATTTCTTACGTGAGTTGATGGATGTGGACTGGGTTCAATACCGGCTGCAAACTTGAATCGCCCATATTCTGGGACGGACATGACCAGGGCAGTAATGCAATAATTATATGCACCTTATCTACACTTACATATATCCATTAGGTAGGTCTGGTATGGATCTGGGTACGTGGATGGACGTGTCGCACCCGGCTTGGGGGAGACGCAATGATAGGATGGAACCGACCCAGTCGGGTTGATTCGCACCACAACCGTCTGCACACGACCTTAGCAACCTTAGCTTGCTGAGGCTCTGTCTCGCCGCCCACTCACTGCCCCATATTCAGCTGCCGTCTCCCCTGGAATTCAGGGTCAGGGTCCGCCGGCTTCAAAAACCAAAACCGTCTTCTGGCCTGGGTCCAGGGCTGTCCCAGAACCCACCCCCGTGTAAAGACCGACTGGCGGACGATCCAGCCCTCTCATTTCTACTCCGTACATCGTCAAACGGCCAAGTCGAGCCTCTCTTCTCCATATCTGCTCTCTGGGAACCGACCCCGGATGCCCATCTTTATAGTCGTTCTTGCCCCCATCTCCTTCTCTGGTCCTCCCTCTCCTCGTCGCATCGATTTCTCCCAAGTTCTTCGCCGGCTCAGCTCTGTTTCTAACCCCCCACGCGCCGCGCCGTCTATCCACCCTCCCCAGGATGAGAGCACCAATCACGCTATGCTATCAGCATCACCCTGCGCTGCTTTCATCCTCTCACATTAGGCCTCGACCACTCGATAATTCAAGGGGCTGAGAGGTCCTACTAACTATCCGTGGCTGATGCCCAACAGCACCAGATCGGCCCTCCTCCAATCGCCGCCATCTTCCAAACAGCCCGCTGCATGACCTCAACCCAGTATGGCCACGGGCATGTCAGACTCCCACAACTCGAGCCGAAGTGGCTGTAGATACCACGTCACCTTGGATGCCGCTTCTGCACCCTCAAGCTCTACAGCTGGCCGCCAGGGTCGCACAAAGTCATCTTCTCCTACCGGTCCCGAGTCTATGGGCCGAGCCAAGAGTATTCTGCGCAAATTCGTGGCCAGCTTGTCTTCAAATGATGGCCTAACAAAGAGGGACAGGTGGCCCATCAGGCGCGATTGTCACTGCCAACGGTCCTACTCGCACCTCTTCACTGGCTGCCCGACCAACCAGTCTTTGGAAACCGACAGGACCCATCAGAAGGAAGCTGCCTCTTCGGGGCCATCTGCAGCTTCTCTATACCATGGTAGACCAACGTCGGCTAGTTCTGGCGGTAGCCAGTCTCATCTGCATCCATCGAATCAGAGTGGCAGTCCTCCGGGCTCTGGACAGCAGAGAAGTGGCACACGTGAGGAAGAACAGACGAGCTCGGGGCCAACAGACAGCGCAAGCAACTTCTCTTACCGCTTGAAACACGCCGCCGAATTAAGAGCGAGGAGGCTCGACTTGGGCGGCATATTTCAGGCCTTGAGGGGCAAACGCGGGCAAGTCCGTCACCTGCGCCAGCAGAGAGATCGTGCTGAACGTGTCTTCATGACAGCGGCAGATTCTATCTTGCCACTACACCCGCACCTGTGGACCCTATTTCAGGATCTGAAGGATGCCCAAGCGCGCCATGAAGCTGCGGAAAACACCCTTGACCAGATGGTGGATGATCTGCAGGACACTGAGCTTGACTTGCACCTGGAAGAGCAGCGTACATTGGCTTCTACTGAGTCCGGCCACTCGAGCGAGGGAAGCGGCAGCGTGGGAAGTACTTGTCAAATTCTCAATGGGTTTGATGATCGAGTTTCCCTGAAAGGCATTTCTGGAGGAGGTCTCATTGAAGGCATTTTGCCAGGTTCCCCACGGCGTGTGCAGGCTCCCAATGTTTTCTGCCCGGATCGGGATACCGCAGACGGACGAGGACTGACTAAGGTACGTGACTACGGCAGAAAGTAGAGTGCCAAATCCTTGCCATCGACTGAGTGCTCATTCTTTCAAAAAGGTCCCCTCCCGAGCAGATTACAACCCTGGGACCACTGCGCCGTTTGATGGGAGGGTGTCGGAACACGCGGCCAGTGCCCTGTCCGTCGCAAGAATTGGAGGGGAACCTCGAAACACCCGACAGAGCTCACCCTTGTCCGAAAGTCCCGGCTCGAGCATTACTTCCATGCATGGAGAAGACTTGCAACTGGAGCCGGCAGATCGAGATGCGGGAATAGAGAGGCTCAAAACTTCCACACTTGTCTTTAACGATTTGTCGCTTTTGCGATCCAATCCAATGCATTTGCTCGAGACTCCACCTCAGACTGCACGTCAATCACTGGAGATGGCCCTGTCTCTGCCGACATCATTCCCACCGCGACGCTCGTTCGTAGAGGACACAGCTCGCGAGTTCCACTACGAGACCCTACTCCAAGGGCTGACCGACAAAGGCGACTTCATCAACAGATGGTTACTCCACAAGATGTGTCGATCTGTTTTGGAGTCTCAGCTTATGCATTCCATTTCCCAGTCTTGCTTGGATATAGGGGACGTAAAGAGGTGGCAAGAAGACGCGTTGTACTTTTGGGGCCGCGACGGAGCTGCAAATCTGCCAGAGGCCCAGTTCGAGGACCGAGAATGACAAGCTGGTGGGGTTTCTCGGGCAGTCCTGTCTCGCAGGCACTATGACCATCCATGAGAAGGGCGCCCAGAGCCGACTTGGGCACGGTCTGGGGCACCATTGTCCTGAGATGAGGTGGCACAAGCCATATTGCAACATGTATTGAAGTAACTGGCCATGAAACCCCGCCCCCCCCTCTCTCCAACGCTCGGCTTCGTTCGATTTATGTCCTGCAATCGAAGATGGTGTTTGGGTACAAGTTCATCTCCAAAGCGTCCGCACGCAGCACCTTGATCAAGAACAGCCGAACCAGGTCACCACCTCAAGCGGGAAAGCTCAAGTACCCTCTTTGCACTTATTTGTCAGAAAAGGAAACACAGTTGATACATGACGGGAAGAGGGGCGCGGCAGATTGCATGCGCCTACATGTGCATACGCGAAGAGCGATTTTCTATGCAGAAAAAAAAAAGTCTGATGAACCCACCGGCCCGGGATGTGATGTGTGGTCAACCGTTGCCGCAATGCCCCGGTCACGCCCCTGCTCTTGCGCGAATAACCAAATGCCAGCATGGTCCGCAAATCCATCGAGAGCCGCACCTCTGGTCCTCGAGGTTCCCTCGCCCATCTCGCCAGATAAGCGAGATGGCATCAAGGCTCAAGATTGACGAGAGCGAAACCGGCCCCTGCCTGACCTACGAAGAGGGTAGTATATCTGCCAACACACTGTCAGCTACGCTACTCCATGTCCAGAGTGGCCCGGGCTTACATCATTTTCAATGGGTGCAACGTCAAGTGCTGAGCCCATTGGAGCGAGGGACTGGCACAAGTCGGGTTCGAAGTTGACGCCTGTCCGCGGTCACAGCGGCAGGACTGAAAGAGGCGGAGGGGCCTCAGCTCTACGGGGATATGAAGTCGGATACCCCGAGTCCGGGCATCGAACCACCAGCTTGACATACTTGTGGGGAAGCCGATGAGGACACCGATGGGCGGAAGAAGAGGGCGCTTGGTTGCCCGTCTGACCACTGATGTCTTTTATTTACACCTCTTTCGTCGTCCCGGCCGTGTCCAGGAGCTCTGTCTCCCTGTCTCTCGCACGGAGAATGCGCGCCACAAGTCTCGGCCCACGCTGCAATCCTCTTTTTATAGAAACGTCAAGCGACTTTCCCTGTCGCTGCAACCTCCGAGGCTCGGGACGAGGACGAGGAAGGAAGCCCCCCTCCCCTGCTCCCGCCCAGGTGAGGCTTCGAGGGGGAGAAGGCGGCGACAAAGCAGGGCAGTGGAGAAGCTGCGAGCCGGTTTGAGGCCGAATGAGCACCGACAGCGTCGAGAGCGAACCGTGCGGCTCGACTGGTAGGCAACCCACAAATCTTGAACCCAGTGTACCTTTTCGGTGGGAACTCAGTTGTCGGGTCTATCCGTCCGAAATAGAATGATATGTTATGTGAGTCAAAGCGAGTGACCATCCACGGTCGTGAATCGATCAGAGGCAGCTGGGGCAGAGGTCGGGCAGGGGTGTTCATAGGCCTTCGTCCAGATGTATAGAATTACGATGCCACGGAAAAATAGTCTTTACAGAGTATACCTTGTGACTCGATAGACAGGTGTAGGAGTGCGTTACAGCGTTCTTAGGACGTGGAAGATACCCGGGCCTTTGGGCACCGGGTGGTTTCCAGACGCGGGCATCATCAACGCGACGGCTCTTTCCGTGGAATGCTTTCAAGTCGACTGCTTGGATGTGGCATTGGAGTTGGCCAGCTCATGAGCATGCTAAAGAAGATATCGGGAGGAGTTGCGTCGATGCGGTGTCTCCCGTAGGCGAGCTTGAGATGGTACGAGAGGCCTGGTGCAGTCGGGCCAGCAATAAGATCGCGGCGCTGAAGA
The DNA here is from genome assembly GCA_006538405.1 of Hansfordia pulvinata. Taxonomy (NCBI): domain Eukaryota; kingdom Fungi; phylum Ascomycota; class Sordariomycetes; order Xylariales; genus Hansfordia; species Hansfordia pulvinata. The sequence continues at coordinate 2,075,936 of BJKQ01000007.1, read as the reverse complement.
GCCGAGCCCACGAGGTATGTGTCGTGCGGCATCTTCATGCTGGTATATGCCTATCGAGATATGCATCTGGGCGAGACAAGGTAGAATCATGGCTTGTGGCATTGGGTGCTTTACCAGGGTCATCGTGCTGTACTCAAGGCAGGCGGTGTCAGGTCGTGTTGCTGTCCGAATCGTGTGGGACCTGCAGGAACGAACACTGGAGGTGCACCATGCGAGCCAGAGTCAGCTGGCCAGCCACGAGAGGTCCGCAAGGTTGCACTTCCAGGCAAGGCATCATTCATAGGTACCTTAGGTACGAGAGAGAAGGACAGGCAGGCAGGCAGAGAGTGTGGCTGTCGCCACGAGCAAGAGTGCGAGTGCCGGGCCGTGTGCGTCGGGCCAGACGCCAGGCGAGGCGTCGTCATTGGTGCCCGCATCCCCGCATCCCCGCATTCTGGCGATCGTCGCCGCGGCGGCCGTGCGCGTCTCGTAGTGCGCCGTCCGGGGACGCCCCCCCCCCCCCCCCCCTTCCGAGTCCCGAATGTGGCAGTTCCAATGGCACCCATGGAATCTGGGGCTGTCCGTGGAAACCTGCCTCGCCTGTGCGTACCTACATGTTATGTAGATGAATATAATAGATGCTTCATATCAAATGTCTTTCATTACATAGGTAAGTACGGAAGGAGTGATGGGACCGAAAAGGCTTGCGAAAAGGGAGTTTGCACTGGCTAACACCAGTTCCCATGCAAGATCTCGGGTCCCAAGTCTCAAGACGACAACCTGGTGTCTAAAGCAGGGCTGCAGTAACAGGAAACGCATCGCGTGCATCAGATTCCATGATTGACGCGTCGAATGACACGACTGGCGAAGTACCTCGATACATACCTCGACTGCTGGCTCCCTTCCTCCCAGCGTGTACTGCCCACTACCTACATGTATGTGGTTTGCCTTGAGTGCGGCACCCTCGGCCCGCCTCCATTCCAACCGTTCGAATGTCATGCGAGTACGCTTCCGGCCTTTGCACCGTCCTCTCAACCTCGCCGGCCACTACCTCAGTATTCAGTGAGGACACCACAGTCCATCTACCGCGGCCATACATGTAATAGAGCCGGCGGGCCTACCCAAGCTCTCCAATTTAGGTAGGTAGTGTTTTGACCCGAACTGGCCGACTGGCCGGTCGTTCCTGCCTCTCCTGCTTGCACCACAGCTTCACATCGTCACACTCCCTCGGATTAGTACCTACCTTCCATTACCTAACCTTAGGTACCTGCCCAGGTGCCCCTATACTGGATGTACTTCCATCCATAGATAGCACCCTCCAGTGGACTTGACCTGATTGTCTCGACGTATCGTCATCCCTGATCGACCTGCTCTATTGCTCTTCCCCTTCCTCTACCTTAGGTAATTAGCCCCTCCTCCTCTCCCTCTCGCCTTCTCTCCCCTTTCAACCTCCTCCCTTCTCTTCCTCTCCTCTCCTCTCCTCTCCTCTCCTCTCCTCTCCTCTCCTCTCCTCTCCTCCTCTCCCTCCCCTTCCTTTGCTCACTGCTTGGCGATAGCAGCCAGTTACACGAACGACGCAAAGGGCCGACCGTTTGCGCGCGTTTGTGCCTGTCCCTGGTCTCAGTTACTGCACGAGACTGTCGACTGGGATCCCCCGGCGACTCATCGTCGCCCCGAAGCCTAAAAAGAACGCCGCCTGCTATCAGCCAGCAAGCGAGCGACAGCTGCAAAGCCTGACCGTCCTTCAACTTGGCTGCCTCCCAGGCCTATTGACCTGCCAACGCTTGAATGCCTTGACCGGCCCTTTGATTTCAAGAAAAGCGAGCACAGCCGGTGCCCGCCACCATGCCGTGGCCTTCGTCCCCCCTGCTGCCCATGCGAGCCTTGGCCGCCTGTCATGTCTCTCCTCACGCGCCCGTGCGCGCCCTGCAGCGCGCGCCGGCCCATATTCCAGGTTCGTTATTGTACCGCACGCTGCAGCCCAATTCCTGGCCCTGCCCGCTCTGACTCGTCTCGTAGGGTCGCTTCTGAGATCAGCGCCAACCCTGGTCGCCGCCTGCGTGTCTCGCCGCTGGCAGAGCCACCACGTCAAGAACCCGACAGTCCTGCCTGCCCTGCCCTCCGGGTCGCAGCCGGAGGCTCGCCGCGCCGCGCCGCTCGGGTTTCCCGCCGGTTCCCTCCGCTATTCCACGCGGCCGAGCCAGACTCCGGGCCCGGAACGGCCTCGACCGAGTACTCGGCCCTGACTGTCGCCGTGCCTCGCGAGACGTTCGCCAATGAGCGTCGCGTCGCTATCACCCCGCAGAACGTCGCCCTGCTGCGCAAAAAGGGCTTCTCACGGGTTCTCGTCGAGCGTGGCGCCGGCGCCCAAGCCGATTTCCCGGACGATGCCTACGAGCAGGCCGGCGCTACTCTTGTTGAGCCCGGCAGTGCGTGGTCCGCGGCCGACATACTCTTGAAGGTCCGCGGCCCCAACCTAGCCGAGATCGACCGCTTGAAAGAGGGCGCCACTATCATCTCCATGCTGCAGCCGGCCCAGAACAAGGATCTCGTCGAGCGACTGGCCGCTCGCAAGGCCAATGCGTTCGCAAGTAAGTCTCCCGCCCTATTCCTGCCGCTCACCCCCTCCCAAGATCAAAAGGGTACAGAATCTGACGCTTGGAAAAAGTGGACATGATACCTCGCATCTCAAGAGCCCAGGTTTTCGACGCCCTGAGCTCAATGGCCAACATTGCCGGTTACAAAGCCGTGCTCGAGGCCTCGAACAACTTCGGGCGCTTCCTCACCGGGCAGGTCACGGCTGCGGGCAAGATCCCGCCGTGTAAGGTCCTCGTCATTGGTGCCGGCGTCGCAGGGCTCAGTGCCATAGCCACCGCGCGCAGGATGGGCGCCATTGTGCGCGGCTTTGACACGCGATCCGCCGCTCGCGAGCAGGTGCAGTCTCTGGGCGCTGAATTCATCGAAGTTGAATTGCAAGAGGACGGCTCAGGCGCCGGCGGCTACGCTAAGGAGATGTCCCCCGAGTTCATTGCCGCCGAAATGAAGCTGTTCACCGAGCAGGCTCGCGACGTTGACATTATCATCACCACAGCCCTGATCCCCGGAAAGCCCGCTCCCAAGCTTATCACCAAGAGCATGATAGAAGTGATGAAGCCTGGCTCTGTTATTGTCGACTTGGCCGCCGAGGCGGGAGGCAACTGCGAGAAGACCGAGCCGGGCAAGCTCGCGGTCTACAACGACGTGAAGATTATTGGTAGGTTCTACACAGGACAGCTCACCTGGCTCATGCGTAGTATGTACTTACACGTTACAGGCTATACCGATCTGCCATCCCGGCTCCCGACCCAGTCTTCGACATTGTATTCGAACAACATCACCAAGTTCCTCCTGTCCATGGCTCCCAAAGAGAAATCCTTCGGCATTGACCTGAGTGACGAAGTTGTCCGCGGCGCCATTGTCACCACAGGCGGTAAAATTGTCCCTCCGGCTCCGCGGCCTGCTCCACCTCCGGCCCCTGCCCCTAAAGCAGCGCCGAAAGAGGAGGAGGTCGTCGCGCTCACCCCCTTCCAGAAGACCTCACGCGAAGTTGCTGCCGTGACGGCCGGTATGAGTTCCGCACTGGCTTTGGGCAAGTTTACGGGCCCCCTGTTCATGGGCAACGCCTTCACGTTTGGCCTGGCGTCTCTCATTGGGTACCGCGTCGTCTGGGGCGTCAGCCCCGCGCTACACTCGCCTTTAATGAGCGTGACCAATGCTATTTCCGGTACGTGAACCGCGCTCTCTCTGTATATTCGACTTGATTAACATCTATAGGCATGGTCGGCATTGGCGGTTTCTTCGTCATGGGGGGAGGATATCTACCTGAGACCATCCCCCAGGCTCTCGGAGCAGCATCTGTGCTGCTGGCGTTTGTTAACGTCTCTGGGGGCTTCGTAATCACCAAGAGGATGCTGGACATGTTCAAACGTGAGTTGACCTCGCTCGGGAGGGCGCAGTAGCTGACTAAGTCCAGGACCAACGGATCCGCCTGAGTATCCATGGTTGTACGCCATTCCAGCCGTTCTCTTCGGCGGGGGCTACCTCGCCGCCGCCTCCACGGGCGCCGCGGGCCTGGTGCAAGCCGGGTACATGGTCAGCTCGCTTCTTTGCATCGGATCGCTGTCAGGCCTTGCATCGCAGGCCACAGCCCGCACGGGCAATATTCTCGGGATCCTGGGCGTGGCATCGGGCGTTCTGGCATCACTACTGGCCGCAGGGTTCAGCCCTGAGGTGCTGGCGCAGTTTGGCGCCCTTGCGGGGGTCGGCGGTCTGCTGGGCATCGCCATTGGCAAGCGCATCACGCCCACCAGCTTGCCGCAAACAGTCGCAGCGCTGCACTCGGTCGTTGGCCTCGCCGCAGTGCTGACGAGTATCGGCAGCGTCATGGGCGACATTACGCACGCCTCGACACTGCACCTCGTCACTGCCTATCTCGGGGTGCTGATTGGTGGTATCACCTTCACCGGCTCCATTGTCGCCTTCCTCAAACTGGCGGCCAAGATGTCCTCCCGCCCCCTGGCCTTGCCAGGTCGGCACTTGCTTAACTCGGGCATGCTAGCAACCAATGCGGCGACCATGGGCGCCTTCGTCACCATGGCTCCGGGTTCGCCGACCATCGCGGCCATGGCGCTGGGGGCCAATACGATACTCTCCTTCGCCAAAGGGTTCACGACAACGGCCGCAATTGGCGGCGCTGACATGCCGGTCGTCATCACGGTTCTCAACGCTTACAGCGGCTTCGCGCTTGTCGCCGAGGGCTTCATGCTGGACAACCCGTTGCTGACGTCGGTAGGGGCGCTGATCGGCGTGTCAGGCTCGATCTTGTCGTACATTATGTGCGTGGCCATGAACCGGTCGCTGACAAACGTGTTGTTCGGTGGCATCTCGTCGATGCCTGCAACGACCGAGGAGTATAAGCCCGAGGGACTGTGACACAGACGAGTGTCGACGAGACGGCCGAAGCACTGGCGGGTGCCGAGAGCGTCATCATTGTGGTTGGCTACGGCATGGCCGTTGCGAAAGCGCAGTACGCCATCAGCGAGATCACGGCGGCGCTGCGGGCACGCGGCGCCACGGTCCGCTTCGCTATACACCCTGTGGCGGGGCGTATGCCGGGCCAGTGCAACGTGCTTTTGGCCGAGGCCAGCGTTCCTTACGACATTGTCCTCGAGATGGACGAGATCAACGACGACTTCCCCGACACAGACCTCGTCCTCGTCATCGGCGCCAATGACACGGTCAACCCTATCGCCCTGGAGCCGGGGAGCCCCATCGCCGGCATGCCCGTCCTTCACGCCTGGAAGAGCAAGCAGGTAATCGTTATGAAGCGCGGCATGGCCAGCGGTTACGGTGAGTCCTCAACTCGCCTCATTCTTTTCGTTCGCCGCGCTGGGGCATCGACTGACCAAGATACTATTAACAGCCGACGTGCCGAACCCCATGTTCTACATGCCCGGAACCAAGATGCTGTTCGGCGACGCCAAGACCACATGTGATGGTATGTTTACCTTCTGTCACGGCTCCCTTTCTCATACCCCTCCCCATCCCCCCCTGGGTATTTGAACGCTCAGTCTCTTACCAACCATGATTCCTACAGCTATCAAATCGGCCATAGAGTCGAAGACCTAGACAAGCAATGATGGGACAGGGCTTACGAATAGACCGAGCGTCTCGCGATATGGCTTTTGGGTTTTCTCCCATTGTAGATGAGCGAATGGATGCTACTGGTGAGGACGCTTAGACGTCAGATTCACGGGCTCTGTCGCTGCTCGAGGTTTTGCTGTCGATCGCCTATGGACTCATTGGACCACGTGTCGGTGCACTAAGAAAGAAGCGAAAGCTAGGCGCCTTTCCTCGCGACCGGAGGCTGTTGGCGACACACATTCGACTGAGCGGTGGTCGGGCCTCTGGGTATTCGTGTCGAGTGGCACGAGGTGATGTGTAGCGTACGGGAATCTGCCAACTCCCCGCTGCGAGAGGGTTATTTAGCTTGTTGGATGGAAGAGGTTTGAGCGATTTGCGGTATGATGTCTGGGGATTGTATTGTTGGTAGCTCAGCTTGGGCGACTTGGTTAGGCTTCAGCAAGTATAGGCGCAGAAGAAGAATACGAAGTGTTCACATCGCTTCGTGTCGACCGAATTCTTTGTGCCTTATTCTGCATTCAACCTTGACTCGTGCGGTTGCTGGTAGTAGGGGGTTAAGCAAAGCGATATGTCTGGCTTGTTGGAAGCTGGTCTGGCCTGTCGCAGCAGAAAACTGGTACTCGAAAGGATGAAATAGAACGCTCCATTCTCGTTGGCTGTGCGGCGTGGGCGAAAATCACGCCAAAGGCATGTATGGGTGCTCGTGTACTCGTGCGAGGGCCATCGCGGGAGAGGCGACTCAGGACCTGCGGACCTTTGTAACCGGATCCGCAGTCCCATCTCCTTTTCCTTTCTCTCGCGAAGTTGCCGGGCTAGATTGGGCTTGAAAAATACTCATGTAACCAGCTCTTCTGTTTCCCCTTCTTTGGCTTGCCCAGGAGAATCTCCTGTGGACAGATAGATCCGTTGCTCTTGTGGCCAGTCTTGGAGCGTCTCCGACTGCTTTCTCTCGGGGACGGGACAGGGCTTTTCGGAGTACGATAGCGAGCTGCTGCGCGCGTCGACAGGTGGCGTCGGCCGGATCAACAGGTACTGGGGCTTGAGGTAAGTTCAGTCGGTTGAAATGTCAGGGAACGGCCCTGCCCAACTGTGCTGCAGCGACTGGGCGAGCCTCGATCCTGTCACAAGAATGATATACCACTTCCCCTTCCTCGCTTTTCCAACCTTAGCAAGCAAGCAAACGTGTCAACTGTCCACCGGGCCTCCTGCGAAGCCAGAGTCGTGACCGCGCGGTTAGGCCCGGTAGCTTCGCGTGCCTTCCGCACAGCACGGTGACAGGACAGGGTGGTGTGTTAGGCCCCGCCCTCGCTTATGAAGCCTCGCCGTGGCTGTTTCCGATCATCTTGTCGCTGAGCGGCGGCAGCGATCGATCTCTTCGAACCCCTCCCCCCCCAACCCCCCCTCGTTCCCCTTTTTCGAGTCATACGTGCGACAGCAGCGCGGTGGCACGCAGGCTGCAGGCTGCAGCCGAACGGCGACCGAACAGCGGCAGAGATAACTTTCTTGCACTGCGCTGTGGCCTCTTGTCTGTCAGTCCGAGACTCGAGGGCAGGGCAGGCTTCCCGCGAGTGTGTCTCCGCGCGCACCAAGCCCCGCGAGGTCTTGTCGAGTTCGGGGGTGTTCTACTGGGCAGATTCGGCCAACTCCTACCACTTGGGGTATGGGGTGAACCCTGCAGAGGAGAGTGGCATGTGAGGGGCCGATGAGAAAGCCTGACCGGAGATGTGCCCTTCAGGGGGGGCCCAGAGGCCGCCGCCAGTAGCCCGGTCTGAACGCCCCGCGGCCTGCTACCCAGAGTACAATGGGTACCTTAGGTAGGTTAGGTAGGTAGGTGGCGAAGGGATGTGGCCTCCGGCGGCGTGGTCGGTCACTGGCAGCGGGATCTTGCGGGCGTTCCCAGGATCACGGGAGTCTGCCTGCCTGCCAACCTGGCAAGTTCTGTGTCCTTGCCCGATCGATCTTCACATGCTGGCGTCGCGCATACATAGGTAGGTACCGATGCGCTGTCTCCTGTCTTGGAGATGGACCACCATACATTCATTACCCAGGGCGTGGCAGAAAAGGGTGTTGAAACCTGCCGTCGCGCGTCCCTCCGAAGAGCCCAGATCTACGAATCCACCAGGCCCAACAGCGGGCTGCTAGCCACCCACCGCCACAGCCATAGCCACGTCGGTATTGGGAGGATTCAGACAAATAGATAGACGTACCTAGGTGCATAGGTACCTCAGATGCTCGTAGACGGCACCAGATCCCCCGTAAGAGTCTCATATCAGTGTCAGTGAGTGAAGGGGGGCCACGGGAGGCAGCAGTCATGCGATAACATGATCCGGCCTCCGCAGCGAAGAAGGGACGGCATCCCTGTCAGTGTAAGTCGTAGTGTGGCTGTCTGGGCGCCGCCTACTCGCATTCCTTGTTTTGGGCCGTTTCGAGGGCGGCGGGCCAATCAGCGCGCGACCGCGGGCCGCCGCCATGACGTAGCCCGCCGCACACGGGCTTCCAAGGCAAAAAAGGTTCAATCGCTGGTTCATCATCAATGTTGGAACGTTAGGTATCAAATGTATGTAGGTGGTACCTACACGCATTGATACTTGACAAACATACATCCCTGGGCAATCCATGTCAGTGAGGTAAGTTATGTAGGCGGGAGGTATAAAATAAGAGGGGGCACGCACCTCCGAAAGAGTGGTCGCCCTCCCAAGTCACTTCAAGTGCCAACCCAAACACCACAAATATATCGCCGCTCCCCCACCCATCGTCCGCCATCGTCCGCTTCAGTAGTTTTCTTTGTGACGACAACACGGGCCGAACTGACTGACCCCGATAATCCCATCTTCTTCGAGGACAAGCCAAGCCAACGCACGATCGACCGACTGAGACAAGAAGCCCGCGTTCCTGGCAACACTGTCCTTCTTATCCTCCCCAGCCGTCCACCCAATCAAGATGGAGTGGGCAAGACAGACTTACAACGAGCAATACGAGAACTGGATGCCTTGGATCGAGGACAACATCCTATACTACTTCACCAAGGACAACAAGGTCAGCTATGCGACCAAGCGTAAGTACCTACCTACCTACGTACCCGAGCGCCAAAAAAAACCCCTCCTCCTCCCTCTCGACGACCGGTCCACAGCCCAGTAGTACCGTCATCTAACCCCTTCTTCGCGTCCGTCCGTCCCCAGAGGAACTCGACAAGTCCAAGGTCACCGGCGTCGAGCAGGTCGACACGCTGCAGGACGGCGTCAACAACCTGGTAGCCGGCCAGGTCGGCCAGGGCGGCCTGCTGCAGCCCGTCGGCGACATGGTCTCCAAGCAGGGCATCAACCGCGCCGAGCGCCAGGGCAAGGACGACAGCGGAAGCTTCATCCCCAGCGTCCCCGGCATCCCCGGCCTCTCCAAGTAGGAAGTAGGGTTGCGGGTCTAAACCATGGCACCCTTGCTTGGCGTCAACTTTTTTTTTTTTTTTCGAACCCCCTCCTCTACTACTACAACGACGACGACGACGACGACAACAACAACAACAACATTATCAGTCTCGGCTATGGCGTTTGGGTTCTGGAAATTTCCCATCGGAGGAATTGGGAACAATGGCTTTTCAGTATTACGACGTTTCGACAGGTGGTTGAGAGCTGGATTTGCCGGGTGAGTCCAGACGGGGAGGCGGAGGAGACGCGGCGTGCCCGTCTCTTCGAGGACTTACCTCTCGGGCATTAGTGATGAATCCAAACCAGTCATACTGCAATCCGGAATAGTGCTGTGTGTGGCGCCCTTTTCAATCCTTGGCCGCCGCCCGGTTGTCACCCCCATCGAACTTGTAGCAGAACACAGCATGCGAGGAATCTTGGTGTGAGGGAGACAGAAAATGCAATCCATCCAGGCGCCGGGAGGCCAGAGTCTCGTAGAATACAATCGACTGATATCTCATCTGTCCTGGCAAGTAAATCAGAATCCTCTTGAAGCCGAAACAGAGCGTGGTCAGCACACCACCTTGGTCAGTGATTCTCCGGTATTAATAAGACGCATCGTGGAAGATGTGAGACGGTTTGGAGCACGGTATCGAGCGGGGCCGGCAGTACTCCCGTCGTACGCAGTTGAAAACTGGCCGACGCCCGTTCATCACGAGTCCCTCCACATTACCCGACACCGTATTCGATTGTTCATCTCCCCGTCGGATAACAGTCACATAGTCTGGCACCACGGTGGGGACGTATGCTAACCAGATCCAGAAGTCCAAGCTCGGCGGGTACCTCTCAACCCAGCTCAGCACACCAACCTTTGAACGCTCATTTAGGTACGGACGGCCGACGGACGCGAAGGCGGTCGCGCAGCTGTGGCTGCTCCATCTGCGGCCTCTCACCTCCACGAGAGCTGCAGTTCACATCCTCACCATCCCCTCCGGCACAGGCGCACAATCGTGCCCCGCCACTCGTCAAGCCTCCCGCCTTGGACAAACCTCCGACTGCCTGAATCCGGTTGCGAGCAGGCCTCGCCTCATTCTCGAGGGCTCCCGCCCTGGCACCCAACTCGGTCAATCGCACCGCGCCCGCTCCCGCCGCCTGAGCTCCGACCTACGCACTCCAAAGCCCCCCCCCCCCCCCGGCGTCCATCCATCAACAGTCGCCTGCGCCGCATCATCGCCAGCACAGCCAGCGCCGTCAGAGCCGCCGACCATGGCTACGAATGCGCGCGCCGCCGCCCAAGATGGCGCCACCAAGGCTCAGCCCCCCGGGCAGCCGGGCAGCGCCGCCGCCGGTGCTGGATCCGGCGCCCCCAACGAGGCGCGCCTGCTCTGGAACCCCGAGAACGTCAAGGATGTCGCAGAGTCGGTGGGAATCGGCAACCTCGGCGACGAGGCGCTGCGCACGTTGTCGCAGGATGTCGAGTACCGCATCGGCCAGGTCATCATCGAGGCCCTGCGCTTCATGCGCGCCGCCAAGCGCACCACCATGACCGTGCAGGACGTCTCCCTCGCTCTCAAAGTCCTCGACGTCGAGCCCCTCTACGGCTACGACTCCACGCGGCCTCTGCGCTACGGCGAGGCCAGTCTCGGCCCGGGCCAGCCTCTGTTCTACATCGAGGACGAGGAGATAGACTTCGAGAAGCTCATCAACGCCCCGCTGCCCAAAGTCCCCCGAGATACCAGTTTCACCGGTGCGTCTTCCTCTCCCATCCGTCGCTTCCCCGCTGGCAAGAATCCGCTGACCGAGTCTGCGCACTGGCCGCAGCCCACTGGCTGGCCGTGGAAGGCGTCCAGCCGTCCATACCCCAGAATCCCACCTCGGGCGAGTCCCGCTCGCAAGACCTGCTCGCCAAAGGACCGGGCGCCAACCCCACCCTCGCTGCCATGTCCGGGAACGACCCATCCAACTTCAAGCCCAACGTCAAACACGTCCTCTCCAAGGAGTTGTCGCTCTACTTTGAAAAGGTACAGAAGGCCTTGCTTGACGACAATCCCGACGCCGAAGCCCAGAGACTGCGCGAGGCCGCCCTCGAGTCGGTCAACTCGGACCCGGGCATCCACCAGCTGATCCCCTACTTTGTCAACTTCATCTCCCACGAGGTCACGCACCACCTCGACGACGCGTTCGTCCTGCGCCAGATGATGCTGCTCACCAACGCGCTCATCTCCAACAAGCACATCTTCGTCGACCCCTACGCCGGCCCCCTGGCCGCGCCCGTGCTGACGTGCCTGATGGCCCGCAAGATCGGCTCCGAGACGGGCGCCGACGCCGTCAAGGAGCAGTACAGCCTGCGCGAGCTGGCCGCCAGCCTGATCGGCCAGATCGCCAAGCAGTACTCGGCCTCCAACAAGCTCCTGCGGCCCAAGCTCACGCGGTCCTGCCTCAAGAGCTTCCTCAACCCCAACTCGCCCCCGGCCGTCTGGTTCGGCGCCATCAGCGGCGTCCTGGCGGCCGGCGGGCCCGAGGCCATCCGCGTCCTGGTCCTGCCCAACCTCAAGGAGTTCGAGGACAACCTCCTGCGGCCCCTGCGCGAGAGGAGCCGCGACGACTTCCAGTGGGTCAGCGACGCCATCGTCAGGACCGTCCGGTCCCTCGGCACCGCCGGCGACGCGGACCTGCCCATGCAGAACGGCGTCAACGGCGCCGGCGACGCCGCCGGCGAGCGCGAGGCGGGCGAGCTCAAGGCCTTTGTCGGCGAGATCCTCGGCCAGCGCATCGCCGCCCTTGGCGACCACCGCCTGAACCAGGCCGTCCTGGACGCCCGCAGCTTCCAGTAACGGCGGTGCCCGGCAGGCGTGGCGCGGCCCTCCATCCGTCGCAGACGCTGCGGCAGCGCGACTCCACCAGTCGCGGTGGGTCGGGCAGACACAAGGATGCTCCTCACCCCCGCCAGGGTCACTTGGAGCTGGGCAGACGCGAAGAGCGCACTTGATATTTTGGATTTGGTGGCGGGCCGGAAGAAGGTCCACCGGTGGTTTTTCTCTTAAGGCAAATCGGGCGAAAGCAATACCCTGCGGCATTTCACGGACGGGTTGGGTAGAGCGTCCGGCACGGCGAACGGCGTTGACACGAGGAACAAGACAAAACAAAAAATTGCCATCACTCACCATTGTTATCTGTTAATGTATCCACTTCTTACCGTATCAAGCGAGAAAGCTCTCGCAGACTGAAGCCGTCTGGCTGGCAGAGAGGCAAGGCTTGTTCTTTTTTTTTCTTTTTCTCTTTTGGCGATCGTATCATAAATTGAGAATAAAATGTCTCCCCGACGGCTTGCTACAAGCAACGGGACCGGGGCAAGGAAGATAATGGGATCGTTTTGTTTGCATCATTGAACACAGGAAAGTCTTTACAGTTTTGGACTGCGGTCCATCGTATGCTATGCTAGTCGTCTGTCCGAACCGGCAGCGCGCTGAACCCCATCCATCCATCGTCGCGAGGGACGGGTCGACTCGAGCTTGGGCCTCGACGCTGACATGATATGGGAGTCGACCAGAGTTTATGCGCAAAGACAACCTCATCATCTCGGGGTGAGTCGAGTAATCAATGCTGTCCCTCTCGTCCAATCCCCATCCTCTGGTAGTTTGTTGATTGGGGAAGACTGCTCAATGGGTCTTCCAGTTGACCAGCTCGGGCCCGGGCTTCCCTCTTCAGCCCCGCCCTCCCCGCCTCTTCGTCACTCTCCCGCAGCGACACCAACCCCCCTTCCCCTTCTCCCCACACCGCGTCCCTTGGTCCCCTTCCATCGACCAATCTAGACGAAGGCGACGAGGCCGAGGGCGCTGACGAGGCTGGCGCCCCAGATGGCCCAGCTGCCCTGGGCGATGGCCTTCTTGTTGAAGCCCTTGGCGAGGTCCCAGACGAGGTGGCGGGAGCCGTTGAAGAGGTGGAAGAGGAAGGGCCAGGCGGCGAGGAACTTGGCGCCGGCCTTGAGGGCGACGGGCCAGGCGGCGAAGGCGGCGGCCATGGAGGCGCTCTCGAGGTGCCACCCCAGCAGCGGGGCGGCGAGGTAGGCGGCTCCGAAGCCGTACAGGCCCCCGTGAACATCATGCCCGTGAAGCGCGTCCAGATGGAGGCGCCCAGCCAGATCTGGTTGTGGTCGTAGATGGTGATGTGGGGCGCCACGGGCCGCTGCTTGCGCTGCGCGGCCAGGATCTCGTTGCCGTCGGCCGGCGCCAGGCGCTGCGTCGTCGCGGCCCCGCGGGTCGGCTGCAGCCTGGCCGCGGCCGCCGCCGCCAGGCGCGGGGCCGTGTGCGCCGAGAAGAAGGCGTTGGGTGCCTGGGCTGTTGGTGCGGGAAAAAAAAGGGGCCCGGTGTCAGTGGGGGGTTCTTTGGGGTTTGTGAGGAAGGGGTTTGGGTTATATGTGCATTGATCGGGTGTCAGAAGCTCGGAGGAGAAGGGGGAGAAGGGGAAGGGGGAGAAGGAGAAGGAGAAGAGTCTTCCCACCGACACCCCCATTCGATGCTGCTAACGCAGTCAATCGAGCATGCCGTGATGCAAGGGGCAGGCGTCTCTGATCGGGCAACAGAAGCAGCACCGAGGCAGTCATGGATTGGAAGGGGATGAGGGGGGGGCAAGCGCTGCAACTCACCCTGACGCAGGGCGCGGACGCCAATTCTCGAGGTGTTCATGGCGGCGGATCTGGTGGGTTTACTCCGGGGAGGTGGGCGGAGGAGGGTATTCGTGGTGTTTGATGGTGTGTCGAGGCCGGGTCCCTCGCAAGAGTAGGCGGGTTCGTGATTCGAAAATCGGGTGGAGGGGAGATTGTTCTGTATTGTTCGCAGTCGGCGGTTGCTGTTGCGCGGGTGAGTGCCCGGGGGAGCGACGGAGGAGCGAGGTTGAGTGTTGGGTAGGTGGGTTTTTGGGGGTTGGCAAACGGTGACGACGAGAGGCGAAGCTGGCGATGCGCTGATTCCCGGCACAGCGGAGGAGCGAGTCGGGACGGCGGCGACAGTCGGGACTGCAGCGCAACGCCCTCGGCCCAGCCCAGCCAATCACAGCCGGGCCAATTACGCCCTGCGAAGTACGTACTCGCTCGACTCGCCGGTCTCGACCTTACGTAAGGCCCGGCGGCGCGGTCACGTGCCGTCACCTGGCTGGTGTGGGCATTGGTCCGTGCGTCGACTCGGTGGTTGGAGCAAGAGAGAGAGAGAGAGAGAGAGAGAAAAATCGCCATAAAGGTTCGTGGAGCCCGCTTCAGAGCTCCTTCTCTTTTCCCCTTCTTTCTCCAGATAGTCAGGGCACCTCGGCCGCCGGCATGCCTCCTCTCGCAGGACATGGCTGCTGGCATCTGGCTCACGGCGGCTTTGTGTCGTCATGGGGTCCGCCCGAGAAAGATGAGATCCGTCGTTAATCTCGGCACCGAGCATTTCCTCCCTCTCGGTGCCGTTTCATTTTGAGATCTACATTTCCACGAAATCCCCCACCCGGTCTACCTACTGCGTATGTGTGTGTGTGCGTCACGACTTCTTTCACTGCTGCTTTGATGCAAGATCATGCTTTCGGGACCCGGCCCGCGCGCCTGCAATCAGTATGTCGGGGCGAGTAGACGTGGTATGCCTGTCGGCGGCTCAACCCGTTCGCTCGGCCTGATTGATCCACGGGGAAGTCAGGTCTGCATGCATCTTTTACGTAGCTGAACCCTTGGGACGGCAATGAGATGCAAGGCAACGGAGTACTCGCACTGTGCACCTTTGTGTGGAAAACACCCAACACCGGACGGAGCCCTGGGTAGATTGATCCATGGTCACTTTGCATTGGGACTTGAAAAGATGGTTCGGCCGCCAAAGGCCGTCTCTTCCTTCGACTTGACGCTTCACGTCTCAAGCATGCATGCTACCCCTCTCTGATACGATCTGGCGGCAGCCTCTAGGCCGCGTCATTAAGCGCGTTTCTTGAGGTTTGTTGCCCTGCTGTTCTTCCCAGTCCGCGCCTCGGAGGCGATCTTGCGGTCGTCCCACTTCTCCCAGCCAGCCTGTGCCAGGTCCTCCTCCACCACGAGATCCCGAATCCTCAGCCAACGCGCCACGGGGGTTTCAATGGCCCAGTCCACCCAGCCAGTGCGGCGGGCGACGGCGGTGATGGCGAACCAGCCCAGGGCGCTGACGGTGCCGGCGGCGCAGCCCACCATGACCTGCTTCTCGGTGTGGTAGTTGAGGTAGATGCGGCTGTAGGCGACAGCCGCGGCCATGGCGAGCCCGAGGGCGCTGTAGACGGCGCGTTCGAAGAGGGTCAGATGGTCGCGGTTGATGCTGCGGCTGCCCGCGGGCCGGGGCCGGGGGTTCGGGCGGTGCCGCAGCAGCAGGAACAGGGCCATGGAGACGGCGAAGTAGGCGACAAACTGGGCGTGGCTGCTGGGCATGCCGTAGCCCTTGCCGTACATGCGCCGCGGCCTCTCCTCCTTGATCAGGCGCTTCAGGGCAAAGTTGATGGCCTCGCAGCCCAGCTGCCCGACGAAGAGCATCGCCACCTCGGCCTCGCGGGTGGACCAGATCAGGGTCGCGTAGGCCACGCACAGGCCCTGCGGGATCAGAGCCAGCCACGCGCACAGGTACGAGATGTTGTCGGTCGGGTCCTGGAGGTTGTTCGCTCGGTCAGATGGATTCCAGGGGTGCCAGCGCAGTGTCGCGAGCCGCCGGGCTCTGCTGAGTGCGCCGGGGGGGGCTTGCCAGAGAGAAGTCGCCCGGGTGACACGCGAGCAGAGACGCTGTACGACAATAACAATACCCCTCACAACAGCGACAAAAACAACAACAAAAACGCGCAGGTGCACGGGCTGGGCGGCGCGCGCCCCGGTGAAGCTATTCAGTCGAGCAGCATGCCGAAAGCACACTTACATAGTGTACATGGGTCAGGGACAGCGACGCCAGCGGCGCGGTGTCGTCCATCGCGAGCGAGGTGTAGAGGGCGGGAGATTCGGGATCGAGGCGTCTGCCACCGGGCTCTCGTGTCGGATCGGATAATCGGTCAAGGAAAGGGGCACGGTCGAGGGACAACAAGGCGAAAGCTGCTGCCGCTGACGTTGGAGCTGCGGGCGAGAGGGGGGATGGCAGCGCGCACGCGTGCCGCTGTCGGATCGTTCGGGCTGCTCTGGTGGGCGGAGTCCTGGTTGGGAGAGGGTTATGGCGACATGCCCCGGCTGTGCCCGTGGTGTTGGGTTGAGCAGCGCGATGCTGGGCCGCGTGGATGAGGAAGATTGGACGAAGCCGGGGTGGGCGTTGTGCGGATCCTGCCAAACCGCTCAGCGTGATTGCGAGCGTCCTCCGTATGCGTCCCGTACGGAGGACTCATACGCAACGTCCCCGTTACGGATCCATCGCGGATAGGCTATCCCGCCGGGGGAGGCCAGTGCACCATCGTACCTGCGAGTAAAGCACCCGGCACCCAGCCACTCCAGCATGCCGTACATGCTTAGCAGATGCCTCAGGTGCAGTTGTACTGTACCTTATGCCCATATAATAACCTGGATCAGCTGCAGCCGAGACGCGGGTTCCCCTATGAAAGATGGATGTCTTTTCTGTCTTTATCCAATGGAATTAGGTATATATCTTAAGCTGCCAGAATATTTCTCTGTTTATGTACTCTTCAAGTCTACCTATAGCAAGCGCATACGTGATAATTTCCACGAAGCTAGGAGGTAGGTAGCTTGAGTACCCGACGCACTACATACTTCCGTGTTGCCGTTGTCGCGAGTACTCGTATTGTTGCACGCTTCCGACGGCGGTACGGTACTTCCGACGGCCGGCACGATACTCGTGCCTGGATTCGCGATTGCCCGTTTGGAACGCCCGGTTTTTCGCCTTCAGTAGCGGACGGCCCCGCTGGAGGAGGAGAAGGCTGGCGGCGCGGTCGTCAGCGGGCCAATACGTGCAATTGGCTGCTGAGAGGCCGCAAGAGTCATCGACCTGCCCCGCGCCCCGCCGGGATTCCGCACGCCGGCCTGCGCCGCCCCCAACACCGCCTTCTTCCGCCTCGTCAGCCAATGACACCTCTCGGTCCGTCCTCTGGACCTCGATCCTGGAGCCTCGCTGTGACGTCCGTCCTCTTTGCTGTCGCGGCTCTGTTTGTTCTCCACCGCGGCGCCCATCACTTCGCACACTTCTAAACGCACACATCCCACAGCCCCTGCGCTTGGTGCCGGCCATCCATCGAGCACCAGCTTCGCATCTTGATACGCCCTCGCTCTGCCCTCGGCTCGGGCGGCCTAGATGCGGCGCATGAAGCACACAAGTCACTAAGTTGGCAATTTTCACCCAGCAGCGCCCACCCAGGACGGCTTCTTCGACAACGCCAGGTCCCCCCGGCGCGCCGAACAAACGAAGCGCACTCACGCAACCCGATCCGGCCGCATAGGCAGGGGCACCGTCGCTCTCACGTGAACAGCACCCTATGGACGCGGTCATCTCTCGCCTACCTTGCTTCAAGAGCCCTTGTGGTACCCGGTAGCCCTGGCTCATGATGGACGACGAAGACATCCGAGCAGTCGAGCTCGAGACCTTGTCTGCCATCTACCCCGAGCTCCAGGTCGACGAAGAGGACCCGTATCATGTCGTTATAGACCTTCCCATCAGTCTGTCCACGCCCCTGGTCGTTCACTTCCCTGCGCCCAGCGGCGCCGCGCCGGCGCTGGGTCCCGCCGACCATGGGGAGGTTGACTCGCAGTCTCTATCCCACCTACCCTCGCTCCGGGTGTCGGTGGCTTTGCCTCGGGGCTACCCTCACGAGGAGCCGCCAACCGTCGACATCTCCACCTCGCCCCCTTGGCTGTCGCAGGATATCTTACGCAGGCTCGAGGGCGACGCGCAAAGACTTTGGGACGATATCGGCCGCGACCAGGTCGTTTACACGTACCTCGACGATCTGCAGCAGTCGACCGACCACGTCTTCGGCCTGGTCGACGAGAAAGGCACCCTGGAGGTGGGGCCCGAGTTCAAGATAGCGATTCTTGACTATGACAACAACGCTAAGCGGAAAGCCTTCGAGAAAGAGACGTTCAGTTGCGGGATCTGTCTGGGTAAGTCATGACTGTTGCTCGCGCGGCCAGAACTCGGCAGCTGACACGAGGGGAAAACCAGACCCGAAGAAAGGCTCCGTTTGTCACCGCATGCTGGACTGCGGCCACGTCTTCTGCGTAGAGTGCCTGAAGGACTTTTACAACAATGCCATCACCGAGGGCGACGTTGCTGCGGTGCAGTGCCTCGAGCCAAGTTGCGCCAAAGAACGCGAGGTCTCGGCCCGCAAAGCGGCTTCATCAGGGAAGCGCCGCAAGTTCAGGGCCTTCCTCAGCCCCGGAGAGCTTCTGCAGATCCCCTTGGAGGAAGACATGGTCAGGCGGTACGTGGCCATCAAGCACAAGACGGAGCTCGAGTCCGACAAGAACACTGTCTACTGCCCGCGATCCTGGTGCCAGGGAGCGGCCAGGTCCAAGAAGCACAAGAAGCCCGAAGGGCTCGAGTTCGCCGAGGCCTCCGACGAGGACTCCGACGCCGAGGACGCATCGGCACCCAAAGCCAAGGGCATGCTCAACCCGGGCGAGGAGGACCTGCTGGCAATCTGCGAGGACTGCAGTTTCGCGTTCTGCAGCCGGTGCGGGCAGTCCTGGCACGGCGAGTTCAAGTACTGCAGACCCAAGGAGCGCAAGGACGAGATCACCGAAGAGGAGAAGGCAACCCTCGAGTATCTCAAGATGCACTCCACGCCTTGTCCGACGTGTGCCGCCCCTTGCCAGAAGAGCCAGGGATGCAATCACATGCGGTGCTTCCGGTGCCAAAGCCATTTCTGCTATCTCTGCTCAGCCTGGCTGGACCCCGACAACCCATATCGACATTTTAACACACAGTCGGATGGCCGCGTCAATGGCTGCTACATGAGACTGTGGGAGCTGGAGGGAGGGGATGGAGACGACGTTGGCAGAGGATACGGAGGTGGCAACGCTCTGGAGAATGAGGGCCACGAGCCCGGCCAGTACGGCGAGCACCTGGAGATCCTCGACGACGACGACGATGGCGACGCGGAGGGTGGCGGCCACCCCGCTCAGGAAAACGGAGAGGAGAGGCCTGCTGCTGCTGGCTTGCCCGTCGAACCTCTGCCCGCGCAGCTTGCGCAGAACGGGCAGCGCGATGCTCAGCCCCAACAACAGAGGCCCCCGAACGGCGGAGTGGCCGTGGCCCGCGAGGCGCCGCTTGTCCTTAGGATCGATGGCGGCGCCGCGCCCGCCGCGAGGAGAGAGGAGAGGAACGGGGCCCGGCCCGCCCAGCCGCAAGCTGGAGCTGCCCAGGCTCCCAACCCCGGAGGCCAAAGGGGCCGCGGGAGGCGGCGAGGCAGAGGAGGCCAAGCAGCCAACAGACAGAACAACCGAGATCAACAACAACGACCCCAGAACGCGCAAGCGCGCCGGAACGAAGCTGTCGACGAGGGGGAGGCCCTGGGCAACATCCTGCGTCAGCAGGGCGAGCTCGACCAGAGACAGCAGGCTTGGATCCGCCAGTTCGTGCAGCTTGCCATGGACGACCAAGAAGACCTGCTGGGCGGGGCTAGCGACGACGAATTATGACAGACCCGCCGTCTCAGCATGATCATAGGCCTGCGGCTCATCGCTCAAACCTTGTCCAGCCCACAGCTCTGGACAGAAGTTGAGATATCACTTCCACGAGTATCTCTCAACCCGTGCCCAGTCTACTCGTACGAGGACTTGGCCGATGTCTCAATCCCAAAGCTTCACGGACGCTGTTTCCGTGTCCGGCAGTAGTGCTTGCCAGTATGACAGGGCGAGTCGGCCCTTTCTCTGCTCCCTAGCTAGCCTCATAGTCTGGTAGTCAACACATCACGCCAGACGAGACCCAGATAATCCGAACAGCTCCGTCGCCGTGCCACTATGTGTATCTCCGCCCCCGTTAGTAATTCCGCCGTGCCAAACGCGCCGCCGCCCACTATCGTAGACGTTGCGTCTCAGATGATATGCTTCTCATTGTTAATCTACTTGATTCTTCTGACCATGCCCTCGTCGCTGCTCCACCGAACGGCAATCAACCCGGCAGCACTTCATCCGAACGTGGCTGCTCGGGGATCCGGGATGGAAAGGCAGTACCCTGTCCACGTCAGGCGCGGCGTGGGATGACATCCCGTCGAGTACTCGTACAGAATAAAGGGGGTCCCATAAGAGCGAGGGCCAGAGCCAGGATGGGGGGGGGGGGGGGGGGGGGGGGGGGGGGTGAGGGACCCAAAGACATGACAGAGAACCCGGCCAGACCGGGCCACGGCTGTCTTTCCGTGCCGTTCGCGTTGCGAGCCTAATGGGGAGAGATCCTGAGAATAACCAACAGAAGGGGAGCCGGGATCTCAAGAAGATCAAGCAAAGGGGACAAGGGGAGGAGGGGATGCGAGGACGAGTACGAGTACTCCGTACGGGACACCTCCCGGCTCCTCTTCCCTCACGTCCCCCACTGCCCTCCCCTTGCCCTGGCCTCCTCAGGTTATTGAAGAAAGACCCCGCGCGTGGTACGATGCGGGCGCGGAGCAGTTGGGCCAAAAACACACATAGGGTATGCAGGCCCGCGTTTCCTGTAGCCCACAGGCTATTGTGTGTGGCACGGAAAGAAATGTGTCATTGTAGGGAGCAGGTATGTACGCATGTGTACGAATATGCGTGTGTGTCTGTCTCACCTCCCGCTAACTGGATGCTTCGACCGGTCTGCGAGGGGGGGTGTGGGAGAGGGGAGAAAGAGGGGGGGGACAGCCAAAGTGACGGCGAGTCTGCTGGCAGGAAAATGGAAAAGAAAAGAAAGCCGCAGGAGTGACCCTGGCCACGAAATGCACTCCTTGGGGGAGGGGGGGGGGCTCGCGGGCCCCGAAATTAATTATGGCTCTCACGCGCCCCAGAAGGCCTCGCTCGTCAGCAGTGGCAAGGTGAAGAGGGTGGGAAGAGGATGGCGGCAGATCGGGTACTGGGATTTGGCGTGCCAGAGAGGGGTCATCGGCGTACGCGCAGGCTGTCGTGATGCCTCACGAGCGAGGCGGCGGCATGCGGATGGGTGGCTCACAGAGCGGCTGCCGGGTTAAAACACCCTGCCTGGGCATGAGGGGAACCACGCCGACAACCACACGAACTAGGGCCTCCCGAGGGAGATCTTTCCATTATCCACTGCGAGCGGGCAGACTGAGGCCACAACCCCGGCCTGGGAGCCCATCTTGTCTCTCGACCCCAGGAGCCGCCCGTCAGCGGGCCCCTGTCACGGCCACGAAGCCCATCCCGGTTTCGAGAGACCGGGATTACGAAAAGAGGGGGGGGGGGGGGGGGGGGGGTTGTTGTTGGCAATAGGACCAGGGAAAGACTCACTGATTGACTGCCTTTGTGGGAAGCCGACAGGGCTAGTTTCCCGTCGATTCGAGTCCCCATCCTTCCCGCTCTCCGGCCCCGGACGCCTTGGCCTGCTCGTTCTGGTCTTCCTCCCTGGTCGTCAACGTGGGCGGCGGCTCCGTAGAGCTAAAAAGGTGCTGATTACTGATTCTATATGGCAAGGTGGCATCTGTATCAGTAAAGCTTCAACAGCTTCCACTAACGTACGCGTTTGATCGACGGCGGAGATAGGGGCTGTTTTGAAGTCAAGGGCTATCAGGAGGCGCGACAAGCTGGGCAGAAAAAGAGAATCCGAGAAGGGGCCCAAAAATATCTGAACTTTGCCTCCATCCAAGCGACTCATACGGTGGCGGGCGTTCAAGTAAAGTGTGCCCCGAGATGAGGCCTTGGAAGCCTTGGAGGCCTTTCGGATAGGACTTCGAACCCTTTGCGTCCACACACGACGCTTTCCGCCTTCGCCGTCGCCTGGCCATGGATCACGATCATCATCCTGCCCATGCTTTCACGCCCCGCATTGCTTTCTTTTACAAGCCAGGCCCCCGGTCGTACGGGTTGCCTCTTGGGACGCGTACCCGGCCCGGCTTTCCTGTTGGCTGCTCAGTCGTTCATCCCCTAGCTGCGGAAGCAATGTGTACGCTGCCCTTTGAGCAACGTGACTTGTGAACCCTCGATGGCGCTGACGGGCAGGCCCAAGCGCAAATGGCCAGGGGACAGAGAGATGTCTTTTTGGGCAAAGATAGACCAAGTCGCCAACTTGCCGAGAGCCAAAGGATGGCAACGTGGCCGTTGTTTGATGGGAGCGGCTGAGGACTGACATGTCTTGACCTCTTATCAATGGCTACGCCGGTGAGCCACGGGCCCTGGTCAATACCGCGATGCTCGTACAGAGGGGTCGCGGCCAACGCATACGGAAAGCCGATAATCCAGTGTTGGTAATGCTCGTACTCGGCGATGGTGGCTGTACAGATAGGCCACCGGGGGGCGCCGTCCAAATCCCCTTCCTCTCTCCGCTCCGCCACTCCATGACATGATATGACATGCAGCCACCCGGGCCTATCGCATTGCACCAAGTCGACACGGTGAGATGAAGGAGCCCGAGAAACAGTTCCCCTGGGGCGGTTTGGGCTGGGCGCGGCGCGCGAGTGACGAGCTCGAGGTTGTGAAAGAACAATGGGCCTTTCAAAATACCCCGTAGACCAAGAACCACCTATGTGAACTGAGAGCTGAGGAGCGCCTGCAGTCTCCTGTTGCTCATGCATCCACGCATACTTGCCTGGCCGCGGCCAGCACGTACATCAGGCGGGCGTCACCATGACAAGGGCCTCTTGCAGTGGGTGCCCCGGTTGGAGACGATATGAACCGACGAATGCCTAAGGATCACCCGTGGCAGAGGCTGGGGTGTACGAGTACGCGACACCCATAGTAAGAGAGAGGCTGAATGATGACGGTTCACCCAGCGCATGAATTGTGCTGACCATCCAATTAGGGGCCGGGCCAGCAAGAGGCGAATGGTTGCCTTGTTTCCGCCGCAGCGAACATGTCCAATTCTGGCTGGCTGGCACGCCGTTGAGGCGTTTCGCGGTCTCCGAAAGCCTGAATATTGTCGTCACTCGGTCAGCAAGACCACCAGATACATCACCAGACCAATGCATGCAGGCGTTTTGGGTGTGCTACACAGACGCGCGCCTGCGCTCGTGAGAGGGGCAGGATAGGTCTGGCAACACAAGCCGTACGAGCATCGCCGACGCCCGCCAAGACGTCTTTCCTCCCCGGGTGCCCCGCTAACAAGGGTAGGTAGCGAGCGGCAATGCCAGCCATTGGACTCGCTAAAGTGAGCCATCCAGCGAGGGAATACAGTCGGGCCTTTCAGGCTTTGGGGGCGCTCTTTGCCCTCCTTCTCTCTTCCTTGGTGGCCATATACCTGCCTGTTTCTTTTCTTGTTGGCTTTCTTTCCTGGGCCTTTGCCTCGGGACTCTTGACGGTGCGAAAGGAGGTGCAAGGGTAGATCCTTTTCTTCAGCATCGGTTTCCGTCGGCACCTAGACAAGGGAAGCGGGGCGGCTACTTCGAAATTTCGAGAGATGAGCCGAGCACTCAATATGGATAGCAAGTTGGTCCAGCCCGTAGGCACAGGCATGCGGAGGACCACCGCCCCTCCCCTCCCCCCCAACAACAGCGCAGGGGAGCCCAGGGGGATTGTGGTTTTCGGCGGAGGCTTTCCGTGCTGCCCCTGGCCGCAAAGCACTAGGCTATAAGCAAGAGACGCCTTCGGTTCCACAAGTAACTGGTGCCGCCCCAGACTGCTCTTTGATGTTTCCCCCTGGCGTGTTGCTGGCTGTTTATCACCCGGTACTCATATTTGACCGCGGCAAGACGATCGGTAACGAATTGTGCCCTAGCTCCGCTTCTATCGATCTCGTCAAGGTCGAAGCACCTGTGTCGCTAAGGCATGACCTTGGCTTGCCCGCGGCTCTGCTGGTTGAGAAGCGGCCGTTGGGAACGAGATCAGGCTCGCCGTTGTGATCGTTCGCAGAAGCGGGAGCCACTCCAGCCGGGCGTGTCCCTTCGAGAGAGAGTGCGCCACTCCACCGAACCTGGACCTTCGTACTCGGACACACCCGCTGTAACATGCGTCCCGGCTTTACTTCTCCAGGTGCAGGCCCGATTTCCGCATGCTTGCTGAAGAGTTGGTAATCATCTTTGGAGAGATCCGAGTACTCGCACGGTGTAGGCTGTTGAAAACAGGGGTTTGGGGCCGGGCCAGGCCAGGCCGTGGCAATTCCGTGCGGATCGCCGGAAATACGGGACTCGTGCGCGAGCATGGAGTGCTCGCATTGCCGGCCGGAGATGTACCACACCAGGGTTGGCCTCACAGCGGCCCCCGCTGATTGGGTTGAACCTGACGTGAACTCGTTGCAGTAGCAATGCCCGGACGCTGGGTCAAGATGCCGAGAGAGCGCCAGTCCCTGCGTGGCGCTACAGAGAAGAAGCGTTGGATAGGGCTGTTATGTTGGATCGGGCGAGCAGGCACACTGATGCTACCATCATTGACAAACGATCCGCGGGGCTGGCAGGGCCATCTGGCGCGCGAAAGCCGTTGAAGATCTCCACGAGTATATTCTGTGGGGGGGTTGTGATAGCGGTTGAGTCGAGCATGACCAGATGCAAGTGCCGTTGTGCCCAGTGTAGACCGACTAGCTGGAGACAGGCCATGTGGGAGTGGTGAAGATGGCGTTGCAGCCGGCTGGGCAACGTAGTCAACGTGCGGCCGTGAACCCCGTAGCCATGCGGCAGCGCATGTGCTCCTAGATACAAGTAGGTTGTCAGCGACTGGTAGCCCCGGCGAGCCACATATCGCGCCATGGCGAGCGACCGTTGAGCCGATCTTACATCAGTCTTCCTCCTTAGCCAGGCGTCTGTGAACGGCTACATCAGCCGCCGTCGCGTTCTGCCACTTTGCCGTGAGTCTTTTCTCGCCTTTGCCCGCTCCATTTTCGGACAACCAGACTGCAGCCACCCCCTTCCAGGCCGAGTACTTGGTTCACGCCATGACTATGAGTAATGCCGAGATGTTGTGCTTGGGGTTTGTCCGCACTACCCCAAGTCGGACGGTCGGGTTTGAATTGGGGTTTCCACGCGTGGCTAACGGGACACCACACGATTCTACCAGCACGGCCAGCTGCCTTGTTTGGATCGCCTGGCCGAGCGCCTAATTCTGCAAGACATACATATTTCTGTGGGGAGCCTGCCAGACGAGTTCGGCAAGATCACGAGCTAGTTGCGCTCTAACTTCATCTCGTACGAGTACTCGTCGGCAGGCTGGACTGTGAAGTACTCGTAAGTGCAGGCGTGCAGAGAAGGAGGCGGCCAGTGACGATAATCTGACGGGGGCGCTAGGCAGTCCGTCTGACAGGACAGGTCGATTCTGGATCCGCAGTAGCTCGTTCCCCGGTCTGTTCGGTGGGATCGCGGAAGAGGGAGCGTGAAGGCCGCCCTGTGCTGACGCCCAGGCGTTCTGCCAAATCAGACGCGGAAATCGGGCGACAGATCAGCGCGGGTTGAGGGGCCGGCGGTGCCCATGAACGCACATCCCCGGGGCCTGGAGTCTAGATGATGTCGAAATCATCCCCGGTTGTCAGATGAAAGCGTGGGATCACACGGGGTCAGGGCGGGGCGGACTGTCGAGGTGTGGCCCTGGCACCTGGGGCCTCGTCGCTTCCTGCTGGTAGCTGTTCTCTGCTCGGGTTGATTTCGTGCACGCCATGCGTGGCGTGGCGTTACATGGGTACACATCTCGAGGACTCACGGGTTCGCTCTATTGACCGTTCCGATGCGACCGGTGTGAGGAGAAGCTCATTGTCCTCTCCTTCTTCCCGTGTCCCATCTCTCTCGCGTGACGCTGCTGGAGGGTGGACTGTGAAGGGCAGCCTTTCGATGGCTGTCCGGAGCTCACCCAGAGAAGTCTCAGCTCGCCCAAACTCTTGCCGGCGGGCATGTCTCAAGATCTTCGTTGCGTCAGGGCGCATAGCCAGCCGCCAGGCCGATTTGCCACCGCTATAGTGGTATGGTCCCTGGCTCAAGGGTCCGGCCGATACTGAAGCTGAGAGTTCCTGAGCGGCTAGGGTGGGTACCAACAGTAATCAGGCAGTGTGTGTAAAGGGACCTTGCATGCGCAGAGGTACGAGTACTCGTAAACAGGCTGAAAGCCGCTGGAGATTGATGGATCGATGGATGTGGATGGGGATGAGAATAACGACTTCTCAGCTTTGGGGGCTCTCGCTTCCTATCGGGCTCTCATTTTGCTCCGGTACCTGACACGAGGAAGCGACGCCTCGTTCGAGCTCCTTCCTACATGTACATACTCTGCAGACCGTTCCTGAGCGCGCGAACGACCAGGGCATACGAGTACCTTAGGTAAAGTGTACATCGTGAAGTGCCTGCGAATACTGTTCAAGTGTACCGTACCTACTACCAGGTACTCAAGACCTGGGATGTAATGACAGGCTCGGGTATCCATGTGCACCACACAGGCTACATCTACACGGTGGTCCGTCTCGAAGACCCTCTGTGTCGCGGAGCGTGTGCTTTGCCACTGAATCCACGGCTAGCGACTCGGATGCTTTGGGGCTCACGCTCTAGTGTTCGAGTACCCTCCGGGATCCGGGTCAAGTGCCTCTGCCGAGATGACCGGAACCCTGAACCCTGAGCGTTCCATTGGTGATCTTGATACGCAGTCGTGCCATCTGTGCCTACCAGCCGTGCAGCCAATGTACTCATAAAGCGAGACCGAAGAGACGATGATCTGTATGGACACTGGCAATCTGTTACCTGTTCACCCTTCAGACCCAGTCAGGTACCTACATGTAGGTATATATATAGTGTGTTCTTGGTTCTGTACCTTCGACGTCCAGGGCTCTCGTGCCCGAGAACGCAGGATTTCACGTACTGGGGCAGCGCCGACCAACAATGGGTACCGTAGGCCCACTGCGCGTGTCTACCTCGTGCGAGTACACTCTGCCCTGCCTGCCTAGACGTCAAAGTACCTATGTAAAGCCAGGGTACCTTACCGACTTGAGTCAGGTAACTAACAGTCCGTGATTCGACGGGTAAAAGCGGGGCTTGTGATCTTCCGGCACACCCACTCGGCCAAGAGTAGCGGGGCACCCCATCGCAAACGGGAACGGCATAAAGCGCGCCGAGAAAGAGTGGATCCCAGCTCGAGATGATGTCTGCCGTAAAGCAAAGCTCGCAGTTCGCTCTGCGGGTGCTCCTGCCTCAGCACCCTTCACCACCGCCGGCACACTCATCACCTCCATACCTCGTCGACAACCTCAGCACACACACACACTGGGACATATTGACTCTCACCTGTTCCCCCTATTGCAGAGATTCAGAGCCCAATGGGCCCCGGGACAGACATGATCGGGTTAGTCTCAATCTCCCCACTCCCTCACGCATGCCCATTTCCCTCCCCTCCCCCTCTCTTATCGCTGGTCGTCACGACCGGGCGTCTCGGGTCGCACAAGACACAGGCCAGCACATTCCTGGTGTCACGCATCGCCAGGTCCTTCCTCGCAGTTCATTCGGTGCCCAGTGCCCAGCGTCCAGTAGCCTTGGTCATTGGAGAAGCACTGCAGGGCCAGCGCGGCAACTCCTGAGAAGGTGCTGCGGCCACCGGTCAGGCGGCCGACTCCGTACATACAGCACAGGCTGCGGGCCAGGGCGCCTTGGTCGGGTAGCCCAGCACGGCCAGCCCCTTGAGCGGCACGAGCACACGAGTGCGGGAATCATGGCCAGCGCGAGGCGAGTGCGCCGGCCTCACAGCGGCAATGCCGCCAAGACGGAACGCGCGAAGTCGAATTTGCCCATCTGGCAGGGGTTCGTCATATCACCCCTCCACGTCCTCCCCGGTAGCCCCGTACCCCTCCAGCCCTCCCGCCCTCCCAGGCAGATCTTCAACCGGGCAAGTCGACGCCGTGGATTATTCTGGACCTCAGCAGGGGGTTGCCGGCCGGCCTTATTATCCCGAACCAGTCTAGTCCCTGTTGAGGTCGTCCAGGCGCTCTGCTCGACGTACTACTCGTACGAGCACTCGAAGGGGCCCGCAGCCGGGGTATTTATACGGAGTACTCGTGAGTTCTGCTCGTACTTTTACGCCAGGCCAGGATCTTGCAGCAAGAAATATCCCGTTGATGGAGGCAAAGCGGCGGACACAGCCGTGGGAAATTCCCCGTGTCGCTGCTACCCCCAGCTGGCTCGAGAGACTGGCCTTCCACCGCATGTCGCCAGACCCAGCCCTGCTTCGCCGAGGCAAGCCTCGAGATGTCCTACGCAATCTTTCCCCAAGCGAGGTTGCCGAGAGGGCGCTCTGCGGCGATTCGAGGTGCATGCTGTTGTATGTACGTGCAAGATCGGCCACGCAACACCAGAAAACAGTCTTTACAGGGTAGGCAGGCAGCAGATAGCAGCCAGCCGTGTGCCGCGTCTCAAGTCATTGATGCGCTCAACGGCCGGATCCCGGTTGATCTCGGCGCGCTCCTTGGAGCTGCATCATGCCCAAGTCTGGTCCAGGTCAGTCAGCTTCCTCTAGCCCCCACTAGCATTCCTGGTTGCATCGCGATTCGCTACAGGTGCTTGCGGCAAAGTCGCACACGAAACGCCGTGGTGCCGTTCCCTGTCCCGCCTCTTCAAGTGGCACAGCCCACGGCACATGCGGAAAGACCGGTCAAGCGGGCTAAAGTCGTCACTGAACAGGGGCAAGAGAGGGACGCGGGCTGTTGACTGAAGTGACCGGAGTGCCGTCCTTCCCCGGGTCCGAGGCCAGAGTCGAGCATGTCAAGCGTCTGACACCCCACGATGGGATGAAGATGGCAACAAGGGATCTCGCCCGGGACTGGCCGCCCCGCGATGCAAGAGCCGGCTCTGTCGAGGGCAAGGTCCTTGCAGAGTTGGATCCTGCGGAAGCCCTAAGCCCTGTGAGACGGGTAATTTGATTGACAGAGAATGGAGGTGGAGGAACTAGGTAGGTAGTCTGGTTTCTCCGGACTAAGTAAGGATGCCTGTGGCGACTTCGGGCCCGAGTCCTACGAATCTAACCTGGACGAGGACCTCGGCGGAGCTTCCGTGAATAATCAACCCCAGCTCCAAGCCACGGCAAGGGCAGAGCCAACGGGGCTCATGAACAAGTCTTCCGTACGGAGCACCTGCTTTGCGGCCGTGTCGACGAGCCGGGACACGAGTGCAGGTCGCTTACGAGGACACGGCCCCACGCCTCCCTCACCTATGGACGTGGACGGAGCCACGGGAGCGCGCGTACTCGTGGTTCACCCGAGTGGATCACGGCTCGTAGCTTGTCGAAAGCTTAACGCAGGTGAGGTCGCTCATGACTCGGTCGATTACTTATCACAGGTACTCGTAACCCACCTCACCCCCACGGAGACTGGCGCGCCATGGCTCGGCTCGCCAAGTTGGCGAGCGGCGTGACTGTCATCTTTGCTTAGCCACGGCCGCGGACTCAACGGCTGTGCATCGCACGTCCTTAGCCACCAGCAAGACTCGCCACGCAGTCCATGGCTCGCAGTAAGCGCCGAGCACGCGCAGGATCACAGCGGAAGCCGTGTCACTGGGCAGTGTCTGAAGCACAGCGGCATATCTTGAGCATGTCAGCACCCACACAGCCTGTCTCGGCAAGGGGCGATGCCGCCGGCCTAACTTCCTCGGCCAGAGCCTGGGAGCGCCTAACTCAGTCAGTCCGTCAGTCAGGATCGGCCGGGGCGACGATGATGGACGGTTGTGAGAGTGATGTGCGTTGAGATATTCGCCGCCCTTCTCGCCGCTCAAGACACCCACCCATCCCCCCCGCGAAGAAAAACACCCGCAAATCGTTTCCATCTCGTGATAGTGCCCTACTACCCGTACTCACGCGACGAAGCCAACGAACCCTAGGCGCTGGGCAAGCCCTCCACCCACCCTTTGGGTCTTCTCGGGTGATACGAACCCAAAGGCGTGTGGTACCTCGGTATCACCTTGCGCGTCGACGACCAGGGCAAGGCCATATTCCTGCCTGAACTCTGCAGACTGGACTCATGCCTCTGGCTGGTGGGCGTTGCTCGCCACGTGCAGCGCAGCCGAGTTGCTCGGTGATGTCATGACCAGCCAATACGAGGTGCCAAATATCGTCACCTTGCGCCAGCCAGCCATTCTCCTCCTCAGGGCGCCTGCTGTCGCCGCCGCCGCCGTCGTCGCTGCTGTCTTTACTGGCAACTCGAGGGCCGCCCTAAGAGTTGCAGAACCAACCCGGTATTGCTGGGCCCTCCACGAACCCGGAAGGGTTTGTTTAGGCGCCCGAGCCCGACTGGACTGGGCTGTCAGTGGGGGAGAGACGGGGCGAGACTGGGGCACTCATGCGCGTCGTCGAAAGCAATAACAAGTGGTTGTACTCGTAACGCGGCCCTTGCATGGGTTGCCAGACCTGAGAGGAAAGCCCGTGGCACCGTGTCTCTGGCACTCGCGCGCTCGCGCATGCGTAGACGCAGACGCAGATGTTCGTCTCCTCGGATCCTCTCGAGGGGGGGCGGGCGGGGCTCGTCTGGTGTTGCCCCCGTTCACAGCTGGGCGACAGAGACACTTGACATGTGCGAGGGAGTGCCCCGGTCGGGAGACACAATTATCCATGTCTCCAGTACCTCGGATGTGCTCGCAGGCACCGCCGAACATGGGCCAATCTTTGGGCTCCTCCGCACCCGGGCCGAGGAGGAGAGCAGCCCTCACTCCCGTCGTGTATCTGATACCTTCATTACATGTTTCGCTCACCAGTGCTCTGTACTCGTACGAGCATCTATCTATCCGTGCAGGAAGCTGCCCCGCTTACACCTGCCGCGACGGCTGCGACACCCACCCCGCCCCAGTAAAAGCTGGAAGGACAAATAGGTACCTCTCATATGCATGGTACTACCTACCGGCTACCTACCTTGATACGGGGCACTGGGGCTTCGTTCTGCAGCAGCTTCCACCCGCGAAGCTCGCATTAGATCCAATGCGTCTCGGGCCTTTATTGGCCTTCCGGGTGGTGATTAGTGGGGCTGAGCCGCCCCCTTCAAGCCTCCAGTGTCTGGAGTATCCGAACCAATCGTGCAACGGCCTCAACCACGGATAGTGCCCTCACACGCGGGCTCCCTCCTCTCGACCTCCACTCAGACACCGGTCTTGCCGTCGGATTACCATGGTTCGCAGTTAACATGTGCCCAGCACCTCATGGTCGCATGATGACGAATGTGGTCGCCTTTGACGCCATCAAGATCAATCGGCACCGGCTGCGACATGGCACTGCTTCTGCCTCGCACGCCCGCACCGTTCATCAGGTCGTGCCCGGCCACTCGAGTTCGCGGGCTTTTTCATCAGGAGGGGCCTCTCGTTGCCGGCAGCCCCCGCGCGATGGCAGTATCCGGACCTCTTGAAGCATGAAGCAGACCAGCAGATATGAGCACCTCTCATCTTCAATGTACCCCAGTACTCATACTCGCACCTCCCGCGCCGGTCTTGCCTAACCGCGTTACCTTCAATATGTGCGTGCTCGGGCGGGCACCTCTCATCAAACCAGCAAGTACCGAGGATGCAAGCGTTCTCGTGGGGACATACACCTGCCGGGTGTGCCTGCCTGGACGCAGGTGCATCTGGATGCCCCGGGTATACCACGCTCGCGCTTTTGTACACCCACTGGCACGTATGCCCTGCACTGTACCCCTTGAGAGCGCCGAGTACCTGCGGTGGGGTAGGTGAGCTGCGGGCCCTTCCGCGGTCTTCATCGGCCACGGCAACTACGGGAAGGAGCCCACAGTAGCTCGGGAGCTACCAGGACTCGCGCCATGGTAGCAGTACCCTAGCGTGCCTAGTGTTTTTGTCGTTACCTTAGCAGCAGCAGCCGCCGCCGCCGCAGAGGCAGGAACGATGGGTTTGCGACAGGAACGGATACAACGCCCAGCGCGCAACGTGCAACGCAGTTGATGTCGAGACAGGTTGCAGCAGCACAACGACGACGACAGCTCGTCCTGTAGACAACTTGTATGTTCGACGCAGACTTCAGCCATGACACGGGCGAGCCTCACCACTCCAGAGTCAACCTCGGAATCCAGAGGCCAATTCCCGCTGCCTCCCACATCCCTTCCCCTCATCCTGGCCGAGCCGGGAAACTCTGGTCATGTCCGCTCTGTCCAATTCCTCTGTCCGAATTCCGGCATCAGGCGATTCGTACCACAAGCGAGATTTGCCCTCTGGCCGCCCGGCTCGCCTCCAACCACCAGCCAGCCTACGACAGGCCGCAGAGAGAGAGGCCTGGGCCATCGCCTGCCCGCTTCCCGGCGCTTGCTCTTCCGGTCGACTCGTATTCTCGTTCGCTCGCCCCCATCGACACTGTTGCACATCGGAAGACATGCGCGCCACGCCCTCTTCGCCAACCCAGTCCCGCCTCGATTGTCGGAGGTTCTGCCCGACCAGCCTGCGTACTGGGAGGCCCGACTGCCCATGTCTTTTCGCCAGCCTTGTTCGAGTCCATTCTGAGCATCTGACCCGGCAAGAGGTTCGCTGCAGCGCCCTGCTCGAGCACATGTAAAAAGCAAGCTGGGATGGGGCCATGGAATGACGTTTCGACCGGTTCGAACACTCGCAACAGGCTCGACGACTCGTCGCGCCTGTGACGGAGAAGCGAGCTGACCAGGCTTTCGACCCCCGCCAGCATCCACCAGCATCTCGCCACTCTTGCCCCAGCCCCCTGTCCACCTGCCTCGCCCCCGGTTGCTTGCAATCTCGTGGTGCAACCCGTGCCTTGTAGGCAGAGCTTCTGCAAGATCCCGACCCATGGGGATGGGGGTGGGGCAAGGTCTTTCAACATCCAAGACGCACCGGATCAGTCAGTCCAGTCACCCGCCCACCCCTTCTGTCTGTGCCGACTCATCATCACGGCGCCGGCCACGCGCCATATCCTGGCCGCCCCACGACGAGAACGGCGGGCGCGGGGGGGGGGGGAGGGATCGGTGTTGTAGCAGCGCGACGTAGCAGTCCGCGGCCCACCACCCTGCCCGTCAACTTCCCCCGGGCCACCAGTGGTGTCTACGCAGCGTACTCGTACCCGCTAGCCGTTGGGGGCCAGAGCCGCGGTACAGAGCAAGACGGTTGAGGACGACCCTCGAGTACGAGCCCTTCGAGGCGAGAGAGTGATGAGGCCCGGGACGCGTGCGCAATGGCCGGACCAGCTCGGTGTGGCAGACAACGCTCGCGCCCCCCGTGTCTGGTTGAAGTGCCTAGCCCGGCTAAGGACCTACCTTCCTAGTACGGCCCCTCCACCTACAGACAAAGCCCACCCCCATGCGGCCGGTCTGTACGGAGAGGAGGACCGCTGTCTTTTCACAGCAGCCCGCGCCCACGCCACGCCTAAGGGTACGGGTATTAGCCTGCCAGCGTCTGCGCCCTCGCCATGGCCCGTCTGCCGTAGCCGCTCTAACCCAGTGTGGTACGCCCCCCCTCCTCCAGCAGAGCAGGCCCCAAGTCCCGTCTCGCCTGGCCGCGGCCGGCAGACAAACGGACCCTGGCCAGGCTGCTCGGGGGTGGCTTTAGCAGCAGCAGAAGAGCAGGAGCAGGCGTGGAAGCGGATGCGGACGCGGGCGTGGATGTTATTGTGGGCGTCCGCGAGCCATGTGCGAGCAGGTTGGCCGTGGGCCTCCCCACGCTCCCAGGCATACGAGTACCCGTCCTTGCTTGAAGATCCATTCTACAGAGTATACATATAGGTATGGTTTTAGCAACCTGGGCCCGTCTCGACGTCTCACAGAACAGTTCCCCTCCATGATACCACCTCATATCCGGCTCTCCAGGACCCAGGACCATATCAAGATCTGGTATTGTCCGGGTACACGCTCAAACTGGCGATGAGGCCGGCAGACGTCGTCAACGATAACCATCTATACTATCTATCATACGAGTGCTGCGCAGGTCTTGTCTGGAGGCTCCGGCCGTTTGCACCCAGGCAGAAGTCGAGGCCCGCACGGCCCGGATTCACCCACGCACACGCACACCTACCTTCGCCATAGGCCGGGCCGCCACCCATTGCGCCATTCTCCTTCCCAGTTGGGGCCTCGGGGGCTGTTGCGCTGCTATCAGAGCCGGACGAGCTATCGAACGGCGGGATCATACTGCCTGCCTGTCTGCCAAAAGGCCCGTTAAGTTGGCCGTGGCCCACTTGCCTGGCCTTCCGTGTTGTGCCTGGGGCGTCTCGGCAACGCTTTTGGTTCTGACTCTGGCTCTGCCTCTCTCTACCTCTGGATTTTTCCCTGCCTCTGGGGAAACGGCCCTCCGCACAGAGTGACGGAGTGACGGAGTGACAGAAGGCCAGAGTGATAGAGTGAATGCGGCCTGCTGAAACGTGTGCCCCCTCCAACCAGAGGGCAAATGCTGCCGGACCCTGCAGTGAACCTGGTTCCCCGGCTTCCGCTACCCGCCCACTCAGCATTCACTCGCCCGGTACAAGTACAGGGCAGGCTCCGCGCTCTGCAGCCCTCTGACCAGTCTGCGGGACCTGGATGGTAACCTGTGCTTACCGGTCCATCCCATCGACTCGTGTGAATACATAGCTGATCTACTTGAACTGCTGAACCCGCACCCTTCCAGGACGACGAAAGCGGCCAACATTCACATTCACAACCGCAACCGCGCCCACGGCCACGGCAACAGCCACTACCATAGTGCCCACACCAGGACCAAACACACCCTGCCCCCCACCAGATCATAACAAGCCAGAGTCTCTGCCTACCTTACTCAGACAGGACCAGAAGACAGAACAGCCGAGGCTGGGTGCCAACCCAGGGGACAACAGGCTGCCGTTGGCGAACCCAGGACATAAACAAAACGCAACACACGCACGCACCCGTCACTTCTCGTGCTTACAACCAAACCCCACGAGGAAACGCTCAGGAAATGCCCCCATGTCTGCCACAGCAACCCTGACGACCACCATGACAGAGCTGAAGACGGAGCCGGTGCACAGTGGCATATGGCCAGGTTACGGGAGCTCTGTGCCACTTTCCAACCTGTCCCATACCCCGCCGACAGCATCGCAAACGGGTGCACAGAGACCGCGGCCCACAATGGACGCCACGTACCAGTACCCTCGCTACTCTCAGGACGCGCAGGACAGCTACGACCGCAGCCCTCACTCCATGCAGCACCAGCAGGACAGCTACGCGGGAATCAAGCGGACCTTCCAGCAGTCCGAACAGCCGCATCACTATGAGGAGATAGTGCAAAACCTGAACCCAGAGGGCCTGAAAACACCCACCGGACACCAAACCAAGTTCCTGAGCTTCAAGAGGACCCAGAACAAGAACATGTTGCTCGACAAGCACGGACGAGTGCTGGAGCTCAGCATTAATGCCGAGCTGACGGGCATGTTCTTTCTCTCGGACCAGGCAGCTGCGTCTCCTGAAAACGGCCTTTCACCAGAACTGACGTGCTACCGGCGGAACCTGTTCCAGATCCAGGGCCACCTGTGGATGCCGCGGGGTCAGCTGTCAGTGCCAGTGACTGATGAGACGGGCGAGACGGTTTCCGTCCCAGTCACCAGCACCGAGTTGACGATTAGCGCCATTGAGTCCAACGACGGGCACCCCGTAAGACTGGTCGTCATTCCGTGGAAGACGCCTCCGCCCAACGCAGAACAGGTCCCACGCGGCGCCGATCAGGAGCCTTCGTCCATTCAACTGATACCCTTCTCGGACGACGGGACCGATGAGGTCGAGGGCGAATACACCGCTTACCCTATCGGTTGGCGCAGGTTACAGTTTCGAATGTGAGTGACACGCCTCGAACCATCTTGAGTGAGCCGCGGATGCTGACAGCAGAACCTAGTGCTACTGCCAACAACGGCCGGAGAAAGGAGCTGCAGCAGCATTTCGTGTTGTACATCAAGGTCACGTGCCACCTCGCCAACAACACCAAAGCCGAGGTGGTAGAGATCGAGACCGCTCCCATCGTTGTTCGCGGACGAAGCCCCAGAAACTTCCAGTCAAGGAAGGAAATCCCGCTCGTGGGGTCGAGTGCTGCCTCTCGCGGACAAGCGCTGGTCGAGAACGGCATGGGCATCGCCGCGGGCCCCTTTCCCACGGGCAAGGACATGAAGAGCAAAGGTGCAAGTTTCGACATGCCCGCAATGCGATCCAAGTAAGTCAATACGTCTCTGCGCCCAGGCTCGAAACCCATGCACATCATGAATGTCTGGTGGACTGACGAACGCGCAGCTCCTACTCGGACTGGGGCTCCTCGACACAGCTACCCCTGTCGCAAATGGCCGGTTCCGCAACGACCAACTATGCGCAGCCAGCCACGCATGGGGCCGACCCCTATCCCAAACTGCCCCTCTCTGGGGGCTCGAACTTTCCTCCCGAGACGCAAGAACTCGGGGGCGGGAACCACCAGCAGTCCTCGTCCGACTCCATCAGGGCCCAGTACCCCTACTCGACCGCGACCTCGACGACTGCAGCATTGCCACTGTCTGCAAGCTCCCTGTCGGCGCCGGACCACGGCCTTAGCGTACCACGATACGTGGATAACAACCCGAGATCGACCAAGCGGGCCAGAAACGACAGCCACCCGTCCATGCAGAGCCCTGGAGCTTTGTCGAGCAACGAGAGTGTCTCCGAGTACCGGTATGGGGCACCTGGGTATGTTGCAGTTGGTGGCACTCCTGGAGACCTGGGTGCATCTGGCTACGCAGCGGAGACCAATGGACATGCCCACTCGTCCTCGGGGCGCGAATACTATCCGTCTCCCAACTCTTGGACAACGACGGCCCCCGAGCCGAGCACCCCTCTTCCCAGCTACCACGGCAGCCTGGGCGAAAACCGCTCATACGGATACACCGACCAGTACAAGCCGGTCAAGAGTGACCAGACAGCAGCCCCCAGTACCTACAATCAGGCGAGAGCCTACTCCTGGAATACCGCATGATCCAACACGCGCCGGGACAACAGGACTGGAGAAGAAACAGTCTGACAATGGTGTGATATATTTCGGGCTCTCCTCTTCGTGAAATTACAAAGCGACTTGGAGGCCATGTACAACATACAAAGGCCAATAAGCTGGCGCAGGAGCCGGGAGTTAGGTGCAGACTAGGCTCGCGAGGGGTTCTGCGCGAATGATCGCGATTCAACCGCGCGGCAACAAAGCCAGAGCCAGAGTCGCGCTTGTCACCAGAGGAATGACATTGTGCATCTGAAGGGGGGATGGAGGATATCCGGACGGGCTTGGCAGCGATCTCAAGTTGCCGAAAAGCAACCCCTTTTCCATCGGTTCCTCACGTCCACTGACATGAGACGACTGCGGCTCCTGGCTCGCCCGGGACAGCCACCTATTCGCTGCCCAAATTTTCATTGGTTTACTGATTGGGATTTCTTTGTCAGCGTTCGGGCTCGGAAATGTATTGGTACGACGGTGTCTCACGAAATTGGGCGCCGGTGGAATTTTGGAGAGAGCCAGCGACACGATTCTCTGAGCCAGGCTCTTGCTTTCTCTGCGGGCGCTGGGAACATGCGGATACCCCTACCTATGGAGTGCTTGTCAGAGCATTATGCCAGGGGTGGATTTTGGCCGATCGGTGGCTTGTCTTGTCGGGGTTGAGCGAAAGGTACATAGGCCGGCCTCTCTCTTTCTTTTTCCTGTCCTCTGGCTTGCTTTTGGGCCGGGAAATGCCACCTTACCTCCGCAAGAAGATGTATTACGCGTGGAACGTCTCCTTATCGTCTTGATTTCTTTGGCTGGATACAGGGTGTTATTCTAACGATGTTAATGGGTACGAAGAAGATGAATGATTGTCTGAGCTTGGATCATGTTGGTCCTTGGCGACTGTCGATTCCCTTACTCGGACGGTCCGGGGGCTCGCTGTCCGGGTCTATTCCCTTTCGCTGTGAGTATAGACATATACGAGTTCCCAGTACTCGGAGGAATGCGATGGCCATACAGAAAGCTACATATTATGAAGAACCTGCCTATTGGATTCGCCTTCAACGCGACCGTCCCGAACATGCCTTGGATGAACCTGCGGGATCCAAACACGCGGCGGTCAGTACTGCTCGGAAACTTAGTGAAAACGCAATCTCACTTCGAGCATTAATGTCTGTGATGGCCCGGGACTGAGAGTGACTCGCCTTATACCCGGGGGGCGGAGGTGGAAGAGGCCTGAGTGGTGCTACACCGCAGGCGCAGGATGACTCGTTGGGTACCGATCTGGCCCTGAGACCCGCATCTTCAGATATTCTTTGCAAGAATGCTGGGGAACCCTGGAAAGGTTCCAGGGCGGAGGACAAGACAATGTGGGGTCCGGGTGGGTGGGTGGTACCGGAGGTTAGGCACAGTCTGGGACGCCCGACGGTCGCAAAACGCTCAGACACAGGTGGCGGCGATAGCAACCGTTTCCATTGTTGGTGGAGTCGGGTCGGTCGGTTTCCGTCGTCGTGCGCGCACTGCGGAAAAGGGTTTAGACCCTCTCTCTGCATTTTGCAAGTTCCGGTTCCTCTGCCAGCAACATCGGTTCCATGACCACCAGCATCCAGATTGGCCCGGCGCGATCGCACCCGTAGGTCGGTCGCCCTGCTTCGCCGTGATACTCGGACTTCATACATACAATAGCCTCGCCCCCGGCGGCAGCAGTGAAGCAACGAACTGCTGCGAGGACTGCGTACGCGCAGGCGCACACAATGTTTGACATTCCGGACGCAAAGCGGTACGTCCCTCTCCCTCCCCCATAGAACAAACCCCCCAACCCCAAACCCCTCCCGACCTCATGTACGGAAGAGTTTCAATGAGCGGGTATGAGCGTCAGAATGTGTGCTTGTCTCCGCCCGCGTTCAAAATCGCTGACCCGATCGACCTCCCGACCTCAAGCGTCCGCCGCGAGGACCTCTACGACTCGGCCTCGGACGGCGGCGAGGCCAGCGAGCTGGACGAGCGGGCCGACTCGGCGCTGCGCCAGAGGCTGAACGCGCAGCTGTCCGGCCTACTGGGAGGGTTTGGTGGCAGCGACGGCGCCGCCGCCGCCACCGTCCGAGGCGCTACTGCTGATGATGCTGCTGCTGCTGCGGTAGACGCAGGGGCCGATCACGACGACGACGGCGGCGACGAGCTGGCCTTCTCATTCCGGCTCTTCCGCGACGAGGGCCCCGAGCACACGGTGCGCCTCCAGAAGCACGACGACCGCCCGGCCGAGGGGGGCAGCGGCAGCGGCTTCGTGGTGCCCCGCCGGCCCGCGTCGTACTACGTCGCCGGCCCGCCGGACAGCGCGGCGATGGAGCGCTTCCGCAGCGTCGCCGTCAGCGCGGAGTACCTGCGCCGGGACGCGGGCCGGGGCAGGTGGGGGCTCGAGAAGCCGTGGCGGGTGACGACGATACGGATCGGGGCCCCCTTCTCTTCTTCTGCTAAAGGGGGCCGGGCAGCGACGGAGACGGCGACGGCGACAGTGCAGGGCTCATCAGAGCCCGGGGGACAAGAGGGAGAGCGAGACACGGAGGAGAAGAAGAAGATGAAGAAGAGGCGGCCAGGCAAGAAGCGGCGGGTCATGCTGCGGGTGCGGGAGAAGACGCGCAAGGCGCAGGCCGAGGCCGACAAGCAGCGGGCGGCGGACAAGGAGCAGCACGTCAAGGACAAGAAGAAGCGGCTCAACAGGGAGAAGAAGCTCAAGCGCAGGGCCAAGGAGCGCGAGAGGAAGCTGGCCGCCGGCGAGGCGGTGTCGCCCGAGCCCGAGGGCGGCGACGACAGTGGCTCCGGGGGCGAGTGAGCGATTTTGCCGTTGTCGGGATATGTCGAAGCTTTGGTAGCTCCGAATGTACTGCCTGCTCGCCGGGTCTCCCTTGATCTTGATGAACGGAGCTATCTGGAGATGCCTTCCTCGGCTGTCGGACGTGTGCCCTTGTGTGCTAGGTTTTTGCTCGCTGCTGGCGCCACTCACTCACTGCCTAATAGTGAGAGACGATTGCGACTTGATGCGAGAAGCACACAGCGCTTGGCTGCTCGAAGTACCCTGAAACGATCTTAGCTAGTAGGGGCTTTCTGTCTCCTGTTCCAGTTAGCTTCACCAGGTGATGCGATATTCACCTTCTTGGCCTCATCTGGTCTTCGCTCCAGATTTTCTCATAAGTGACCTTGGACAAGGTGTAGAGGACCACCAGCAAGTTTCAGGGTAGATATTCTCGGTACGTGAGGTAGGTCGTTGAAAAGAGCACTGAGATACGCCCACGGTCCACCAAGGTTCGTCAGCTCGTGAACCGTAACTTACAGACAGCCTTTACTGGCACACTGGGTGAATAATTGGTACAGTATCTAACCGAGCTCCACCGTCACCCGCTGTCGCCCAAACGTGACGACCCTGAACCAACCAAACCTCGAGCGTTTCAGCCCACCTCAGTTGAGCTGCCGTCGCCTGCAGCTGCGAGCGCTATTCAATTCCCCGTCGCGTCTGCGATATCCGAGCCGAACAACTTCTCGTATGTACCATCACGACCTCTGCTCCCCATTTGAGAACCGCCACCAACCGCACTGGACCTGCCCCCACGACCGCCTCGCCCTCAGCACAGCTCCCGAACTGCCGACAAGCCCTCATCACCCGGTCCGCCCAGCGTTTGCGCCTCCCACCCAACTCGCGCATTTCCACAGCATCATAATGCGCGGATGATGCGAACATGTCCTCGCAGTGGCCAGCTCCTTCAGCCACTGATGGCGACGCCTCCGAGGCCTCCGATGCCGCCAAGGTGCCGCTGCCCCCGGGCCCCGTCGACGTGGCCGACACGGGCGTCCCGGACATCGGCGGCTTAGAGGCAGCCCGCGTTGCGCCCGCCGCGCCCTCGAACCGCCCCCCGCTGCAGCGCAATCAGCTCCAGCCCGGCGCCCCCTCGGCCCCCGCGAACCCCCCGAGGACTCCCTCTCCCTCGCCCAGCTGCGGCGCCTCGTCTCCGAGTTCCCTCGCTCCGAGGCCACCGCCTACGACTTCGAGTACACCGACACCGCTTCGCACGCCGAGGAGATTGACGAGTGGTTCGCCTACCAGTTCCACCAGTGGGTGCGCCTCAGCGCTGCCCAGAGGGCCTGGGAGTGGCACTGGGAGCAGTGGACTGCCGCCAGGAGCGAGGACGTTGCCTGGGACGGGGCCGACGAGGACTTCAAGTCCAGGTTCTTGTCCGAGTCTATCCGAGGCCTCAAGTCGCACGACTCGGCCGTCCACACGGCTGCTGTCGGTCGACTCGTCTACCTGGTTCTTGGACGCTGGGCCGAGGGCGCAGGCCCCATGCCTGCGTGGAGCCCCAACGTCCGATGTGTCGCCACCGACGGTCATCTGGCTGCTATCAAAGCTGGCGTCCAGACCCTGTCTGAAATGGGCGGTATCCCTGCTGTCTGGGCCTCCTTACGCTGTACCTTTGAGAACCTTTGGTACGCTCCGTGCACAGTTTCCCACCCAGGCGCTTTGAGGCTAACTACCGTGTAGGGCGGAGGATTTCCAGAGACCGCGAGGCTTTGACGTGGCCGAGGCCCAGAATCTCCTTCTGAACCTACTCACCATCATTTACATGTGTGTGCAGGTCGTCCTTGGCGATGGCGAGGGGATGGAGCCAGTCCGCCAGGAGCTTCGTGAGTGAAGACTCAAGATCGTTGGAGTCCCAACGTACGCTAACCTTGGCGTCAGTCGACTTGGACCCCGACATCGTCTCTTACATGCTGACGGCCGCGTCCAAGCTTCGCTGGCAGGATGCTAATGTGGTGCCCGTGACTCAGGTATGTTCTGATGCGTGTTGACTTGTACAAAGGCTCGACGCTGATCTCTCAACAGACCCTCCTTCTTTTCTGGAAAACCATCATCCTGGTCTTCGGGGGCACCTCCGAGATCGAAGAGACCAAAGAAGCCCTCAAGGAGGCGTCGGCCTTGGAGAGGGACAAGAACAAAATCACGGCGTCTCCCTTGGACTACCACGTTTTCCGCCAGGAAATCACTTCGAAATACCCCTCTTATGTGCCTCCTCAACCAGCGATACCCCTCGAAGCCGAGAACACCTCTATCTTGCCCCCTTTACCTCATCACCCTACTAGGAACAATGGCTCGAATGGCATCATACCTGCCCCGCCTGGCGCACAGAACGGCGGCGCCTCCATTCTGCACCAGCCCGTGCACATAGCAACACCAGCACCGTCTCCGCCCCCGTCCCCTGCGGTGGGCGGAAAGGGAGGCAAGAAACAGAATTATCAAACGAATCAAAACTTCCCTTTCATGTACCCGCCGCTCGATGCCACCAGCAACAGCGCCGGCGGCAAGGGCGGAGCGGGTCTCCAGGATGTGCTCGTCGGGCGCAGATGGGAGGGCAGCGACGTCCCAGCGTCCATTCTCGAAGCCGGCGAGCTATTCTCTACAAGAGTGCGCATGACGCGTGCTACCCGCCAGTTGTGGGAAGAGAGGGAGAGATTCTTGAAGTTTGACAGGGGCTGGGATGCCTCGGACGATGTGGATGATCTTGACCTCGACTCGCTGACTCTGGACGACGACATTGATGACGACAAGCTGCTGGAGGCTATCGAGAAACGACAAAGAAAGGCCCAGGGGGTAGAGATCGACTACGGGTCGAACCCTGACATTGACATCAAATTCAAGCGACGACTTGAGGACTTGGAAAAGTTCTATGTAAGAACCTC
The DNA here is from genome assembly GCA_006538405.1 of Hansfordia pulvinata. NCBI lineage: Eukaryota > Fungi > Ascomycota > Sordariomycetes > Xylariales > Hansfordia > Hansfordia pulvinata. The sequence goes on along the minus strand of BJKQ01000007.1, from coordinate 2,033,256 downwards.
GAGGCTGGACCCCTAGGCCACTCTGTACTGACATCAGCCTTAGGATCGCGCTCTTCCCCAGCTTCAGTCTCTGGTCATTGTCCTCATGAAGGGAGTCCTCCTGAATGTCACAGCCTGCATTGCTCTACCTTCCAATGGCCAGCATCCCGGGATGACCGGCGCCGTCAACAACGGGCGCGCCAATGGCGGGCCAGCGCTGAACCGATCTCACGAAAATGGCGGTGGTCAGCCCAACCTGGATTCTAATGACGGATCTGCAGAGGACTTGGACGCGACAAGGAGCCGGGAAATCGAGTCCAAAGCGGCCACTGGCATCATGCTGCTTCTGCTGAAGTGGCTCAAGATATCACGTACGTATGACCCTAGATTCTTTCCGCCTGCTGTTCTTGCTAACTCAAGCTCCAGATGTACTCAAATTCGAGTATCTGACACAGCTCCTTCTGGACTCGAACTACCTCCCCCTCGTCCTGAAGCTCTTTGCGCACCAGGATATACAATCGGTTGTTGATAGCAAAACCGATTGCTTGGAGCACAGGTAAGCGATTTCACCACATCGGATAGGCTCAAAATCCCCCCCCAAACTGACCAGCTGTAGCTTCTTCTACTTTTGCAATCACAAGGCATGCCCCACGGACAGGATCATGACCGAGCCAACTGAGATTGATGGCCCCGAGGAGGAGAGCGAAGACGAAGCAGCGCCTCCTCCCATCCGCCTTCGCCCCACGGTCGCCGAGACAGCACCTCCGCTTGCCCAGGCCGACGAGCCAGCCGAGGGGTCCGAGGAACAAGAGCCGTCGCGCCCGGAGGTGGACGAACTCGGCTACCCGGTCAACGCCCTGCCGAAGGAGCCCATCACCAACTTCTCGCGGCGCAACTTCTTCGCCCTCATCAACTACCTGCGGATCATGCAGAAGATCTGCAAGAACAAGGCCCACCGCAACCTGCTCCTGGTCCAGTACAAGTCGTCCAACATCATCCGCAAGTCCCTGAAGATACCCCAGCAGGAGCTCCGGCTGTACACGCTGAAGCTGTTCAAGAACCAGGTGCCCTACTGCGGGCGCAAGTGGCGGCAGGGCAACATGCGCGTCATCACGGCCGTGTACCTCCACTGCCGGCCCGAGCTGCGCGACGAGTGGCTCGCCGGCAGCGACGTGGACGCCGAGGTCGAGGAGGCCCTCCCGCTGGAGCAGGCGCTGCGCAGCTTGACCCACTGGTTCAACGTCCGGAGACACCCGAACCAGATGGCGCCCGAGATCCGTGAGGCGCTCCAGAGCGAGCAGGACTTCTTCAAGCGAGAGCTCGACAAGCTCGACATCTGGGGCGAGCCCGGCGCGGGCGAGAACGCTGCTGGGGACTGGGACCAGATGGGACAGGCGTTTGCTTGGGGTTAATGGTTTGGATTCCAAGTCGACGGGTCATCGTCAATCGCGGGACTTGGCCGGTGGCCACGAGAACGTCTGCCCTCAAGCCCCGGTAGCCTTCTCTCGATCAGCGGATGGGAGCCACGGTCGGTTTATATACAAACAGAAGCAAAATCCGGCCCCACGGAGCCTCGCGCTTACATCTGGATTCGAGGTCAGGCGGCACTGCCCGCGATGAGCCAGCCATGAGCGGATCTCGAACAAGATGCCCTCCAATACAGTCCGAGTCTGCGTCACGAGTTTCTTACGTGCATGGTCGAACGTCTTGATTTCTATCTGGCTGCTGACATGCTTCGCATGGTGACATACATCCGGATTTGTCCGGGCTTCATGATCAAAACAGATACTACTCAAAGACGTACTTGAACCTGGAGCTGCCGGGGTCATTGATCGCTACAGTCCGGTGACGGCACACTGCTGGCGGCCAGTCGTTCGCCATGGCAGCCACCATGCCGAATTGGTGCCACGGCAGGGTAGTCTCGGTGGTAAGACGCATTCGCCTGGAACAGGATCCAGGGAGGAAGGAGGCGGAGACTTCCGCGAAACTTGTTGTTTTGGTACAGAATCTCGTTCCTTGGTTGGCCAGAAGTGAGATTGAGGGGGGTGACAGGGGTGACAAACAAGAGGCTTAAAAAAGGAGGAAAAGAAGACGAAGGAATGAGGGTATTGAAGGGGTAAAGTGTGAGCGCAACGCTGTGACTTGAGAAGATGGAGAAAGACAAAAAAAAAAGACATCAAATGACACCAAATGATTTCCGCGCCTGACTGATGCACTGAACGGGGACGGGGCGAGTAAAGTTGAAATGAGCGTGGGCAAATCTGGCGCAGACACTATACAGTGCCGTCGCGTCCTCGGCCTTTGAAGCCGAAGGATGGGGTCCAATTCCTCTCTTGGTGTAGAAAATACTGATCGGAAAAGGATGTGAGGCGTGTACTGGTCATGATGGCGGGTGAGTTGTGGCGGCACTTTGGGCACGGTTTTGCGATTCAAGATAGAAGGGGGGAGGGCTCTTCTCCGATCCCTTTTCAGAACCACTCGCCCTCCTCGCCGCGGCTCGAGATAGGGGGTGCTCTCTGGCTTGTCTTGTCGGTATTGCTAGGGACGCGCAGCGGTGCGGGCACAGGCGCGTCGTTCGGCACGAAGGGGCTTCCGCCTGAGCTGCGGCGGGGCGGCGCGCTGAACCCGACACCCCGAGGGCTGGTGATCTTCCCCTTGGTGGTGGTGGTGGCACTTGTGGCGAAGTCACCCCTGCTGCGCGGGCTGGCTGGGTCGTACGTCATGGGGCTCAGCGTTGTGGTGTCCTCCTCCTCTTCCTTTTGCCCATGTTCTTGTTCCTCTCCCTTTGCTCTCTTCCCTGCCAGGCGGGCGCCAAAGTCCGCGCTGCCAGTAGCTTGATAAGCCGTCTTACTCAATCCGCTGCCCCTGCTCTCTGGAAAGTAGCTGACGGCAGTGTTATTGTCTGCCCGCTGAGACACGAAGAGCGGGCTCGGCCCCACAGCGACGGCGGCCGCGGTGCGTGGCAGCAGGCCGGATCTAGCGGGGGGGCCCGTCCTCGCATCCGCCGTGACCGCCGTCGCTGCTGGGAAGTCGTTGGCGTTGGACAGCCTCAGGCCGATCTGCACCGTGGCCGAGGACGCCAGGGATGACTCGCGCCGATGCCCGTAGCCGTGGCTGTGGCCGAGACTTGATAGAGTCGGCGGGGGTTTGAGCAACATGCTGGATGACTCCGTATCGTTACCGATGAAGTCGGCGAATGGATTCCGATGTGCAGGGGAAGTGGGAGAGGGAGGAGGCGGTGGTCTCGAGATGCTTGGACCACCTCGGTCGTGTTTTGACTGCGGCATCGGCACCGTGTTCTCGATAGGCCGTGGCGGCGGTGAGGAGCGGCGGGGGACGCTCGGGAACAGAGAGAGTCTTCTTGCCAGGGGGAAGCGGGAGAAGTTGCCTGTTGTTGTGGTGGTGGTGGTTGGTGCCGTTGGCCTTTTTAGGGTAGCGAGTTGGGGTATCGCTGGTGAAGTTGTCGCCGTCGTTTCGGTCTGTGTTGTCCCTGCATCAACAGCGATAGTGGTCGTGCTGGCGTCCACCGCTGCGTGCGAGCGTAGAGGGTTGATCAAGGGGGATGCGCCGGCTTGAGAGTTTCCTTCTATTGGCTTTTTTGCCTCCCGAAGCTCGACACCCAGCTCTTCGTCATTATTGCCGCCGCCGCCGTTTGTGAATTTGAGGCTGTAAAGACTGCTATCCTGACTTTTGATGTTTTTTCTCGCTGCGCCGGCTGATGGATTGCTGTACTTTAGCGTGGCGCCTTCCTCAACATCAAGCATACTGGTGCGCCGCATCGTCGTCGTCGTTGTGGACGATGTGGCGCTACCCCGGGGGCCGCCGACGATGGATATGGTGCTTGAGCGCAAGAAAAGGTACAGGCCGCCGGTCATGAGGCCTGACAGGTTGGCCACGACGCTGGCTACCGACGACAGCTGGATCTCCATGTCTGAGTCGGTGCTAGTGGAGGAAGAAGACGACGAGGGGCCCGCGAAGCTGAGGTGAAGGAAGAAGGGGACCGTGAGGGCCTGTTTTATTGATTTAACCATGTTCTGATCAGCTCGTGTTGGAGACGTGTGGCGACGGTGGTCTGGATAAGGTGGTTGTACTCACGTTCGAGGCCACGGCCACGGCCAGGTAGTAAATCATCCTCGAGGCGGCGACGCGCTCAGCATGGTCGATGGCGGCGTTGCGGGACAGCCGGACGAAGATGGAGATGGCGCACAGCAGCAGCGCAAGGGCGATGACGAGGAAGACGACAAAGGCGCCCTCGGACCACTTGGCGACGAACCAGAACAGCGAAGCGAAGCACAGCTCCGGGGCCCGGATCGCGACGCCCGTCAAGCCCGTCACCAGCAGCATCAGCCCGACGACGACCAGACAGACCCGGGCGCTCCATCGACCGCGGGGTGGGAAGGGCTTCGCCTTGAGGCCGCGGAGCGCCGTCTCGATGCCAAAGACGAACTGGATGAAGGGGACGATGAAGATGGCTGGCGGGGGGCGAATAAGCAAACGTCAGCAGTGGAGGGGAGATGAGGTAGTTGTCGAGTTGAGCCAAGTACATTAGGTAAGGTACATCAGGGAATCTACATATAGGTTTGTAAGGTATGTAGAGACAGCCCGGGCCTGACCTCAGTGGGACATGGAAGCAACGGGAACCTTCTCTTCGACGGGCACCTAAACTCATATACCCTCCATGTATCTAATGGACATGTAATCGAGTAAAGTGATGGAAGGGACATTGGAGCATGGTGTTGGGTTCTGGGAAGGAACACTTGAGGTAAGGACAAGTATCTGAAGTCCATCCGTAAGAGACGGTAGGTACCACGTAGGATACAAGCAAACTGAATCAACTTACTTGGCCACATGAGCTGCGATACGGAGGCGCAGTCGGACACGAACAAGCCGTCGAGGCCGCGGGCCTGGACGCCTGCAAAGACGATGCCTTGCACTGTGATGGCCAGCGAGAGGACGAGGGCGTACGTCTCCGCGCCGCCCACGCCGGAGAAGATGCCGACTCTGTGTCTGCCGTTCCACGTGTTAGCCCAGGTTGAATACCCAACGTGCGTGCGTGCGTGCGTGCGTGCGTGCGTGTGTGTGTGTGTGCCCGTTTCCAGCAGTGCAGCAAGTCTTTCCACCTTCAGAGCATCTCTCGTCTTGTCTTGTCCTGTCTCATCACGTCTCGTCTTGTTGGCTTCAGACAAACGCACCGTTCTCCCGCATCCTTTTGGGTCTGGCTCCGCTTGGCCACGACATAGCAGTCGAATAGTATGCCCGCCGCCGTGGCGAACGCGGCGACCGTGTTGAACGCCGCGAGGATGATCGTCGACGTCCGTATCGATTTGTTGGCCAGGAAGGTGAACTGGTTGATGACCATGAAGGTGGAGTTGCCGGCTTCGGTCTGGAGAAGCGTCGTGCCGTTGCCCATGAGGGTGAAGTTGCGGTGCTGCTGCTGCTGCTGCTGCTGCTGCTGCCCTGCGGCCGAGGCGCGGTTGAGAGGCTGGAAGCCATCCATATCCGAATCCCGCCGACTGGCCGGCCGCCCGACACGTTGTCGATGCTGGCAACTCGTGAGCTGACTGCGGTGCGCGGGAAAGGAGGAGAAAGAAGAAGAAGACGAAGGAGGAGAAGAATAGTAGTAGGGGAAGGAAGCTTGGAGCCTTGAGAGGGGAGGGTATGTGTCCTGTTTTCAGATCATCTGGCAGAGACGGGGTTGACCGCCTCTGAACCCGCTTTGGCCGTTCCGTTGCTATTGGATGAGCAGATCAGAGCAGAAGAAAGCTTGGCCGCCAAGGGGGAAATGCTGTCTGGAGAAGAGAAGGAAACGAGACACGAGGAGATGGACTGCGCAGTAAAAGAGTGGTCGTCGAGCCAGCTCGAGCGTCGAAAGGCGAAACTGTTCCTGAGCCAGCAGGCGCAGCCAAGAAAAAAGGAGGAGGAGGAGGAGGAGGTGAGAGGAACAGAGACAGAGCAAACGAAAGGAAAAAAACAGCAGTCATCAGTCAGCTAGGCAGTCAGCCAACCACCCTTCGAGTATGAATACGGGCCACACCACAGTAGAGCCTCGGCGGCGGCACGAGACCTAGGCAGGCCTACGGCGGCAGTTCTTCTGCCTCACCCCGATCTCGCGCGTGCGTGCGCTGTGGGAAGAAGGGGTCCAGAACTCGCCCGCTGGGCTCTCGAGTGCCTGTCTACCGCCGCCTCGCCTCCCCCCTTCAAAGAGAGGGGGAGGGGCTTCACACGTGTCGGCGTTAGCCCCACGAAGCTCGCGCGCGCGGCACGACGAGTTCCCGAGTCGAGCCCCTCCGACGACCCTGCAACAAGCTGCGGGCAAGGTTGTCTATCACCGGTGCTACGTAGGTCTGGAGCCGTGAGCTTGCTTCAGTCCGGGCCAGGGAGGGCCGGAGCCGCAACTCGCACGGGATTGGGAAAGACAGAGAAAAGACAGAGAAAGACAGCCCTGCGCGGGCCAGAAGAATGCCAACCTCTCGGCAGACGTAGTCATAAGAGCCACGGGGCATCCAATATCTCCCAGCGCACTGCTGCCTCAGGGTTGAGGACCACTCAGTCCCACTGAGAAATACATTGACGGAGTTCCCTCCTTCTCTTTCCCGAGATCTGCTGCTATGTCGAGTAGTATACCAGCCAGGGAAAGTGGGCGGCAAGAAAGGCCCCCCAGAACCTCAGCTCGACCCGGCTTTTCCCAGACGCCCATCGTAGTCGACTGACGCATGACGGAATTTTGATGAGAGTCCGTACGGGTACCCAAGTCAGTAACGACCCCCGCCTGAGATTGGGGGGGGGGGGGGGGGGGGGGGAGTGTCAGAATGCGCCGAGTGGCGGGCCAGATGAGGCAAAGATGGAACGCGGGCGGGTTTCGTCTGTCTCTCTTCGTCTTATTGGTTTTTTTTTTTTGGTGGTTATCGGCGACAGGGGTACCGGCGACTTTTGGCACTCATCCAGACAGGACAGGGGTCAGCAGACATGGGGCTTGTGGGCTTTCTCGAAGCTGGCGGGCGATCAAACCAGACGCTACGAATATTACGGACCTCGTGAGGCCTGCCCTTGTGCTTGGCCTCCCCCTGTCTGTCAGCGTGTCTCTGTCTGCGGGCTTTCGGTAGTGGAGGCTGTGGCACTCAGCACAGTCGGGTCGTCTGGCTTGGATGAAGACGTGTCCCAACAGAGCCATTGTTGACGTGAACAACATGCATTGATGGAAGGCGGACAACTCCAAGGGGACTCGCTAGGTAAGGTACCTAGGCAAAGTGAGGCAAGCGGATCCAATAGCTCAAGTACGGTACCGACCTTACGCGTACATAGATAGGTAGCCGATGATCCAAATAGGTCTCATGTTCACAGGACACAGGCTTCGGTAAACGGGTTAACGGAATATTCGAGGCATCGACCCCTGTCAGACACGCCGCCGCCGGCGCGATGCAACCCCATTCCGGCGATTGGGGGCCAATCGTCGTCACCATCCGAAACAGGGGTCACCATAGGGAGGCCCCCCGTAGACGTAGACGTACGAGTAGGCGTACAAGGAGGCCCCCGTGAACGTAGGCGTAGACGTAGACGTAGAGGCCGTCGTCGTCGGCAGCTCACGATCGAACCTTAACTACCTTACCTTAGCTTACATATACTAGGTATGTACTTACATGTAGTCAGACGCCAGTCTCTGCGAAGGAGTTGGCTCTGATAAAGAATACAAGCATGGAATATCCCAATTCTCGGACAGCACATGGCATTGCTGCCTTGCCGTCTCGTCTCGAGTGCCTCCTTGCAGACAGACAGACAGACGGACGCTGGGTCCATGCCGATTCCACGCCCATTGGGCGTCCAACCGCCCGTGCCAGCCCATCTTCTGTAAACCATCACATCATGTACAAGACTTCTTCTTCTACGTGGATCGGCCGCTCCACCCATGCAAGATCTGGTTCTCACCGTTGATCATCAGTCTCCAGGGCCTGTCAACAGAGTGGCTCAGGTACTGTATTCGGACACCTGAATGCGGTCAATATGCATCCATCTCGTTTGCCTGCAAGCGAAACCACCAAGAGCGCTTACCTTGTGCCAGCGCTTCCACCTTTTCGAACAAGTCCCGGTTCCAGGCGTCTCGATGTCGTGCTTCGTCCACTCTCTCGGCTGTGCTCACGAGTCGGAGCGACGAGGTCGTCAGCAAGCTTCCTGGGTCCGCATAGACCACCATGACCTGCTCAAGTCTGAAGCCTCCCCTGACCGCAGCCTTGACTATCGTGAGAGTAGCAAGTCAGCATCAACGTCCGCTGCGAGAGGCGCACCCTTGGCGGGTGTTGCGGGACACGGCATACCGTTCTTCTCAAAGGTCTTGTAAGGTCGGCGGGACTCGCCAGCATACACGTGGGCTTCGAACTTGACTTTCTGACCCGGCTCAGGGACGGCGTAGCTTCCGGCGATGGCAATGCCCGTGCAGTCCGATAGGCCGTCGGTAAAGAGCACATCGCCGTGTGTGCCGTAGTCCCATCGACCCTGTTGGATGATTTTCGTTTCTCTCTTCTCGACGACACCCGCGTGCGCTCCCCATGCAAAGGCGCTGGCGGTGACCGCCGCCAGAATCAAGGCGGAGCATTCGAGAAGATACATGTCGTTGATCAAGTGTAGTGCTGCCGGCGGCTCGTCTCCCGCATGAAAGACACGGGGGAGCAAGTTACCATGAAGCTCGGACATATGAGTGATCCGTCGCAGAAGAGAGAGTGCTTAGCTACCTCCGAGTCCTACGCATTTTATATACTACCCGCAGAGCAGTCCAGTCTGAAGAGACCACGGATAGACAGATGCCCAGATTCGGAGCCGTGAAGTCCTGTTACTAATCATAACAGCATAATGCACACCAATGGCCTCTATTGCCCCCCGTAATAGACCTTCAAGCGAACCCTCTAAGCCATAAAGGTCGCAAGCTCAGCCTCTTGCCACCAGAAGCGAGGCCCGGCTACCGGTTACGCAGCAGGGAACTTTGCAGATTTTCGAGCTTAATCGTGAATGACAGAAAGAGGAAAGCGGAAAGGCGGGAGATCAGTCGCCACTCTGTTCTAGCTATGCAAAAGTTCTGACAAATGTCGCGACCGGCTACAGCTTCATGTCGGTCAATGATGAGTTCACCTCCTTACCTGGCCCAGAACCCCGACAACTCAAGACTGCCTGGGCTGACACAGTACGCGGTCGTCGGACACAACCCAGCTCTGAGGCACGTCTCTTGTTGTGGCAATACTTCTTCTTGCCCTGTCTGTGTCTTCACTGTAAGCTACATGACGACGCGACGACCTCTCTGGACGCGACCCTATAGATGGTACTTACATCATGCGCACAAGTCATACACACCACACCACCGCGTACCAACTGCCACGCCACACTCTTTGTAATTCGCTGACTCAGGAGCAGCAGCCACCTTGATCAGCACTCCCGCCACTGCAAATGGACGTGTGCCAAAAAGAAAGAACATGTATAGCCCGCAGTATTAAAAGGCCACTCTGCTGCTGTGGCCTTGGAGACAGATTTTTTCTTATCCAGATCTGATCTGCGCCGTCTTACCTTTTGGAACGCAGCCCCTCTGCGGTCAAGCTGCGCTGCCCCTTGCGAGAATCTAGGCACACATCCCCGGAGCTACATTGTGCCCTCCACAAGACCTTCTCGCAGCAACAAAGGGCAGATGCATCCCTTTCATAGCGCTGCCGCCGCCGCCGCCGCCGCCGCCGCAGCAGCAGCAGCAGCGACACTCCTGCTTGTCGCGTCCGCGCTCCCAACCGCCGCCGCCGCCGCGCACCTTGGCGACCGCCCAGCAGTCGCATTCCCCAACGTCGGCGCGACCCGGCTCCCGGAGGGGCAGCCGACGCCGGGGCGGCACAGGCTGCTCGTGACGCTGCCGGGCGCGCCGCAGTACGCGTTCGTGGGGCCCGACGTGGTGCGGCCGGCCGGGGCCAGCGGGGAGGTCGAGGAGAGGTTCCTGCGGATCAAGAACCGCGAGGACCAGTGGGCCTGGCAGCAGGCCGAGATGCGGGACGACGCAGCGCGGGAGGGCAAGCCGCTCCGCTCCTCCTCCGGGCCCCCGCGCGGCGGGGGAGGAGGAGGAGGAATAGGAGGAGGGGGCCTCGGCGGCCTGCCGGGCGTCGCGGGGGCCATCGGCATCTTCGGCCGGGCGGCCGCGAAGGAGATGACCTTCTGGAGGCGGCACAGGGGGGCCGTGGCCCGAGACGCCGCTTCGGCGTGGGGCGCGGCGGGGAGCAACGGGGAGCAGCGGTTCTCCACGTCGTCGGACCTGAGGGTGACGTACCCGAGCCGGAAAACACACTACTACATCGCCACGGTGACCGTCAGCGCGGAGTTCGAAGAAGAGGAGGAGGAGGAGGAGGAGGAGGAGGAGGACGACGACGACGACGACGGCGGCGGCAACGGCGGGGACCACCGGAAGCTCGGCTCGGTCGCCGCGGAGCACCGCGAGCTGGTGGTCCGCCACCTGCTGGGCGCGTGGCAGGCCTGGGGCCTGGCGGACGCGTTCTCCGTGGAGCTCTACCGCGTGGACGAGCCGCTCGCGGCCCGGCTCCCGCACAAGTACTTGACTGCGTTCCGCGGCATGCAGAAGGACGAGCTCCAGAGGATTGGCACGCTGAAAGTGGGCATAAAGGCGTCGAGAAAGTGACCACTATCTGTTGATTACATCTGATGAGCCGAGCGCCTGAGAAGACTCGAGTTAGTAATTTATACGAGGATCTTACCAATGATGTCTAGGGTAGCATACGAGTGATTTCCCAGTTCTGGCTAGAACCTCGCAAAGTTGGTGCTTCACAGGTTGGTTCTCTCTAATGTTGAATGTTGGCATCAATGTCGGACATGAACGCAGTCAACTCGGAACGGAGCCAGCGAGCCGTATACCATTTCGGTACCGTAAGACATTCCGTATGTCGTCACACTCCCGTCGGAGTGTCCATACCTGTGCCCCGTATTGAGACTACCGTATCTTCAGTACGTACCTAGGTGCCTACCTTCGAGGTGCACCAACCCAACCCACCTTCCATAGATGGGCGGCTTCAGCGGTGTCGGATGCCGTCCCAGGCCCAGTCCCTAAACGAACCAACGGGTACGAGTACTCACCTCCACTGCCAGACCTCTGAGCGGTAAACGCGCCATCTTGCCGTCCTCACCCGCCCTCGCATCTTCCCACCCACATCCATCCATCCACCCACCCACCTACCCCGACCATCGGCAGCCAGACGACGCCCATTTCACTGTCAAAAGGGACCATTGCTTATCACAACCACCGACATTTGCACGTCTCCGGCCTGTGTCTGCTCCAGCTTCGATTCCATGAGCAGCCCCCCCCCCCCCCCCCGACCGCCCAGATGAGCACCACTTCCGACAGCTTCCCGCCCGGACCGGCTGCGATGCTGAACTCAGTAGCCTCACTACCGACCACCCAACCGCAGGATCGCCGATGATGCAAGGGATTTCATTCAGACCCTCGTTATACTGCCGTCGCACGACGCACGACGCACTGCCGTGTCCAGAAGCAAACCTTGGGCGTACACTATCACCCCATGACCATTGATTGGTCCTCCGTCCAACGACAACGACGCCGCATCTCGTGTCATACGTTGTCTTCTCTTCAGCCACCACTCCCAGGCGGACGACGGCTTGGGACATCAGAGGCCGTTATCCTCGGGAATCGTCACCAATTACCTACCAATCCAACAGCTCCGCAGACATGTGCACCACTGCTGTCAAGACCCACACATGACCCTCTCCATGTTTGTTGATGCAAGCTCCTTCCCCACGTACAGTTCCCTGTATGACACCAGCTGTTCTCGAGAGGTCCAAATAGCACCTCGCAGAGGCCGATGGACTCAGATGACAGTTCCATCCTCTCAGCCATCTTGACATGATCCTCGCGGAGCTTAAGTCGGGCCCAAGGATCCTCCCATGAAGCACGTCGGGACTGTCTTCGTCGCCAGAAAGAGATGAGAGGTCCTGCTTCAGGCTCATGAAGTGACCCGCAACGAGCGACGAGCAGAACGCCGCACTACCGTAGAGGGCTTCTCCAGCCCGCCCGACAACTGACGTTTTTCATGCGACCTATGGAATCGCGGAATCCCGGCATTCATCGACGAGTTTCAGGATCATGTCAAGTCCCACACCAAGCAAAGCAAGGAGCTACGCAAGGCGCGGTTCCTTGCTGGGCTGGCAGAATTTCACGAAAGCGTTGGGGACAACATCCGGATTCTGGCGAGCTCTCGCCAGCGGGCTTCGAAGGTCCTTCTCGGTTGCACCGTCCGCAACTGAAAGCCTCGCCGACAACTATCAAGAGGCGTCAGAGCAATGGGTTGCAGCAACGACTACGAGCTTCCACGGTCCTGTCAGGGCCCACAAGTCACGCATTGCTCCCTTTGATTGCCTGCGGCAGAGTCATGACACGAAGCCAAACCGGCGACGGGGAGGCTGATATTGGCAAAGGCCGGGCCACGAGCCACCTCAGTTGCGGTATCTGGACTTGTGTGGGTTCGAGACCCTTTGTGAGGGAGGCTAGGGACTGCGGTGGCATCATCTCGTCCGAAAATGCTTGGCTCGTCACAGAACCGACAGTGGTATTACCCAGCGAGACTCTTCGGTGAGGGCGACTGCCAGACTGACGCGGGCAGGCACCTGTCCTCAGCACGGAACTTGCAAATAAGGCCCGCAAGATTGGGAAGAAGGAAGAGAGCATGGTGGACGCAAATTGTGGATCACATCAGGACACGATCCAAGCGACGACGTATCGGGCTGATATGATCATGTCATTGCCAGGGCCGGGCAAAGGGCCATTGTAAACAGGGCCGGCTCTGCCATATCAGGCCGCCCATCTACGGTAAGCCAGCAGAATGTGCCACAGGCACTCGTAGCAGCGGGATCTGACTCGGGACCCGAGAAGACGGGGGTTTTCGTTCTTGGAGCTGGCAATCAGCTTCTGGTTGATGGCTGGCCGGGCTGCGCCATGCACTCGCGGACGGGGCTGAAGCGGCGCATGCAACGTTCACGACGCCTCCAGATGGCCACCGCAGCCTACATACGTGGAGTATCATGCTCCTGGCCATGATGCACCCAAAGCAACAGGGCCTGACAAGGCACGGATGAGCCTGGTTGGCCTCCACTCGACTGAAGTCCATTGGACCCAGCCGGGAGCGGCGCAGGTGAGGCCCAAGTGGAGGAAGGTACCCGACCCACGCTAACTCGAGTGCTGCTAGGGGGCAACATACTGGACTGCAGGCGGACATGGGCAGCCTTCAGGCGGGCCCCGAACCAGGGTACATGCGCCTCCCTCATCAGCCGGACACGAGAACCTGGAAGCGTCTGGAGGCTTTGACCTTCTTTCAGGCTGGGTGGAGCTGCCAACGTGCCAGCCGTGCCAGCTTACGGGGCGGCGAGTACGAGCACTCGTACGGCAAGCGGAAGTCCACCACCACCAACACCTGCAGGAGGCTGTTGCTGCTGCTGCTGCTGCGCAGGAATCGACGCGCGCCTCGAGCCGAGCCAGCCCACCCAACCATTGCACCACCAGCGACACCAGCGACACCACAGCCGCCGCCACCACCGTCGCCGGCAGCTCGACCGGACAGGTCCTTCATCTCGGCTTCCATCGCCTATCTCACCACCGCCGCCTGACAAACCCCCGGCCGTCCGCCTGGCCAGTCCTTCCTTGCCCCCGCGCCGCCGTTGCTATCTCCAGTCTCGTTGTCGCTTCCGCCGCCACCCTCCACGCCAACTCGCCGATACCATCTCGACAGCCGCCGCTCCAAACTTGACGCCGGTCCTCGAGATGCCCGCGTCGCCATGACGCGTGAGAGAAGCACCCACGATGATCGCCGCAGAGACCGCGATCCCCGGTCTTCTGCGGCCCTCGACTCGCGTGATCGCTTGCGCTCTTTGTCCCCAACCGCCCGCCGCCCTCCCGGCCACAGCTATCTCAGTCAACGATCCAGGGACCATACTAGAGATAGGGACCGCGGCCGCGATCGGGATAGGGATCGAGATAGGGACCGAAACCGAGACCGAGACCGAGGTCGGGACCGCGACAGAGACCGTGTCAGAGACAGAGATGGCGAGAGAGAAAGAGATCGTGGCCGTGGCAGGAGTCGGGATAGAGGAGGTGTTCGTGGCAGCGATGATCCAAGTGGCAGACACGACAAGGACCACCCGCGTCGGGCCTCTCGCCAACGTGAGCAAAGCCCCAGCTCAAGGCACCGCCCTACTGCCCACGACGACGACAAAGACGATTATAAGTCCGATCGTGCACGACATCACGCCTCTGCACCCCGCCGCATACCTACATCGCCCAGGCATCGCCCAGGCCCCGATGGTTTGAGCCCTTATCCTGGACGTGGTCGTTCGCTGTCGCCGCCTCCGTCGAAGAGGAGACGCAGTACCAGTCGGAGCCGCAGCCCTTTACACTCTTCTCGCACAAAGAAACCCGGTAGGCGGGACCGCAGCGACCAACGAGACAGCGAGAGGTCACCCGTGGCACCTCCGCACAAATCTGCTGATGTGCGCCACGGCCGCCAGAGATCACTATCGCCTCCGACTCGCCGAGGTGACTCGCCCGGTCAACCTGGCACCAAGCCTGCTGACCTGCGTTCACAAGCCAGGCATCATCGTCAACCCAGCCGCTCCCGGGACGATGCGGCCAATGAGTACGATAGAAGCCGTGCGCCTCCATCCGGCCCGCGGCATGAGGCCAGATACCATAACCTCAGTCCTTCCCCCAAGCCCTCCTCTCGCCGATCTTCGCGGTCCCGCAACCATTCGCCCTCCATCCCATCACGACCAGGGCCTAGCTCTGGCGATTCGTCCTCCCGCCACCCGTCTCGCCGTTCCCCCCACCGGCTGTCCGAGTCTCCGGGGCACGATTATCCGCCCGAGTCACCAAGAGATGCAAAAGGACGTCGGCGAAAGAGGGGCAAGTCTCATCGGGACGATCCGCGCGGCCTGCCTGGCTCTGCCTCGGGTGCAAACAGCATAGAGGTCAGGTCACTAAGACGCGGGGAGCGCGAAGGCAGTTTTGATGATCAAACTTCAAAGGCCCAGTCCTCCCACGACTACTACAAGGACCCCCGTCACGATCATTCCCCCGAATACCGTTCGGACGAGTCGTTCCATCGCTCTCCCCAATCTCGGTCGTCCCACGGAGGCAATCGCAGAGACTATGATGTCGACCAAGAGTCTTCAAGGTATGACATTTAATGATGTTTTCCCCAGTGATCTCGACCTCGCTAACTCAGTATAGCGGACCTCTCTCTCGCCATCATCAAGATGGCGGCGACTACGTGAATGGGTCCCGCCGACGCCGCGATCACAGCGGCTCACCCCCTGACACTTCAGGTGACCTATCGCGGCCCGGTCGTGGATTTACACGGGTTCGCGGCGGCGTTCATTCTGCTCAAGGCGCAGGTCAACAAGTGTCGTCGAGTTCTCGCCCACGGTGGAATACGGTTAGCTCGGCTGATGACAACGGCACACAACGCGGTCGTTCTCGAGAAGGATCGCCCCAGTTTCCGAAATCATCACGCAATTTGCACAACAACGACGGCGTCCCCCGGTCCGAGGTCATGGAAGGCGTTGCTGATGAGTCTCGCGGGGAGCACGACCAAGAGTCACGAACCGACCGCCGCGATGAAGACGACCACCACGAACAGATGCCGCCGCCTGATCGTCCAGCCCCTACAGGATCATCCAACTCGAAGTTCAGTTTTGCTTTCAAAGCGACCTCCAAGGGACCTGTGGCGACTCCAAAGCCCGAGATTTCTCAAAAATTCAGTGCTCTTCCCAGGAAGGAGTCCCAACCCGTCGACGACCGCGAGAGGGACCTGCCGCGCGACACTCCGCGGGAGCCGGCGTCTACACGGGCACGTGGCGACGCAAGGGTGGACTCGAGAGCAGATACGAGATTCGACTCGAGGCCCGACTCGAGATCCGATATGAGGGCTGACACGAGGGGCGAGCAGAGAGTCGATCCTAGGGCTGATCCGAGGCATGATGCCCGAGTTGAAGGTCGTGCAGAAGCCAGAGGGGAGCCTCGAGGTGAACGGCAACGGCGACCTCCCGAGCCACCCAAGACCCGCATGGTCAAGAAGGTGGAGAGAAAGCTGAAGCCCAAGCCAGTGCTGCCTGCCAACTGGAGAGAATCGCCATCCGTGTTCTTCCGAAAGCCCGGAAATGAGTCGGTTGTGGGCTCGGGCACATATGGCAAGGTTTTCAAAGGGACCAATGTGTACACGGGCCGCATGGTTGCCTTGAAGAGGATACGCATGGAAGGCGAGCGAGATGGCTTCCCAGTGACAGCCATTCGTGAAGTCAAACTGCTTCAATCCCTCAGGCACCCCAATATCGTCAACCTCCAGGAAATCATGGTCGAATCCAACCATTGCTACATGGTGTTTGAATATTCTGCTCACGACTTGACGGGGTTGCTGAACCATCCTTCCTACACACTGGATCCGGCTCAGAGGAAGCACCTTGCACTGCAAATGTTCGAGGGCCTCGACTATCTGCATGCACGGGGCGTTCTGCACCGCGACATCAAGGCGGCAAACATTCTGGTCAGCAGTGACGGCGTGCTCAAACTGGCAGATTTCGGCCTTGCGCGGTTCTTTGCCAAACGCCACCAGTACGACTACACGAACAGAGTGGTCACCATCTGGTACAGGTCCCCTGAGCTCCTGCTGGGTGAAACCCAGTATGTTGCGGCTGTCGACATCTGGAGTGCTGCTTGTGTCATGGTGGAAATATTCACGCGCCACGCTATCTTCCCTGGCGATGGCGGCGAAATCAGCCAACTCGACAAGATATACGCCATCCTCGGAACCCCCAACAAGGCCGAGTGGCCGGGTTTTGTGGATATGCCCTGGTTTGTGTTGCTCCGTCCAGGGTACCGCAAGCCGAATGTGTTTGCCGAGAAATATCGTGAGAAGCTCTCTGCCGCTGCTTTCGACCTTCTCACCTCCATGTTTCAATACGACCCGGCCAAGCGCCCGTCCGCTGCCGAGGTTCTGAAGCACCCTTATTTCACGACGGAGGACCCGCCGCCAAGACAAGCCGTTGAGTAAGTATCGGACCCTTCTCCAGTTCTTATTGCCCGCCCAACTAACAGATCCGCCAGGCTCGCCAACATCGAGGGAGATTGGCACGAGTTCGAGTCTAAGGCACTCCGGCGCGAAAAGGAGAAGCAGGAACGAGAAGCCAGGCGGGCCAAAGAGAGCAAAGAGAAAGAGAAGAAGAGGCCACTGTCGACGCATGAGGCGCAGCCCAGTGCCAAGAGGCCTCATTTGGATGTGCAGCCCGCGAGTACGAACCAAGGGTGATTCTCACGGCGACGCGTGTTGGATGGAGTTGTGGGTTCCAAAACCACATAGAAAGCGATACTCTTGTTTTTCCCGAAGTTGGTGGCGTCAACATCGGCCATTCGGAATTCGATGATTCGAGATACCCATAGGCCCGTCTTCCCGCATCTCATTCACCTTGCCTTATCGCAGCTCCAACTCTCGAATTCCTAATACGAACCCGGCAAAAAGCTTGTGATGATACCTGATGCCTGTGTGGAGCCCTTGGGAGCACCCAAAGGCTGGGATCAGACGTGACAACTGAGAGGCAGTTTTTACCTTTCTGTAGCGAAGCAGGTAAACTGGGCGATGAGGTTTCCCAAGATCCTTGAATTTAGGAGTATGCGTGTAACGTTCTGATAATGTCGTCTTCCCAGCGCAATCGGGTGAGAGGATTCTTGCAGAATTGCCTGCAGCTCGCAACTGGGCGGGGTCACAGATGGCATGGAGGGATACGACAGCTCGGCAGGGGGGAGGATCTGCAACTTTCAGGCGCGACGCGAACGATGACGATTGGAGAGGGTGCTGTGAAGCAAGGGACTCTGGGACACCTTCACAACAACAAAGACCTTGACGAAAGAGAGCTCCGCGTTGTAGCACTGGTCGAAGATGAGGAGGGCCAGCCTCGCAGCGTTCCGCCCGCTGAGCCCCAGCAAGTCCAACCCTCTAAGTTGGGTAGTGGTGAGTTAGCTTCAGAGATCGAGCCACTGACGAGCTGCAGCCGGCCCGAGGATAAGCGCTATCTGATGCACGACCATCGCGGGATCTGAGGGGCAGCGGCAGTTGGCAGGGGCTCTGATAGGATCTGCAGGCCACGGACGCATGTGCCGCGGGGTGGGCGTCGCCAGTGCTACTCCCAAACCCGCTACCCCTCGGGCCCGGTCTCGGCACTTTGTCTCACAGTCTCAGCGCAGAGCCAGGACGGGATGGGCCAGAGGATGTGTCAGTGAAGCGGGCGCCACAACGAGCAAGGGAGAATCCTACAAGAGGGTTTCACGGCGCCGATTTGGGCGACGCGCTCGTGTCCCCTGTCCCCTCCTCGCCAACTGGCAGAGACACCCTTGAGCTACAGCTTCGTCGATCTGAATCGGAGAGGGCAGATTGAACGCTCGTCCTTGTTCTCAGTAGTACGGGCCGACCGTGGGGCATCACCAGCTGCGAAAAATACGCATAGGCTATCTGGCTGTCCCGAAGCACGGTTATCTGAAAGAAAAGAGAGAGAGAGAGAGAGGAGGTACAGCCCGCGATGCTTTCGTCGCCGCGAGATGTCGATATCGGCAACGAGCAGCAGCAGCCGATGCCGCCGCCTGGAACGGTGCACCTCGTCGACCTCGAGCACACTCTGGACGCCCGGCATGCTGGCGACCTCAAGGACGTGGTGCTCGTACCCGCGCCGTCGGACGATCCGGACGACCCGTTGAACTGGACACCGGCCCGCAAGAGGCTGGCGCTGGCGTGCGTTCTTGTGTGAGCGAGCTCCTGCCACGACCCCCTCTTGCCTCCTCTCATCCGCATTCAGCCGTGTCTTTCTTGGTCGCTGACTGCAGACACACCCAAGCTACACGGCTGCCAACGGCTTCTCGCTGTCGCTCGTCTACTCCATCTCGACGCCGCTGTCCGAAGCGCTGGGCGTCGCCGTGGCCGACATCAACGCGGGCACGGGCTACATGTTCCTGCTGTGCGGCTGGGGCCTGCTCTTCTGGCAGCCCTTCGCCCTGCAGTACGGCAAGCGGGCGACGTACGTGGCGACCATGGCGGCGCTAGCGGCGCTGACGGCGTGGGGACCCGACGCCCGCGGCCGGGCCGCCTGGATCGCCAAGAACGTCGTCTCGGGCTTCTTCGCCGCCCCCATCGAGGCCCTGCCCGAGACCTCGGTCGCCGACCTCTTCTTCGCCCACGAGCGCGGCACATACATGGCCTGGTACGCCTTCGTCCTCGTCGGCTCCAACTTCCTCGCCCCCGTCGTCTGCGGCTTCGTCAACGACGCCGCCGGCCATCGCTGGGTCTTCTACATGGCCGCCATATTCTGCGCCGCCGCCTTTGTCTTCATCCTGCTCTTCCTCGAGGAGACAAACTACGACCGGCGCGCCGCGGGGCTTTCCGTGGCTGCTACTGCTGCTACTACAACTCCTCTTACTTCTGATACTGCTTCTGCTGCGGCTGCTGTTTATGATAATCGCCTCGGCAGCAATGGCGAAAAGAAGACGCCGCCGGTCGATGCCAACCAAGCGGGCGCAGCTGCTTCCAGAGGGCGTCTGGTCCCCGACAGCACCAACGGCCGAAGCGGCGAGGGGAACTCCAGGCCAGAGGGGCCCACGAGTAAAAGCACCAAGACGTGGGCGCAGAAGCTGTCGCTGGTGGACAAGCCGCGGCCCTTCATGATGCACTGGCGGGCGTGGCAGGCACTGCGGCTGCTGACGTGGCCCGTCGTCTTCTACTCGGGCTTCAGCTACGGCACCTACCTCATCTTCTTCAACATCCTCAACGCCACCAGCTCCGTCATCCTCGGCGGTAGCCCTTACAATTTCCGCCCGGCCATGGTCGGGCTGAGCTACATCTCGTGCTGCATCGGCGTGGCTGTTGCGTGAGTCCCCCCCTATAGCATGGATTCCTCTTCGATTCCCCTTCCCCCCATCATCGCCCTGCAATGATAGCCCCTTCATCCACTCGAACTCTTCCTCCCGCCCTGCTGTTTAGCCAACAACAACAAGCCACGGCATTCTTCTTTCAACACATCGTCCCCTCTCACCCACATCATCCCGCGGGAAAAAGAAATTCAGGGGGAAAAAAAAGCCTCACAAACAAACGTAGCTAACCAGTCTTATCCCACCTGCCCCTGCGACCCCAGATCGTTGTACACAGGCGCGCTGTCCGACCGCTTTATGCTGTGGCGCGCGCGTCGCAACGGCGGCATCTCGGAGCCCGAGCACCGCCTCTGGCTCCTGGCGCTGCCGACCCTCCTGCTCCCCGGCGCCCTCGTGCTCTGGGGCTGCGGCGCCGCGGCGGGGGTCCACTGGTCCGGCCTCGTCGCCGCCGCCATGCCGGCCACCGCCTTCGCCAACGCCGCAGGAGCCGTCCTCGCCCTCACCTACCTGGTCGACAGCTACCGCGACGTCGCCGGCGACGCCCTGGCCTCGTGCATCCTCGTCCGCAACACGATGAGCTTCGCCGTCGGCTACGGCATCGACCCCTGGGTCGAGGCGCTCGGCCTGCGCGACGCCTTCGTCTGCGTCGCCCTCGTCGCCCTCGCCGCCTGCGCCGCCTTCCTCCCCTTCGCCGCCGGCTGGGGTCGCCGCCTGCGCACCGCTGGCGCGGCTCGCTACTGGGAGGAGGTCGCGCGCCGCGCCGACATGGGCCTCGTGCATTGACGCGGGGCTTGTTTCTCGGGGTGGCTTCAGTATTTTGTTTTCTTGTTGATTGTTTTTCCCATCGTGGCCCTCATTCAACATACGAGGCAGTCGTGCCGGTCTCTCCCTGGCAAGCAAGTCCCTCGGCACATTGTGCAAAGCGAAGTAACGACAGGCGGTGGTTCGCAACTTGCGAGCAGACAGGAACGGTCCTCTCCCCCCTCCTTTGGTCTGGATTAGGCAGATTTGCACTTCTCGGTGGCCATGCTCTCTATCAACTTGGCAACTTGGCAGTTCATCACATCGGGCAGCGATAGAAGTCTACTCATGGACAAAAACTAAACTTCCTCGCACATGGACAACTTCGGCCTTCTGTACACAACACCGACCAAAAGGGGTGACATCTCGAATGTTCAAATTCCTCACTACAGTCTGCGCCTCGTCAATGACTAAGCCGCATACATAGCCTCGCTCACTGAAGTTCTGCATATGAATACACTCTACTGATAAACCAATACATTCATTACTCATAGCGAGACAGAAAGACACTACCGTGAAAGACGACAGCCGAGGAAAACCGTCCAAGAAAAGAAGAAGAAGAAACGGCTCAAAGCAAAACAAGACGAGCCACGACAGCTTAAACCAACTCATCCCAAAAACAAAACAAGAAAAGGAAAAGGAAAGGGTAAAGAGCATTCAAGGCCAAGCCCCAGTCGCCCCCGTCAGCCCCGCCGCGATAGGGGCTGCCTTGTTGGTCCCAAGGTGGCGGCACTTGAACCACCAGATTATGAGGCTCCAGACCTTCCAGCCGCCCATCTGCCCCGTGCCCCGGCTGCGCCCGATGGACATGCCCAGCTGCACCGCCGTCGGGTCGAACGCGTAGTCCTCGTCCCCCAACAACTGCTGCTGCTGCTGCTGCCCGCCCTTCGTCTGCCCAGTCTTCGTTGCCGTCCCGTCCTTGTTCTTGCCGTTGCTGTTGTTGAAGTACGCCTCGGC
The DNA here is from genome assembly GCA_006538405.1 of Hansfordia pulvinata. Taxonomy (NCBI): domain Eukaryota; kingdom Fungi; phylum Ascomycota; class Sordariomycetes; order Xylariales; genus Hansfordia; species Hansfordia pulvinata. Next base: position 2,011,580 of record BJKQ01000007.1, on the reverse strand, counting down.
CTGCTTCATAAAGTGCCTCGCCTGGCCCTCGGCCGAAAAGGCCTGCGCCGGCTGCAGGTCGCCTACGTCGCCCAGCACCCACACATTGTCGTAGCCCGGGGACCGCAGCCGCCTGTCCTGCCTCATCCGGCCGTCCCCGCCCCCGACCAGCATGTGCGCCGGCGCGAACTCGCTGTTGGCCACGAACCCCGTCGTGGGCAGGTACAGGTCGGCCGTCAGGGCCTCGCCGCTGCTGAGCTCGACCCTGGTCTTCCCGCTGGCGTCCAGCTTGGTGACGCTCTCCACGCGCGTCCCGCCCACGAATCCCACGCCCATCTTGACGAGCTCGTCGCGGGCGAAGACACGCACCCGGTCCAGCAAGCGGGCCTCGAGCGGCAGGCCGTCCGACGACACGAGCGTGATGCTCTTGGTCCGCCCGTACTCCGAGGCCAGCTCGCCCGCCAGCTCGACGCCCGTGACGCCCGCGCCGCCCACGACGATCGACCCGGCGTCCCTGACCTTGGCCTGCAGCTCCGCGATGGCCGCCTTGGTTTCCCCGGTCGTCGCGAGCTCCTTCCACGGCATGTCGTCGCGGTACCTGGCGCCGGTCGCCACGACGATCGTGTGGTACTCTATCGTGCGCGAGGCGCCGCTGCCGTTCAGCCTGACGGTGACCTTGTTGGCGTCGGGCTCCAGCGCCTCGGTCTTGCCGAGGACCAGCTCGTACTTGTCACTCGGGTATTTTGCAAAGTCCTTGGCGAATGGATACATGTACTTCTCCTCCGCCAGCTGCCCGGGGATCACGGCTCGCGGGGCGGCGATCTTCCAGTAGTACTCGTCATGTGGCGAGACGAGAACCACGCGCAAGTCGGGGACTTTGGCAGATGTCTTTCCCAGGAGATAGTGAGCAACAGGCAAGCCGGCCATGCCGGAGCCCAGAATGACCACAGTCCTCGTCATGGCCGCGTGCGACAGGAGTTGATGCTGAAAAGTCGATGTAAGAATAGGAGAACTTAAAAAGAGGCCAATAAGAAACGTATTCAGCCGAAAATTCTTGTAGCTCAAGCTTAGCTTAGGGCTGACGATGAGCTGTAATCTGTATGATATCTGAAAATTCAACGGAAACTACTATCTTTATAACGCTGTCGAAGGCAGCGAGCTGCTCGTCCGGGCCTCCGTGGATCCGGACTGCAAGACTGCGCGCGCGTTCCGACAAAGGCGCCTGCCCGACTCACACTGCGCTTCCCTTCCAGGATGGTCCATTGTTTGTAATGTCCAAGGTTATTTTGAAGCGGCTGAGTGATGAACAACGATTTCCGAGTCCGAAAGCAGCCGCCTCAGGGGTTATCACAAGCACCGCCCTGACATTGATGGCCAGAAAGTCTCCGAGTGCGGATCACGGGCCAGCGCGACACGCATCACCACGCGACAGCTGCGCGGCTCGGGAGACTCATGTTCGAGTGTGGCTTCCTAGCTGTGAGGACTGGCTTCCGTTGAGTCGCCTTATTTCGTGTCGTGCTCGCGTCTTTTTGCATCGTCGCTTCAATCCCTCCGTCTCCGATGTATGGGATGGTGACCCACCTACTAGCTGATCCATTTTGGGCGGTAAGCAAGCTGATTGGCTGTAGCAATTTCGTTCCCGCGCGGCCTGCGAAAGCACGGTCGGATCCGATGGCGAAGCGCATGGGTGGGTGGCAGGAGAGCCGCAATGCTCGGTAGGGAGATAGGCCGTGGAACTGCACAACGCAATGCGAATCCGCCCGTATTCGCACGGGCGGCGCGCTCCAGTGGCGCAGCTCAGATGGTAGGGGACACTGCAAATCGATATTTCAGGATCTGTTCTCTGGCCATTTGTCCCATCGTTCCAGCGTATCTTGTAGTTTGTCAGAGCCAAATACTTGTATATGTGTCTTCCGTTGCTGAATTCTCATGACGATCCTCAGAAACGTCGTCTTGCTCCGATTTCTAGGATGCACCGTTCGCAAGTGCTGCCCGTGACAGTCGCCCCATCAACGTGGCCAGAGCAGTTCTAAGGTATTTTGAACGCTTCCATGAGGTTCCTTGGTGAGCCGTTTGATGCGCCCAAATGCGTCCGATTTGCAATAGCATTTGCCAGCTACCTCTCAACAAAGTGTGGGACAGGCAGGTTTCGTCTGTTAAGCTGAAGCCGATTCTGCTTACGCTTTGTGCGTTCGTTCGCCGTGAAATTGAACTGGGTACCATGGGTCGTTGAATTGAACATTTCAGAAGGAGCTGATGTTTCTGCCGCAATTCGTAGCTGGCTGTCGATGAAATTGGAGCTGCCTGGTTTCCGGTTATCATATAGGGCGCGATGGCAGCACTTGGCAAGCGAGGGATCGCGGACACGGGATCTCGGGTTTTGTGAGTAGGGTCGTCACGTGCGGGGCGTGTTATGCTTCGGACAGTCAGTCTGAGCTCCCATCAGTCGGCGCATTGTTTGCGCGCATGCTCGGGCCGTTGAGGGGAGGGGGACGAACTACGCACCTTGGAACATCGTCGATTCAGAGTTCCGCCGATATCGACTGGCGTCATTATCCAATCCATGGCACATCATCTTCGACTTTGAGGCGAGCAGTGACGCCAAGGAGGAGGCCAAGGGGCCAACTTGTCAATTGGCGTCTCTGGCTCGGGCTTGGACATGTTGAAACGCCGGGACAATGTACCCTTCCGCTGATGGGCCCAAAAGCGAAGGTGGCGTCGGGAATGATATGGCAACGCTTTCGCCCCGGTTTCTTGTAGAATGAGATGCTGCTGACATTATGGCTTAGGCTTCTGTATTAGACCGCATGAGGCTCGCATTTCGGACAGATGAGGGCTTTTGCAGCATTTTGCCTTGTGGTGATGACGACTGGAAGTGGGAAATACCGGGCCAGTGATGCGCATTCGTCAGGGTGCAATGCGTGGCCACCCTGATTTCGAGATGCGCAGTCGAACACGATCGCATACGATACTCGTTCATGCGCGGGTCCACGGAGCTTTGATCCACCCTTGCGGCATAATGAGGGGCTATGCGTAAGTTGGAGAGGGGGCAACCGATTCGATTCGGAGACTCGGGGATGCAGCATGGTCAGTTATGGAGCGTGTGCAGTCAGGGCGTTGATGAGGTCCGAGAACAGTCGCCGAGCTATGTCCCTGGCCTCGGTGTGTCGTGGCCAGGTGCCTGGGGCGACGGCCAGCATCAGTGCCGACACGGACTGGCCAGACAGGTCCATTTAGGCAGTGAAAGGCCGGCGAGACGGCGTTAGGGGAGCCGTGAATTGCCCCAAGGACAGAGAGGCGGGCCGATTGGCCGGAATGGGAATCCGGGGTTGTCTGCTGATTGGGGTTGAGCCAGAGGGGCCCGCCGGGAATTCCCATTCTGGCTGCGCTTGGGAGACACGATTGGGCAGTCACAGCAGTGTCGTGGGTGTCTGGAGACCGAGCAGCAGATCAGCACGCACTTTCTCCACCTCTCGCAGGAGCACTCCCCCCCGCCGAGCCTTGTCGAGCTGTGTAAGTCCTCTGGCGAGCTGTGTATAAGTCCTCTGGCGGCGAGCTGAAGAGGAGCGGGTGACCGGGTGACCGGTGGCAAGAGGACGCGCCGTCGTCCAGTGGTGGAGAGATCCCCGATGGGCCCGGCCCAGCCCCTTGGCGGCCGGAGGGGTGTGCGGCTAAATGGGAGGTGCTCTAGCAGCCAGACTATTCGCAATGCCGTCGGGGTGTCAGAGCCTTCCCCACAACGGGCACGGCATTGTGCAGCGGCGGGCAGATGGACCGGGGAGTGTCATGAACCCGCGGCTTGGCGACGAGTGGCGTTGGGGATCCCCAGGCAGAATCTGGCTCATTGTAAGACGGCGCTTCGGGGTGTCGGCCTGTACGAGGGTGTTTTGGTGTTTGTCGTGGGCCAGGACCGACGGCGTCTGACGAGATGTGCCCGCGTGGCGCAGGATGGGGACACTGGAAGGGGGGGAGGAGGGCTGAGGGGAGAGCGAGCCAGAGAGTATCACAGCCGGACCCTGGATTGGTAGCACGCAGTTGCTGGCCAGTTGTCAGGGTTGGTGTGCCCGATCCTGTCCCAGCCTTCGAGCACGGAAGGGCAGGCACGTAACCTGTAGATGCAGACTGCTGCATACATGTACCTACCTAATGATCTACTCCTGCATCAGGCAATCACGCGTGCCAGATATTCTGGCAAGAGCAGCGTTGAAGCGGTGGAAGGTGCGTGTGCGTCCGCAACACTACCTGCATGTAGATACCTACGGTACTGGACCTAACTAAGGCTACCAGGTAGGTAAGTCGGGATACCGTACCTACCTAATCTTCATATCTCATCTCATCTCAGGTGAGGCAGGCGCGGCTTCACGTCGCCGTTCGCCGCTGGACGGCCGGGCTGGGCGCACTCGGTCGCCCGCTGCGGGGAAGGGCCGCCCCACTCGCCGAGCCATCGCCGACTCTCCGGCAGCCGGCCGAACCAAAGCCAGACCCCCGGAGAGGTGGGGTCCGGTCTCGAGACCTCAGCAGCGCACGGCAGACACCCTTAGGTTAGGTACTTACGCACAGCACAGCATGCGGCTGGGCCACAGTGGGCATGGATCGGGGACGCATCGGCTGCCGTCCCGAGTCACTTTCCGCCAGTCGCGTGCGTGCGTGTGTGCGTGGTGTTTCGAGGGCCTCCGAGACGGCCAGCCGCCGCCGCTGTGTCTCCGGGCTTCGGTGTCTCGACTCCTCGGAGTCTGGCGTCGCACCCAGCAGCAGCCGTCCTGTCCAAGGTGAGTACCTACCTACCTACTGTAGGTACCATTCTCCACGAGTACCGCGCTGCTCTGGCTTCCCCGCCCCGCATCGCCAACCTCGTCCCACGCCGGCACCACCGCGTGCGAGACCCGGGGGAACATCAGGTCAGGCCAGGTCGAAACGGGAGCGTCGTGGCCCTCCTCCATAAAGGTCGCCCCTTCCCGTCGTTGCCGCAGTCAAGTTTCCTAGTCCATCATCTCGAAACTCCCACCACTTCACTCGCCCTTCTCGGTTTCCACGCCACCCCAACATCACCACCGCTTACCTTATACATACCTATATATATTTACCCTTATATATATATATATATTCCCTCCCGGGCTCGCCCTCGTCTGCCTTCACCTACGCCAACGACCCCGTCGGCTCTCAGTTCTTCAAAATGGTACTTCTAGCTCGCTCATCTGCTCGTTTCCTCCGCCCCTCCGCTTCCCGGGCCTTTGCTACCGCCTCGGCTCGCTCTGCCACCTCCTCCTCTTCCGCTCTGCGGGCCAGCGCCACCGCGCGTCCGGTCCTGACACCCAAGACCACCGCCTGCACGCCTCTAGCCAGCCACGCCGCCCGCGAGGTTCCTGCGTCGACACGCTTGCTGACTACTCAACGCGAAAAGGTCAAAGTTCTCCTCGTCCTCTACGATGGTGGTGAGCACGCCAAGCAGGTAAGCCCCGGTCTTGTTTCCTTGCTGTGTCCAGTGTCCCCTTTTCTCCGATCCATCATACCTGCTCCCCGCCCCGCTGTATTGCCCAGCATCGCCACGTCCAACGCGATTACGTACGGGTTATCGACCCGTGCAGCTTCTCTCTCCCAAGCAAAGAGCCGGAAGACACGCGTCGGTGCTCGTGCAGTAATGCGAGTAAGACAGACGTCCGCCACCATCGCACAGCAAGCCTCCCCCCCCCGGCAACACAGCTTATTGGAGAGTGGCGCGGGGTCTCTGGCCCAGGCGTCCTTCACGGGCGGTCGATCGCCAATCGCCGGCCCGGGCGGACGCTGCACGCCTCCAGGATGGCGGCGTGACGTTGCGGCGGCGCTTCTCGGCGTGCGGGGACCCCCGGCCTTGCATTTCCGCTTTGGCGCAGTATAGCAGCAGCTCGTGTGGGGCGATGACCAGCGCTATACACTGTACCACCTGCTGCCACCATGTCCTCGATCCGATTTGGCTGACATACCCCCCTCGCCGCCATCCAACAGGTCCCTGAGCTGCTGGGCACCACCGAGAACGAACTCGGCATCCGCAAGTGGCTCGAAGACCAGGGCCACACCCTCGTCACCACCTCCGACAAGGAGGGCGAGAACTCCAAGTTCGACCAGGAGCTGGTCGACGCCGAGATTATCATCACCACCCCTTCCACCCCGGCTACCTGAACGCTGAGCGCCTGGCCAAGGCCAAGAAGCTCAAGATCGCCATCACCGCAGGCATTGGCTCTGACCATGTCGACCTCAACGCCGCCAACAAGACCAATGGCGGAGTGACTGTCGCCGAGGTGACGGGATCCAACGTCGTCTCGGTCGCCGAGCACGTCGTCATGACCATCCTGACCCTGGTGCGCAACTTTGTGCCCGCGCACGAGCAGATCCAGGCCGGCGAGTGGGATGTGGCCGCGGCCGCCAAGAACGAATTCGACCTTGAAGGCAAGGTTGTCGGCACCGTCGCCGTCGGCCGCATCGGTGAGCGTGTCCTGCGCCGCCTCAAGCCCTTCGACTGCAAGGAGCTGCTCTACTTTGACTACCAGCCTCTGTCCGCCGAGGTCGAGAAGGAGATTGGCTGCCGCCGCGTCGAGAACCTTGAGGAGATGTTGGCCCAGTGTGACGTCGTCACCATCAACTGCCCTCTGCACGAGAAGACTCGCGGTCTCTTCAACAAGGACTTGATCTCCAAGATGAAGCCTGGTAAGTGCCGTGCCCGTTGCCCTTCCTCCCTTGCGGCCTGTTCTTCACCCCCCACAGAACAGAGGAGAAAAAGAAGCATATCATACTGACATGGGGATTGTTCCTCTTCCTCGCAGGCTCTTGGCTTGTCAACACGGCCCGTGGTGCCATTGTCGTCAAGGAGGACGTCGCCGAGGCCCTCTCTACCGGACACCTGCGCGGCTACGGCGGCGACGTCTGGTTCCCCCAGCCCGCGCCCAAGGACCACCCTCTGCGCTACGCCAAGAACCCCTTCGGTGGCGGCAACGCCATGGTCCCTCACATGTCCGGAACCTCGCTGGACGCTCAGAAGCGCTACGCCGACGGCACCAAGGCCATCCTGACCAGCTACCTGTCGGGCAAGCACGACTACCGCCCCCAGGACCTGATTGTCAAGGACGGCGACTACATCACCAAGGCCTACGGCCAGCGCAAGTAAGGGGATAGGCGCAGTGATGAGTAGAGGGGAGACATTCGGACGAGTACGCTGAGCCGCCCGCCACATGAGCCCATGTGATGTGATCACGATACCTATTTGTTATTTACTTTTACCTTTTTTTTTTATCTTGGCCAGTGGAGGTTGCCTTGGTTCCAAGGACGGACGGACTCGACGGAACTGTACTTACCTATCTACTTGAATGCGAATGAAGAAACATGTAAAAAGATACAAGCATACGCACGAGTGAGCATGACCACGCGCATATCTACTAACACTGTTCTGAATCTTGCCTGTCAGTCTCATCTACATTCCCGCGCGACTCGAATGTGGCCCAATCCCGGAAAGGGGCTAGTGACCAGCTGCTACCTGAGGTTGTATAGGGCAGACCTCTCCACCACTCCTCCCTCCCCACGGGCTTTTTACAGGGCGCGGCGCATACGGTGTGCGCCATACCAAGCAGCGTACGCAGATTACTCAACGCAAGATCTTTCGTGTGGCGGTCAACCTTATCTATCACGGCTGGCGCGGGAGGCCGTGAGGCCGTGTTGAGCAAGGCATTGGACATGATATGGGCCAGCATTCCAGCCAGCACACCGGCGAAAGAACGGCGAGTCGACAGCCCACCTTTCGAACCTATCCCAAAAACATACCTGCTTTACCTCAACCTACCTCTACCGCACCTTGAATGGGTAAGTCAGGCAGGGCTTTGAATAGCCCCCGAGGTTGTCGTCAGTCATCGTAGTCGGTCTGTGTGGCGGGCAGCCACTTGGCCACGCTTTGGATGTCACATTTCGCAAATCGAGCACTGTACCCAAAGTGCCTCGCATGGACCCCCGCTCTCTCTCTCTCTCTCTCTCTCTCTCTCTCTCTCTCTCCTGCCCTCTGTCCCGCCTCTCTGTGAGGAGCATACAAGCAAGCACCTAGAACTGGATGGATGATTCTAGCGCAGTGGGCGCGACACCCGCCCGTCTGACGTCCGACTGACGCGACACCCGCGCCATCGCTTCTCTCCTCCCGCGCTGTTGAGCCTATCCTGGAGCTGACTTCCAAGCTAGTGAGAGTCCATGACACACACCACTGCCCCGATTCACAGGCCGCGGGGCCCGAAAACGCCGGTTCTGGGAAGTCAAACTTTAAGCCGACGGGGCCCTTCCTTGCCTGTCTTGTCCCGGTTCCCCTCATCCCGATTCCCCGCCCTCGCCAGGACCACCAGCTCTGGGTTTCGGCCGTGGCAGGATTGGCTGGGAAGCAGGCGCCCCAGGAAAAGGCTTGTGAGCCCTATGACGAGCACACCGGACGCCGCACTCGGGCTAGACGGAAGCAGGTGCAGAGACGGAGGGGAAGGCAATGGAAGGACAGAGGACGGAGTAGGTCAAGATACGGCACGCAGCTGGAGGGGAGATGGCGGCGTATATAAACCCCCTTCCACCTAATCCAAACTACCTTGATGGTCCCCCCCTCTGCATCATCCCATTCACTGATCACATCATCATCGTCGGTGTCGCACCATTCAGCCTCACAGAAGACCCGTATTTTCTACTCGGCTTCACACGCCCTCACACATACACATACACCCCAAGACCACCATGGCCTGCAACTGCAACCAGGGCGCCACGTGCCAGTGCGCCAGCACCGGCGAGTGCAAGTGCGCGCAGAATTGCGCGTGCGACAACTGCCCCGTACGTACAAAGGCAATATCATATAATCCCTCCCCCCGTCCCCTCTCTCCCTTTTCCTTTTCTGGCTGTAGTCGTCTACAATACTGGGGCACCAGCATGATCACCCAGCTAACCACCTCTCCGTTTAAAAGAAGAAATAAATGAACACCACCAGCCACACCCTCGCCGAGCCGCGCACGGGGAACTCCCGCTTCGGCCTAATGTCATCCGGCAGGGTCAACCCCACTGATGGGTAGTTGCATCGGGAGCAGAGAGGAGACGACAGAAGAAACACGTTCGAAAACACGACAAATATCCAGTATCACTTAACACAACCACCCACGACGTTGATGGCCACTCCCACCTAGCATATCTTATTTGCGGAACCAGCCTCGTCCCCAGTATCATTATCCTGTATACTTATCTCCAACGGCCGAGCCACACCTGATCATCATCAACACATCTCTCCTTTGTCGCGGGTGTTCTTTGGGAGTCTTGGGATTGGGCAGGCGGCGTTCTCTCACGGGAGATGATATTTCGTTTTCCACCGTTGTGTGGATAGTAGGGGGGTAAAGAAACAAGAAAATCAAAAGTTGACATGGCCATGTTCAACGTGTATCATCAATCCTGTACACATAATACGATTCGAGTAGAATCTCCGCGTCGGTTATCAGACGCACCAACACGCTCATTTCTATCACGACTTGGCCTTCTAGAACCTCTTTGTGCGTGCTTGGAAGCGAGACGGGCCCTAAATTATTTACCAGAACACCAATGCTGCCGGCTACCCAAGTTTGCTCTGCCAGTCGTACTTGTAGTGGCATGTCGTAGGAGAATATTAAGTCGTACTTGTCGAATTTTCTTCAATAGTATCGAGTAACGGGATGCAATGCCATCATGGCTTTGGAACGGTCATGTTCTATACGTGTACCCAACCTGACGCCTGCGACGCCGAATCCTGTCCAAACGCTTAAGCCTCATACACGATCTGTTGGTGGCCCGAAAACAGCTTCTGATTGTCCCGAAATCAAACAAACTCGACCCGAACACTCCACCGCGCCGTAACACAAGACACAGTATGGCTTCAACCTCACTCCTCGTCACTGCTATCGACGATAAATCCTGCTTTCCCGCGAGGTCTCCTCTTTGGCGGCTGCGGAACAGGGACGTCATCCTCGTCGTCGCCGTCTTCGCCAGTGTTTCCCATGCTAACGTCGTTATCTTGCGACCTGTCAGCCTCAACAGCATCATCGCCCTCAGGCGAAAGCCTTCTGCGTTTATGGGCAGCGGCATCGTTGCTTCTGCTCCCTCCTGAGCTGCTCCTCGGGCTGGATGACAGCGGTGTGTCATCGGCTCCATTATTCGCAGTGGGCGCCGGCGTGGCGCCGGCCTCCGAGTCATCGTCTGCTGCAGTGCTGGCCGCGTCATCATCGCCACTCTTTCCGTTGTCTTCTTCCTCATCATCATCATCGCCAGAGAGCACCGCCTTCCTGGCCTTTCGCTTCTTCGTTCCCTGTTTCTTGGGCGCCTTCTGAGCCTTTGCGGCCGGCTTCTTCTTGCTGGCATCATCAGCCCCGAAGCCCCGCGCGGCGCGCTCAGCCGCCTCTTGCTGCATGCGGCGGATGCGATCCTCGTTGGCGTAAAAGTCGGCCCATTGATCCTCGTCGCCCGATTCGTCATCACTGGCGTGGACATACAGGTCGCTCTTGAACCGCAGAGCTTTCTCACGCTCACGGTCTCGTCGTTCCCGAGCCCGCTCCTCCAGCTGCTCCTCCGAGGGCTCCTCTGTGTTGCTTCCGCGACGGCGACGGACCCGCCTCTTCTTCGACTTTTCAGCAGTATCCTTCCGGGCCGTGGGTCCCCCAGCAGGGAAAAGGATATCGTCGTCATCCGAAGGCAGATCATCTCCATCATCGTCGAATGCAGCTTTCTTGCGCGGCGCCGTCTTCCGGCGAAGTTGATGCTCAGCCAACAGACCATTTTCGAACGAGGGCGGGTCGAATTCGGCTTGGGCAATGTGGTCGAGCGAATTTTGAAGCGCCTCCACCGTCAAGTGTGATGGAATGGTCCATAGTGATTCAGGGGTTTCGTCCGCTATTGTCTCGAGTCGCTCAAAGCCCACAAGTTTCATCAGTAGCCGCAGGTGACCATTCTTGAACACGGCTGTTCGCCGTGCGTCGTCCTCAGGCCGCAGAGCTGTTCCATGTTAGTCAAGACTCCCACCGACCGAAAACCGTCGCCTGCAACACTTACTTATCAGAGGAGCTTCTTTTGTCGGCGCCTCTTGCGCCGCAGATTCGGCACCCTCGGTTCCATCGCCATTCTCAGTCGTTAGCATGGCCTTCTCGGCCGCCTCCCAAGCCGCTCTCTCACTGATGCCCCTGTTCAGCTGATCCTTGACCCATTTGATATGATGAGCCAAATTCTTGTCCAGAAGCACGCCAACGGCCACGCCAATCTGTTGAGCGGGCTCAAGAGCGCGGCGAAACTCGAGTTCCGCTGCCGGCTTCGTCTGCGTCGACGTCACTGTCTGCTTCTCATGGCCGAATTCAAGATAGTGCGCTGTCGCACTGATCTTGGAGAAAAGCATCTCGATGATGAGCTGCGGTCGGTCTTCAATCTTCCGAATGCACTTCCTCAAGATCTGCTTCGATAGCTCCTCCCATTCCTTGTACATGCCTGAGGCCCTGTCCAAAGGAGACTGGCCTTTGATCATGCCATGAAACAACTGGATGATGTCGACGCGGAAGAGCATGACGCTCATCTCGTGCTTGAAAGCAACTCTGTAGAAATAGCGGTGGGCGCGCTTGAGCTGAGAATCGTCCAGATCCTGGTAGAACTTGGTGAAGGCCGTGAAAGTATCCACGACGCCCTGGACAACAAAGCGAGCTGTGAACCGAGTAAAGTCGAATTTCCGCTCGCGCGATACTTTCTCAGCATCTGCTTGGTCATTTTCAGACTCGTCCTCCGGGGCCGGGTCCTCGCCTTCAGCCTCACCGGCGGCCTTGGCGGCCTTCTTCTTCTTCCGCACGCGTCGCTTTGAGCGCACCTGCATGTCAACGTTTTGCTTGGAGTAGGCTTCAAGCACTCGCAGGTAAGTATGCGTGAGCTCGGTGCAGGCATCCAGGTATTCGAAGCCCTGGTCTTTGTAGCTTCGCGCAATGTTGGCCACCCGGTCATGGGTTTCCTCCTCGTAGAAGATACGGCTGAGGATATTCTCGGCAATTTCCTCATCGTCCTCGTTGCCCGACTCGAACATATCCTGAACAGTCAGGAGGATCTGCGTAAAACACCTCATTGCGGCACAAAGATCGGTCCAATTCTTCGACTCCATGGCCTCTCCTATGCTGCGGTTCAGGGTGATGAATGTCTCCTGATTCAGAACGCCGGCTACCAGGTTGAAGCTCTTCACCTCGTCTGCCTCTGCCGAAGCAGCCTTTTTATTGCTCTTCTGGCGTATTCTTTCAGCCTCGAGAAACCAGGACACCAGATAGAAGAATTGACGCGAGTGATAGTCGAAAACATAGTCCTTCTGCTCGTCGATCTTCTTGCGAACATTTGTGAACAAGGGATTGAAGCCGGAATCGAGGAACTCGCTGACGAAGTCCTTTAGCTGCTGTCGGGCTCTCGTGTTGAGCTTTACGGGGAGACCCAGGTCCTGGGGCGCAAGCTGGTCTTTTCTCGGCCGGCGGGGTGGGCGGAACACCTTGGTGCTATCCATTTTGTGCTGGCGGGTTGCCGAATCCAGAAGCGCGTCCTGGCCTGAAACTGTAGACACCTTGCCGTCGCCGCGATCAACCCAGACCATGGCGCCCCAGCGGTTGTGGCGCGTGGGCGCTTTGCGGTTGTAGGGGCGATGCATGGCGGCTTCTTTGTTCATCATGGCTGTCAATTCATTCGACTTTGTCTTGTTGAGCTGCTTGTCGTCCATGAAGAGCTTGTTGACGTCGACTCTCTTGACGAGGTGGAACATGATCTCGAGCAGAATGACGCCCTCGTGGTTGAAGTCGTCTCCCATATTGGAGGCGAGGGTGAGGATGGTGAGGAGGATGTCCTGGTAGGAGAAGGCGTCGATGAGGGAAGAGCGGGAGATGTAGGAGTCGTCGGCATCGTGAGACGAGTTGGGTTGGGGAGCAATCTGGGCGACGTTGCGGAGGAAGAGCAGGACGATTTTGATAAGGGACTCGTCACGGGAAGTGCGCTCGTTGCGGTCCAGAGCAAGCGAGGGAAGGGCGACGCGGACAGCGGTGTGGAGGATGCGAGCAGCATCAAAGTTGACAATGTCTCGCTTGTAGCGTAGCTGGGCAAGGTGGAGGATGGGTTGATGGCGATGGTGGTTGACGGTCATCTGGGCAGGGTCGCGATCGAGGGGCCAGGTAAGGGGGACGAGAATCTCGAAACAGGCGAGAGCGGCGCGGTACTTGAACTTGTTGTCGGTAGCGTTCTCGGGCCAGGAGGCGAGGATGTGCAGAAGGTCGCCGCCGACGAGGTTGGCATCTGCGAGGCAGCGGGCAACATCCATGCGGTTCGTCTTTTCGTCGTAGAAACGGATCCATTTCTTGATGTCGCGTAGGACCTCGATGGCCGAGTCACCCAGAACGTAGCGGCCGTCGTCGTCGGCACTAAAGCCACCGAGCTAGAAGGAAACATTTCAGTAAATGGCCTTCGGCAAAGAGTGGCCGCCTTATAAAGGTGGTGATAAGGAAGGATTGGAGGGGGCGAAAAGGTGGGCGAAGACTCACGGCAGAGACCAGACTGTTGACGTGCGCCCGCACCTCGGGGTGGACGACATCGTTGGATTCGTCGACTTCTTCCATGGTGGAGATGCTGACAGGCCGGTGTGGCAGTCGGCTGTAGGTATGCTCAGTTCGTGGTGGTCATTGGGGTCGGCGTGGCCCGGGGTTGCGTGATGTATTCGGTTGAGTGGCAGCGGGGCGATCGCGAGGAGTGGCTGCGAATGGGTGAGGGCGACAAGCCCGATAGTCGCCGCACCCGAATCTCTACCACTCGACGTGGCCTGCCGGACGTGCTGAATCTGGGGCTTGTCGTGGGTGCTGGGACGACAGCAAGCGCCTGGGCGTCGTGGATGTGATTTGCAAGGTGGCGGCCCGACGGTGCTGCTGCAGAGGCCGTATGGCGGAGGGCACTTTAATGGGATTGTCGCGAAAAGTAGCCCGCGACGCGTGGGGCGACGCGTCAAGCCACTTGAGGTGCTCGGGTGCCGCTTGCAGGGGTGAGGTATGAACACATGCACCCTAAAGCACTCCGCGCAATAGGTACCTTACCTTACTACATAAAGTAGGCAGATACTTTATCGAAATGCTGTACCCGTACCAGGAACTCCGAGATTGCCCCGCCATCTGAAAAGAACATACTCGTGCACCAAATCGGCCACCGTCGTTATTGTCAGAAACACGTGCTTGAGAGGATTGTCTTGCCATTTCTCTTGACTCTTTTCTGTCACAAGCGAGGGAGACTGAGACTGGCGGCGATCCGGGGCAGACATCCCGTCGAATATTTCCAGTGGAGCATGGCTTATATGTTGTCAGAGACTCTTTTATGCTGCGGCTGCCCATTGGCATTGCTTCTTATTCCGTACCACAGGGTATCCAAGAAATCTATACAACCCGAAAGTAGCCCGGTGAAATCTTCAAGCATTCGCATTCGCGTCTTGTGCTCCCGCTCAATTCAAGCCATGCCCCGCGCTTTCACATCGAATTACCGAATCTGTACCCAGGAATCGTGATCATTCTTTATACAACAAGATCTATGCATATCCACTCAAGCCCAAGCTGATGCAATCATCACAGGTACTACCTAGCTGTCCGAGAACATTGCGATTCGCAGAGCGGTCATCCCTCTGAATCGTCTTCACATGCGCGAACATGGATGAAACGTCGCGTGTACACAGGTACTACCACCTATTGAACTGAGCCGTCTCTTTCCACATGCACTTCCAATTCAGTGCACTACTCCGTTAAAGGAGACGGTATCTGCCCCGCAACTTGCAGCAGCTGCGTTGGAAATACTCGCTCTTACACTACATCTATCACCTACACGCGGGTACCTCCTCGCCATCGAGTACGTGCTCGTATCTCTCGTACTGGGACAGGTACCGTACCCTGCCGAGGTTAGCCGGCCGGCCGGACGCGGCCTAACGACCCTGTCGTCCGCGCCCGCCAGCCTGTGATCTCATCGCCCGTCGCCCGTCGCCCGTCGCCCGCGCCGGCCTCTTGACCGTGACCGCAGCTGGTCCATTGCTCCCATCTGACCCTCGCCGGCCTGACTCTGCCAGCACGTCTCCTCCATCCCCAGCAAGACAGCACATCGCAGCCTCCCCACGTCGTGTTTCCCACCAAACATCTTGCCGCCAGCACCCTCCGAGCCACAGCACCGACACCCCAGCTCCAGCCATCCGTCATGGCCAGTGCTATGGCCGCAACCACAGCCAAGCTGGCCGTCCGGCCCCGGCCTTGGCTGCTCCGACCCTCCGCCTCTGCTGCCGCTGCCGCCATCGCCTCTGCGCCTGTCGCTCGACCCTTCAGTTCCAGCTCTGCCCGCTCCGCAGCCGCTCCCGTGAAAAGCCTCGGCGTCATCGGCGCCGGCCAGATGGTAAGGCGCCCGCCTTTTGCTCGCCCGCTGTCTGTCTCTTGTGCCTCTGCCCGGTCACAATCAAGTAATTAGAGTCCGGGTTGGCTGGTCGGCATCAAAAGCAGCAGCCCCCCATGCTGTTCGTCTCGCTAACACCAGCTTTCGCCGCCACTCAGGGTCTGGGCATTGCGCTGGTTGCGGCGCAAAAGGCCGGCGTCCCCGTGACGCTGGTCGACTCCTCGCAGGCCTCGCTAGACAAGGGCCTGAAGTTTGCCGGTCCGTAGATCCTTGATGTTTCCCTGTCTGCTTATCTCCCGGCCCTCTCTCCACTGGGTTCTCCCTTCTACAAAAGAATCATAACTGACACCGGAGGGCGCGATCCGCCACTCGGGACACTGAACAGACAAGCTCCTCGCCAAGGACGTGTCGAAGCAGCGGCTGACGCAGGACGAGGCGGACGCGGCGCGGGCGCGGCTGACGCCGGCGTCGTCGGTCGACGCCCTGGGCGCCGTCGACTTTGTCATCGAGGCCGTCCCCGAGGTCCCCGAGCTCAAGTACTCCATCTTCGCGCAGCTGGCGGGCGCCGCCCCGGCGCACGCCGTCCTGGCGACCAACACGTCGAGCATCTCTATCACGCGCATCGCCGCCGCCACGGGCGCCGAGGCCGCCGCCTCGCGCGTCGTCTCGACGCACTTCATGAACCCGGTCCCCGTGCAGAAGGGCGTCGAGATCATCAGCGGCCTTCAGACCAGCCCGGACACCCTCGACACCGCCGTCGAGTTCTGCCGCTCCATGGGCAAGGTCGCCTCCGTCTCCGCCGACTCGCCCGGCTTCCTCGCCAACCGCATCCTCATGCCCTACATCAACGAGGCCGTCGTCTGCCTCGAGACCGGCGTCGGCAGCCGCGACTCCATCGACGACATCATGCGCAACGGCACCAACGTCCCCATGGGCCCCCTCCAGCTCGCCGACTTCATCGGCCTCGACACCTGCCTCTCCATCATGCGCGTCCTGCACACCGAGACCGGCGACTCCAAGTACCGCCCGCCGTCCTGCTCGCCAAGATGGTCGACGCCGGCTGGCTCGGCAAAAAGTCCGGCAAGGGCTTCTACGATTACTAAGGGATGGCTCGGGGCGCCTTTTGGGGGGTTGAAGGCTCGTCAGGAAGGGAACTGATCCGCAGATTACTGTTAGTCTGATTGTCGGGTTATCCCAGTCAAAATGTATATTAGGGCGCCAGTCCTCCTTGACAGACCCTCGTGCTTCAATATGCCATGCTAATGTGATGCCCTCACCGAACTTCTCCATGTCAAATGACGATCGAGGGGTATACCAAGCCGCAAAAAAAAAACCCCAATTCCGTGGGAGACCACCCTGCAGAATTGCCAAGTGAAGCACGCCAGGACAAGCTACAAATGTAAAAACCCGTACGAGGGCCCCAATCCTCCGCAAAGCAAAGATTAAGTCAGCAAGAAAAGCTAAGCAATGCCCACGTAGTACCTCCGCCAGGGGTCACCTTCCCCCCGCTCACCCTCCTTTATCTGCCTCCCGCTCGAGCTGGGCCCCGCGGCGAGGGCCTCAAGAACTCGCCAGTCGTAGACGGCGACCCACTCGCGCTTGCCGCTCCGCCGGCGCAGGCCTGCCTCGTCGATCCGCTGGACGAAGGCCTCAGTCGCCTCCTTGCGCCGCGACTCGACCAGGCATATCTTGCGGGCTCTCGGTGCCGGCCGGGGTGGTCTGCTGCGAGCTCTGGCGGAGACGGGCGCTTGGGCGTGCACCTGCGTCCGATCCGGCGCCGAAGAAGCACCTGGCAAGGCTCCATTGGGGACGGCAGCGGGCTGCTTCGACTGTTGCTTCCACGCCAGCGGGTCTGCAACATGCCCGTCGATGCCGTGCTGGCTGAGCAGCGTGTCGGTGACCCAGGGATATGTTGCGATGCATGGGGACAGAAGGACCGAGCGATTCAGCAAGGGACATTGGCAGCCTGCAGGGGTGCAAATTGGCGACGGTGTCAGTGTGCGAAGCTCCTCCACTTCACCGGTAGTGAGTGGCGGCTCACGTTGGCTCACGTGCCTCGATTTAGATGAGGTGGAGATTCCGAGCAGTTCGACCTCCTCTTGTGTATAGGCACTCGAGACTTTCAGCGCAGCAACGGGGACTGGGTCCGGTACGCCAATACCACGTCCTTGCGACGCTGGGTCGCTGTTGAACGAATTTGGGTTCACCTGTGCCAGAGGCTGCCTCGTATTTGGGGGTTGCTGCGGATGCCTCTTATCGGAGCTTCGTACAGGGGCGTCTGCTTTGGTAGACTTGGGAGAGCTGCGGATCTTCTTGGCGGATGGCAATCCAGACGCAGCATCGCGAGATCGTTTGGTTGGTGTTCTCTCCTCAGCGCCACCACTTTCCTTCCCATTTGGCGGGTCTGAAGGAATCTCTACGACAGCCGACGATCTCGGAGGCGTTAACAGATCGATCGTATTTGTCCCGGGACAATGTGGCGATGACGTTGTTTTCTCGATCATTCGAGACTCTTGCGGCTTGTCCGTGGTACTGCGTCTTTCCGAGTTGCTCCGCCGAAATACACGTGGTGAGCATAGCCCCTCGGAAGTTACAGTGGACTGGCTGAACTGATCAATGGGAATACCACCGGGGTCAGCCCTTTCGAGGGCGGCTACCCAATCTCGCATTTGCTGGCTGTCCTCCAGGTCGGGTGCCTCAGTCGCCTCGATAGCCGCCTCTTGAAGCTGGCTGTAAGGTATCGTGTCCATGAAGGTTCTGTCAAAATGAATCTTTGATACCATGGGGAACCTCATGCTCCAGAAATCCGAGTTGGACTCTTTATCGAAGGAGAAGCACCGAATATCAAAAACTGGAGGCTCTTGAAAAACGCAGCTCGGAGGCTTCACGCTGCCAAGGCTCTTGAAATCGATCTCGAACGGGATGGCCTCTCCGACTGGTGTTGAGAGAGTATTGCAATGACTCCTGAAAGTTCTCAACATGGCATCATTGAGCTCAACAACGTTGACGATCTTGAAGCGGGGCCGCGCATCCCTCTCGCGGACGTCGTTGCGGTTTTGTATGCAGCCGATATAGAAGTGTGTCCATTGTAGGTTGGGGATACTGTACGTTTTCGCCTTTGCGGCTTCGTACGCGGCTGCGACAACTGCAAAGTCGCCAATGTCGCCCCAGCCTTGAAGATAGGATTTTTTTAGCTTGATAGCGCAGCCTTCGAACGGCAATCGGCTGGCTGTGAAGTCAAAATAAGGCGAGTCCGGTTTTAGGACAAGGCCTTCGCCGCGGTTCAGGATGCATTGGGCAAACACATCTCGCAACTGCTTAGCTGCGGTGCGGCTGGACAGAGAGATAACTTCTCTTTGCACCAACTCGGCCCTGCCCTTCCGACAGCGCACGAGACTGCTCAAGCGCTTTCTTCTTTCAGAGTGGCGTACTCCCAGGAGTGACTCATCGTCGAGCATCAGCATATCAAAGTAAATGATCATCAGATGCTCATGCTCATGGGGCCTGCAGCTCGTTAGCAGAGGTAAAGCGCCTTATAATGATTCGCTTGGCTTACTGAGAGTCCTTATCTGCCCCAATGAGCCGACCGGACCGAGAAACATGCTTGCGAATTTTGTGAAACGGTAAGATTTTGTGATCCTGGAACATTAGCGCCTGGCAAATCGGGAAAGGAGGAGGGCACACACCTTGTCGCTGTACACAACTAGCTCGCCCTCGAGAATGCATCCCTTTTTGATCGGGCAGTCTCGTTGCCCCAAGCGGAGAGAATCCTGGATAGCCCTATCCAGAGTCAGTGACGCGGCCAGCCAATGCTTCGGGGGCATTCCTGACTTACTTGTGCAAGCCCTTGCGGTCCTGCGTGCTGTCTTTGCCACTCTTGGAAAAGATTTGTATACAGTGAGAGCCTCTGCTCCGATCTATATGGATCTGACAGTACTCGCCATCGACTTTCTCTTCGCAGCTGACATCTCGTCGGCGGCCCATGTCGAGGCAGTGTTTGATACTTCTGCCTTTGAGCCACTCTTGCCGACCTACTTTGATGCCGAGCTCTGGCTTCAGTGCACTGGCTATCCGGGCGTGGTCACTGGGAGAGCCCTTCACGTGACGTAGAAAAGCGGTGACGACACTGAGATCGTCACGCACCTTGAGTAGCTGGGGAAGCAGGCCGTGGTAGCAGCGCAAGGTATGCTGTTGGTTGAGAGTGACGGGCTCGAAGTTCTTCAAGACGAGGCGAGTCATCCATTTGGCGTCCCGCGCGCTGAGCCTTGTATACACATCCCCCAGAGCACGATCAGCGTACCTGTCGTCAAAATCTCGGCGCGTGCGGCGGATGGCCGGGGAACTGAAGGGACAGGCGGCGGCCAACTCGTTCAGGACAGAGTCGATCTCCTCCACTGTCAGACGGTCGACAGCTGAGGCGTGGTTAGGCTACGTAGTGGTCTGGTCAGTTCAACTGAGGATCTGAGACATGTGCCGCATATCGGCAAGCCGATTCACATACAGTCTTGTTAAGGACACCTTGGACGCAATCACCAAGATCGACGCCTGAGCCGGGCGTCGCGTGGCGACGCAGCTCTAGGACCCGCGAGTGGCCCAAACCCAGGGCTCGGCCGAGGATGCTCTGCAGTCGAGGAGGCTGGAGGCGGTAGACACGGTCGGTCCTCAGCTCGGGAAGCAGAGTCGAGAGCACGGCAGAAGCGTCGCATTCCGGGGCGTCGAGGTGTGCGCGGTGATCCTGGAACCAGCTCGTGACAGCAGACCTGGCGGTCTTTCTGCCGGCCTTGAAGTCATCCTCCAGTCGCTGCAGGAGATCGCATACGTCGCGGAAGAGGAGGGGCATGGATAACAGCAGGCGGATCACTCGACGGCGTCTCAACGCGGCAAGCGGACGAGCGACGCGAACGGAAGAGGCGTTGTCGCGAGACTGGGCGGGGAAGACGCCGTTCTACTCATAATTGACGGCAAGGGCGCAGGCAGCAAGGTGCTCCAGGGAAGTAGACGAGGGGGTGGGCCCGTAGTAGCAGGTAGGTAAGTAATGCCTCAGGTCCCGTACCTGTGAGCGAGTTGGGACGTGAATGAACATGTGACGCTCGCTGCGTGGTAGGCTGCAGCTGTTAGGTTCCGTCGCGAGAATTGAGTTCGATGGATGTATCCGTAAGGCGGGAACCCACCTGATGAGAGATGCTGTAGCGGAGGTTGCAGGGGGGCCCCGCGCTAAGGCACGCGCGCTCCGTGAACGCGCACTCACGGGCTGGACGCGTCTGCGGCGGGTGTTCATCGGGTACCACCCCACGCCACCATACACCACTGTCCTCCACTGTACAGCGCGTCGTGGTGCTCTTAGTGCTGAAACCTCAATCGGTCCTGTCCTCGAAGATTTTCGCCTAGGGAACTTCACTACCGGCCCATGGGATTCATCTGTTATCTCCGTGTTACGCCTGGGCCGGCCGAGGCAGCAGTTTGCGCAAGGAAATGCACACAGCCCAGTCTGACTCTATACATACCTAGGTACCTACAGGTCATCAAGAATGGGTTCCGCTGATGCTTCGCGCCGCTGCGTCTACGAGTGCCTAGGCCTCAACTGCCAGCTTGGCTTTTTGACGACAAAGTTGGTAGGTAGGAACCTGCTTACATTGGAGCTTACACTGGATGTACACAGCATCAAATCAAGTACATCACACAATCCACTTATTCTCGTAGCCAGATGCGGCTCTTTGCACCCACTCCGTGTTCGATAGAGCCCAGTAACCGCCATCCAATGCATCCCGAGAAAGGCAGGTACCATCAGACATGTGTTAGGTTCGGACAGTGTCGGGGGATCTCAAATCCAAACATACCAAGTTTATCGAGCCAGCGTCCTGATAGGCGGTCCACCTCTTCCGGCTGAGCCACAGCCATCAACACAAGCAGTGCTCACGATTGACACTGGGCTTCTTAGGGTTTCTCGATAAGCTGGCTTGGTGCAATATGCCACACAATCTTATTCAAATTCATCCATGTCGACGAGTTTCCGATGGTGTATCTGCGTGAACAAAGCGCCGTTGCTATATCAATCGAGGCACGGTGATACGGCAGCGACATTGACACGAGTCGCAGGGAGAGCCTCACGGCCAATCTTGTCTACCGGTCGCCCATGGCGGACCAATCCGGACTCTCTACGGGGCAGCTCTGCACACACGAGCACACGGCCACCAACAGGGACGTGTGGTCCTGTTCAATGCAGTCGCGCGACACGATAGGGTATCTGACCTACAGAACTCGTCTGTTGGCGGTAAAGATACAGACAATGCCGGTACTGCTATTCCGTGCGTGAATCCTGGAAGGTAGACGAAAGCGAGCGGAGAACACATAGAGGCACTCGCTCTCCCCTCCTAACAAAGTACTCGCGACTCAGTGTCGTGCAACGTCTGTGCGATGGAATCAGTATGTTCATATCAGCGACGCCGAACAGTATCCGTAGATCAACCCGCGCTGCCTCCTGAATACCCCCTAACAGGGTGTCTCACAGAAGCAGGGGGGGCGAAACTGTCACACGAGTAATCGCGTTGCGTGGTGTCCCGGGGCACTTGGATACGTATTGTGTGGAAGCTGAAATACATAGATTGCCTGTTCGCCCGTGTCTGGTCCTGCGTGGAATTGTCGTCAACCGAGCTTCGTTAGTGGCAGGCGACAGTGCCATGGCCATCAATGCTGTCGGAACATTTGCACGGGATGGCCAAGAATGGGTCCAAGACAGCAGAGAGCGAGCCGAACGCACGCGAGGCGGGATGTTTTGCGGACGCACGCGCAACCGTTCGAGGGTTGAGGTCACTCCAGTCTGTGAGGTGCCTACGCGTACTTACGAGTTAGGCATTCGCATGTATACCTGTCTGCAAGGTTCCCAAGGTGAGTGGAAGCACCAAAAAACGCTTGTTCCTGAATGGCAGATATCCGCGATTCATGTACTCGATCGTGCCGGCTGCATCTGCCCCGGCCAAGGCGGGCCGGCCTGCCCCACTTGGCAGGAACGTCATTTCATCTCTGCAGGGAAGGAGGCCCCCAGCGCAAGAGGGGGAAACAGTGCCATGGTTCCTACGACTGCGAGTGCTCGCATGTATGCGTGTGTCAAGGGGGAAAGAGCCACTGATGAGGTCTCGTACGATGCCATCTATGAACTTCAGGATGGGAGCGAAACCTCGATTTGGAAGACAGTCGTGGCTGCCCCGGACGCCGTATCAATGTGTTTGTCTGGAAGGAGCCCTTGTGACTGGAATCGAATCAAACCATGCCAGAATGTCTCCTGATGATTGTCTATCTACCTAGGTAGGTACCTTATATTTTCACTCTCGACTTCTGTCAGCTTCTTCCACACGATCATGTCGGCGCAGAACAACAACGCGAAGGCTCGGTCCGGTCGTACGGACGACTCGCGGCTAGAAGCCTCCCCATGCATTAACTAGCACCTGTCTCCGCACGGCTTAGCCAACCAGCGTTCCCGCCCTCCACGCAGACCCTGACAACGGACGAGACCCTCAGCGGCGCCTTGCGCCTCGTGCCTCGAACCCTCGCCCTGACGGTCCGGGCCCCTCCACCGCCCGCTTCTCGCCTGCCTCTGCTTCGCCTGTCCTGACGCGAGGGCCATCTCGGAGAGCACCAGCCCCGGCGCCCTGGGGCCGACCGTATGTTTTTGTGGAGTTTGCCCGCATGGCCCGGCCTGGTTGTCGGGGAGCCGACGAGAGGGACCAGCGATAATCATAGCCCCCCGTCGGATGAGGCCGGGCGAAATGAGAGTCACCACGGCTTATTTAAAGCAAACAACCTTGCAAGTCGCGCTGACCGTCTCACCCTCGAGTCTGCTCTGTTCTGTTTTGTTTCAAATCCGGGCAACCCTCCAGACCAATCCTTGCCTTGTACGCCGCCTCCGAATACGGATGAGGCGACGCCCTGCGACCCGGCCGCACACCGCATCGTCATCCGCGCCCCAAACGCAGCAGCGCCTTGGCCGTTGCCATCCAATCGCCCTCCAGCCGGCCGAACACCAGACTGACCTGACCTGTTCGCCCCCGCCTCGCCGTCGGCAGCAGCACGGCATGCATTGCTAAATCTACCTGCATGCATACAAGCTCTCCCCGTCCTGCGGCGCATTACATGTACGAGTACTTGCTTGCACCAGGCACAAGCACGTCCACGGCTCTGCCAATAAGTGCGCACATATCCGTGTGAACCCCTTTCTCGAAAGACCAGGTTCCCTCTTCCAGCATTGTTGTTGTCACTGCTGTTGCCGTCGTTCTTCCGTCATTCGTTCCTAACTCTTTTTACCAATCCCAATCCCAATCCCAGGCGCCGTCATCATTCTGTGCGGCCAAAGTTCATGCCAGTATCCCCCGGCTCGTTTTCATCTCTTTGATTCTCCTCACGGCCCAGAGAGCAACGAGTGATTCGCTTGATCGGCTTTTACTGTTGATTATTCGAGTCGTTGGTCCCGCTGGGCCCGATCAATCCTTCGCCTCCACCTACCTTACTCTGCCGGCAAGACGCACGACAAAGCCAGTGAAGCAGCTTATGCAGCTTGTCCTGTCATATCGGCTGGCTAACTCACTCTGCTCGTCATTGTCCGGTGGCTTCAGCGTGGCATTGTGTCGATCCGAGAGTTCACCAGCCACATTCACTATCCCCCACAACGGCCACGACGACCGACGGGTCAGGGGCTACTGGCAATCTCACGCTCTGGGCGCCCTAACGTTACCTGTCAGGGGTTAAGCCGATCGATTCAACAGACCGTGGTTATTATCTCTGGGGCCGTCACTGGCCACTGCAATCGCCGAGGCGCGCCGTTACTCCGTGCGGACTACTGCGCTAACTTCTCGGCGCAGCACGCCCACCCACCAATTTCCCACTTCGCCCTGTTATTATTGTTGTTGTTGTGCTTGCTGTGTACGAGTACTCGTACCTACCTCCCAGTGCAGCCACCCCTCTCGATATTTTCTCCAGCAGGCCTGACCCAGGCTGCTCCTTTACAGCACTAGTAGGGCTCGCGACAGCTGCGAGCGTCACCAGCGTCACCCCCGATCATCACCCTCAAGATTACCCTGGCCGCGACCCGGCCGCCCTGCCCTGCCCATTCCTCCTGGGACCCGTCGCTAGACAAGGACAGGTCCCGTCGACAAGCCCCGGACAAAACAGCGCCAGCGCAACCCTCGGTGATCGCTACCAAATTTCACGGAGTATTATGCGGCTGCCACTCTAAGCTAGTCTTACCCCCCTTTCCCATTGCCTTCATCAGCCCCAGTGCGATTACTGCCAGCCTGCTCGCTGGCCGTGCGTACTTTTAGTCACTCTGCAGCGAGGCACCGCTGCACGACGGGTAGCAGACCTACTAGACTCGCTGGTCGCGTTCATCTGGGTTGACGCCCTCCTTCCCCCCTAACCCACTCCTTTCCCTCCAGGCTGGACTGGCTCATCCCATGCCATCTGCTTTGCACCTGCAGATTTGCTTGCTCAATTCGTGCTCCAACACTCTTTTCGACGACACCCAACTCAGCAGCATCATCCGCGCGATCTTGCTGAACAGACGGTCCATCTCTGGTAGAAATAGGCCCAGGCGCGCCTTAAGGGCCCCAGCCGCTCCTTTACACCGTCGTCGCACCTCTCTCAACCGACTTACGCAGGCTTCGTATTGCCGCTCATTCCAGAGAGACGCTTTCCGCATGGCTTTCCAGCAGCAATGCCGCCGGCGCGGCTCCTCCATACCCTCACCCTCTCTCGACCAGGTGCTGGCGTCGTCAACGCCTGGCACCGACACCGAGGCAGTCACAACCGCAGTTGACGAACCGTCACCTGCTTCTGCTCACATGCCGATCGCGCCCTCCGGCTGGTGTGACAACACGCCGTTGGGCGACAACGAACCAGCCGATTCCATGCCTCCTCCACCGCCGCCGGGTGAGACATCGGACACGCGTTCGACCAGATCCACATCGACTACGTCGCGTACGACCAATCGCCTCTCCTTGACCTTGCCTATAGCTGCTCCGGACAGCATGCCGTCAAGGCCGACCCCAAGCTCGTCGATCCCACCGACGCCAATCGAGTCAGCATCTGCCACCTCGATGCCAGACCCGAACGAGCTCATCGTGGCCATTGCTGCCCAGGAGCGTCGCGTCATGGAGCTCCGCGAGGAGCTCGGACAAGCAGAAGGCGAGCTGACTAGGCTCAAGAAACAGTTCACCATTGCTGACAGCCAGCAATTCCGGCCTGCAGCCCGGAATAGTGACCCGTTGCGCTCCTTGGCCGACAATGGCCAGAGAGCACCGACCGATGAGGACAGCCCTTCAGCTCGGCGGAGCACAGACTTGTCCAGAAGGAGGTCGCTGCTGCTCGCTCAAGGTCGGGCGCCTCAACGAGAGCACAAGAGAACAGTCATACGTGGCGGACACACTCGTGCACTGTCTCTGCTCTCCCCTACGAAACCGACTGCTGATATCGCGGTACACGAAGACGCCGACGTCATGCGATCGCCCTTGTCCACTGCCAGTGCGGACTGGAACCCGAGGCCGACCCCCACTCCTCTGCTGAACAAGAGGGCGACGTGGGCTCCTAGGCAGAGTCCCCAGCCCCAAGGCGTCAAGCAGATTGCCAGCGACTTCAGACAAGGTCTTTGGACGTTTGTGGAAGACTTGCGCCAGGCCACTGTCGGTGATGAGGCCATCTCGGCTACGTCGCACCGAACGACCGACATGAACACCCGGCTCAGCCGAACAAACAGTGAACAAGACACGATTCGCGCTTCATCCGCAAACCGGCCGCGGATCCCCTTCTCTCCAGAATCGTCCAACAACTCGGAAAGCGAGTCTCCAACGCGGCCGTCGCCCTTGAATCAAGATCGCTTCCACCACAGAAGATCTGCCTCCCGGCCCGAACCGCGAGCCAGGAAACACTTTTCCTGGACGCCACTGACATTTGACCAATTCGACGACGACGACTGGTCCAGCTGGGATTCGCCCACTGTCAAGCAGTCCCGATGGAGCGGCAGCACCGTGAACGGGGACATTATTCCCGCGATTCCCGAAAGGGCCGACGAGAACGAAGGATCATTGTAAGAAAGCCCCTGCACCCAGCGTGGAATTTTTTGGTTTTGCGCGCACACCTTTTGATTAGTGTCCATTTGGTTTTCGCACAGAAAAACCTCGAAGCAGCCCAAGTTCCGCCAGAATGGACCAACAAGAGCAACCTTCCGATCAGAGATATAAAAAGTCATTGATGGGCTGATCATTTTCTCTCTCCCTCCCCTTATACAGACGACACAAGCGCTCCAAGAGCGAGCTTCGATCCTCTTCTCCCAGCCCCTCCGTGAGGTCGACTTCTGCCTCGAGATCGGGTGGCACGCTCGAGGAGTTGCCCCAAGCCCTGCTCAACCGCCTCGCCCCGATCAACATCAAGAAATCAGCGGCCGACTTCATGAAGGACTGGGAGAAAAGCCTGTCACCACCGGGTGAGAACAGTGACGACAACAATGGTACCGCGATACCCGATCCCCTTGGACTTGTCAAAATGAAGGAGCTGGCGCATTAGTGAAGCAGAGACAGCGATGACTAAGGTCATGTTTCGGTCATGTTTCTTCGCTGGTTTTTCGGCTGTTGCTGCGACCCTCCTCCCTCTTAATTGGCGCTGTCAAGGCCTGTGGACTTGAACGTGGGGCTGATGGTTATGTATCGTAGGGGATGACGAAGCTGTCAAGGAGAGAAAGGGCGGTGCTTTTCACAAGAGTGGCTTGCTTGCGGTTGATTCCGACGCGCCCCCAACGCCGTTGGTCGGCGATTTTGATACGGAAACGAGCAGAGAGTCGAGTGCACTCGAGGCGCTCCGGAGGCGTGGGAGGACATTGGTCAGGCGTGGGACATGAGCGCTTTCAGAGATCTTGAAACGATCATGTTCCCTCGCGACACTGGTGCGCCATGCGTCTATGTTTGGCGTAACGATGCATGAGTCACCGCAGATGCTTCGGAAACAGGAAGCGTCTGTGGCTTCTTAGCAGCGACAACTCAAACCTGGAATCGGAATCGCCTACGGGGTGGTGAAGCGAGTAGACAAGAGCATTAGGGATTGATGCTTGGGAATTAGGCACGGTTGACAGATGCTTTTGGCGTTTGGTCAAGGTGCCGTGGGTTTGGACAAGGAGTTGGTTGCTTTAAGTCGCCTCCGGGAATGGTTCCTGGACGATGAATCTCTGAGTCCAGCTGGGGAATGACCTTGACGACATTTCTTGAATACGTCCCCATGCCTGGTCAGAGCCAACCGGGTCCCATCTGCCTTGGAATTTGAAACAGGCAAAATAGACGGGCACATGTATCAGGCATGTGTACGCATTTAGATTAATGATTAATGATAAATGGTGATGACCTGCAATTCTGAGAATCGACGCAGCTGCTGTTCATATTGGGCCGAGATGTTTCTGAGTTGAAAACGTTAAGAGCGACGTGACAGTGATGTAAGTAACCAAGCGAAAACACGCGGAATACTGATGAGAACCAGAACTAATTGAGCGCGCGAGATTCAGGTCTAGCCAAATCGAGGCCGCGAAGCACCAGACATGGGTGGCCGGGGTCACGGCGAGTTGTCTTTGACTGGATCCGACTCAACGCAAGCAGGCACCAACTCAATCCTTATCTGGTTCTACCTATTATAAGGTACTGACACGGACAATTTCCATGGAAAGGTCACAACCTCTGGGATACCTGAGCGCATTGGGTAATAGCAGCAAAGCCCGGTTCTATCCGCTGACGATCGAACAGGTGAGAATGAGCCATGCATGGGAGGGAGGGAGGAGGTTGTTGTCCAGGGTTCCAAAGGATCGGCGGGCGAAGGAGGGTCACGGGGTCTGCGGAAAGGGCCCACCGCGAGGTGACGCAACGTGATGGAACGCCCTGGCGCTGCCTTGAGGGCTTTGAGCGCTACATTGGGGGGGATGGGATGAGCCGGAGCCGGAGCCGGAGGGCTTTAGCGCGGCGTGCCTCTCCTGAGTCTCTGAATCAGATCACTCACTCGATACATTACCTACCATTATGTACATGTAGGATAAGTGGTATCCTTCTAATGGCATCGCGGGCACGGACGTGTTCTACTGGGCAGAACCTAAATGACCCCTTCACGAGTACACCCTATTCGAGTACCTGATGAGTGCGAATACTCGTTTGCACGAGCATTGGCAGTGTCAAACCGGGGGCCAGCGGGCAGCGCATGGGCCCATCCTGACGTCCTCCGATTGGCGACGTTGGGCTGACGGAACTGTGCAAGGTCCAGCTGCGTACCTCCAGAGTAAGGTGGTACCTACTCGTACATCGTCTCTCGCCCGGTACTGCATGTACTTCCATTGGTTCCAGGTTGCCCCATATTGGGTCTTGAGTGACTGCGTGTGGGTGCAGGGTCACCTGCATCCAGTCACTGCGTCACCACGGCCGCTGCAGCGCTGCATCTTCTCCGGCAAGCAAAGGCTTACATGTAAGATCATCTCTCCGTACAGCTTCTGGCCGAGCCCATCACTTTATCTGCCTTGTCTCTCCTCTGCCAGCACGTGAACAACCTACCAAGGACAGTGAGTCCTCCAGCCCGTGCCCGGGCACGCAACGCAACTACCGCCGACTTGGTACCTGCAAGTACTTCCCTACGGGTACTCGGACGCGCCATCCACCGGCCATCTCAGGACTAGCCTCAGGTCAGCTACCCAAGGCCCGAGTAACGTCGTCGCTGTCGTCGTCGGCAGTCAGGCCTCGCCGCGCAGCTCCCGAGCCATTAATAATGAATAAGAGCTGCAGCCTCATCGGGTCCGGCCATCTGATTTGATTGTCACACATCCTACATACCACGTCCATCTATCCTCCCCATCACTGGCGCACGGCATTTCTCCCTCCACCGCCCAGCTCCCAACAGCGTCATGCATTAGGTACGCTCGGCATTACCTTGGATAACCACGCTCGTCATCCGAGTGCCTCTCGAAGCATCTCCGTATCCCGCTTCCCATCACCAACGCCTTCACTTCTTCCCCAAATAGTGCACGCCATCTCGTTTCTGCAGCGGCTCAGGGAGATCCTCGTCCATCTCGCGTACTCGTAGCTTTGCTACCAGCCGCCAGCGCAACTGCCGCCCTCCGCTCGCAGCCAGGCATCACGTCATCATGCGGGGCACGGCCTACCTCGCCGCCGCCTCCGCCGCCGTGACGTGCCTGAGCGGTTCCGTCGTGCTCGCCGTGGCGCAGGCGCCCGAAGTCCGGCCTGCCGAGTACGATACGGTCGGCAGCCCAGATGCAGGACAGCAGAAAGTCCTTGGCGGCCAGAGCAGCAGCGGTGGCGCCCCGAACCTCGCCGGCCTGGACCCGACAACATGGCTCGAGCCTCAAAGCGCAGGCGGCTGTGCGGCTTGCGAGGTATGCATAGTCTTCTCTGCCGCAGCTTTCCGTGATTGAACGCTCCCCCTTTCCGTGTGTGGGAAAGGCGGAAAACACAGCAACGAGAAACTGACAAAAAGCTGCCTATCGACAGACCCTGCTACTTACCCTCAAGCTCGCCGCTTACAGGGGAGACGCAGCCTTTATCAAAACGCTGACTGGGATATGTCTGCGAGGCGCTGTGAGTTTTCCTGCTTCCCCCTGATCTGCCTACCTACCCACCCCCGGCCCCCTTGCTCTTCATGATTTAAGCTCACACCCCTCGTCTTGCAGGTCCAAGATCCGGACGTGTGCGAGGGCTCCATCGCGCTCGAGGGCCCCATCGCTGCGCAGGCCCTGCGCAACATGCGCATCGGCTCCGCGACGTCGCGGTACTTCTGCGCCACCACCGTCGGGCTGTGCGACTATCCCCCGCCGCCGCCGTCTAAGAAGGGCGACGATGCCAGTATCGCGCTGCCGCCCCCGCCGCCGAGGTCACTCGCTGAGGGGAAAGGAGAAGGCGGTCGGAGCGCAGGCCTAGGAAAGAAGGAGAAGGAGAAGAAGAAGCCGCTCAAGGTCGTTCACTTCTCGGACATACACGTGGACCCTTTCTACACGGAGGGCACCAATGCCAACTGCACCAAGCCCATTTGCTGCCGGTATGTCCTCCCCAGCCTCATTCTCTCGCCCGCGCGCCGGGGCCTCTGCGTGCTCAAAAATCCCGAAGCTGACCGCGTCGCGCAACCCCGCAGCGACTTCTCCGCCACTGATCCGCCGAGCAACTACGACGTCCCGGCAGGGCCAAACGGGGACCACAAGTGCGACTCTCCTCTGAGCCTAGAGGACAGCATGTACGCGGCCATGGAGCGGCTCGTCCCGGACGCAGCCTTTAGCATCTTCACGGGCGACATTGTGGACCATGCCGTGTGGAACACGACTCGGGAGCAGAACACGCTGGACATTCGGCGCGCGTATCAGAGGATGGGGCAGGTGGGTGGTGGTGACGGCGGCATCGTGTACGCGACCGCAGGGAACCACGAGTCGTCACCGACAAACTCTTACAAACCGGGCAGCGTCGAGGAGGGAGAGGAGGGCAACACGCAGTGGCTGTACGATCTCTTGTCATCGCGGTGGTCGCGATGGATCGGCGGCGAGGCTGGGTCGCAGTCGCGGGCGTTCGGGGCTTACTCGACCCGGCACCCGGGACCGGGCCGGCTGCGGGTCATTTCACTCAACACCAACCTCTTCTACGCGCAGAACTATTGGCTCTACTCGGAGCCCATGGCGGTGGACCCGGACGGGCAGCTGGCGTGGCTGGCGCGTGAGCTGGATGGGGCTGAGCGCGCGGGCGAGCGCGTCTACATCATCGGCCACATGCCGCCGGGCTCGCGCGACGCCGTCCACGCCAGCTCGAGCCTGCTGGACCGCATCGTGGCGCGGTACACGGAGCGGGGCACGGTGGCGGGTCTGTTCTTCGGGCACACGCACGTCGACGAGTTTGAGCTGTCGTATGCCACTCGCGACGGGGAAGCGAAGCAGGACCAGGATCAGGAGAAGACGCACGAGACCGCCGCGGCGACTTGGTACATTGCGGCGTCGCTGACGCCGACGTCGGGTCACCCGTCCTTCCGCGTCTACGACGTCGACCCGGACACGTTTGCCGTCCTCGACTTCACCACGTACGCGGCCGACATGAGCGATCCGTCGTTTCAGGCGGCGTCCCCCGGTCCGCGTTGGCGTAAGGTGTACTCGGCGCGCGAGGTGTACGAACCCCTGGCGGCAGCGAATGAGGCGGGAGAAGAAGACCAAACCGAGCAGCGACGGCTGCAGCCCCTGTCGCCGGCGTTCTGGCACAACGTGACCGTGGCGCTGGAGCGTAACGCCACGGCGCTCGACGAATATCTGCTGCGCAAGCGGCGGGGCTGGAGCCGCGAGTCGGCGGCGGCCCCGCCGTGCCGCGACGATTGCGCGCGCAGAGAGATATGCAAGCTGCGCGCCGCGCGGGCACAGGACAACTGCGTCGAGCCGGCGTTCAGGCTGGGGATTATGGAAGATGGCGACGGCGGCGGGGGCAGCAGGGGGGGCCGAGGGCGCAAGCCTGAACACGACCACGGGGACGACGAGTGCGAGCGCTCGGTGCTCCGCGACGTGCTGGTGCAGACGATGCGGCCGGGACGCGGCGACTTGCGGGCGCTGCTGGGGGCGGAGGTCAGTGCTGGTGAGGGCGGTGGTCCCTAAGGTCGGGGTGGTGTACGAGGAAGAGCGTTCCTGTTTCTACCATATATGATTTAGGCATTCCCGATTCTTCGCTCTTCTTCTGCTCGTGTTCTGATTGTGTTGTTAAACGTGCTCTTATCAACCGCAAAGGGGGCAATGGTGACTGTATGTACATGCAGCTGTGTTGTAGCGAATATGGCGTGGAGGGGGGGGATTTGCCAGTCGGCCCAGTTAGCCTTTTTTTTTTTTTTTAACTCGAATGCCCCTCTTCCCACGGTCGCACCTTCCACCAACAGTCTCGACGATGTGCAGAGCAGAGGCTGGTGAGTTGCTCGGTCGTTCCTGCCTACAGGCAACTTGGAGCAGCAGCAGCGCATTTTCTCACCGCTGGAGAGTGTTTCAAAAAAGATGCGTTATTTGCCTCTTTGGGCAACTACCTCAGCTGTCGGGTGTAGGTTGTTGAGTCGGTACTTATCTAAGCCCGTCAAATAGGATATAGTTACTTCAGTACAACATTCCGCCGTGAGCGGTTGCTAGTGATAATATTCATATCAGCGATGCCTTCTGCTAGCTATGGCACCGCAGCTCCGGTCTACATGCATGCCACACGATCATATCTGTACAATGGCAAGATAAGCGGCTTGGACACGTTCGGGCTACCCAGAGTACGAGTACGCAGAGGAAACGTTCCGGCTCGCGGGCCGGGGCGGTCGAGGAACTGTCTCACAGGCGTGTGCCATGGCGCTGGTGTGCGAGTGAATGAGGCGGCCCGAGAAACAGGCAGGGCCGTGCCGCGGTTCAGCTGGCGGCGGCGGCTGTGGCTGCTGTTCTCGCTGCCGCCGCGCCGTCGATTCGTTTCCCAACTCGCCCCCAATAGCGCGAATGCGGACGCGGCACGGCACGGCGTTGAGGCCTATGAGACTTCAGTCCTATCTAATATTCGGGTCAGGACTGTCCTGCTCGTGGTACATGTAGCTGAGGCTGGGGTTCGGCGAAAGAACTGCGTCGGCGACAAGATACGCATAACATAACGCGAAAGAAGCATCGTCATCATCGTCATCTATAATACGGCGTACTCGGACGCTTGGGGTGGGCCTCCGGACTTTGACTCACTTACCTACCTATACAAGATGTCGGCGTGCGGCCACTCGGAGTGTCGGTTGCGGTGGCCTTGGGCAGAGCAGAGCGGTACAGGCCGCGCACACCGACACGTATACGTGCGCGGTCAGTCGTCCAGCGCGCCACGCAGGTGGGAGACGTGGAGACCGGAGCTGCTCGAGCTGCGTGGTGCCGTTAGACACCGGTGACAGAGGCGAGGCTGCCGAGGGGTGGGACACGGATGTAATTACGGGGTATAATGCTGAGATGCGTCGTATGCAGGTCCCGGGATCCGCCCGGCACCTACTCGTATAGTTGAACATGATGTGTCGCGGAGAGGATGTGTGGTAGCTGAAGTATCTCTGATTCGGGGCCACATCAATGAGCACTCGCCGCCCCAGCAGCCGCTGATTTGTCGTTCATGTCGGCACCTACCGCCCGTCCCTCTCCGGCCTTTAGATACGTCGCCACTCGTATATTCGTGCAGTGGATTGTGTCAAGTCTCTGTTTTCCATGTAGGTATAAAGCCAGCAAGCGTTCTGCGCACGCCGCGGTGGGCGGGACCCTCGAGATCTCGACGGCCCGGGTGTGTAAGTGATATGGCATGTCTACAGCTGATGCAACCCCAGGTACCTGGACCAACCTTTCGAGGGGGCGAACGCGATCAACGAGGACCAAGCTGGAGCTGGAGATTATCGCAGCAGCAGCAGCAGCAGCTTCAACAACAGAATCAGCAACAGCAACAACGACAGCCAAGTAATGGAGAGCGGAAAAGTGGAGGGTACAGGTACCTCGAGGTCCGGGCTGCGCCGCACGGCGCAGGGGCTTCTGTCTGGCTGCGCACGAGTACCTCCTACCACCAGCCATCCTTCTTCTCCCCCAGCTGGGCCACCGAGCGACGAGGCCCTCTCCGACCCCGTATCTCCCATATTCCGCTCTCCTCCACTGCTGCTTTTGATACCGCCAGCAACAGCAACAACTGGGCCCCCGACTGGAAGCCTCTCGGACTCTTGGGTGTCAGACAGCCTGCCGCGCCCAAGCTCCCAGTCCTCGGTCGCCCGCGGGCATATACCGGAGACAACGCGCTTGCTCACTGGATGCTGGGCTTGCGACCGCGGCCGAGCCTAAAGGCGCGGCCTTCGCTGGTGGATCTGCTGCGCGCACAGGCACAGCAACAGCAGCAACAGCAACAGCGGGGAGAGCTGGAAGAAGAAGGGGAGGAGGAGGAGGAGGAGGAGAAAGAAGTAGAGAAGGGACAACGAGAGCACAGTCAGCAGCAACATCAACCACCTCACTCACCACTACTTCACCAACACAAACAACCAAACGGCCACCACACTACTACGAGTAACGGCGGCGCGGACGGGCACCAACGGCCTGGAACGGTGCTGCCACTGCCGCCAAGCCCGCCCATATCCACCGTCCAGGACGGGGACCTGGGCGCGGACCAGCACCTGGATCTGGCGGGCCAGCCTCTAACATCGAGTCTAGCGCACCCCGGCCTGGAACCTCAGCACGCCCGGTGGGCAGAGTCGTCTCAGCTGGAGCCTGAACATCGCCCGCCCGCAATAAGGTTGGAGCTGCAGGAGCTACCCCCCAGCACCACACACACCACCGGCCGCACTCGCACGCCCGCCAGCACCGGCGGATCGGGTTTGGCGCCTGCCCCAGCTGCGACAGCCGCCCCAAGTACAAGTACCTTCGCTGCCGGCGCGCCCGCCACCCACCCTCGAGTCTCCGATACAGACGGCGCAACAGTGTCGTCAGGCCCTCCCCGGGACCCTCATCACCTGCAACAACAACGGACCAATCCGTCGCCTCGTCGTCGTCGTCGCCGCCTCACCCGTCCTCCTCCCTCCCATCATCCACAGCTCCGGCGACGCCAGCTACAGCTACAGCCCCAGCTCCAGCTCCAGCTTCACCCCTCTTGCTGCCCTCTCCCGCCTCGCCCCTCGCTGCCCCTCAGCCCGCCTCCCCGCTCCAGACCGCCCTTCGCCCGTGCAGCCTCGCACGCCCGACTCCAACATGGCTCCGGTAAGCTCCCCCGACACGACGGATCTGGCATCATCAACTTCGCCCACGACCGCCATCGTCACCCTGCCGCAGTCTCTGCTGCCGCCATCCCGATCTTGCCTCCTGCCTTCGCCCCACCCATTGTCGCCCTCGTCGTCTGCGTCGCAGCAAGCTCTCACTCTCCCAATCCCGTAGCTGACCTTTCCCAGTCGGCAAAGACCAACGGCGACCAGGACCAGGATGGCCTCAACTCAGGTATGCCCTCGCACCATGTCGCCCACACGCCATAATTATGCTGACTATGACCCTCTCCAGGCAAGATTTACTCGGTCTCTGGGTTCGTAACCCTTCCTGCCTTCCACCGCCCGCCGCCCCTCTCTGTTCCATCGCTAACCCGCTCCTGTCCGCCCCGAACAGACCCGTCATTGTCGCTGAGGACATGATCGGTGTTGCCATGTACGAACTTGTACGTCCAAATCCCAGCCCGCAACCGCTTTTCGCCCCCCAGCTGACTCGGCGTAGGTCAAAGTCGGCCACGACAACCTGGTAGGCGAGGTCATTCGCATCAACGGAGACCAGTGCACCATTCAGGTATACGAGGAGACTGGTACGTCAGATCATCACAATTGATCCATGCCTTCATGGATGCTTATACCGGCGCCCACGTCTAACCTCTGTCCAGCTGGTGTCACCGTTGGCGACCCCGTCATCCGCACCGGAAAGCCCCTCTCCGTCGAACTCGGCCCCGGCCTGCTGCAGAATATCTACGATGGTATTCAAAGACCGCTCGAGAAGATTTCCGAGGCCACCAAGAGCATCTACATCCCCCGCGGTGTCGCCGTCCCCGCCCTCGACAGAACGAAGAAGTGGGAGTTCACCCCCACCTTGAAGGTTGGCGACCACATCTCGGGCGGCGACGTCTTCGGCACCGTTTTCGAGAACTCCTTCATCAAGGTCCACAAGATCATGCTGTCCCCTCGCGCCCGCGGTACCATCACCAAGATCTCACCCAAGGGCGAATACACCGTCGACGAGAACATCCTCGAGATCGAGTTCAACGGCACAAAGTCTTCCCACGGCATGATGCAGTCGTGGCCCGTCCGTGTCCCCCGCCCCACGACCGAGAAGCTGGGCGCCGACCAGCCCTTCATCGTTGGCCAGAGAGTCCTCGACGCTCTCTTCCCCTCCGTCCAGGGTGGCACTGTCGCCATTCCCGGTGCCTTTGGCTGCGGAAAGACTGTCATTTCCCAGTCTGTCTCCAAGTTCTCCAACAGTGATGTCATCGTCTACGTTGGATGTGTAAGTTCTGATGCGCCACCACGATTCTGCTGGCCGCCCATGCTTACGTGTTGAACCAGGGCGAGCGCGGCAACGAGATGGCCGAAGTCTTGAAGGATTTCCCCGAGCTGTCCATCGAGGTCGAGGGCCGCAAGGAGCCCATCATGAAGCGCACCACCCTCATCGCCAACACTTCCAACATGCCCGTCGCCGCCCGTGAGGCCTCCATCTACACCGGTATCACGGTGGCCGAATACTTCCGAGACCAGGGAATGAACGTGGCGATGATGGCTGACTCGTCTTCGCGTTGGGCCGAGGCGCTGCGTGAGATTTCGGGTCGTCTGGGAGAAATGCCTGCTGACCAAGGTTTCCCGGCCTACCTGGGTGCCAAACTGGCCAGTTTCTACGAGCGCGCCGGAAAAACCACGTGTCTCGGCTCGCCCAGCCGCGACGGCAGTGTCAGTATTGTCGGAGCTGTTTCCCCCCTGGTGGTGACTTCTCAGATCCCGTCACCACGTCCACTCTCGGTATTGTGCAGGTCTTCTGGGGTCTCGACAAGAAGCTAGCGCAGCGCAAGCATTTCCCCTCCATCAACACCAGTGTCTCCTACAGCAAGTACACGGGCGTTCTCGACAAGTTCTACGAAAAGGACTACCCCGAGTTCCCCCGCGCCCGCGACCGTATCAAGCAGCTGCTCTCCGACTCGGAAGAGCTGGACCAGGTCGTGCAGCTGGTCGGAAAGTCGGCCCTGTCCGACCCCGACAAGATCACGCTCGACATGGCGACTCTGCTCAAAGAAGACTTCCTGCAGCAGAACGGTTACTCGGACTACGACCAGTTCTGCCCCATCTGGAAGACGGAGTGGATGATGAAGCTGATGGTGGCCTTCAACGACGAGGCCCAGAAGGCCATTGCCCAGGGTCAGAGCTGGGCCAAGGTCCGAGAGGCCACGAGCGACCTGCAGGCCCAGCTGCGAAGTCTGAAGTTCGAGCTGCCCGATGATGGCCAGGAGGTTGTGTGCAAGAAGGTGCGTTTACCCTGGCTGAGCTCGTGAAATGGTCTGCTAACATCTGGCGTGTAGTATGAGGGCATCCACCAGTCAATGATGGACAAGTTCGCTGCCGTTATGGACGAGTAAGATGGATATCTCCAAGCCTGGGGCTCGTGGAGTGTCTTTTTCTTGCTCTGTGTCAACTATATGTGGTCAAGTCGGTAGGACGAGGGGGCGCCGTATTGCTCGGCCCAGTCCCCATGCATTAAGTCATTATCATTGTTAGGTCTTGAATTGATAAGTCAAATTCACATTGCGTGGGCGTGTGCTTCGATCGAGGTGTTTTGCGTTATGATCAAGGCTTGAGGATGAGTTTCAATACTGACATGACCTGTTCCTGTCTCCCGATCGACTTGGGAGGTTGGAAGTGCGGAAAGGGGAGACGAGTCGGAGAGGCTGATGTGCGACGACCACCGCCAACGCAGCAACAAGGTCTACTGGCTGATTTGATGAGCCACGGTGGGATGGCCAAAGTACCTGGCACTGGAAACATTGCAGCTGACTTGAAAGGCAGAATGCAGGCCTTTCGGCGTGGTGTACGGTCTGGGCCTACTTTCGCATCTTCTGACGAGGCCGACGACGTCTTACTTCACTACATGAATCACTTTAGTCAGTGCACGTTTCTGTTCCTCGGACACATTTCCCGGGCCCGATCGATAATCAACGGAGCGTGCGTATCACGGCACCGTAATTCCCACGAAGCATCCATCCTCACGCGCTAGATTAGCGGGCAAGTCCGCTGATACGCGCTTGTGTCGCCAATACCGAGACCGCGGCCTGTTGCAGCCCATCCTTCTGGATGTTTATATAAGCGGTAAGCGAAGCTTGCACAGGGACGCCTATATATCGGGGTCGGAAGGATTGATCAGCCAAAGCTTCTACCTTCTGCAGGTATGGCGTGAGTCCCAGCAGTCACTGTCCCTGGCTCCGCGGTGGTCGATTCGGGTACGGCCGAATCCCAAGGGATGGAATATCTAGATCCGGAGCCCAGAACAATCCGGAAACGTGTGACTAAGCGATGCCCCAACGCACTTGGTCGCTGGTATGGATGCCCTCGTCGTGATCGTGGTTGGCATTTTCGCCGGCGCAGCAGGAGGGCGCCAACCACACCACCCCTCGTCGGACCACACAAGCGTGACTTGGCACCCAAGGACTGTTGCATTCTCCCGTTCCAGGGGACTGGCTGGACGAAGCCTTTAAGCGAGAAGGCTGCGGTCCGCAGCGCCGACAGGATGAAGCTCGTTGTACGGAGTAGGTCCCCGCTCGCCGCAGTCGTGAGGCACCTTGCGATGGAGGGGCACGGCGGGCTGAAGAGCGGAAGCGTCGTGCCTCGCTTGTGCCAACGATCTGTATAAAAGTCCAAGCCTGCCGTCGTAGAGGGAGCTCGTTCTCGGAATCATCATCATCATCAAACACACACTCCAGATTGCACTGGCTGCTTCTTTTATCCCCGTTTCCTTCTAATTCACCTTCACCTTTTAATCCAGCACTGGTTGCTTGTCCGCTCTCTGATTCATCATCTTAATTTCAACCAAACACGGGACAGCCCCAATAAGCCAAAAACGCCGTCTGAACACCAGAACCAAGTGTCTGGGTACCTTCTATTGAAATCCGCAGTCACCAAGCCGAAATCCTCGACACTCAACATGTTCTCCTCGCGCAACCTTCTCGCGGCCGTCCTGTGCGCCTCCAGCCTCGCCGTCGCAGACAGGATGGTCTGCC
This sequence comes from Hansfordia pulvinata, assembly GCA_006538405.1. NCBI lineage: Eukaryota > Fungi > Ascomycota > Sordariomycetes > Xylariales > Hansfordia > Hansfordia pulvinata. The sequence goes on along the minus strand of BJKQ01000007.1, from coordinate 1,972,422 downwards.
AGACCAGCGACGGAAGCCCGAACCTCTCCGACTGCCAGAGCGCATACGATGCAATCTCCTCGAATTCTGGGTGCTTCGATGGTGTCAACCGTAAGAATTTAAACCCAAACCCCCCCCCCCCCCCCCTCCCCCTTTCCCTTGCCCAACAACGCCTGCAGACTCGCACTCTCTTTGCGTAGTCGTCTTCCTTCTCGTGCAAGAGGCCCGAGAGCTGACATGGACAAACGCCCGCGACTCAGAGCTAGGCAGCGGCTGCAAGACGATCCAGCAGTCGGGAAACTGCAAGATCGACATCTGCGTCGACGACAACAACACGAACCTCTCCTACAGTTGGGCGAGCATCCTTTCGGGCCTCAACGACCTGCTGCAGGGCATGCCCGACCAGGCCACCTGTGCCAGCAACGACAAGATTGGCGGTTAGTGTTTCTTTCTCTTCCTATTCTTTCCTTATTCTCCCTTCCCGTCGCCCATCCTCTGATCTCCCGTTGTGAGGGGTGTGGGGGGGGGGGGGGGGGGCGGGAAGGGGGCTGCTTACTTTCCGCACTCTTCCAAATTTTTCGTCCCTGCTAATTCTCTTGGAACCATCTTATTCGCTACGGCAGGCTACTTCTCCTTTGACGACGTCAGCTCCACCAACGCCGGGACCGACTGCTACACCAGCGGCTCGCTCAGCACCGACGAGGCCTACTTCAACGTGCAGTTCTCTCTTTCCAACTAGCCTGCTGACGTTACTGTGCCCTGCTGTTTTCCTTTTTTTGTTTTTCTCTCTTTATTTCTGGTGGCGGCTCTCGGAAACTCCCTTCCAAAAAGGTGCTTTGGCAGCGGTACACTCGGGTTCATTGGTGCTGGCAACCAAGACCTGTGCCCGAGCGTATCGCGCATTCTGGAGGGACGCGCACTCGGAGGAGGTCGCGCTTGCTTCTGTTTCACTTCGCCAAGATGCTCGGGTTTCTCTTAATTTGTTGTTGGTCCATGTAGTTATTGAGAGAAACAGTGGCCAGGACGGAGTAGCCGCCATAATGGGACTGTCATTGACGAGCAATCAATACACACGGATTATTCCTACTCAGCACACCCAGAATACGACATACTTTCACGATTGACGTCCGTAGGGAAAACACACCGCGTCCAGATGCCGACGAGACCGTGGAACGTGACGAGTGTTCGGCCGTATCTGGATCGCTCCTACGGCGAAGGCACCCGTGAGAAAACGCGTCCCTGTCCCCGGCCTATTCGATCTTTGGTCGTAGTCGTGGACATGACCGTAGTCTGCATGCCGGGTCTTCTTTTTCGCTTCCACGGGCCCAGGCCCCCCTCGTCGCCCGTGGGCAGCGTGCGCACGTCAGCGGCAGGGCAGCAGAAGTCGGCTGGCGACTTGTCCGGCAGCACGGCCGACAGGGCGGCGCACGCCGCCAGTAGCAAAGGCAGAGACGGGCGCATTGTCTTGTTATCGGTGGTGACAGAGAAGGGCGAAGAAGCTGCTGCCGGTGGGGAGGGCATGGAAGCAATGATGCGCAAACGCCGGGGAGAAGAAATAGCTGGCGCGGTCTTCGAGTTGGAATCGAAACCCCCCTCAACAAGGCAGACGCTTGGGTTGAGAAAAAGAGAAAGCACCTCGCTGTATGACCTGCTAACTTGTATAAGAACTTCTCTTGTGTGGTCGGTCCATAGTACATACATTCTGGGTGTATGTATACGTGAGTGAGCCGCCAAGTCGCCATTTGTCCATACTCGCACACGTCCCGAGGTGCCGTTGGCGGCCCCGAAGTGCCGATTGCAAACCTTGATGGGCAACGGCGGTCCGTTTTATACTCAGCAAGTTCTCAGTCGGCAGTAACGGAGCCAGTCTTGGCTGCGGAACGCCGATAGCGAATTCAGACCTTCCGCTGCCGATGGCTGACAGTGGATATGACAATCGTGTGGCTTGTCGATTTGGCCGCGATGTGACTCGTCACCCAAGATTCGCAATAGGCGCGGGAGTGAGATAAGAGACAAATTACGGATCTTTCTATCATATTCCCGGGCGCTTGCGCTGGTGATGTCGTTGGTGGTAAAGTGATGGGTGAGTCGGTAGGGGGTGTTTGTCCGAAAGGTCGTGGAGACTGTGGGCATCGTTGACGCAGTTCCAGGTAACCCAACGAATCGGTGAAGAGTGTCTTCTGGTGGCTGAGCGACAATGACTAGGTCTTCGTGACGGAAAAGTCCGGCTCTGGCCCCGTCGTCACGCTCGAGGATTACTTCGGAGGGCACTTGATGTGCACAGCCATACCATCGCGTGTAAGCGTCCTCCAGACATCTGTTTTTTCCCCCAATTCCCCGAGTAGAAGACTCCGGCGCCTCCCGGACAGATATGCTGCGACCAGAGCCGTCAGAAATCAAGACTGGTCGACCTTTACTCCAGCCGTGGAGACTCCCAGCTGCTGTTCTTGTTCGGAAGACGTCTGGGGCTGCCCGCCTTTGATGCCGACGACGACGAGGTTGCGGGGGCTCTGGCGGTAGTCGAAAACAGTTTCGGCCCAAGCAGCAGTCACGCCGGCAGCGCGACTGGAGGGCTGGGTCAGGTAGAGCCAGCGGTCGGCGACGACCAGAGCCTCGACAGCGGTCGCACTGAAGGCCATGAGACTCCAGATGGCGCTGATCTCGCGCTTGCGCGGCAGGTACAGCCTCTCGTACTCGGCGATCTCTTCGTCCGTGATGTCCGCCATGCGCTCGCGGATCACCTCGGCGTGCCTCGCGTCATGGTACTCGTCGTCCTCCGCCGCCGTCGTCAACTTGGCCACGGCGCCCCGCACGTACGCGGCCAGCGACGTGTAGCAGCCCTTGCGCAGCGAGCCGATGATGACTGGGTTGGTGCTCGTGTTGAATGGCGTGCTCTTACTGCCGCTCGCATCTCCATTGCTGGCGCCGCCGTCATGGTACACCTTGGTGATGACGCCGCGGTCCAGGAAGATTTTCTGCAGGACGGCGCGGAAGAAGTGGCGTGTGAAGAAGCCGTCGCTCTCCGTAGCTGTCCAGTTCTGTGGTGCCTGACACGCCATCATACGCGCCGTGATGTTGAGCCGCACACCCTTTGCCTTGCCCTCGTCCTCGCTGTCGCCATAGGAGCACAGCCGGTCACTCATGGGGAAGCCATGGGGGTCACGACGAGCTGACTCACGGACAACGCGGCCGTTGACAGCCTGTAAGCTAGGGCGCATATAGATGTGCTTGTAGGTCGGAGGTCCCAGGCGCTCCGTCAGCAGGTTGTAGCAGCAACCGACGATGGCGACGGCACGGACGCGAGGGTTGAGAACGAGCGACCGCACGCCGTGATGTGACAAGTTGCCGCACGAATGGATGGAGACGGCCATGAGGCGCAGGTCTTCCACAGGCACGTCGGCATCGGCAGCGGCAGCGTCGTCGCCGCCGTCGTCATCACCGCGCACCGTCACGTCTTCTACCTGCGAGATGATGTCCCCCAACTCCCCGGATTCGAGCCGGCCCTCGATGTAGCGAATGAAACCGCGGCCGTCATCAGGTTTGAACAAGGTCTCGGGAATGAGCTCGCGGTAGGGCCGGAGCTCTGCCTCGTAGGTGTTTTCTGCAAGTTGCTGCGTATTCCCGGGGTCGCCATTCGACACAACTCCGTTTCCAGGGGTATCTTGGGGCGGCAGCTGTGAGGAGAGCTTCTGTTCTTGCTCCGACTCTTGAGGGTCTTCTCTCTTCGTCTCTTCTGCCTCTTGGAGATCTTGCTGACCTGTCTGGCCGCAACCGTTCTCTGGGCTGTCTTTTCCGTCCCCCGTCTCCACTTGACCCTTTTCCAGAGCTTCCAGGTGGCGCATCCACAGCTTCTTGTTGCGCATGACGCGGGGCCGGGGACAAGGCCGGCCCGGACATCGAGCTCGCGGGCGCCGGCAATGTTGTGGGAGCGGCCTTCGACGGCGACAATGCGGTGGTTATAAGGGCTGCTAGCAAGGCACCGACCGAGGTAGTTCTGGCCGCTGCCAAAGTCGACAAAGTGGGTGACGGGCCCGCCAATAGCTGGGGCGACGGCGTCGCGAGCCAGACGGTCGACATAATGCGCAAAGTTGCCGACTTCGTGGACCTTCTTGGGCTTCATGCCCACTGACACCTGGCGCGTCATCTTGGGCAGCTTCTTGACGGGCTGGGAAGCGGCAGCAGGGGCAGGGAAATCGCGGGCGAGGGCAAAGCGGCGAATGTCGCGTATGTAGCGCAGCAAGCTCGCCGGAGGTGCCGGGTCCGCGCCGGTATCTGTGTCGGGCCCATGGTCCGCAGAGGTGTGGTCGTCGGCATCGCTGTAGCGGGCGAGGTCATCGCGCATCAGCAGGTCGAGCAGGCGCATGGGCTCGCAGCGGACAAGGAAGCGCTGCCAGTCCGGGGGCAGGGCGGCCTTGAACAGGCCCGGGTCGGTGGTGAAGAAGTCGAGGATGTGAACGCCGCCGCACAGAATCTGGAAGAGGTCTGAGGAGGTAGCAAAGTCGAGCAAGGAGTCGATATAGTCGTCGGGGCTGGCCCAGCAGTCGGCGTACGGCAGCGGCCGGTACAGGGCGCCGGGGACGGGCATGGCTGTCTCGGCAGGGCACGCGAGCGACCGGGCCGGGCGGTGGGAGATTTGGAGCTGGAGAGGGACGAAGGGAGTCTCGAGGATATGGTGGTCTTGCATGCACGATTTGGTAAACCGTCTTTTCGACTTTTCCCTTCTACTTGGCTTTCTCTCTTTTTTTTTCCCCCTTACCCCCCATACCGCCACCTTCTGGCGTCAGCGGCACAAGGAGGGGTGAGTGGGTTGCACCTGCCCTGGCGAGACAGCCCAGGGCTACCTGAAGCGCTAGGTGGGATCGGGAATGGCGCATCGGCGGCTAAGGGATACTTGTGAGTATACGAGTAGGTACTCGTACGAGTACTCGTAGGCTCAATCCAGTGGGTTTTGTCAAGCCGCATTCAACACACTCCAGTCACCCAAATGCCATTAAAAGTGCCTATGGAGTAATCGTAATCGCACACACTTCCAATGCGTCCAACTAGGTAGCTACGAGGTGCTTCGTGCCGATAGGTTCACGTCCAATGTGATTGACATAGAAGTGGGATATGTTTCCCTGTAGCTGCGAGTGCTCTGGGCAGCTGAGCACAGCAGGAACTACTACGGATAAGAGCTACGGAAAGCCCATGCACGTCATCCTAGGCCTGAGGTTCCTGTCATACAAGAGTGGACATGCGAGATACATAAAAGTTGAGAGCATAATGGTGCGTTTTGCAGCTGTCGTCCACCAGACTGTAATTGTTTCGAACCGACTCAGCGGTACCTACGAGCCCAGCCATTGAACTTGTTGTATGCTGATGGAAAGGGCGACACGCACGTATGGGACAGTGGAAGCAGCTGTGCTGTAGATACCTCCAGCTGCCCACAGGTACCTCGCCGCGCATCCGTTCCACGTATTAAGGAAGGTTGTTAGGAGAGCTAAGGTAGGTACTTGCTGTATGGAACTCTCATCAGAGCTCTACCCCGGCCTCCTGGACGACGGGACCTAACTCCAGCTTAGCGCCAGCGCCCGTTGATCCCGCGCTGACGAATGTCTCGTGCCCCAGCTTCCTTCCCTGGCGCACCTCTCCCACCTCGCTCGGTCGTCTCGCCCGGACCTCACCGCCACCGCCAGCCATCGCCGCTTCCGGTCTGCCTCTCTCCTCCGCCCTCATTGCGCCCTCCCGCCTGCCGGCCCCGTGAGCCGCTCCTGCTCTGCACCCCCCCTCTCAATTGACTTCCAGCTTGCCGCCATGATGTCCTCCACCGCCGACCAGGACCCCTTTCTGCAGGTCCAAAAGTGCGTCCCCGACCCCCCCCGCCCATCTTCCCCCTCCATGCCCCTCTGCACCGTCCAGCCCGAGCAGCCGAGTCTAACACGGTCCCGCCCGCCTGCCAGAGATGCCCAGGCCCAGCTCCAGACCGCGCGCCCCCTCTTCGCCTCCTACCTGCGCATCCGCGGCCTCAACACCGGCGCCGGCGCCGCGGCCTCCCCCGAGCTGCGCTCCGCCCGCGAGGACCTCGAGTACGCCCTGGCCGTCCTGGCCGAGGACCTCGACGACCTGCTCGAGTCGGTCGCCGCCGCCGAGCAGGACCCCGCCCGCTTCCGCCTCGAGGACGCCGAGGTCCGCCGCCGCCGCCGCATCGTCCAGGAGATCAGCGGCGAGGCCGACGACATGCGCGACGAGCTGGCCAAGACCGCCGCCGCCGCCGCCGCCGCCCCGACCTCGAAAGCCGCCCGCGCCGCCCAGTCCGCCGCCGCCTCCGACCTCCCCGACCCCTCCACGTTCGACGCCGCCACCGCCGAGGACGGCGGCAGAGCCCACGACGGCAACGACGAGGACGACCCCTACTACGCGGAGCTCGAGGAGCGCCAGCAGCAGCAGATGATGCGCGACCAGGACACCCAGCTCGACAGCGTGTACACGACCGTCGGCAACCTGCGGCGGCAGGCCGACGACATGGGCCGCGAGCTCGAGGAGCAGGGCGAGCTGCTCCAGGTCACCGACAGCCTGGCCGACCGCGTCGGCGGCCGCCTGCAGACCGGCGTCGCCAAGCTCAACCACGTCATCCGCCGCAACGAGGACCGCTACTCGGGCTGCTGCGTCGCCCTCCTCATCACCGTCCTCGTTGTACTGCTGGTTTTGTTGCTGGTCCTGTGAGGGGAAGAAGAAGAAGAAAAAAGCCGTCCCCTATGTTTTTTTTTTTTTTTTTTTTTTTTTTTTTCGCTTGCTCATGGGTCGCCCGGCGTCATCATTGGTTATCTGCTTGAGCCAGTTTGCTCCTACTCTTGTTACTCTTTCTCGGGGTCTTTGTTTTGTTCTATTTTGGTTGTCTGACCCGATCTTCACCATTTGTTGTTCTCTTTAACGTGTCACGTTCAAACCGGCAAGGCGTTTCTCGGTGTTCAGGGGTAATACGCAGGCACGCAGGCAGAGTTGGCAAGTCCCGCGAGAAGCTCGGGTATCATTCGGAAGGGCGGGGGGGGGGGGGGGGTGCGTCTTATGCACCTTTCTTGCATGTACGCATTTACATAGCGCCCTCGTGTTTTAGAAACATCTTACACGATTCACACATTCGCGCATGTCATGTCAGCACTTGCTGACCAGTGGAGTTGCTGGCGGTTCAATATTCTTAGGTGGAGTATGTGACAGAGACGGTATCAAATCAAGCAGATTACAGAACAGAAAACGCTCATGGTCTTTACTAGAATGTCTATCTTTGCCAGGAGCTGGTTCTTGTCGAGGAAATCAGAGCTGCAATATCTGGTTACACCAAGTATCCAAAAGCGAGAAGGGGATTGCGAGCGACACGGAAGCTCGACGTGGCTGTGGAGACATTAGTCTCTACCCCCTTTTCTCTGCCCAGCCTCCGCTGTCTGGCTATGCCCCGGCGGCAACGACCAAAGGGGAGGGGGAAAGGGGAGACTGTCCTGTTTCACCCCACTGACTGCTATAATTACAATACAACCATCTACTCTAACAGCTGTGTCGTTATTCACCATGACTGATGTGAAGAGGGCAGACGAGCTTCTCTTCCCGCTGGCCACCTGGCTCGGCTGGATCATAGAGAACAAATATCAAAGATGTGCCGCCTGTGTGCGTAGGCCGTCATCCGTGTAAGTTGACATGGTAATAGGATTGATACTTGGGTATCGTAGTCGGTCTGTCTATGGTCGCGTAATATGGGGATAGAGATCGCTCTCACTCATGACGAAATGATGGCTCTGGAGAACATGAGCAAGTCAGCTCACAGCTGCAGGCCCACGTCGCGGTTGAGCATGTCGCCTAGCACCTGGAGACCGGAGACTCCGGGGGTCTTAGTGGTGGCGCGGGCAGGCATTTCCACCAGTGCTTTGCGCAGCGCGGCAATGGCAGCTGTGCCGTAGAACGCCAAGAAACGCCCCTCGTACAGCTCGACCATGGAGCGCAGCACGACGGCTTGTGTGTTGGAGATTTCGTCCGACGGTGTGTTGACAATGCGCGCGAACGATGTCCAGTATCGCGCAGGTGGCCAGGGGTTGGCATTAGCCGACCGCGAAAAGTCTCGCAACGCGATCGAGGCATATCCAACGCCCAGGCCCTTCATCCGGTCGATATGCTGCTGCTCTGCTTGCCACCCACGCCCTTCTCGCTTCCACCCCAGCCGCGCGCGGCCCTGCTCCGTCTTCTCGCTGCCTCTGTAGCCGAATAATACTGGACAAGCAATACGCATCTTGGCCATAAGGATGTCGATGAGTGTCTTACCCCGCCACAGATACGTCTTGTTGGAGAAGATGAGGGCGGCAATCACGCCAATCGGATCGGCCGACTTGGGTTGAGCGCCACATTCGTTGATGAATTGGTTGACCACCGCTTTGGCGAAATGGTTCAATAGGTACAGAAATAGAGATGGAAGCTGGGTGTTGTTGTTCACTGCTCCCTCCATGGGATCTCTTTTGTCTGTGATGTAGTCCAGGGGGTCTACTCCGACGCTGGGCGTAGTGTTCAAGGACTCTTGCAGAAGAGCCTGCACGGCCGCGATCTGTATTGTTGTTAGCTTCGGTCGAGGAACATATTTACCATAGCAGGAAGAGCGCAAAGCTACCTACCTGCTTCTTGTTGCCGCCTTTCGCGTGGACCAGTTGTCCCATGTTCTTTCTAAGTTCCCGACGCATGTCTCCCATCCGAGCCTTCAGCTGAGGCGACGACTTCGCCTGCTCCGCCATGAAAGCCCGCAGCTTCTTGAGATTTTTATGTATCTCGGTGTACCGATCATTGTCGGGTACGGGCAGAGGGGCGGCGGCGGGCGCGGGAGCAGCCGCGAGACCTGCTGATGGGGTCAGGCCGTTGGGCTGCGGGGCAGCAGCAGCCTTGGAGAACGGATTTGCTGGAGGAAGCTGTGGCTGCTGGAGAGTCTTGACGGCATCAAAGGGTGAGCTTTTGATGCCTGCATTGCCGTTCATTTGGTTTGAAGTGGTGGGGGCTTCGGCTGCCTGAGCTGACGGCTGCGCTGAAGAGGGCTGTGCCTGGGTTGGTTTGTCCGCATGCCCATCACGATTCCCGTTGCTGAGTTGCTGAGGTTGCGAGGGCGCGGGCGGTGCCGGCTTCGGGGGCTCTGGCTCGGAGGGGAGTTGCGGAACCGTCTTGAGCTTGAGGGCGCGCAGGCGTTCTTCTTCAGCCCTCAGGCGCTCCTCCGCACGGATACGCTCCTCCTCTTTCCTCTGGTCCTCGGCTATCCTCTTCTGCTGCTCCTCCAGCCTGCGGGTAGCCTCCTGTTTCTGATGGGCCTCATAGGCACGGATGGCGGCCTCGCGAACGCGGTCATGCTCGGACTGGGCGGCGACGAGGGCGTCCTGGTGGCTCAATTCGGAATTCCGATCATCGTTGAGGAATCGCGAAAGTCGGCTGCGCTCCGGACTGGTGTACTGGGCAGATCTGCGGGATGCTGGAGAGGAGCTGGCCATGTCGTCGGGTCGGGCTGGGCTGGGCTGAGATACGGAGACTAGATCATGGCATCATGGGTCGGCTCAGGGAAGGGAAGCGCTCGGGTTGGCAGCCGGCCGATGCAGCGGCAGGCAGCACGGGCGGATCGGACAAGCCAGTCGCGCAGGGATCGGAGGGGCGAGGCGGCGGCGGATGCTGTAGACAGATCGTGAGGGTGTTGTGGGCGGAGGCCGACGCAGAGGTGCGCGGGTGCTGGGAAGGAATGATTGTTGCGATGGCCAACGTGAGGTCTGCTTTGGTTCTCAAACTGACCCGCTTCGGGAGGTGACTGATGGCCGCTTGGGCGAGACGGAGGTGGCTGCCGGAGGACCCAACGCATTGGTGCACGCGTTGGTGCGGGACCCGGCAGAGGTAGCACTCATCACTGCAGGCTGTGAGAGGCAGTTGAGTGGGCTGCCCGCCAATCAGCAGTCGCGGTACGTACCCTGGTCTTCTCCTTCCAGGTGCATGTGCGCGAGACTCGACGGACGGAAGGTACGAGTACCCCAGTCCTCTGGTAGGTAAGGTATCTCTGGACGTCAGTATCGATGGCAGATACCTTTACATGAGAACAGAACTAAAAGAGTCGGGTACGAGTACGAAATCCCAAGTGGCAAGCGCGTCCGCGTGGTGGTATCATAGTGAGTGTCCGCTCATCAACCGGTGGAAGTGGCAGGTGTAATCAACGATGTGCAGTAGGACAGCCGCATGTGGCTCACTGTTTTCAAGGACAACAGCCACCACCACCACCACCGCGGGAAGCCTCTTCACGCCCAGATCACCGTACAGAGAGTGTTGCACGGGTGTCATGCCGGGTACATACTGGACGTTCGCAGGTTGCTCGCCTTGCGGTCGGGTTGACTAGGACCAGCAGTATGTACGAGTACGCCGTCCCGCTGCAGACCTGAAATAGAGGCGCCTCAGCTCTTCACGGCAATGGGGAGTCTACCTGATCTCGACAGACTCGAGTCAGCGCCAGCCGGGTCGATGTGGCAAAGACAACAACTTGCTTGCTATCTTGCAACCTATGTATGACTGGTTCTAGGTTTCGGGTGCTGATATAGGTACGAGTACTGTGAAGCTGACAATTCGCGGCGTTTCTACGAATAGACGCGCGACTCATCAACCACCAATGGGCGCTCTGCAGCTAACTCGCACTGCCTTGACGCTGACAGGCTTATTGCGCTTTGCTCGAATGGGCCCTTTGCACTCCCGCTGCGGCGTATAATAACTACGTGCCGCCTTGTCTCTGTTCTTTTCCGACGAAGACACCAGCAAGTTGACACCTGGTGATCGATTCTGTCGCAGAATAGCAATAGCACGGCTCGTACGATCGGCCTACAGGTATCAACACGAGTGTGGACCAACGAGACATCATACGGCGTGCTCGACACGGCACCCCGGGCTTTCGCGTTACATGAGCACAGCACTCACGCGAGCATGCGACAGCTGCAAGTCGACACCGGTTCGAAAATGCGCACTGGAGGCGGGGCTTGGGGGGGACACAGTAGGAGGTCTGCCCAGTCATCAACAACATCCAACTCAGGCGGGCTTCTACAAGTACTCATACCCGTGACGTGCCACCGGCTGATGCAGGGACAAGGGACCGATAGGGCATGGGTGGAATCTGGACCGGCAGGGGGCCACGGAGCTTGCTTGGGAGCTGTCCGATCTTGTCGGTGCCCCTCGACTCCCGCGCCTCGCTTGCGTGGCTTCGTCGCTGTTGTCAGACGTCACCTGCAGCATTTCATTGTTATTAGACTTGGGGGCTGCACCGAGGCTCTCTCCTCTCTCCCATCGGCCTCTTCTCCCTTTTCTCCATCTCTCGACTCGTATCTGGGCCTGCATTTGGCGTCCCGCGCCCAGCTTCCAGACCCCTGCCGTCTCCAGTGTGGCAACCTGCCCGCGCCTCTTTTTTTAGGGCCCGACGGATCCATCCGCTGGCCGCTTGCCATCTTGCCGATTGACGGGAAGGGCGTGGGCGCTCATCTGCCCAACAGGCAATAGTGGCAACGTGTGCTCCGTAATGATGACTACGAGTAGCCTGCTGGCAAGCAGGGACCAGAACTGATGGGCGGCGCTTGTCCGGGAGAGGAAGATGACGGTGACGCTGCTGATGCTGAGGAGAGCTGGCTGAAACAATGATACCGCGTGTCGCAGAAATCCCGCCCCTCAGTTTCCGGCCTGTTTACTCGTACTACGGGTGCTCACTCGTGGGAGCAGCCTGTTGCAAGCAAAGAGATCCTCGCGCACGGCGGCCAGCACAAGCACAGGTCATTCATTGGTCTCTGTGCGCCCGCAGGCACGAGTCCAGAGCCAATCTGCCCCGAGCTGAGCCAGAGGCCACAGCTCGCGCACTCTTTGCCAGGCGCTGGCAGATGGAGCCGTACTCGTACGAGTAAACATCGGGGCTTGAGCATCTCCAAAGACCCTGCCAAGTCGTGTCAAGGGGTTGGAAGGTCGGCGCAAGCCCGTATCGTCATTGCTTGTCCCCTTCCTGCTGATCGAGCTTGGCCGCCTGAGAGCAGCTGGGCTGCTGGCCTGCGAGTGCACGATCGGTGGACCGTACGCGTACTCGTAACGACTTGACTTGTCGCCCGGCTGGGGCCACCCTAATGTCCTCGGAGCGCTAGGGTTGGAAAAGCGGCGATTCTGCTGCCTCAGGAGCCAATAGCACGGTGGCGGCCCCGGGTTGCCAATAGCACGGTGGCGGCCCCGGGTTGCCAAGAGGGATTGGCCCCTCCGAATCTGCCCAAGCACCAAGCCGTACTCGAAGCTTGCCACGAGAGTTCTCCCCTCTGCGGACCGACCGTCACTGATGACGGAGGCGCGAGCAAGGGCTGGTGCGCGCCCGCGCGTCCCAGGCCGACGCTGCCGGTCCCTCTTGCGTTGCGTCGTCACCCTGGTCCAGGTCCATGGCCCAGCATGAACGAACGAACGGGGTGTGTGATGGTCATACCGAGGCCGCCAAAGACCTCGTCCGACGTACTCGTACGAAGTAAGGGCACGTCGGAGCTCGGGACTTGCCATGCCCGGGGAGATCATGTAAGGTAGGTTAGGTGGTTAGGTAGGTTCTCGCAGGCGCGCGTCATTGCTGCGCCGGCACGCGCAAGGCCACGACTCAAGCACATACGACTGACTACCTACCTACTCGTACCAGGGACTGTATTGCGTACCTAACGCTGCATCTCATATCAATACCTGTAGGTGTAGCTGGCCATACATGTACTCGCTCACGTATTTTTTGTAGACTCGCAAGTTGCGGCCTGGGGTCTGCTCGACGCACGGTGGCCATGGAGTACTTAATGAACCTTGGAATCCGCAAGGAGTTGACATCGTCGCGGGCGGGCCTGTTGAAACTGGCACGGCCGGGATCTGTATACTCCCGGCAAGCCTGGAGGATAGCCAATGGATTGACTCGACTCGGGAACCCAAGCCCACCCGATGGTGTCGTGGCCCTAAGACAAAGTCCCCCGAGCCTGGAGAGCAGGCTCCCTCCCAGTCGGGGCGACATCTCAACACGCCGTGATGCTGTGCGGCCGTGTAATAAGAAGCCCAACAGATCGATTCGAGCGCGGTGATAGCTCGATGGTGCTGCGGGCCCATGGCCGGATTGGACGGCGGGCTAGCGAGATAGGGTCGCGGCTAAGAGAGATGGAATTGAAGCTATCCGGTCTCTTGCCGTGAAAGAGACGGGCCCTGCTACGGGTACGCTGCCTTGGGTACGGCCAAGGCAATATATGTACGATACGGAACCAGGTTGTGCCGCGAGGAGTACCTCGTCCGTTGCCTCAGATATGGAGGGGCTAGTGTACAGAAAGAACACTGAAAGCCGTATATGAAGGCCAAGTAGATGTACCTAACCCACCCGAGGTGTCTGGGCAGCCGTCTGTACTCGTAGGTTGAGGCAAAGCATCGTCCCGATCGTCTTCCGTCCTCCGTCCTCCGTCCTCCGCAAGCACGTACTCGTACGAGGGTGGTGCCGTGCCTGGTTTTGGCCACCTCTGCCGTGCGTGCACTTTCTTTCTCGTGCCGCCGACGAAATGTTTGTGCTTCTCTCGAGCTTTGCCTCTCGAAATCGCAAATGTGCGTGCATGTACTCGTGTGTAGGAACATTCATCTACGAGTGCAATACAGACAGATCTGGGCAGTGTGTGCATCTTCCCACATCAACGTGTACCTACACGTAGCCTTCAACCAGCCATGTACCCTCGAGAACCTACCTCCAGGATGACGATTCCCGTAGGCGGGCGGAGGCCTGGCGATGAAAGGAATCCGGCCGTCCCAATTATTACGTAGTGCGGCGTTGCTGGCTGGAGGCTCCAGCAACTTCGTCAAGGTTCAAGGTTGCCTGTCCTCGAGGGCGGGGGAAGTGGGTTACCCGCTCGTACCCAGGACCTGCCCAGCCGCAGCAACACCCCCAGAGTCTGTGGTGCAAGCTGTCCATAAGCGTTGCTTCGACTTGCACCGTACTCGTACGTCAACCATTACCAGTGCCGCCTATGTACCTAAGGCAGGTACTAGTCCGTCCCCGTGTGGGCGTGCGGATGGGCGAGGCCAGATTCATGTAGCTTGACCCGTTTCCCGTCCGTCATTTGCGCCCCTCAACGCCCGCAGGCCTCCCTTCCGAGGTCGTCCAAAGGCCTGCGTGCAGGTACTGCTACATCCTCCAGCTCATCTTGTCCGCGCTTGTGCTGCCCATTTGGCCCCGGCCTAAGCCCAAGCCCAAGCCCACCGGCCAGCCCACAGCAGCAGGTCGAGGCCGTCCCCCCCCCCCCCCCCCCAAAGGTCGATCCCTCATTGACCCCGTCCCACCCATCGCGGCCATCTCTCACCTCCTCCCTCTCCCTCACTCACAGTCTCAACCGACTGATTACCACTACCTCGTCGTAGTTTGCTCCCCCTCCCCCTCCCTCCTCCATCACCACACCCTCTCTTGCGTGCGCTTCACACATTCCTTCCGTCAGGATCGCGAGAAACGCTGCCTTTCTCCAAAGCCACGGCTTCCCGGCCTCTCATAGACCCTCCTTTGGTAGCTGCAACTGCTTGTCTACTGACTGACCCCCCGCCCGCACCACGCTTGACAACATCACACAACTCGACATTGATCATACAACAACTCCATACCCTACGATTGACGAGGCGGATCAGGCTTCCTGTGACTACTGACAGCTTTCGTGGCTGCTGCACGTCCTGCGAATCGAACCCCTTCTCCATCTTCTCCGGCATCCCGCCGCCATCCTCACACACTGAATCGAAGCTCACCACTCATCGCATCGCCCCGTTGCCATCCGCACCCGGCTCCCCGCCATCCCTTGGCTTAACTTGCTATCTATCGTTCACGCTGTTTTGACATTTGACCTGCCTCGTTCCGATTCCTGCTAGCCCAACATGGAGCAGCAACAGCAGCAGGCTCAGCAGCCACAGCAGCAGCAGCAGCAGCAAGGCCCGCAACAACCCCCTCCTCAGGGCGGTGTTCCTGGTCCCGCTGGCCGTCGTCTGCATATTGCGCACCGTCGCAGCCCTTCCGAGCTGACCCCTCTGATGAGCTTGTATGCGCAGCCTGGAAGTACGTCCCCCCTCCTCCTAATTCCTCTCCCACCGATTCGTCCGCTTTCCAAGGGCTGCCCACCAGATATGCCTGCGGCGATGCCCCGATTGATAGCTTGAGGCTGACTTGATGTACTCTCTTAGTGGAGCAACTCGCAATTCAGCAGCAGATTGAGCTGTTGCAGCAGCAGCAGCAGCAGCTTCAGGCTACGCACCAGCAATACATGAATATGGGCATGATGCAGCAGCCACAGCTTGGCGGCGCGTTCAACCCGCTCCAACAAAATATACCCAACATTAACCCCCAGGCCGCTTTCCAGTTCCCTCAACAGCAGCCGCAGCAACAACAGCAGTCCATGGGTCCCCCGAGCCAGCCCATGTCACATCGCCGTAATCAGTCGGCACTTCCCAACATGGGTATGGGCCCTCCCCCTGCGCCCTCGTCGGGCGCTGCGCAGTCCAATTTTGGTCAGCCTGGGGACAACGCCGGCGCCGGTCGCGAGAACGCATCTCGTGGACGAGGTGGCCCTCCCGGAGGTGGTCATCAGCGAAGGCACTCTCTTGCCTTGGCAGATGCCAAGAAGGCTGCAGAACTCGCTCAGCAGAAACGCACCACGTCCGGCTTCCAATTCCCAGGCCCGAACCCCTCGGAAGCGTCCGTCCCCGAGGAATCGAAGCCTGCTCCCACCGACACTCCCATTGCTCAGGGCTCATCGCTTCGTGGTGGCCGAGGAGGTGGCCACGGTCGCAGTCAGAGCATGGCGGTCGGTCGCGGCGGCGCCCGCGGAGGGTTGGGAGAAAGTGCTGACTTCGGGCGGCGCGGAGGTCACGCTCGCTCTGGTTCGCGCAATTTCGAAGGAAACTGGCGCACCGGTGGCGGTGGCCAGAACCAAGGGCAGGAGCAGGGCCAGCCTCAGTTCCAGCCCGGCCACAGAGCTCGCGGCTCCATGAACCAGTCCATCTCCTCGATGAATGCGTTCCAGTATCCCGGACAGCCTCAGTTGATGCAGATGCCTGGCCAGATGCCGATGATGCCCCAGATGTACCCAGGGCAACAATTGAACCCCATGCAGCTCAACCAGCTTCAGGCCATTCAGGCTGCTCAAATGGGCGGCCCCATGGTTGGCATGCAGGGCAGCCAACATGCCCCCCAGCTTGGAGGTCAGCAGAACAACCAGCAGCAGAGAAAGACGCTTTTCACTCCTTACCTGCCTCAAGCAACCCTCCCCGCCCTGCTTGGAGACGGCCAACTCGTCTCCGGCATTTGCGCGTCAACAAAAAGAACCGCAGCGACGCCTACGTCGCCACCTCTGACGGCATCCTGGATGCCGATATCTTCATTTGTGGCAGCAAAGACCGCAACCGAGCTCTGGAAGGAGATCTGGTCGCTATCGAGCTCCTTGATGTCGATGAGGTATGGGGCCAGAAGAGGGAGAAGGAAGAGAAGAAGAAGAGAAAGGACATCACGGACACTCGCTCTGGTGCCAACGGAAACCCTCAGTCGAACAACGCGAACGGCGACGACGGGAATACGGGCGAGGGAGGGATTCGGAGACGTGGCAGTCTCCGACAGAGGCCCACTCAGAAGAAGAACGACGACGTCGAGGTCGAAGGACAGAGTCTTCTGCTCGTAGAGGAGGAGGAAATCAGCGACGAGGCTAAGCCTTTGTACGCCGGTCACGTCGTCGCCGTCATTGAGCGAGTCGCTGGGCAGATGTTCTCAGGTACTCTCGGTCTCCTGCGCCCCAGCAGCCAGGCCACCAAAGAGAAGCAGGAAGCCGAGCGAGCTGCCAGGGACGGCGGCCGATCGCACGAGAACCGCCAGCAGGAAAAGCCCAAGATTGTGTGGTTCAAGCCGACGGACAAGCGTGTTCCCCTGATTGCCATCCCGACTGAGCAGGCCCCCCGCGACTTCGTCGAGAAGCACCAGGATTACGCCGACAGGATCTTCGTGGCTTGCATCAAGCGCTGGCCAATCACCTCCCTTCACCCCTTTGGTACGCTTGTGGAGCAACTGGGCAAGATGGGCGACCTCACCGTGGAAACCGACGCCCTGCTTCGCGACAACAACTTCTCCTCGGATGTTTTCTCCGAAGCCGTTCTGCGCAGTGTTGGGCTCCAGGATTGGACCGTTGCTAAGGAGGACGAGACTGCCCTCAGCACGCGCCGCGACTTCCGCGGTGAGAAGACTGTGACTTTCGACCTCGCCGGCACAGGGGAGCTGGGCAACGCCATCCACATTAAAACTGAGAGTGATGGCAAGATCGAAGTTGGTATTCACATTGCCGACATTGCGCATTTCGTCAAGGCCAACTCGCTTGTGGACCGAGAGGCCAAGAAGCGAGGCACAGCGGTTCACCTCGTCAACAGAACCTGCAACCTCTTGCCCCCGAAGATTGCCAAGGAGGTGTGCTGCTTGACCCCTGGTGAGGAGCGCCTGGCTGTCAGTGTCGTCTTCCGGGTCAATGCAAACACTGGAGCCGTCGCCGAGGAGGACATTTGGGTTGGCAAGAGTATCATCAAGAGTCAGTCGAAGCTTTCTCTGGGTGAGATCGACGCCGCCCTGTCCGGAGACGGCGAGTTCAGCAATGACGCTGTCGAGGCGAAGGACATCCAGATTTTGAACGTGAGTTTTCCGAATCTATCCTATCCCCGATTCTACTGACCCCTTCTTTCAGGCCATCTCCCAGAAATTCCAAGAGGCTCGTCTAGGCTCCCAGGGTGAGCCAGTTGCGCCCCTCCGTCTGATGCGCCAGATCGACGACGAAAACATCCCCATCCAGCATAACCTCTTTGACGTCACTCCCGGCATGGAGCTCGTCGAGGAGCTGCTCCACAAGGCCAACGCCCGTGTAGCTACCATGTTGGCCGAAGCCCTTCCGGAGAAGGCCCTTCTCCGCCGTCACGGAACGCCCAACGCGCGTCGCCTGCAGACCTTCGTTGAACGTATGCGGGCCATCGGTTATGACATGGACACCACCAGCAGCGGGACTCTCCAGAACAGCCTCTTCAAGATTGATGATAGCGATATCCGAAAGGGCCTGGAGACACTGCTTGTGAAGAGCATGCACCACGCCAAATACTACATCACTGGCAAGACCAACAAGCAGCTGTGGCAACACTACGCTTTGAACCTCCCCTATACACGCACTTCAACGCCCCCACTCGCCGCTATGCCGACATTGTTGTTCACCGTCAACTTGAGGCTGTGTTGACCGAGGGTGCTGAATTCAGCGAGGACGTTGAGACTCTGGTCAAGACGACTGAGGCCTGCAACACCAAGAAGGAGTCAGCTCAGAATGCTCAGGAGCAGAGCATCCACATTGAATCGTGCAGAATCATGGACAAGAAGAGACAAGAAGCCAACGGCGACTTGATCAGCGAGGGCATCGTGCTCTGTGTGTACGAGTCGGCCTTTGATGTGCTGATCCCCGAGTGGGGCTTTGAGAAGCGTGTTCACTGCGACCAGCTGCCTCTGAAGAAGGCTGAGTTCCGCAAGGAGAAGCGCGTCTTGGAGCTGTACTGGGAGAAGGGAGTGCCCAGCTCTGCGTATGTGCCTGAGGACGAGCGTCCCAAGGCGGCCGCATCCCAGCGCGTATCAAATGCTATGGCTGCTGCTCGTCAAGCTGAAGAGGCTGAGCGGGCCAGAAAGGAGCGGGAAGAGGCGGCTCGCAAGCAGACCGAGACTGGCACAATGTCGACTGACGATGTCGACGCCTTGTTTGACGATGACGACGATAACGCCTCTGACGTCACCGAGGCCATGGCCGGCGCTTCGCTGGCCGAGCGCCCTACTCAGAGCGTCCCTGGCTCTCCCACGCGTTCTTCGACTGATGCAGGCGCTCTTCACCGCACCCGATCTGATTCCAAGGTACCGACGACCGATGCCGTGGAGACCCGCCTCACGAACAAGGAGAAGTACTTGAACCTCTTCTCTCTGAGAGAAGAGGGCGGCGAGTACATCCAAGATGTCACCGAGATGACGAGAGTTCCTATTATCCTCAAGACGGACCTCTCTAAGAGCCCTCCGTAAGTATTTCACCACATGGCGCAGTCCACACGAAACTAACAGTGTCATAGATGCCTGACCATTCGATCACTGAACCCATACGCCCTTTAATTGGGCAAAGCCAACACTCAACGCGTTATCTATCGAACTTGACCTGCTTACTATTGCTGTTGCCGATGAGCTCGTCATATGGGAGGCTCATAAATAATTAGCTTTGGGAGTAACTGGGTCTCCACTTGCTGTGCTGTGATGGAAGAGTACGGGGTTCATGAAGGAAGAAAGCATACGATATCTATTACGCCCCGAAAAGTCCCTGTATTGCACCGGAAAATAGACGCCCTTGTAGTCGTCCAGCTCGACCAATAAGATATTGAAATGCCGCCTTTGACACACGAAAATGAACAAATGTAAACCGGTGCACTTGACAATACCAGCGGGAGAAGAGAAGAATGTTGCTTGTACCCTTACCACATAATGACGCCTGATTTGCCAGATCATTCAAACGCCATCGGAAGCTCAATTCGATTTGAGACCGCGATAAACAAGCCAAATGGTATTGTAGTCCGATACGGTAGATGCGGAAACAAACGCGTGGCCTAGACGAAAGCGGTCATGTCCAGAGCGGTGGCGTTGCCGACGCGATGGGAATACAGAGTGGAACGCCCAATTCGAGTACGCATCTCCCAGTTGCATTCATGGTCACCTTCACGGTTTGCCATGGAACACATTCTCTTGGGTCTTGATAAGGTAGCAGGTAGTTTTACATTTGATTCTCACTACATAGATTTACAGTAGCAGGCGGAAGTTGGTATGGTGGCAGGGGTCGGGCTTGTAGCCGGATGGGTGGCTAGCCAACTGTCTTGCGGCCCCCATCTGTATGTACATTTTCTTGTGATGGTGGGTTGGTGGGTGACACGGCCGAGCAAGCGGGTTTCATCGCGTCTACTCGACGATAATGTCGCCACTCAGGGGAGTGCGGGGGAGGTGCGGTTGATGTAGACGGCTGTGACGAGGTCGCTCTGGTGCTGCTCAATCATCTCCTGGAGGGCGGAGCGCTCGACGACAATACGGCCCGTCTCGAGGAGGTCCTTGACGTCGACGTTGGCCACGTCAATGGCAGTGCCGTACCGGGGAAGGTTGTCGATGGCAGTGAAGAGGGAGTCGCGAGGGTTGGTGGTGATGAAGGTGCTGCGGGCGGCCGAGCGGCCCCATTCGTTGGCATCGAGCACCTGGCGGGTCCATCTCTCAATGAAGCCATTGCGCAGCTCGGGGTTGTAAAGCAGACCAGCCCTGTACAGGCGATCGAACTGGGGCGGCAAAGGGAGGTCCATGCCGTCCTCGCAGACAATGAGCTCGCCACGGCGGTAGCGCCAGCTCAACGCGATGCGCCAGGCCTGGTCGTAGACCTTGCGGGGAGTTTGGTTCCAAAGTCGCGGGGATGGGGGCCGAAGGACTTGCCACCACCCTTGAGATGGGGAGCCTTTGCGTTGCCTATGCGGGCGCGACCGGAGCCCTTCTGGGCGCGCAGCTTGCGGTTGGATCCATGGACCTCGTACCGGGTCTTGGAGCTCGCAGTTCCCTGGCGAGTGTTGTCGCCCTCGAAGACGACGGCGCGGTGGAGGAGATCGCGGCGCAGGGGGACGTGCAGGTGCTTTGCGCTCCAGGACTCGAGGCGCTGGGGCTCGTACGAGGGGAAGCCGTAGATGGTGACGGGGACGTGGGTGACTGTGAGAGGCCTGGTCAGCGAGGGTCGGTGGGCGCGGGGAACGGAGACTTCAGGCAAAGCTTACCCGGAGTGTAGCCCGCGGTCGAGTCGGCTGAGGTGGTGTATCGGGGCAGGGGCGCTTCTGTGGCCATGCAGCGGATGAAGTTGGTGGAAGCCACTCGTTTCTGGGCGATGCTCTGTCAGTCTCTCCCGTTCATAAAGACACACTGGAGCGTGCGGTGTTGGTTGAAGCCGCAGCTTACCGTGGCAGCATCTCTGCAACTCCGCGTCGCCTGGGAGGAAAGGCTCATAGACCTCATTGCCTCGCTGAGGCCCCTGGCGCCCTTGGACGCCATTGTGGCAGATTTGCCGTCCGAAAAGCGCAGCTTGGTCACTGCCCGTAGCTTCTCAGGACGCGTTTGCGGTCGTTCGTCCTGACGCGATGGATGAGGGAGGCGAGCGTGGTCGGCGGTGGTGGTCACGATGGTGGTGATGGCATTGCGAATCACAAGGCGAGGCGAAAAATCTGGAGCCAGTTCACCTAATGGCTACCTGCCTTGGGTCGGGTACTCCGTACAGGGTACCGCGTGCATTCCAGGTGCAGGTGGTGGAAGGCCACAGCCAATCGCCGCCCAGCCGCCAGTCGAGAACGGATGCTCTGAACAGTTCTGTACAAGAGCGGAAGGTAGCTTTACGCCTGTTGCACACTATCAGGCACTTGACGCGGGACTTCTCTGGAGTACTATCCCGTACCTGTAAAACACTGGATGGATGGATGTACGAGTACGATGCGCCAGGCACAGAGGCAGGCGCGCCCCTGGCCGTGACTGTGCTGAGCACGCGACAGAGCTAGACCATAATGGGCGCCAGGCAAAACCTAGAGGGACTTTCCAAGCTGGTGTTTTGGCTCGCCAAATGTAAGTACTCATCAAGTCCCTGGACGAGGGCCATGTTGCAGCGTCTGCGCCAGCTTGGAAAAAAGTTCGAACCTCGTCGTCTCAACACATTCATCAACCATCACGACCTCATTTCGTGGATTTGCGCCGCGAGCCATCCACATTTCGGGCGCCCTCATCTGCACCCTCAGTCTCCAGAAACAGCAATGGCCAGCTGCAATGGTGTAGCCCGCCCTCTCGTGCGCTCGCTGCGCTACGAGGGTCTGGTTCGAGCTGCTCAGCAGCAGTCGGCGACGAGATGCTTCTCTGCTGGTTCTTCGCGCAGGGACGAACAAGTCGCAGCCACCAAGGCCAACACCTCCGAGACCAAGGCGGCACCCGCACCGCCAGCCTCGACATCCACATCGAACCCCCCGGCCAGCGCGCCGTCGCCGTCCACTTCAACAACGACAATTTCGATGAGGCAACGCCTAATGGACCCCGAGACCACCACCGCCCACTGGGCCGAGCGCAAGCTTCTCCGCCGTGGCACGCCCCCGGTCGGTTCGCGCCGTCGACGTGCCGCCATCCGTACCTCCGAGAACGTCCCCTTTGAGGAGCTGCCCTACCAATGCTTCCAGGAGGCTCGCAAGGTCCTGCACGAGGACCGCCTGGAGAAGCTGGAGGCCATTACCAAGGAGATGCGCAGGGTCACTCTGCTTGAGAACACGCCTGCCGACCAGGTCAAGGGTGGTCAGGCTCGCAAGGATATGCGTCTCAAGAGCCTCCGCCAGCAGGTTGAGAAGTACAAGATTCTCGCCGACATCAACGACCCGACTGTCAAGAGGCGCTTTGAGGACGGCTTTGGTAAGTTTGCCTTTCGCTTTCTAGTCTTCTTCTGTCCATTTCCCCTGTCGTTTCCCTTCCGAGCCATCATGTTTATGGGCTTTCGTTATCACGGGTTCGATACCCCAAGAACATGGCCTCGCGAGCCGGCGCCTCACCTGCCCCACGCTTTGCGCGTTGGCAGTAGGGGGGAACAGTGCAAGCCTGTTACATAACCCGCAATACTTGGGGAATCTGTCACGTACGACCATACCATCTGGAAAACTCGGGATCCCGTCCGCTCTCCATAGATAAGCCAGATAGGGCCGGATTAGTAGTTGGGTCGGTGACGACCAGCGAATCCCCGGTGTTGTACGTTTTGTTTTTTGTCTCCATGGTGGAACGGCCATGTTTTTCTGGCGCTCCTCTATTCAGACCTTTTCCTTTCTTTCTTGCAACCAAGGATCATGGCTCAACGTTCACCTTTCGGGGCGGCATGGTCGGTCTTGTCGACGGAAGCTAACCTCCGGCTCAGGTGACATGAACAAGCCCATTTACCGCCACCTGGCGGAGAAGAAATGGCGTGGTTATCCTTTCCGGCAAATTACCCAGAGAATCTCCCAGCTCAACATTGTCCCCGATGTTCTGCCCAAATTCGAGCCTACCATGGACGTGCAGCTGCATTTCCGCCGCGTCAAGATCGAGCCCGGAGCCATTGTGGACTCGCGCATCTCCGAGGTCCCTCCTCGTCTGCGTGTGCAGTCCTTTCAGGGCGGCCAGCGCCTTGTTTCCGTTGTCGTCATGGACTCTGACGTCCCCAACCCGGAAACCGACTCCTTCGATCGCCGCTGCCACTACCTCGCGGCCAACATACCCCTGAGCCCCGCGGAGCAGTCGATGCCGCTCGGCCAAGCGAACAAGGACACCCAGCTGGCCGTGCCGTGGCTGCCGGCCTTTTCGCAGAAGGGAGCCCCGTACCACCGCCTGTCCATCTTCATCCTGGAGCAGAAGGACAACCAGACCCTTGACACGGCCAAGCTGCGTGAGCTGTACCAGGGGCGGGACGGTTTCAGTCTGAAGAGCTACCGCGACAAGTTCAACCTCAATCCCATTGGTTTCAACATTTTCCGCACCGTGTGGGACGAGGGCACCGCTGGTGTCATGGAGCGCGCCGGTATGCCTGGCGCGGACCTCGAGTTCAAGTTGAAGCGCGTCTACTCGATGAAGCCCGAGAAGAAGCTGCGCGGATGGGAGGCCAAGAGGCAGAAGCCCAAGTACCGCGGTCTGTGGAAGTACTCCAAGCGCATCCACGGCATGTCCATTGGACGCCGCAGCCGTGGCTAGATCTGAGATCAGACGCTCGACCCCCGGGCATGGCCCCTCAATCTCGACATGCCAGCCAAATCATAGACGGGCTCCCTGCCAGGCTGGGGTTATGGCCTTGGGCCCTGGGGTGGTCATCGTGTATCATATGTACCACGACGATCTTGACGCACAGCTGCATTCACTCTGTCGCCAGGTGTGGCGGGCGTGGGCAAGGATTCCCCGTGTAGCTGCCACAGCTGTCGTCACTGTTCCATCTTGTGTATAATACAGACAATTAAATATAGAAGACGAAAGTCGACTTTCATCAGTTAGTGAACTGCGACAGGCTGTATCAGGAATATGTGTTTGGCTGAACATTTCGTAGATACGTTGTCGACAGCCAACCTCCGACCGCTTACCATGTTGAACAGCCGTCCTGGTACGGGCCCGTGGTGGAATCATGAGGTGGTCGGTTCGCGCATGGCAAACGGGTCGCCCCTTAGAGCCGGGCCCGCGGTACTCGGGAACGAGGGCACGGTTCGACTGTTCGTATAGGTAGGGCGGCAATGGCGGCGCTATCAGGCGTGGGAAAGCGGGCTGCGCGCGTCCGTACGTGCAGCTTTATCAGACGCTGTGATGCAGGGCAAGTGGAGGGGAAGTGCGTGGGGTGTTTGGAGGATCAGTTATCGGCACAGAGGCATACTCGTAACGACGACGTCAGCAGCAGCAGCAGCAGCAGCAGCAGCAGGAGCAGCAGCGGCAGCGGCGGCAACAGCAACCAAACCAGTCCAGTGCTTCCGACTACTTTTCCCCTCTCTCTTCTTCTTCTTCATCTCTTTCTCGTCTATTATTAGTCTGAGGACGGATCGACGAGACACGCAGAAAGAGGCCACGATGGTGGCCGACGTGGACGTGAGAAGCCCCACGGGCGACATTTTGATGTGGTGTTCATGTCGGAGTGAGCACACACATCCCTTATGTATGTAGATGTGCCTGATCGGGTTCTAGATCAAGCAGGCAAGCGGGTTCTGGATCAAGCAGGCAAGCCCCCGACCGCGGGCCGCCACGCAGGCATGACGAGGCGGGGATGACCTCGGGAGATGCATGACGGCCGTAGGCGCCGTCGTGAGCTAGAATACGGATAACCTGGAAGGTGTTTTGTACGGAGCGGTGTAGACTGATACGGTACCGTAGGTGGCACCTGACATCCAATGTACCGTTTTTGCCCGGGCCGTCTGTGAGATTCACTGCCCGAGACTTTATTATTGTTCGAGGGATCAGGTTCTCTGCAACAGCGCCTGGCACCCCGGACTCGTACGAGTACTTCTCGGTTAAGGCCGAACGAAATTTGGGGGTTTGGCCAGGGCAGGACCGCAATGGGAGCATTGGCAAGTCGGTGTCGACAGAATGGGGCCATTCCTGACCGACGGGCGTTTTCTGATCTATCGCGTCTGCGCGGGGATGGGGTTTACTTCATCTCGACGGGCGAGATCCATCTAGACTGGCACGACTGGGCAGCGCCGTGTGTCTGCCAATACCTAAGTTAGACGGGATTCGTGCTGGAGCGCCTCCGAACGGGTGCGAGTATAAGTTCGAGCCCTCGTACAGCAGGCCGCCCACCGCCACGGACGCGGAGGCACCGCAGCACGGAGCTGGAGGACGACTCGAGGCACGACCAGGGGAACTACCCCTGGGCCCAAGTGGCCCCAATCCCGAGCGGGCAAGATGCCGGGCACCCGTAGAGACTGACTCAATGGGCGTAGCACTCGTACCAGGACTGCACGGAGAGGACGACTGGACCCTGGGGCTCCACCCGAGACAGCCATGGAGATCACGTACTCGTACCTCCTCAGGTCCATACCTCTCGTCCCCAGCCCTATGCACATACACATGTGTATGTCCAAGATGGCCGGACACCCATTCTGGAGGGAGGGGGGCCACTGAGGCGTACGGAACGTGCATCCGTGGGCTCACAGCTGGAGGTGGTAGATGACAGTGCCACGCTTTGAGAGCCTGGGGCACCTCACCTCAAGCTGTAGGAGTACTCGTACGGGCTAAGGTTATCGGTCGACAGACGCACCGCCAGTTCCGAGGGTGCGGGCCTCGGTGTGCGGCCTGGGGTCGCCCGCTGGCACGTCACAACCCACACGATCGATCACCTGCCCTCTTGATGACCTAAATCACTCACGCTCGTGGGTGTCATTGTTGCCCAGCATTGCAGTCGGTCTATTACGGTAGTTAGTACTCCGTACTCGTACAGAAGGTACCTAGGCATTAGTCAGGATGAGAGGCAGAGCCTTGTACATAGGGATCTTGAATACGCCTGTGCGCCTCCAGCTACCCCGGCACGTAGGTAGGTGCCCCAGTCGTCCACAACTGTCTAGGTACCTTACTTTTACCCCAGGAATAGTAATGATAGGAGCAAGATCGGGCCAGAAATAGAGGCACCCGGCATGGAGGGAGCAGGGAGGCATAGGTACGGAATACTCGTGCGCGAATGGATAAGCCCAGGCCCGCTGCTCGGGCTGGGCGCACATACGAGCACTCGTACGACTGGGTCGCTGCCATTCGAGTGCGAAATGCAAGCAGGGAGTAGAGGTCTCTGTACGGGCACTCACAAGGTTGCCCTCACCGTCAAAAGACCTCAGGCTCTGTACCAGTACACACCAAGCCCGCGGAAGCACATGACCCGCTCCCCACGCCTGTCTGGAGGGAAGGAAGCCGCGCTAGATGCAGGTAGCCACTTAGTACGGAGCGACCAACCACGAGGCTGATACGAGTAATCGTCCATGGCAGGCGATTCCGCAGTCGTGCTGTAACAAATGGCGCGGTTCCGGCCTGCTCAGTCCGGTAAAAGGGACCTATTGAACCGGTCTGTCTAGAGAGACATGAGGTAGCTCGAACGTGCCCTCGGGCCCTTCTGCCACCACGCACCTGCCTACGGATACCTCCTACCATTCCTCCCACAGCCAACTAGGACCATAACCGTTTTCCAGCGTCGAGCCAATCTCGTACACCTGGCTGCATGTAGACCCCCATACAAGTAAGCCGGGCAGGTACTCGTGCCTTAGGTACTCCGACCTATCTGCACGACCTGCATACGCTTCTACATCAGCTCGTACTTACCTCAGGTACTCGTAGGCGCTGGGGAACCGTCGGCGTCACAGTCTCCGCCTCGATCCTCTCGGCACCCGCAACCAGAGCCCACCCGTACTCGTAGTCCGTCCTTGCAGGTCCGTCTCCCTCCCTCTTCCCCGTCTCTCCTCAGGCTCACCTGGCCATTGGGCATCGCCATCATTGCTCTTCTCCTCCCGCCCTCCCATCCACCACTCGACTTCCCTCGCCCTCGCCTTGGTCCCGCTGTTCTTCGCCCTGCTCAACGGCGCCCTCGGACGACTCTCCCTCTGGCTTGCCAGCCAACTCCATTCAGCTTCATCATTTCCTTCCATTCCAGCGCCCGTGCGCCTCGTCCGTCTGGTCACGACTCTTGCTCGCCCGCGCCTCCGTTACCCGTATCTTCGTCATCGCCCGCCCTACCAACCAACCACATCCCGGCGATTCCGCTTCCTCCTTCTTCCACTCTTCTTCCACCACCGCTCTACACCTCCCCTCAGCTGCCGCCCCATCATCTCGACCTCATCGCCGCCCTTGTCGCCAACCTACGCAGCGCTCCCGCGCACCACGGCCGCCACACTGCGAGCATCCGAGTATCAGCCTTCC
Organism: Hansfordia pulvinata; assembly: GCA_006538405.1. Classification (NCBI taxonomy): domain Eukaryota; kingdom Fungi; phylum Ascomycota; class Sordariomycetes; order Xylariales; genus Hansfordia; species Hansfordia pulvinata. The sequence continues at coordinate 1,944,950 of BJKQ01000007.1, read as the reverse complement.
GCCCTCCCCACCTACCAAGACACAGCCGCAGCACGCCGCACGCACAGACACAGACACACCCTGGTCGCATTAGAAACGTCTCCACGCCCGACCAAGTGAAGCACTTGCGTCTCGAGACAGCCTCGAAACCCACAAACCCACACTCGGCTGCTCGGCCACGCCATACCGCCGCCTTCTCCTCCTCAGCCGTTGACTCCTTGACGGTCGCCGCGCCACTTGAATCGCCTGCGACCTCTGATCGACTGCTCATTCACCACCATCATAGCCGCTGCAATCTTTCTCCGCCTCGCCACCTCCAGCTCTTTTGTTCACCGCTGTGCGCATTTCTCAACAGCCGCTAGGCCGCTGATACCGGTCGCTGTCGCCGGCCCGCCCGGATGCATGAGGCCTATCAGTGACGGCAGCGTCGCGCAGCAATCCTACTACTACGCCCGCCCTCCCCCGCTGTCTCTGCCCTCTACGCCCCGCCTTGGCCTGGCCACGCCCGTCAACATGACTCCCAGTCCCACCATGAACGGCGTCATCATCGGCCTCCTCTCCAGTTTCGGCTCTGCCCTTCTCATCGCTCTCATCTTCTTTATCGTCTATTTCTTTCGCCACACCACCTCTGGTCGCATCTTTCTCGATCGCATTGGGCGTCCCGGCGAGTATGATGATGAACAAGCTTTCGCCCGCGAGGAGGCAGATGCCCTGGATTCGATGGACGACATGCAACGGACCGAGTATCTAAGGGCAAAAGGTTCGTTTTCCTCGCTCGAGTTTGGACCGAGTGACCCGTTAACGCAGCCACAGCTTTCGTTCAGGGAAACCCTCCCGAATCCGTCCAGACCGATATTTCCCTCTCTCAATATCTCGCCATCCAGGAGAAAGGCGTTGCCGCGTGGGAATTTGAGCCTGAGCTCGAGATCGCAAACTGCTTCGTCGAGGCCCGCACTGAGATTGAATTTTTCGATTCCGAGTGCACCGTCATGAGCAACCTGCCTGTCCCTAAACAGAACGAGGTCTACTATTGGGAGGCCAAGATATACGAGAAGCCCGAGAATACCCTCCTGAGTATCGGCATGAGCACGAAGCCTTATCCTCTCTTCCGGTTGCCCGGTTCGTGTACACCGCTCCCGTGTCTCCTGCATTCCCTCGCTGACGTATCCCCTAGGCTACCACCGATACTCTGCCGCTTACACGTCGACCGGAGCCCGCCGTTTCAATCAGCCATTCAACGGCACCCCGTACGGTCCCCCGCTCGTCCAGGGCGATGTTGTGGGTGTCGGATACCGACCCAGGACTGGAGCCATCTTTTTTACTCGGAACGGAAAGCGGATGGAGGACGTGGTTCACGGTCTTAAGGCCCCCAACTTCTTCCCATCCATCGGCGCCAACGGTCCCTGCATTGTACATGTCAACTTTGGGCAGGCCGGCTTTGTCTTCATTGAAGCCAACGTCAAGAAATGGGGATTGGCCCCGTCTACCGGCAGCCTTGCCCCCCCTCCTCCCTATGGCAGTGAGCAGGGCAGTATTTTGCTCGAGACAGGTCGCAGAAAGGATGAACAACCAGGATCGCCCTCCCGATCTCACTTCTCTCATTCTGTTCAGACCTACACCGGCCAGGGCCCGATCCTCGACCCGACACATTCGCGAACTAGGAGTGGAAACTACAGAGTTCTTCCTCCAACCAGCCCCGGACCTCAGAGGAGCCCTACCGACATCTCTCTGGCGCAGCTTGTACCAACGGATGAGCCAGGGGAATCCAGTCATGCTTCACGTGACGTTGCGGGCCCGTCCGGCGAGCATGTCGTGGATGTGATTGGTCTGGGCATGCGCGACGCAGCAAACCCCCCTCCGGAATACTCGAGCCCTGTCCAGTCTGATGATGACTCGGGGAGTGATTCGGAAGGCGACCAAGTTCCCCTGATTAGGAGTGGCAGAAGCCGCGGCGTGTCCGTGGCCACCATCCGCGCACCAAATCCTCCCATCCCCAGCTACACCGATGCACTGCGACAAGGCGCTGGTAGGGACAGAAGCCAGAGTGAAAGTGCTATGCTGCGACGGAATGACCGTTAATCGGCCCACGACGATACACCACATCGAGCCAAACCGACTCATGCCGATGCCGGTTCGATGGGTCTCACATTTTTTCTCTTTTTAGCGACACCAATAACTGCGCACGCATTGGCTAGGCGCGGCTGCTTACAGGAGCGACAACATGCAGTGGAGTTAAGGGCTTTGAATTGGGTGCTTTGGGATAGAATACGGGCATTGAATGGGCAGCCTTGCTTTCCTGGGTATTGGAATTTAACACGATACCTCTGGCCAGCGACCAACTGATTTATTACGGAACACCACAGTTCTACTCGTTGCGGAGGGGTAGGTCCATGGGCGAAGCAGGGCTTCCCCTATCATTGGGTCGAGAAGCCTGTGAGGGAGGTGAGATTGAGGATTTCCTGGCGCGCGGGCTTCGGACCTCCTCGTCTCTAATTACGTGGCCTAGATGAGGTCGAAATCACGACACCAACCCAGTCTGCTTATCATCGTATACGTTAACGAACGGCAAAATATATCATATGCTCAACCTGGAAATACTGATGCGGGATGAGTGCATTGCCCTGGCGACCCAAGGTGAAGGGATGGCAATTGGGGCTTTTCCATGCAACTGGAATCACGCAGCGAAACTTTCTCGTCCATTCCCTATCCTAAGACTCTGTCGGGACGAGAGCGTTGGAACTGATACAGCAAGTCTTGGTGAGGGGATATATCTGGTCGTTGGGAAGTGTTCATTTAATTTGTTGAAAATACCCGAATCCTTCTCTCGTACGTGTACCTGGGAGCCAATAATTCTTTCCCTCTTTGCTTCGTGCGCTCGCACCCGCTTTGAATAATCAACGAGAATCAACCTGGCACCCACCTAGCCTATTTACCCCCGGCAGTAAGCATTTCACCGCCTGGGGACACACTACGGGCCTCTTTTAACAAAATAACGTCGTCCGGCCGCTCGTGATTGACAGTGGTCCTGCGATGTCATCCTGCGCGCATGTGAGGCTGGTTTTCCGGCGTACAGTTCGGCTGCTATCAAGGGGCGTCCGGGCCGCGGGGGGGGGGGGGGGGGGGGGGGGGGGGAGGTAAAGAAGACAGAGCGTTTGGGTCTCTGTTCGTGGTGCTCCGCAGGGCGATCTTGCATGCCGGGGGTGAAGCCTGATTGACATGTCAATTGCCTGTCGTGAAACGATTGATCCCGAAGCGCCATCCCTTGCTGGTAGCAACAATAGCAGGTGAGTTTTCGGGCGCTCGAGCTGGTGTCGCGACGCGCATAAGGTGACTCTGGGGGGTGGAAGCCCAGGCTTGTGGCTCTTCGCCGGTCTACTTCCGCAGGGCGGGATACTTGAGCACCGACGGAGATGGCCGGCTCCAGGAAGCGGTTTCGACTTTCGAAAGCCCTCTGGGTACCTAATTCTGAGAAGTAGGGCGGGCGAAGTTGCGAGTTGAGGACCTCGAAATCCATGGGAGGGCTGGTCATCTCGTGGGGTTTAGTAGAGCGTGAACGACTGTGCTGGAGCAGTGCTGGGTGAGGCGAGCAGGCAGAGGTGATGGGCGCTGAACCAATTCAAGGACACTTTAGGTATGTAGCTTAAAACTCAACGATTAGTATCTACTTAGGCATCTAACGAGCTATCCGATTGACTGTCCTCAATCGACAGTTATCTGAGGAAGCAAGAGGTTCACCACCTCTGGGGTAGGAGGCCCCTTTAGTTTCACGGGGCTTTCGATTGGGCGGCTGGGCCAGTCGCTACAGAGTGTCGACTTGTGACAGTCCGAGGACACAACACGGCCATTGCTGCTGGGGTTGAAGTGGAAGTCGATAGTGCCGGGAGGAGACGTCTGCCAGCATCGCCCAGATACATGCTGCTCTGGCTTACAACCGCATGCCGGTCCACCCCCTGAGGACAGCCCGTGTAGCCAACGAGCATCAAGGTACGAGTCCACGTATGGGGGGGGGAGGTAGGGTAGAAGTGGGCATTCTCTATCTTTTTCCGTACCAAGAAGCGCTTGGTGTTCTTGCGAGGCTGACTGCCTCTATGCACGCGTGTATATATACTGCCAGTTCACAAAGCTCTTTCAACTCTTGTATTCTATACTAGGGAAGATGGGTTGCAGCGTGCCCTGCACACCCCCATCTCCGAAGCGAAGCCTTTTCTGGGCTGTACTCCTGCAAATGCTGCTTTTAGGCTACTATACGCTGATGTGCCCGGCCTGTCGGGGGTCCCATAGGCGCAGAAGCTTCGCTTCTGCCCTCTGTTAGTCTGCGCCTCTGCCAGTCTACGCGTCTGCCCTTTGCCTGCCAGTCTGCGTCTCTGCCCTCTGCCAGTCTGAGCCTCTGCCCTTTGCCGGTCTACGCCTCTGCCCTTTGCCTGCCAGTCTGCGTCTCTGCCCTCTGCCAGTCTGAGCCTCTGCCCTTTACCGGTCTGCGCTTCTGCCCTTTATATGATGTTTAACACCATTGCATACACCATGCCTCTCTAATTGAATTCTCGTGATTGCCTTATGTAATTAGAGCTAATGCAATTCTGAAACGTCGAACTCAAAATGCAAATTGACTGATTGGCTGGAGCGCCGAGAAAAGTGGAGATCAGAGTTCTGTACGCACCAGTAAGTAGAAGCGAAGCTTCTTCTGCGCTTGCCTCAGCTACACACATCAGAAGCTTCGCTTCTGATAATTTAAAGACCCCAAAAGACAATACACCCCCTGAGTCCTCTCTTCCTACCCACCGCGCCTCTGCCTTTGAACAGGAGACATCGGGCTGTAGGCAGCAGAGGGGCGTGGCGCGGCGTGGCATGGCATGGACCCGAGCGGGTGATGGAGAGAAGGGCCCGAAGATACAGTCCATGGCCCCGAAGATACCTGAGGGAGGTTCTCTGGCGCGGCTGCCCATCCCTCGAGCCCTCCCGCCGTGGTGACGTCATTGTGAACGGCACTTTTATTCGTCTCTCGCCTCCGCGGAGCAGGGGGTCTCTGCATCTCTTATCAGAGGGCAAAGTACCTACCCTACTCCCGTCTTCTCCCGCCTGAGGCCCTTTCGTAGGTTCTCCCATGTCCCGGCGGCGGGCTATCTACGAGTTAGGTACTCATACCTTAGGTGCCTTAGGGATCTAACGGCTCCTTGCTACCTACTAGTCGTAGGCCTCACGGGGTACCTAACCTACATCACCATGCATTCGCGCAACGCCACACCGCGCTACAGTTGAGGCCGGCCGGGGCTGGGGGTTCAAGACGAATCATTCGCTGCCAACAGCCCCATGCCCCCCTGCCCACACATACAAGTACCTAATCACCAGTACTCGCGCACACTCAATCGGCCTCCGCACTGACGTTGCATTAGAGGTTGTCCAGGAGGGGGGGAAAGAAAGACGGGCAGGCGGAGGCGGTCGCGTGAGCACCGTCTGCTCGGGCGCCACGCACAGAATACCTACCTATGTACATGCACCACCCGTTCGTTGGTGGAAGCTCCAGCTGGGAATGGTGGAAGAGGTCCGACACCATCATCAGTACTTCGTCAGGCGGTGTGCCACCACAGCCACTGCCACTACCACAGCCACCCAGAAACGTGGTAACTTGCCGACATACATACCGCCTTACTCACCCCCGAGTCCCATTCATCGACGGATTACTGTTGCATCGCCGTCGAGCGGCCCCCGATCACCCAGCTGACGATGGAATGGGGCGAGCCATACAAGTACCTGATATCGTTACAGGTACCTCAGCATGCACATCCATTCTGATCATGTCACACCTTGGGTATCGAGCCGGCTGGGTAACTCCATGGATACCTACTGACACCTACATGTATGGCAGCTGCTCATGTTGCTAGGTACTCGTACATACCTCCCTAACCTCTTATAGTAGCCTTTTAAAGGTATCTAAACTTGCTCGGTAGGTACCTGGGTATCTAGATATCCTCGGTCTCTGTCCGCATCCCGCCCCATATGTAGGTCTCGTTGGTGAAAACCGGCTTTTTTCTTCTGGTTGCTTTGCGCCCCGCGCCGCTCAGCACCCACGCCCATCGCCCGATGGCGAGGCGGGGAAGAGGGATGGGGTAGCATGAACCAGCCTGGCCATGGATCTCACCGAAAATCGAAAAGTCGAAGGCGCGGAACGAACAGCAAGAAGAAACCTCGAGGAAGATGAAAGCAAAAGAGAAACGCACAGCTTTGATCCCAGCGCCCTGTCCCTTCATTGGTGTACACTTACTCGTACTCCATATAAGGTGGTAGGTATCTATCTATCTACCTACCTTGGGGTTTATTTCTCTGCCCCCCCCCCCTCCCTCTCAAGGCAGACCGTTGTGCCTGCACCTGCAATCATCACGTCGACGGTACCCGCATGTACGCGATGCGGAGCCACCAGACCACACAAGAGCCATCCATGCAGGTCATGTGTGCAACAAGTCGGCAATTCGGAGCCGGGCAGCCAATGCGCGCGCGCCGCCTTAACTAGCTCCCCAAGGCACGCTGATCTCCAACAGGCATCAGCTTAAGGTAAGGTTCCTAAGGTTTTCTCCCGTTCGCTTGCTCAGCCACGACACACAAGCGGGCCACCTGGGCAGCCCAATCGTCACTCTTCCAGTCTTCGCCCAGCTGCAGCTTTGGATAGTCGTACTAAAAGTGAAAAGGCATCCCTCCCCAGCAGGACCTGCCCAGCCTCACCAACTCATCGAATACCTGAGCAACCATGTCGGGCACCCCTGCTCTGCCTGGCCTGCGAGTACGTGGTCTGCTCGGCGTCTCCCAACTTTTGGTCTCATGGGTCGGCCGGACGAGTCAGAACCGTCATCAGCGTGACCAAGAGATCCGTGCCGCGTAGGTGGTAAACTCCATGGTGGTATGCATTTGACATTATCTAATAATCTGATGGCTTCGTACAGGCCCTCGCTCATGGGCAAACATGTTTCGCAGCCGGGGGAAACAAAAAACTTCGACGAGATCCTGTCTGGAGGGGGTATAGTAGGTACCAAGCGAATGTCCCAACGCCTGCCTGTAATGCCGTCGTGTCCTTCTCTAGCCCCTCTACGGCACTTCGCCGTCAACCTAGGCCAATGTTCATCATGCCGGCTGTGTCATTATCGCCGGTTTCCACACCCTGAAGAAGAGAAAAAAAGGTCCTCGGTATTTCTTCTTTCCTTGAGGGGCGTCGCTTTCTTCTCGTGCCGCCTTCAAAACAAGCATCAAAATGCAATTTTTTCGCTAATATCACTCAAGTGCACGCGCTCGGGCGCCCCTTTACTCAGCCGTTGGCGATCCACCACTTAGCATCGATCAGATGCACCCACGTCAGCCAGCCGCGGGACAGCCGCTCCGCCTCGTAAATTGTCGTCGTCGTCGACGGCACCAGGTCGTACATGCGCTTCGTCCTCGTGAACAGCACCACCAGCACCGTCGTGATGGCCATTAGAACAATGACCAATGTCGTTAGTCGCTTCTCGTTGCGCGTCGACTGCGGTTTTTCCGATGGCGGCTCTTCGTTGGCCGGCGTCTTTTCCACCAGGTTCACGATCGTCGTCTTGATTTCCTGGTAGTCTGACAGGTAGAGAAAGAAGCCCAAGAAGGCGATCGAATAACCGACGAGCTGAACCGGCGTGACGGGCGTTCCGAGAATGCAGACCGCAGCCAAAACCAGGAGCATGTTCTTATACGTGTCGGCCAGGGGCATGGCAACACCGGAGGTCTTGCCCATGAGCAGCAGAGTGGAAACGATCAGGCCCAGCGCAACAACGGCGTTGAGCAGCAGCATCAGAGGCCCGACTTCCGCAGCATGCGTCCACTCGTAGCGACTCCACCCCACCACGTAAGACGTACCGAAGTTGGTGACAGCGCATACGGGCGCGAAGTAGTACAGGCTGACCAGCGGGTCCATGTTGAGCCCGGCAGGCGAGATGAGATACTGGATCATGATGATGTAGCCGGATTCGAACCCGAGGTAGGCGAATTCGTAAACCGCTCCTTGCCACGAGAACCGCAGCTCGCCAAAGCTCGACATGGCAACACCCACCACCACGATCAGAAGCTTCAAGAGCTTTGACACGGCAAACTTCTCAACACCCCAGATCCAGCCGATGAAGAGGACCGTCAGAGGGGCAAGGCCCTACAGGAAGAACGAGTCAGCACATGCTATGTTAGGCGTGGGGCACTGGCGGCCGGCATCGGTTGGCGCGACGTACCTTGAGCATCTGGATGAGGGGAACACTCAAGTAGAGATAGATGAGGTTGTGGGCAACCATACTGCCACAATGCATGACGCCGATGGGCATGACTCGCGTGACAAAGGCCAGAGGCGTCATCTTGACCTGATGGCGGCCGTCGAAGAGGCTAGTGGTCCGCGCAAGGACTTGCGTCACAAAGGTGGCGAAAGCCATGTGCCACCACGTCAAGACCGTGGCTGAGGGACAAGTTAGTATGCTGGAACGCATTCGAGTCGCGGGGTCAGGTCGAGCGTGAACTTACGATAACCTGTCGCAGGGCGTGTTAGCAGGCGGTGCGCAATCAAAGCAGACAAGATGTGGTTTGGAGACTTACGGAAACCAGCCGAATCGATGATCCATCGGTTGAGAAGTATGGTGACATTGGAGAGCAGGATCCAGGTACTGGAGAAGTGGAAGTTGTCGTCAGTATGGGCTTTCAAGTAAGCATTCGTAGAGGGGGCGAGCATCTTACGCGACGTAAAAGGCGGGATGCAGCCAGAGACCGGCTCTGACATCTGTGGATGACGGCATCCTGCCGAGGAGTGTGATGGGGGGTGTTCGAAATCGAAGTCGAAGTCGGAGGGGAGTGGGATGGAGGCCGAACGAGGAGGTCGGTGGGGGTTATATGAGGGCGCAACAGAGTTGGCGTGGCGACATGGAGGCAAGATTCTGGGGACGTCTCAAGCGAAAACCAAGGAGGGGCGCGAAATCAATTGCCTCTGGCCCCGTGGCAGGCTGGGCAAATCGGTAGCGCAGCGGCAGACTGTGGTGGATGCTGGCGTACACGGAGACGCACTCGGACACGCATGCGCACACTTATGAGCACACGCAGCAGCAGTAGCAGCAGCAGCAACAACAACACTGGGCAATGCCAGAAGTGGTCACCGCAGCGCAGAGGTCGAGTGTGCGGTTGGGGGTTGTCGGCTGGCGGTAGCGGTGGTGTGTGTGGTGGTCGGTGGTGGTGTGCTGGAATTGGCTGGGGCGGGCTGGGAGGAAAAGCGTATTAAGTATATCGGTATGGGGTCGAATGCGCGCGCGGTAAGGCTGGGTATGCTGGGGATGTAAGGAGCGGAGAGTTGGCAGTCGGGGTTTTGGAGGTTCGAGTCGACGACCTTATGGCAGCATGGCGGTCCGGGCTGCAGGCACAAGACAGGCAGAGAGGAGGATGCGACTGGGGCTGTCGTGTGGATGGGACGAGGCGGCGGAGCCCGAGACGGAGGCTGTGTGAAGCTCCAGAAAACCAACAAGAGCAGTGCGTAAGGAACGTGCAGGGAGAAGAGAGGGAGACCAAGTTGCAGGGCCGCTGTGATGAGGTGTGCGAGGGCACATGCACAGAGAGGGAAAGACAGGCAGGCAGGCAGGCAAGCAGGCATAGAGCCAGGAGAGGGAGAGAGAGAGAGAGCGAGAGAGAGCGTGGAAAGGAGTTAGTGAAGCTTCCCAGCAGCAGGCTGCGACTGGAGATTGCTGTCCGCCGCGCAAGTAGCGCATTCGTACCCTCTCAGCCAGTGCAAGTACCCGATGCTCGAGGTCTCTGCCCCGCACGCGGGTCCAAAAGGACTGCCACAACCTGAAAGGTCGCTGGAGAGTACATGTCTAGCCCGTAAGGATACATGCAGGTCTTGGTGGGTGCGGGCAGACCAGTCCGTGGGGCAGATCGACCAGAATTGGATGGGGACAGCGTGATCCAATACAATCGTGCTGGACTTGGGCCATGTACGAGTACCGGCTCCAGGTCGGTCACTGTGGCACTGGGATGCTGCCGTGCGCATTGGAGGTACTTGTCCGGGCACTTGCCGCAGTGGAGGCGGTAGAATCCAATACTCGTACCTCCAGCTGGCTGTGCTGGCAGAGTCTGTGAGCGCTGGCGGGCCGGCCCCATTGCGCCCATCCGATCCATGGATCGTCCGACGAATACCTGAGGTACTCCGTACCCATGAGCGGAAACCGTGCTGCAGGGCCCGGGCATGTACCTCATATACATCCATTACCACCATCAATTCAACCAGGATGAGTACATTTGGAGGTAACGGATGTGACAGGCTGCCGAATACCTCTCGTACCTAGGCGCCGCAGGCTGTGGACCACCTTCAACCTGGAAGTTAGAAGGAACTATCCACCGTACGCGTCCTCCGTGTGAGAGGTACTCGTACATGTCACCAGGGGCAGGCAGCCCACGAGCCTAGGACGTTCTCTGGTAGTTGACCAGTTTCCAGTCCGGCTTCTCAACAACCTCTGATGAACCCTGAACGGATTTCAGCATCGTTTGGCCCATCGACATTGGCATCGCACGAGGCACGACACTCTCTGGCCGGAACACAGACATGGCAACATCCGAATGGAAAGACATACAGGCTAAGACTCGACCACGAGTGCCCACCTTACTCGTATCTACCTACTCGTACCTTGCCTACACACTACGTACCTACCTAAGCGTCGAACGGCTATCGGGCCTCATCCCACGTCCTCCGAGAGCCTCACCACACGTGCAGACGGAAAGGCTCGAGCCAAATACTTCTGCAATAGGTCCATGCTCACAACGCGCAAGCACAGGTCAAGCAAGGCTCGGTGCGGACACGACTCGGACAAGCACGTCCCACTGCGGCAGTGGTAGTGGCAGTGGCAGTGGCAGCAAATCGCCGACGTACGGACAATGGCCCTTTACGCACCTACGAGTACGCGCGTGCGACCGGCGCGGGCCATCCTGCGGGCACACACCCGCAAACACACGTACTCGTACACGGTGCTGCCAGCCCCGGATTCAGATTCATCACTTGTTCGAGGCCCGAGGACGTTGATGAGAGCCACCGGATATACCTCTGCACGCCTGTCTCGCCAAGGGACACCAGCGCTGGTCGATTACTGCACCAACGCGGCGGCCACATGCATCCTCGCTTTTGAGGGGGTTCGCAGCCCATCTGTCTCGGTCGAGAAACGACAAGCAATGCCTGCCCACTGCTGCCGTCTACAGTTGCTGCCAAGCTTGGTTTACACCCCGCGCGGGACAAGACACCAACGGCGCGTGCTGCTTGCGTCCTGGCCCCGTGCCCCAGGAACAGGGACTGGGAGCGAGAGAGGTGCAGAGAGCGCAAGAGTAATAATAAGGAAAGCAGGAAAAAAATAAAATAAAAGAGGGTGCGCGGGAACGAGAGCGAGCGGCGATTGGCAGGAAGCCAGGTCGGGGTTGCTGTGGATGGAGACGCCAGGGAAATGTCAAATTAGCCCGCTCTGGGGGCGTCCACCGTCGTCGTTCCCCACCGGCGCCCACGCGGCCAGCACGCCACGCGCGCCACGTCTTTCCATCTTTGGGCGCGAGAACGGAAATCGGCTCATCAGGCGTGTGTCCCCGCCAGGGGTGAGGGTGGCTACAGAGTATTGGGGCGGAGGAGGGGGGGGGGGGGGGGGGGGACACGCAGGCCCTGATTCTGATTGATGAGTGAGTGAGAGGGGCCGTCACTGCTCCCGCTGCCGCTACTGCTGCACCAGTGGCCGGTGCTGGTTTGCATTTCCATCAGCCCATGCTGCTTGCGACGGCAAGCGAGCAACGACGGCGACAAGCATGGTGAATGGGGCCTTGGGGGGGGGGGGGGGGGGGGGGGGGAGGCGCAGTCTGCAGCATTTCGTCACTCGGTGTCCGGGGGGAGGGAGAATATGGGCCCTCGACCAAAGAGAAGACTGCGCGACGGAGTGCTGACGACTGCTAGCAGGACTAACTGGCCATGACTCGGCGTCCTGGCGAATATTCCAAGCTTCCATCCCCGCTGAAGGCTGGCTTCCTTCGACTCCTCATCCGTGTCAGACTACGAGGGCCTCCCCCCAACGACACACCGGCGCGGCCGAGCACAACAGAGACTCGGCAACCATACGCGGCGCTCCTCGTCAGGTTCTCTGTCTGCCACATGCCTGACAGAAACGGGGTACGAGCAACGTCATGGTCCCGACGTCGCCCAATCCCATCGTGCCGTGCGCCCCGGCATGTGCTTTGTCGCCACGCCCCGAGACCAGCAGGCCTTTCGGCAGAGGGACAGACAAGCACACGCACGACCAGCCCTACGGCTACGGACAATGCGCAATATGAGAACAAAGCTGATTCACGACTTCCAACCCGCTGTACGCGTACCGCGCCGCCTCGCACTGGCACAGGCCTTACTACGGAGCACTGGTAGGAGAACTGCTTCTACCGCTGATATGGTCCGCAGCTACGGCTGCAGACTGACCGACCGGGCGGCATTGTCGCGGCCGCATGGCTGGGGCCCGGAGACCCGCGCCGGCGCCTTTCATACGAGAATGTCGCCTCGCGGGCCTGGCTACGAGCGATCATCAGGGGGCGGGCGCCTGGCGGCTGCGAATATCTGTCACGCCTGACTGTGCTTTGCTTTGCGCTACCAACACACCACGCTACGATCTACGAGTATTAAATCGCCCCCGCTGCCAGCGCAGAGGGGGTGGCTTTGATCCATGAGTGAGTGCTTGAGGGCTGTCCGCGCTCGTCCCAGGGGCTCGGCGACCTGCCATTTCGATGCCAGCCCTCGCTTCTCACTCCTCACTCCTCACTCCATGATAAGACGGGAGAGAGCGCTACGGGCGAGGGGCATTGCTGATCCAATGTCTCAGCAATTCGGCCAGCAGGTCGCACAAGCGTTTCAGGCACACTTTTCCGATGCGATCGTGCGCTGGCCCTGTACGTGCTCGTGCTCATGCTCGTGTACTCGTACAGGCACGGAGTATTACGCGCATGGAGAGTGCTCATCAGGCTGGGGATGCCAGGTGCATGCACACACGAGTACTCGAACTCGCACGGGTAAGCAGGCGTCGATCCCTCCCCGCCGGGGCAGCGGCGGGAAGCAAACGCTCTCGTGACGGGCCAGTGCAGTGAGTGAGTGATGGTACAAAATGCCCTCCCATTTTGCCGCAAGACGGATGGACGCTCGCTCATGCCTTGAATGGTCTCACACCGGAGCAGAGACTCTCTCATCAATCTTGGGTTCGGGTCCGAATGGTCTCCCCCGTACTGTAATAAGGAAGGAAAAGAGGAAGTCAACGAGTACTTGGGGAGCCCCATCCACTCTGGGCCGCTCGCGTGTGTGGTCCACTCAGCGGCCCAGCAGCAGCTGATCGCCGGTTGTGAATAGGAGGAGATTACCACTTGGGATACTCGCATACTACTACGACTACTCTTACGCGTAAGTACTCCCTAATAATCTTCTTCATCTGCCAGGCGCGAATACTTTTCACTCCGCCTCCCCCTGGACCCCTGCCGGGTCGGGCGTCTATGCGTACATTGATAGTTGGAATTCTTACGGAGAAGCTACGAGTACTCGTAGGTACGAGCACACTTGTTGGTGATCTCGTGAGTGCCGCGTGACGGTTTTGAGAGCACTCGCAGAGAGAGAGAGGGACAGCCGAGCACACTGGCAGGGTTGCCGCGCTGACTGCGAGTACGAGTAGTGACGAGAATATCAAGCATCTGAGGTATCGCCTGAGCGGATCATCACTACTCGTTACGATACTTTCCCTTATCTGATCCCCGTAAGCCCCCCGGCAAATGACGATTCTCCCAGCCAAATCTGCCGAACCGCCAAAACACAGAGCGATACACGAACACATCTCCATTCGTACCCTCCGGTATTGCATCTTTCCAGACACGACAGGGCGAAGGGCCTGCCCCTGTCACCAAACTCGGTGCTGAGGCGATTGAGCGGCACACAGCCTTCTGGGTGCTCAGCCTAACGAGTACGCATATTCTATTACGAGTAGGTTCGCGCGTTCAGAGCACGAGTACTCGGAGGCGTACTTGTACTCGTCCGCAGCCTTGACCGAGCCGTGCTTCTACGAGAATGCGAGACGCGGACTCTTCTCTCTTTCTTTCTTTGGTTTCATTTTTTTTTTCCCGGCCAGCGTACAGACGAGTACTCGTATGCACACAAATGGGGAAGACGTGAGAAGGGACCGCGCCTTAGAAGTCCGGCGTAATAAACAGTCCGGAGTGGAGGGTGCTACTCGGGACGGGTACCCATGATGGCGGCTCCTGCCGGGGGGGGGGGGGGGGGGTCCCCGCCGCATCGCTTTCGGACTCGCACCCAAGAAGGACTGTCGGGTCTCGCAGCGCAACGGTATCTGATGATGTTGTTCTCATCCAGCTGGGTACTGCACTACATGTGTCCTCCAGCTGAGGTCTCTCCGGCCCTCTCTCTATCTTACAGGTAGGTAGTCATGGTTGTGGCTTGGTGCGAACTGCGGAGGACCAAATGTAGGTAGGTGGGTAGTCCAACATGCGCCACCATGTCGCTGCTAGGGACACGGGTACGAGTAGAATGGCCCCCCGCGACCGGAACGGCGATTCGAATTCGGGGCCTTCTTCCCGGAGACGGCGATCGCGGAGGAGCGCCGTGTTCGCGGAGTCGGAGCCCGGACTACGGAACAAGTAGAGGGTGAGGTTCCGCCGCAGGTCACTTCCGCGTTGGTTCGAGGCAGCACCGAGGCGATTATACGTGCCCACACGCCAACGGAAGCCTGCTTTGATTCTCGGAATACACTTGAATCCGCTGCAGCTTTGCGTCAACATAGCATCGTGACGGCGAGATCGGCGCCGAGTCCTCGATAGTGGACAGCGCAAGGGGCGTCACCTGCAAGCGGCAGAATGCTTGATTTTGTTTTTTTGGACCAGGAAAACCACCCGGTGCTGGTATACAACGATGAGTCCACGGAAGAGCACATGGCGAAAATGGTAGTCGAATTGCGTTTCCTCCCCGCGACAGGACTGCACACACACAAACAAGAGGCTTGGCCCTGTCCTGTTCTGCAAGACACCCAGCGGCCTGTCTGTCTCGTGTAGAGCGACCTCGTCCATATCCTCCGACCCGGGCAGCGCGCGCAGATCGCTTTACCGCGCCTCCACTCTCCGCCTCTTGTCGTCGCCCCGGTGCCGGTCGCCTGACGAGTCACGCTTCCGGCTGCCGGCGTAGTCCTTGTCGTAGTCTTTGTCGTTGTCGCGCCCGCCGCCCCTGCGCTCCGGGCTCGCGCTTCTCCTCCTCCGCGGAGACCGTGACCGGGAGCCGCCTCGCCGCCTGTCACGGTCGTCTCCCCTGCGCCGGCCCGAATCGCGATCCCCCTCTCGATCCCTCCTGTCACTGCCGCCGCCGCCGCCGCCGCCAGGCTTGCGGTGACCCAGTGGAATAGCGTTGGCACCCCGGGGCCGTCCCCGCCGCCCTCCACCCCTGCCGCCGCCCTGGCCCGGTCCGACTTGAAGCGGTCGTCGACGTTGTACCGGTCAAAGTCGGAGGAGCCCGGGAAGCCGCGGCCAGCGCCACCGCCGCCGCCGACCGTGCGCGCCACGTCGCGCGGGTCGGCCCACTGGCCCGTGTCCTCGGCGCGCAGGTCGCGGTACTTGGAGGCGCCCTTGCGGCCGATGCGGGTGCTGTCGCGGACCTGCAGGCTCTTGGGCAGCAGCTCGCGGTTGCGGACCTCGTCGGCGAAGCGCGCGCCCATGACGTCGCGGCGCGCCAGCCGCTCCGCCTCGTCGCCCACCTCGTCGCCGCCGCCCCGGTAGAACGCGCCCTTGTGGAAGTACCGCTGCATGAACGCGCCCGAGTTCTCCCCGCTGCGCCCCTCCTCGCGCTCCGCCCGCTGCCGCGCCAGGTGCTCCTCGTCCTCGCGCCGCCGCTCCTCCTCGGTCAGGTTGCGCCGCCGCTCCACCTCGGCCCGCTCCCGCTCGTGCGCCTCGACCGCCTCGCGCTCCCGCTTGACCCGCCGCAGCTCCCGCACCCGCCACGCCGCCTCCTCCGCCGCCGGGTCCACGTCGTCCTCCGTGTCCACGTCCTCCGCCGGGTCCATCTCGTCGTCCCAGTGCTTCTTGCCCGCCGCCCGCGCCGCCGCGTCCTTGCGCAGCTGCTCCTCCACCAGATCGTCCAGCGCCTTCTTCTTGCGCGCCTCCTCCTCTGCGGCCTCCTTCTCCTCGTCGGCGGCGGTGGCGGCAGCGGCACCGCCCTTGGTTGATGGTGCGTCCGCGCTTGAGGGCTGCTGCGCCGCGCCGCCGCCGGCGGTGTTTTGGTTCATCCGCTGCGATTTGGGGATGAACTTGGGCTTGAACATGAGGGGCCGCCTGGGCGCCTCGTCCTCGCTACTGTCCTCTTCCTCCTCCTCGTCATCGTCTTCGTCGCTGCCGCTTCCCTCCTCGTCATCGTCGCCTCCTCGTTGTTCTTCTTCTTTTTCTTCCTCGTCCTCCGTGACGAAGCCCTCTTCGGCCGCGGCGCGCGCCGCCTTGTTCGCGGCGACGCGCGCGTCCTCGGCCTCCTGCGCCTGGCGCCGGCGTGCGTCAAGGTCGAGCCCGCCGAGGCCGGTGCTGATGATCTTCCCGGCGGACGGGGCCTTGGGCGGGGGCGGGCGCTTGGCCTGCTGGCTCTTGTCGGGCTGGCGGGCCTGATCGTCGCCGTCCGAGTCGCCGTCCGACTCGGAGGACGAGGACGCGCCCGTGGGCTTGCCGGGCCGGTGGCGCGCCGGCTTGAGCGGGTTCGCCGTCATGCGCTTGGGCGGCATGGCGTGGGATGTGAGGGCCAGGCCGGGGCGAGGCGAAGGCCGAGTTCTGGAAGGGCGATGTTCGACGGTGGACGGGGTTGGCTGGCTGGATGAATGAGCGGTGGCGCTAGCCGCGATGTACCTGAGGTACGCGACAGGCTTGCGCTGGTGGTGGTCGGTAGTTGGAAAGCCCGGATTGTTGGTGAAAAGGGAGGAAGGCGATGATGACGGGCAATTGGTTGAGTAGAGCTGGCTGACGTCGATGGAATTTCTGCCACGGCGCAGATGCAAGACGCGACAGGACTAGAAGGTCGATCCAGTGGCTGAGGTACGCGCGAGAACAGGCCCACCCGCCCGAGGGCCCCCGCCTACGCTGCTATACTGCAAGTACCTTATTTAGCCGGGGTACTTCTGATAGCGTTTAGACCATGGGGACAGTGTGGTCCCTTGTGGTCGGATCACATACCTAACCTACTGTACCTCCAGTTGGGTAGGCTCTTCCATATTCCTCGTTGCCTACGATGGCTGATCTGTCTGCTGCAAGCATGTTGTGGTAAGCCACGAGGCTGGCAGGGCAGATCTCGCAGCATTCAAGGTACGAGTACGTAGCAGTTTCGCGTCATTGGTGTCACGCATATCGTGCATCATCTTCTATGTTCTCTTCAAGTCAGCCCGTCTGATCAGAACCTAAGTAGGTAGATTCGATGTGTGCCCACCCCTAAGAATTGGTGTACCTGACCGATGTGAATTATCCGATTTCTCCCTTTTCAGAACCTCTGCGAAATCGAGGCAGCGAATATCCCGTCGGGGCCAAGCGATTCCGCGTCGGTCACCTATACTGACCAAGTAAATCGATATCTATCATAAATCCGTGACTCATAAGACCCGACAACTCCAAAGCGCCTGCCAACCTTTTGCTTCTCCTGTGAACAAAGACACACAAAACATATGGGGATCCGTGAAGACGAATCAGAGGATGCCGTCGTGATCATCCTCATTCACAGCTTCCGGCAGAGGTATGTAATCGGCAGCAGGGCCCGGGGCGGCATCGCCCATTTCGTCGTCCAACTCAAAGGCAGAGCGCTTGACTGCGTTGGATATCGGCTGCCCGTCGTTTCCGTCGTCGCCGGCACTGTCGTCCTCGTCGGCCAAACCGGCAAACTTGTTGGCTGCGGCCTGAGGCACCTCCTTGTTGATGTCTTCCCAGTTCTTGCGACGAGACTGGATGACCCGAGCCTGGCCTTTGCTCTTCGCCACCTTGGTCTGCGTGCGGTCGGCGATCTCCTCGGCACGGTCCTGCGCCCTGTCGCTGCGCTTGCGGGCGCGCGAGCTGAGGTTACGGCCCTTGCGCAGTTTCTTGGACACGCCAGCTCCCTGGTGTATAGACAGAACAGAGGATCTGTTGTTCATTTTGCTGTGCTGGTCGGCCGCGTCGGCGGGGAGCTGGACGTCCTTGAGCGACTTGTCGGTGTCGATGCTCGGCGAGGTGGCGCGACGAGCGGCACGCGAATGTGCCGAGGGAGCTGTTGGGTGTTAACTAAATTATTTTGCATCACTTGTATCGAGATTTGTTGCAACACGCACCCTTCCTCTGCTTTTGGATGCTTCCTTTCGCCATGGTGAGATTTGGGGTCTTTTTTTTTTCCCTCCCCTTTCCAACTTTCTGGGTAATGTGTATGTGTGCGGGGCCAGTGTGTATTCGTCTCAGGAAAGAGAGTGCGAGAGTGAGCGATCGTCTGGAACAGCGTCGGGGGTGATGGCAGTGTTCTTGGTCGAGGAATGAACTCGGTCGTTCAAACAATATAGGCACCTTTGGACCCAGGCGGTGTCTTGAGCCTGGGAAAGTTGAAAGGCGATAACCAGGAAATTTCCCCGCGAAGGGTTTGATAACGATAAGAGGGCAGAGGGCAGAGGGCAGCTTGGAATCCACTACGGATACAGACGGACGTGAATGACGCCAAGCGTAGGCGGGTACATCATGTGAATTAGGTACCGGAGGTATCTACCTACGGGTGGACCGTCATACGAGTCTTCGTACCTCATGCACATGTACTCGCAGTGCTGAACGTTTCGCGGGAAGGAAAGATGGTTCATCTAACATTTATTGTCGCCCCGAGGGATGCTTGCCCGCTTGCGGACTAGCTTCTTTCAGTGCTTGCAAATCTGGTCACGGCGTTTCCTCGAGGCAGGTGCTCCTGCATCAGTGGCGGCCCTACGAGTATGAGCACATGCAAATTCGGTCGCGTGTAGAAGGCCACCCCAAAAGAGGTACTTGGCTAATCTCAAGCCCCGGTTGCCTGGAGGTAGAACCAGCTCTTGCATCGTGTGCTGGGCTACTTCATCCATCGCAACCATACACACCCCCGCGTACCTACATACCCTCCACCCACACCCCGTCCTGCGCATTTCCTGCCTTGCGTCTGCGGGCATCGTGTCTCACAGCCTTCTTCCACCTGCAATCGAACACAGGGACGTCAAGCACGGCCAGACAATCCCATACCCAGAGTCATCACCCCAAAACGACTTGCTCTGCTGACAGCGACCGGCCCAGACGTCGTTGTCAGCTCTCGCACCCGATCTTCGCCAACAGAGCGGTACAGAACCTCCCTTCAATGCTGCGTTCACCTCTGCCTTTGCCATGGATCGCAGCTCCGGTTTGATCTCGATTGTCCCCCTCGCCATTGCGTTTCTCACCGCCGTCGCCATCCCGCGCTCTTAATGCGCTGCCTCGCCTCGAATCCTCCGTCGCAGCTCCGAATCCCTTCCGTGAACGCCGCTTGACGCTTCGCCATGTCATTTGCGTCCGATCCACTCGACTTCTATCGCACCCTTTATCGGGACGACAACTCCCTTTGGGGCTGGCTGCAGCGACCTGGCTTCGTCGTCCCCGCCGGCCTCTTGTTACTCACCGTCATATACCAAGCGCTTCACGCCTCGCCCTACTCGGCCCCCCCACGCCACCCAGGCCAGCTTCTTTGGGACCTCCTCGTCGCTATTGCCCCCGCCGGCCTCCTCTACGCCCTCGGCTCCCAGTGCCACCCTCCGGTACTTCCCTCCAGCGATCGTTCCCACGCTGCAAAGAGCGACATCCTCATGAGGCTGCTGGGAATGGACAAGCCCAACGGCCTCATCAATACCGTCGCCCACGCAGGTCGCAAGAGCTTCTCCTTCCCTTCGCTCTCTCGCTCGTCAACACTGGTCAAGCCCGCTTCCCACACTCCGCCAGGCCTGGGGAACTACGACAATTCGTGTTTCCAGAACAGTATTCTGCAGGGGCTTTCCTCGCTTCGCCCTCTTCCACCTTATCTTGCCACCGCCATCGACGACGGCAAGTCGGAGCAGGACCAGGATGCTGGCTCTGCGAACACGTTGCGCCGCCTGATAGCCAGGCTAACGGACCCAAGTAACAATGGCAACACTCTCTGGACGCCTAAGAAGCTCAAGTCCCTCGACACGTGGGAGCAGCAGGATGCCCAAGAATACTTCTCGACGCTGCTTGACGAAATCGACAAGGAAATCGCTTCTGCTGCCCGCCAGAACCACAAACCCCGCGGCCTCGAGTCTACCGGCCGCCGTTCTGAGCCCGACGACGACCGAAGCAGTAGCGACAGCGGCTACCAGTCGCTCTCAAGTTTCAGATCCAGCACCGATATCAAGAACATGAGGAATCCTCTCGAAGGTCTCGCGGCACAGCGCGTTGCTTGTGTTCAGTGTGGCTACTCGGAGGGCCTCTCAATGATTCCCTTTAACTGTCTCACCTTGAGCTTCGGCATGGGTCAGATGGGACAGGATCTGTTCGAACAGCTTGACGCGTACACCAACCTTGAGGCCATTGATGGCGTGGAATGCTCCAAATGCTCCCTGCTCAAACTGCAGAGGCTTCTCAAGCTTCTTGTCACGCGGAGCAAGGAGTCTGGGATTCCCGATGATCAGATTGGAGAGCCTCTTGCCAGATTGGAAGCCGTCGATCTTGCGTTGGAGGAGGACGACTTTGACGATAAGACACTATCAGAACGGTGCAAACTCTCCTCGCAACACAAGGTCACTACCACCAAGACCAAGCAGGTCGTTATCGCCCGCCCACCCCAAAGCCTGGCCATCCATATGAACCGTTCCGTTTTTGACGTGCGCACTGGTGACATGTTCAAGAACCTCTCGGCTGTCCAATTCCCCCGGACTTTAGATCTAGGACCCTGGTGCTTAGGCAGCGCTGGGGGCCCAGACTCAACCCCTATTGAAAAGAATCCTACCGCGGAAGAGGAACAATGGTTCGCGGACCCGCGCTCGTCCATGGTTTCTGGTGACGCAACACCTTCGAAGATAACAGGTCCTATTTACGAATTGCGAGCCGTCATCACACATCAGGGACGACACGAGAATGGCCACTATATTTGCTACAGGAAGCACCCGACGCAACCGCCGAATCTCGAGGAAACGTTGGGCCAGGCTTCCAAACCGACCAATAATGACCCCAGCGACCAATACGAAGTTGAGGACAATGAATTCCCTGGCGGCTATTCAGCTGCAGACGAGCCTCTGGATGACTCTAAGTGGTGGCGCCTGAGTGATGAGAGTGTATGGGAGGTGTCAGAAGACCAGGTTCTGGCCCAAGGCGGTGTTTTCATGTTGTTTTACGACTGTGTCGACCCCAACTCGGTTTTTGTATCTGAGCTAAATGCAGCTACTGATGCCTTCGACGAGAAAACGACCCAGGGCACTGTCTTGCAGTCCGGAGGCCAATTTGCAGCAGCGGGAGAATCGCCGTTGCGTCCAATTCTGCGGCCTGGCGAGGTTGTCGACAGCACTATCCCTCTGACATGGCCGAATAGCTGAATTGACCTGCCCCTTTAGCCGGGCAGCGGACCTTATTTTGGACGACGGTCGGATGATTATGGATTGTGATACTATAGGGTTATTGCCTTCATCGTTGTGGCTGGTTCACGTCACATGTTCTGCATAGCCAAGGCGTTTGATTCCTTGTTTGGTCGACAGGGGATGACCTGGGATTGGGTTTCTTTTTCTGGAATGTACATATGTATTCAACACGGCGTATTTCACCAAGCGACGCTTGATCCACCAAGAGCAGCGAACCAAAATTTATCATCTTAAGGAACAGTGATGTGACAACCAGCCGGCGGTGCGCCTGGCGGGCATGGCGCCGCGATTCCGTGTCGGACATGATGGTTGCGCTCTGCGAATCACATCTTGTCATTATTCGTGATGGCGGGGCAATCGGGGGCGAACGATAGGCACAGCGAAGGTAAAGCCCAACGGCTGGATGTCCAGTACCCGATCTATCTTCAACGCTATATCACGCCTCAGCCGAGTCTATGTGTACGCTATACTCCTTTTTTCTTATTGCTCTCTGGGGTTTGACCCATCAGAAGTTACGATAGTTGAAGTGGTGGCAGACACATCACACCCTCGTGATCTCCACCCTGGCGCGCTCAAAGACCCGATGGCTGACGAAGCCACCCGCGGCAGCTCCATCCTCTGCGACAACGCCGGGAGCCTGAAGCGCCACACGCGCATATGTGCCGGCGCCTCGCCGCTTGGACGCGTAGCCCGGGTTGATGAACACGACGCTCTCGACGACCTGGAGGGAGCAAGACAGTCAGCAAACGAGACGACGAACAACGGGAGAACACAGAAAGAAAAAAAAAGAGGGAAGAGAAAGAGAAAGAGGGAGAAATAAAGGGGAAAATAAGCCGACGCACCCTCGCAAAAGGCGGCAGCGCGCTGGGTACAATGACCACGTCTGGTCGCACGTTCACCATGTCGCCGAGACGGAGATAACTTGTGTCGAGAACGGGGCCGGTGGGCAGGCCGCCCTCGTCTGGAACGCCGGACTTGGGCAGCTTGGCACGGTCGGTGGGCGGGAAGACGGGGAAGTAGTGGCGCTGTTCGACGAGGTAGCGGGTGATGCGGGAGAAGAGGTTGCTGTCAACCGGGCGCGCGCCAACGAGCTCTTCGGTGCGGAGATCCCACAAGCAGTCCTGCGATGAGACCCGACCACCGTCTCGTTGAGCGATAGCGTCATGGGGTTGCCGATCAGCTTGGCCGCCTTGGGCAGCCCCAGGTCCTTGCGAGCCGTGAGCGACTCCTGTGGCCACGCGACGTGCTTGCTCACCGCGTCTCGCACTGATGGCACGAGAAGAATCGTGACTTGCGGGTTCGCTGCTGCCAGTCTGTGCAAGGCGGGAGATATCAGGTGTCGAAAGACGGTCGTCAAAGTTGCAGTGTCCGGGTCCACGTCATCGGGAAGGTCGAAATCTCCTGTTGCGATCAGGGGATGATCGGCGTCGATGAAAGGGCCGCAGAGTATCACGGCATCCGCGTACGTGTCGGCGGCCTGGCTGCACAATGCGTGTAACGGTTCAAAATCAAGGTTGTCATCCGCGCTGTACGGGCCCGATGCGATAACGACATTGAGCGACGCCGGTTCTTCGTCCGAGTCCACCATGGCGTCTGGGCCTCCGCGGAGCCGCTCGCGGTGCTTTTCGATCACTTCCGGGGTCGAGGCGGCGCCAGCCATTGGCGGCATTTCGAGAGTTTCCCTGACCACGAACGCCTTACCTGACGTATTGCTGCCTTTAAAAGCCACAATCTGCCCCGGGAAGACCTGAAAGCGTCCGTTCAGCTTGGCCATGTCCAGAGGTATCCTTCTCCCGCTACCTGTACGTCGTGACGTCTCGAGCACCAAAGAAGCCGCGTTGAGCTTGCCCTCTGCCGAGTCCGACGCAATGCGTCCGACGGCCACGATTTCGTTGGTGCTTTGACTTGCAGCACTCCCAAAGGCCTCGTCTTCCAGCTTATGATGATCTTTCACCAAGGCAGCGAATTCTTCTATCCGGTCGTCCAGGATTTCTGATGCTTCCGATGCCTTCATGGCGAGCGTCTTGTAGCCGAGCTTCTTCTGGTCGGACGCGGCCGTCAATTTGATGCGCGACTCTGCGTAGGGGGCCAGAGGGGGCTCGGAAGGCTTCAGGTGCTCATTGAGCACCTCGATCACCTCGCCAGCATTTGTCCTGTCGTTGAAAGAAGAGGGTCTTGGGCAAGTGTTAAGCTCGGGACTTGTGGGAGGGTCAGTTGCGGGTATGCTCACGTGAGTGAACCCAGCTGGTTCTCGACGCGCAAGGGCGATTTGTGATCGGGAGAGCTGCCGGGGATGCCGCCCTTTATCCTGGTAACAGAGGGGGTCTCATTCGGCTTTTTGTTGGAGGCGGAGGATCTGTTGAGCTTGCTGGCGCTGGGTGTATTGGGGACGAGCCCGTCAAGCCTGAGAAGGGTCTGTGTAAGCGGCCGCTGGGTAAAGGTGTGCAGACCGGAATAGGGCAGCGAAAAAAGACTCACATGCCAAAGACATCACCGGCGCCAGACTTGGTGGCGGTACGTGGTGTGGCGGCGGAACGCTTTTCGGACTTTATGTGAGAGGGCTGGTTGCGGTTGGAGCGTTCAAGGGCGTCCTGGATGTCCTGCTTGAGGGAGCGCAAGTTCTGAACCGAGACGCTGTTTCCGTCCATGTCCATCTTGATGCAGAAGGACTCCCACTTGAAGAAGAGGTCCTGGGGGGAAAGGGAGTGCATGCGCATGATGGACAGCAGCTCGGCGAGGACGTCGGGCTCGAGCTGCTTGTCGCCGGCGGCGAATTGCTCGTTGAGCGCGGCGACATCAGCGTCGGCCATGGTGGGGGGTGGTATGTCGTGAGCGGCACGGTTCGGAACAGTAGTAAAGTGAAGAGGACATGTAGATAGGCAGAGGTCGGACAGAGGGTCTTGTGACGTGATGGGCGCGCAGATGTTCGCAGTGGGTGAGTGGTGGGCGAGCCGACGAGCTGGCAAGTGGGGAGGTGCGGGAGGTGAAGACGCGCCGGAGACGCGTCGGGCGTGTAAATTGATTTCTTGATCGGATGGAGGGGCGGAGAGTGTAGCCACGGGGCTTTCAGGGATGAATGCACTGTTGTGAGTCTGCGCTAACGTAGAAGATTACCTAACGAGAAAGGTACGAGACAGGTGGGGCTCTTCGTACCTAGTTAGAGACTTAGGTACTTGAACGTGCGTACCTGAATGCCAAAGCGGGCCGGCATCTTCGGCTGCAGGGAGGGTCCAGCTTGTCTTTCCTCAACGCGGGCAGGCGCCAGGGACCGGCCGGAAGGTACTTTTGTCGACATCGATCCAACTTGCTCCAGGCCGCCCGGTACAGACAATAGATAGGTGGTACCTCAAGTGAACATCATCGGCGTTGACTTCCAACGTTCGCTGGTCGCATCGATTGACAGGCACATTGGCCAGAGACACCACCATTGGAATGCGAGATCGCTTTCTCATCACTGTTCACACATGCGAACCCCTGAAGGCGGGACTCGACGAGCAGCTTCCCACTACGGGTTCACTGCAGACAAACATTGGATCACCAGGGCCGGTCCACCCCGGGCCTCATTAGGGTGCGGTCAGTGCTGCAGGGCCCAGCCCGAGCGCTGGATCGCCGTTGATTAGCCCTGGAGATTGGCTCCGTGGCGCCGTCCCTCAGCTCGCTCGACGATGCCAGACCGCCGCATCATCTTCGCCCTTCAGCTTTTAGCCTATCTGTTGTCTTGGATTTTCTTCGTCTCTTCTCTGGCCAAACCTGCCACCTAGTGTCTCTTCCGTCGTCTCACCGTCAAACACCGATCAATCCCTACCATATCATCTCCTAGTTCTTCTTCTGCATTCACGACATCCGTCAGCACCGGCGCTATGGCATCCACTGAAGTTGATCCCCCCGCGGCCACCGCCGAGCCCACCATCGTCGACGAGAAAGCCGGCTCCGGTCCCCTAAAGACCCCTCTGGCGGCGCCTCTCAGTGGATGCGTCCCGGTCGAGAAGCCAGCTCTCACAGAAGAGCAGCAGGGCAAATATGACTGGCTCCTGGAGCAGGCTCGGGGTTGGACAGAGATCCCGGCCAAGGACGACAAGGCCGGGCCCATCACCGAAGGCGAGAAGCAGTGGCTGACCCGCGAGTGCCTCGTGCGGTACCTTCGCGCCACCAAGTGGAACGAGAAGGAATCGGAGAAGCGGCTGCTGGCTACTCTAACGTGGCGCCGCGAGTACGGCGTCGACGGGTTCACCTGGGACTACATCTCGCCGGAGAACGAGACTGGCAAGCAGTGCCTCTTGGGATTCGACAAGCAGGCCCGCCCTGTGCAGATCCTGAGCCCGGGCAAGCAGAACACGGAGGTCTCCCCTCGCCAAGTCCAGCACCTGGTCTTCATGGTGGAGCGATCCCTCGACCTGCTGCCGCCCAAGCAGGAGACCCTGTGTCTGCTGACCAACATGGCCAAGAGCAGGTCGCGCGTCAACACAGCGCCCGCCTTGGGCCAGGCCAGGGAGGTTCTCAATATTCTGCAGACGCACTACCCGAGCGATTGGGCCGAGCGCTGGTCATCAACGGTATGCGCCTTCTCCTCTCAAGCTTATTGGCTGCTTGCGTGTTGTGGTCTAGAAAATCCGACTTACGATGATACTAGTGCCGTTTATTGTCTGGGGCTTCTTCAAGCTCATCACGCCGTTCATTGACCCCTTCACCCGGGAGAAGCTCAAGTTCAACGAGCCCTTGCCCGATTTTATCCCCAAGGAGCAGCTGAACAGCGAGCTTGACGGAGGTGAACTCGGGTTTGAGTACGACCACGAGAGTTACTGGCCCGCGCTGCAAAAGCTTTGCGAGGAGCGACGAGCAGAGCAGAAGGCCAGGTGGATCGCAGGCGGCAAACACATTGGCGAGTCGGAAGACTACCTCAGGGGAGCGAGCTCTCAAGGCGTCGCTGCTGAAGCTGCCTCCGGCGCTGAAGCTGAAGCCGAGACGGCCCGGGAAAACGCGGAGGGAGCTGAAGCCGAGACGGCACTTTGATGAGACGAGAACGAACTCGACGACACGTGATACCATGCATGAGATCAAGAACTGGCAAAGGCCTGCAGGAAGAGACAGTCGACGGCCAGGATCTCGCTCAAACGGGGGCCGCCTGATATCCGATATCTTTGAGCGGCGACTCTCCCTTGGATAAGGTAGCTCTGGAAAGGATAGATGAATTACCTAGACTCGCCCAGGATAGACTTTCTGCAGCAGATGCGAGCTACAGGATAATATCAGGTCTTTACACAGCCAGTAACAGAGGCCCCATCCATGGAAGCCACCACTTGATACTTGTTGCAGTTGTTCCTACATGTACCTACCTACCTAGATTCTGGATTGCGCCACACGCGCGCAGCACGATGGAAGTCTGGAAGGTGGTACAGGGATGCAGAGCGCCTGAGGACGGAGGACGGCGCCCCACAGGAGCTACAGACACGACGACGACGGTACCTGTCTCTCCGAGGCATCGTAGCGTCGCTGCTCGTACTCAGCTCGTACCTGCTCCGGCCGCCCTGCACCGTGCAAGCTGATACAATGGAATCTGCTCCCCTCCAACCCGGCGGGCGCGCCTATCGACCACACCTTCACGAGCCTCATCACACAGACGCAGCAGCCTCAGCGCGCCAGTCAACCCAGCTGTCAGAAACGAAGCCGATACCCAGCCCCGCGAGAGACACCGGAATTGCGACGAGAGCCCCCGAAACCCCCCCCCAGTCCCAACACATTGTGTCTTAACTTGCCCAACTCCCCGCAATTATCCACGCGAAGCTCGCTCGACCACGACTCCCGCCAACAACGCCAGCGGTCTCCTCCCCCCCCCCCCTGCCGACTCGATCACGTTGCTGCTCGACCGATCATGTCGAATCCACAGCCCAGCAAGGGCGGCGGGAGCGCAGGCGGCAGCGCCAATGGGGGTCCCAGCAAAGAGCAGCCCGGCCTGCGGTATCCCTCCAACGGCAAGACCATCTACCACCGCCCGCTCAACCGCTCCAAGACGGCCGAGCTGAGCAGCGCCAGCTTCGCTTATCTCTTTTCCGAGATGGTCCAGTACGCCAAGAAGGACATACGGAGTATACAGGATCTGGAGAAAGGGTGAGTGGCTGGATCTCCCTGCGCCCTGCAGTCTGCAGAGACCGGCGTTGAATCAACCATGCTGACCTTTCTCTCCGCAGACTGAATGTTCAAGGCCACCCCATAGGCATGAAGCTGCTGGACCTGCTGCTGTTCCGAGAGCCGGCGCGGACGCAGGCGCGCCCGCTCAACATCATCACGCTGCTGCACCTAATCAAGATCAACGCGTGGACGCACCTGTTCGGGCGGGCAGCCGACGGGCTGGAGAAGAGCAGCGACCCGTCCAAGCCCGACGAGTACATGATCATCGACAACGAGCCCCTCGTCAACCGCTACGTCAGCGTCCCGCGCGAGATGAGCCAGCTCAACTGCGCCGCCTTCGTGGCCGGCATCGTCGAGGGCATCTGCGACGGCTCCGCTTTCCCCGCCCGCGTCACCGCCCACACCGTCGGCCGCCCGGACGAGCCCGGCGAGATGTGGCCCGGGCGCACCGTCTTCCTCGTCAAGTTCGCCCCTGAGGTCATGGAGAGGGAAGGATTCCTGGGCAAGAGCTAGAGCTGAGTTTCGAGTGTGCCAACGGCGGGAAGACAATGACAAAGTCGTGGTAGAAGCGGCAGATAGGAATCTGGCTGTTCGGGTATCGATTTACGATGACATGACGGGGCGTTATACTGGCTTGGGTCTAATGAATTCTTGGGTTGTTTTCCTCCCTTCCGTTCCACGCCTCCTCTTCGCAATCAAGGGGGGATTTCCAGCGTCAGTATCTTCTCGTGCTTCTTTGGCGCGTGATACACGTGATCAGTATGTGACATGTGCCGGACAGCAGGAACCATTCCCACCGTTTTGTCTCGTTGTAGCAGCGCGGAGCTGGCCGCAGCGACTTCTCGTAGATCACACTCAAGTACTGCTCCTCGGTAACAACTCCATGTGCTCTTGTCAAGTATCGTCCATAACGCCATCAAACGCCGCCGTTGGTTGGGTATTGAATCTTTGCCCCTCCAGCACATACTGCTCATGAGCCCCACAGACAACACAGGCTAGAAAGATGAAAAACAAAAAAAAGGCCATATCATCCCTAAGTCAGACGCACCGCAAAGCGGGCCTCACCTAGGCAGATCGCGCGTGCTGCGGGCCACGACTCCAGCAGCACCCCCGGCGCCGACGACGGCCGCCGTGCGCGCCGTGGTGGTGGCAGCGCCGGCGCGTGCTGACGCACCACCGCCTCCACCCCGACCAGCACCGCCGGTACCTTCGCCTCCGCCTCCGCCTCCACCCGTGGCCGCAGAGGACGGATCCCCTCCCCCTCCCCCTCCCCTCCCCCGCCGCTGCCTCCAGCCCCCGCCGCGGCGCTGGCGGCCGACGACGAGGGCGGGCCCGCGGTGCATGAGGTCGGCGAGGGCGAGGTCGCGCCAGGCGGGCTCGCGTGCGCGCTGGGTGGCCTTCTGGATGCCGAAGGCGGCGTGCTGGTCGGGCACGACGTCGTCCTCGTCCTCGGGGTTGATGGGCTGGTGCTGGGGCGCGACGTAGATGTCGTCGTCCGGGAGCCTGCCCCCCCTCCTCCCCCGACAGTCCCGCCGCCGCTGCCGGAGAGAGAGGTCGTGGCGATGGAGGAGGCCGCCGCTGTGGTGGTGGAGCAGCAAAAGTCCTCAAACAGGTCGGCGTCGCGCGAGCGCTGCATGTGGATGTACGTGTGGCAGCCGTCCTTGTTCTGTAGGGGTGGTGATTAGTTATTGTCATTTCTCGTGGATTATGTTGGGTGTGGCATTGGGTTTGGGTACCATGTTGGCGGTGGAAGCTGTGTTGCTGGGGTGGCTAATTTGCTTTCCTGTTTCTTTGGGTGAATGCAAAAGGCCCGTATGGCTTGGGTCTGGATGATCCGCCCGCGCTGCTTTTGAGCGAGGCGCCGTGCGTCAACGTCAAGTCGCGCCGGAGCGGATGTCGGTGCGGACTGGATGGAGGGCTGACGACGGAGCGCTGCGACGGAGCGCTGCGACGGACTGCGGCGGCGGAGGCCCCCGGCGCAAGCCACGGTAGCTAGGCCCGTCCAGCCCTTGGCTGCAGCATCAATAAATGAGGAATCAATAATGAAATCGACATTAATAAGCCTTTACTTAAGTTAACGCTTTTGGTTAATGTTTTTTTTTTTTTTTACTTTTAAACCCCTTTTAAAGATACTGAATTTTCTTATCATATAAAGGTAATAAGTTTAACTTAAAATATCGATTAATTTTAATTTGTTTATATTATTAAGAAACAGGTTTATATAAGCTAATAATAAAGCGTGATAATAAACAATGATTGAAAAATAGTTAGAAGTTTAAAAACAGGTATTTAATAAGTATATTACTTAAAACGGGTTATGTAATTAAGCAGTATTTTTTATCTGCTTAAAGCGAGAAGCTGTTTTAGTCTCGTCTCGCCACCCGGTGTGGTCTTTATAAGTGGTGGCCTTTTTAGACTCTCGGGATGGCGGCATGAGCCTATCCTTATCCCACTCTTATCGCCATGGATGGGGTTGACAATGGGTGGACAGGAATAAGTGAGAAATCATTGGTATATGTCATACTCAAGCGTAGCGATGATGAAGTTCTAAAATGTGCGAAACAATCAGCAGTAATATTGTTCTAAAGGGGGAGAGGTTCTGTCTGGGTAGTCTGCCGCCCAGAATGCCTCAAGTATGGCAATTAGGCGGGGGCGTACTTCTATCTATTGGCCAATACGACAGTCTTGATATTGTACGGCTAATAGTTCCCTAAGTAGTCTGCCTGATCCCAAGCTAGAACTGCCCTCTCATGTCCTTTCTGCCGCCTCTTCCCATGCTCCAACTCCATCAAAATAGAATGCAAAGGGGAAAGGTGTCCATCTGAAAGTTGTCGTTTCTCTGATTTGGCCTTAAGACCATGGAGGTAGGTAGAATAACCCCAAGACGGGACGACCCATGAGTCCGTTGAAAGGCTCCTTACCTACCTAGGTACCTAACCTGTATGGGATACATCGGATGTATGGACGTACATACATGTAGGTTCCAGTGTCTGGGACATGCAAGAGTGTACCTGAGTCGCCACTACCTACTAAGGTAGGCACTTATCTAGCTCTTGCCGATGATCCCTTGACGGGACGGCCGTTCCTGCCCACGGTCGAATAGCACCAAGGCATGATGCATGGTGGATGGATCTGGATGTGATGAGTGCCAACTTCAAGTACCTGCCAGCTTAGGTACCTCTATAACTCCGTGGCCAGACACGACAATCTTTCAGCTCATCGCATGCTGTTTGTTCGCCCACCACCTTGTCCACGTCAATCGCGACACCGCCCTCACACTCCTCTTGCGCGCGTCACGGCGTATAACGAGAAACCCGCTCGGCACTTCGCTTCGGAAGCCAACGATGACGTCGTGCTCCTCTTCACGCCGCCTCCCTTGGTTCCAGCAGCGCCCGTCATGACAGGGGTCCTTCAGCACCCATGGCCCATGGGGATCATCCACCCCCAGGAACATGGCATTTGCTCGATTTCCATGGCCGCAACAACCGCATGCGACTTCGCCCTGCGATGCGCCGCCACGGGGTTTCCCAAAACGGCAACCCGCTCCAATCGACATCGCCCGGGCCCGGAGCAGAAGCCCCTGGCCTGCATCCCAGATGGCCGCAGCCTCCCGCGCGACAGGCCCATATTTATGATGCCTTGCATCGTTCGGACCGGCCTGTGCGCCGCAGGTGAGACGCTGTTCGGGGGTGAAGGGCGCATCGAACCCCGTGGTAAACGGACAACGAGCAGACACTGGACTGGGGTGACGTTGCGGTGATGACGCCAAAGACTCTCCAGAGCAGAGAGGTGGATAGCTGGTACAGTTACCGTGCGGTATAAAGTGGTGAAGGACAGACCTTTGGTCATGGAATGTCGAGCACACGACGAGCGAAGCAGCAAGTTTCTACCTACCTTTGATACACCTATCCAGCAGCCAACCTAGTTTCCCCGTTCTCGACTCAACCCGAGCCGCCCAACACGGACCAGCACACACCCACAACGATCATGACCACCATTCCCGAGCGAATGAAGGGGGCGGTGATCAAACACTTCAACAAGGGGTACGAGGTCCGGAACGACCTGCCCGTGCCAGCCGACCTGCAAGAGCACGAGATTCTCGTCAAGATCGGTGCCGCCGGCTACTGTCACACGGATTTACAGGTACTCGAGGGCGTCTACGAGTCGGCAGGGCCAAGCCGGGCCTGGTGGGCTCGCACGAACCGGCGGGCACCGTCGTCAAGGTTGGTCCTGGGGCCGATGCAAAGTACGGGGTGCGCGTTGGCGACCGCGTCGGTTCCATCAACACCTTTGGCTTCTGTGGCGAGTGCGGGTCCTGTCGCCAGGGGGAGCAGTTGTGCGAGAGCATGACGGGCATGCTGGGCCTGACCATCAACGGTGGCTTCTCCGAGTACATGAAGGCGGACGCGCGCGTCGTCTCGCGGATCCCGGACTCGATCCCTTCGCCGAGGCCGCGCCGCTCTTCTGCGCGGGGGCCACCGTCTACGGCGCGCTGCTACGTGCCCAGCCCGAGGAGGGCTCGTGGCTGGCCATGGTCGGCATCGGTGGGCTGGGCCATCTGGGCATCCAGTACGCCAAGGCAATGGGCTGCCGCGTTGCCGCCATCGACAACCGGGCCGAGGCCATCGCCGTGGCTACCGAGGGGCTCCCAGAGCGCCTGCGGCCGGACAAGACGTTTGTGGTGGACACTGAGGAGGCGAAGCAGAAGTGCATCGATGAGCTGAATTCTCTGAGCCCCACCGAAGGGAACCCGGGCGTGTCCCAGGTCGTGATCAACGCCGAGGCGCGCCCGCTGGTGCGCTTCAGCCAGCAGTTTTTGCGCAAGGGAGGGCGGCTGGTCGATGTTGGGCTGCCGGCCGACGGGCCTCTCGAGGTTGACCCGTTCGCGCTCAACTTCAAGGAGCAGACCATCCACGGGCGGTTGATCTGCACCCCCCAGCAGTGCCAGGACATGGTCAATTTACACGCGGATCACAGCTGCCGCACACACATCGAGAAGACGTATAGTGTGGATCAGATCAACGAGATGAAGGAGCACTACCAGCGCAAGGACCTGAAGGGACGCCTCTGCATGGTCTTCTAAGCTAGGGCCGGGTATGGTCAGGAGGGTGGTGATTTGACGAGTGTTCGAGCGAGGAGTTAGGGAGCTATGTATTGTCTGGCAGATGGTTTTGTCAGGTTGCAAGCCTCAAGCAAGAAGAAACTGGTAGATGGCGAAAGTATATTACGGGTATTCTTACTCTGGTATTTGACAAGCTATGTCCACTCTACAATGTGGGCACTCGCCTGTGTTCACTCGCCTGTGTTCGGATGTTGTGAAGCTGCCTGCGATTCTAAAGTTGCAAGCGTAGAAGATTGCATGTTTGTGCACATGCAACCCTATCAAATCTTTCTAGGCATGACATGTGCGTCACGGACCTCCGAGAAAGGGGCGGCAACACGATCAGACATGATTGCAGAGACAGTCGACTTTAGGAGCTGCGAAGGTTTCGGATCCTGCGCGTACTGGTTGTGGAATCCGACGTCGTTGAAGTAAGCATGGTGTAGCTGTGTCGTGTGTCGTGTGTCGTCAGTCAAGCCAAGTCGAATCCACAGCAAATCCAGTCAAGCAAAGAAGCAAGCGAGTAAATGCTATGGAAATCCGACCCGCAGCGTCTTAGCGCTCGGAGATGGTTTGTGTGTGAACGGCCGCGATGCCTGGCAAACGACGAGTACTCGTTCTAGCTGGGAGAGTGGGAGTCACGTCACAACATACCTTTACCTAATAGTCGGCTCAGTCGTCCAGGTTGGTTGAAGCGGCGCCCTCTCAATGATACTCGCACGCGTACAAGGCCGGCCGGGCAGAGCCGTCCGGGGTCAGCCAAGGAAGGGCCCACCAGGTCCGGACTTTGTCGAAAACCTAGCGCGACCGTCGGAGCCAGGTAGGACATTATTAATGCTGCACAGGTTTGTTACGCTCGGCTGTCTTGGAAACGCGAGAGCCGAGAACATACTTGAAGGTGTAGACCAACGTCCAGCTTTCAGTAAAGGCCCCGACGGACTGCATCTTTGCGCAAAGAGTGGATTTACCTGGATTGACTTGGTTCGGAATCGTCGTAGGTAAAGGTACCTAACCGGACCTACCTCCTACACCTAAAAATGGAAGTTCACAATCACTGGGTATCTGAGAGTCAGTTCAGGCCAGGTTGGAAGGTGCGAGGTCACGGACGAGGTGGAAGGTGCGAGGCCACAGACGAGGTGGAAGGTACGAGGTCACAAACGAGGTGGAAGGCGCCACCGTACTCCCTGACGCTGACTGCATGGGGAACGGGAACTCTTTGTTTTACATACCATGGACCGATTCTCTCAGATTCTATTGAAGCAGTCATCTGCCACTGCTGCTCTCTGCCGCAATGACGCGATAGAGCGTACCGCGGCAATGGGCGCTGTCTCGGGCGATTCGCGACTACCGGGCTGTCCCGCACGGTGCTGGTTTCTGGGTAAGAGCGCGGTGCAGCTGCAACATATCCATCCGTGGCGTTTATCTCTGGATGACTGACTGACATGCGGCAGGGAAACTGTGGCTTGGCGTTTGCCTGTGACGGCTACTCGTGTTTTCACCCTCGGAGTCGTCGTGGCCTGCCTGGACGGCCCGTCGGCTCGGACAATTCGGGCTCTGGAAAACCTCCATTATGCGCCATCTTCCCGACCACAGCGTGAATTATGAGACAATGCCCAATGGCGCCTTTTCAATCATGGTAGGATACTGCCCTGCCCTGTCCCGCTCCCCATTGTCGTCGCTCGTCCGCCGCGCCATTTGTCATCCAGCACGCCAGGGGGACCGGGCTGCGTGGCAATCGCGAGCCGCAACAGCGTCTCCAAGGTTGACTCAGCCGCGACGGCAGCAACGATGGAAAAATCCATGCTGACGACCAAACAGACAAATAAATACGCCGTGTCGTTCGCTGTAGGAGGCCGTGATCAAGATCATCATCGCACTGCTCCCCACCAACCAAGATAATATTACCCCGGAAGCAATCCGGCTCAGAGACACTTGCATCCAGCCTCCTCCTCGCGAACCACGTCGACACTGATCAATCTCCCTTCTGCCTTCCAAATTATGGCGGGTGATAACCACAGAAACAACGTCATCGTCTTCGGCGCCACGGGCGAGGTGGGCTCCCACGTGGCGCGCACCGCCGAGCAGCTCGGCGCCAACGTCTTCCTCGCCGTGCGCAACCTCGAAAAGCCCGTGCCCGGCATCGGCGCCGCAGACGAGGCGGCGGCGCCCGGTTCCGTCGGCGGTGGCAGCCCCCGCTTCCGCCGCGTCCGCGCCGACCTGTCGGACCCGGAGTCCGTCCGGGCCGCGGCCGCCGAGGCGCAAGCATCCCGCGCCTTTGTGTATGCGACCCACGGTGGACACGGCGACAAAGAAGACGACCACATGCGAGGCGCATTCGAGGCTCTTCGGTCCGCGGGTGTCGGCCACGTCGTCTTGCTCAGCAGCTACAGTGTCCAGGGCGACCCGCGCGACGTCTCGATGGCCCGGGGCGACGACTTCATCTCGTGGTCCCACGCGCAGGCCGAGATCAGCCTGGCTGCCGTCTACGACGAGAGCTCGACGGTCATCGTCAGGCCCAACTTCTTCGCCTCCAACATCATGTGGTGGAAGGAGCTGTACCGGACAGGCAAGGCGGCCATCCCGTCCCCTGACGCCCCCTACGACTGGCTGGCGCCGACCGACATCGGCCGCGTCGCCGGTACCCTGCTGGTCAAGGGGCTTGACGTTGATGCTGCTGCTTCCTCTTCTTCTTCTTCTTCTTCCATATCCAGCAACGTCGTCTTGATGAGCGGGCCCAACTGGCTGACGCAGCGCGAGGCCCTGCAGCACGTCGCCGCCATATCGGGGCGGCCCATCGCCGTCGATGCCATCCGCGACGAGGACGCGGCCGTGGCGCTGGTCATGAAGAGCGGCGCGCCCGAGGGCATGGCCCGCGCTGCCCTGGCCCAGTGGGCGGCCAGGCAGGCCGGCACCGACGACGCCAGGGGCGGGCCTTTTGCCGAGTCCCTCGAGACCGTCGAGAGGATTACGGGGAGGAAGGCGCTTACGTTCCCGGAGTGGGCTAGGGAGAATATCGAGCAAGTCATGTCGTGAACAGAACAGAATGGTTGGGAGCTGTGCGGACCGAGAGACGTGTACGTGTATTCTCAGAGACTAGGCAGACTTGAACTCTTTATTCTTGAGATGTACTCTTCACTTGGTGTTCAGCCTCGATGCCATCGGATCACGTGGCCGAAAGTGAGCGCGATATACCGGCGGCGCGGGTTGGTGGACGCACCACCACGTCAGAGGCCACAAGAGCCTGAGCATCGGACCTGGACACGGGTATTCATTGTGCTGCACATGAGTTCCAAGATTCCTTCTTTAGATACTAAATACTTAGGTAAATAACATGTCCCACTCGTCCTCGGCATTGCCCCTCCATAGGCAATACATGCATGGTGAATAGAAAAGGGAGTTCGAAAGGTTCAAGTCAGCCTTCAAATCGGCTCCGAGCCTGTATAGAAGAAGAATAAATAAATATGAGGGTCAACATGAACTCCCAGAGTATGTCGATAAACCTCGAACGAAATAGACACGGGTGCATCATGGCCCGGACCACCCAGCAGCGGCCAGCCCTTTGGAGATTTCTCATAGCTTGGCGACCAGCTTCTGCCCGAACTCGGCCAGGCTGGCCTGAAACGCGGCCGAGTCCTTGGCCTGCCAGTCGAGCTGCTTGCCGGGGGCGGCTTCGCCGCCCGTGAAGGCGATGTACAGGACGTCGGCCTCGTCGTGGCCCGCGTTGCCGTTGATGCCGCCGCCGAAGCACGTCTTGGCCAGCGAGTAGGACGCCTCGCCCACCATGGGCTGCGTGCCGTCGTCGCCGTTGGTGTCGCCCCAGACGCCGAAGACCTATTTTCGCGTGTGTGCGAGTCAATGTCAGCGATGATCAATTCTGTCGAAAACTGGTTTCCCTTCTTCTGAACTTTGTCTTCTCTTCTGCTGTCTTTGGAGACGGCGAGAAAGGGCGAGAAAGCTTCCAAAAAAAAAAAAAAAAAAAAAGGCGGGGTGAGGTGAAGCCGAGTGGAAACGAAGACAGGGCACGTACCAGCTTGCCGCCGCAGACGACGGCCACGACGCTCAGCGGCTCGACGCCGTGCTCCTGGGGTCGAAGGTGGTGTAGCCGGGCGAGTCGCCCTCGTTGCCGAGGACGACAAAGTCGTGGATAAAGGGGCTCAGGTCGTCGAGCCCCGGGGCCAGCGTCTGGACCTGGCCCTGGAACCTCGTCTCCCACTGCGTGTCCTCGGACGAGCCGCACTGCCCGTCGTCGCCGTCGCGGTTCTTGCCGTCGCAGTCCACGTCCATGTTGGCCAGCCGGCCCCCGCTGCCCGAGATGTAGATGATGCCCTTGTCCTCAAGGTGGTCGCCGCAGTACGCGAAGGCTGGGAAGGTGGACGGTCAGTATTCAGTCTGCCGGACAGCTCGGGGAAATCAGGCCCAGGACCGAAACAGGGCGAACGAAAGGGAGTGGTGAGAAGTAGAAGAAGAAGATAGAGAAAAAGAAACCCACTCTTGTCCCCCCCATCGGCATCCACAAAGCCCTTCTTGAGCACATTCTTGCACTCGCCCTGCGACTTGATCGAGTCGTACAGGGTCTTGACGTTCTGCGGCAGCGCCCCGGCCTGCCCCGGCGGGCTCGACGGGTAAGCCGCCCCCGCCGAGCTGCTGCTGGGCGGGTATGACGGCGCAGACGAGCTGCTGCTGGGCGCCGCCGTCTGCGGGTAGGCTCCTCCGGCGCGCGGCGTTGGGTGGGCGTACCGGGGGATCTCCCTGGCGGTCGTCGTCGTCGACGCCACGCCGAGGGCGACGAGGTAGGTGACAAGGGGAATAGCGACCATGGTCGGGCGCGAGAACGAGGAGAGGAAAGAAGGGAGATAAAAGAGAACCTGCTCTTGGGGAAGATTACTGCCGAGGCTTCGGATGGGCGTTGCTGAGTTGGTTGTTCTACGACGACGACTCAACTGGGGCGAAACAGGAAGACCACAAGCAAACTCAGAGGGAAAGGGCCATGGTGCCTTATAGTAAGTACATAGCGGATGGATATGGGTGAATGCCCGGGCCTACCTATGCTTGGATCATGTTTGTAATGACAAACTTCCAGCTGGAGATCGACCTTCTATTTCCGGCATCGTGGAACAATGCCGTTGCCACACAGGCCTGCCCACACCCCTGTACTTGTGAGTGATTGAGGGAGCGAGAGACGGAAAAGAGAGCGAGAGAGAGAAGCACAGTAACAGAAGAAAGGCTTTGCTGCCACCTGCCAATCTGGCTCTGGTGATTGGTGGGTGGGGGCCGGCAGCGGGTTTGGATCGCAGATGCCCTTCGGATTGACTAACAGTAATCAGCAGAGCCCGCAAGATGCTGCCTTTCTGCCCTGTTGCGCGCCGTGGTAGCTGGGGTCGCCAGCGTTTTCGAGACGATCGGAGGATCCGGCGTTGGAGCGGCTGGACGTGGGTCCTGACTATAACGCGCTGTTCTCAGCCCCTTGCGGGATCCCATGCGATCCATTCTCCCCTGTGTCCCCGGCTGGTTGGCGATCTGTGGGGAGGGATCCTTTGCTTTGCAGGGTCCCTCTGCTCAGGTCGCGGCCTGGTGCGCTTGCGCCAGGCACGTCGTGTTGGCGGAGGTTTGCCGGCCTGCCACCAGCTTAGCAGAGGATGGATTGACGGACACCCACTGCCATCGCGAAATAGGCCCGATCTGGTTTAAGCCCAATCCGGGGCCGCGCCGCGGTCGTGAGAGAGACTACGCAGCTTAGGTCGAATATGAAGATGCAGGCAAATTCCGGCCGTCCGATGCGCCCTTCTGCACCAGTGCACTTGACGCCGTTGGGAAGACATACATCCGCTGTGGTGGGAGTGGAAAGCAATAATAATCTGGATTTAGGTATGCGTATGCCTTTCTCTGACCACTGCTGGGAGCACTCGAGGGAGACCTTCCCCTCCCACACATTGTCATGCCACAGGGGATCCCCAGCAACGTCTTGGATTAGGCACCTTCCCACCGTATTCGAATTCGAAAAGGTAGTTGACAGCCAACCCCTGGCGACTCCCAGACCGCCGTGCTCCGTAGATGAGCAGATGGCAGGCCAGGAGAGGCCTGCCAGTATGGCCACCGGCACGACGAGCTGCTTCCACGACCGACGTCGAGGTAGGAAGGCGCCTTGGCCAGGTGAGAGGGAGTGGGAAACGGAGCGTACTGTGGCTGTCATGTCCTGTCAGCTCCGACGGGTGATCCACGTCTCCGGAGCATTAGGAAAAAAACCCTGTTGCGTTGCAGAGGGCCCTGTCAGTGGCAGCGCAGGGGTTGCTGACGTTCAGTGCCATTCCTCGGCACATTTCATAACAGAACATGAGGACGGATGTTGGTTGGGCTGATGAGTGTCGACAGGGGGTACGAGTACTTATCTGCTCTCGACATCCATACGACCCGAGCATCGCGGGCCCGGAGGCAGCCTGTCGGCATGGCGATCGCCTCAAAACCCCGGGTTGATCGTGTCTGCAATCCGCCATCCTCAAGTTCCTCCTGTACCGAGGCGCCCGGCCCGGTCCGCACTGCACGGCCAAGACACGCCAAAGTTCACAGTGTTAAACATCACCATGGCCCAAAACGACGCCGGACTCTGCGTGCCCGCGCCATCGTCTGCTTCTTCTCCCAGGTGTATGCAATCGACAATTATAGGAATTCGAGTCTGGCTGATCTACTGTGCGTTCCCAAGCGCTCCTGCCCACTATTCGAAAAGGTGGTGATCAGCGGACACTGTTTGAAACTTCGACTGGACTCTCGAGTTTCCTCGGCTCGGACCCGTTGAACTCGACTGTGGCTCTCATCAACTCGGTCCAGCTGCGTCGGTATCGGTGTCGCTTCATCCCATCTCCATCACAGCACGCTTGGAGGCGTCCTCGTGAACCCACTGAACCACAAGGTGCCCGACGTCTCCGACAAGGCGCTCATAATGCTCGCCGGGGAAGAAGAGGCCAGTGTGCGCGACAACCTCGTCCACGTCGCCCATAGAGACCTTGATCCACTTCGGGTCAAGCTGGCCGTTGACCTTTGGTGGAAGGTTGCAGAACTTCCGCTCTTTCTTTCCCTTGGGGGCTTTCGCCTGCTTGCCCTTGCCTTTGCCCTTGGACGACGACGCCAAAGACTGGTGCTCCGCCTCGTTTTCAGAAGATTGGCCAGTCCCATGGAACGGGCTCGACTGCGCCGCGGCCTGTGCTGGCAAGTCGCCCAGAACAGCGGACGCGTCATCCGGTGTGTCGCCGCTCAGCATCTTTTTGCGCAGCTTCTCTTCTGTCTTCCTCAGCTTCTCTTCCTCTTGGGCTAGCTTCTTCTCCTCTGTCTTCTTTCGCTTTTGCTCTTCTTGCGCCTGCTTCTTCTCCTCCTGTGCCTGCTTCTTCTCCTCTTGTGCCTTCTTCTTCTCATGCTTGCTGATTGCTTTTTGCCGATCTTTGATGGCCTTCTCGCGTAGCTTGACTGCCTGGTCATAGGACTTCTGCGCCGCCTTTGCTTCCTTTTCTGCCGCTTGGCGGGAATCCTTGTCCGGGAAATCATCCATGTTCAGAGGCTCAGGCTTCACGGGTTCATCCGGTATCGCTGGAAGGTCCGTGTCCAAGTCCACGGCAGAGATCGCAGCGGCCAGTTCTTCTGGGGTATCCTGTTGCGAGGTAGCCACGGTCTCAGAAGTCTGAACCTCAGCGCAAGACGGGGATTCCTCTGGGGGATCCTCGCTCGGCTCCAGGTTGTCCTCTAGCGTGGGCGGAAACTCAGAGTACGGCGGCGGAGCTGCATCTAAATCAGAGCCCGCTGGCTCATCTATCGGTGCCGGGTCGACATGCGTCAGCTGAAGCTCTCCTTCGCCTTCCGAGGACCCGTGCTCATCGTCAGGCATATCCTCCTTAGGAATGGCGTTCAACGAGGGCTCTATCTGGCTCTCCTCATTGCGGTTGCCCACCACAGACTGCTGAGTGGTCGCGGTCCGCGAGCCAGAAGACTCGGCGCTTGCTGCTGTGTCCGGCCTCCCATCTGAGACCGACTTGGGCGCTTTCGGGCTTTTGGGAAAGCCGTAGCATACCGTATAATACTGGGCGAAGCGCACCTGCTTGGGCACGTGAGGGAAGCCCTGATTCTGCAAGTCGTCAACGTCTTCCAGCTTGCGCAGGTTGTAATATCTCGTCTTCAGGCATTGGAAGTCGAAGAGAGTCCCGCCGAACTCGAGGTGTGAGATGAAGTGTTTCGTCGTGGCATCAATGAGCCCCTCCGCGTTGTGCTTCTTCACAAAGTGGACCACATTCTGCCACCAACCCCGGTCCTGAAGCCGGATATCGTTGGGGAAGTTGGGGTTGTAGTTGGGGTCGAACGTCATGGTTCGGCCAGGAAGATGGTCTGACGCTGCGCCTAGGCGGGACGGCGCCGGGGAAGGCACTGGCGATAAGCCCGCAGCATCTGAAGGCGTGGAGCTATCCGTCAGGTTCAGGGAGGTCTGACTAGGGCCGGCCTCCTCGCCAGCAGCCTGCGCGCCATTGGGTTTATCATCGGACCGGAACAGGCTCGATATACCAGAAACCACAATGCCCGGGTGCAGGCCGAGCAGAGGCGCATCCATGTTGATGGTGCCCAGGATTCGATGGCGAAAGTAATCTGGACGACCATGGTCTCGCGGTGGCTGCGCTGCTTGTCAGTCAAGAACGAACCCGCGCGCTCGACACTTTTGAGAGAGGGGTTGGGCAACTTCTCACCAGCAGGACGATTTCGGCCGCCAGGAGCCCGCCCATGGAGTGGCCGACGATGATGACATCTGTAGTGGGCGACTCATGGGGCTCTAGCCAGCGGCTGAAGTTATCGCGGGCTACCTCCATGTGCTTGTATGTCTTGTAGCGAGGGTATATCTTGGTATGGATCACGTGGGTCTCGGCAAGCGCCAGCTTGAGGTAGGAGTGGACGTGGGCGGGAAATGACTGGAATGACTGGTCGTTGCCCATGTAGCCGTGGAGATAGATCAACAAGAGCTTTCGCCGTGTCGTGTCGCCCAGCTCTGCATCCGAAGGGACCAAAGACTGGGCAGAGGCGGACCAGGGTCCGTTCCCGTAAGGATGCGCCGAGCCCGCGCCGGGGCGGCCGGCAGGGCGCTTCTCATTCATGGCGCCGCAATGCTCTGGCCTTGCAGATTCAGAGAGATAGATGGGCGGCCGGCGACGTGAGCCACTTTTCGACTAGGAAGGGCTCATGCTCAGAACGAGTGCGGACGGGACAAGGGCCTTGTTGGTGCCAGTCCCGGGCTTGTTGAGGGGTGGCGGCGCTGGGCAAGCTTGGGGCCGTGGGGCAGAAGAGGTGGCCGCAGGCGAGCGAAGGCGTCGTGGACTGTGTTTGCAGCAGGAGGACAGCAGAAGGCCAATGGACGGGCGTGCGTATGTATGT
Source organism: Hansfordia pulvinata (assembly GCA_006538405.1). Taxonomy (NCBI): domain Eukaryota; kingdom Fungi; phylum Ascomycota; class Sordariomycetes; order Xylariales; genus Hansfordia; species Hansfordia pulvinata. Next base: position 1,902,716 of record BJKQ01000007.1, on the reverse strand, counting down.
AGCAGGTATGTAACATATAGGTGGTAGGGAGTAGGTCTCTGTAGGTCGAGCTGCCGGCGCAAGGCGGGTTCGGTGTCCCCCTCAATCTGCCTGCCAACCGATTCCCGGTTTTGGGGAGACGCGGGATGAAGTGGACCCTTGCAGCGCCGAGAGTCTGCGATGCTGTCGACTTCTAGAGCGGGAGGCCTGTCCCGGCGGGGATCTAGTTTAGGGTACACTGGACATTCCTCTTGCACGAGTTAGGTACCTACAACCTGGCAGCTGCCTGCGTCACAGCACGTCGACCGCCTGGCATAGCCTCCATCAGACACAAACAACCCCCCCCCCCCCAGCACAGCACAAACACCGCCACAGCCCTCTTACTGACGGGCTACATACGACCCTCCCACTCCCCCCAAAGCCTCACTTCCATACGAGTGACCTGCCACACCACAACCCCGCTTGCCTGCAGATCTGACCTGACGCCCGCCCTTGCCCACCTTCGCGCGGGAGTGCATGCTTGCACTTGAGCAGCGAGGCCTCAGCTTGACCCCTTACCCGCTGCAGCCAATTCTGCCCTCCTTGGTCGTGGCACTGTCACGCAAGCGGACAACATCATCTTCATTGGTAGTAAATCAATTCTTGCAGTTCCTACGCTGAAGGAATTTGCTTCCCAGGGAGACACTGTCCGAGAAGTCTCCCCAGGCATGTGGCTATCAAGGGGCCCAGGGGTTTCGTACATGGCTAGATACAGACACGAAAGCAATGATGGAAAAGAAATAGAAATAAAAGAGTCAACCAGTAGAAGTAGAACCCGCGTCCTACCAGTCCGGGAGGGTATCACATCCCGACCTTTCGAATTTTTTAGCCGTCCCCTTCTGTTGCCGCAATGCCCTCCAAACGCCTCGCTGTGAAATCATGAAAGATGAAAACTGATGGGTGTAGTAAATTCGTCACGCCGGCACCGTCACTTTGCGCGCCCAACAACCCTGTCGAGGCTCGTGCCCATGGCGTATACCCTGGGATGGCTGGCATACTAGCTGGGTGGCCTTCGCCTCGTCACGGTCATTGCCCGGAGTGCCTATTGCCAGATAGGTTTTGTGTTTGCAGAATCACGCGCTGATACCGTGCGAAGCCGCGCGAGCGCCACCTCCAAGCGAGGATGGCAGATTCTGAGGAGCGTTAGCCAAATGTCCGTATTGCATCAAAGACGAGCAAGTGGTAAGCACCTGTTTTCTCCGCTTCAGCTGAGACGGATCGCTCTCCGCAGCACTATCGTCATCTCCGTAGCTCTCAAGACTGCTGTCTTGGTAGCTACGCTTCTTCGTCAAGCGGTTTTTGACCTGACCCGCCTGGGACGGCTGGAGATCAGCCCTTGGGGTGCCAGGAGTCGCCTTCGCTGGCTTGTCCTGCGCCATCTTCTTTGGCACAGCCACGGGTGCAAGGTCGCCAAGGACAGAGCTATCCCACTCGGAATTCGGAACGTTTCCCTTAGCCATCGTCGTAGCCTGGAGCAGGCTGGCTTTGACCTTGTCGGAGAAGCCGCGTTCGATATCTCGTCCGTTGACCTCGTGAACGTGCCACTCCTCCATGGGTGCGCAGCAGATTGCAAGGAAGCTGTCGCCGTCTTGTTCATCCTTCTTGACCGCATCAAAGTGCCCGTTGATCCCAAGAGTTTTCATGTGGCCCTTGTACGTCTTGCGAAGAGCATTCTTCTCACCATTCGGTTTTACCCTAGCCACTTCACTGGCAATACCACTGAGCCCAAACTTGGCGTACAGATCGCTGTTGACGCGGGGGAATGGCGGCGTGAGGGCTAGATTCAAACTGTGTCAACCAACTTGCTCAATCAGATCACACCCACCAGACGGCAACCGGCCATGCTGTGGACAGGAGTGACGCAAGCGCGTGAGTAGAGGGAGCCTTACGAGTTCTGCAGAGAAAGTACTTCTCACCGACATCAAGATGCAGGTTGTCAATACCGAGTCTGCGAGGATCCTCGACTTGGACTTTCTTTTGCTCGTGAGACCCCATGTCATCGGGAGCACGTTTCCGTTTGTGAGACGGGTCGTCGGTCATGACAACGTCGTGAGAGGGGTCGATGTTCGACTGCCCACTGACCGAATGGGCTGGGGTAGGGAGGGTGGTATTCGTGTTCGGAATGGAGCTCATGGAGCTGTTCATGTTCGATAGCTGGTCCGCCGTGCTCGGTGAAAGCTGCGAGGGACTCTGGGGCGTGTGAGGGTGAACCGACATTGTCGCAATCAGGAGACGATGAGGTAGCGCAGGGCACTACACATCAGCGCTCGCAAGGGGCAGGCGCTATCGCTTGGTCGACGCTGTGGGCTTTTGAGCAGGCTTGTCGGTGGGAGGGACCGTATCGACGGCGAGACCACGAGTTCCGAGAGAAAGAGATGGCGTCGTCGAAGTGGCTACTGCACATCCACAAGCGTTGTGGTGGACGGACGGCAATCGTGGCGAAGTGAGTGTGCGTTTGCGCGGATGTCGGTCGGGATCGGTGATCGGATCGGACTGATTGGGTGAGTGGATCGACCTAGGTGGGCGAAAACCTAGGCGAGGCAGACACCGCTGTCGGTCCTGCAGCGGGTTGCAGACAAGAAGACCGCTCAGCGAGCGGAGGAGACGAACAGGTCAAATGAAGTCGACATGTGAAGATGACCGAGAAGGCGATGGTGGAGTGCAGGCTGCGTGATTGATGGCCAACAACCAAACGGCAGACGAAGCGTGCGGCGACTCGCACCCACCAGCCGACCGGGCGTTGTGGTCGAAATGGGCCGAACGCACCAGCATGCAGCGATGCAGTACCGCGCAGGCGCCTAGTCGGTCTAAAAATTTGTCAAGGGTCAATGGCAACAGCGACCAGGCTGATGACGATGTTTTCGAGGCCGTCGCGGGTCGGACGTGGCGCTGGGAGCAGGTCGACAGGTGCAGGCGTGGTCGACGGGTTGATGATGGTTGGAGTTGGAAGAGGGAAGAAATGGCGGATGGCAGGGCAGAGAGGGCGGGCCTGTAGGTACCTGTTCTTGCCTCAGTCGGGCCACTCCTTCCGCGGGTACCATCGCCGCAGCCCGCTTGTCCGTTCAGTCGCCCCAGGTTAAAGGCCCCGGCTGTGAGGCCCGCTCTCGTGTGTGGTCGTTGCCAGGTGCCCTACAATGGCCTGTATTTCAGGTACCCGGTGCAGGTCACGGGTGGTCTGGACACCCACGGGAGTTCACCAGACTTGAGGATTCGCGGGCTAAAAGGTCTCTGTACTTGTGGACGAATTGAAGCAAGACGCATCAAGGCTGACAAAGCGCAGATTTTGGGCTAGTCAAAGTACAGGTACATCTATCACGATCGGAAGAGAGGTTCCCCACGACGGTCAGCTGAGTGGAGTACGAGAACGAGCACCTGCCCATGTTTGCAGAAGTACCCGACGATGCGACTTCAACTTCAGTTCGTTGGTGCGGGTACCCAACGAGTACTTGTACCTCCTGTGTGCCTAGAGCGCCCCATGTTCCACTTCCCTTGTGCCTTCCACGATAACCGTGGCCCAAGCACCCGCATTCGTGCGCCCTACATTCGATCGTACTGGCTGTGGTTTTCGGGATGTCCTCCATCACTATCAACATGCCTTCCAACGAGTGCATACAAATACTCAATTTGCGTTCGGTGTGAGCGCTTACCTAAACGAGTACCTACTGGCACCAGGTACCTCTCGTGCCTTATGTAGGTATCGTAAGTACTCCAGTCATTCGAGAGGTCTGCACTAGCCCTGTCTGGCTGTTTGTTGGATCGTGGGATGGGCCGGTCGGCTTCCTGGCCGAGGCAGCCCTGCGCTGATGCACGGGAGTGTGTGAGGGACGCCCCGTCCTCTCTTGTCTGGCTTGCCGTTTCCGACGAGGGGTGGCAAGACAATGGCCTGCCTCACGGAGCAACGAAGGATAGCCTTACGATCTTGTCTTCTTTGTTCAGTCGTGGAGGAGCGACACCGGCGTCTGAGGGTCGCTGCGTTCAATTTCGCCTTACAAGCGGAAGGAAGACATCAGGTCGCCGACAGAGAGAGCCAACCAATGTCACAAACTGGGAGGCAACGTTCAACCCAAGCCAGCAATTCCATGGTCACCTCGTGAAGCGGGGTCGCGCCTTTTCAAGCTTGCCAGTGGCGAATACTCGCAACTCCTGTCAAGGGAATTGATGCTGATAGGGCGCCGTCCCGTGTTCAGGCGAGATTGAACATCGCGCGTGCGACTGGGACGGACCCCTAAGACAACGTTGTCGAGATCCCTGTCACTCATCTATTGGCGCCTTTCTCGAGCGGTCCCAGAGCGACAGCCAATAGATCGATTCGTGGGCAGTGCTCGCAACCACCGGGGACTCGAGCGGCGGTATGGATAGTAATCTTCCCTCTCGTACCATTTGGATCACGGCGAAAGCCGATTTGCGAGCGACGATCCATCCCGACCCAAGAATGAGCGAGGAAACACCGTCTTGAACAAACATTACTTATCGAGGCTTCATGAAGGGCCATTCTGTTGCTGAGCCTGGACGAACAGCCCAACTGCGGGGGGCAAGCCTCCTGGGCAATACTGCCCAATGCACGTACGCAGAGGGACCTCGACCTTTGAATAGAATTCTTGAGAATGCTCGGCGCAGACGGACTGTGCAGTGGTGAGTGGGTGGATTGCGGCACATGAGCATTCATGGAACCGCTCGTACTCGTACATGGGGTTTCGGCGTCCGGGGTCGACCCGTGTAGATGGGTACCTGGCTAATGTCCATTGCAGCCCTGATGACTGTCTGGCACATCTTGTGGCATCCAAGATCTTACTTTAGATTCATATGTACCGTTCCCTTATGTACGTGGAAGCAGGGACTTCGACTCAGTAGGTACAGAGTACACGAAGTCCGCGAAGACACCAGTTGCGACCAAGTTTGATCAGAGGGGCGGCGCCATCCAATATCGTGCAGTCTGGTATGCAAGTGCCTGGGACTCTTCATGACGGAGACAGCACGATCCATGGAAGCATGCGGCGCTTCTGACCTGTCCGTCGATTACTAGTAGGTTTCCATCGATAACCTATCTCGAGAAGATCTCCCTTGCAGACACGGCAGGGAGGAGTGTGCGGCCAAGTCAAAGATCTTTGGGTGCGTGCAAAGACGGTGGTGAGAGCGAGGACTCTGAGGTGCAAGGCTCAGGCACGCGAGATGCTCTCCCGAGTGAGGTGATTGTGCGACGGCTGGCAGCCGCTCGGACAGGGTGGACAACATCAGGATGGGAATGGGACCACTGCCAGGTCGAAGTGTAATAGAAGGCAGCGGCAACTCTGCGCATGGACAAGCCGGCCAGGGCGCAAGATTACTGGCACATTACTCGCGCGCACCACTGCGCACGGAGAAGCGCCCTGGTTAGGTACTCGGGGACCCCGGCCGATCCGAGGGGCAGCCCCCATCTATTCGGCCAGTCGGCTTGCAGGAGGCTGATGAAGGATCCGAGCGCTTACAAGTATTCAGACACTCAGAGTGGGAGAAGGCAGGACGAGGCCGGCGAGCATGCGACAATCGGCCATGGCAAAGACTTTGACGCCCGGTTCTACGTCTTGCCTGGCGCCGCCGCAATCTCTTCTATATGTTAGGGATGATCGCTGTCCGGCAAGGGAGGTTGCTTGTCCCTTTATGCTATTGACACTCAAGTCGATTGCAGGGCGCTGTTCATCTGCACATGCATCCACAGATTTTAGGAGGTAAGGTTATTAGATGGCCCTACGAGTATCTACGTGGACTCGAACGGAGGGAAATACTCGTACACTGCATGGGTACAATCGTTGCGTGCATGGGACATTTTGACGATGGTGACGGAGAAGCCAAGTCACCGTCATGACACTGGAGGGCGATAGGCGGGGCCAAAGTTTCAGACCGCGATCGCGCATCGTAGTGGGTACTTCTAACCTGCGCTTGCGAACGTTTGAACCGAGGTAGCGGGATACTTCGGGCTTTTTGAATGCTCAGCACGCCGCGGACTGGATGTAATCCAATCCATGGGAAGTTTCCAGCTGGGCGAGCCCGGGCTTCAGCTACCTACGAGTGCGAGTACCGGTAGGTACGTTCGCTGGCAAGTGTGTGAATGGTCTGCGTTACACAATTCGCGAATGGGATGAACATGATTGAGGATCGTACCAGCGTAGGCGTCTGCAGATGTTGGATGTGCCTAAGGTACTCGATAGGTACCCAATTAATGTACAACCATGAACACACTCTGAAGAGGATTCCCTTGCTGAGGGCCGGGATCTCCAGGGTGTACGGAGTACCTAGGTACCTAGGTAGGTAACGTGATAATTGGATCACTCATCATTCCACCACTCTCTTCCATCTCCTCACATTCTATGCTCGTACCCTCTCCGGCCGACCCACAATCTCAAGGGCAAACCCGCGCACACGCACGCTGTCCGAGTCGGGCGTGCGTCACTGCGGCGTCGAGGACGCCCTGCCATGGGCGGCTCTCAAGGGGGCCACCCGGCACCATCTGGGCTGCCGCGGCTGGGGCCAACGGCGGCCCCAGGGCTGTTGATAAAATTGGGTGCCACCACGCTTGCCGCCGTCCGGCCGTGGCCCCTCGTCCGTCTACGGATACGTGCCTCGAATCGTGCCCACCACCTGCCTCACCTCCGACTGGGCTCCCACGCTCCCCATCCCGTCTACGTTGGGTTTAGAGGCTGACTTGGACCTTAATAAGGTACTCGTACTGTCGGACTCAGCGGTTCCCTCCCGACCCTGCCACCCCTCCATCAGGGTAGAGGGCGTGAAGGGCCCGGTACTCACCCATGTTCAGCGCCGCCTTTCTGTCTCTGTCTTTCTCCCCCTACGAGTATTTCTCTCCGTGCTGCCCCATCCTGCGTCCGCTGCACCGACGGGGACCCATATCCACATGCACCTCCGTGCCCAGCCCAACGCCGCCCGCCCTCCTCCACTTTCACCACCAGCATACATGTGCGAGTAGGTCTGGCTCGGACGTCACCGCATATCCACTTATACAACTCGCCACTGCCCCGTCTCACCCGCCTTTTCTGCCCGTCCTGCCCCCCGTCCAACCCTCCACTCCCGACATACATACACACGACGCTCGAATCGACACACGACCCTCACAACCGCCTCACGGCCTCCTTGCCTCTTACTCGGCGAGCCCTCCCCATCGTGACTGCCTGCCTCGCCCTCCCACTCGCCTCAAACCAACCGCACCCCGCCCTCCTTTCACCGCCCACCACCTGCCACGCGCCTTCGGGGCCCTGTCCGATTGCACCTCTCCACGGCCTGCCGGCCCTTTTCGTCCAGCCTCCGGAACCGACAACACTCCATCGCTCCCGCGATACCTGGCATTGCGGGCCAGCACGGCGACTCGCATCTCTTCCCACTGGAAACTCCTCAGTTGGGCTTGTCATCCACACCGGCTTTCTAGTGACGCGCTCACGCGCTTTCTGGCGTTGAATCTCGACTTGACGTTGCCCACTTCGCCATGTCTTCTAAGGGAATCGGCGGCGGCGCTCGACAGCGGCTTATGTCTGAGATGAACGCTCTGGCGAAGGAGAGCTGGGTCAACATCGATGTAAGTATTGCACTGCCGCTACCCTTGTATGGTCCGGCATTCTGGCAACCTCCGCCCCTTGGAGCTTGTCACTCTCTGGCTAATGACTGACCCCAAATGCTCTATAGTTGGTCAATAACAATATCTTTCGTTGGCGGCTGGGCCTCATCGTCGTCAACCCCGACAGCGTCTGGAACGGTGGCTACCTCAAGGCTGAAATGGTTTTCAGCGATGATTACCCCTACTCGCCGCCGACCTTCCGCTTTTTGTCTCCCCCGTGCCACCCCAACATTTACCCGGACGGCAAACTTTGCATTTCCATCTTGCACAACCCTGGCGACGATGCCGTCTCGGGTGAATCTGCCACTGAACGCTGGAGCCCCATGCAGGGTGTCGAATCGATTCTCCTGTCCGTCCTAGTCCTCCTCGACACGCCCGAAATCAACTCCCCCGCCAACGTGGATGCTAGTGTCATGTACAGAGACTCGCGGGCAGAGTACGAGAAGAGGGCCAGAGATATGGTAGAGAAGTCCAAGGCCGACATCCCAGAGGACTTTGTCATGCCCACCAGCCTGGAGCCCCCGCCCCCGCCCAAGTCTGCCGACGATGACGCCGCCTTCTGGGCCGAAAGCGACGAAGAGCTTGATTTCGGAGGCAGCGACACTGGTGAGGACGACGACATGGGCGACTTTGACGAAGATGGCGATGAGGGCAGCGACGACGACGAATCGTAGGCAAGACGAACCGTCAGGGCAGCCGACGACGGCAGTTCGACAAGTCAACCCATGGCTTGAGTCTCATCAGCCCTAGTCTGAGGGCCACTGGGATGCGGCCTGCTGCACTCGGAACTCAGCGGCTAATCACTGCCATTATTCAGCAAAGCAGACATCGTCGGTGGCCCTCTTTTTATTACCCTTGCATAGCGTTGGCTGGCGGCGTTTTGAGGAGCCCTGCTCCAGGCCACCATATCACAGGCGCAGTGGGGTTTCGTTCTTAATTTTCCTTGTCTCTTAAGTCTTTGCTGCGGTTGGTTGCATAGGTGCTTTGTGTGCTGGATTCTATAATGGCTTTTGCGAGAGGACGGAAGGGGTGGCGCTCAGTAGGGGTTCCCAAGTACATATCCTGACATCTCTAGACTCCAACCCCTTGGAGTGCCCTGACTATTTATATGGGCACGATCAATGAAACAATTTTATAGATTTGACTCAAGGGCAAGCAATTCTCGCCTCGTTTTATCAGGTTGACGTGCTATTCTCGCACCTGTAGGTGGTGATGTCTCTTCATAAGATACCGTGCGGGACTGTTCTTGCAGTAATGGCAGGCATGATTCGAGAACCAACATCGCAAACGCGTGAATCAGTGGTCCGCGGACCGTTGAGCCATTCCCACCAGCAACCAGGAACGTCGTTGAATGCGGGCAACGGATCTATCTACATGTACCTCCCGCGTAGCTCATCCGGGAGACTTCCATACGAGTACCTATTGTTCTGTAAGGGGTACCTCAGTTGGTAGGTACATGTAGTTGGGAGGTACCTAGGTTTTGTGGCACGTTGGTAGTTGGGGGTAGTGGCCCATCAGGACCCCCACTAGACACGTGCCGGAGGGTTTCCAGTCGGTATCTGTACTCGTGCCCCGTGGACACATCCCCCCTCGCCTAACGCAGGCTGTCGAGGCCACAGCCCGGTCGCCCAGGAGTGTGGGGTTCATGAGAACCCGAGAGGGGCGCACACCACCTGGCAGTGCCCAGGTGTGCTCGTACGGAGCAACCCAACGCTACATGTGATTGATGTTGCCTCAGGCTACGAGCGCGAGTACATCAAGTCGGGTGCTGATGATGCGCAGCAAGTACCTGTGGGGGCCTTCACAGAGGCACATGCCACCCGTATGTACATACGAGGCGCGGCCTTGCACCTCAGGATTGGGGTAGCTTCGATCACAACCGCTGCACATCGATCCAACCCCAGCTCCCCTCTCTACTTCGTCAACATCATCACCGCCGCCCTGTTCGCGACGAACGGCCGCCGAAAATACCCACCACACTTTCACCGATACATGCAGTCTTACCTTGACCCTCGCAACGTCATGGGAAGCCGATGCAACCCCGAACCTGAGGGCCAGCAGCGAACCATGCGTTACGGTTGACTTGCACGATTCCTTCAGCTCCAGCGAACCAAAGAGGTCCGACACGGCCGCCGGAAGCTCTGATCTCGCGACAGCTTCGAATTGTCTACGGGTGCATCTGTCCGCCCTGCGGCTCCTGCCGTCTGCCCTCGCCGACTCTGAACGCGACACGATCCGACACCCCTTCTCGGCCGCCATCCCCTGTGGTAACCTCGCTCTCTCAAACCTGGCCTAACCGATGCTCATTCTGCGCGGTCCCCGTGCTTCGAATTCCCGCAACTAGACTCGACTATCGCTTCTATCTCCCTTTCGATCCGCGAGTATGGCTTCCTCGGCAGAGCCCAGCGACGCTGATCTCGATCTCTTCTGCGACATTACTGGCCTGGATCGTCAACAAGCCGTGACCCGTCTTAAGGTGAGATCCAGCGCAACACTCTGCATGGAGATATGGGTTTCAGAAGTGAGGTGGCGTCTCGGTGTCTTCATCGTAGTCGTCGCCCACTTTGCTCTCTTACCTTGCTTGCCATACTAATGCCTTTCTTCCAAATTGCAGGCCAACGGAAACCAGCTCCAGCAGGCGGTCGAAGAATACTACGAGAACCCTGACAGTAAGAAGGTCAGCTTACTGGCCTCATGGCCTACAACACTGACAAAAAGACTGTTTTCATCTGCTAACCCTGACACAGTATCAGTATGACGAGTCCCAGTTCGCCATGGGCCGCGATGGCGAGGCCAACGATGCTGGAATGTGTACGAATAAGTCCAACGTCTACAATTCTTCGCGCACAAACCTCACAAGCGGCTGACACCGTCATTTTCTCGTCAACAGCATTTGCCATACAAGCCCCAGATGAGCTGCCACCGGCCAGTTACCACGGCAGTGCGGCCCCAACCCGACCTCCGTCGCGAGTAAACAACCGACCCGCTATAGGTGCGCTTTAGGAAGCTTCACACCATGCTACACACCTTTGCCGGCCCGCAAGCGCCAGAAACTAACACAACTCTCCCAGGAGCTCCCGCAAGCCGAGACCAAGAAGACGCCGACCTCCAGCAGGCTCTTGCTGCATCAGCTGCCGAATCCGGTGTTCCGCCCCAGGAATCCGGCGTCACTGACGACAGCTCGAACCCGAAATACTTTGGCCCAGCCAACCGCGCTGATTATGATGCCAGCCAATGGGCAATGGTGCCAACGCAGCCAGCAGCCAGCTCAGCAAGAACCGGCCCTGCTCCATCGGCGCGAAAGCGGGAGGCCGGTGCACCAGTGCTATTGCGGAATACCAAAGACAGCAGGCTCGGGCCCCTTGTGACCATCTTGCACGAAATACCCCTTGTGAGGAACATTCTTCTCAGCTACGGCTTGCCATCTCGTTCCTACGGCCACAACTCCGAATGGTGGGAAGGGAAGCCTATCCTCACTGCCGAAGAGTTGGCCGCCATGAATACCGGAGACATCTGGGCAGACTCACCACGGCCCGATTTCGGAGAGGAGCTGCACAGATTGATGGCATTCTCAGATCAAACCAGTCGGGCTTATGCCATAGTTGATGGTCTCGCCGAAACCAAAGAAATGAATCCCGAGTACTCGTGGGTCAGCGACTGGGAGTCGCTGCTCTTCCAAACCCTGAAGGATGCAAGCCAGTCGAACCCCGACTACGACGTCAGCCCCTTACTGCTGAGAGGGCGGATCTTGCCAGTAATGACAAACCCGCCAGACAGCCCCTCGGACCTCCAGATACCCAACGAAACGGACGATAACTCGATTGACTTCGCCTTTCTTGACGTTTCTTTGGACGTCGATGCCTACTCCTGGGTCAACACTTTGTATGACGCCTTGGACCACCTCATGTGGAGTGACGCTCTGTCGGCAAACTCAACCTACCCAGATGACTCCAAGATGGCCGTCCTTGAGAAGCCCTCCGAGGTGATTACCATTCGGCTTGGCGGGACTGGCCTCGTCAAACCCTGTGGCATTCCGGCGGTATTCTACGCCGACAGATACCTGGTCAGTCGCAAGGATATGGCTTTGCATGCACAGAATCAAATTCGCGAGATCAGGGGTGGTCTGCAGAAGATTGCCGGCTGGGAGCAGCAGCTGGCTCAGGATGATGGAAACCAAATCAATCACAAGTTCAAATGGCGGGATGCCGTGCACGATGTGCGCGACAGTTATCGCAGGATGATCCAGATGGCAGAAATACTCTTGCAGCAGCAAACACATGATGGCCAATTTCGTCGTGCTGAGCGTCTATGGAATTCGGGCCATCCTTACAGCATGGAAGATATAAGGATCCTTCATGCCTGGGCTGGGCCTTATGAGCTGACCCCCGAGGAGGAGACGAAACGCAAACAGTACGAGAAAGTCATAGACGTCGCAAAGGCTAAGATTGAGAAAGTAGATCAAGACCTATTAGGTATGCCTGGGTTCGGATCAAACCGCACATTTGTTGCTAACTTCCTACCAGGTCTTCAAGAGCAGAGAAAGACACTGCTAGACATATTGGCTACGATTGGGCGACGATTGACTGGCCAAGACGATGCGGGAGATCAAAAGACCGATCAAGCTTCAGATGATATTGGTGCTCATTCTGAGCACCTGGTGCCAACGCACCGATATCTACTCCGGGGCGTCGCGCTCACAAATGATCTCTCCTTTGTGTGTATCCGCCAGAGAGTGGAAGCGGGCGGGATGGAGGATGGTGGAGTGGACCGAGACCAATGGTGGAAGCTGGCATTCTCGGCACACGAGAAGTCACCTGCTAAAGTTGAGGTAAGTCTGTTCAATGGCAGCCATCCTCCGATTCATCCGATGAACATCTAACATCCCACGCAGCGGGTTACTCTTGATGAAGTGCTCCAGTCGGCCGCGACCGAGTCCCGGACCCCAATTCTGGTGTATGCGACAGAAACGGCTCTCACCGCAGAATCCTTGGAGATTTCGGACTCGTTGCGTGTAAGAGTCCCACCTTAATCCTCAAAGTGAGGCATACTGACCATTTCAAGATGTTTGTGCGTGCGGATAACCGGACATTCCAACACGAGCTTTCCCAGGAGGAGGAGCACCAACAGCAGCAGGCGATAGAAACAGCGGGCCCCGTTTCAGGAATTACCAGCGAAGCCTTGGCTCAGCTTCCTGGCGCGGTACCTGGGAAAAGGAAACTCGACGCGGCGTCCTCTGTGGCAACCAACCAGAGCGTTCGCAGCAACCTCGCTGAGGTCGACTTGGACTTTACAGATGAACCGTACGCACCAGCTTCCGGGGATAACGGGCCCAGCGTTAAGCATGCAGAGTTTGCGGCCGAGCCCGGAGGCGCAAGCCGATATGTCGACCCTGCCAGGATGGAAGGCGATATACAAATGAGTGAAAGCAGTCAAAGGTTTTCCGGCGCGGTGTCGCCAATCGCCGATTCCGGTCCGGTGGAGGACACCAGTGGCGATGTGGGCGTCTCCAAGGAGCCAGAAATGCAGCAAAAGAGCGGCGTCGCGCCATTTTTTGCGAGGCAGTCGGCTACATCACAGCAAAGCGCCACTGAAGAAATGGATATCGACATGGACGAGGAACGTCGAGCCACTTAACCATCACCTCACGAGCTTACACACACCAACCTTCAAGCGACTTGAAGAGACGCTTTGCATACAAAGGCCAAGAAAGAATCTCATGTGATTGGTGCGGGGCCGGTCTGGAAGGGGCCAGATATGATGTTGGTTGTGGGAATATTCACAGTTGCGACTGATCATGAGGGCGGGGGCTGCGCAGGTCATCAAGACGCGGCGATTCCACAAGGGCGCCAGTCTCGCTCGGGGTGTGTAGTTGATTCTCCGTCTTTTCTCATTGATACCCAGACAGCGGGCTAGCGCAAGAAGATTTGCAGCGAGCACAGTTTTTGGAGACGAAGTCCATGGGGGTGTTCTGGCTCGAGCCTTCATCAGATGGCGGTATGAAGTGTCGGGTGGCTGACTCCGGTTGTCCCCGTCGTCGAGGTGGCAGTAATGGCCACAGACGTCATAGCTTAGGCACTCTCAGCTTTGCAGGGGCGGGCCAGGAGCTCCGGCGCGGCCACATACCAACCACGAGTTGTGGCCCCTCGTGGGTTTTCGATTACGAGTAGTAGAGGGGCTGGCGAAGAGTGCGAGTGCTTTACCTATCGACCGTCGTCGGGGTCTACTCGTAATAGCTTACTCGGTTCAGACGCCTTGTCTCGCGCCCCAGCCTCTGCCCCTCGCCGATGATGAGCAGGATCGCGTCTGTCGCAGGGGGGCGAGAAGGCGAGAAGGAGCTACGGAGCCCCCCATGGCACGGCGCCTCGGCCCGTCAATTGAGGCGAATCGCTGTGGAGCTGACTCTTGGTCAAGTGTGAGCATGTCCTGGAACAGTCCAACTCACAACGACATGTCTCCGGTACTCGTACGTGTGCGCATGCGTGACCGCGACATTGTGTTGCGGCTCGGGAGGTCTTTTATCGCTTGGCTGAAGTGGGTCGATTGTGGAAGGTTCGTGAAGCTTCGATCCATCCAATACTACCTAACCTACCAAGGCAATGGCCTGAAGGCGCTGGAGGGGCTGGAGGGCGCTGTCGCTTCGTGCCATGTACACACACCTTGTCGACACATTGATAGCCCCCGTACGCATATTCTGCGGATGCGAGTATGCATTTGCTGGTCTGATGTTTGCCAGGCTGTGAAATCCGGCTGGCAGGGACGTCATTGCCATGCGTGCGTTTGGCAGAAGGGCGCGCGGCTCCGCCGGCCCGCAGGACGGCGTTATTACCGCGGTTCCAACACACGTCTGCCCAGACACCTTCGCAGACGCAACTGTGGTGATCAACTTAGGTACCACCTACCTGCATGCCTGGTAGAGTCAATATCGATGGCAGTGGCCCTGCGCATACTCGCACGAGCACGAGCGGCGCGGCGGTGGATCCGCGTGAGCTGGCCGACACGGCCGGGCAGAATCAAGGGTTCGGGTCCTCCATCTGACACTGAAACCAACCTCTGACACCGCCAACAATGGACGGGCCGTGTGCCAGCGCACTCGTAATCCGTGCGTGCCCATGGCTGGTTGTTTTTTTCCTGCCTGCTGAAGCATCAGAGAGGTTTGGCATGGAGTGGCAATGGGAGCTATAAGAAATCGGGAGCCCGCCGGGGAAAAGAAAAGAAGAGAACAAGATAGACAAACAAACAAACAAACAAAAAGACAGACAGTCTTGGAACCGCTGGATCGCCAGGCCAGAACCCTCAATTGTTTCAAGCGACACCGCATCTCGCCGTCGCCAGCCCCCGGCCATCCATCCCCCCTTGTGCTTTACCTGGACAGCAGAATAGGCCAACCTCCACGTCTGTTAGGCCTGGAGGTTGCTGCCGCCGTTTCGCGCAGACCAGGCACTTCCCTGTCACGGCGCGCTCAATCCATATTCCGTTTGACACGCAGTCTTTGCGCATAGTCTGTACATAGCGACTCATCCGAGATATGCATGTACAGAGCGACACCCACCCAGCGCAGGCAGCGACAACATGATGAGGTGCAACCGGTGCTGATGCGAGTTGACGTTGGCGGGCGTCCAATTAAGGGCTTCCCACTGGATCGGGCGGGTGCCTACATGTACAGGTACATGTAAGGATCTACAGGCATCCGGATATACGAGAACCAACGGGAGGCTAGGTAGCGTCAGAGCGGGTAGTAGTCACACGTGGACGTGGTCCCACTGATAGGAGGTAATTGAGTGACTGGATTGCGGGGTTACGGGTGCTGACACTGCAACAGACAGGCGCTTCCACCTCCATTGCCAGCTCCCTTCAATGTCAGGTGCAGGTAGGTAGGTACCTAGTGAGCTAGGGAGCGTCCAGTACTCATATCGAGTAATACTAGCCTGACTCGAGAGTGTCGAGCCAGCAGCCTGGAGACAAACCCCTGGCGCACCACCCCTCCACCGACCGGGGCAGCCAACTTTTAGGGGCACAAGTACTTATCTAGGTACCTCTTCGAACGTTTAGGAGGCATGGATGGAGGGCAGGCGCGGGCAGCTACGGCAGGCGACGTCATGACCGCCCAGCAACTTCTGGTCCGGTCTGCACCCGTTCCCGAATCTTCCACCTTGCCCGCCCTCACCACCTCTTCACCCACACCCAGCCAACCACACGTCCCCGGCCAGACTCCACACCAGCAAAGCGAAATCCTCTTCTTCGCACATCGAGACTGCGATTTGCTGGCGTTTCATCTTTTCTCAGCTGCTCTGGCCTTTTATCCCCTCGCCAAAACCGTTGCGACAAACAGCCAGCCTGGCCAACTGTTCCATCCTCACTCTCCCACTGTCCCGCTCTGCCAACATTACCTCACAACTAACAACTCTCACCTCCATTTCAACACGACCTTGAACGATTTCACCACCTGCCAAAGCCACAGCTTACTTTGCTGGCCGTAGTCGTCACCGTCCTTCGCCCCAGGCACCCCCTTTTACAGAGACGACTTTGCCTACCAGCGTAGAGCCATTTCACGCCGTTGTGTCGTGGCCCAACCAGCCACTCGCTCAGCTCAGCTCCGTGCTACTGCTCGCCAACCCCCACCACAGCCTGCGCCTGCACGCCCGCGAGCTACAAATTCTCCACTTCACTGTCGCTGTGCATAACCAGCAGCCCTCACCACTCGATAGCTTCGGCTAGAACACCTTTACCATGGTGCGAGAAACAAAGCTGTACGACCAGCTGGGCGTCAAGCCCGAGGCCACCCAAGATGAGATCAAAAAGGGCTACAGGTAAATCATCCACCGCTCTCCTCAAATTGCGTCCATTGCCCTCCCACCTCCTGTCACTGCGCCATGTCCTGTCTTGCACCATACAATACGTTTCACAAAGCGCGCCCTTCGGGTGCCGACGACAAGGCGGAACTTGCCCTGTCTCCTGGTGCTGCCAACCACAATCAAGACCATCTTCGCTTTTCACACGATCTTGAGCTAACTGCGTCATCTATAGGAAAGCAGCACTGAAACACCACCCTGACAAGAACAAGGATAATGCGGAAGCCGCCGAGAAATTCAAGGAGTGTTCGCAAGCCTACGAAATTCTATCAGACCCAGAAAAGCGCAAAATCTACGACCAATTCGGCCTCGAGGGCGTCCTCCACGGAGCTGGAGGCGGCGGCCCTCCTCCCGGCGAGAACCCCTTCGCTGGCGCCGGCGGCGCTGGCGGCATGCCAGGCGGCTTTGGCGGCTTCGACTTTGGCGGCGGTGGTGGCCGAGGCGGCCCCAAATTCCACTTCAGCACCAGCGGCAATGGGGGTCCCGGTGGCGGCTTCAGTTTCAGTAACGCCGACAACATTTTCGCCGAGTTCATGCGCAACGACGAGGAGATCGCGTCTATGTTTGGAGGCATGGGTGGCATGCCCGGCATGGGTCGCAGTGGCGCCCCTCGATCGTCTCGCATGCGCAGCAGCTACGGCGGTGGTGACCCTTTCGAACGCGCTGGGGGCGGCAGAGAGGCCACTCCCGAAGTAACGACCGTGGAGCGCGCTCTGCCTCTGACCCTTGAAGAGCTGTTCAGCGGAATCACCAAGAAGATGAAGATTAAGCGGAAGAGCTTTGACGACAGCGGCAAGAGGTTGACGTCGGACCAAGTACTTGAAGTACCTATCAAAGCTGGCCTGAAGAAGGGCAGCAAGATCAAGTTCAAGGGCGTCGGAGACCAGGAAGAAGGCGGAAAGCAGGATCTGCATTTCATTGTGGAAGAGGTAAGTCAAAGCCCCAAGAGCAACCCCACACACCTCTCAGATGAGAAGCTAACCAAACCTACCATTCTTCAGAAACCCCACCCACTTTTCACGCGGGACGGTGACAACCTGATCCACCACATCGACCTGGATTTGAAGGAGGCCCTGACTGGCTGGAAGCGAACTGTGACGACAATCGACGGCAAACAGCTTCCCATTGAGAAGGCCGGCCCAACCGGTCCTGGGATGTCCGACACATACCCTGGGCTAGGCATGCCGCTATCCAAGAAGATGGGCGAGCGAGGCAACTTCATCATCAAGTACAACGTCAAATTCCCCACGTCGCTGACGCCACAACAAAAACAACAGCTGCGAGAGATTCTGTGAGGAGGCGCTCCTCACGGCTTCATCGTTTTCGGCCAGGACGGTCGTGATGGATGGTAATGGTTGGAGCGAGCGTGCAGGCATTGTCATGACAGGATATCAGTTAAAGTGTGTTTGCCCACACGAATCTCTGTGGGGCTGGTGGCGTACAGGCGTTTGCTTTTAGCGCGAGAGGTTTACCATGTTATTTAAGAGGAATGGCCACGCTTGTTCGGATGGCGACGACCGTTGAGTGTGGTACCGCAGGTGGTATCACAAGACCAATGAGGCAGCCCTGTTTTATCAACTCGAGTTTCTATCATATCGAGCCTTCAAGAAATGAAATTCCAGATTATACGCAAGGTGCAAGATACACAATATGGTTGGATTCGTCGGAACGACGTGGTTTGTTGGCAGGCTAACTGGGTTGGTGGCTCTCATGCTGTGTCTGGCATCGTGAAGTTGCTGTGAGATGCTCCTCTGTGGTATAGTTGAACAACATGTATCGAAAGTTGCCCAACACAACTATCAGACACTGCAGACGACCACGCCGGGGTGCCGAAGGTTGATTCTCATCTCCCCAAAGCGGAACAGGGTGCGGCTTGAAAAGGGATCGACGCAGGCCGCTACTGGTGTGCCCAAATGCGCCCTGATGGTGATGTGATCTCTCACTGCCTGCCCACGGCACTGTGATGTATTCGTCCGTTTCGTTGTCTCGAGTGCCAGCAGGGCCAGGCCGCTCCGCCCTGGAGACGTACGTCTTGGGTATTGGGCTCTCCCATGTTTTGTGCACCACTTGATCGGGCATAAATCCCCTCGACTGTCGGAAATTGACATTTTGCAACGACTGGCCTCATCGCCCAAATGAAAGCCTCTTTAGACTGATCCACCTCCTACTGATGGTATGAATTTTACTTATTACGGCAGACGGTACGTAATTGTCGATTTCCGCCAGTTAAGGGGATATCATGTCGGTATAAGATATACATGCACACACAAACCAGGTCCTGGCCCGGGGCTGGGGCTTGGGAGGGGGGGGGGTGGGGGTGGGGCTGATATCGTCAGGGGATCGCGTGACTTCCGGCCCCGAAACGGGGGTTACGCCCGGCCTTCGACATGGAAGGGTTCTCAATATATAGAGGGGGGTCGATGCACTCTCTCTTCTGGCGGCTTCGTTAAAGACCAAGTACCTAAGGTAAGGCTGGGAAAGTCCCTGGCCGAACGAGTATACCTACTTCACCTATTTGACAATGACAAAGAAGGAACGCTTGTTCCGCCGGACTGCCAAGCCGGCAGCAACCGCGCGCGCGCCCTTCTTCCATTCTGGTTGCCGGGTCCGAGTTGGGTCTTCCTACGGAATCCCGCCGGACCCGGGCACCAGGGAGAGACGACGGCCACTGACATGGATCAGGGCGTACAGTACTTGTAAAAGCTAGCGCTGTTAGGAATCGGAGACTGACATATTATAACTAGGTAGCCATCGTCGGGAGATGGGTGGATGGCACATGGATAGAAAACCTACCTTACCGGTACTAACCTACTAGTGGGTGGAACAGGGCTTGTTCTACCGAGCCGTGCGGGCGGCGGAGAAGCGAAGCATTCCTCTCTGCTACCGTTGCGGCGGAGGTCCTGGCCAAGTCACGGAAAACCAGAGACGGGACGTGCCGGCGTGCCGGTGCTTCATCGCGCGCCGTTACGCTGCCACCCCCCTTGTTTTTCTTTCTTTTCTACTTCGCGCGCTCCTAACTAGGCCTCGGGCGGGACGCGGCTTGGGTGCGGACGGAGCAGAGGAGGCGAGGACAGCGAGGCCGTCCGACACAGCCCCTGCAGGGACACGCCACGATGATGGGACGGACACATGATTGATGATGAAGTTAGGGGAGCGCGAGCGCAGGATTCCGGCACTGCTGGGAGGAAGCGGGGTTTCACCCAATTAGTCGGAAGCTGTCAAGAAACTGCACGTGAGGAGTTCGTCGGAGTCACGATCCCTGAGGGACTGTCAAGTTCAGTGTCGTCGCGCGGCGACAACGCTGCCTTTTCGCCGCGCCGCTCTCGCTCCTCCCGGCTTTTCCCCCTCCCCACAGGTGGGAGTCTGCGTGCTGCGGGCAATAAGTACCTAAAGTATTCGGGAAAGGTGCACACCTGCATTACTCGTAAACCTCCAGGCATGTTCCACGTCGCTTTGTTGTCTCCGGAGGCTACGGTATCTCCCAGTGCCGTGCGCTGGCGGCCCTGTCATGCGCTGCGACGCACAGAGACCCGGGGCCATTGTTCGTATCGAGCGGGGGAGGGTGTCTGGTTTTTCTGGTGGGCACGTTTATTTTATTTTATTTCTTTTTTTACTCGGACCCCTGGCCGCACTTGCGCCCTGTGTGTCGTGTCACGCCCCGGGGACATGGCATGCACGCTGAAGAACGGGCCTGGGCAAATGAACGGAATACTCGTAAGAAAAGGGGCAGAAGGAGGAAGCAAAACGGGGCTTTCGACAGGGGATCGCAGACATGTTTGCCCTGGGCGGAAAGCGTGGACACGGGATCTTATTTTGGACGAAGGGGGGGAATTGTGGCGTCCACGAGAATTTGACTCTCCTTACGGGATGTACCTACGAGTACTGACTCGGTGGTTCTCGTCATCGGCCATCCTGCTTGATCACCAAGGAGTGGGAACAAAGCCAGTCCAGGTCGTGAGCCGGTGCCGCCCCAAGACGAGAGATGATGATAATTGCCCGTGAGACATAGAAGACTTGGCAACGGTGCACGTCGGTTCGACCCGTGGTTGGCCAGCGGGAACCCCCTCTCTGCCGGCCTGGTCGCCTGTCAGCAAGACTTGGGTACGTGCGATCGAGAGGTAGGTACCTGAGGGAGCAACACTCGCCGATGATGAACTATGAGTACTCGTATTTGTAACTCGTGCGTGTACCGGTAGCCGGACTGCCGGCGCTTCGGCGCTTTGACGGGGGAGGGGGGGCCGTATTCGTCGGCGGTCGAGCTAGCAGTGCCGGCTGCCGAGAGGCAGAAACCGCCCAAGGCGAGTCGAGTCGAGGGGAGGCGAGATGAGATGAGATGAGATGAGACGAGGCGCCGGCGCGCAAAGAAACTTTGGGCCGGCAGGAAGAGCTACTCGAGTCTTGGTTAGGGGGAGGGTTCGGACACGGCGGGGCCCGGGCGGAGGGTGAGGGCCCTCATGGATCTTGGGATTGATACTCGTACCTACGAGTGCAAGCCAAGGTACTCTGTATCGTGGAACCCGTATTATATGCAGCAACACCACCTCTTGTAAGAGTACTCGTATGTGCAATTCAAGCCAATTCGACCACTGGAAGTTTGCTTCTGGCCTTCTCGATCTCAACATGCTGCTCCTTACTTAAAACGTGCTAAGGTACCCGTGAACGATTGAACGCCATTGATTACAAAGATGAGTGATGACGCCGGGAGCATTGGCCAGCGAACGCCAGATCGGCCCAGGCCTCTTGGTGCCGACCCGCTTTAGCCCAATCAGCTGCTAGCGGCAGTCAATCTAGGGTCCAGTCTAAAGTGTGGGAGAGGGGTCCATCATTTACTCTGTAAGATACCTCCACTACCTATTGATGTGTGCTGCGTATCGCCGGGGGCATCGTATCCACGATGTACATCAGCGCTGCAATGCAAGGACCCTGCCGTATCAATCTGTCGCCCTGTCGCCCTGTGCGAGTACAGGTATGCTTGTATGTCTGCGTGTCTTCTGCCCGTCGGTACTCGCACGCCCGGGACAGTGACGCTGTACGGACACTCGTACTCTGGCTTCCACGATACCCGCACCGCTCCCTCATGGAAGGTGCACGCAGCCAATGACAGCCCGGCCAGATCCACGGGCGGCCAGGTGAGGTCGGTTCCTGTCGCCCTCCCCTTCGAGTACGAGTATCTTGTGGATCCAACTTTGGAACTAATGAGGTGGCAGGTGGGCAGGTACTCGTACTGTACGAATAGTAATGAAACTACTACGGATACCGTTGGCACCTTCTCTAAACTGGGCCTTCCAGCTTCAGCTGCAATCACATTGGAAGTCTGGGCCTCCTCCAGACCACCAACGCTGCCTGCAGGTACACTGCCTCTTTCTTTCTCGTCTGTCCATCGTGTCCACCTTTTTGGGGGTCTCTCACGCTCTTGGTCATTGCTCCCTCTCCCCGTCGCCGTCCTTGTTACTAATACCCACCCTCCACGCCGACCTCTCCCAGCCCTGCGCCCGTCTGCTTCCCTCTTTTCCTTCTTTTGCGCAGCCCTGTGTTTGCATTGCCCAAGTCTGTCTTGTCAGCCCGTGCCCTTGCTTGCCGGGCCTAGCTCTTGCGACCCCTGTCACTCATATCACGTCAGCTTCGAGCATCCACAGCCCGCCAGCGCGCATCTGTATCCGTTCACTCTCACCAGACGGGACGAGACGGGACGAGACGAGACGAAATCTCCGCCTGGTGTCCCCTTTCCGCTCGGCCCCTCCTTGTCCCTTCTTGTCTTCATCTCTTGGCTGCTCTGTCTGTCGTTTCCCCAAAATAAATCAAAAAATCTCGCCTTTCCCGTCCAGGTGGGGAGCCCGAAGCACGCATCGTACATCAGCACCGCGCCTCCACGTCGCCCTCGACTCGTCCAACCGCCCCCATGCTGGCTCTATCTCCCTAACACGCCCTCACCTCTTGACATCACTGGCCAAACTCCGCCAGTATGTCTGCTCTCACCACCGACGCGCCTACTCAGCTCTCGCCTCACAACTACCCGTCGTCGGTTGATTCGTCCCAGATCCCGCCTTCCGCCTCGGGCGGCAGCGCCAATGGTGACTCTTTCACCGCCCCGGCTCCTCTCGTGCCCAAGGAGCCGGCATCCAGCCCCGCTGATCCCGAGAAGGCCGCGGCCGCGTCTCCCCCGGGCTTCTTCGGCACCAGCCTATCCAAGCGCACATGGATCATAATCTTCGTCCTCGCCGGCGTGGTTTCTTTGGCCCTCATTTTGACCCTGTGTCTCGTCTTCCTGCTCCCAAGACACCACGACTCCCCCGACGACAACGACCTCGGTGGCCCTGAACAAATCTTCCCTGGCAAGAACCCCAATGAGGGCAGCTACCCCTCTCCCTCGCCGCTGGCTGGCACCAGGCCCTTCAACCACGGCGAGTTCACAGGCCAGAGAACCATCGACCCTTCGGTGACACGCCGCGCCTCGGACGGCAAGCTATTCCTCTACACCACCGGCAATGGCGCCGGCGACAATTTCGTGGGCAACGGCAGTTTGTGGACCTCGGAGAGCTCCATGTCTGGGCCATGGACCAGGGATGACGAGGCGCTTGAGAAGAACAACGGTGCTCTTGGCAACCTGGTGGGGCACCGCAGGTCACGGAGATTGACGGCACCTACTACATGTATTTCAACAGCCACGACTGGCCGTACGAAGAGCATGGCATCGCCAACCCGGAGGCACAAAACTACTACCACGACGCCAGTATATTCGTGCGGCAGAGCAAGAACCTAGAGCTAGGGTCTTGGGAGACGATTGGGCACATCGACGTGCCGTGGGAAGCCAAGTACAACGTTCTGGATGCGTCCGTGATCCAGGTCAATTCAACCAAGACAGACGGCAATGGCGACGACGGTGGAAAGCGCTCGGGCCCGAGCAATCTACTCTCTTTCGGCTCGTACCAGACTGGCTTGTTCCAGGTGCAACTCGGTGTTCCGCCCACGCAGGTAGCCGATGGCGCTCTGGACGAGATCGCGCATCTGGAGAGGAACACAACAGCACCTGGTGGTGTGACCGAGGCCTCGTTCCAGTTCGCTTACGAGGGGTGGTACTATCTCTTCTTCAGCTCGGGTCATTGCTGCCCCGCGAGGGCAAGTGGGTGGCCCGCGAAAAGGTCTATCGGACGATGGTGTGTCGATCGCGAGACCCTCGAGGGGACTTTGTCGACAAGGACGGCCGCAGCTGCGTCAACGACAATGGCGGAACCCAGATTCTGGCCAGCCACGGCGGGGTATGGGCACCTGGAGGCCAGGGTGTGTTTCTTGACCGCGATGGCGCCGCCGAGGGGCAGGATGTCGGCCCCATTCTCTATTACCACTATGTTGTATTTGACGAGGAGGCGGGCCGCCCCAAGCCGGGATTCACTTTCGGGTGGAACAAACTTGAATTCCGCGACGGGTGGCCGGTTGTAGTTTGACGGCGATTTCAGTGTATATATGGGCGGCGGCTGGGCGAGAGTCGTACTGCATTAAGGGTTCAGCGAGCGTTTGGATTTCCCAGCTTTTGTTTCTTTCTCCCTGCTTTCAACGCCTTGTTTCCGTTAGATGGCATATTGGCATGATACCAGGCTCTTTCCAAAAGGCAGAGCAGAGCAACACTTTGGAGTGGCGGGCAGAGCGACAGCGTCAGGTTACGATGGCGTAGACACGGCGCAGCAGTAGTGAGAGCAGGGGTCGAAGGGGATGGCATCTGAGATGAGTTAGCTACAGCTACCTTACCTACCTACTCATAGCGAGCAGTCTATTGTCGTCGCCAACTGAAGCTGCTTTGAGAGGCTGCCTTGACGAAATGCACGTGCCCCGCGATTTCATCGGTCACGTCCATCTGCCAGGTTAGAGTACGAATCTCGCATAACCGGAGACCCGACCCAAGGAAAGGTTAAAGCATGAGGGGCACAGGTAGGTAGTCATACATGGGAACACGTGCGTGCTTATCTAATACGAGTAGTATGTGCCAGGCTGTCCGCCTGTGGTATTGAATCAAATATACCTACCTAATGTAGGGGATGCAAACATGAATCCAGGATGTAAGGTACCTACCCGGTTACACTGGCGCCTCCCGCGCTGGGCTTCCGCCGTATCCATTGTCGTGTACAAGTCAAGCAGTACCCAGGTACTTAGGCACTTTCCACTTGCTCTTTTGCATTCCATTATCATCCACATGAAACCGGCTTCAGCAGTGAAGTACGGAAGGCGCTGCGGCAATCCGGTGCAGATGTGAATGGAAAGTGGTCGGGCACGGCGGGTCAGGTAGGTAAGGTTAGGGAAGTAGGTAGGCACTTACGAGTACCTAGGTGGGTTGAGGTTTCGGGGCAGGTGCGATCGCTGTCGCACACAACCGTAGCCGTAGCCGTAGCGTCAGGCCTCAATTCCAATTGGACGGGCGGCCCAACTCTGACTGAAAGTTCAGCACCGAGAAAACACCAATCCCCAGGTGCGAGTATGCTGCGGCGAGCCGCACAACACGACCCGACTTGAGCGCTCCACGGACTTACCCGGCGCGACGTTGCCTACCAGGGATCCGCTGTGTCGGCAGGCTGCTGACGACCTCGAAGCGGCCACGGGTTGATCGCGCCCACAAACGCTTCCAGCATCTCTTCTGCCTCCAGTCACTGCCAACCAGGTGTCACCATTCAGCAGCCATCATCAACCATCGCAGAGCCAGCATTGGCCGTCTCTCAACCGACGCTGCTTCTAGCTCATCTCATTCCCGCCTGAGCCCAGAGAAGCCGGCCCAGTCGCGTGCACGCCAAAGCACACAGGGCCTCCGCCGCGCCCCGCGCCCAATCACAAGACCCCTCCCCCGCCCACAACAGCTGTCCGGGGTCTGCTCTCTGCGCCCGGCCACCAACCATGCAGGCCCTTAGGGAGCAGCTGGCCGCGGTCGAGGGCCACCTCCAGGACCGCGACAAAAAATACAGAGAGTTGAATCAGGCACACAAAAGCCTGCAAGGAAAACACCGCGATCTGGAAGCGGAACACGAGAGGCTCAAATTGGAAGTTGCCGATCTCTTCCAAGACGTCGACACGAATGATTCTGAGTGCATCAAGCCGGGCCACGCACTGGACCACGACAAGGAGTGCAGAAAGCTGCGCGCGGGCAACAGGAGTCTGCAGAAGAAATACAGGGAGCTGCAAGCGGAACACGAGAGACTGCAAAAGGGCGCCGCTCATGACCTGCTGGACACCGAATCGGCTGATGCCGTGCACCCAGTACGCATTCCCACGAATGGCGAGGGCGACCTGGCCAAGAAGACGGCCGAAAGCCTGGGCCTCAAACAGCGACTGCGCGCCGTCACTGCCGACGACGATTCTAGCTACGATGCGGCCGAGATGCATAAGAGGGTCACAGTGGCTTTCAACACGATCAAAGATGATGTCAGAGCCCTTTCGCTCGAACACTTCAACACACCCGTCGACTTGAGCCAGGCAAGCGAACAGATGGTCAGTACGTTCCACTCCCTCTCGGGAGACCTCTACACCACGTATCTGGGCAAAAGTGGCTTGGTATGCTACATGTTCCGCGCCTTCATCTGGCAGTGGCTGGTTTCCCGCCTCTTTGACAAGTTTACTGCCGGGTGGCCTCCGCATCTCATAGACAATCTCCATGCTTTCGAGAAGGTGATACTGCCCCGTATACCGCACCACGAGGGTCGGCGGTGGCACCACTCCACGATGGACATGATCTACCAGGTATGGCCTCTAGAGACAGCCGTGGACAGCGTGGGGTTGGAGATATTCACCAATCTTGAGCACTTCATCACCGTGTCAGATGCCTCCGGACACACTCGTGGCAAGGAGTACGTCAAGGCCGAGATCGGCCGGATTGTGAGGCAGGCGCTTGTACTCGACCGCCTGCTCTCAGATTGTCGGTACGCGATACCCGGCATGGCAGCGGGCCCGAACGGGAACAGGAGCTTCTTTGGCTTCACGCCCGACTCCGAGCACATGTGCGTGAAAGGCAAAGTCGGATCCGGGGATAAGGTGTCACTGGTCACAACCCCCAGTCTCGTCAAGGTGAGCGATGCCGGCGAGGCGGCGGTTATTGTCAGGGCGGAAGTGATCTGCTGAGGTCAACTCGGGCTTGTTGACGCTTCGCACGGGCGGGATCTCGGCGAGCTCGGTGGGTGAAAAGGACCTGGACTGTGGCTATGTTTGCTCGTTTTCCGGCGTTAAGGGCTGGGTTTGGAAGTGAAAAGGGCGGAGTTTTGGACCCTGGCGTTGTTGTTGGCTATCAGGGTGGGTGATAAGTCATGAGCACACGATTTCGGAATGGGAATTAGACGAGGGTATTGCTAGCGGATGGCAGCAGTCCCAGCGGCTCGTCGGCGCCTTTCAGTACGATACAATGAACGGCGCAGCATCTTCATTCAACCCGGGCTCAAGTTTCCGAGGTTGAGCCCCCGGAGAGTCAGAGAAGATTGTCGCGGACGAGCAATGGGCGACCATTACACGAGGCGAAAGCCAATCGCAGCAAAGCCGCCACCTGTGCGCAGCTGGTTCTCGATATAGAACGTTCTTCGAGCCCGGGAAGCTGCGTATGTCCGTCTTTTGCTCATCGCCTACCTCCGTTGCCCAATCCCACCAAGCCCGCGCATCTCGATACACGACACTTGACTTTCTGGACTTGGCTTGTTGCTAAGAATACTGCGGATCAACCTGCTAGCGAACAGCGCCGAAAACTAGGCTACCGCGCTCCAACCCCACCACGCGTCGCGGGGCAGTCCCAGCGCCCCTCCCCCACCTGGGAGAGAGGAGGGCAGAGCAGGGGGGAAAGTAATGGCATCGACCACGTCAGCACCGCCAACATCGTCGCCACACTCAACGATGCCAGCCATGTCAGCAGAGGAGAGGGAGGAAGATGACGCTGGAGCCCTGTCACAGCTCACCGCGGGCGTCAGCATCAGCGGCAGCGGCAGCAGCAGCCACAACTTCAACTCAATCCTGACGTCGCTCCGCCGAGCCAACCTGTCGATGGGCAACCGGCTGCGGTCGGTGATCTCGGACTCGCGGTTCGTGGCCGAGGCGGCGCGGGCGTACGGCGGGAGGCCGCTCGTGGCCAACGAGCGGTGCGGGTCCTGGTACGTCGCGCCCGGGGCCAAGCGGGCGAGCGCGTACTTCAAGAGCACCGACGGGCACCACGGCCAGTGGCGGTTCAGCTGCCGCAGGCTCAACCTGCACCTGGTGGCGCTGGCGGGGCTCGAGGACGGGCTGGTGGTGGTCGACTCGACGAGGAGGGGCAAGAAGATGCCCGACGCGCTCAGCAAGACGGTGCCCATGTGGTGCTGCGTCGTCAACCGGGTCCTCTTCGGCGGTGGCGGTGGGCTGCGAAAGAGAGGAGGAGAAGGCGAAGAAGATTCATCGGGAGGAGATGGCGGCGGCGGGGGAGGAGGAGGAGACGATCTGCCCCCGGGCGCTTTCGACCTGTACACGCCACCGTCGGCCGTCTCGGCCTCGGAGAACGCGCAGATGCTGGCCCGCGTCCCGGGTCACGTCGACGCGCTGCGCGCCCTGGGGCTGGAAGCCGAGCTGGCCGCCGCGCGCGCCGCCGTCCGCAAGCCCCTGCGCCCGCTGTGGGTCACGCAAGAGTCGCCGCTGCCGCTGCCGGCTCCGTCCGGCAGTGATGACGACGAGGGCGGCGATGGCGATCACGGGGAGGGCTGTGGTGGCGACGGGGAAAAAGGCGCCCGTCGTCATCGTCGTCAGCCCCGAAAAGGGGGAGACGTCTTTGCCGACTTCCACCCCATCATCTGCTGCACAAGCTCCCGCCGCGTGGTCGGCGCCGAGATGAGCGAGGGGGGATACATCCAGGGCGCCGGCGACGACACCGAGAATTGGGCGCTGTGAGTCTCCCCCCTTTTCTTCATCGTAGTCCCCCAAAGCAAACGTAGCAAAGAAACAAAAGCTAACCCGCCCAGCGGCCTCACCCCGCCCGTCTTCTGGGCGCACGCCGACGAGCTCCTCTCCGCTTCCGACGCCGAGCTGCCGGACCTGGTGCGCTCGCTCGTCGCCTCCTCCGCCTCTATCCCCTCAACCACGCCCGCGTCATCCTCATCCCCATCGACAGCGGCAACCAACCCGCCCGGCGCCCCCCGGCGCGTGGCCCCACACCTGTACGTGTCCGCTCTCCCTCTGCAGGACGACGCCGGCGATGACGGCGACGACGACGAACACCCTCGCCGCCGCTGGGCCGCCATCATCGAGCTGCGGCCCAGCAAGCCCACAGACCCGACGACGTGGACCGCCACCGCACCCGCGAGTGAGAGCGACAAGCCCGGCTCCCAGGAGGAGGCCGCAGGTGCGGTGCAGCGGGAAACGGGGGCACCGCCTCCGCTGCCGCCACCAGTACCGCAGCAGCCCAGGCTGCAGGCCTCCCTCGGCAAGGGCAAGATAGCCAGCCGCAACCTGCGGGTGGGGCTGGGCCGCCTGTGTGACTTTGCGCGCGACGCGCTTCTCTCGGCGGGGTCGCGAGCCCCCTGCCCTGCCCCTACTTCTTCGTCCCCGCAGCTCGACTCTTCTCCTGCTGCTAACAGCAGCGACGTACTGGTGGCCTGCGAGACCGGGCGCGACCTGTCGGTCGGCGTGGCGCTGGCGCTGTCGTGCGCGCTCCTGGGGGGCGACGCCGGCGACGAGCTGGCGCTGCCGCCGCCGCCGCCGCCGCCGCCGGGCGCCGCGGACGCAGCAGAAGCAGAGGGTGGCGGGCCGCGAGGAGAAGTAGGAGGGTCGGGAGGCGCGGCCCTTCCGCCGCCGCCGCCTGTCGCCAGCAAGGCGCTGGTGCGCGTCCGGCTCGGGCGCATCATGGCCGCCTTCCCCGAGGCCAACCCCAGCCGCGCCACGCTGCAGAGCGTCAATAGCTTCTTGATGGGTTGAGCGTGGGGAGAGACGGCTTGAATACCTGGACAACGGACAATGGAATACTGACTTTACGGAGATTGATTGTCGAAAAACCCTTTACGGTTGTACATTACAGTAGGGAGGATGGCTCATTTATAGGGCAAGGGACAAGCGGGTATGACGACGGTGGGGTTTTGAAGGGAGCTGGGGGGGGGGGGGGGAGAACATTTGAGTACACGGTAGATAGTCGGAGGAAAGTAAGCGAACACTCTGCAGTTTCGGACCAGGCACAGACAGTGACCACAAAGTGGTGCAATCGAGGTTTCGTCCAGGATCATTCTCAGACGGAACAGCCCCTTGTACAAATAGCCCCAAAAGCTGATGAAAGACCTACACATGACGAAGATGGCATACTTTCGTCACTACGATCGAATGACGATACCCTCATCGCCAGAAGCACTCACGAGATCAAACCGAATGGAGCATCTACCTATTTCAGGTCTTCAAAGATTTAACTCTGTGCCATTGACATTCTGGCCCTGTCTCGGCCGACCACACTACAAGAGAAGCCACGTCCCAATCTAAATAGAATGAAAGCAAATGCGCGCTGGGGTAAAGCTGCAGGGCAATGGTGGTGAGAATGTTACAAAGTTCCAAAGGGGTAAACAAAATAACATCGAGTGGGGTTGGAGGGCCATCCCTCCGGAAATGCGCGACTCGTCTAGAATATGTCAAGTGAGGGGGAACAGCCAAACAAATCCCGTCCAGATCTCGCCTAGAACTCCGTTTTCCAGCCGTCCGCAGCCAAATGAAATGCACGCTGTCATGAAGCAAACCCGCGGAGTCTCAACCGCGCGAGGCTGCGCACGGGACCGTGTCGAGGTCGCGGCTTCTATATACCGCGCCCCTCACAGCCGCAGTCTCGTGATGTTCGAACCTCTAAAACAGCCCCCACCGGCCATTGCGGCCCTTCTCGGCCTCCTTTTGCCGAGTGGCCGCGCCGTTGCGCTCGCGGTCGCGCTCATGACGATCGCGTTCACGGCCCTCAATCTGCCGCAGGCTGTCCATCTTGTCGAGAACAAGCTCAAGGAGCTCCTTCCGCCGTATCACCTCGAGATGGCGACGGATCTTGGGGTCCTCTTTGGCAAACCGCTCAACATCCTCGGATGTCAGATGACGACCGAGGCGCTGGTCCAATTCGCGCGGGAAGTTGTAGTAGAACTCGGACAGCAGCTCGACATTCAGAAACAAAACAGCCGTGGAGGCCAACTTGGAGGCTACGGCGTCCAAGAAGACCTCTGGGCAGTAGTACTTGTTCTGCATGTTGGCGCACTGCTTCGACTTGACAGCATACATGCGCATCTTGATAATGTCGGCACGGTCACGGAGAAACACCGCCTCTCGTCCTGTGGAATGGTAAGCTTGGCTCTCCGCATAACGACAAGAACGACTTACCTGTCTGGAGCAGTGCGGCACTGAAGCCTCCTGCACCACTCTGGCTGTCACCCTCGACGATGAAGTCTCCCTTTCGTGCCTTGTCAACAAAAGTCATGACCTCTTTCAGCTTCCGGCGGCCACCAACGGTGGTCTCAAGGCTCTTCAAGGCTCCCTCGCAAGCGACGAGCTCCTTCTTCAGCACGCCCTGCACGTGCTCGCGTCCAGCAACCCATTCGCGCTCTTCCATGTCAATGTCGAACTTGAAGGGCTTGATGCAGTTCTCGACCTGATCGCTCGTGCTGTAGAATCTCTCGTTTAAGATGTTGGAGGCAGCATCAGTGATGGCCTGCTGCGCGAAAGGGTGGTTCAAGAAGATGGACTGCCCGATCAGCTGCTCAACGTGGCCTTGAATCGAGTCAGCAACAACATTTGTGGCAAGTCGACCGACTCCCAGTTTTGTCAGCGCCGACGTGGATGCATCGAGCTGTCTTCGCCAGTAGAGAGAGGTGGGGTCGGCCTTGGGAAGGTCGGCAATGTTGTCCAGCTCCGGAACAGGCACGGAAAGGTCATGGATAGGCTTGTTCCAATACCTGGCGGCCAGCAGATCAAGCACGCGCTGATCCAGCTCGTTCTTGAGTAGTTCGTGCATCTGTGGGCGGCCAAACTCCTCCGCAAACTGCTTGAACGAGTGCTTGAAGGCATCGAGGCTCTCCGCAAGATACGACTCAGCCGAAAGAGGGCGATCGTTGTATTGAACCTTGAATTCGTACGTGGCTTCCTCCAGCTCCTGGCGAATGGCATCGCTAGTGCCCTGCAAGCTCGCCGACATGGTCTGCTCCAAGACGCTCATCAGCTTCTTCCGCAGCGTAGAGGTCCCGACTTGGACCTCGCTCTCGGGCCCGAATTCCAAGGGGTGGGCTGAGAAGTAAGAGTTCTCGTTGCGGGTGACGGCAGACGTCAGATTCGCGTTGCCCTTGGAGAAGAGGCCAGTCGCTGTCGGGACCTTGGAGATGATCCCTATGTAGCCCAATCGGAGAGGGTACTGTTTGTCCGTCAAAATGGACAGGCCGCGGGTGGGGTCCACGAGGTCCATCTTGGTGATGACGCCAATGGTACGCTCGCCCCGTGGGTCAACCCTCCTGCTGGCGCGCAGCGCGGTCGAGTTGGCCAGATCGACGTCGGCGGCGGATATGGCAAGGATGACGTTGGGGGCTTGGATGTACTTGTCGCAGAGCTCTGAAATCTTCTGCTTCAATTCGAGGGGCTGGTTGTGGCCGACAACCTGGATGTAGCCAGGCAGATCGATCAAAGACAGGTCTGGGACGTTTGGCGAAGATATGGAAAGGCGAATAGGCTCGTCAGAGACGCACTGGGTGTCCGGTACAGCCATGTTGAGCTCGGTCAGGGTTCGCTGAATGGAGGAAAAGTCGGAAATTTTGCCCAGGCCGAGGTCTGGGAACTCGCCATATTCGGCATTAGATCCGGGAGTGTTGACGAGAGTCAGCTCGATGGGGCGACGCGTGACCATATTGGAGCCCTTGGGAAGGAATTCGTGCCCGACAACGGCCTCCAAGACGGAGCTCTTGCCCGATGACTGGGATCCAATCACGACAATGGAGGGCAAAGTCAGCGAGCTGGACTGGCCGACACGACCGAGGATGTTGCGAATCTCAATCATCTTCTTGGTCAGGACCATCATCTGGTCATCGCGGGCAACCTCGTCGGGGCTGCGGGGGTCGTCTTCGGAGGATTGTTCGTAGCCGTAGGCGGCGGCAGTGGCGCCGACTGCGGCCGCGCCGGCCTTGGCCTTCTTGGGGTCCTCATCGCCGCCTGGGCCGTTGCCGTTGGGCCCTTCGCCGCCCTGCTTGCCTGTGCCCATCTCCTCCTGCAGGCGCAAAACCTTTTGCATCCACTCAGGAAGCTCGACCTGCTCCTTGGTGTTTTCCCAGCCGCGCATAGTCTGCTCAGCTATGCCCTTGGCGCCAACGAACAGGTCGCCGGCCGTGCTGGTCACGGAGTCGCGGGCGTTGGTGAAGACATCGATGGCGTAGTTACCGGCCTCTGTGCGTAGAGACGGGTCGATCAGCACAAGACAAGGCAGCAGGGAGGGGTTGGGGTTCGTGCTCGCTGAACGGCAGCTGGGAGAGGAAGGCGACGGAACTTACGGGTGGCCTGGTATTGTACCCAAGCAAAGCTGGCGATCGCGAGGCCCCCGAAAAGAGTAGGAATGCGGGCGAGTTTGAAGACGAGCTTGGGGAGAAAGCGAGCAAAGGAGGCGTTGCGGACGTGGGTGACGGCCTGGCCGTGGAAAGGGGCGCCGGGCAGCGGGAGCAGGCGGAGGCGGCGGCGGGTGGCGTAGCGCAGGGCGGCGGCGTCGGCGTCGGCTCGAAGGAGGCCGCCGGTGGAGGTGCGGACATGGTGGTAGAGACGGGCGCGGGCGGTTGAGAGGGCGGCGGCGCCGGCGGCTGCGGCAGGGGGTCGTCGAGCACCGAGGCCGGCGGGCGAGGCCATGGCCGGGCGCCCGGTCGCGATGAGCCGGCCGCTCATGGCGGCGGGTCGGGAGGCGGGGGCGAGGTACGAGCGAACCAAGTCGAAACGGTGGCGATTATGGCGATCTCGAAACTGGGAGGTCGTGAGGAGCGACGACGCGGTGCGGTGAGGTGTTGTGTGTAGTGGTGGTGGTGGTTGTGGTGGTTGTGGTGCGGACGGGCGCGGCAGGATAATGGTCGGTGTTGAGATACGGTGCGGCAGATGGGGCGCAGACGTAATAACATGGATGGGTGACTATGGACGGGTGTCAATGCGCGCGAAACTCCAACGTGGGGGAGGTACCTGAGTGAGTTCGCGTCAATGGTCCGGTACATGTTCAAGGGTAGCATGAGCATATTGAGTCTAAGTACTCAAGAACTCTGCCTGTGTGCATTTGGACATGGAGTCGATTCGGCCGGCGTGAGGCGCATCAGGTACTCGTACCTGCTTACCTCCTAGTAGATACTTGAACAAGTCTATATGAATTCGGAGAACGATCTGTGGCGTGTCGTTTCTGATGTTTCGATCCCAATGTTCGGATCACGAGAGGGCAGATGTACCCCCGATGCCCATTACAGACACTTTGTACAGTATTCATGTGTTTGAGCTGCATTGAGATACGATGAGTATACAAGATACGCACAAACTTAGGGATCTCGTACCGTGCGATATGGTGCACTCATCTGGTTCATTGACGTTGACGACGAGCCATGACCTCACTAAGATAGGTAGGTAGGTAGGTAAGTACTCGTACACCTACGGGATTAGAAGTGTCTCTCTTCACTTCTCTCAAGCGTCACATTTGCTCGTACTGTTCACTCCGTAAGGGACTTCCGGTCCTTTGGAAGACCAGGGCTTGGAAGCGTGAGATCGGCCGTGTCATTGTAAAGTGCCATGCAATAGATGCAATAACCGTGGTCGTAGGCCTGCGTGTCAATCAGTGTCTCTGCCTCACCAACCTTCAGGTAACATTGAAGGTACTACTTCATGAATACTCGTACGAGTATTGCCGTGCGCCAATCGTAAGTCTACTCTTGACGAGTCCACGGAGCGCCAGCAGAAGTACTCGTAAGTACATGGCCTTACGTGCTTACCTGCAATGAATAAGGTACCTTGCTTTGTTGCATTGATGCCGGCCCCAGAACTTGAGATTGTCAATGCTTCATGCTCTACTCCGTACACAAGGTGGGTGGGTGGGTACTTGTAACCTCTACGACGGACGCTTCTACAGTGTGTGCACAGTGCCAACGTGTGCAGAGCCGTGTGGAAGGTGCAGGTGCTGGCAAGTGGAATGCTGACCTCAGCCGTGCGACCTATGTATCGTCTCGGACCCTTCCCTTCATTCAACGTCTTCGCACAAGGCCGAGTCCCGAGTGTGCAACGCCGCCGTGGGCTCACGCTGGTCATCGAGTCCGGCCACGTCGCCACCGTTCTATCCGCCCGCCGTTGTGCTTCGCTCTCCTACAGATGAAAGCAGATCTTACGCGTCGGAATTCGCATCATCGTTCACAGCTCAGCTCAGCTCAGCTTAGAAGCCCATCAGAGATGGAACCCAGCACTTACTTGTACCACGGCTGACGCCAGCACCACATGGATAAGCCCCTGGATTGTTTACACACTCGCTGCGAGCTCCCCAACATCCAAGCTAGCAAGGTCGACTACGCCTGTTGCGGCTTCTCCGGCGGCGACTTCGCCCCTTGTCCAGTAGCGGTTTCGACCCCTGACATGACTCTTCAACACCATCACGAGTCATGAGCCTCAGCTTGACGCCCGCAACATGATGGCGCCGGCGCTTGCGCATCTCGGCCAGATTCGAGCGGCTCCCTTTCGTAGCTAACTACTTAGCCGGTGGGCAGCTCAATAGACCCAAAGTCTAATGACTCTAAGCTGGAGCTGGTGGCAGCTTCTGGGTGGAAGAGACCCGTCGCATCACTCTCGCCATGTGCTGTACAAAAAGGGGGAAGGCGGCAGACCTCTACGGTTCAAGTCGACTCTCAGCCTTTGGCATTCTGACTTTCAACTACACCACCCTCCATCGCAGCTATTCAGGAGTCTTCGAGGAAACCCCGAGTCTCGCCAGGGACACAAAAAGTACAGAGGCGATCACGACCTGCGGCCTCGTCTCTCTCACAATTCGATAGGCTCTCTCTACCTGTTGAACTTGACTCGCCCGCGGAAATAGAAAGAGAGAGAGAGAGAAGAAGAAGAAGGGGGATAATTGTGCGACGGGACATATCATGGCGAAATGGCGCGAACGGGCTCGTGAGCTGGTCGACACCCACCTGTTCAGGAAACAAAAGTCCGCCGCCTCGACGCCGCGCGAGCCCTCGCAGGCCGACGGCGGCGGAAGGGATATGGAGGCGGCTAGGACGGCGGCCATGTCTATTTCCATGCTATCCCCCTCCTCCTCCTCCTCGTCTTCCTCTCACTTGTCACCCTCGTACAGGTCGTCCCTGTCCACTCTGATCAAGACCGAGATGGAGGCGCTGCTCTCACGCCCACCCGTGATAGAGCTCGACTGGGGCCGCGGCAGGCTGATCGATTGCGGCATCTGCCATTCGCACCTGTCGCTCGAGCGCGCCACCCGCCTCCCCTGCGGCCACCGTTTCCACCCCAGCTGCATCAGCGAGTGGGCCGACGTGAGCAGCAGCAGCAGCAGCAGCAGCAACAGCAGCTACGGATCCGGGGGAGAGCTTCATGATCCGCCGCCGCCGCCGCCTCCTCCGACGTGCCCGATGTGCCGTGACGTCCTCGTCTACGCGGAGTGCGGCCACCGCCTGCGCACCTTCTTCACCGTCAACGTCAAGCTTCGCTACAACGAGTTCGACGGCCTGTGCCGCCCCTGCGCCCCGACCGTCCAAGCCCAGGAGCAGCTGATGCAGAAGCCGGCACTGACTGACAACGACGACGACGACGACGACGACACCCTCAAGAAGAGGGGAGGGGGGCCAGGAGGGGCCGGCTGCTACCGCTGGGAGGGGGAGGATGGCCAGGAGAATAACGACGACGATGACGATGATGTTGAGGACTGGCAGCGGCAGCTTGACCCGGACATACTGCGCTGCCGCGCCACCGTCGTCCAGGCCATCCTAGAGGGCGGCGTCGAGGACCTGCTCGAGAGCCTGTGGTGCCGCCTGCACGACGCCGAGCTTCGCCACGTGCTCATCGGCCCCGTCGCCGAGGACCTAATGCGCGTCGCCAAGGCCCTCGAGATCCTCCGCTTCTACGAGGCGCGCCCGGACGTCCGTCGCCTGCCCGCCGCCCAACGAGAGGTCCGCCTGCTCATCGACAACTGGGGCCGGTATTTGATGGTTGCCGCCCGCGGCGTCTGCGGACTGATGATGCTCAACGTCTCTAGGAGGTCGTGGTGAGAGGGCGGAGGAGGGAGAGATTGGGGTGTGCAGGTCTCTAAATTCTTTCCCTGGGCCTCCTCGTCTGTCTCTTTCTCTCTTTCACTGGTCAAACTCGCGTTGGAAATGCGGGCTTTCCGGCGTTGGCCGTTTGTATAGACTTGCACACTGGTCGTTCGAGCTTCAGCACTCTTTGACTAACCCGGAAAAAAAAAGTTCATCCTGCCATTCGCTCGAATGATCTGCCCCTGTTGAATCAGATGGGTGCGTATACGACCGCGCGGACATTACTTGCAGCCCTGTCCTACGCAAGCACCTGTACTAAGCGCGGGGTTGATGTTGTTTTTATTTCCGAACAGAGAGGCACAACAGCAGGTTGGCCAGATGAGTCACATCCTTTATTCTTCTTGACTTCAAGTGTGAAGACGCGGTATCATCTGCTCCTCGACTTGCTCAACGACACGTTCAATATAACACCTAGACAACAAAACCCATCAAGCTAATCCTGTTAGCTGAAAGGTTACAGAAGAATGATTACACACCCACAACGACGTTTGCCCGAAGAACGTCGCCCTTTGCACCCCTGGACCTGTGTGCCGGCCTGTCTGCTCCCCCTCCCGATCAAGCCCGCGCGCGGTCTGTGACGATCATTCCCCCGTTGATGATCTGGCAGTGGCTCGTGCCGGTGGCCTCGTCGAAGGACTCCTGGTCGCACTCCCAGTGCTCGCCGCAGACGTCGACGCACTCTGTCCCAGTCCTCGTGCACTTGAGAGTGGCGTACTCGCACTCGTGGGGCTTCGCATCTCGTCAGCAAGGTTCCTTTTCTGTCTCTCTTTCCCCCCACCCTCTTTCCATCTGTGCTTCTTGGTCACTTACAATCCTGGTCTCGAGCTCGGTTACTCTCTGCGACCAGCGGCCGGGCTTGGAAGCCGCGGCGACTCCGAGCATGGCGAGAATGGTGAGGAACTGCATCGCGAATGTTTTTCTTGCTTGTATGCCTCGTGGGTTTTTGAAGTCAATCCGTGGTTGGGACTCGGGGGCTTTGGGTTGATTGGTCAGCTTCTTGTGACAGACCTCGATAACATCCGAGTCAAAGTTCAGCAATGACCATAGCTAGTTTATATGGCTTCGCCCCTGAGACATGGAGCTACTGCTCGCGGAGGTCGAGGTCAGCAGTCTTCCCCTCCGGCAGCAGGAAGTGAATGCCGGCATCGGCAAGGGCGCTTGCGAGGACCTCCCCTTGGGAGCCCCTGCGATCAGAGTCGTGACGGCAGGCGCATCGGCCGAGCGCGTGGTCACATACCTGCTGAGGACGGCTTGGCAAAATGCCGACAGATCCTCATTGTGGACACGAAATAGCTTGGTACCAACCCTTGCCATCCCATGCCAAGACCACTTTGAGTCCGGGGGTTTGTGAACCTTGCTGTTGTCCGCCATCTTGGTCTTGGAATGGCGTGTGCGTGGGCATGCCCGTAAGCCAGACCCCGGACCTCTTGCTGCCTGGGCGCGACATCAGATGCTTTTCTCCATGCCCGACTGTTTCCGGCTTTTAAGTACAGGTATTAGCGATGCTTCGGCACCGAGTGCTGTCGGGTCTCACGTAAGCCTCTATCTTCAGACCGCATCGTTACGGGTGAAGCGAGGACAATGTCATGTCCCCACAAGGGCATTTCTCGTCTGCATCTCGCTCGGGCTCGCGGGCAATACTTCGACGGTCGGAGCCATTCAGTCACATGAAGAAGAAGCATTTCGCCGCGTCTTGGCTGTCGCCCCTTAAACTCTTCTCAGCGGGCGAACGCTTACATGCCGTGAGAACGGGGTGGCGACGCCGTCATGTCACCCGCTCATCTGTCGCGACCCGGTGGTGGTTCTTGCCGAGTCCTTGACATCCCGGGGCTTGCCCTTGCATTACAAGAAGGCTTGTTCTCCGGCAATCTCCCCTCGCCGGGATTTACAATGGCCGCCGCGTGACGTGATGCCATGAGCTGCCAGGGGGCTTTCGAAGAACCGCGATGCGTCCTCCGAACTTATTGACGGTCCTCGTTCTGCTGGCCTTGCGGATATGGGTAGGTGCGTTGTCCCCTGACAGTGAGCGGATAGTTGACTGTGTGGATTAGAGTGTTGTGGCCAACGAGGGTTTCAGTTTCAGTGAGGAGGTCGTTGAGCAATTCTGGAAGGCAAAGGAGGAAATTCTAGCCAATACTGATGAAAACGACCTGATCATATGTGTCGGCAACAGCGCAAGGTGAGCACGGCGACGTCCAGGTCACGGCCCTCGCAGGGGGCATCGGAGCATGAGCTAAGAAAGGGCAAAGCTTCATCTACTGGACTTTTCTGGAGAGCGACAACCGCCAGGTCCTGCTCGCACCGGTCAGCGGACGCTACTATATGCAAGATTTGTACAGCCAGGAGAACATTTGGCATCTCGGCTACCAGGCAGGACCTTCGCGCGAGCAAGTGGAATGGTATTACAAGTCGGTGCTGAAAGAGCCGCTGCTCAAGATGGGCTACTTCGACCGCATCGTGCTCGTCGACTACTCGGACTCGGGCTTGTCTGTCGATGCATTTGCGCGGCTGCTGAGGGAAAACGCGCGAAATATCAAGAGTGACTGTCGCGGCAAGGTGCCGGAAGAGGACGGCCTCGCCATGGCTTTCATCCGGCTGGCGCACTCGTTGCCTTACGAGGACCTCGAGGGTTGGGTCGAGCTGCCCCAGTCAGTCGACACAATGCTCGAGGTGCGAGCCATCGACGACGACATCGTGACCGCAATGGTCTCGGACATCGCCCCTCGCCTGGCCATCAGCTACAAAGTCCAGAATTGGCAGAAGTCGGGCGTGAAAAAGATGCAAGAGGACTGGACGCAGCAGCCCGAGTCCCAGACCCTGATAGAACAGCTCCTAAAGGGACACGCGAGAGACCGGGTTAAGTCCTGGCTGATCCCGAGTTATCGACTGCAGAAAGTAGGGGCAACTCATAAGACTCATAGAAAAACCAAGAGCAGCAGAGGATAAGTGAGGCGTCAAGTTCCATAGCAGGCTATGCTGCTGTGAGTGAGGAAAGTCACTACCTATTTAGATCTACCATGAAAGTAGATCCAATACTACTACGAGTGTTCAGTAGTAAAGAGGCATAAAAATTAAATCATTACATCCGTATTGATTGGACGGCATATACATGTGTGTGTGTGTGTGTGTGTGTGAATTGCTCTTTTCTGGTCCCATCCAGACATTTCCATGTAAACCACAATTCAATAGGTCAACGTATGGCCCGATAAGAAGCACCTCGTATCTCGCTGTGACAATAAGAGAAGGTTTAATCATAAATCAGGAAGATGCAATAATGTTTTAGGTCTATTCCATTCTATATCATCTTGAACTTAACATGAGCGAGGCCAATTGAAATGCTTCAACGAGTCGAACTGGGCTGCGAATCGCGGCGGTACAGTGTACATGTACCAGACTCGTGAGCTCATCCATCGTGTAAGGTACCTAGGTACTTCTCGCTAAGGTAGCTGGGTACATACCCTAAGTACATGTACGACTTACAAGCCTCTTACTGCGTGCTTCCCCATGCAAATGCTCCACAGTTCTAGGTACGGAGTAGAAAAGGTACTCCTACCTGTGATTAGTGATGCGCGGTGGCCTCTCCGAATTCGCGATTCCCAAGAGCACCTGCTCGTCGATTGGACCCTTCTTCCAATCTCCCATCCATCACCACCACCGCCGCCGCCGCCGACACCACCACCAACACAACAGCCCGCTCCTTTTTCTCGCGCCGCCCTTCCACCGGGCCGCGACACCGGGCAGCTGACAACAAATCCCTTCTCGGCACGCCGACGGTCCCAATGCCCGAGCAGAACGCGGCTGCGGCCGCTCCGGCTGCTGCCGCCGAACAAGGCGGCGTAAGTGACGCGTCGCTCCCATCTACCCTCCGCTCCTGTCCTTTCTTTCTCGCCCTGTTCCTTTCTAACCCAGAACCGCCAGCAATCCATCTTCCGGAGGGTCGCCCAGGCCGTGCTGATCTGGGGCGGCATGAACCTCGCCATGAGGCAATTCATGCCCAGCAAGCCCCAGGCCGCCGTCACCACCGACCCCAAGGCAACCAGGTCAAGGTCCCCACCACCACCGGCGACATCCCCCCCTTCGCCCTCAGGCCTGCCACCCTCGACGACGGCGCCTCCTACAACCCCGTCCCTCAGATGCTTGCGCCCATGTGGCCCACCGACAGCGCTGTAGACATCGTCATCACCCTCTCCGACTCCTGGGGTCCCCGCAAGCTCGCTGACGTCCCCGACCAATACGTCGCCCTCCGTGAGACGGCCTTCAAGCTGTCCGATTCGGCCGAGTCGCGCGTCGCCGAGACCACCTTCGACGTCCCGCGCGCGGTCCAGAATAACGGCACTCTCTGGGGTCACTTCCACGTCGGCTTGACCGGCGCCGTCCTCGACCCCACCGAGCCTGACTTTGATCCCGCCAAGGCCTACCGCTTTGTCTACCCCCTGACCCAGTACCTGCCCAAGAAGAAGGAATTCAAGAAGCGCAACCTCCTCGAGTCGCAATCCGAAGTTGAGGAGGATCTCGAGGTCGTCGATGAGCCCACTGGCCCTACCATCGCAAGCTACTACCACCCCAACGCCACCATCTCTTTCGTCAGCGATGTCGGAGTCTTCAACTACCCCCAGATGGCTCCAGCCACCCGCCAATTTGTCAATGTTGAGGCCACCGGCGCACGCGACGGGACCGGCCAGAACTCGTGGTACTGTACGTAACTCCCGGTGCCTACACCCAAGACCCTCGGCCCGCTAACATTGCTCTCACTCTCCAGACCCTGTGCTGTTCGTCAACTCGTTCTGGCAGCTCACCAACCACATGACCCTTCTTAACGACACCGTCACCACCCTCCCCATGCGCATCGATCTGGGCAACCTGCGGAACTGGCAGTTCAACATCATGGCCACGATCGAGACCAACACCAAGGCTCAGGCTCGCGCGGCTGCCTTCGGTGGCCCTGCCCCCGGCGGTGGCGATGGGACCGAGGTCGAGATGATCAAGGAGGTACTGCTCGACTCCAACCCTTATCTTCTAGGCGTCACTGTCATCGTCAGCATTGCCCACATTCTGCTTGAGATGCTGGCGTTTGGTTCCGACATCGCCCACTACCGCAAGAAGAAGGACAATGTCGGCATTTCGGTCCGGTCCATCCTGGCCAATGTTTTCATGCAAGCGGTCGTCTTCCTGTACCTGGTCGACAACTCGCAGAACACCAGCTGGATGATCCTTGGCTCCCAGGGTATCGGTATTTTAATCGAGTTCTGGAAGATCACAACCGTCGTGGACGTTCGGGTGCGCGAGGCTCCAGGGTCTGTGATTCCCTACCGCATTGCCTTCGAGGATAAGTACAAGCTGAGCGAGACGGAGGAGAAGACCAAGGAGTACGACGAGATTGCATTCAAGTACATGTACGTTGCAGGAGTGCCGCTTCTGGTGGCGTACGCCATCTATTCGCTGATCTACGACAGCCACAAGTCGTGGTACTCGTACATCATCACGACGCTGGTGGGCTCCGTATACGCGTACGGGTTCCTGATGATGGTCCCGTCGCTGTACATCAACTACCGGCTGAAGAGCGTGGCACACATGCCAGGCAAGGCCATGATGTACAAGTTCCTCAACACCTTCATCGACGACCTCTTCGCCTTTACCATCAAGATGCCCATCCTCCACCGCTTGGCCACCCTGCGCGACGATGTCATCTTCTTTATCTACCTCTACCAGCGTTGGGCATACAAGATTGACTACACCCGCGTCAACGAGTTTGGCCAAGGAGGCGAGGAGGACGAGGTGCCGGAGGGGGGTGTCAAGCCCAAGAGCGATGCCGATGCTACCGACAACGGTACCCCGCAAGTCGAAGACGTCCAGGGTGCCGCCCAGGCCAGTGGCAAGGAGGGCCGTGCCGGCGCCAAGAAGAGGAAGTGAGTCACTTTCGAGGAGCGTCACTAGAAGGCTTGATAACTTGCTTCAGAAAGATGTACGTATCAAGTGTCATTGGGGCCAGATTGTACTGTATGTAGTGCAATGGAAGTGGCTGTTGGTTGTGCCTCTCGCAACGCCATATATTTTGCGCATTCCGAAATACACAATATGCCAAACTCGCCTTGTCATGTGTCCCCTGATGCTGCCAAACAGCTTTAGTGTCTGATCGTGACTGCTTCCTCACAAGTTAAAGTTACCACGTGAAGCAAACTCGAAAACTCGCTGCTAGGATCATGCCTGAAGCGTATATCGGGATCTCAGAAACGTGGAGGTGCAGAATTTGGCCGAGATGAGAGGTCTCATAGGTAAGCAGACATTCCGGTCAGGGTCCCGATAGGCTTAGGAAGTGGACGATTGAATGGACACCAGTCCTCAGGACCGTGCAGGGGATGCTTAGAGTGCTCAGAGCTCTTGCGCTCGCTTTCCCGGGTACACTCCAGGTCAACTAAGCTGCCGCGTTACGGCCGTTGAACCTGTGCGCCGTGAATGACCGTTCCAGCGCAGATGCAAGGCCGGATCTCGGGTTGAGAGTGAAATTGGCAGGCAAGAATACGAGTACCTAGCTGAAGGTCCTTCGTCGTGGCACAATGCCGATCAAGCCCAACACGAGGTGGCCTTTCCGCCTTGGTCCCATCCCAGGGGCGAAGCCCCGGCACGCAACGGTCCTTGAGGATTGTGAGAGTGAGAGTATTGGATTTCACAACAAACCTCAGAATTGATTATCTACATGTACCTTACATGACCAATCCCTCAATGTTCACTCATATCGGCTACATGTAGGGACATACTTCGACTCAATCAACGTTAGGGGGGACAGGATGTACCCGACGTGCGGGAACGTTCATAGTAGGTGCCTACGGTGTAGGGCAGAAACGGGGGAGAGCAGTCGCACGGCCAAGTAGCAGCGGTGATCCGTAATATCCACAGTTTGGAGACGCTAGAGGACCTTGTAGCAGCAGGGCACGAGGGGTGCAGGTGGGCGGGAGTGCAGCGCCTGTAGTGGAGCAACCTAGCTGTACCTCCACTGAGGTGCCTTTCAGCACCACCTGAGGGGGCGTTTTGACCGAAGCCAGAGGGTCGCAGCATTCCGTCATCAGCATCGTGCAAGTGGCACTCCTCAAGTAACTGCGGCACGTGTTCGTACTTGTAGCCGTGCAGAGAGCTCCTTCCTCGCCGCGATCGACCGCAGCTAATCCGCCCCCGACCCTCCAAACAGACGACGACCTTCCATTCTCACCCTCCGCTCCTATTCCCCTTCGACTCTCCTCCGTCCGTATCCAGATTCCACCCGACGACCTGCCTCTGTTCTGCCGACCCTCTCCACCAATTGCACAACCACTCTCTGGTAGGTATCCTCCCTGCCGCTTCCCTCTAGGTCACCGCCGCCGCCGCCGCCGCCGCCACCACCACCACCACCACCACGATTACCGCCGCTTCTCCCTCGACGGGAATACCTCCGCCTCGATCTTCGCCCCCGTGATCGCTGCAGACCACCGCCCTGCCTCTACACCACCA
This sequence comes from Hansfordia pulvinata, assembly GCA_006538405.1. Lineage (NCBI taxonomy): Eukaryota > Fungi > Ascomycota > Sordariomycetes > Xylariales > Hansfordia > Hansfordia pulvinata. The sequence goes on along the minus strand of BJKQ01000007.1, from coordinate 1,858,527 downwards.
ACCCCTTCGCCTTCACTGAGAGGGGGAGAGGGGCTTATACTGCAGTGCCATGGTCCTTTCCGCAACCTACTGTCTTCCTCACAGTAGCGTTGCCAGGAAAGCCTGACTACCCGCATTGCCTGAGACCTCGTCTCCCGCACGGGCGCCCCTCGACTGCCGGCCCCGTTGCGCTGCGCTGCCTAATGACGCATGCCACCCCGCGAGCCTGATCTTCCAACATCACCTCCCAACGCCATGAGCTCTGCAGCGCCCGCCCACAACGAAAACGCCGGAAGCAGCATCACCAATCATGACAGTGTCGGGTCTCTGCTGGCCGCCGCCGCCAACGCCCTCAACGACGCCTTGCGCACCATGATGTTTGCCGATAAGCGTGGCTGGCAGGCCGACGAGTTTGAACAGCTGCGCCTCCTCGAGGACACCCTCGACGAAGCAAAATCCGACTTCCAAGAGCTGCCCGCCCTGGTCAGTGGCCGCTTCTACTACGAAAACGACCGGAATGGTGAGCCAGCCCCTTCAGTCTCGAGTTCCCGAGCGGCCTGCACCACATGCTGACAATCGCCCCGTGGCGCGACCTTGACAGTCGAGTCTCTAGTAGAGCTGCGGGAGCTATGCACCCGCTTCCAGCAGCATGCACAGAATTTCAAAGATTGGGCGCGTGACGGCGGGCCCGTCGACCCCACGTGGGCTCGCGACACCATCTCATTACGTCGTCAGCTGCACCGTGCCCAGTGTCGCGCAGCCCGCCGAATATACAATGCCGAGCAGGAAGACATATCGCGATGTCTCGGTGCTGTGCAGGTGTACAGGGCGCAGCGACCCACAGAGCAGCAGAGGGCCTCGAATACGACGGGTGCCGTGGGCTCAACTACTCACGAAGAGGTGATGGCGTGCAATCGAACCGGGAAGTTTGAGCGTTTTGGCGACCACGACATTGCCTTTGTCTGCGACTTCTGCGACGGCTTCATTGTTTGGGAGAATTTGCGGTCCATGCCAACAGCTCGTGTAGGGGAGCCAACAGACCATCGTGGGCGCAGCAGTAATCGTGGAGGCCTCTCGAGGGGAAATACTGGCCTTTCGCGCGCCGATACGGGGCTTAGCGAGCCAACGTCGACGACCCGCCTGCACCCGTCAGGGACGTTTCCAAGCTCGATGGCTAGCGGCCGGTCCGCTGCAGCAGGGGCATCGTCTCCACCCACCTCATCGCTGCCGCCTTCTTCGTCATTAACGTGGCAGGCGCCCGCGCGTGAAGCAACTTCAGGTAGCCACCAGACCGTTGTGTTCGCACCCGTGGCGGTGGCCAACCACAGGGCGCCCGGGGCGGGGGATTGGCAGGCTGGCCTGCTGTGCCCTTACTGCGACGACTATTACTACGAGGAGCAAGGCGATAACGACATGGACCGCATCCGCTACACCCAGGATGAGAGTGGGTTTCCTGACCTCGCTGCTTTTCGTGCTCACCTGGACTGGTACCATCCGCCTCCCGGCTCGGCCACCAGCGTCCTGCCAAGCGCGGACAAATGTAATGTCATGTAATGAGGCTAAGGGGAGGATACGTGGCAGGAGGCGGCTCATTGCCTTGCATCCCGGTTGATTTGTTTACGGATCTGGCATTTCCTTTCTCTGGTTCAGGCGTAACTCACGCCTCTCGAATCAGCGGCATTAGCGAGAGCATGGCGTTCAGGGACGCAATTTGGATTTATGTATGGGGTGGAATTCGGAAAGAGGCAGGCGCCTGTCTATGCTGAACCAAAATCGCGCCTGGGCCTCGAGTCACGGCGTCCTGAATACGAACTGTGAGGGGGGCCGACCCTCTTCAACCATCGTGCACGTCCGAGGTGTATCCGTGTATACTGTAGATTGTACAGCCGGGCGACGTAATGAGTCTCAAACACCAGCTTGCTCGCCGAGATAAACTAACTTGTCAGCGAGACTGACAGCAAGGTCTTGTGCGCGTTTGGGATTTCTTCTTGAAATTGCTCACTAGGCAGCGTGATATAGAGGGATGCCTTTCCATGCCAATGCCCCTTCCGTGGACTCCTGGCTGCAGCAGAAACAACAAGTCGCATCAGATCATGCCTCGTATCATAGGTAGGTGGACACATAGATATACAATGCGGCATAGCGACCGCTAGGGACGAGCTCGTCTTCACCTTCCCCCTCAGACCCGTCGACAACTCCGAAGCCTCGCGCCACAGACCTCAAATCAAGCCTGCTTCCCATTGCCTTTATGGCCCTACCCCCAGCACCCCCTCGTCTGTGTGTGGCCGCGAGCGTGGTGCGGGGCGCCGCAGAAGCTCCTCACTGCCAGTAGCTCTGTCGCGGACGCGGCTCTGCGTTATCCCTTTTCTCGTTTCGTTGTGTATGTGTCGTCGTCGTCGTCGTCGTCCTCGACTCGCTCGTGTTCGTTATTGCGTGGGCCCCGTTCCGTTTAGAGCCTAGAGGCACATGTGCTGGGCTTCTTGAGAGCATCCGCAGAGCTTGGGCGCGGGTGTTGGTGTTAATTGCATGTATGTGTGGTTGCTGGGATATTACGCCATCTGTTTCTCTCTCTTCTCTTTCTTTCTTTAACCTTCGTCTTCTTGTTGCCTCTGCTCAGAAGAAGCGGAGCCAGATGAAGAAGAGGACGATGAGGCCAAAGACGCCAAAGGGGGCGTACTGCTTGATGAGCAGGTCCCAGTTGATCTTGACGGCGGCGCGGCGGTACTTCTTGCTGTCGTCGCGCAGGCGGGAGCTCATCTCGCCCATGCGGTCGAGGCTGTCGCCGCGGTAGAGCAGGTCCTCGATGTTCTTGCTCATGACCTTGGAGACGTCGCGCAGCTCGTCGTTGAGCTTGCCGAGGTTCTGGGTGGCGCGGGCGTCGGCGTAGGTGGCCTTGGTGCGGGAGATGAAGGTGTCGAAGTCCATGAAGGCGTAGGGGCGCAGGGTCGGGGAGGCGAGCTGGGAGGCCGGGTGGCTGTTGGCGAACTCGGCGGCCAGGTCGGCCAGGTAGGTGAAGGCCAGCTTGCGCGGGTAGGAGCGCTCGGCGACGCACAGGTAGACGACCTCGCCGGCGGGCTCGCCGATGAGGTAGTGCAGCGTGTAAGGGCCGCTCTCGATGCTGGCCTGCGGCTCGGCGTTGCGGTTCAGCCGCCGCAGCACCAGCTTGACCTGCGACTTGACCTCGGCCAGCGCCGACTCGGACTGCTCGTCGTCCACCGACGCGCACAGCATCAGCCCGTCGCCCAGGCGGGCGATCTGCGTTGACCTGATCATGGCTGTGGCTGTGGCTATGGCTCTGGACGTGCTGCGCCGTGCCGTGCTGTGCCTGTGCCTGTGCGTCTCTGTGGTGGTGGTTGCGCGTTGTGCGTCGGTGAAAGTGGGTGGTCCTGGCGCGTGCGGGTTGCGGCTTTGTGTTGGGCGAGTTGGGCGAAGGGGGTGAAGAAAGAGGCGTGGTCGTTGTTGGAAACGGGAATCTTCCGTTTGCGGAGCAGACAGAGAGTCAATGCGTGGTGGAGAGGTCAAGGCTTGTCGAGGGAAACAGAACGCCTGCTTTGTTCGCGGGTGATTATTGAAGAAAGATGCAAAAGGGTGCTACGAGAAAAGGCCACTGAGGTCATCCCAGATTAGTAGCTGCCCGTAGGTAGGTGAGTACCCACATACTTTCCACTCCCTACCTCACGTTACGGAGTACGTCGGGTACATGCAGGTTTGATGCCACATGCTGGAAAGCAATCAATACGGAATGACAACACATTCAATCCGTCTTCGTCTTGGACACTGTCATCGACGTGGAGCTTGGTGGTGGGTACATCCAGTACGGGTGTCAGCCCGTTAGTTACATGTCAGCCAAGCACAACCTACATGTAGCAACCCCCTGGCAGCGATGCTCCGTCCGTAAATAGGTAGGTAGGAACGTGTCCGTCATCCGTTCAGGCTCACCACCTGCATGTCCTACAGTTTTCGCCGTATCGCATTCCAGCTACAAGTTCACACGGCCACTTCGGTCGATTACTGTACTGTTTGCTAGTCAGATGGAGCAACATCGATGAATGAGCTACCAGGTACCTACATGATATTGGAACCCGTGCTCTTCAACTCGAACTGATGCTTTCATCGACCCATCACGGCAGACAGCCACAAACCATGGTGGGTTGAGAGATGCGAAGCTCGCTAACGGGCTGGCACCTTTCCGTGGCCTTTGTCGCCGAATCACATCCACCCTTACAAGCACCACCACCACTACGCGGCACGTCCAAGGCTTGCTGGCAACCGAGGCGCTGCGCTTCGCCTCTTCCTCTCTTTGACCTCGACCGTCATAACTCCGTCAATTCCTCTGACACCTCTGAGGCTGCTCATCTCATCACCATCCGTCATCATGTCTCCTTCACCAGCGCCGGCTGACGCGGCGGCCGTGGAGACCAGGCGGAAGACCGCAAACGCGATAGCAAAGGCACACGCGTTATCTGGGGAGAAATCTACCACACTCTCACCACGTGAGATCGGCGGCGCTTCCACGCGACGAAGGCCCCGTCCTTCAGAGGGCGTCTCAAGAAAACGCTCCGAAAGTCCGAACAGTGCCTCAGCCGAAGAGGCTGGCTCTCACTCCCCCCCAAGAAGCGTCGATTATCTCCAAGTCCTGAAGGAGATACAATCTATGTTGTCACGTCCGGGCCTACGCAGCTGGCCTCAGACCTTGAGTCTTCCTCAGACCTTGAGTCTGACGCAGAGCCGCATACACAAGGACCTTCGGCCCACCATGATGAGCTCGACGGATCCCCTTCGGAAGTGAAGCCAGCCACCACGCCAGTGAGGGACAAGCCAAGCACTGTACCAGAAGAGAAGGCGCTGGTTTCGCCTCCCAATGGGCAGGGTTTTGGCTGCACAGCGACGGAGATTGCTATCGAAGCCGCCAGATCGCCCGATGGCACTGCCTTGCACACGACACCACCCACCGAAGCCAACGGAAACAAGACAATCGTCGGCCCCGAAGTTACCGGTAAACCGCCCTCTCCCAGTCCAGGAGAAGGCGAAGCAACTTCCCCAGAGCCCGCGAGCCACGGCGCCCAACCGGAAGAGCCGCCGGCGAACGACTCGGCTCAAGCAACATCGAGTGGCTCGCTCAAACCCAATCCTGATGATGGGCTCGAAGCCACCGAAGTGCGCGAACAAACCCCAAACCTGAACCAGCGCCTACACAGCCGAGGCGTCTTGCCAAATCCAAGTCGGCAGTCAGCAGCCGCAAGGGGAAGTCCAAGTGGGATGACCCAAACGAAATGCTGACAAACCCCAAGGCGCCTCTTGCAACGGCCGAACTACGGGTAAGAATGATATGCTTACATCTCCCCCTGTTTCCTCATCCGGCGGCGCTCTCTGACCAGCGTGAACGACTAGGACATATTGTGCTCCGCCGAGGCGTGGGACGTCCTCACCGCCGAGGAGAAGAGGCAGGTCCTGGATCAGTTCCCCGACGGCACCGATGACCTCGTCATCACGGACGGCAGCGGGGTGCACGAGCGGCCCGACGTAGCCGCGCTCCGGAACAGCGACAACTTCCGCCGCGACGTTGCCCGGTACCAGGCGGACCTGGCGGCGGGCAAGCACGAGCCCGAGTGGATCCGGCAGGCCCAGGCCGCGCATAGCAAACGCGCCGCCGGCCTGTACGACGAATACCTGGCCGGCGTCTTCCGGGACAAATGGGGCATGGACATGCCCGGCGCCGCGCTGGATGACTGACTGGTACATGAGCAAGATGCCGTCGCGAGGGGGGGAGGGCAGGATGGGGTCTCTTGGAAAAGGACACAAAAGCGGCCCCCATACAATCGGTCTCCCCACACTTCATCGAGCACGGGAAGCATGCCCCTCCGAAGGGACCGGAATTCTGAAGAAGGAAGAACTCTCGTTGCAACAGGAGAGGGTTCGTCTTTGAACCCTGAAAGCTCTGGACTCCCAGCGCCGCATTTCGAAATGTCTCGTTTCGCTGAAAAATGACCGAAGAGCTGCTCTTATTTTGACGATCCGCGGGACATGAGGCTGCTGTGATGAATCCTCGAGCTCGCCACAGGCGCGCGGTCTGGACCCCTCGTCACGTTACACACACATACCGTATACACACGATTCTGCAAATACCTGAACAGAGCGGCCAGAACATCCTGCGACCTCCTCCTGCAACAGCGAAGGCAGCAGCGGAGACGGGCCTACCCGGTGCGTGGCGCGGTTTATTTTCTTGAATAGCCCAGGCATCTACTCGCTACGGGAATACCAGGGAGGCTGCGTTGTCCTGCATACCTACGTAACACATATGTAAGGGTACATATGTAAGCCTGGATCTCTCTCCCAACCCTCCTTTCTCTATTCATATTGAGCGAGTCTATCCATCCTCTTCGGCTATTAATTGTCCGCGGTGGCAACACTCCAGCATCAGCGCTTGCGCTTCGGATTTACGCATCCCTCTCGCGAGGATTGACGATTCGCTCAGGAGCGCCGCGAAGGGAGGGGGAGGGGAGGGCCGTGGCAGGTGGCGAAAGAGTCATCCCCCAGGCCGGCGCGGCGCTAGAGTCTCAGAAGTGCGTGCGTGGGCTCACGGCGCCCCCTCCCCAAAGAAGAGGAACAGGAATACGGGGGGGGGGGGGGGGGGGGACCCGTAATAAAGATGACCGACGTTGGTGGCAGCAGCATCCGAAGAAGATGGCGGGCAGGGGTGCGGTGCTGGGTGCGTGCCAGGTCAGACACGGTATTGGAGACCTACTGCGCTCGTACTTGCCAATTGCCTGTCGGCAGTATTTGTCCTCCACGTGCCTCAGCCTCGTCCACGTGTTGAACAGCCTGGAGTGAAATGTTGCAGGCCTGGACCCCCGTCACGCATAGGGAATGCCGAACGTTCAGTGGACGTATTTCTGCATTCGGCAGCCCTTGTCCCTAGAGACCCTGGCTCGCGCTCGCAGATGCCGAATGCCAGGGCCATTCGCTGCGCGCTGCCGATCTCCCGAACATGAAGGAAACCGTGAACGGCTTGATTATCAACAAGAATTTCCTACTAGCAAATCACTGTCAAGCCTTCTCACTTTGTTTTGCAGTAAGACCGGGTATTAGTTTTGCGAGTGACGGCGGTTGGTGGGATCATGAATGTTTGTTTCTTGTCTTAATGCTACATAATAGGACAGGGCAGTATACACAGTTCGCATCGGAATCAGAAACAGTGAGTCTCCAGGGGATATCAGGATATCAAATGCAAGGTGAAAATGGTATAAATCTGGGCGAGGGGGCGACCAGGCGCCCTCGAAGCGCCAGCCAGCTAATGAAAGAGAACGGATAGGGCTTGCTCCATCGGGGGCCTACCAGTTGGCGAGACCACCAGCGCGGTTTAGGCAAGAGAAGAGTCGCAAGGGAAGTCCATCAAAAAAAAAGTCATTATGAATAAGATTCGCTATGCAGACAATTTCTCGCAGGCTCCTCCTCAGCCTTTCCTTGAACCAGCGCATTGTAAAGGGAGGTGACCCAATAGAACAGGCCGAGCCCGACTAGCGAAAAAGGAGTATTGCATCGGAATGCTACGTCCCGGGCGGAGGCTCGATCCGAAAGAAGAAGAAGATGATGAGGGCAATTCAAATGATCGCCGCATTTTCCGAGTCCTTGCCTCCTGTAGATTGGCCCATGGTGGAAGGCATCCCCGTGGGGCAGGCTGAGCGCTGCTTGTTGTAGGGTCGCCAACGTGGTGATTGAGGACGACATTCTTGGAGCCTCCCAGGCCGCCAAGGGTAGGGTTCTCGGCGAAGATGCCAGGCTGTGGTATCGCAGAAGGCAAGGGGACATCGGTGCGGTCAGCCACGCGGACCGTCTTTCCGTCCAGGTCGAAGACGACGACCGTCTCCTGGAAGAAAGTGTCGCCGAGGATGAAAGAGCCCTTTGTTCCCGCACCGATTCCTGCCAGGCACACGCCGTTCTGGTTTGTGAGGGGCAGGATCATGCTTTCAGCCTCGGTCTCGATCTCGAGACCTCCGATAGTGACGTACAGCTCCGGTGGTGTCGCATTGCAGTAGACAGCATAAGATGATCCGTCCGATAGTTGAGCGCCAGGCGGGTCGTACGCGGCTACGATCTTGTTCGCCAGCTCTTGCGGCAACATGTTGACTGTCGTGCCCGAGTCAAGCAGCATCTGTCCGACGTTGTCCATCTCAGTGCCTTTAATGGTGCCTTGTTGCGTCGCCGGGTCCTGGTCCGACTCCGTACCTGTCCCGGAACCACCGCCTCCGCCGGCGGTACCCGTTCCCGTCCCCGCCTGTCTTTTCTCTGCCTGCCCTGAAAATCTCCGCTGTTGCATCCCACTGCTTCGTTTCTTCGACGACGATGTGGCGGTTGGTGACTCGGTTTCGGATGTGGAAGTCGCGTCGTCCGTCGATGTGGAAGTCGCGCTGTCAGTCGATGTGGAAGTCGCGCTGTCAGTCGAGCTGGTGGTCGAGCTTTCCGTGGAAGTTGGCGATTCACTATCCGTGCTGTTGAGTTTCGCGAACTTCGACGATGAGAGAAGCGACTTCTTCCCCGCTGGCACCCAGCGGATCTTGTCCACCACGATGTTGTAGTAATAGTAATCTTCTTTGCCGTATTGCTTTCCCTATGTTTCCCAAAAGATATCAGCTGGCAGCCCTCGGTGGCAATAACTAGAAAGGGCGTACCTTTTGGATAGGGACAGTTGCGTATTTGCTAGTCTCGACTGGCGGGATTCCGCCGAAGGCAATATGGGAGCGGTCCGGGTCACGGGACATGGCAAAGGTGAAGAGTGGATCGGCGACGCCACTCGAGGCCATAGTCTCCATGATGGAAGAGTACCGCACCAGATTCTGAGAGGTGCCCTTCACAGGACCGCGACCCGTGTAGGCGGATGTAAGCGCCTTCAAGCCGAGGCCGAGAATCCCGCTTGACACACCGTCGCCTGCAAAGGCAGCCTTGTCCACCAGGGCGAACTGTTGCTTTGGCACCGTGAGGTTGCCCAGCGTGATACTGAGGCTTTGGTTAGCACTGTCTTGTCTCCCGTGTTGTCTGGCATGTTCAAGCATCATTAGGACCTACTCAGCGAATCCCATGGGGCCGGCCAGGCCGGAGGCGCCGTCGAGATAAGAAATGGACAGGCGCTGCCCGGGAACAGTTCCATTGGGGAAAGTGCCATTGTACAAGGGGCCGAAACCGCAAGACGAGTGAGGAAGAGGCCCCCTTGTCGTGAGGTTGAGGCACGTGTAGTTGGACTGGACAAGCCAGGTGTCGCTGCTTCCGGTATCTGGAATCATGGGAAACTCCTCGCCATTGACTTGAATTTTGAAGATGTACTCGGCCTGGCGCAGCGCCGTGTCCAGATCTCCCATGCCTTCGGGGTTGTCCTCTTCGGGGTTGTCCTCGCTGCCCCCGGTTGTCGTTCCGCTGCCTCCTTCGCTTGTCGTCGCTCCCGAATTGTCCGTAGCGGCAAAGCTGACGCCCTTTTCTGGCTCTCCGCCAGCAAGGGTTGTGGAAGCCAGACTGGTTGCATCATCGGACAAGCCGGGAGCACCTCCAGGCATGACAAGTCTTTTTGTCAGGTCGACCTTTGTTAGATCTGGCGTCGGGAACATCACCCCTCTCCGTTTCGCTAGTCCCGGGACATGTTCGAGAGTGTGATAGTTGTCGGTGAACTCGAGGCCGGCATCTCGTGCGTGCTGTCGAGACTGTGCGAGGCGGTCCCCATTGACTGTGGGGTGAGCAGTAGCAGTGTCGTCAAGGCGCCGAGCAGTGTCGCTCGCAGCGAAGAGTCGGCTGCCATAGCGGCGTCGTTCCAAACGGGACGCCTCCTGGAGAGAAGGCAAGCCGAGTAGCTCAGACCAGCGGCAGCCCGAACAGAATCAAGGTGACGTAAGGAGATGTCGCTGCGGGTTTGATGACGAAAGCAACGAAACCGAGCGAATGCTAAGAAAGGAAAGGAAAGGAAAGAAAACAGAAGGAGAAAGGAAAGGACAGCACAAGGAGAGAAGACTAGGAAAAGTAACGAAAGGAAAAAAGCCGTAGAAGCCCAATCACGAAATCATTGGTAGGGAGGGGAAAAGGGAGGAGAGAAGAGTAGATTGAATTGAGTGGGATTTCTAGAATACATTGCGCGCGCAAGGCTGTGTCGATTCGATCCTTGCTGGCCGGGCTCGTGGGCCAAGACGGCAAGCAGGCAGGCAGATAGGCAGGGAGGCAGTGGCGAATTTGACAGCAGGATGGCCCACCGAGCGAGACCGAAGACGAGGACGCGGAGGGTGGGCGAAGGCGCGGGCGCGGACGAGGCTTCGGCGACGACGGCGAGGAGACGGAGAAGGGTCCACAGTCCACAGCCAAAGAGACAGAGAGCGAGAGGGGGACAGGCGCAGAGAGAGAGAGAGAGACAGAATGAGGAAGCTAGGGAATGGGGGGGAATGGGGCGCCGATCTCGAAGGAGAGGCTGAATTGGTCAATGGGATCACAAGTGGATTGCCATTTTTAGGGGCCGTTTGCAGGCGCCCACCAGCTCCCGATTCCTGGAGGAAGCGTCCGACTGTTAATAGCAGGGCATTGTGGCCGGGCGCGGCAGGTTATCCAAGTGCCGGTACTGGGTTGAGTGAGCGTGAAGGGGAGGAAACTGACCACGATCGTCGCGGTTGTATCGAAAGAAGGACGACAGAAGGCGACAAGAGCGCGCGCTAGAACCCGTTGCACCCGATCTGCGCCTGCCGTTTGTTCATTGTATTGATGTTCGTCGATGGGGCGCCGTGTTTCAGGTGCATGCAGGTAAGCGTCAATACTTCCACGGGTCTTATGTCTGGAAGGCACTTTACGAGTACCCAGGCAGGTGCGTTCAAGCGATACCTGTCTCAATCAACCGACCAACTCAACACTGTGAGGTAATGCATTGGGCTGGACTTATTGCCATGACAATCCTGCTCATATTGGATACATCCCATGTACCTATTAAACTCCCATCAGAATGCCACTCATTCTCGACCTCAGGATACGAGCGAGGGCTGCAGCGCTAGGAAACGGTGGAAACCTCTATACGGCCTGAAAGAAAGATCTTCAACCAAAACCACCTGCAAGTCCTGAGCGGTTGCTAACACCCCGGCGCAAATGATGAACCTGGAATCTGTTGTCCTGTCCCGCCCTGTAGTGAGAAAGAGAGGGAGGATGAGGCCCCTGCCGGATACAGCGTCTTAGAAGCTGTATTTGAAACGCCCTAGACTCGACGGGCTAGCGGGCTATTAGTGATTTGATCTACCGAGCCCACGTTTGTCCGCGTCCAGCTCAGCCCAGCCAGCCCAGACAAACCCAACGATTCCTCACAGCCTAGGCCGCCAGGCCCGGTGGAACTTGAGAGCCGGCCTAGGTAGTACGCGGAAGTGTATTATATTGGTTGGTCGAGGTTCTGAGGCTTTGAACATCGAATGCCTACTTGCCTTAGGTATTACCTACCGAGCCTGCGGACTTCCGGTAAGCTCTGGTCAAATTCACCGAGGTGGCAACTCTCGATATTAACCCGGGCTGCTCCTCTGCTCGCCTTCTGCCTGCCGCCCGGAGCCCGGCAGCCAAGTGCGCCGAAGGAAGCCCGCCGCAAACATTGTCCTTGCGGGCTAGAATGTATAATCTGGCTGGTCTGTCTCCTTGCGGCCCGCAAACCACACCCTGTTGCCTATCCGTACGAGTACGGCACGTACGCGTGTGCTGACGCGGACGCGTCCGGGCCCATCCAGCCGGGTGCCACTCGGGTCAGCTCAAGGCTGTCTTGCGGGTCTCTGGCGAAGCAGAGACAACAGCGCGCAGGAAACATCCGCCGTACGAGTGAGTGCCGGTATAGGGAGGTAGGTTGTCTCCTAGCCAGGGACAACCAATGTCCATTCAAAGACGCTTGCGCTTACTCATATTCCGTATTAGGTATAGATAATCATTATTATTAGGTAGCTTTTAGAGCCTAGGTACTCGTGAAAACCTACCGCGCGCGCGCGTGGTCGGCTGGGATCCGGGACAACGGCAACCCCAGGCTTACCTCCGCGATCCCACCAGACTTGGCTGCAGCGCCGCACACAGGCACAGAGCCGGCTGCCCGTGGCCAAGCTGGCTTGGCAGCTATACGAAGGCTTGGGACTGGAGGGGAAGAGCACGCTATGCATGCGCGTTGAACTTTATCTCCTTGCTTGGCCCCCAGAGATGCGCATCCTCGGCCGGCTGTCCGGCCGCGATAGCTCCCCGCAAGCCATCTCATCCGATCCCACCACGGCTGCCGAGCCCGCAAGCCTCGAGTCCAGACCTCTGGCGCCAGTTGCTGCGAATGCCGTCCAAGCCGCTGGCCGAGTCAACGGGTGGCGCGGGGCCGGTCACGAACCGCTTGAGGGTGCTGCGTTCCTGTGGGTTACGGTCGTGACCCAGCCCCATGTGGTTGTGGAGAAATAGCTGGAGGGGTTGAGGTAAAGAGGTAGCCGGAAAAGACAAGAACAAATAAAGTGACCGGAAAACTTGGTGATCAAAGAGTCCAGTTGAGTTGAGGTCTTGACCCGCAAACCCAGCACCAGTATCCGTAATTTGATTTGATATTCGCACGAGTGGTGGAAAGGTCCGTCTGTTGTGTGAAGATGCACCTTCCATCTTCCAATACGCGTACTCTGTGCAGGACACACAAGGTAGCTAGGTATTCTTATGACCTTCCATATGTATTACTTGACCTTCTTTTACCCGGCATCGTACCTTCCTTGCCTGCAGTGCTAGTGCTGTCTTTTGGTCCACAGTAACGGACGGGCGGATACTGATGACAACGGCGACCCGTACGGTCCTCGCTAACCCAAAGTTCGTCGTACTCTCGTACAGCCCACCACGACTCCCCCGACACTGATGAATGGGACCCTTTCCCCGAACCACCACCACCACCACCACCTGCCCATCACGGCTTTTTTGTCCGCCCCCAACGCACCCCCGACTCCGCCCCGCGCCGCTCCTTTGACCAGGGACTCCGAGAAGCGAATCCAACTCAGCTGCCCGCTGCTATATTGCGCTTCCGGCCGCGCCTCAGCTTGCGCGTGCATGCCGGAGGAAGCAAGCCTCAGGGGACATCGCCGGTGGGCTCGTGCCCAAGGGCGCTTATCGCGAACGCTGCACCTGGCTGGAGAGGGAGACTTCCCCGTCCCGTGACAGTCGCCGTTCGCGGCCGGACACACGCACACAGGAGAGAAAGCGAGGGACGGCATCGACCCGCGCGGACGCGATGCCGCCCTCCGCCCAGAACCAGCACGCGCGCTCCCACGCCCTGCTGCTCTTCCAGAAGCTGCTCAACCTGCGCGACGGTGCCAGCCCGTTGACTCTCGTCCTCGACTCGCTCGAGCAGAGTGCTCGACCTCTCGTCCGCGAGTTTGTTACCAGAGCAAAGGTCAGTTGGTCTCCCCCTCTTTTTTTTTCCCTGTCTTTTTTTTTTTCTTTCTCTCTCTTCACTCGTCTCTCTCGGCTTCTGCTGCTACGGCCACTGCCACCGCGGCGGGCGCCCCTCCTCAAGGGATCGCCCACTTCCCACCACGATCCCGCCCCCCACTCTGCCCACTGTAACCCTGTGAAAGCCTCTCCCAGTCAGGGGCCTGGTTCCCTTGGCCCTGTTAGCATCCGCCGGCTCTCGCATCTTGCAGGGTCCGATACTGTTCTCGTCGGGAAATAAAGCGATTATGCATTCGGCGCAAGGCGCGGTGGGGGACGCGGCCCTGCACACAGGCAGGTGTACGTATAGACACGTCCAAGCTGACACGCATCCATGCTGGCGCTGCAGATCGCCAAGAGCAAGGTAGTCTTCGTGTCCTTCACGACGCTATGCAAGCCGCCCGACGCCGACGTCTTCGTCAAGGCCCGAGGCCGGCCGCTGGATAAGCTACGTGCCGACATCGTAGCCCACTATCCTCCCCCGGGCAGTGCTCCGGCCGGCCCTCACAGCAGTGAGTTGCTCATGAGCCCCTCGCCCCCTTTTCTACTCGTAGATATGTCACCAGTCTCTGGTGGCACAATCCGCCTGCTAGCACAGCCAACGCCCTCGACTTTCCAACTCCTACTTACGCGCCCCTTTTCTAGAAGTCCTCCTGGTAATAGACTCGTTCAACGCGCTCTGCACCGCCGCTGCAGCCTCGTCAGGCCTGCCGCAGTTTCTCTCCTCGCTGCTGGCACCCGCAGTCTCGCTTGTCGGCACGTACCACACTGACGTGCCCCTGGGGAAGCGAGCCGCTCCCGCTGCCGCGACGGGCCGCGGTGGTCACCACGGCGAGGGCAGCAGCGACGACGGCGAGTGCGGGTGCTCCGGGAGGGGCGGGTACGCACCGCACCCTCTGGCGGTGCTCGCCCACCTGGCCACCGCGATCCTGCGCGCGGGCTCGCTGCCGCACGCCGCCGCCTGCCGCGCCGCTCTCAACCGCAGCCTGCCCGAGCCCGAGTGGGGGCTGCGCGAGGGCCGCGAGGGCGTGCTGGTGGGACTCCGCAGCAGCGGCGGTGTGAAGAGCGACGACACGAGCGGCAGCGCGGGCGCGGATGTGGCGGCGGCCGCGGCGGCCAGGGAGGACGCACTCGTCGTGGAGATGGAGCTGCGGCGGCGCAGCGGGCGCGCCGTCGTGGAGCGGTTCGTGCTCGCGCCCGTGCCTGCCGCCGCCGCCGCCGCTGCTACGGGCAGGCTTTCCCTCTTGGCAGACCACGCAGCGCTTCGGGACCCCTCGGAGGAGGAGGACGAAGCGGACAACGACGCCGCCGGTCGCGGCCATCAGCAGGGCGACGACGATCAGCCCGAATCGACGTTCAACCTGGGCCTGACGGATAAGCAGCGGCGCGACAGGGAGGGCATCGTACTGCCCTATTTCGACGCGCAGACGGACATCGGCGGCGGCGAGGGCGGGCGCATCCTGTACCAGATGGGGCGCGAGGACGACTTTGACGACGAGGAGGACGAGATATAGTATCCGCTCTGCCTCGGGGGCCCTTGCTTTCCCTCCCCAAACTTGCCCACGTGGTTGGTGCAGAGAGGGTGAGAAGATACGGCACAGGATGGGGAGGGGGATTGGCCGGGCACGCGTGAAGCACGCCGAGTGCAGGCGCGAACGGACCAAACCAGAGCAGAGTAGAGCAGCCGGACAAGACATGGCCGTTTCAACGAACAGGTCAGAGGGACTCCCTCCACCGGCGCCCCCCCCCCCCCCAGACCACACACACACTCACACCCTCGGGGCGTCTTTGGTCGCGATCACGACCATGTAACGTGTGCATTCGAGGATCGTGCTGCGATGGAGCTGTCCATCGTTCCCGCCCCGGGCCTCGCCATGCCGGCACCCGAGAAAGCCCCCGTGTTGCGATACTCACGGCTACACTGAGTCTTGACGCAGCACCCGGTTGATAAACCGGGGAGGGGAGGGGGGGGATTGGGTTACCTGTAGCATAGAGAGACTTATCTACAGTGCATCAAAGGTGCAATGTGTGGACAGACTCACCAAATCCCAACAGGTGGTTCACATCGACCCCCGACCTGCAGATGAAAGCATCAAATTTAGGATCTCCTCAAGAGTAGTTTCACAGTAAAGAGCGTACACCTCGCTGTCGTGTCCCACTGCGATGAACTGTCGCACCCAGCTGCTTTTTGCTTCGTCCTCGAATGTCGCCGCGATTGAGAATGGCTTGGATTTGTTTCTTCAACACAAAGGGGAGGGCTGTCTTTTTTCGTTCTTTTCTTTATATATATATATCCCATTGTTTTTGTCCCCCCTTTCCTTTCCCCCAGTCGCTTTCCTCAGCGGCTGCACAGCCGCACCCCACAACCCCGAACAGCTGCGACCCATGAGTCGGACAAGAGATGCGAGTAAATAGGTAAGATGGGTGAGTTGGCTGATAGATACAATGCGCGTTCCTTCTCATCCGACGACGCCCAAAACATCCGGGAGAAACAGGGAGACCGTTCATCCTCGGCCTCTTTGGTATCCTCGAACTTCGCTGTTGGGTCGCTGTGTGGCTGTCCCTGGCGGCCAAGGCCGAACAACGTCTATCTAGTGGTATGCAATAATGACAATGGAAGAGCGTCGGTATCAAAAAGGTAGTGTACAAGGATTCATTACACATGGGTCCAAAGTGCGGGACAACAACTGGCGACCCTGGAAGTCGTTGGGTGTGAGGCCTTGCGTCCACTTGAGCTCGGTAAGAGCTCGGTAAGTTCGCATCGTGCGCCCAACAATATGCGCTTCGGGGCCCTCCGACGCAAGCGCTTTCAGTATCTCAGAGAGTTGGCGGGTGATTGAAAACCCCTCATTTCCTAACTGATATCGTTTCCTCTCTGCATGAAGGCAGGTAGGGAAGGGTCAGGCGGAGGTGGACCGTCAGGTGCTTTTGGCTCGCCCTCTGACGGCGGCGCGGTTGGGTCGTTCTTCTTGCCTCCTTCCGGCTTCTCGTTGTTGAAGTACTTGTTGAACTCGTCTCTGTCCTCAAACGGTCGCTTGCCCAGTAGACGCACCATGTCGTCTCGTACCAGGACCTCCTTAGTCAACAGCTCCTCGGCAATCAGCTCGATCTCTTTGCGCTTCGACTCGAGCAGGTCCCTGCATTGCTTGTATGCTTTTTCAATGATGGTCTTAATCTCCTGGTCGATCGTCTGGCCCGTGGCTTCGGCGAAGGGCTTGGTGAACGAATTCCCATCGTTGGGGAAATGTACCGGACCAACGCGATCCGACATGCCGTACTGCGTCACCATAGCCGTGGCCATCTGTGTAACCTTCTTGAAATCATCAGCCGCGCCTGTGGTGACGGTGGGAAAGTGCATCTCCTCAGAGATGCGGCCACCCAGCGTCATGGCCATACGGTCCATCAGCTGCTGGTAGTTCATCAGATAGGCGTCACCGGGCAGATATTGGGCGTACCCAAGGCCCATGCCACGGGGGATAATGGAGACCTTGAGAAGGGGGTCGGCGAATTCGAAGAACCATCCACAGATGGCATGGCCAGCCTCGTGGTATGCCACAGTCCTCTTCTCCTTGGGGGCGAGAACAAGCGATTTGCGCTCGAGACCACCAATAACACGCTCGATAGCTTGCTCAAAGTGCTGCATGGTGACGCTGGTAGCTTCAGCTCTGGCGGCTGTAGACGAGGACGAATTAGTAACCACAAGTCTGAGGGGAACTGGAGCACATACCGATGAGGGCAGCTTCGTTTACACAGTTGGCGATATCTGCACCAGCGAAGCCAGGAGTCAAAGCCGAAAGCCTGCCGCTAAGATATTCGAACTCTTCGTTGGTGACAATCTTCTTGAGGTAAACCTTGAAGATATCTTGGCGTCCGGCCATGGTGGGCTTGTCGATGTTGACGTGACGATCGAAGCGTCCGGGTCTCATCAGGGCCCTGTCCAGAATATCCACTCTGTTGGTACCGGCTAGGACGACGACCTGTTCAGATGTGTTGAAACCGTCCATCTCGGTGAGGATCTGGTTGAGAGTGGCTTCACGTTCGTCGTGGCCTCCACCAACGTTCTTGCCCTCAGAGCGAGACTTGCCGATAGCGTCAATCTCATCAATGAAGATGATGCAAGGGGCGTTTTTCCTGGCAGTGGAGAAGAGATCACGGACGCGAGACGCACCAACACCAACAAACATCTCAACGAACTCGGAACCGCTGACGCTGTAGAAAGGCACGCCGGACTCGCCAGCTGTGGCCTTGGCAAGCATGGTTTTACCGGTACCCGGAGGGCCAGCAAGAATGGCGCCACGCGGGATCTTGGCACCAAGGCGCTGGAACCTCTCGGGCTGCTTCAGGAAGCTGACGAACTCGAGAATCTCCTGCTTGGCCTCGTCCATTCCGGCCACGTCGGCGAACTTGATCTTGATAGCCGACTCGTGGTTGAACTTCTTGGCCTTGGATTTTCCCACGCCAAAAATGCCGCTGCCTCCGCCACCGGGTCCACGTCGCTGGACATAGATCAACAAGCCGACGAGCAGGGCCGTGGGTCCGAAAGCGAGGAACATGTCCATTCCCGAGCTTCCATGAGAGTAGCTGACGGGGATACGCTCGGAAGAGGGGATGCCGAGCTCGTCCTGGGCTTGGTCGAGGTGCCTCTCGAAAGTCTCGACAGACCCGATGGTGAAGTAATAGTTGGAACCGGGTTTGGCGGCGGCAGTGTCGGGATACGCAGCCGATGTGGCCTCCTTGTTGAGTTCGACGCGAACGCGGCTTCCCATGACAACCATCTTCTCAACGAGACCCCTATCCAAGAAGTTCTTTCTCATCTCTTGCCACGAGATGTCCCTGCCACCCTCTTCGCCAAAGAGAGACTCCCAGATATACCAAGCGACGAGAGTGCTAACGATAGTAGTTCCCCATTCCATTCCTCTTCCAGAAGGGCTGGGCGAGGGAGGCTTCTGAGAGCCTGAGCTCTTCTGGGAGTCCTCTCCGTCTCCAGGTTTGTCGCTCTTTTCGGGGTTCGGGGTGAAGTCGGTCGCTTTTTTGTCCTTGGTACCTGAGGACTTGTAGCTTTCGGAGGGCGTATTGGGACCGGAGGGGATTTGTGCGTTTTCTTTGGCCTTGGATAGGAGGGTGTTCATAGATTTGAGTAGCTTGGCGTGGTCGCTTATGTCCAAGTCTTCGCCTCGAGTTTGCTTGGCTAGCAATTTCTTCATGTCCGAGGGAACACCTGTCTCCCTGATGAACGCAAATCTCGCTTCCACCTTCTTGTCGTCAATTCCAATGATTTTTCGAATGAAGGCCGGGGGCTTGGCAAGGTCGAGCATCAAGCTAAACTCTTCGTCGGTCACATGCTCCCAGCCTTCGGGCAATGGCTTGCTAGGGCCGGGCGAGTCGGTGCTTTTGACCTCGGGGGATAGTGAGGAGAGCCTTGTTGTTCGTTGTTGCCCTTGGGGTTCTCCTTGGCGGGCTCCTTATCCGAGTCCTTGTCCTTCTTCGTAGCGAAGCGACGGGCGGATTGGGCGGTCCATGAT
Source organism: Hansfordia pulvinata (assembly GCA_006538405.1). Taxonomy (NCBI): domain Eukaryota; kingdom Fungi; phylum Ascomycota; class Sordariomycetes; order Xylariales; genus Hansfordia; species Hansfordia pulvinata. The sequence continues at coordinate 1,839,601 of BJKQ01000007.1, read as the reverse complement.
GCGGAGGGGCCGGCGCGCAAGATCCTGGCGGGGCGCAGCGAAGAGCGAGCGGGGGTATAGAATGAGCGGCTGGCGAGACTGGCGAGAGCGCCAGAACGCCGCAGCAGACCGGACATGGCTGTGGGTCTTGACCGCGAGATGAGGCAGGATGGGGAGGGCTGGAGAGCGGTGCCGAGGTGTAGCCCGTTATCGCATGGAAGCGACGTCGAGACTAGCACTGGCAGTGCAGGCGTCGGATGCCTAAAAGATCCGCAGCGAGCCGGGATAGGGCGCGATCGAAAGCGGGCGTTGCGGGCAGGACGGTGGCGAGCGAAGCCGAGACGGAAGGTCGGGCAAGTCGCGCGCTTGCCTCGAGCAATGGCACGGCAACAGGGGGGGTTCGAGGTCGATGCGGGCGCGTGTGCGTGAGGGTGACTATGGGGCCGCCGGCGGGATGAGGAGCCGTGGAAGTCGTGGTTGCGGCACGGCGGGAGGGGAGGATGGCGGCGAGGTGGTGAAGGTGACGGGACGGGGTGGCAGTCGTGCGAGCCTGGAGGTTCCAACGTGGTGATCATTAGAAAGCGAAAGCTTCGACTCACCAGAGCGCTAGTCCCCAAGGGGCTAGGGCCCTCGCGATTGAGAAGATATGCGAGCATCAGTCAGTTACTCGTACCTTGGGTACTCGGTAGAAGTGGAGCGCCGCCTCGGCGTCTTCCAAAGTCAATACCTGCGTACTCGTGCTCGCGTCTGTATATGTTAGGTACCGTACGTACTTGTCCACAGCTCTTACCGGAAACTTGTGCATTCCACTTTTGTGAGCAGAGAAATCCACCACATGCAACCTAAGTGGATGCAGATACATCAAGGCAACCGGCAAGATGGGATCGTTCCTATTTCGAATGCGAGAGCACGGCCAGGGACACCGACAAGTATCATCATGGTGGACAGCCGGAGCCACGATGCCAGTGGCCTGTTCAGCATCTCGCAGCAACCTCGGGTGCCTTGAACGACTCATCAGCTCCGTCCGCTCCGCCGGCCGTTGAGTCCATCCGTAGCCCGTCATTCGCGCGCTAACGAGACCTCGACCGGGGGTCTCCAGGCGGCCCTTCTCCAGCATGACGAGTACGTGCGCCGCGGACTTAGTGCACCGCGGACTTAGGCGGAATGGCCCGGACTCGTGTTGTTTTGACCTCCAGCATATGGATGGATAGCTAGCTGCTCGCACACCTGGGGCCAGATCCATCGGAGGCAGGCAGTTGTCAGATAAGAAGCCCACAGCACGCTGGCAGCGAGGTTTCCACACGTGTCCCAATAGTGGTGTTGTGAGCAACTGCCAACACGAGCAAGGCCGCCCATCTGATCACCTCGCGATCGTGTCATGGCTGTATTACTAGACTATATCTGCCGTGCCAGCCACGCCGGACTGCGTTCCAACGACTCCGATCCCGATCCCGTTCCCAACTCCGCCTACTCGCTTGCCTCGTAAAAAAGATGTCAAGTCTCCTTGAGGATATATCAATGTTAAATCATAGAAACGTTGCTGCAGGCAAAGAACAAGAAAAGGCAAATGCCTCCTATCTCGTGTGCCCAATCCAATATAAGTGCAAAAGACCGCAACTTGCGTGCAACATCCCCAGGATCGCGGCAAACGTCTATCATTTGTGGCCATCATGTCGTAAAGGCGGCAATTAAATAAGTATTGTCTCAATGCGAGAGTGGCCACCGCGAGAGCTGAGCTTTGAATTATTCCTTCTTCTTTTCCTCTTCTTCCTCTCAGTCTTTGCGCGTGTTTCGATTCGTTTCTTTTTTTTTTTTCAAGTGATGAACTGATGGGGTGGCAGCAGGAAAACAGAACGAATGGCCGTCATAATCGTATCATCGTCACTTAATGGCAATAATCAGAGTCTCTCCGTCTCGCGCATGTGCGGGGTTTCCCTCCCTCCTTTCTTCAGCCCTGAGAGCCCCTAAAGGTTTGGAGGGTGGTGAAAGGGTAGGGCGGCAAGTCAGCCTCACTGCCACTTCTCCCATTTCTTCTTGGCGCGCGCGGCCTCAGCTGCCACGGCCGCCGGCGCTGCTCCTCCTCGGCTTGTTGGGTTGTCGAGAGCGCGGACGCGGGCATGATATTCAAGCTCGCGGGCTTTGCGCTCCCGGACAGCTTCGGCGAGGTACTTGATGTCGTGCTTCCGCATGGCGCGGCGCAAGACAGTTTTCATTCGGGCCGACGCCAGGATGCAGGCGGCAACGGGCAGCGGGGAGCTCAGCTTGTGGTGGAAGTCGCTGGCGACGGGATTCGGAGCCTTGCGCGCGGCAGCGTCAGCGTGCAGCGCCGGCAGGACTACCTCAGCGTAGCAGGCCTCGCAGGCGACGAGGTCGGGGACGGTGCGCATGACGCGCCACCGAGCTCCAGACACGGTCCGTCCCCCTTTGCACTCGGGCACGCGGGCCAGCTCGCCGACCAGCTCGGCCAGCATCTGGATGTCGGGAGCCTGCTTGCGGCGCAGGCCGCGGTCCGAGGCCGTCTCGAAGGCGTCCCAGTAGTGGATGAAGCGCGTGCGCCCGTCCTCTGGGTGCATGCTACAGGTACCCATCGCCGGCTCCCCCTTCGCGTTGGCCGGCACGAAGGCGCCCGTGAGATTCGGCAGCAGCAGCTCTACCGTCTTGGCGCACGGATGGCAAACGCTGAAGCCGCGCACCGCACGACCCGTCCGTCCGTCCTGCAACGAGTACCACGTCCGGTAGACCTCGTCAAATCCCCGACACGGCTGGCTGCGCCCCAGCACGTCGGCGATGTTGTACACCAAGGTCAAGTTGCGCATCTGGTACTTGCGCGTCAGTAGCCACGCAATCTTGAACCATTCGGACCGCCCGAAGTCGCACGCGATCGCGCGGCTCGCCGGCCGCATCGGCGCCGGCACGAAGTGCTGTGCAAACTCGGTCTTGGCGAACAGGTGCTGATAGCAGAAAGGGCACACGTGGAAGTTGTCAGACTGCGGCAGGGTAAGCCAGTCCACATGGCCCGCCTCTGCCTTGGTCCGCGGGCAGTCGGCAAAGTCAGGCAGCTCTCCAGCGGTCTTGACGTCTTCCGAGTACCGCCGATACGACATGGGCGGCCTCTGGCTGGCTGCCGCTTGGGCCCGGGCGGCGTGCCCGCTGCCCGGCTTCGACGCGTCCGACGATACTGTCGAGGTAGAGGAGCGTTCCGATGCGAACCTGGGCTTGACCGGAGACGTGCTGGGCTTCCGCTTCTCGTCGCCGGGCACCTTCTCGGATAGGCCTGCCGACGCGGCAGCAATGGCGCCGGGGATGAAGAGCGGTGCCGCTGCGCCGGCCCAAGACTTGGACGTCCTGGAGCGCGAAAGGGGCCTCTCGCGGTCGTTGGCGTCGATCGAGGTCCTTTCACGGGGGAAGGTGGCGTGGCGGGGGCTGGGGCTGCTGTTGAACGAGCCCTGCGAGACAGAAGGCGACGCGAGAGGCGAGGAAAGCCCTGATCTCCGCTTCTCAGACGAGCGGCTGTCCCCGCGCTCGCTCCGGATGAAGGAGGACCGGCGACGGCGGACCTCCTCCCGGAGCCTGGCTTCGTCTTCATCGGAGCTGTTATGTGGCGAGTGGTGTTGGCGAGGCTGACCCGAGCCTCGGGACGCGTAGCTGTCCCTTTTCGGGCTGTGGTGAGGCGTGCTGAAGGAACTTGACCGGCTGTTGGGGCTGCTGTTGGTTTCCCGGGGATCCTTGGTTGGCGACGTCCACGCCCGGGAAAGGTTGATGGACGACTGTCTCTTCTCGGGCGAGGTGCTTCCGGGTTTCCTCTCCCTGACCCAGCTGTCCCGGCGCCGACGGTCGTATGTGGGAGAGCGGTTCTCGCCGTCTCCCGTCTGGGAGAGGGGAACACGGCTCTGCTCTCTGCTGGGAGAATAGGGAATATCATCCTGGGGTCGGTGATGCCGGGGCGAGAAGTATCCGTCGTTCCTTGAGGTCGCAGGTGTGGCAGATCTGGAGGTTCTGTTTTCGCGGGGGCTCAGTTGAGGTTTCATTTCCGTCACGATAGCCGAGAGTTCTTCCAGCCTGTGAGCCCGCCTCTCCCTCAGTGGCAGAGATTTCTCTTCCGCAGGTTTCCCACCCTGGAGTCGGGACGAAGAACGGCCGCGGCTGGTGCCGCGGTCGTCGCCATCTCTTTCCGTAGCAGCGGGCGCGCTTGGCTGCTCAGACAGGGTCGGCCGGCGGCGGTCTTGCTTGCCGTCGTTGTTCGACTTGTCCGTTTTTGCGTCCGAAGCCACAGGGACATGGACAAATCGCCTTTCCGACTTTTCCTTATCCACATCTTGGATGATTGGGTATTGGTCCGGTTGCCCGCGGTTGTGAGGCTCTTCGGACGAGACGGTGGATGCTGTAGAACCGACCTCTTTCGCGATCGCCTCTTCCTCGTCTTCAACACTGACATGATGCGATGCAGGCTGCGGGCGCTTCGCGGGAGAGCCGTGCTCCTTGGCCAGGGCTTCATCTTCGTCCTCCACCGTGACGCGGGGCGGCGCACGGTGGGAGAACCTGACCGACTTGGCGGGTGACCCAGCCTTGGGAGGCGAGTTGCCCCTAGGTGACGAGGCCGGGGGCGGGGCAGGGCGATCGACAAAGGACGCCCTCGTTATTGGGGTGCAAGGCTCGTCATCCCATCTTCCCGAAACACATGTCTTAGCGAGCCGTTCTGCGGAGGTCAAGGCGGACGTGTTTTTGACTCGACGTCAGGCACGCGCACTTGCCGGGTGGAGGGTTGGGTTTCTGGACTCACTTTTCGTCATCTTCTGGATGCTTAGCATCATCCTCCGCCTTGGGCGAGCCCGCTTTGGACCGCGACCAGTAGCCATTTTGCAGGAACGAGTCAACGTCGAGACTGGGTACCATAGTCGCGCGCGCGTAGTGGTGGTCGATTTGGCTGGTTCTCAGGCTGGCTCCCTTCTCTTCGCTTCTCTCTTCCTTGAGACGGTTGGGCTGTTGCTCTGGCGCTGTGCTTGTGACGTGGGTGGGTGAAAGGGCACGGTGGCGAGACGCGATGCTGCTGCTGCCTCTCAGGCGCCGCGCTTCTCAGGCTGGCGCCCAGGAGGGAGGGACAGGGCGTTTGAGGGGCAGCACGCGGTGGTTCGGCAGGACGTGTTATATGAGCAGCAAAGGAGTGAGTGAGCACGGTCGGGCTGGGCGCGTCTCTATAAATGGAAACTCCAATGATGGGGAAGCTGGTGGTCGAGGTACTCGTATGGCGCAAGGACCGGGATGTCTCGATAGCGTATATCCAGTGGTTGTTAAGTAGGTAGACTCGATTCCGTTTCACGAGACCTGGCTGGCCAGCGGCAGTGGTGCTGGGGAGCCGGAAAACCGGTTTTCTTGGGGTCTCAGGCGTGCTAGCTGGCATGGGATTCGCTCGCCAGAGCCGGTGGGGGCAGAAGGAAAGAGGAAAAAGAAGCACAGAGCCTCAATCACTGCTGCTGCTGCTGCTGCTGCTGCTGCGCAAAGGCCAGGCTGTTAAACAAATCTTGGGCAAAATCACAAAGGTCTCCTGTTTGTCTGACTGACCCCGGGGGCTTGGCCCATCTGCTAATAAGATCAGATCCGAGATTTTGCATGCATCGGGGTGTGGTAGGGTCAAGTGAGGCAGTGCTTGGAATTGGTCGAAACCAGATATGCGAGTCCAGTTACCTTTTCTTCCCTTCCAGATGAGCCTTGGCAAGCTACGAGCAGGGCCCCGGCCAACGAGCGTCGAGACGGGACGATACATGCGCGGCCGGGTACGAGTACTCACAGCTTGCCCGCGGGGCCGATACGGCTCTAGTTATCTCCTGTCCAAGTGGGCTGTACGCCGTGCACTCGGCTCTCCGTGCGGACCTTCGAGCGTCCACAATCGGGCAAACAGACAGTAGGCGCCGCCTGGTTGACGCCCGGGTACGAGCAGCACTCGTACAGGCAGACCCGAAGGCGGGCACGCGGGCAGTGCGGGCAGGCCATCAGCAGATCGGCCCCTGGTGGGCGCAGAGCTCTGCGGCCAAGTCGGAGGCACGGCCCCACAGATAGAAGAGAAGAGTTCACCACACTCGCAGGAATCGACAGAAGCCCTCGGCGTGCCTCGTAAGCCGAGCCATGCTGTATCCGTCCGTCATCATCCCAGGGTACTCGTAAGTTGCGTGCCTGGTCGGAAGCGCTGCGCACGGCCCAAAAGGTTGGGAGTGTCGGCTCACTCGATGGCGGTCGTGGGCGCCGGGATCTTGGGATCAGCATGGATGAGTGTTTTGCGCGTGGCGGTAGCTCTGCGCGGACGTGTGCGATTTGCCGCCAGCAACACAGGGAGGATTGGTGGGCGAGATCCACCTATACAGAGGCTCATATCGGACCGACGGGCTTCGCCGTTGTGTGCTCGTGCTCGTCGCATCGTGGCATCTCGTGTCTCGTCGTGTCGCGTCCGGCTGCCCGTCCCGCCATCGCCAAGTCCAGGGTTCTGCCCGCAGAGAGGCGGGCACGGGGCGCAACACAGGCAAGCCGGGTCACCCCCAAGGCCATTGGCTGGAGGACAGGTAGGCCCTGCATGCGTGCGTTTCCATGGGGTCGCCCCTCACTACCATGCCGCATGCGGAGAGGCGAGGAGAGGCGAGTGACCACTCCCCAAGATGACTTGCATAGCTGTGTGATGCAGCGCCGGGTCGCGGAGGCCACGGAGGCTCCTGTGGCGGGCGGGGTCGGCCGGGCGCACGGACAGGGCTTGGCTACCTCCTAGGTAGGCTGGGCTGATCGCGCGCGGAGGCGTTGCAGAGCAGAAGAAAGGCAGACGCCTCACACGAGTCGGGCGACTTTGTTGGCGCTGCTGCAGGGTCCTGAGCGGGTGCGGGCGCGAAGATCTTGCACCAGGACTCAGAGCGGCCGTGTCGCCGCCTCTGCCTGAGTGCCCAATGCAACCCAGCACGCCCGCAGCCGAGACTGACAACCGCGTGGCCCATGCTGCGCATGTAAGCAAGGCGTTGTCTGTGAGCTGACCCGACTGGCGCGGCGCCGAGGAGCCGTCAGTCTGGCAGGCGACGACATGTCGTGTACCGATGCAATACGACACGGTGGCAGGCTGCCAGCTGTCGCGCCCCGGGTGATCTCTGCGCGAGGAGGTGAGCCGCATTGCCGCTGTTGACCGTGCATTATGCGGGCATCAACTTGTGACAACGGTAGAGCCACATGGAGGGAGCCCGAGTTCGCAGAGCACCGTCATACCATTCCTGCACAATGCTCGGGAGGATCGGGGAGAGGGATGAAGGGAAAAATTTTGGAAGGAAAAAAAAAAAAAAAAAGAACCGTTGCTTACAATATTCCCCTCCCACCGGCTTGTCCTTGTGTGCTGTTGGGGGGAAGGTGGCGAGCCAGGAACAAGGGTCAGCGAGTGAGGCCATTCCAGTCTGCCTGGACCAACTTACCTACGTACCCAAGGGACGGGCAGTAGGTAGCCACTTTGCAGTCCCGACGGGAGTATCCATATCCCCGTCTCTGCTTTTGCCGTGGCCTCCCTGCTGTGCTGGCCGCCTCGTCCCGTCTCTGCTTAGTTGCCCCTCGCCTTCGTCCCAGGATCAGAGCCGCCGTTGAGACGTCCGAGCGGCGGTGGCGAGCCGCACTGCTCGAGTGGCCATCTGCCGGTGAGGTCATGCCACACGGACCAGCACCGCCCGAGAACCCGAACTCGGCGTGAGGAAGAATTGCGGAGCCGCGGCGTTCGTCCGAAGATGCAAATCGGGCGGACCAAGACCAGCCTGGGGAGGGCGGCCGCCGAGCAGTCAGCTGCGCACTCGAGCTGCCCCCACGACCACGTTACGCGCTTCGGTCCAGAGCGCGGCGTCTGGCGTTCGTGATGTCGGGATCCGATGGGCATTATCAAAATGCTGCCCTGGCGTGTTGGAAACTGGGTGGAAGGTGATCGTCGCAGCTGCTGTCGGCAGGCTGTCGAGTCACGTCGCATAAGGTACTTACCTGCGGTACCCAGGGCACCGCTCTCCTCTTCGGCCTGCCACCGTCTACCGTCGCAGTCGCTACTTCCCTCGCAACCGCGCCTGCCACACGCGCATGCTCTCTCAACTGCCAGTAAACCCGATTGATGCACTGCTACGTCCCTCGGGTGAGGTTGCGCCTGCCTGCTACACCGGCATGCGGACCATCAGTTACCTTAGGTAACCTACCTCATGTAGGATGTTGGCACTGCAGTTGATCGACTGCCAGCTGTGCCCAGTCGTATACCAGGTATACGGTGATGACCGCGAGGTAGGTAGGTTCTTCAGGCATTGGTGCAGGTGGCGGGTAGCCCTGGTATCGTTGCCTGGTGACTAGCTTCAACTATCGTGTGTCCCGGCGTCGACCACAGCATTTGATCAATGCCACCGGAAAGCCCCGCACCGACTCGTCCGTATACCACCTTGACACAGCATATGAACACCGAGTCTACTGCTCGCGTCCTCACACAAGGTTGGGAAGCTTCTCTGACGCACCCCTAACCATTCCGCTGTGCGACCCGCTTCTCACCGGTCCAACCGACAATACTCGACTGAGGTCTGTCTGGACGCAAACCTATCGCAGAGCGCAGCCCAAGGCGCGGGTCGAAACCTCATGAATATCAGGCTCACAGTCAGTTGAGAGCTGAAAAGGAGATAGGTAGTATGGCAGTGTGTACGTTTAGCCCCTGTCCCACGCCTCAGACTGGGTTGGTGCCCAAGGCGACACAGCATGGATGGCGCGAAGCCAAGGCACGCCCACCAGCCTCGCTGGCTGGGCAGTCCCAGCTCCCCGTCCCCTCGGCCGGTGAGACCGCCCATGACAGGAACGAATATATTCCCGGGTAGCTGTAGTCTAGGTAGGTTTCGGAAACCGTCTGCAAGTCGAAAACAAAGGACCCCTACTTGACAAGGCCTCCCGCCTCATTGGCAGCCCAGCTAGTCTCCCGCTCCTCCCCTATTTCGTGATCCAGACGATCCAAAAGGTCGCGTCAGCTTCGCTTTAGGTGCCCAATGACGACGCCAGTGCCCTAGCAAGAGCCATTCAGTGGACTGGCACCGGTGGGGCTATTCGCCAATGCGCCATGTACCTGGGCTGCGGTGCCTGCTCTCTTTGACTCAGAAGGATGCATGTGGCAGGCAGATCTGAGAGTCTGGATGACATTTCCACGATTCCTTGTCAGTTGTTTGGTTTCATGATGTGATAACGTTGCAGTCCCCCCCCCCTTCCCCCCCTTCCCCGACACCCGGACATTCACGGGCACATTAACAATAGGCAAGGTTTGACACTTGAACCGAGGCAAGAAGGAAACTTTCCAGGTCTCCGGCAGAGCGCAATGTGACTTGCCACTCTCGCCGCCCCTCTTTTGCATGTTGTCAGCAAAGTCCATGTCGCAATCGCAACCACAGCCTGTGGTGAGAGACACCGCCGTCCCACGGCCGTTCGCGACCTGAGGCGACGCCCGGTTGCAGCCCAGCGAACAACCCAACAGAAGAGACTTCGCTGTTGGGAAGCAGACTGCGACACCTTCACCGATACCAACCCATCAGATGAGGGGGAAGGGGGTTGGCATGCAGCTTTCCCCAGAAGCGTCGCTGCAAAAGCGAAGCTAACTTAAGAGTCTTGCACATCGTCGGGTGTGAAGCAAGTCTCCTCGATCTCGGGAAAGGGCCTCTTCTCTCCCTATCCACGCGGGAGCGGGGACAGTCTCTCCCGGGTTGCGCCCGCAATTTGTTGTGTTACGGCGCAGATGCATTCTTTTCGCCCGACTCATCCTCTCGCCCCCTCCGCGCGACCTGCTGGTGTGATCTGCAACGAGAAGCCTGTCGGCACGCCCGCAGTGGGTGGGGAAACCAACTGGGCTGTCTCGCTTGCCACACTGCCGCATCTGCTGCCGCCTGCACTCGGATAGCTCCGCCGGGTGTGTTTGGGTAGGACCCTGCTTCGTTGTTCTCTCGACTTGTGCTGGGTGGGGAGGACACAGCTGGCGCGCGACCGCAGCGACCACGTGTAAAGCTGTAACCTGCGTACGCGGCAGCAGCGGGCGTGGTCATGACGATCCCGTGTCTCAAATCTTGTTGGGCGGGGAGATGCGGCTGGTCGGCCGCGTCCACAGAGTGGACGATTGACGTGCCGTGATAACGGCTTGCGCGCCCTGTCGCACATGTAGCGCCCCCGGGCAGACCATCATCCCATGCTTGTGCACCTTCTCTTGCAACGCGGATTCATCGCAGTCACCAGAGACTGGGTTGACAGTCACAAGTGGGGTATTAAGTCTGGTTTTCGCCAACACAGCAAACAACCCACTGGAACTTTCATAGCGACACATGATTACAGTGCTTCATTGCATTTTATCCGACAGTAAAAATGAATTCTTTTCGTACGACTATTAAGTATGTTAGTCGTTTGTGATGGAACGCGAACCCCCCCAAGCGGCGCTGGAGCATTTTGTGAACTCCAGCGACCATGCAGTGTAGACGATATACAAAAGTTCAATGTACACGCTTGAGACAATATCCAGCAGCCGCCAATACGCCATGGCCGATCAATGCCGAGCTGCACCGCGACGAGCCACTCATTCGTCGTCGACAAGCTTTTTCGCGTCCCAAGCTCTCTTGGCGGTCTTGACAAGGGCCTCGAGATCCCCGCTCATCTCGCACATGCTGCGGAACTCGCCATCTTCCTTCTGGAGCAGCTCGTGTGGATGGGCATATTCGGAAACCTTGCCATGGTCAAGGACAAGGACCTTGTCGTAGTCTGCAATAGTTGCCAGTCTGTGAGCGATGGTGATGATTGTGCTGTTCAGCTCGCGAATGGTCTCTTGGATCTTGGAGTCCGTGGCGTAGTCAATGGAAGCTGTCGCTTCATCCATCACCAGCACACGAGGGTTTTTGAGCATGGCGCGAGCCAGGCAGAGAAGCTGGCGCTGCCCTTGCGACAAATTGTTACCAGACTCGGAGACAGGCGAAGACAAGTCGAGGAAAATGTTCTTGTTGGATGTGGTCGGGGTTGATGACCCGCTGCCCTCGTCTTGCGCTCCATCGGTTTGGATGATCGGCGTCGATGGAAGCATCTTCTGAGCCGTAGTAACAGGGTTTTCCTGAGGGCCAATAAGCTGCACCCGTCGGAGAGCAGAGAAGACCTCGTCATCTGTGTAGAGTTCGAAGGGATCCAGGTTGGTCCTGATCGTGCCTGAGAATAACGTCGGGTCTTGGGGCACAATTGTGATGGCCTCACGCAGATCTTGCAGGCCGATCATGCCAATGTCGATGTCATCGATGAGAATCTTCCCGGCGTCAGCCTCCAGAGCGCGGAATACGGCAAGAGTCAGGGAGCTCTTGCCAGCTCCTGTTCTCCCAACAATGCCGACTTTCTCCCCTGGGCTAATCTTGAAGGTGACGTCCCGTAGTACGGGGTCAAGCTCTTTGCGATATCTTGTCGAGTAGCCAATGAATTCAACGGAGCCGTGGGCGGGCCAGTTCTCGGCTGGGCGGTTCTTTTCCACAATAGCCTCGGCTTCTTGCTCGACTTCGAGATATTCCTTGACACGCTCAATCGAGTTCATATTCTGCTCGTTGATGGAGTAGAGCCTGATAAGCCACAGAACGTTCTCTGAGAATGTGATTGCGTAACTGAGAGAAAGACCTGCAGAGCCAGCGTCGATCTTGCCGAGGCTCAGGATGACAAAAACACCAGCGAAGAAGGCAACGAAATCGCCAAGCACATCCGTCCGGAAAGAAAGCCATCTGTTAGCTGCCCAGAGGTAGATAAAAGGCCTGGCTTGTGTGTTGACTTTGTTGAGATTCTCTCGGATGAAGCGTCGCTCATCTCCATAGGCGCGGATGGTCGTGACACCGGATAACGTTTCGCCGAACTGTTGAAACAGAGGACTGCGGTTCACAGATTCCAGGCGCTTGAGATCTCTTGATGCCCGAAGATAGAACATGCCAACAAGAACGTAAAGCAAAGTGATGAATACACCAGCAATCAGGAATTGTGGTGTCACTGTAGCGATGATACCGACTGTGACAAGTATGCCAAGGGCGCAGCTGAAGACTCCAACGGCCACGGGTGCGATCTCCTGGTCGACCGCTTCCAAGTCCTTGCTGAAGCGGTTCATGAGCTGGCCCAGAGGGGTGACGTCGAAAAACTTGAATTTGGCACGCGTGATGGTAGACATGAGTTGGTCGTGGATTTTCCGAGACGCCGTCAGAGATCCGAAGAACAGCCACAGATCCCGGGTCAGCGCGAGCAAGGCACTGACGATGCCAATGAGCGCCAAGACAAACAGATAGTAGTTCGCGTTGACCTCGGGCACTTCCGCAGCGCCATATTCGGCCGGCTTGCCAACATTGCGGAAGAACTCGCTGATGGAACCAATGCTAGAGGGAGTCGCGACAGAACTGATGGATCTCTGTGCTGCGGCACCGAAGCGAAGCAGTGAGATGCTCGCGGTTTCTGTGGCGTACTGGTTGGCCCACTCCTTCACCCACAGGCTCGTAGCAACGCTGCTGAGTTGCTGGGCACCAAAGACACCGATGGCGACCACCCAGAACCACCAGCGCCCCATCGCAGACAGATAGAGTTTCATTACCGGCCATTTGACCGAGCCGACGGCTTTCCCTTCTTCCATGGCGTCCTTGGACTTGGTTTCTTTCTTGGATGCATCCGCGCCGTTGGGCTTTCCATTGGCACCATCGATGAGGGTCTCGCCGCTTTCATCCCCGACGCTCGAGGGCACACGTGACGGTACACGAGAAACACAGGAAGATCCCGGCCGCGACTTGGTCAGAAGTTCCTCGCCAAGCTTTCCGGAAGACATGAGAGCGTATGAATGGCCCTGGATATCAACTCGCCCATTGTCCAGCATGACGACATACTCCGACATGGGGACGCAGAGCGTCATGTTGTGTGTGACCAGGATGCATGTCCGGTCAGTCAATAGGGGTCCCTTGATGCAGTTGTTGAATATCCACTTGGCCGTGTGAGAGTCAACTGCGCTCAAGCAATCATCAAGCAGCAGATGCCGAGAGCTCGAGTAGACGGCACGTGCCAGCGAGATTCGTTGCTTCTGCCCGCCAGAAAGCGATACGCCGTTTTCGCCAACCAGGGTCTCATCGCCGTTGTCCAAGATCTCGAGATCTCGCTCGAGAGCGCATGCGACAATGACGTCCCTGTATCTCTTCTCGTCGTAAGGGGCTGAGAACAGAATGTTGTCTTTGATGTTGGCGTTGACCAACCAGGCGGCTTGGGCAACGTAAGCACAGGTCTCGGCCAGCCCGGTAGCCGGATCGGGTCGCACGTCCTCGCGGCTGCGGCCACCGGGCAGGTAAACATTTCCATCTGTCAAGGTCATTTCGCCAAGCAGAGCCATGAGCATCGAGGTTTTGCCCGAGCCTGTGGGGCCGCCAATGATGTTCAGGCGACCGATTTGGAACTCCACGTCCAAGCCCATCAGACGGAAAGCGGTCGTGCCATCTTTAGCTACAGCATCCTTGCCACCCCAGATGAAACTGGCATTGCGGAAACCGATCATCTTGTTGCCCTGGTCGTCGGTGTTGCTGCTGCCGAGTTGGTCGTACTTTTCGGTCTCATCTTCGTTCAGGAACTCCTCAATACGATCCACTGAGACCTTGCCCTCTTGTACGTGAGCCAGCATATCGCCAATCTGATCCAGAGGTACCCGCAGCAGGAGGAACAGGGAAATGGCAGTGAAAGCAACTGAGGGCAGCAAAGGCTTCTGCTCAATCTTAGTGTAGACCAGGAAGGAGAAGAAGGAAATGGCGACTGGGACGGTGTTCCACATAGCAACAGCGCACGACCAGATGAGGTATCGCAACCTCAGGGCTTTGAGCTCGACATCTCTCTTCTCTTCCACGATACTGCTGAAGCGCCGCTCCCACGCGAAGTACTTGATAATCCTGATGTTCTGCAACACTTCGTTCGTTGTGTGAATCCGCTTGTCTGTTGCGCTCATGATCTTCTTCTGCGCATAACCGAAGCCTTTGGCGAGGACTATGTTGAGTGGCAGAAGGAAGACCATGATGATGAGACCTGGAATGGCGCTCATGCCCATCACGCGCCAAAGGAGAGAGATGGCGACGACAAGCTGAGTAGGCGCATGCGCGCAAAGAAAATGCAGATAGGCGGTGATTTCGGACAATTTGAAGCTGTCGACTGACATGAGGTTGATGATGGTACCCAAGTTTGCCTGGTCGTCGCCGTCCTTGTTGGCCTCCTTGTTGTCGTTGTCTTTTGCCGATTCCGCAGCCTGACCACTGGCCTTCTTAGACTTCTTTAGACCGACGAAGGCCTTGAGTCGGTCAAACTTGGACGGCTTTTCGTCGGGTTTGTCGTCCGCCTCGCCAAGAGACTTGTCCTTCGAGCTGGCAACCTTTCGTCTCAAAGCCTTGGCATAGATCTCGCCGATAATAATGGCGCGAATCCGGATGCAAATCTTGCGGCCGATCCAAAGAGCCTGTCCATCGGCGATGGAGCGCACGATGTCGGCTACAGGGAGCAAGATAACATACAGCCAAAGGACGTTGATTGGCGCAGATTCGGGCATCTCCACGTATTCGAGGATGGCCTTGAGGAGCAGAGTCGGGACAAAGGTCATGACTCCGGCCAGGATAGCCCAAAGGAACTGGACGACCAGCATGCCACTGAAGAAGCGCAGAAGGTGAGTGCTCAAAGCAGTCGTCTTCTTCACTTGCCGGTACTCGGCAATGACGTTGGCGGCCTTGTCGCGAGGGAGAAGGTTCCAGACCTTCTTCATCTCGAAAGGTTCCTTGAAGCCCTGCCAGAGAATGTCGTCGGCCCATCCGAAGGTCATCAAGGACCAGACAGAGGCCAGTGGCTCGCGAGACGGTTCGATTTCGCCCTCCCATTCCAGGTGGACCGTCTTGTTGCCCTTTCTAGTAGTCAATGCCAGGCCAAATAAGACGGAGGTGAGTCCGAATTCGACAATTATGAGGATTTGTGTAAGCTGCGAGCTGGAGCGAATGAGGACGGATCGGAAGAGAACAAGAGTGAACAGCCATTGAAAGCCGTAGATGACGGCAGTGTGGTTCCAGAGGCGCGGGACGCGCCATGCTGTGTTTCCCAGCAGGAGGCGAAGAGAGACAAGGACCAAGGTGTACACCCAGGTGATGAGGCCAACAGTGGCGGCAATCTGGCCATGCACTGCATATGTGTCGGTGACGAGCGCAATGACGTTGACAGCAACCAAGCCTATGATCGCAACCTCTTCCACGAAGACCAACAGTTTCTCCGCACGGGGCGTGTCGGCCTGCACAATGGAGCCCTTGGTGGTGGTCTTGACCAGAGCGAGGCGACCGCCTTGCCCGCCGCCGAATGTTAGGCCCTCGTCATCCTCGGCGTCCAATGGATCCTCTTCGTCGGGGGGCAATTCGGTGTGGGAGTGGTGATGATCATCCGGGATTTCCGAGTAGTCCGCTGAGGACCTTCGACGCTTGACATAACGACCGATCTGTTGCGCGACGAGGTGTAGGAGCGAGAACCCGATTACGATTGCAGGAAAAAGAACCTTGAGGTAACTGTTGAGGTAAAGGACGTGTCAGCATGAAAAGAGACAACCAGGGACAACACGGAGGCTCAAATTAAGCCAGCCAAGTTGCCGACAAGTGACGCACAGCGAGCACACAGTCAGGACGAATGCGCGGCCAAAGGTGACAAAGCGAGGCGTTCCAGCGACACGACCAGTGGATGAGGATGTTGAACGGAGAGGTGGGAGAACTCACTCAACTTGGAAACATGTTGTGAAATCGTCGATACGCCAAACAGGCAGCTGACACGATGCGAAGCCCGAGGCATCATGCTCGCCACGGGCAACGGGGCTGGAGCCGAAAGCCGGGCTGGCCATTGTTGGTCGCGCCCCGCGGGCAAGCCTTGAGCACCGTCGGCGATGCTGTGCAGCAGCTGACCAGTTGCGCAAGTTCCGCGAGAACCTCACCTGGAGCGCATGGAGGGGGCCAATGGTCGATCTGGCGAGTATGTCACGTTGCCGTCGGCGAACAGTGCTTGGTCGCAACAAAGGAGGCGGGGGCGGGCAGAAGCTGAAGAGACGGTGCCCTGAGAGACACGAAGATATATATGAGAGAAGGAGTGGTCGCCAGGTCTGCCGGGCTAGACGGGATCGACCAGGCTAGGTGAAAAGGTTGCAGACAGAGCCGATCGGCATGTGGCGAAGATATGCTGTGCGGCGCGGAGTCAACAATGGGAGCAGGAGGGCGTGGGCGGGATGTAAGTGCAAGTTCAGGCCAGGCCAGTCAACGCATCACAGTCGGGACGCGCCAAGTACGTAGACAGTAGGGCGGTGCGACAGGCAGCGAGTCAAGAAAGAAAACAACAGACCGGATAGCCGGGAGGAAGACGACGAGGCGGCGGGCGAGTCGAGAATCGGCGCCAGAAATGTAGGAGAGATGAGGACGGGCTCCGCGTGGGGCGAGCAACAGCACGCCCTCGACGAGGCACGCTAGCGACCGACCTTGCGGGTACGGATAGAGAGGCACAGAGGGTAGGTGCGAGCTCGAGGTGCGAGGGAGGCACGAGAGGTACAATTGGCGGAGTGCTTGGGTGCTACATCTGGAGAGCATTGGCCAAGCGAAGAAGCCCCGCTAGCCCTGATCAAGCTCCGCTGAGGTCACTGATCCATGACTCTTCAGGTGTACCCGCCTCAAGGTAAGGTGATCGGTGTTAGGTACTCGTAGGCACTCGTACCTCAGTTCCGTCCTCATTCTCTTCCAGTCTGTTCCTTCCGTCTCCTGGTGCCGGGTTCTCGGCGGGTTCCGTACTCGCAATGTAGGTACATAAGGTACCTAATTGTATCGCGCGGCGCAAGGACCTTCAGCGCCTGCCCACGTGCAGGTGAGCTCGACGTCCCGAACGAGTTCCGTCGAGGGTGGATGACGCTGTCAGCCATACGGAGTTCAGATCAAGTACCCAAGGCATCGGGTGTGGGTGTGGCATGACACCCGAGCACAGTCTTGGACGCTGCGATACTCCTACTCGTACGGATTGAAGCACGCAACCGCTCGGCAGGCACGCATCATCGTACGCGCAAACGGGCGTAACGGGCTCGCTGCCATCGTGGAGCTCTAGAGATGGGTCGGGGGCCACCGAGAGCAAGCCGTGCATGCATGTACCTAACGGAGTACTCCCGTAAGGTTGTCGGCCCCCCGTGGACGACAGGAAGCAGCTGAAGTACGAGTACCGTCCCGCCCTGCGTCATCGCATGCAGCATTGATGACTGCAGCTGCATCCATCAGAGCCAACAGGCGTTAGCAAGTACATAAGGCACCCTACCCGCAGACCCATGTGGGGGGGTTGGAACACCCGCATTGTTATGGACGTCAAGTACCGGCACGCGTGTTGCAAGCCCAGTACGGAACGGACCTCGCTTTCGGAACAGATGGAGGCTTGAACCTCTGATAAATCTGACCAGTCCCCGATCCAACACATCGATTGTCTTTCCATCTCGGTATGTCGAAATTAGAAGGCCTGCAAATAATGCGCAGCAAGCTTCGACTCTCACTCAACAGTCTGGGCCCTGCAACCTGTCAAAAGCTTGGTGTGCGCAATCGAGCCCCCCCCCCAATCTGTCAGCCAAGCCCCGCAGTTCACGGGTTCCAAGATAAGAGCAAAACGACGCCCACCAACCACAACCTCCGCTGAGTTGAGTGTCTATCCAAGTCGGTCCAACACGGCAACACGGCAACACGGTGTTTGGTGGGCAACATAGCTCACCAGAATGGTCTAGATAAATGCAGCCTACCTTCTTCAAATCCTCACCACTTGAGTTGCGAGCAACGTCCGTCTCTGTGATATGATCCCAGCAGCTAGGTAGGTAATTACTCGTCAGGTATCACAGCGCTGAGACTTGGACACCCATATCCGATGATGGGCTACACACCAGACATACTTCAACTGGACGTTCGGAAGTAGCAATGGAAACAAGGGTACGGTAGCCCTGGTGGTTGTTCCTGCGGCCGCGAGACAAACATCCAATACATTCGTTTACAACTTGCCCTGGGGTCTCGTACACACGTAATGTGTGTAGGTATTCCACTTGGTGGCATCGTCGTCCGCATTGCCACATGAAGCAGGTGTCGCATTGGCAGGTTACCTGGAAATCTCCATCCCGTTCCACGTCAGTCCAAAATGCAGCACCGCCACAAGGGGGACATTCGTGCGCCTGCGACCTGGACATCGCGCTCCATCATGCGGGTGCATGTATCGTGGGTGCGCCTTCCCAGCTTTCTGGTGATGATCATCAGGCCCCATACGAATAACATTGGGTACGAGCGCCGGGGCGCGGCTACCTTGATAACCAAGGTACGCCTCGGTAGTCGTGCCTGCCTTCTCGTAGACACCGTATCGACCAGTGTGCTTAGGGGTACTCCCAGGTCCGTAGGTTCTCTTCTTTTTCCAAGTCGATTCAGTTGGATGGATGGGCTTCTCGCCAGGGATGTACTTGTACACGCCACCTGCAGATGACCTTCAATTTTCTTCACTATATTGATAAGTCCTACCCGTGAGCATGGACTCATTTCATTCACTCCTGAGAAAACGATATGATCTCGGCAGATGGGATGAATTGAGGTCATTCCTTTCCACCCGCAACCGGCTTCTTCGTCGATGCTTCTTCTGTGGCGCCCGAGACACGACGCGGCCTGAAGATCTCAGCCCTTCCTCGGTCCTTGCACGACGGACCGCGGGTTGACCGCCTTGGGTGGGCGGCCCAAGCTCCCTGTTCGCGCTGCTCCCCGACATCGGCAGGCAGGCCTGTTGAGCCCTGCCGTGCCAGATCTGCCGTTGGGCTCCATCACAGCTAATAAAGTTCTCGCAGCGAATTGGTCAATTGGGCCCCAGCCCACCCACAACTCGAGCACGCCGAGCCGATCCCACTCGCGCTACCAAGCAGGCAACCATCAGCTCATCGACCGACTGTCGCTGGCTGCGAGAAACGTGCCTCACACGATCATGGCGACCGGACTGCCTCCCACTCTCTGAAGCGCCCCACATCCGAGGACACAAAGCTTTCATGGAAACCAACGTACAGTCCGCCTGGGGCTGCAGAACGTTCCACGCCGGTGGAGTCACCGGCCATCGCGGTTCGCACCCTGCTACTCGTATGCTATGTAGCCATCTCACTGTCAGTGTGGCATACGAGTACTCCGCGTATTACGCATCCACCGGGGCACCTACCTGGGGCCTTGCAGGGCAGTACTCGTACCTCAGGCCCTGCAATCCGTGGCACCTGGGGCTTGCAAGGGCGGGCTGGAGCCGGCGTGACGACTTTGTGGGTTGCAACCTTCCCACCCTGGGGCGGCCGAGTCGTATCGCATCACGGCGCCGGAGGCGGGTATTCTGCACATGGCATCACCCGCGACCTTTGGGCTCCGTCCCGGAGCACGATGCAGCTTGCGCCAGGCTTGTTGTCGGCCGGCACAGGGGCATTGTCTGTCCAACGGTTTCGAACCCGGTACCCAACAACAACATTGGACGGCTAACCACCTCACCAACGAAGGGCTGTTGTTCCCCCCTCACCCCGAAGTCTGTGTCCTGGACCTTGCAGCGCAGCCCGTGCCACCTCCCTTGGGACTCCACCTCGAAACCGACTATTTCCTCACGAATTACTCTGTAGAGCGCCGTTGATTGACAGCGCCTGACCAGGGATGGGATTCTTGCTTGGTATGCCATGCGAGAGAATTTTCGCCCAACTCGGCAAAATAGCGTATCGTCTACTCAACGGCTTGCCCTGGGCGCGGTTTTGCGCGCAGTACATCCCTGTCGCGGCACTTGGTCCATGGCTACCCAGGGGTACACGAGTACTCGTACGTCAACCTGGTCAGGTGTATCTGGGCCAATGCTTGTACGGACTTGATTCCAAAGCACGTGCCCGCTGGAGACCGCTGGAGAATCACCATGGAGATTGGGTGGGCAGGAAAACACAAACCCCATATATGCCGGCACGCAGAACCTGGGCCTACGTCGCGTCCGGGCCTTGCCCCGAGAATTCCAACATGTCTGTGTTGTTCTCGTAATGCGCATAGACAATGTATTGTGTGAGACATGACTGGATCGTTCGGTGGTGAGCTTCCCACTTCTTCGACTCCGACGGGAGCTATCGAGGTCACTGCTCTGCGGGACCCGGGCCGTCTTTTCCTTCGTTTTTTCCCCTTCTTCTTTTCTGTCAGGGCAATGCTGCGGCACAGATGGCGGGTGGCAATCTTCACGATAGTTCTGCACGACAATGATTGTAAACGATTTGCTTTTCCTGGCCACCAATGTAGTCTTGTACGTCCGTCTCAGATGAGATTTGAACGCCTGTATTTAGGGACAGGGCAGCAAAGACAGCCCAGACGTGCATCATGTCTCAGTGACTGACTGATATGGTCTCTGGCCACTGCTCGGGTCTCCTTAATAAAGCAGCATGCCCGTTACGACATTGAACTCAATTTCTGTGCACTGGGCACAGAAAACTACAGCGCAGGCCGATGGCCCAAGAAGCCCTGCTTGCTACCCCCGGGCAGCATTTGTTCATCAGCGCCTGCATAATGATGGCCAACATATCGAGGCCCCCACGGTTCGCATGAGACGTTCCCCGTCTGATAAACGGCGGTCATTAGTTAGGGAACAGAAGCGTACTTAATCGCGCTGTCGGAAGAGCCCTAAACCATTTTACAAGTCAGATACAGTACCGACTTGGAGAATTATCACCGAGCCGCAAAGGCCGGTGTGTCCAACAAAGCG
This sequence comes from Hansfordia pulvinata, assembly GCA_006538405.1. Classification (NCBI taxonomy): domain Eukaryota; kingdom Fungi; phylum Ascomycota; class Sordariomycetes; order Xylariales; genus Hansfordia; species Hansfordia pulvinata. The sequence goes on along the minus strand of BJKQ01000007.1, from coordinate 1,818,850 downwards.
ATCGACCGCCCTGCCGCTTCCCGGGACGCTGCAGGGCGAACAGCATTGAAAGGCACCTTTAGTCTGACGTTGCCTCTCTCTCTCTCTCTGTCCGGTGGAGGCTCGATAGCGCGGAAACTAGGGGCAGGTCGATGGCCTTGTATATGATTTTGCTATCCGGGCATGAGCAGCGCAGACGTGTTCTGTCCTCTCGGTTAGGTACCCAGAACTCCCGGGCTTGAGCCCCGAGTCGTGGAAGCGCTGCCAGAGGCTACAAGGAGAGCGACTGGTTGCAGGCCAACGAAGCCATCCCCGGCGATAGGAGTCTGCACTTGGGGACTAACTTGGGCATTCGGTTGATGTCGGGGTTTCCGACACTGGCGGGGCGGTCCGCTCCTGATCGTCGCGGCGTGCGGTCGTCAGTTCACCATCTGTCAATCGGTGAATACGATGCCCACTATGCTTTTGTTGTTTCCTAGGTACCTATTTCCTATCTGCTGCAAAAAGAGAGCTGGGGTGGTTTTCCTCATCTCCCTTCCCCTCTTTCCCCTTTCCCCCGCCCCCCTTTTCTTCTTCACCTATGCTTCCCAGCTGTCCGCGCGCGCAGGCACGGCGAACGCGGCAGCTTCGTCCCCCTGGGGCAGCTGGGGCATCTCCTTGAACTCGGGCGCGACGTCGAGCGTCCTCACAAAGTCGTACGTCTCCTCGTAGTCGTCGGGCACCCAGCCCTCGGGAAGCGGCGCGAGCGCCGGCCGGCGGCGCCGGCGGTGGCCGGACGCGTCGTAGCGCTCCCGGAAGCCCGGGGCGAGGTGCTTGGCCTTGATGTCGGCGATCGCGCGGCGCATGCCCGCGACGCCGAGGCGCCGCGACGGGTCCCGCACGAAGACGGCGAGGAAGAAGCTCCGGACGCCGGCGGCCATGGGGGCGCTGGCGAGCCCCAGCTCGCCGCGGACGTGGCGCGAGAAGAGCAGCTCGCGCGTCGCGTCGTCGGCGTCGAGGAAGTCGTCGCAGGCGTAGAAGGGGCGCGTCCGCCCGTCGTAGTACTCGTGCTCGTCGTTGTCGACGGGGAGGAAGCCCATGACGATGGCGAGGATGGCCACGGCCAGGCTCCACTCGTCCTGCTGCTGGAAGGTATACGCGCCGTACCCGAGCTCGCCCGACTCCAGGCGGTCCCATAGTTCTGGGTTTCAGCTCCAGGTCAGTATATGCCTGCGTGGCTGAAGTCTGAAGCCTGAAGCTCAGGTGAGGATCCAGTGGCCAGCCACCTTCCTCCTCCTTCTCCTTCTCCTTCCCCTTCTTCTTCTTCTTCTTCTTCTTCTTCTTCTTCTTCATTGTTCTGTGAAAAGGGGGTAGGAGGGAGAGAGTGAAAGAACGCACCTGGAGAATAGTAGGACATGGGCCCCCTGGGGGGCCCGTGGAACCAATACCCAAACCCTCCCATTGCAAAGTCGATCAGGTACAGCTTGCCTCCCGAGCGGAAGATGTTGGCCAACGTCAGGTCCAGGTGGTACGCCCGCATCCCCTGCGAGTTGACCGTCGCATGCATCGTGGCCGTGGCGTCCAACATTTCCAGGATGACTTTCTTGGCCTTGCTGCCGTCGCTCCAAAACGCCCCATCGTCGAATGCCAGCTCGTGCAGGTCTTTGCCCGGCAGATATTCCATGATCATGACGAAGAAGGCCCCGTTAGGCGCCGGGTCTCCCGGGGAACTCAACATCTGCCCGTGGCCCTTGAGCTTGGGTGTCAGGCGCCGAAGTCTGTCTCTTTGCCGCATCTTCTTCATGTTGATGGCCTCCATGGCACACGTGTCCCACCTTGCCTGGTCAAACTCTCCGGTCTCTCTATCGGTTGCAGCGCAGATCTTGATGGCGTAGAGGCCTACTTCGTAGAATTGGTGCTGGTTTTTCGGCTTGTAAACACGACCGCGGTAGACCTGGCCCCAGCCGCCCTCGCCAATCAAGTCGTTGTCCGAGATGAACACGGCATAATTGCCCACGATGAACCTGTCTGGGTAAGGTTTCGTATACACAGCCTCCGCGCCCCAGTATCTCTTGGAGCCCCGGTGAGATGGGCCGGAGACGTCGGTCGTGTGGGCGCCGCCCAGCGAGTTGTTTCTGCCCGGCGCTCCATCGTCGGTTTGAGTCCGCAGTGCTGCCCAGCACAGCGTAACTATACTCGCCAAGTAGGCGATGAAGGGCCTCAGCAGCATACTTGATCTTGACCGGGCACCGAGCGGCTTGTGCCACAACTTCGGGTCCAGAGAGTCCAAAATCAAGAAAGAAAAAAAAAAGACAACGAAAGACCGACACTTGGGAGCTCACCGCACCTTATACTAGAAAATGGTCCCCGACCAACCCCGGCTCCGCCTTCCCTCTCCACGGAGGCGTCCTTGGCCTCTGACGCCCCGAGGTGGACCGACACGCCCGCCCACGGGGGCGTTGTCAGAGAGGTTAGGTAGATGATACTTGATGAGAGGCGTGTTCTGGTAATAGTCCTCACGTCAGCATCGGCGTTTTCTCCCATCTCCCGTTCTTCCTGCTGACTAGACCAGAGAAAAGGACGGGACACTGGCGCCAGACGGAGAGAATGGACCTGCGAGCACAATGCTGCAAGCAAGCCATGGGAAAACAGACAGGTCAACTTAAAAAGCCCCTGTCTGGCCTCGGCGCGGGAGTCGTTCTTGGTGCGGACCACTCACTGTGTGCCTTGGTCGTCGGCGTTGCCTGTCGGAACTAAACGCGGAAGCTTCCAACCATTTTGCCACCATGTAGTGGCGTCCTGGACTCCGCCCTGACACTGTCAGATTTCGCTGGGTGGACGGGGAAAGCACGGATCAACGGAACGGAAAGACGGTGCCACTGAGCGTCAAGTTGAGAAGGCACTGGGCACGGGAACAAGAGAGAAAACGCAGCGAATGGGTTTGAGACGAGGCTTGAATAGGTAGTATGTAGGTAGATTTCATGCCGTTTGAGAATAGGCCCCAGGCAACAGGGTCCCAGCATCACACACCTCTGCAGAAGTCGCGTCTTTCATCGGGCCCTCATCCTCACGCAATGCAGTGGCTGCTTGTGGCGATCCACCCAACCTGCCGAGGGGCAAAAGGCACTGCGTCAGACAACCCGTGACACGTTGTCAATAGATCGTGCAGCCTCTTCACTGCCACGTCTTCTCTCATGGGGGCGTTCCGTTACAATTTAGACCCCACTGCAGGTGCTTCTGTTGACCGATGCTTTTCAAATTACATGATCGGTATCAGCTCAGCCTTGATTGTCTCCCTCGCTGGAATCCTACACCTTCACGCATCGTCGCGAGCCATTTCACGTGCAGTTGCCGAAAGGGAGCCATGTAACGCAGAACAGATGAGAACAAGCTCACGTCTTTTTTTCTCCTCATGTCTATGTAAATACACTCCACTCTACCCTGTACATGGGATAGACATGGACTCGACCACGCGTCGCCTTGGATGCTTTTCAAGTCCCACGTGAATGTGACTGGGTCATGTTTCCCCCTATAAATACACGTCGCAAGAATTGGTTGCATCAAAGCAGACGCTGCGTCATCGTCGATGGCCTGCAGCGCCGGTTGGGGGTAATACAAGCTCCATTTAGCCCATAATCATACCCTTCATTCCGGCCAGGTCACCCTCCTTAGCGGCAATCTCGAAGTAGCCGTAGATGATGCTGGAGTCGAGTTAGCTAGAGCGCATGGAGCTGGAAAAAGCATTGAAACTTACGTGACAGCAAGAAGGGTACCGGTGCCGGAGCCCAGAGCGCCCATCAGGTCACTGGCGACGGAAAGAGCACCAATGCAGGCACCTCCGAAGGCAGCGGCAGTAGGGATGATACGCTTCAGCTCCTTGTACATGCTCTGGTCACGGTGACCAGCCATGACGAGACCCTGCTCCTTCAGCTGCTTGGCAACGTCACGGGGGCTGGAGCCGGAAACCTCAATCCAGGTCTTGGAGAAGACGGCGCAGGCGGTGAGCATGTAGGTGATGTAGACGAGGGTGTGGATGGGGTCCAGGAGCGCGTCGCGCATGTTCAGGGGAGGAGACATGTAGTAGACGAGACCAGAGATGGGGGACAGCTGGGCGGAGCCCTCCTTGGCCTCCCAAACACCAAAGAGGCGGACGAGGAGGTTCTCAGAGAAGCGAGAGAAGAGCATTTGGCTGATAAGGAAGATGTTGGAAGAGAGAGCGGACTGCAGCATGATGGGCATGTTGGAGGTGTAGAAGAGGCGGACAGGGTAAGAGCCGCGAGCTCCACGCTGGCGCGAGGACTTGACGGGGATCTCGAGACGGAAGCCCTGCAGGTAGATGACGGCAGCGAAGACAGCGAGGGTGGCCAGGAGGTTCATGATGTTGGGGAGGTTCTGGCGGTAGAAAGCCTCCTGCAGAGCGCGCTGCTTGTTGGGCCAGGTCATCAGGAGGTGGAAAAGGGCGATGACGGCACCCTCGAACTCGGGACCGCGGCCAGTGTTGATGGAGGTGGGGGAGAAGGCCTTCCACATGATGGACTCGCAGATGTTGGTGGCAATGAAGAGCGAGATACCGCTGCCGAGACCGTAGCCCTTCTGCAGAAGCTCATCGAGAAGGATGACAATCATGCCAGCAACGACGAGCTGGAGGATGAGGAGGAAGACGATACCAGCTCCCAGGTCACCAGGGGGGCCGTAGAGACCAGAGAAGACGTAGACAGTAGCGGTACCAGCCGACAGAATGAAGGCCAGGAGCTTCTGGGCGGTCTGGTAGAGCTCGCGGTCGGACTTGAGGTCGAGGTTGACGTCGATCATGTGGGTACCGGCGAGGAGCTGGAAGACCATGCCAGACGAGATGATGGGGGTGATACCGAGCTCCATAAGAGTACCACGGTTACTGGCCATCATCATGCGCAGCCAGTAGAGCGGGTCGGACGTGTCGGAGGACACAATGCCGTAAAGCGGCATCTGGAGTTGGGGCCGGGTCAGTCTGTGGACAGCCTGAAAGTCGCGCCGCAATTGAGCCGGCGGATGGGGATTGTGTCGGTGGAGAGCAAAACGCGAGATCACTGGGAGCCCGGGCTTGCCCTGAGAGCAGCTCGATTTTGCAAGGCGCCAGGTCGGCGCGCTTTGGACGCGATGCCAGGCGCAAACAGAGGTATATGGGGGATGAGGGCAGCAGAACTAACCTGACTCATGATCAAGAAGATCAGGAGGGTCAGACCCGTCCACATGAGCTTCTGGTTGAAGGGGACCTTGTGCTCGGGCTGCTGGACCTCGGGCAGGAACGCCACGAAGGGCTTGACGAGGTCGAGGAACCGGACTGTCGCGCACATCATTATTAGTCGCGTGAATCAAGTGGCGATTGCCGGCGGTAGCAGTGCTAGGGAAAGGGTCGCCAATGGGTGACCACGAAGTTCATGTGCGCGTGACGATGGCTTCAAGACACGGAAGCATCGATTCTGCCTGTCGCTCTCTGATCGAGGCACGGGGGGGAGCTCGATGGCTGAAGAACGTCGGGGCGTGACGATGGGGATTTGAGGCGGGCGCGAACTTACGGCTACTCATGATGGCGGCGTGTAGGAGAACAACAGTACAAAGAAAGAGGTGCAGAAGAAGGGAGGGAAAGGGAAAAAGGAGCGACACCAGGTCCTCAGAGTCGATGAGGATGTCGCGTGGTGGTCGGGGGCGAGTTGGTCAAGGAAAGGAGTTGAAGCCGGAGCAGAGGCTGGGCTGGGTCAAGAAGAAGAGCAGGAGATTCAAGCCATGCGGATAGTGTGGCCTCTGTGTGGCCGCGCGCCAGAAGCGGCAAGGCGTGTGAACACGTACGCGGAACCTTGGGATACAGAGGTACATTGACGTGGGTCCAGTCTTGCAGCCCTGGCCCTCGAGACCCTTTGAGAAATTGTTAGGGGGGGCCATAGCTGGAGCCGCCGCGCTGGAGGGCTCCGATCTTACAGCTTCAGGGCTGGGGAGCTGGCATTGGATGCTGGGGGAGAGAGGCCCCGGGGGGCCCACTTGGTCTACTCGTGCCTGAGGGGACCGGGGAAAGGGACACGCTGCGTTTCGTCGTTTGCCGGTGGAGGGTAAACATGTCGACAGGGGGAGTGACTGTGATTGTATGCATTACTAGGCCTGGTCACTGCATAGACGCCATCCAGGATGAAGTCTACGACCGGGTTAATACGGAAGAATCTGGCGGAAGGAAAGAAGAATTTCCGCCCTGGCCGCCTATCTGTCTACAAGGCAAGCGCAAGGTGGCCACAGCCCAGCCCCATCTCTCATATCCGGCACGTCTGGCTGACTGTCAGGAATCTTCGAGTATCCTATTACGCCTAATAAGCCATCCGCCTTGCGCCCGAGAGGCACCTGAGGCTCATCTCTCCGTCTTAGGTACTCGTATCTAGTCATCCTCAGGGGCTTTCTCCGCGTGGGACCCAATGCGCGTGCACGATTGTCGTTTTGACTCCCCCGAGTACGTCTCAAGCTTGGTCGAATCATAGCTGTGACGCTGTGCATTATCTAGAGTCTCCTTGTTTGGCAGGCGTCAATTGGCGCTCCATCAATGAAATGGAGTCTCGCGTTCTGGCAAGGGAGAAATCCCCATCAGCTAGGAGCCAACCGTCTTTGCTAGACGGTCATGCACAGTTTCTACAGCATCATTTAGGTAGTCGCAGGTGCTTTTTGCTGAAGTCCGGTGCTTACCAGCGGCTGTGCAGGTGTGTATTTTCAGTGAGCTACTGTGACCGATGACGGGTGGGCGCAACATTGCCCCGTACGTGGCTCCGTTATCTGACCCTTCACTGCGCCGTAATGTCCCCCGGACTGCGTTCACCACCACCACGTCAGGCCTGGGCCCCCCCTCCTCTTTTCGACCTCGCGCTCTTCGGCCTGCTTCGACCATCATCGACGCGCTTCACATATGACGAGGACCTTGGGTGTATGACTCTTCGCAAGATCTTAACCCCGCTGTCACGTCGACATGCCGCGAACATGGCCTCGTCGCATCGTCCATCGGAGCCTCTCGTGGCCATCATGGGCACCACGGGCACAGGCAAATCAGATGTGAGTCAGACGCGTCGCCATCCTCCAGAGTCATCTCTCGCGCAGCCCGTAGCCTGATCATCCCTGCCCCTCCTTCCAGCTTGCCGTAGACCTAGCCCGGCGCTTCAACGGCGAGGTCATCAACGCCGACGCCATGCAGATGTACAGGGGCCTCCCCATCATCACCAACCAGATCTCCCCGGAGGATCAGAAGGGCGTCCCCCACCACCTGCTGGGCACCATCGATCACCAGGAGCCTGCCTGGACCATCCAGATGTTCACGAGAGAAGCCTCCCGCATGATTGGCGAGATCCGCAGCCGTGGCAGACTGCCCATCGTGGTTGGCGGCACCAACTACTACATTGGGGCGCTTCTCTTCCAGAACGGCCTGGTGCGTAACCAAGCCAGCGAAGAGATCCCAGCGCCGCACCGCTCCGAGGAAGAACTCGCAGCGCAGTTCCCGATCCTCAATGCCCCTTCCGATGTCATCCTGGACCGCCTGCGTGAGGTTGATCCCGTCATGGCCAGCCGGTGGCACCCCGGTGAGAAGCGCAAGATCAGGCGGTCTTTAGAGATTTTCCTCACCACGGGGAGGAGGGCTTCTGACATATATGCCGAACAGAAGGCGGAGAAAGCCCGGGGCCAGGCCCGGCAAACCCCCTGGGAAGCACTGATGTTTTGGGTGTATTCCAAGCCAGACGTATTGGAGCAGCGGCTGAACCATAGGGTGGACAAGATGGTCGAAAGCGGTGTCGCGGACGAGGCACGGGAGCTTCACCGGAGCCTGAGGCAGCGCACGCACCAAGGCGAGACGGTGGACCGGACCATGGGCATATGGCAATCTATCGGGTTTAAAGAGCTGGAGCCGTTCCTGGATGCCGAAGAGGCACAGGAAGCCAACACCCAGCGGGCCTGGGCTTCGGGTGTAGATGACATGAAAACCCACACCCGCCAGTATGCGCGGTACCAGCTCCGGTGGCTGCGCAACAAGACGGCCCCGGAGCTCAAGACCCATGACGCGCTGCGCTATCTGTACGTGCTGGACAGCTCCAACGCCGGGCAGTTCGCACAAGATGTACTGCGGCCGGCGTCCGACATCTGTCAGACCTTTCTGGACGGGGAAGAGCTCCCTCAGCCAAGGGGCATCTCGACCACGGCAAGCGAGGTCCTCGCCAAGTTCGACCAAGATGAGGGGCACAAGAAGCCGGTCTTTGTCACCACAACTTGCGATGTCTGCAATGTGACAACGCAGGACGATAACCAGTGGGCGCAGCACGTCAATGGCAGGAAACACCAGAACGCCTTGCGAGCCAAGAAGCGGCTGGCTCTCACTGCAGTCGAAGCCAATCCCTAAGCGAGCCTTGCATTACACATGAAGATATATACCAGTCTACAAAGGTGTCACTTACTTTGCAAATGGCGAGGCCATGCCGTGGGTACGAAAGGGGAGGGTGATGCTTCGTGAATTGGAGCCTGATGTCATACGTCAGCTGCAGCTGCTGCGTGTACATATCGAGAAGAGCCGGTCAATTAGAGGCATGAAATAAAATGAAAAAAACACGATTGGCTTGACGCCGTGCAGGGATACGGGTGCAGACTGAGCACGACAAGCGCCCCGGCTCTGCCTTGGCGTCCTCGATGCTGCAGTTTGTTGCGCTTGGATTTTGATGAAGGTGAAATATCACAAGACCACCGTGTCACTCATGTGTGGGAGAAGAGACACTTCCACATCTTGTCTCAATGGTTCACGAACACGATTCATCTCGCTTGCCTCCGTTACAGAGAGATGGGTGCCCATATGCCGTGTCCGTTGTAATATCCGACGTATACTCCGTGTACAGGTCCAGTGGACGTTAAATACTGCATGCGCTCGCGGCCAACGGGGACCTCATTGACTCTTTCCACTACGTCTCGTACTCGTAGAGGTATGGATCCGTATACTGACAGAGGGTGGGAGCGTCGGGTTGACCGCTTTCCCAAAGCACGGCGGATGCTCTGCCCCACTTTCCTTTATCCGTAGCTTGCGGCAGAAAAAATAATTGAGCAAAGCTTATCAGCCAGAATTTAGGCCTGCGCCGGGTCCCTCGCCAAACCCGCCTACAATTCAGGGCCTGATTCGAGTCAAGTGCATCACCTCAACCACCTCTGGCCGAAGCAACCGTTCCGGCCGAAGACGCCCCCCTCCGTCCGCAATTCGTCCGCCCGCTCCAAATTTCCGAATCGCAACACGCGCGCACATAAACACACACACAGCCAGCCAGCCATGGGCAAGAGCAAGCTGAGGGCGGCGCTCGCCGCCGAGAAGGGCACCGACTTCAAGAAGCTCAAGGAGAAGAGGAAGCACAAGGACGCCGTCAAGCGCAAGCAGAACAAGAGCGGGGCGGGCGGTAAGCCGCAAGCATCAGCCGCCGCCGGCCGCCGCGACAACGAAGAGGACTGGGAGGACGAGGAGGAAGACAACGAGGGCGGTGCGCCGGTAGACGCGAGCGACGACGACGACAACGACGACGACAACGACGATGACGATGACGACCACCACGACGGGGCCGAGAACCTGCTGGACATTGCCGCGCTCAACGAGAGCGACAGCGACTCGGGCATGGAGTTCGAGGAGAAGATTGAGCGCAAGCCCAGGACGATACTCAAGGCCAAGAACGCCGCCAAGGACGTCCCGGCCAAGACGAAGAAGCAGCAGCAGCAACAGACCGGCGATGAAGACGACGAAGAGGAGGACGAGGAGGAGGACGAAGAGGACATCCCCATGTCCGACATTGAGGAGCTGGCCGAGGAGGACCGCGAGGACCTGATCCCGCACTCCCGCCTGACCATCAACAACACGTCGGCGCTACTGGCGTCGCTGCACCGCATCGCGCTGCCCACGGACAAGTCGGTGCCGTTCGCCAGCCACCAGAGCGTCGTGTCGGAGGCGCCGACGGCCGAGGGGATCGAGGACATCCAGGACGACCTGAAGCGCGAGCTGGCGCTGTACGCGCAGAGCCTCGACGCCGCCAAGCGGGCGCGCGCCCTGCTCCGCGCCGAGGGCGTCCCCTTCTCGCGCCCCACCGACTACTTTGCCGAGATGGTCAAGGACGACGGCCACATGGACAAGGTCAAGGCCAAGCTGGTCGAGGAGGCCTCGGCCAAGAAGGCCTCGGCCGACGCCCGCAAGCAGCGCGACCTCAAGAAGTTCGGCAAGCAGGTCCAGGTGGCCAAGCTGCAGGAGCGCCAGAAGGCCAAGCGCGACACGCTCGAGAAGATCAAGAGCCTGAAGAGGAGTATGTTCTTTTCTCTCCTCTTTCTTTTCTTCCGGACCATCTCGGTCTTTGGACCCCCCCCCCCCCCCCCCCCCTTCCCTCTGTCTCTTCCTTCCCCCCTCCCCTCATCTATCAATCACCCCCACATCACCTCACACCCCATAACCTACCCCAACCACCAGAAACAAAAGAAGGAAAGAACAAACTTACTAACCACCCCCCTTGAAACAGAACGATCCGAATCCGGCGGCGGCGACCTCGGCACCAGCGAGGCGGACCTGTTCGACGTGGGCGTGGAGAGCGAGCTGAAGAAGGGCAACAAGCAGCAGCAGCAGCGGGGAGGAAACGAGAAGGCGTTCGGCGGCGGCGGCGGCGGCGGCGGCGGTGCGGGGCAGAAGAGGCAGAAGAAGAACGAAAAGTACGGCTTCGGCGGCAAGAAGCGCCACGCAAAGTCCAACGACGCCGCCAGCTCGGGCGACCTGAGCGGCTTCAACGCGCGGCGCATGAAGTCGGGCGGCGGCGGCGGCGGCGGGAAACCGGCCAAGACATCGCGCCTAGGGAAGAGCAGGCGGAACGCCGGCAAGCGCTGAGAGTTTGATGGTCTCTTGACGGTCGCGGTTGGGAAGAGGAATAATGACAAGAAGGAAGAAAAACGAAAGTGGGAGCGGCGCAGCTGTACTTTTTGTAGAAACCCTGGCAATGCTACTTTCTCGATACCTCACGATTGATATCACGTTCATCTCCGTCCTTACGGTGGGCATGTCTTGCAACCCAACCCCCCATCGAGATGGCTGCCGAGTCCTGATCTTCCGCTCCGCTCTACTGGCCCAATGCCTACCCTTCAAAGCTCGATCAAGTCACGGTGAGGAGTGGCTTCCGGAATCTTCGTCATGGGGAAGAGGTCATCGTAAGTATTTGTCGATTGCGCGCTCTCAAAACGCCTGTCAGGAGGCCAGCCCGGTGTATCTATATTCAATATGAGAACTCCCATTTCTTCGTCGCGAGTATGCATGGCAGTCGTCTAGGTTTCTGTTTCTCCACTGCAATCTCTTGTCCAGTACCTCGCCGGGACACTGCCGCCGTCGTCATGCAGAGCCTATACTCGCCGCAGGGTATCATTCCAGATCAAATAAGTGGTGTTGCGATAGACAATGTTTGTCATCATGCATTTGCCCGCCTGCCCACTCCACAACCATCTATGCCCCAGAACGCCAGTAGAAAGAAAACTGTTCATGCGGGCCCAACGCCATAACCAAAACAATAACTCCAGCATCTTTGAGCCTCAGCAAAAGTGCACACCGCCGCCGTGCGCAGGGCTGGGTCTGGGCTTGTCGCCTGACGGTGCGGGTTTCTTGCAGTCGCGCGGATTACTGGTACTGCCAGTCTTGACGCGAGCGGCCTTGTCGCGCCTCTCTCTCTCCACGACGACGCTGTCGCGACTACGCAGACTGAGAAGTTGGACTGCGGGGGCATCGTCTCCTCATCCGACTCTTCATCATCTTGGCCTGCCCTCCCACCGGCGCCATGGCCGGCGCAGACGTCGTCAAGCTCATCGACAAGGAGGACCATAAGATCAAAGATGGCGCACGCTTCGCGCACAACATCGTCGCGCTCGGTCGGGCTCAAGAGAGTTTCCGTCTCAGCAAGGCGTGCCTTAAACGCCCGCTTGAGGGCGTCCTCTCCAGCCTCGCGCGTTGTCATGGCGGCTTCCTCCGCATCTCCGTCTCCCTGGTAATCGAAACGGAAGAAACGAAGCGGGTAGTCCTCATCATTGGCTCTGTTTTCCTGGTTGCCGACGCCATGACAATGGTTGGCCCCCGCGGAATCGCCGGTGTCGCAAGGGGGTTTCCAAAAACGGAGGTCGGTGCGCTGGAGCGACGCTCGAATAAAGCGACCACCCGAGAACAGCGCCATGTAGAGGACCCAAGCGTAGGCCAGCAAGACGTGGGGACGCTGGGCGATGGCCGCTCGGGTGCGGGAAAGAAGCTGTAGCCCCCTGCCTGGCGCAATGCCGTCTGGGGCCTGATGCTCCTCTACATCTGCCGTTGCTACCGATACACCCTTTTCGGTCTTGTCTCCTTCAGCGCCATCTTCTTCTTTGCAGTCGTCGGCTGCAGCCTCCAACACCTCCTCGAGATGCGCGTCAAGCGTGCGCGCAGACCATCCTGTCAAGGCGGCCAGGTCGGCGCGGAGGGCGGATTCCCGCTCAAGGGCCGGCATGTGCAGGCGAGCCAGTAGAGCGCGGACGCGTGGTGATACAGTGGCGGCGGTTTGGGGTGTGCTGGATTGGCGGCGGTGGCAGTGGGGAGTGGTGTCGTCATCATCGTGGTGGTTTTGCGACTTTTCTGGGCAGGGGCGCTCCTCGCTCTCGTCGGAACTATCTTGTTGGTGGATGATGTCGCGCCACATGGACTCAAAAGCCATGTAGACAGGGGCAACACGCAGCAGGCCCTCGACGTAATTGGATGCGTTAGAGGTGGCCGGGGGCAGCGCGAGAGGCAGGCGTTGAATGATGAGCTTGTTGAGACGGGCGTGGACAGAGCGGGTGGCCCGATTGATGGCATCGCCCAGCGGGGGTTGTGGCTGCTTCAGAGGGCGGAAAGGGCAATCGGTGCCATTCTCGTTATTGTCTATGCGGGACGGCATGGTGGCGGCTTCGTGTGGTGGGGGCGGGGTTGAGGGGGCCTCTGCGGGAGGATTCATGGTCAAGATAATACTGATGAAGGCGAGGGCAGAAACAGGGACATCTTGTGCGCAAGGTACTAGGCTGGGCAGGGCGGCGTGACGAGCTTGTAGGATGCGAGGGGGTGGATGGCGTTGATCGAGGGGCCAAGGAGAGTCGGTTGAGGAGAATCGAAGGTCGAGCAGGTGGACAGTCGAGCAATCGGGTTAAGTGCTAACCAGCAATGAAGATGTTCCGAGAGAGCACAAGGTCCGAGATCGAGCGGTAGGCGTTTGTAGATTTGGAGGCCGCTATCGAAGGGCGGGAGAGAGATGGCGAGAGAAGGTGGGATGGGCCGACACGCTTGGGGATGCAGGCTTCGTGTATGTGCCTGCCCCGAATTCGGTGTTGCGTGTACCTTACGATGACTGGAGCAAGGACGGGAGTGGCTCCGCCTGATAGCGACTACCGCGGGGGAGATGGACAACGGGCTCGCAGGCGTCGGGCATGGAGGGCATGACGCGGTGGCGACGGCTGCTGCTGTTGCTGTTGCTGCTGACTCGGCGAGATGTGAGGATGGAGATGGGCGAGGTAGAGAGCAGTAGCGGTCGGTCGGTTGTGGGTGAAGGCAGTGGAGAGAAGAAGCAAACTTTGAAGACGGCGGGCGTGATGGAAGGTCGAGGTGCGGTACGAGTACATGCGCATGTGTAATGGGGCGGGCGAATAAACTCGGGCCGTGACTGCCTTTTGATCATCATCACTATAATCATTGCCAAGTTCGGTTTTGCGTCCCACCCGGAAAAGGAAGTTCGGCAAGACACGCCGGTGGCTGTTTCCTCTGCGTACACGCGAGGAGTGACCGACCCTGGGTAACTACTTAGTAAAGGTAATTAATGTACCTAACCAGGGCTCTCAGCCGTCTTCTGTTCAATAGGTACTGATGGCACGTGTCGGGCACAATGCCGTGTTCACTCGTACACATCTTTATGTCTCGTCGACCCATCGTCAAATACCTCAAATCACTCTCCGGCGTCGGTGCTCAAGCCGGGGCACATTGTGGTGTGGCTACAGAAAGCCCCGCGCCTATGAGACGTCTCGTCAGTACTCGTGAGGTCGGAGGTGGTGGGAAAAAAAAGGAAATGCGACCCGGAGGTTAAGCTCCAGCCCATCCGGCGCCACCGACTCGTCGACAACCCATAAATCCCCCATCCAAAATTCCCATATTTGCGTGTCGGATTCAGCACTGGCCGGCTGGACATGAGTGGCTGCCCCGCATGAGCCCCGCGCATGCGTCAAGCTGCAGTTGGCGGGCGTACGGAGTAAACAGGAAAATGATAGGCACACGCGCACACCACAGCACCCCTCGCGCCCCTGCACTCGTGTCGCCGGGGGCACTCAGGGGTCTTGAGGCGCCTGTGGCACCGTGGGCACCTGGACGAATAGGGCCCGCCCTTGACGTCGCCCCCGCCGATCGCCTTCCCGCTAATCCTGGATTCTAACCCCGACCATGTTAGTGGGGATGGAAGCGAAGAACAGGTACTCATAACGTGGCAGTCTGGCCAGGCACCCAGGGTTCTAGAACACGCCCACTGCCCGGCTCTGCCAAACAAGTCCGAGTACTCGGATTCATCTCTTGGTGCTGGGCGCACACGTAGTAAACCCATCCCTGAAAGGCGTTGTGGGCGGCTTTGGCTGGCATTCTGATGTCGAAGGTACCTACTCGTCATACACGGATAATGGCATGGATTGAACAGTGAGGGAGGGAGGTAGGGAGGTAGGTTCCAAAAGGCAGGAAATACCTACCAGGTACCCAACCTCGGGCATGATAGGTATTCCAATTCTTGGTACCATGAAGCTCAAGTCCATGGGTAGGTAGGTATAGGTATCTCAGGCGCCGAGTACATTTGTAAGTAGCTTGAAGGACCATCACCTGACTGGCCTTTGCCACATTAACTGTGATGGTATTTACATGCGCCATCCATAACTCATGACATACATGTACCCGGACGTTACCTACGTAGTTCTCACCTGCCTGGTACATAAGGTAGATACGTACGTACAGTGCAAAGAAGAAACGAACGGGAGGGAGAAAGGGGAAGAAGAATAAAAGACGGGACAACGCCATCAATAACCGGCAGAATGGAATGCCACAAGCCGCGCACCGCCAGCCGATAGGGCGAGTATCTTGTCCTCACCACGTCCACCAGATAGCCCAGAGAGCCCGAGCAGAATCAGCCACTCGGAAGCCCTACATGTAGATCGGGCCCGCATCACCGATGGTTCAATTCGGGAGGCAAACTCCGTGCGTGTGGTCATTACCCACGCGCGCGGCTGCCGAACCCGCCGCCTGCCGCCTGCCACCGGGAAAAGCCAATCGGGACGAGGCGAGTACGCACGCGTACGTGTTTCGGGCCCCAAAGACGAAACCCGCGGTCATCAGATCTCCAGTCCTGCCGGCAGCCGCCTCT
Source organism: Hansfordia pulvinata (assembly GCA_006538405.1). Taxonomy (NCBI): domain Eukaryota; kingdom Fungi; phylum Ascomycota; class Sordariomycetes; order Xylariales; genus Hansfordia; species Hansfordia pulvinata. The sequence continues at coordinate 1,803,467 of BJKQ01000007.1, read as the reverse complement.
TTCTCCCTTTGCGCGGTTCATGCGCTTACAAAGCGCACGAACAGGTGGGACGACACCGGTCCCCCTACCTCCTTTCCGCGACGAACCGTAACCCCAGTCCCAGTCCCGGTCCCCCCTTCCCCCTCGAGCTTGGCAGGCCCGACAGCTCGGTGCCAGCCACAAAGCCCCGAAAGGAAGACGGAAGAAGGGGAAACCCCGGCAACCTTCCGCTCTCGTTCTCAGATAGCCCCAGGCAAAAAAAAAAAAAAAAAAAAAAAAAAAAACACCAATGCCACTTTCCTCTTCCCACGCCCACGGATAGGTATCCTCTCCAGCCAGTCTCCCCCCTTTTCACACGGCCTGCTTTGCTCTTCCGCCCTGCTTTCTACACAAGGGACCGGCTCATGAATGGGCATTATCCGAAGCACCCGCGCGCGCGCGCTGCGGAGCGAACAAGCTCGTTTGTCTTGTGTTCTCTGGTGGGCAGGGATAAAGCCCGGAAGGTTGGGTCGGCTTCCACTCTCTTTGTCCCTCTCACGTGGGCACTATATCCGGGACCACCTCCCTTTTGCTATAATCGGGTAGGTATGTAGGTAGACAAAGAATCTCGGGCGCGTTTGTCAACATGGCATTGGTCCCGGGAAGAAGCCCACAAAGAGAGAGGAGAATGACCATTGTCTGCCATCCGCCAGGGAGAACAACAGCGGCTGTCCCCCTCAAAGGAGCAGCGCGTGCGATCATGGGAACTCACCTGCCCGCTCGCCCGCCCGCCCGCCCGCCCCCACGCGGTTGAGGCACCCGGCAGCAACAGAGCAACAAGCTCTCGTCGGATCACGCCGGGCTTCGGGTGTGGTCAAAGAAAACAGGGGGGGGGGCCGACAGGGCAGGCGGAACAGGCTCAAAGAAGAGGGCGTTGGGTTGGAAGACATGAGGAAACATCTATATATATGTCTACAAAGAAGACGATGTGTTGCTGGGAATGAGAGGAGAGGATCGAGGGAAACCGAGGAGACAACCTCATAGAAGAGAAAAACCCCCCGGCTCGTCTGAGACGATCCTATGAGACCGGACAGAAAAACTACCCAGACACCCCCCATCCCCCTATCTCAACCCGTTCGCTATCTGGATTTTTCCTTTCGAAGACACGAGTATGGCCTCCCTTGGGAAGAGAAAGCGAGGCTGCGCCGACCGCGAACTCCTGCGGGTCGCCGGCCTCGTCGGCCCCGACGGCGAAATCACCCGAGACGCACTCCGGTACGGCAACGAGCCCCGGAAGCGCCGGAGCAGAGCCCCGGCCCCGGCCCCTGCCGGAGCAGCCACCACCGCGCTGGAGCGCCTCAACAGGCGCCAGGCCGTGCACAACGAGGACATCATCGAGGAGGCCGAGGCGTCTTCGCTGGGCGTAGACCACAGGGGAAGACTGTACGCCGCGGCCGTGACCCGCGACGACAGGGAGCAGCGGAGGGACCCCGCGGCGGGGGCGGCGGCGACGACAACAGCAACGACAAGACCCCTCTACTCACGCACGCGATTTGGACGGGCCGCCGGCCGGACATCGTGAGGCGCATCGCGGCGGCGCACGAGCACTACCACGAAAGCCGCCGCCGCGGCGTGGACCTCAACTACATGTACCGGCAACCAACAGTGACTGGACGCGGCGACGGCGACGGCGGCGGCGGCGCGACGCCCGACCTACCGGCAGACGGCACAGGGTGGCGACGCCAGCCGCCGCTGTTCGAGGCCATCGCGGCCTTGGACCCCAGAGCGGTGCGGCTGCTGCTGCGGGAATGCAAAGCACGCGTCGACGTACGCTTCTCGCAGGGGCCATACGACACCCGGTGGACAGCGGCGGGTGCGGAGCCGCCTGCTGGAGTCGAGGGCGACGAGGCCGGCGGTGACGACGACGATGAATCTGACGAGACCTCCAACGCCGCCGCCGCGCCCGCAGGGTGCCGCTTCGAGGGGATGCCGCACCTGGACTGCGATCCGAAAGGGCCTCGCAGGCGGGGCGGGCCGCGCTGCGACTGCGGAGGGCCGTCTGTCGCCGGGACGGGCGGCCGGAGCCAGTGCCGCGACCGAACCTCGCACAGGTGTTTCTGCCCCCGGCGCTGCAAGTGCCCCGTGGACCGCTCGGGCTGTCCCGACGCCGCGGCCGTTCTGGTGCAGGGCCTGGCCAGCGCCCTGAGCGACGACAAGTGGGCGAGAGCGCCGCCGCCGCCGCCGCCTGAAGACCCCGTCATCTACCCCCAGATCCCGAAAAGCTGCGGTGCCCCGAGGAAGATGGGAGAACCCGAAGAGGGCGGCCTGGTAGACAGCAAGAAGGTGCTGAAGCAGTCTACTGCGATCTGGCGCCAGATACTGCAGCGGGAGCCCGGCCGTCGGCCGCGAGACCCAGGGCTGCTATACTGGCAGGCGATCCACGCGAGCCGCGTGGCAGGCCACGAGGTGGCCCCGACCCAGCATCGGTCGCTGGCGACCGTCGCCTTCCTGTACCGCAGCGGCGCGGACCCGCAAGACTTCATCCTCGAAGACGTTGATGTCATCCTCAACCTCTACAATGAGCGCTTTGGAGAGGACTACGTCCGCGCCAACAAGCCTTTCGCTAGACTCGATGACCCGGACCGCAACTACACCGCTGCCGATCTGCAACCCGAGTCAAGCGCCTTCAACGAGGATTGGTTCCACCCAAGCCGTGACTACGACGTCCACAGGCTCTGCAAGGCCATCTTGGCTAAAGCTCTCAATCTCAGGGCCCCACGAGTCGCCACGAGATATCCCCGGAGGACAGAGTCGCTTCACTCCTTGATGAGGGGGAGGTTTGGCTACTGACATGGCAAGGCGTTGTTGACATCTGGCAGTTCAAACAAATAATCGAATGCAACAGCCCTAAAATGGATTGGATCCGACGTCAACGATATGGGAGGACGTCGGGAAAAGGCGATCGTGTCACCGTGCCTGGACCGACTACCCGGTGTGGTAGAGTGCGACGATACACCCTGAAGATGCGGTATGGTTGTCTCAATGTTGTATCTTCAGTATATGCATAAAGTAATATAATGCGTAAGTGCCGAGGTTCTCGGACCTCAATGCCCGCTTCCCCATCAAGGTTCAGGTAGTTGTGTACTGTTTAAACCGGGATTGCTGCCGCCTGGGCAGTCTGTCTCCTCTTCCTGACTCTCATTGTTGACGAACACAAATGACATGAGGACAATCAAGGCGCCCACCCAGTATATGAAGCTGGAATACTGGGCATACTGAATCATCTCACCAATCAGAGAGAGAGGGATCGAGAGAGACACGCCGACTGTCACCACAAGAGGCGTGGTGAAGAGCATCGCGTAGGCCCATGACATGTCGGCGATGAATGACGTGAACGAGTTCATGATGATCATGAACCAAATCCGGCCAGATGGGGGCATCTCGAACTAGAGGTGTGTTAGTACCAACAACTCTGATTGACGTGGCTCAAGTTGTTGAGCGGAATTCTTACAGTTTCAATGCCCGTCCAGTGCAGGATGGGAAAGAGCGGGATGAGAACAACCATATTAAGGGCACCGACCAAGCCGAAGAACAGTTGCATGTTGACTCTCTCTTCATTCCCGATACGCTGTTTCATAACAACGACATAGACGCCATAGACTAGCGCACCAACCAAGGCCATCGTGTCACCAATGGCAATCTGCTTCTGACTCTTGTGGGGGAAGTTGCCGCGATCCTCGTCGTTGCTCTCGCCAGAAAGATCCACCATGGAGATCATGATGATGCCAGCAAGCGAGGCAAGAACACCAACGAGCTTGCGGATGGTGAAGGGGTCGATCTTGAGGATGGCGCAGAATATCAAGGTCCATACACTGCTGGTGGCACCGAGGATAGTGGCGCTGCCGACGGCGGTGTATTCAAGACAGGCTGAGGCGAGGTAATTGGCCAAGAACCACAGCATGCAGAACTCCAGGCTCAGCCGGAATGTTTGTCGCAAGGTGAGTCTTTCGGTGGGCTTGGGCAGGTCATGAGCCTCGAAGCTGCCTTCATCGTCGACCAGTAGCCCTTCCGAAGCTGCGGCGTCTCCGTCCTCATCGGCATCCCCTAGCTTTTGCCACGCAGCGCCGGGCTCTTCCCTCCATGCCTTCAAGAAGATCTCTTTTGTGTGGGCGAAATTGCCAAAGCCGCCATTTTTGCGGATGTGTTTGACCGAGACTGGGACGAGGAGGATGGTGAAAAAAGAGGTGTTGACGTAGACGAGGAAGAAGGGTTTGTTGTAGACTGTGCTGGAGAATATGTACTGTGAAAAAGGTCAGCTTTACATGAATAGGGAGCCACGTGAACGGGCAGGGGAGCTTACACTGGCGAGAAAGTTGGACACTGTCCAGAGGAAGACAGTGACCATCAGAAGCAGGATGCCTATGGTCCTCCTGGGCATGCCCCATGGGCCGGGCCGCGACAGAGTGGAGCCGGAGAGACTCTTGGCCTCGGCCATGGGCATGGGCACGACGGGGTCCAAGGATGTGCTGATGTCTGTCGGGGAGACGGGCTCGGATAGGCGGCGACGCGGCGCGTGCATGTCATCGTGGAGGAGAGAGGGGTCGAGCTGCTGCTGGAGCGGCGGGGCGGGGGGCGGAACGGCGGCCATGTCGCCAGGCAAGAGTCTCGGTCCGCAAGCGGGATGAGAGAGGCGTCGGGTGGAAGCGCCGATGCTCTCACGCGACCGAGAGCGCCGGGAGGACGGAAGTGAGTCGGGCGTGGTTAAGAGATAGGTCCATTCGCCCGCAGTTCGTGGTCGAGGTGCGTCTTATGAGGTGGTAACAGCGCTGCATCGGGCGGCGCAGCAGGTGAAGATGAACGTCAAACAAGACAGATTATATCTCGGGTCGGCGATGGAGGGCATTCCCAGGAAACGAGCTGGGCGTATGTCGAGGCGTGCAATCGTGGCTTTAGGAAGACGGAGATGATGCGGATGCAAATGCAGGGACCGGAACGAGGCGCAGTCGCAGTCGCAGTCGGACCAGCGGGATGGATGCTAAACACATGCAAATGGAGAAAACACAGAACAGAGAGTCCAGACCCTGCTGGAAAACGGCGCGATAGGGAAATGCGATGAGGGAGGAGGACGGCTTGCACCCAGCAAAGCTCGACGGCGTGGCGAAGAGGCAAGATGGGGGGGCCGAGCCAGCCGCCGTGATCTTGACAGCGATGCAGGAGGCCGGTGCGGGATGGATCGCCCAGCCAGCTCCAGCTGCAGCATGGATGGATTGATGCATCCAGCTCAGGTACCGCACACCCTACATGTACCAGAACCGCTGGACCAATCCATTACTCCGCTAGGTAAGGTACCTTTAGGAGGTAGTATTGGATGCCTGACTCGGGGTCCCCCCCCGTGTCCTCAGTGCCCCCCAGCTGTACTGGAGATGGATCTAATTTGGGGTCGCGCTTGCCAGGGACTGACTGGCACATGCGACATCCATACCTACCTATGCAGCAGACCCGGATTAGGTACGAGTACTACCTGCCGACCTCTGTCCAATGCCGAGTCTATCAATTCAGGTTCTAGGGCACATGTATCTTAGGTATACTGCCTAACCTATATGGATGGCCACAGTTTGCGAGAGTAGTCGGACCTGACCCCGGCTATCAACAAGACACCTCAACTCGTACGAGCTCTAATAAGCCACGGCCTGCCAGCGTCCCCATGGAGGTACGAGTTAGGTAGGCTATGAGTGCTTCTGCCTGAGGTGCGCTGGTGCCTGCTTGCGCATGCCTCCTTTATAGCCAGTTCGCCCAGCAATGAAGGAGCGGGACGACGCATCCAACTCTAGGAGCGCGCGCTCTCCGTTGGTGGACTCGAATGGTGCGCTGTGCCCGGTGACCGGACCTACCTTAGGTACCTCAGTACGTACCTCACCTACTGCCCGTCATTGCGGGGGCAGCTTTCAGGACGTGCAAGGTTCACGATCTGTTACGGCGCAACGACCATCGACATTCCAGTGTTGGCCGCAGCTGCCAACGGCGGCAGTCAGCAGCCGGCGGTCTCGGGGTCTCGGGCGAGACCCGGCATTGCCACCGTTTCCTGGTTGCTCAAATATACTCCGTATGACCTACCCGTATGGGCCCGCTCGCCACGCGGGCACTACCGGCTATGCAGCTGACAGTACCTGCCTCACCAGTTGACCGGATGGAAGGCCATGCAAAGAGAACCTCCCTGGGAGACATGCGTCATGTCAAGTATCGAGATTTCAACCGGCATCAACACATGGATCACTTTGGGCTGCCGACCGCAGGAAAACACCTCGACTACATCACAATTCCGCATTCATATGACGACTCGAGTGGCCCTGGTCCCACCTGCATATAGTTCATATTTCAAGAAGGACAAAAATGCGCGCAGGGCACGGTTCGCAGTGCCAGTCTGCCAGAATAACGGGCGTGAGAAGGATACAGTGGGAAGGAAATAAACAAACACTCCGTGCATCAGAAACCGTCAGTAGTTGCTCGCCAACCTACGCCGCCACGAAGAGCTGGCGACACAAGACGATGTCTCTCCCCTTAGCAAGCGCAGCCGTCCCTGTCGTTCTCAATGTGGATGTTGATGGGGTCCGAAAACTCTCCGCTGAACTCTTCCGACTCCTCTTGGGCGAGCGCGTTTCGTGCGATAACTGGCCGAACAGGTTAGCATGCTCCTGTGTCGCCAATTGCCATCGGTTACGATGCTGGTGTCAACTTACCTTCAAATGCCTGTTCCACGTTGATGGCCTCCTTTGCACTCGTCTCGAAGTAAGGCATGTCTCCTTTCGATTGGCAGAACGTAGCCGCCCTCTTGCTGGATATCTGCACCGGGGTTCACCGGGGTTAGCGCGGAAGCAGACTGCTCAAGTAGGGAAGAGAATACTCACGCATCGCTTCGACTCCTCAACATCAACCTTGTTCCCAAGAACGACCTGCTCAAGGTTAGAAGAGGGCTTTGCCTGATGGTTGACGAAATCCGTGTGGCTTACAAATGGGAAGCTCTCGGGATCCCGCGGGGAGGCTTGTATTAAGAATTCGTCGCGCCAGCTCTCCAGAGCGTCGAAACTCTTGGTGTTGTTGACGTCGTACACGAGGACACAGCAGTCGGCTCCTCTATAGAATGCAACGCCTAGGGATTGGAATCGCTCCTGGCCGGCCGTATCCCAGAGCTGCGGGGGGGAGAGAGAGAGCTTGTCAGTGCTTGCGCGGCAGTTTCGTGGCCTGGTGTCGATTGTGCCCTACCTGCATGGTGACCTGGCGGTCGTCTACCAAGACCTCTCGCGTCAGAAAGTCGGCACCGATTGTGGCCTTGTAGCTGGCGCTGAACTTCTTGTTGACCTGTGGGAAGGGCATCAGCAGGGTGGTTGTGTGGGCAGGAGCCACAAGTCTCGAGGTGCACTATCGGAGGTTCCATAGCCATCCGGATCGCACGCACATATTGGTTCATTAAGCTGGTCTTTCCTACACCGCTGTCGCCGAGAATAATGACCTGGAAGTCGAGAGGTGAGCTTGGGTCTTGTGCGGGCACGTCGAACTGGGCGCGGTACCTTGAGAAGGACCTTCTTTCTGGAGTTGGAGGCCATGGTGGCAGGTGTGTGGGTGTGAGATTGGTGCCGGGGGGCGGGATGCGCAGCGATCGCCCGGGCAAGCGGGCGATGACACACCGAGGAATTCTGGGACGGGTCGAGGGCCAGGCGGGCGTCGAGATCCGCGGTTGCAATACGCTCGAATTCGGCAGTGGTATGGCGAGTCGGGGGGGAGCACCTGCAGCTGACGATGTGAAGGGGCTGGCCGGTCGTCGTCGTCGCTGTTGTTGTTGTGATGGTGGTGGAGTGGGAAGACGGGGCGGCGGTGGTGCAACAGCAGTGCAGCGCAGCGACACGGCCCAGCGATGGCGAAAGGCCGGGTCCCGCCGGGCACGCTGTGGAGGTACCTTTGGCGCGTGCGGCAGCAGGCAGAGGGAGCAAGTACCTTGGATCACTGCTGTTGAGACGCTGGGGCTTTCAAACTGCGGCACGCGCACCTCTGACGGCCCCTGCAAGCCGCAACGGCAGGTGACCGGGCAGCGTCATACCAAGCGCTAAGAAGGAACGCTGGAGCTTGGACCAGGAGGCATGATTTCCAAAAATAGAAGATAAGATACCGGGCAGCAAGTACCCATCTACGGGTACCATCTACATACATCATCAAGTACGTGCCGAACCGTGCGAATTTGCGATCGTGAGAAGTACTCCGTACCTCACTTGAGGTACCGACCGCTCTCCGGTCTGATGTGAATGGCTTGAATGGAATCCAATGTACTCTTGTCACGAAGTGGTTTCTACTGCAACTAATGGCCGAGATCTCGGCATCACGCCTGCTACACGAGACGAGGAATCATCGCAAGCGCCGATGAAAATGATCTGCCTCGCGCCCGCGAGCATAGGTACGCTTGCTCACTACCTGCGAGTACTTGTTGCTGTATTTTGGGTACGATGTGTCTCATGCCGTTGACCATCACCCGTGGCGAGGCATTGCTACGTAAGATATTCAATCAACTCGCGTGACCGACCGCGAACGCCGCAACACATGGATGATAGACAGTCGGTGGCAGCTTAACACGGCACCCGTGTCTATCACTGGATCTGCTGCAGACGCGGGCGTGACGGTCACTTCTTAGGTCTTGAGAGCCCGGTCCACTCGCCTCGCGACGTCCCAAAGTGCATTGCCAGGTGAGCGCGGCATGCTTGGGAGATGAATCCCAGGGGCAGGCCACGAGCATCACGTAAGCCTTGTCTGCCAGATGCAAGGCAAAGCCGCACCGCACGAACAAAAGTGGTCCGCCTCCTGATCGACGCCCTCTTCGACTGCCGGCCGATCCAAGATGTCACCACCAGCCCGTGGCGCGACGCGGCGCGGCACTTCAACAGTGGCCAGCACGCACAGAGCCGTCGCGCTCTGCGTTCTCGATCTCTGATGTGCTGCGTGGGGGCGATTGGTGCTCATCAGCGCGCCCCTACCAGCCTCCGCTACGCTGCCTTCTGCCCGCCAGGCAATGTGCCCAAGTCAGTCAAGGGGAGCATCTCGCCCGCTACGCTGTCATGATGTCATATATCATCATCAACATCATCACCAAAGCGGCTCGCCTCCCTACGCCGAGCGCCTGGGATCGTTTCCGGGTGGACTACTACGGGTGTAATGATGAGAGAGTTCCCTTATATCTCAGCTGGTCACCTCTACCGCGCTGATTCCGTTTGAAAAGCCACGAAAGCCCGATATCTAGAGGACTTGCCCACACACACACACAAACACACACACAAGCACGTACGCAAATTCTCACGACAATGGCCGCATTCCGCATAACGCCCTCTCTCACCACGCTGCGCGCCGCCGCGCGCTCCGCACCCCAGGTCCGAGCCGCCCGCCGCGGCTTCGCGGCCCAGCCGCGCCTGCGCGCCTCTCACCAAGGCTACGGCGACGGCGACGGAAGCCCCGAGGGCGAAAACCCCCAGGGCCAGCCCGGCGCGACCCGCTCGCAGGCCGACTCGGAGCACCCGGGCCCGCCCCCGCCCGACGTCGGCCGGGGCACGGGCGGCGGCCCGACCAAGGCGGCGGCGCAGAGCAGCGGAGGCGGCGCCGCCGGGAAGTCGCCGGCAGACGCCAGCGCCGCGTCCGGCGGCGCCCGCTCCAAGGAGGCCGCCGAGACCGGCTCGTCGCCGACGGGCGGGCAGGTGCCCAACCACCCGGACGGGAGCTCGGCCGGCGGCGGCGAGCCCAACAGGACGACGGGAGGCACCCCGACCGACACGAGCACGGCGCGCGCCGCCAGCCAGAACGGCGGCGAGGCGCTCAAGGGCCCGCGCGGCCAGGGTAAGCCCAGCCCCAAGATCCACAACCAGGCCGTCCCCGGCGGCAGGGACGGCCTCAGCGAGGAGCAGAAGGCCGAGGTCGATCGTCACAATGCTGAGTTTGACGAGAAGCATGATCGGAGTCCGCCCGCGCCCGGCGACAAGGTGGACAAGCAATTCTGGAAAGGAACGTGAGTTGAAATTCGAATCGAGGAGCGTGCGTGAACGTGGTGTTGCCTCAGCCAAGGGCCATCGAGAAGAGGGCCAGCGCTGACAGTCTGTGATGTTGTGTAGTGGCGGGGCCTCGAAAAGGAGCGGATAAGAGCAGGACGGATAGCAAGAGGATCCAAGTAACAACGGCGGTTGACGGATCGAGGCATGTACGATATGCGAGGTTCAAGGAGAATCTATCGTGTTTAATTCACGGCGGAACCCAGTCAAGCTGGCTGGCTGGCGGCCCGTCGCTTTGTCATGATCCTGGACCGCGTCTGTGGCAGTCTACATCCTTCAAGTCTCGGCCTGTCGCTCAAAGCTCGCGGCTCGCCGGGTCTACATTTAGCTCAACTGCCAATTACGTTTCCAGAATATATAAGACGTCGCAGAAGTACGACTTCAGACCGCTACCTTGGGCATCATTGAGATCAAGAAACAGACAACAACTCGGCTTGTCTTTCCGCCGCAATCCCTTACCGTGCCTTTCCCATTTTCCTCCCCAACAGATTCTACAATCCTATCCATCCTCTCATCTAATCACGCAAGATGCTCCGGAACGCGGGCCTCGTCCTTACTTGCCTCGCCGCTTCACTGGTCTCGGGGATGCCTACCGGGGCAGACGAGGGCACGCTGGACATGCCGCCGACAACGACGGCTACAACTTCCAGCTCCCAGACGTCCTCATCGGCGCCACCGCCTAGCCCGACCGTGAGTGTCGTCGCGTGGTCGGGCTCGCAGTGCGGCGCCGACGGCGGGGCAGAGAACCCGTCGACGGGCTCCAAGGGGCTGGACGCGCAGCAACACCAGGGGCAAGCGAGGCCCATGCAGTGTCTGACGTTCCCGAGGGCAGCGGCTCGCTCAAGGTCTGGTTCCCCAACGGCGGCAGCTGCGGCGCGAACCGCTTCTCGAGCGCAGACTGCAGCGACCCGCTGGCCTTTACTCCGCCGGGGGGCACCGCGGTCGACTCGGGCTTGACGGAGGACGACGTCGAGTGCGTTCCCGCCGGCTTCCAGTCGGTCTCGTTCGGCTGCGATCTCGACTTCGGCGATGCTGCTGCGCCCGGTACGGGCCCGATGGCTGCGATGGCCGCGTAGACTGCTAACTGTTGGTGGAGGTTGGTGGGGTTGTGGGCAGTCTGCTTCGTGTATCAAGGCCGGACGGGTTGGAACAGGGTACGTCGGCAGATTTTGTATTTCCCATTGGCGTTGATCGCAGGGTGTCGCCGACATATGTTCACTATTCATACACTCATGAATGATATTGGGCTGGATCCATGTCAAGCTGAACTTCGGTATACGAGTACATTTTCGCGGATGCGGGATGATGTCGCCTGTCGGTGATCGTTGGTACAAGTAATTGCGTGAAGTGCGAGTACCTAATGAAGCCCAAATGTACGAGTACACAGGCTGATGTTTAGCATGTGAAATTGTGGACAAGGCCGGTCTTATTAGCCGGTCGCGCCTGCACCACCAATGGCCGACACGGTTGCCGCCAATTCCCGCCTGGACCAGAACCTCATTTCCTGTCCTCCCTCACATCCACCGGGCTTCTCCTCGCCAACGCCCACTCCAACGCCCGAGACGTGGCCGGCGCAGCCCTTCCCGCTCGGCGCCGACCTTCGCGACCGCCTCCGCTTCCCCTGCAACCAACGCCAATGGACTGATCCTCTGCTCTGTGCCGGTCAGCGCCATGGCCGACCAGGAGCTGCTGCATAGGATCCACGGCCTCTCGGACCTCGAGCTGGCCGTGCTGCTGGGCTTGATGGGCAAGGAGCACTGCATCATTGGCACCGACCCTCCCGCTCTTGAGGACCTGACTGCCGAGCTGCTCTTGGTCGCCGAGCGCTGCTTCGGCATCCACGACGTCGCCGTCGTCGACTGCAACGCCCATACGACCCTCGACGAGCTGGTCGCCGCCATCCTGCTTCCACAGCCGCAACCACAGCCGCAGCCGCCGACCCCGAGCTCCGCTGTACCGCACACGTCCCGCCCGAATGCCCCGAATGTTGCCTATCCGGCCGTCTCTGGCCCCTCCCGCGTCGCGGCTCCTGGCGATTCCTACTTCCCCGTCGGGCCTCATCACCACCAACGCGGCAGCAGCTCTTCCCGCGCCTCTCACAACCAGCACCAGCACTCTGGCTCGGCCTCGGCCTTCCCCCCACTGCGCGCTCTGACGCCTCTATCCCACACATCGACTTCGGCCTTCGCGCCTCCCGCCCCGGTGCCACCCTCTCCCGCTCCTCTGCAGCCCCAGCACATTGCCACCGTCATCGTCGCCCGCAACCTTGACGCCGCCCCCAAGCCCGTTCAGATCCAGTGCCTCGAGCTGCTGCGCACGCGCCGTATACTCACCCGCACCACCGTCCACACCGCGCCGCGCCCCTTCCTCTTCATCGCCGCCATCGCCGCGCCCACGCCCAACGCGATCGCCGGCCGGCTGACCCAGCACCTCAATGACCACTTCTACCTTGCCCATTGGCACGACGTTGAGTCCGATGGCTTTGCCAACCTCGACCAAGACCGCGACGACGGCGAGCAAGGTGCCGACCATGGCGACGGCGAGGCGGCTGTGCGGCGCAAGGGCCCCGAGCCTCGACGGGCCGCTGACACGGCTAGTATCGACAGCGGCGAGAGCGTTGTGAGGAGGCGTAGCGGTGGAACGGTCGGCACACCCGGACTCGTCCCCGCCAATGATAGAGGCCGGGCCGAGACAAGGGCCAGCAGTCGCAACACGAATTCTAGTCGTCGGCAGCCCGTAGCCGCACAGCCGCCGCCGCCGCCGCCAAACCGACAGCAAGCACGGCACCAGGAGGCAACAGTGACAACCCTAGCAGGTGAGGCGACTGCGCACACTGCCCAGCAGCCGCACATCCCGCCCTCCGATGTGGCTGCTCTGACCTCTCTGGCGTCGGCCGCGGCGGTCGAGGTCGAGGTGCTGCGATACCGGATGAACCTCGTCTCTTTCCTGCGTCTCCACCGCGCGGTCGGCGCCGGCCTTGGTGCCGGCGGCCCTGCGGCGGCCTCCGTCTCCCCGCCCGCCGCCACCCGGCATCTCGACTTTCTGTCGCGCGCCCTCGCCGTCCTGCACGGCCTGTCTTATGTCACGCCCGCCCTTGTCGCCCTCGCCGCTCGCAAGGTCTACCTGCACCGCGTCCGCCCCGTCGCCCGCCCCGGCCGTGAGCGCAGCGTCCAATGGGGCAGCGACCCGGCCGCCGTCGCCGCCCTGCTCGACGGCGTAGGCGCCGAGGACGTCATCGAGGACGTCCTGGGTCTTGTGGCTGCGCCTGTGTGAAGGGAGAGGAGGAGGAGGAGGAGGAGGGGGGTGAGCAACAGACTTTTAAGAGTCTCCTCCACTCTCAGCTCACATGCTGCTCGTTACGTGCGCCAGTCTGCTGTTTTCAAGCCAAGCCAAAGAGATACCCAACCTTTACGCCCGGTCAGCCAAGGCGCCGCAGCCTGTATATATGCCCTTACTACCCCATTTATCAAGTGCGAAATTACCAAGCGCTTTCTCCACTGCCACTGCATCTTATGTTGCATGTTGCTAATCTCTCCTGGGTCTGACTCGGAAGCCTTGCTCACTCCAAGCAGCCACCGCTGGGGCATATTCGTCCGCAGGTTCAGGTCAGGAGGCCCGGGCGTGAAACTTCACTTGTGACTTGGACTTTCTCCGCTTCTACGAAGCTGGTGATACGTAATCGCATGCCTGGCGGAGTTGAATTCTTCAAATATCTACCAAATGCCACACTGCTTATAGTTGTATGCCCAGTATCTCAAGTACATCCTGCGCTCGCATTCCCACGCCAGTCTCCGCGAAAGAAGCCGCTTGGCCTCTCGCGTCAAACGTCACTCTTAGCCTTGTCTAGGTATGTATGTTCGCTGAAAGAACTGAAACTCAGTCGCGGCTGGCGGTCGCCCCCGCTCTCTGCATCTAGTTTGAGCTTGGAGTGCCGGTCTTCGCTCACGCACCGAGCCACTTGCTGCCGAGCATCTCGGCACCGACCTCATGGACGAGGGCCTCATCGGGAAGGCGTCACGCTTGGCCAGCACGGCAGGGCCGGCATCTAGAACACGCAGCAGATCGGCCAGCTCTCCTGCCGCTGGCGCGCCGTAGGCCAGGTGGCCGAGAGCCAGTAAGGTGCCGCGCAGGGCTTCGGCAGACTCGGTCTCACGCGATGCGGCCTCGAGCGCTGCCGCGGCCAACTCTACCTGGTCGGCCTCCGGGAGGGGGGCTCCTGACTGCTCGCGCCGACGCCGGCTGCTCGCTGACGCCACGTTGTACAGGAGAGACGCCGCGGCGACGCGCACACTGCTGTGTCCACCGTCCAGAAAGCTGGTCGAGATGAGCTTAGTGATGGCGTCACGGAGGTGGTTGTTTGCATCACTGCCCAGCACCTGATCTACATACAGTGGGCTAGAAAACAAGTTACAAGCCATCTGCAGGGTGACGAGGCGTAGCGGATAAGGGCACCGGTCCGTGGCGGCCAGCAGATTAACAGCATCGAGGACGACATCGACGGCGGTCTTTGGAGGTGCGCCGTCCACGTGCGGTGCTCTCTCTTCCGCAAAATAGCCGCTGAACCGGGGGTCTGCCAGGGCGCATCGAAATAGGTCCACGGTCGGAAAGAGATCCTCCGGCGCCGATTCACGTGCCGCAGCATGCAAAAAGGTGCCAAAAGTCGGCATGTCTGGCAGTGGAGCGCCAGCAGCGCCTTCGGCGGCACGAGCCTCGAGGAATAGCCGTACTCCCTGGACAGCGGGGTCTTGAGCCGTGACAGGACTCATCTTGGCCAGGAGCTTGGAGAGCGGCGGGACCTTGGCGTACAAAACAGGGCGAGCACTCTCAGGGTCGGAAAAGTGCGGCAGGTTGAGAGAGTGGTGCGGGTGTGGGGGGAAGGCCATCTGAGCCAGCAGGCCGACGGTGGCTCTGAGGCGTGCAGCATCTGCGCCGGACCAGCGCTCTTGTTGTTCTCCTTTGAGAAAAGTGACGAAGGTAGGGGTCCCTTGCACCGAGTAGCGCTGCCCGGCGTCGAAGGCACGCGAGACGTCCACTTTGATCAGCTCGACCTTGTCGCCGTGCTGAGCCGCTAACTCATCATAGACAGGGTACATGGCTTTGCAAGGCGGGCACGTGGCCGAGGTGAAGAAGACCACGGCTGCAGAGCCCTTTGCGCTGGCCAGGAATTGTTCGAGCTCAGAAAGACTGGCGGCGTTGCGAACCTGCGTGACTTTGGAGCCCCCTGGAGCGGGTGTCGAAGCGTGGCTTGCACTTGCGTTTACGCCGCGCTGCTGCTGCTGCTGCTGCTGGTGGTGGTTGTTTTGAATTCCTAGGAGACCGCCTTGCTGCGCCTTTCTGGACTCGACCATCTGTGCTAGCTGGGGCTGCAGCATTTTGCCAAAGGGCGAGTCGAGAACGGCCTGGGGCATATTGGTGATGTGGCTGGGGATACCTTTGCCTAGGAGAAACATCGAGAAGTCATTGCTAAAGTTGTTGCAGTTGTGGCGGAAGAGGTCGTAGGCTTCAGCGGTGTAAACCTCTTTCATGGAATCGAGATATTCGAGCACAACCTCGATGGGCAACTCTGTTCGGCCAAGGTGTATGCGCTGTAGCGGCTGGCCGAGGTGGGACGATCCGGGGTTGATGGCGTTGATGCCCCCGTCGTAGACGTGCTCGAGCCCATCGAGCTCGATTGAAGTGTGGTAGATAGCATCGAGCTGGAAACCCAGGAGAGAAGCAGACAGCTGTTTGGCAAGGCCATTGGACAGGTCATAGACGAGGAGGTGGACGTCCATAGCGGCCTGGTAACACGGCCAGGAGCCGCCTTTCAAGCCCGAAGCTTGTCTTGTCCCGACTCAGCACCCGGGCAAGCCAACGGAGCAGGGTTCTGTTTTGTGAGACAGTTGCACAGTGAAGAGCAGCCCACCTAGCAATATCGCGTTCACTGCCAATCTCTGTGACAGTGAGGCGGGCGAAAGCAAGAGAGCACGAACGGACGTCGTCCTTGTTTTCGAGTCCGATACTGCCGAGCTGCAAGGCTGGCGGGAGGTGTACTCCGTGAAAAGGTAGAGGGGCGAATACTCGCAGCAGGGGGGCGGACGGACGTCAAAGATGAAGACGGAACTAGAGCCAGGAAAACTTGGGGTGGATGGAGCACGTAGTCTCTGGATCGAGTTGTCACGCAGCCAAGGGCTTCTGCGTATAGGTATGAGGTTGTGGTGATGAAGTTGAAGTTGGATGTATGGCTGACTTGACAGAGACCATGTGGACGTGGTTGGGTGCGCAGGCGCCAGTGGCAACGGAAGTTAATACGTACGTCAGTGAAGCCTGGTGACTGCGACTGCCATTGCGCGTATGCGTAATACGCAGGCTAATGCAAAAGTAGTATACGGTACAGTCAATCAATCGTACTCCCGTGCATTCACTCCAGCCGGATCTTGCTGACCAACGTTGCCATGTCTCGATGCGGCAAGCCGACCGGTCGCCTTGTGACTAGCAAACCCCAGAACATTCCAACTATTGTTCCACACCACTTTCTCCAGCAGGTTGCTTCAAATGAAAGCACATAAGTCGTTTTTATAGATGTTGGACGAAACCCCTTCCCTCCGAGCCAGGCCCTGCCTCGCGGATGTCAGACGTCACTGCTGCCTGAAAACGGTCTCCGACCGTCATCATCTGCCAGGACCGTCGCGAATACCAAATGTCGCCGACGAACTGTCCTCGGCGCGCCTTGCCGGAGATGCGAGCACGGAGAACACAACACTGGAGGGGCAAGACAGGGGCTGCGGGCATGTGGGGGGCCCCAATCAGTCGTGGTCAAGGTCCCACCGGATCTCAGAAAAAGGGGGCACCGCAGCAAAGAGAAATTGACTGTCCCTTGTAACTGTCATCCTGCATCCGTAATCCGACAGCTTTCCAATTAACAGTAAAAACTTTTCTGCTGTGAGACCGACACTTGACCCCTTTTACATCGAGACGATTGGGTAAGAGATAGGTAGGTACGTGGTCGGTAGCGTAAATTACCTTACCCAGGACGAGGATGAACAACGGACATTTGAATGTCTTCCGTCTCTTTGGGGGCTGTTTGTCGTTCTCAAACCAGCCTTCAACTATAACTCAACCGCGGGCAACACAAGACATAAGTAATAAGTACTACCTTACGTACTCGTAGTGAGCAACCATAATAAGAATACGGTACCTGACTCGAGGGGAGCCAACACGTGCTGCTCAGCCAGTATCTGAGAAAAGCCGCAGGGCCTGGGCAGCATGGATCTGGCTGGCACTCGTCGCGCGTGCCCCTTTTATCAATAATACTCGTAACCTTTTCCAGCCCGGCTGCCGGATGCGCCAGGCTGTCAAAGTGTGCCCGCCTCCAGCCCTGAAGCAGCTCAGCCCCAGGGACCCCCCTCTTCCCCCTCACGTCCCTTTGTGGCCTGCAGACTGCAGTCTGCTCCGTTTCGTAAACGCTCGCTCTGAACCCCGTACAAGATGGACCATTATGGAACCTAGGCCCTTTCCAGGGTGTTCCGTACCCTTTACGCGTCGCGCCATACCAGCGGTACTACCCGCCCTCGTCGCGTGTCCATTCAGGTACGAGTTTTACGTCCCTGCCAGGGGCTACAGTCCCGACCCTGAACTCCATGGCTAGTACCTTAGGTATCCGTACTCCTAGGTGGCTCTTTTCCCCCCTTATCAAACCGGTGATTCGGCCATCTTGATTCGCCCTCGTCCTGTCCTGCCCACGAACTTTGGTGGACCGTCTCCAGCCAACCCAACCACACACGTCTTCGCGGTCTTGGCCTGCACTAGTCACTGCCACATCTCTCCCCAATCGTATCGTACAGGTATCCTATTCTTTTTCTCGTGGCCAGCTCTACAAGTACTGCCCGTCTCCCATCCCGCGC
The DNA here is from genome assembly GCA_006538405.1 of Hansfordia pulvinata. Taxonomy (NCBI): domain Eukaryota; kingdom Fungi; phylum Ascomycota; class Sordariomycetes; order Xylariales; genus Hansfordia; species Hansfordia pulvinata. The sequence goes on along the minus strand of BJKQ01000007.1, from coordinate 1,785,550 downwards.
CCGTCCGCTCGCGTGTCTGCCTGCCCGCCTGGTCGATCGCACCCTCGCCTCACCCTCGTTTTTCTCCCCTTGGGAATGACCATCGCGCACACGCCAGGGTTATGAGGAGAACGTCCGTCTCGCTGCCCAACAAGCACATCCCCCACGATCCCCACGAGAAGCCCGCTCGCTACGACGCGCCCCGTCAGCCCACCTTCGTCCAGTCTCTGCAAGCCTTCTGGATGAATCAGACACAGAAAACGCGCTGGCTGCGCACAACCGCCATTGTCGTCTTCCTCGTCTTCCTCTTCTACTACTTCTCCCCTCGCGGTGTCGACATCTATGACGGAGGTACGTGGCCCCCCATTCGCGTCTCCTTTGCGTGCCAGCACTGACCCTCATTGCTCTCCAGCCGTCTCCAAGTCTGGCGCCATCGCCAACAATGGCCAGAAGCCCTCCGACAACACCTATGGCACCGAGAAGTGCTCCAAGTCCATCTCCAAGGACAAGCCCATCGTTCAGTACGTTCTCATGATCGACGCCGGCAGCACTGGTTCCCGCATCCATGTCTACAAGTTCAACAACTGCGGCCCCGCGCCCGAGCTCGAGCACGAGGAGTTCAAGATGACCGAGAAGAGCGTCGGCGGCCTCAGCAAGTACAAGGACGACCCCCTGGCCGCGGCCAAGACCCTCGACGACCTCATGGCCGTCGCCATGACCACGGTTCCCGACAAGCTCAAGGGCTGCTCTCCCGTTGCCGTCAAGGCCACTGCCGGTCTGCGCATGGTCGGCGCCGAGGCCAGCGAGAAGATTCTCGATGCCGTCCGCACCCACCTCGAGAAGGACTACCCCTTTCCCGTCGTCTCCAAGGAACAGAATGGAGTGGCCATCATGGACGGCTCCGACGAGGGTGTCTTTGCCTGGGTCACTACCAACTACCTCCTGGGCAAGATCGGTGGCCCCGACAAGAGCCCCACCGCTGCCATTTTCGACCTCGGCGGAGGCTCTACCCAGATTGTTTTCGAGCCGACCTTCAAGGCCGCGCCGGCTGGTGGCATGCCTGAGAAGCTTGCGCCCGGCGACCACAAGTACGAGCTTGCCTTCGGCGGCCGCGACTTTGATCTCTACCAGCACTCCCATCTTGGCTACGGCTTGATGGCCGCGCGCAATTCGATCCACCTCAACCTCCTCAACGACTACTACGCCCAGCGCAAGAGCGCCGACTTCATGAAGAAGCCTATCGTGAACCCCTGCATCAACTCGGGCCAGACCGACCTCGTCAAGGTCAAGCTGGGGGACGACAGTCCTCTGGGCTCCGGTGAGGTCGAGCTGAACATGACTGGACCTTCGACTCCGGCTCCCTCCAACTGCCGATACATGGCCGAGAAGATCCTGTTCAAGGACAATGACTGCAAGCTGGCGCCTTGCTCCTTCAACGGCGTGCACCAGCCATCTCTGGCTAAGACCTTCGCCAAGGAGGACGCCTACATCTTCTCGTTCTTCTTCGACCGCACCAAGCCCCTGGGCATGCCCGACTCCTTCACCATCCGCGAGCTGCACGACCTGACCAACAGCGTCTGCGGTGGTGAATCCTCATGGGATGCTTTCGGGGCAGTGCCGGGGGCGCTTGATGAGCTCCGCGACCGCGGCGAATACTGCTTGGACTTGAACTTCATGCTCGCTCTTCTGCACACGGGCTACGAGATGCCCATGGATCGGGAGGTCAAGATTGCCAAGAAGATCAAGGGCAATGAGCTGGGTTGGTGCCTGGGCGCAAGGTAAGCTGCACTGTCCCTTTTTGATGCCTGCCCAACGATACTAACTCGAGATGCAGCCTGCCTCTTTTGGCCAAGGGCTCTGGTTGGACCTGCAAGGTGAGCGAGGTCCACTAAGGACGCGCATAATTCGACATGGCCGGCACCGGGCATCAGCGATGCCGTTGTTATACAATAGAACTTTTAATTGACGAAAAGCACGACTGGGCAACGTGGGGAGAACACATCCACTCCGAGTAGGAGGGACAGGCGTTTTTGGATTCATTCCCGTGTACAGACATTCACATAGCCTCGCATTATCAAAGCATCTGAAGACAATTTGCCGGAGGCAACACTCTGCTAAGGCCTGTCCACCATGTCCACCACGCTGAAAAAGCTGCTTGTATACTTGTGTGCCGTTCCTGCGAATGCCCGCCACTTCTAGGGTACTTTGCACGCGGCGCCGGCCAGGCTGCTTCTCGCTGCGTGTGGCAAATGATCTCACACTGCTTGGAGCAGTCCCAATAACGATGGAGCGTAGCATGACTAGAGTAATAGGTCCTGTTTCTCGCCACGGGCACCATTGTGTTGGTCAGCGGCAAAGCCTCCCGCAAAACCGTCGTAAGTCGTTGCTGGCGAATTGTAATATATTTAAATGGTGGAACAGTTCGCAGATATATGAGCCGACGGTCCGGCATCAGTCGGCTGACGGCTGCTCGAGCTCCCGAGGCCTCGCCGGGATCCGTGCCGCAGCCCGGGAGCGAGGCTCTGGCAATCACTGCCGGATATCCCACCCACTGCGCAGTGCTCCGGCACGCCCCTCGGCTCAGTGTGACTCTTGGTGGCTCGCCTGCCCACGGCGGCGTTCGGCCAAGGGCTATCCGTAAGATACAGAACGATTGTGCGATGTTGTCTCTGTTCTTGGCGCGCACACTACGAGACTATTTAGCCACCGAGCCTCCCTTTTTTAACCAGGCAGGCGTGGCGTGGCGTGGCGAAGGACGAAGAAAGCATTCGACACAGAGGGCACTCAGCAAAAGAAAGAGGACCCTAGGAAGAAAACGAAAATAAGAATCACGACGGATTTAAGTATCGGCGCTCGCTCAACTAGAACAAGAGACAGCCGGGCAACGACTGGGCCACCCCCTAGCTCCTGTGCTCTTCAACAAATAGAGTATCAGAAAAACAACCTTTGAAATCCGACGTGAGATGTTCTTTATCGAGAGCCAACAGGAGGAGACCAGATAAAAAGACTAAGATGAGATGGCTAATGAAGAGTCTCCATCACCTCATCTCTCAGACTGTAAAGAAGGGATTGCCAACTGAGTGGATCTAAACTGCATGGGTTCGAACGGCGCGGCTGCCTGGCGGCGGCCAAACGCCACCGAAGCGTCGTCTGGCCGAGGATGGGGCTGAGCCGAGAGAGCATTTCTTGACGCTTCCAGGACTGGTGTATAAAGGAGCAATATCCCTCAGTCGCAAAAGCTGATCTCTTGCTTCATCACATTTACTCATGGCCCCGAATCCTTGCTCGGCTCACATACAAACATACAGTTCGGAAAGTCTTCAGCGAAACAAACGATCTCGACCCCGAGATTCCATTGAGGTATCCGAGGAGGGCACACAGGGAGTCCCACCGGCACATAGGTGAACCGACGCATCATCCCCATCCCCTCACCCGTCAGACAAACATTGCCTGTACTAGGAAACACCCAAGAGTGATTCCAAGCGAGACCGAGAGTGAGACCGCGAGAAGCAAAGGAGAGAGAATCAGATATCGAGACGAGAAAGGAGAAAAAGAAAGACGATAGACAGACAGACAGGTTACAACAACCATGACATCCCTACGCTCCGTCCTCTGCAGGCTGCTGCTACTGGCCAGCGTCGCCTCGGCGCGCAGCGTCGCCGGCGACGGCCCCTCGGCGCGCAGCAACGCGCTGGCCGCCGCCGCCGACGTCGAGCCGCGGACGCTGGGCGGCGACCATGTCGTCGTTGAACTCCTCCACGTGGAGGAGGGGGAGGGGCCGGACCGGCACGGCAAGAAGGAGTTGCTGGAGGCGGGGGGCAAGCCGGTGTACGTGGAGGGCTTCGCGGACGCCGGGGAGCTGTACACGGCGGATGGGCTGGAGACGGCCGTCTTCTTCGGCGAGGAGCGCCAGGCCGTGCTGGACATGGAGCGGAAGCGCGAGGAGCTGGGGGGCACGAGCAGGGCTTTCCGCGAGTACCTGGCGTCGGACGGCCTCCGGAGGGCCGGCGGCGTGGGCGCGGGCGGCTTCCCCGCGGTGACCAGGGGCCTGCTGGACAAGTACGCCGCGCTCGGCGGCGTCATGTGGGTGGAGGGCTACAAGTGGGCGCTGCTGGCCCAGGGCAAGGTCGTCGTCAGCGAGGAGCTGGAGGAAGGGGAGCCGGTGGGAGAGAAGAAGGAGGGATAAGTGTCTGCCGGGTGTGTTTGCCGGTGACAGGGGGCAGCTCCAGTGGGCCACTCATCTACCTCTCGTTAACAGAGCGGACAGGATAGATATCTACCTTACTCAGGTACATTAGAATACTCGTACTGTACTCGCCTACCTTACTCGCCTTTGATAAGCAACGACTCCAGGCTTTCCAATATCTAGTCGCTTATTACGACACTGGCCGCCATGCTCGAAGAGAAGAGACGTACTCGACCACTGCAGCCTGCAGTGAGGCTAAGCTGAGGCCCCGAGAGAGGCGGAGAGGGGCTGGGGGGCACATGGATCCAGTGTGAGCGGCAGGGATCTTGATGCTACACAGAGCAAGTTTTGTCTCTCCTTTTTTTTTCTACCTGAGAGGTAGACAACGCGCAAGAGGCTGAGAGGAGAAGCATTGGGGGCCCACTGCAATGTAACGTCGGGGTGGTATTGAGAGAAGAAAGAGGGACGGCAGCGTAGGATTGGCTTGTTCCGGGATATCAGCGTAGCTTGCTATTGGCTTCTTGCGATGTGATGCATCTGTCGTAGTACTATACTATAGTGGCGTCACGCGTATTGCATTATGAAGGCAACAGCGGTCAAGGAAAGGGGGATGTAGGTATGAATAAAGAGCCAAGTTAGCATTTCTTAATATTCCATCAACTACCTATGGACACCGGAGTTCGCGATGGACCAAGTAGTGAGGTGCTTAGATACACCCGAGGTAGGCGATAAACACGGTGTCAAGGTGTATTGTCGAACCAATGAGCCATTGTCACCAGATAGGGAGGACAGCTCTGTTTTCCGGAAGAACAACCCAGGAAGTTGCCACGTCAGGAAGTTGCCACGTATTGCTTGAACTATGGGTATGATATATGCTGGCCTGGCATGCAAAAACCCCCGATCTGGGATGGAATGCCCAATTTGCCCGCGCTGGCGGAGGGAAGCCGGAGCCGGCGGTGGAGGGTTGTCCGCAAACGGAAGACGTTGGAAGCGAACGTATGGCAAGGCGTTGGGCATGTCATGGTGTGAGCATCTACAGAGCGCACAAGTTGGCGGGCTGAGCTGACATGTCGACTGTTCAAAGTATGAGTAAGGCCGTCGTTTGAGGTGTTGTTCACCGACGGGTCTCCTCTTCGAGATGGAGTTGGGAGGACCGTGACGGTTGGCGCTGCAAAAAGGCACGTGTGGGTGCCGTATTCGAGACATGTAAACGTCCGGGGCAACAAGGAGTGCAAGGTACCGGTACTTGTACCTTGCACACCAAGGTACCTAACTAGAGGGTTAAGGACGTAATGGATCTTGCTCTCGTACGAATTCCTTGCAGCACCCGGCCTGGGGGCAGACATGACAGACATGGCCGAGTACGAATATCTACCGTACCAGACAGCATTGGATTGCTTGCAATGGATGTCTGTTCGCCTCATGATGCAGCGTTGAGAGGCCTGCCCAGGCTGGAGCGGGTCGAGAGTCATCCACCACAGGTGCACTACGCGCTGTGGCTGTCAAGTAAACCTTGCAGAACGGACGCAGTGGAGGTACCTTTCGGGGTCGTCGTCTGGGGAGAGCTACCTACGGGTACGTGTCGAGATCACCAGCTGAAAGTACTGATACATTTGACAATTGCAGAAGCAACGTACATTAGGCCGAAGCCCTCATGGGAGGAATATATCACGATGGTCTCAATCCGAGATGATATGTCGTCAGCCACTCGACTATACTCGTAGGTGACAGTAGGTAGACAAGGATGTCTGCCTACTTCCCAAGTATCTATGTACGGCTCCTAGCTCAACAGCAAAAACATCAACGGCCAAAAGACGCCCAACTCTCACTTGAGCCCACAGCATGCGACGAAGGACGGCTCCAGCTGCGGGCACGCCAATGAGTGCAGCGACGACTCCAGGTACCTTACTTACAGATATCCAAGTATATTCGCATGAGACGATAAACGCAAGGCTCGTGTACAGATCAGAGCACGAGCGCCCATCCATTTGAACCTGGTAAGTGCTGAGGTACATGCACCCAGGTACCTGACGGGGGACTGTGCTGGACTGACTCGAGCCGCCACGTCTGCTCTCCATCGAGCTTGCTTCCAACTCAACAACGCCCGTTGGATGCAGATGTATCCTCTTCTCAAAGTCCCGGTACAAGAGCTACCAAAGCTGGCTTGCCCCCCCTCTGCAGGAGTGGCCAGGCCGGCCGAGCCCGGCCCAACCCAGCCCGGCCCTTGTGCGCAATGGATTGGATGTTCCAGCCCACCAGGGAACCCGGGAGGGCTGGATCTGATTTCCCCAGCCGGCCTGGGTCGGCCTCGCCTCGCTCACTGTGCAACCCGATGGGAGCTGGAGCCGTCAACTCACCCAAAGGCACCTGAGCCTAAAGGTAGGTAGGTACGCAGCCAAAGTACAGGTACTTGAAACGGGGCCCGCTAGCCACAGCGCACGCCAGCCCTCCGCCCAGCTTGTTGGTTGTCCAGCCCAGCCAATCCCGTCCCCTTCCTCCATCTGCTCGGGCTGCCTGTGTCGTCGTCGCCGTCGCCGTCTCGATATCAGAGCCCACCTCCACAACCCATCCATACTCACCACCGATATCACCACCAGCCTCGCCGATCGCCGACGCCCCGCCAGCCCTCGCCGTCCTGACCGCCCGCCGCATCTGCCATTCGAGCCGCGGTCCGCCCACCTTCTGCTGGCGGCCCGGCCCTCTTCGAGCCTCTCCTCGCCGCCACCGCCCGCCCTCAGCCGGCCTGCCCTCCTCCTCGCCTCGCCTCGCCTTGCCTCATCGCTGCCGTGCGTCGCCGCCTACGACAACGTCCCACCGTACGTTCACCATCGCGCAGTCCTCTACCACCCGCGGTCGCTCTACTCTAGACAATCAATCCTGTCCTCCCCTTCGTTCCGCACGCGCGCGCGCAGCCACTGCAAATAACACTTGGGCTTCCAGACCTCACCTGCCCTCCCCTCCCCCTCCCTCGCTTCACCTCACCACCGCCATCAAACCCCCTCCCCTCCGCCTCGTGTCTTCATGTCCCGCCTCATACCGTCCTATCCCATCCTGTCCGGCGAGGTAGCCCCATCTCTCTCGTCTTCCGTCGTCCTTCAATGTCCGTTGCCCAACCCAAGCCCATATGTCAACCCTTCCTCTTCCAGCTCCACCTCAGCTCCACAACCTCCCTCTGCACATCATTGCCTTCCAGCCCGTCCCGTTCTGCCATCATGGATGCGTGACACGACCCTCCCTTGGCTACCCCCTCACTCATGTCTACCTCGCTGTTCTCGCCCGACAGCCTCGCCTCGATCGTCTCTCTGCTGACACCCTCCCCTCCCTACAGTATCCGGTGTCGGTGTCGGCCTGTGCGAGCTTGGCCAGGCTGCTGCTACCCGTCTGCATGCACTTGTGTGACCCTGAGCCCAGCAACCAGCTTCCGACCCCAATCGGATATCTAGGCGCAGGACAAAGTGCCCAGCTTCTCGACCCCTTGCCCGCTTCAGACTTGTTCGGTATTCCTCAGTCAACAACACAGCCGAACCGCCCGCCATCCCGTCTGCTGTCGCATCGTACCTAGTTGGCCGTCCCGAAGCTCTCGCGCGACCTCAGCCAGGACGACCGGTTCTACTTTCCTCTGTAGGCTTGCAACCTCGGCTCCGCTCATCGCCAGTGTCTTCCCTATGGCCGATGAATCCGGCAGTCTCCCATACCTCAGGAACTTCCAGCATCACTATCGAGACCTCCAGGCCCCTTTCACCAACAGCGCTGTTGCGCAGCCATTGCTTCTCATCCCATACCCCCACGCCCACCGGCCTCCTCCCTTCATTACCGCAACCCCATTCTGATCATCAACGCCCGCGTTTTGCTGCTTCGGTAGCCCCCGTCGTGCGACATGTACGGCCCCAATCACCAACAGGGCCACGGTTCGCGCCTGAACGGTGGCCCTCCCGGCCGTGGCATCGGTCCCATGATGTACAACTTTGTCCAGCAAGGTAGCCACCAGCATCACACCCACCCTCAGCAGCACCACCAGCCTCTGCAGCAGGATCACTCCGGCCACGCGGGATCCAACGCCATCGGTCACCATGGGTTCAGCTCGGGTCTCCTCTCCAACGTCACCCCTTTCACTCCGAGCTCTCACCAGAATTCCGCCACGCCCAACTCCCGTGGTGCTCAGAACCAAGCCCACACGGAGCACTCGAAGAAGCAGATCGAGGCATACAAGGAATCCGAGCGAGCTCACAACACCATGACCGAGCAGCACCAGCCTCATTACTTTGCGAGGCTCCGCGCTTCTGAGAATAAGGGCATTGGGCCCCCAATCCAACCAGCCAACACCGAGAGCACCCCCGGCGAGGACGACAGGGGCCGCCCCGTCAACGTCGAGAAATCGCTGGACCGGCAGGACTGGATGAGTCTTGATTTTAGTGGCCAAGGCCTTCGTAACCTGTCAGTCGTGCTGTTCAACAGCTATGACTTCTTGACGGAGCTTCACCTCGCCTCCAATCACCTCGATTTCCTACCTTCCCAAATCGGCCAGCTGCGGAGTCTGCGCCACCTCGACGTCTCTCACAACAACATTCGCGAGCTGCCTCCGGAGTTGGGCATGTGCACACCGCTCCGTCAGTTGCTACTATTCAGCAACGCGATCGAAACGTTGCCTTTCGAGCTCGGCGCCTTGCATTTCCTCGAGCTGCTAGGCATCCACGACAACCCCATCGACAACGACATGAAGCAGAAGCTGGCAGAGGAGGGGACCCAGAGCCTCATCACCTCTCTCAAGGAACAGGCCCCAGGTAGGTCGTGTGCCGAATATTTCGCCCACCTTTGCAGTTGTTGACTCACATCCTACAGTACCTCTGCCACCTCAGCCGCGAATGCCGATCACCGTTCAAGAAGGAGTCCCCTCCGACCGGGAACGCATCCGAGTATTGTCGTGGAACACGCTTTGCGACAAGTATGCCACCAGCACGCAGTATGGCTACACCCCAGCCAGCGCCCTCTCGTGGGAATACCGGAAAGACAGCATCATACAGGTATTCCGGGAAAAGAGCCCCGACATCCTTTGCTTGCAAGAGACTGCCATGGACGCCTTCGAAAACTACTTTTCGCCCGAGCTGGCCAAAGACCGTTACAAGGGCGTCTTCTACCCCAAGACGAGGGTCAACCACTTGCCGCCTAAGGAGCAACGCGGGGTTGACGGCTGCTCGGTCTTCTACAAAAGCGACAAGTACATACTGCTAGACAAGCAGCTTGTGGACTTCAGGCAAACGGCGATCAACCGCCCCGACATGAAGGCTGCCGACGACGTCTTCAACCGTGTCATGCCCAAGGATACCATTGCGGTCCTCTGCTTCTTCGAGTCGCGGTATACCGGCAATCGCTTCATCGTCGTCAACGCTCATCTTTGTTGGGAATCCTACCTGGCAGATGTCAAGGCCGTGCAGACCGGTATCTTGATGGACCTCGTCACGAAGCTGTCGGACAAATACACACGCCGGGCTCCCTTGTCCGTCAGCGAGAAGAAGGTGATCAAATTGGCTGCCGACGACGACGAAGCTGACCGCAAGCCTGCGCCAAGCCTGGAGTACCGGAACAACACCGACATTCCCTTGTTTGTGTGCGGCGACTACAACTCCATGGCTGACAGCTCCGTATACGAGCTGCTCGACAAAGGCCGAATTCCTCCCGACCACCCGGACCTGATCGGGCACTCGTACGGCAACTTCACCCGCGACGGTATAGAGCACCCGTTTAATCTGCGGAACTCGTACGCAGCGCTCTTTGGCACCCCGATGAGCTGACATTCACCAACTACACGCCGACGTTCTCCGGCGTCATTGACTATATCTGGTACACGGCCAATACGATGGACGCCATCGAGCTTCTCGGTCCGCCCGACTACCAGTACCTCAAGCGCGTTCCCGGCTTTCCCAACTACCACTTCCCTGCCGACCACATCCAGATCATGGCGGACTTCGCTTTCAAGCCCAAGAAGGAGAAGAAGGGACTCGATAACTCGGGCAGAAACTAGTTTGAGCAGCTTGAATAGGACTCACGTGGCAAATGCCCGCAGTCTTGTTATGCCAAGGTCAGGCTGTGTCTCCGGGCTTTGGAGGCTCTGTTCTGGCTGTGGCTGCAAGTATTGGCTGATCCTTCATCGTGCGACTTGTCCCTCGGGCTGCCATGATGCTGAGGTTTCTCGGCCAGTGTGTAAGTCGGTTATTGGTTGTGCTAGGTGGTTGATGGCTGGTACTGGCATAGCCCCGCCGGCAATCCATAAACCTCTTTCCACCAGATTTCGGTGTCACTGGCAGGCAATGGTACTGGGCAGGCAAAAGGACTCATGGTGGCTAGGCTGGAATTGGACATCTTGTTTGGGGCAGTTTCTGCACGGGGTAAAGGGGGTTTGCATGAAGGGAGGATGAATGACAAGGATGGATGAGGCTATGATGCTGTCAGGGACCATTGTTCCTCCACCCTTTTCGGTTTTGTCATGGTTTTTTTTGTTCCTGCGTGTGCGTTGTTCTTTGCCTCCTACCCTGTGTTATTCTCATATTAGGCGTCCATGTAGGTGTAGTAGGCTCATCCGCATCCGACTTTGCATGCGTACGAAATACATGAAAGAGACTGCACATGTTGTTGCAGCTCTCCTCACTACACCCCTCAGCACTTTTGATGCAGTGACCCTTGTCTTGGTGGCTCATAATCAGGCTCTGAAGATTTGATATGCTGCTGATTGCCCTTTGATGCTCTCCGGCTGCAGCTGCTCCCCAGACTCGACCAGCCGTTGACCAGAGCCCGGGACTGGATCATGGCCACCTCTGGTCCCGTGTAACGCGGGAGGGTCTCTGTACCTAAGCCACCTGATGGATACACATAGAGTTGACAGGTTCCAACCTTTGTTTTGGCTCGTCCATCTCCCTTGTCTAGGAATGGGAGACGCCCTGTGATGTTCGAAAACACGTATTTCGCCCCTTTCCTCCACTCTCCAGTTCTACACCTCGCCTCTTCCCACCCCTTAAAGTGAACTCCTCTGTTCTCTCTGTCTCTCTCTCTTTTTTCTCTTCTCTCACTTTGGAAACTGCGGCTGCACGCTAACGGCGATCCATGTGCCGGGCGCCGCGACGTCGTGGCAGAGCAGGCCGGTGGAGTTGGAGCTGGCCCCGCGCGGGGAGGGCCGGATGACGTCGCCCTCGTCGGCGCAGTAGGCCTGCTTGTGGGCTCGGACTGGGAAGATTGGTGGGGGTCAGTCTGGTGATGGGGAGCGAATTGCTGCTATATGAGTGAGGGTGGTTGGTGTGGGTGTGGGTGTGTGTGAGAGGAGGGGGGGGGTGGTGTAAGTGCAGATTCGACTTTCATTCTACGGAGTAAGAAATAGAAAGAGAAGAGGTTAAGGAAGAAAGGGTGCAGTAAAGGGGGGGAGGGGCGCTGACGCACGAATCCAGCCGTCCGAGACGTGGGCGTAGATGGACTCGAACGCCGCGCCGTAGCGGCGGCATTGGCCTGCCTGCGACAGCGTGATGGTCGCCACGCCCAGGTTGCCGGCCTGGCAGTCTGGGGCCGAGAAGATGCGGAGGTCGGCCAGGTAGGTGTCCGCCGATGGAACCGGAGCCGGGACCGGCACCGGCACCGGGACGGGCGCTGGAGCTGGAGCTGGGACGGGCGCTGACGCTGGAGCTGGAGCTGGGACTTGGGCCAAGGCGGCGGCGTTGGCTCTGCCCTGGCTGGGGCCCTTCTGCAGTAGGAGTAGCATCACCACCACGGGGCCGGCTACGAGTCGCATGATAGTGTAAACCATGTTCCCTAGGGCTTTGGCGTCTGTCTCTTGTGTGGTCTGGTGAGAGCTAGCCGGAGTAGTCAGTGTGGTCGTGGATAGGTACGAGTGTGTGTCGGGATATCGTCTCAAATGATGCCTCTGGGGTTTCTGACAGGACGAGACTCGCCAGGTATAAATACCCCAGGGCCGGCATCTTGGCAACACCAGCTTCACACCATCTGGGGCGTATATCGTGTCTGATGAGCTATTGGGCTAGGCAGCCGAGGGCTCGCCGAAGCCTCGCGAGACTCGTGGGTGGGTGATACCGACGAGCGTCATCTCTCTCACAGGGCCACCGAGCACGAAGGGCCATACTGGCCCTCTTGTGTTTCAGTGTGCGCCTACTCAAACCCCGTTCCAGATCACCACGGGTCCAGTCGATGGTCGTACCTGCGGCGGCCTCTCCGCGCAGCATGGGACAGGTCGTTCAAGAAGCATCGCTTGCGCGAGCGAGGGGATCGCCTCGCTCGCTCGCTCGCTCGAGGTCTTTCGCCTGACAGACATTGAACCTTGCTCTGACACAAGAGAGCGGGCACAACATCTACCGATGTCACACCGGACCACCGAAGCGGCGACGTGAGAGGTCCCGGGTGGGCAAGGTTGGCTGGAAAGTGCTACCGGGTGCCTCGTGGAGTGCACGAAAAACGTGGCGCTGCTGGTGTCCTCGGATGAGCTCGGAGAGCAGGAGCGAAGAAGAGGGCCGGACGAGTCAGCGCTATGAAAGAGCGAGCTACCTTAATGGCTGGTGTCCGGTGTCCGGCAAGGGGTCGTGAGGCCTTTGATATATGCAATGTGTACGGGACCCGAGGACCGAAAACCCTCCTGCAGGTACGACTTTTCGACGTCGGCCACGATCTATCCCGTTTCTCTGACGATACTTTAGGTATCTAACTTCCTCACTTGGTCACGTATGTAAAAGCAGAGCAAGATTAGGTATTTTTCTGCGGCCGGGGAGACAGAGGGCAAATAATAGGTCCCGGCTGCTTATTGTTGATTGAATAGGGATAGGAATCACGATCTCTTTAGAGCAGCACCTGAGGTCTCGAAATGTCCACGAAGATAATTTGACTAGTTGGTGTGGTGGAAGCCCAGGGTGTCCCGAGATTCATGGGGTGGTGTTCCTATTATTGATGTTGCCATGTAATAAGCGTGAGGAAATCGGACATGCGAGGAGGGGCGGCTCTGGACGGGAGTTATGAGGTACGAGTACAGTACAGTGGTGATGAGTGGGGCCGGTCGCGCGACTGCCGCCGTCATTTCGGCCCATTTCATTTGCCAACTACCTTAATGAACAGCCTCAACCCGTCTCAGCCCACCACTACGACAATCACCACCACCACCACCACCATCACCACCATCACCGCAGCCAAACAACAGTCTCAGCCATCCCTCTGGGCACGATGAACAGGGACTTCTAATCTCTTTCAAAAGAAACAGTATCCCTTTGCTCTGGCTTCCCGAAACGAAGACCGGGCTCGTCTTTGACCCGGGCCAAGTCTCTTGCTCTTATCTCAACAAAGCCGGCCAATGGGTCGCGCACTGACATTGCTGCTGTGTTGTCGTCGACGGGACCCGTATTTCTGGGTGCCTTCTCACGGCGCCCGGCTACTTATAATATTCTGAAGCGAGCGAGGATGCCGCGCGACAGGCACCACTCTGCCCCCATTCCCCAGCCAACGACAAGGTAGTGCCGTCAGTCGTCGGCACATATACTACCTCATATACCGACCAGCTATGCCGGGCCTGTCATCCTCGCGCTGGGCTTCCAGCACGATCCCGCGCCTGACCTCATGGCCACGTCCACCTCCGTCTGGACGGCAAGAGGCCGGACCCCCGCGACCATCACAGCCACCCGTCACTGCGACCACAACTGCTACTGTGCCCACTGCTTCCACTCCGGCAAACTCGGTAGCAACAGCAGAAACAGGCCCAGCGCCCGAGAAGGAGCTGTCGAGGTTCCTCAAAATCGTGGCTCGAATGAACTGGAAGCTCCCGTTCTTGGAGAACGGCTACGAGAGGGCCATCAGCCACGAGGGCAAGTCGGAGCAGGACATTGCCGCCCACGAGATCCACTTCAAACTCGACTTCTTCGAGTACTACATGCACCTTGAGCGGGCTCTGGTCCACCTGCTCGGCGTCTACGGCATCGCCGTCGACAGGTCAGGTGGCGGAGGTCCCGGCGGCTCCGGCCCTGGACAGCACCGTTACCACCAGAACGTCCTCGAGGCCCTCAACAGCCCCGAGAACCCGCTGTATCCCATCATGGGCGTCGGCCAGGCCCGCCAGCAGCTTCTGCGCGCCAAGCAGCTGCGCAATCGCTGGAAGGACCTCGACGAGTACCATCGGGACGGCAGCGCCGCGCAGCAGCAGCAGCAACGACCCGGCGGCGGAGGCGGCGGCGGCAAGGCCACCGCGCCGATGCGGCTCGCCGATTACAACCTCGAGGACATGCTGAAGGAGATCTTCGCGGCCTGTGACCAGGCCTATGCCGCGACGGAGCGCCACGTCCAGGAGCTGCGGGCAAGTCAGCACGGGCACACCAGCGGCAGCGACAGCAGCGGGCAGCCCCTGAGCCCGGCGGACTGGATGACCGAGGAGGACGACTGGACGTTCATGGTCGACGCGATGGACTGGGAAGCCGTCTGACCGTTCTTCACACACCCTCTTGGCTGAGCAATAGACTCGGTGCCCCTGCGCGCATTGGCGTCGCCCCCCAAAAGAACTGGGCACCGTACCGTATAGAGCGTTATTAGACACATTGGGTGCTTCGCTTAGCTCCAGGCAGAGATATGTGGAGTTGACGGCGTTCAGGATGGCATCTGGCAAGATATTGAGTGCTCATTAGATACTACCCAAGGGTCTGCTTTTAATAGACAGCTGCCTCTTTTTGATTATGAATCGAAGATCATGAACAGAAGACGATACCATGGAGCGCCCTCGCTAGTTGTCTATTTGTTGGGTGTGGTCGGCCGTGCTATCTCATTTGTAGGATTTTCAGGTGATATCGCTCAGTCGGGACGAGTCTGCAGCATTCCAGACACAACAGGCCCAGAACTTGGATCTGCCTTGTTGTTCTTCCGCTTCACGGGCTGGCATTCTTGCGTGGTGCGCGAATCCGATGCGACACAGAGGAGGTAAAGTACCTGGCGGGAGTTGACCCTGCGTGCCCCGGCAGGCGAGACTACTCGTACCCAAGGTGATGAACGTGACTTCCTTCATCTCATTAGACCAGTTCGTTGGATGTACTCGTGCCACCAAATGCTGCCGTCAGCTGAGGGCACCATGGTACCCGAGGTACCTTGGGTACCTCACTGCAAGCAAGGGAAGCTGGAAGCGCTGATGTGGCTTCCTTCCATGTTCCTTGTCCCAAGCCGACCCGACCGGTCTGAGGAAGCCGCGCCCACGTCCAGGCACGAGTACCGTTGAGAGTCAAGGTACCTTACCTAAAGTTAGCCCCAGGCTGCCGGGCCTGAATTGGGCGAGTTGGGCGGGCCCTGCCGCAACTTGTCCATATCGCCCCGGGCCCGGACCTGCCAGCTTCCATTGGCTCGTAAAGACCACGACAGCCAACTCGACCTCACCTCAACCTTACTTGGCCTCACCACCCTGATCGACCTCCCCGCCCATCGCTTTCCTGTCGCCAACACCCCTGGGCAACCTCTGCCAGTCTGTATCGACGCTGTCGCCCGCTGTTCGACTTTGGCCCCCGTCCAACGTTGCGACCACCGGTCCAGTTGACCACCCAGCCCCCCAGCCTCGCAAGCTCGGCCATCCCGTCCCGCACCTCAGACCGTCGCGAGCTCTGACGTCGCCGTCGAGCCCCCCCTGCAATATGGACTACGAGGCTCTGAAAGAGCAATGGAGCGAGGTCGAGGACCGCGATGGTGTTCGATTGAGCTGGAACGTTTTCCCCAGCTCCCGCATGGTATGTTGTCTGCCCGGTCCGGCCCCGCCTGCCCGCCTGACGCGCCGGGTGCTGGCTTCTTCTTTGCCCAGCTGGTGCTGTCGTCTTGGATGGCTGCGCTGAGCTCCAGGAATCTCGGCTAGTTCGTGGCAAGATAGACGCTGACATTCGCATTACAGGAAGCATCCCGTCTTGTCGTCCCCATCGGCGCCCTCTACACCCCTCTTAAGGAAAAGCCCGAGACGCCACTGCTGCAATTTGAGCCCGTCACCTGCAAGCAGCCCTGCCGCTCTGTCCTCAACCCTTTCTGGTGCGTGATGGAGCCTGCTTGTACTTTCTGCCCTCTCTGTCTTTGGTGCTGACCCCCTCTTCACAGCCAAGTCGACGTTCGGGCTCGCCTCTGGATATGCCCCTTCTGCTTGTCGCGCAACCCTCTTCCTCCCCACTACAAGGACATCACTGCGAATGCCATCCCCCCGAGCTGCACCCCTCGAACACCACAATCGAATACAAGCTCTCTCGCCCGGCGCCTAGCCCGCCCATCTTCCTCTATGTAGTCGACGCTTGCCAGGAAGAGGACAGCTTGGCTGCCCTCAAGGAGTCGCTCATCATGAGCTTGAGCCTCCTTCCCGAGAATGCTCTTGTCGGCCTCATCACATACGGCACCATGGTTCGTGGGACCCATTTCAGTCCAGACATGACGCAGCGGCGTTGCTAACAACGACTTCAGGCCCAAGTCCACGAAATCGGCTATACCGAATGCGCCAAGTCGTACGTCTTCCGCGGTAGCAAGGAATACTCGGCCAAGAACGTCCAGGAGATGCTCGGACTTCTTGCCCCCAGCCTGCGGCCCGGCATGCCCCAGCAGCAGCCCGGACGCCCCGTGATGCCTATGGGTCCTGCCGCGCGCTTCCTGCTGCCCGTGTCTCAGTGTGAGTTCCAGTTGACCAAGGTTCTGGAGCAGCTGCAGAAGGACCCTTGGCCTGTTCCTAGCGACAAGAGAAACATGCGCTGCACTGGAGTCGCCCTTAGTGTTGCCGTCGGTCTTCTCGAGTCCTCTTTCCAGAACTCCGGTGCTCGTATTATGCTGTTTGCTGGTGGTGCCGCCACCGAGGGCCCTGGTATGGTCGTTGCACCAGAACTTAGAGAGCCGATCCGCTCTCACCACGACATTGACCGTGACAACATCAAGTACTACAAGAAAGCCTTGAAGGTAAGGTGCTCACAGGCCATTGCAATTGGGAACAGCGTAATCTGACATTTCTCTCAGTACTACGACAACCTGGCTAAGCGTACAGCCCACAACGGTCACATAATAGATATCTTTGCTGGATGTCTGGACCAAGTTGGTTTACTAGAGATGAAAGGTCTCTGCAACTCCACAGGCGGTCACATGATTCTGACAGACAGCTTTACGTCGTCCATGTTCAAACAGTCCTTCATTCGCATTTTTGAAAAGGACGGAGACGATAACCTGCTCATGGGATTCAACGGCGTGCTTGAGGTCCTTACCACCAAGGAGCTCAAGGTCACGGGCCTCATAGGTCATGCTGTGTCTTTGAACAAAAAATCCACTTCAGTTGGAGAAACTGAGTGCGGTATCGGCAACACATGTTCCTGGAAGATGTGCGGCATCGATCCTCAGGCGAGTTACGGCGTCTACTTCGAGATTGCCAGCCAGGGCGGCCCCGCGCAGCCCCAGCAAGGCCAACAGAAGGGCATGATCCAGTTCTTGACATACTACCAGCATTCCTCTGGCCAGTTCCACTTGCGCGTCACTACGATCGCCAGGAATCTGAGTGGACCTGCTGGCGACCCGGCCATCGCTCAGTCATTCGACCAGGAAGCCGCAGCCGTTCTGATGTCGAGAATCGCCGTCTTCAAGGCGGAAGTCGACGATGGCCCCGACGTACTCCGATGGGTGGACCGCATGCTCATTAGGCTATGCTCCAGATTCGCGGACTACCGGAAAGACGACCCATCTTCATTCCGCCTCGAGAAGAACTTTACTCTGTACCCGCAGTTCATGTTCCATCTGCGGCGCAGTCAGTTCTTGCAGGTCTTCAACAACTCGCCTGACGAGACGGCTTTCTACCGTCATGTGTTGAACCACGAGGACGTCAGCAACTCGCTCGTCATGATCCAGCCCACCCTGGACTCGTACACCTTCGATCAGGAGGGTGGCAATCCGGTCCTGCTGGACTCAACATCCATTCAGCCGACCCACATTCTGCTTCTTGACACATTCTTCCACATCCTCATCTTCCACGGCGAGACGGTGGCTGAATGGCGCAAGGCTGGCTACCAGGACCAGGAGGGTTACGAGAACTTTGCCTCGTTGCTTGAGCAACCCAAGGAAGATGCAAGGGTAAGCTGCCACTTCCACAGAGAGATCTACGTTTCCCCGATACTAATGTCTGGCTAGGATCTCATCTCTGACCGCTTCCCACTTCCACGATTCATTGTCTGTGATGCCGGCGGCTCGCAGGCTCGTTTCTTGCTGTCCAAGCTCAACCCCTCGACGACCCACACTTCGGGAGCCTATGGCGGAGTGGGCGCCCAGAGCGCCCAGACCATCTTCACTGACGACGTCTCTCTCCAGACATTCATGGACCATTTGATGAAGTAAGTCAACCCGGCCACCTTCGTCGACTGAGCAGGACTGACCGTGACACAATAGACTCGCTGTCAGCGGCACCAACTAGTGAAAGGGAGACTACAATGGGCTGAATGGGCCTCGTTCGCCAGGATTGACCGAGAGCCAGGAAACTTGCCGTTGGCGTCAACATGAGGGAGACAGTGTACTCCTTGCGGCGCATTGGTGAGACGATAATCTCTGTGAGCCGACAAGGCTACGGGGAATGATGACGAAAATATGTAAAGAGAACCACCCAGGTGTCATAGATAACGATATCCACACGATGCCCAGGCCGAACCAGAGCCACACTTATCCAGCGACCGATCGCAAGTTGGACAGATGAGTATGGATAATAACCATCCCCGTGAATGTACCGGCCATATGAGATCATACGCGTTGTTTGCAGTATGCCTGTCCTGTGGACTTTAGGAACGGGCGGCCTATTCGTACCATACCTCCTGCCCAAAGTCTGGTTGACAGACATGGACAGGATCGAGGAGCAGATGCAACCACTTCCCCATGGATATCTGTGAACTCATGAGCCGGGACCGGTCATAAGTGACAGCCCGAGCTCACCGTTCGGATGCGATCTATTCCGATACTCATATACTGGACGTTGCTTTGCTTGTACACCGTAAGGTATAAGGTGGTGCGAATTCGGTGCTTGATCCGTCTTGCCGTGGTCGGGTATTCCAGATAGATCGGGCCAGGATGCCCGCCTATGTGCATACCTATGCATTGAGCCATAGAGAGAGGGGCCCGGGAATTCCTCGGGTGGATTGGCTGGGTAATTGGCGCGCTGCGGCCTCTAGCTCTTGCTCTTATCTGCGCCCCTCCTACCCACAAAAATCGCTTATCGTGCTAGGGCTACAAAGAAATCCCACACAAGACCTACATTTCAGGCTTGGTGAACTTTTCCTCCCCGAATAGGCGATCTGAACTTGTGGCTTTGAGCACTCAACGAACCTCACTCCCACCGACCAACATACCACCGAGACATCACCCATCATGCGTAAGTGCAGCCCCGCGACCAGCCTCCCGAGCGCGAAAGAGACGATTCTAACTTGCGCGCGCCGCTGCAGCTCCCAAGTTCGACCCCAATGAGATCAAGGTGATGTACGTGCATCTATCCGCCTCGAAGAAAAGAGAAACGAGCCCCGACCTCCGCGATACCCTCCCGCGACCGCCTACGCCGAACTGCGATCATGCGACGAACTCGTTACTGACCTGAAATGCAGCACCCTCCGTGCCACCGGAGGTGAGGTCGGTGCCTCTTCGGCCCTTGCGCCCAAGATTGGTCCCCTGGGTCTGTCGCCGAAGAAGGTCGGTGAAGACATTGCCAAGGCCACTGGCGACTGGGTAGGTTACCCCGCGATTGCACGATGACGACGGTCAGGGAACGAAGGTGCTGATACGATCGGCATTACAGAAAGGTCTGCGCGTCACCGTCAAGCTCACCATCCAGAACCGTCAAGCCGCCGTGTCGGTCGTCCCCACCGCCTCCTCTCTGGTCATCAAGGCCCTGAAGGAGCCCCCGCGCGACCGCAAGAAGGAGAAGAACATCAAGCACACCAAGTCCATCCCTCTGGAGGAGATTATCGAGATCGGTCGGACGATGCGCCACAAGTCTTTCGCCAAGGACCTGTCGGGAACAGTAAGGGAGATCCTGGGTACGGCGAACAGCGTTGGTTGCCAGGTTGAGGGCAGAAGTCCCAAGGACGTCTCTGACGACATCCTGGCTGGTGAGATTGACAGTAAGTCGGCACTGCAGTCCCCCCTCCTTCTCTTGTGTCGCCACCGGCAGACGGGCAGCGACAGCATCAGCTAACCAATTTTTTTTTCAACAGTTCCTGAGGAATAAACGAGGACAGACGACCTAAATAAAAGATGACCAACCCTTTTTTTTCGCATCTGTTTCAGGAGTTCAGGAATGGCTTTGCATTAGGCTTCGCCAGTTGCCCTCAAAAAAAATCGAGAAATAAGGCCAACTGCGTTCTCGGCGTGTCTTCCGTGACCTGGTCCCGCCGACGTGACGCCGCTGACATTCCTCCCCTCCCCTTGCCCCCGGATATCTATGTTGCTGCCCCCCACGCCACTCTTGCATTTCTGCGCCTGCAGAGCTCCCATTGATTATGGGCAACCCTTGTTACACTCTGAGCTATACCCTTACACCGTGGTATTGTTTCTATTTTACGACGAGGAAGATCGACTCTCACGAGACCAAATACTCACCGCGGCCTCCTGCCGAAAGGCAATGTGGAGGTTGAGGTCCATCTTTATTGGCCTACATCCCCGTATCTGAAGTTGGCGTCGGCAGCCGTTCATCGCAGCGCATGATACTGCGGAGCTGAGCCTGCTTGAGGCGCTGCGTCGTGCCCTCGGGAGGCAATCGCTGTTTTTCTAGTCCTAGCCTAGCACGTCCGCCCGCCTTCTCCGGATGTGACGAATTGTCGAGGCCTCTTGGAATCTTGGAATCTGTCGCTTGAAGCCGACGCTTCGGAGCTACATTGTTCGACGGGGCTTGTAATAGGTCGTGTCGTCCAGATCAACCCAGCGTTTCTCGTGGGGACTCTTGTCCCATGAACTCCAAAGCTCTAGAGCCATGAAGTCGCGAGAAAGTATGTCGGCGCTCTGTAGCATACTTTATCACAAATAGCCGGTCTCTTAAATGCAACGATGCTATAATTCCTCTTAAGCTATTGTGTGCTTGCACCTTATCACCAAACGAAAACCTCCCTACCCCCTCTCTCCCAGAGCCATTACTCATCCCCGGTAGTGAAGCCCCAGGTCGAACCTCACGGGCCGAGACAGCCACGCTGGGCGCACTGCCGCGTGGCGTATGGTAGCAAGCAGGTGGCGGGGGGCCAACGGGGGCCGGCGCAGGGTCGTGGTTACTCGGCCTTCTGTTGAGACAGATCGGGCCGAAGTAGAGGGGCCGGAGAAGAAAAGACGAGGTTGAAAGTGGGCAAGAGGTGTAGGAAGGGAAAAGAAAAGACAAAACAGAAGAAAGCCCATCGTACCATCGCAAGCAATGGTGCCTGCCGTGGTTGTGGTGGAGACTGGTCACCAGGGCTGGCTGATCTACCGATCGACTGACCGTCTCGATTGTTCACCTTCTTGTCACACGTCCTTTTGCGCATATTTGCTTCTGAGGACATCCCGAGTCCATTATGTGTGTGACGCGTTTTATCCAATCTCGGGGACAGACTTAGAGCCCGCTTTGCCTTGTCTCCCCCCCCTTCTAGTTGGGCACAGCACGTCACTCAAATTCTCATCTCCCCTCTGATCATGTTTCGTCTTTCTGTTTGGTAGCAAGAAGAGCAGCAGAGGCGTTTGCCACCCGTGGTCTGCGTGGACGTCAGCTGCGCAGAGCCTTGCGCGAAGCACCACTGACACCTACAAATTACGAAGTCATGTTGATTGCCCGCACTTGGACGCGCATATCTGGGAAGCCCATTCAAGATTCGAAACGGCCTGTCTTGCAGCCCGCTCTGGTCATGGTACGCCCGGCGTGTTGAGGAAGCGTGTCTTGTCGTTCAGAAGCACGGCAAATAATCCGAGGGGATGAGGAACGTCCTGAACCAACCAGGCACAAACGCGTGCTGAAAGTCCGCCGGTGGCACACGGCCACGAGCCTATCCTCTCGTTGGGCTGGTCGAGTGGGAGTCGAGCCAGGCAAGAGGGTGCTGAGAAGAGAGACGCAAGAGAACGGAATAGAAAGAACGGGAACGCGAATATCGGGACGGTTTGAGTCTCGTCTTTGCCAGACCCTGGATTTGATTGCGTTGGGCGGTCAGTTTGTACCTTGTGACTTTGTATGACTTTCGCGGCCACATCTCACATAGCCAATTGAGACCTGTATGCCAGCGGCTACGATATTCAATCGATTAGAGTGCTTTGATGATACAACCCATCTGTGGAGTGCTCGATTAGAAAGTCGATGCACGTGTAAAACTGATGAAGTGGAGACAATGCAGAAAGGGAGCGAGTCGTCCTCCTTACCGCCTACGACCGCTTCCGCGACGATGTCGGTAGCGTGGAGTCGGTGGTGGCGGTGCTCTTTTCGCGCCTCCCTGGCGGATACTGGCGGGCCCTCGTCAGGTCCTCTATTTAGAACAATGACATGTCTTTCGCCTCCCTGCTCAGGGCGGCGGCACCAGGAACCATGGTTGACACGCAGCCGTCTTGTTGGCGTTCGACGGATGAACGGGCCGCTAAGGAACCGACGATGGCGACAAATCGCTGGCAGTCGCAATGGACACATACGGACACGTATTGCCCTGTACACCAGTGAGCCGATACGCGAAGAGCTCAGGCAAAGCCTGAGGGGAGCGTCAGCGGAGACTATCGATATCCTTGGCAGATATTATTTGCCGTTGAAGCTCAGAGGTCATCGAATTGACCTATCGATCAGACCGGGGACGGAAGAAACCAACAGGAACAGTGGCCAAAAGGCACCAACATGACAAACGACAGAAACCTATCAGATGTCACGCCAACCCGAGCCTCGGCCCGTCCGTACAAGTATGCGCTATGCGTGGGAGGGCTGCCGTCCACAGCCATGCGCGAGGCGGTTTGGCGTTTGGTCGAGGCACTGCCGAGAGCCATCGAAGAGCATGAGGCATTCTTTACCACTCCCTAAAGACCCCACACATGCAGCGGGATGACAATAATAGATGGGGGCTTCTTGATCGAGACCAGAGATGCACGTTAGTCCGCCACGGCGCGTGCTCGGCATGAGTAACGCAGAGCAGGGCGTGTGCGTGGCGTGCGTGGCCACACCACCTGGGCTGACGAGCACCCAATCCCAGCAGCGTGTCCGGGGCTGGGGCATCAAGGCAGTTTGATCTGCGCGGGAATTGTACCTTTCAGGAGGCCCATGCAGAACGCGGAATCGTGACGTACCCCTTCGTGGCGCGTGATTGTGAGAGGTGTTGGCGCTGCGGCCGTTGCTGGGTGTGTCGGCGCTGTTACGAGTGGGCGAGTGCATTGCTGATTGTCCGTGTTCGATACCCGAGGCCCTTGAAATGTGGTTGTGTGATGTACTCAAGCGCTGCCTGCCAGCCAGGCAGATGGACCAGAGCCACGCGTTCTCCCGCCCTGAACATGTCTATGATTGATCCGTAGGATGGGCTAGAGCTGTCAAGCAATTACGGCGTTGGCCGGTAAGGCTGGGCCAGAAGCGACTCGTGGGCCGCAGGATCTGAGCCCTGCTAGGCCATGCTCGTACTTGTGGCGGGTAGCCGTTGCACCGTTGCAGCCTTGGTCAGAGCATGGGGGCCGGGGACCCGGGGACCCGAAACTGATGACCTTTCATAATTGGGGGAAGCAGGCATTCGTCTCCGTCCCGCAGGCACAATGCCGACCCGTGATGACGACGGTGGTGCTGCTTGCCTAGCCTACTCTATCTCGGGAGAGATGACCAGAATCCTTTCGCGGCCGGGGATTAAGCATCTCGAGCCAGGCAATTGTTGAGATGACAGCCATACGTGCAGAGCCAGTGAGCCGTCATTGTTGGCCTCGCTATACGCGCACTTCCGTTCGTGGCATTGGCGATTTTCAATCGGCCCGGCCCAGATTGCTGCCGTTACTCGTATGTCGTGTGCTTCTGCTCGCCGTGCCGAAAGCGACGATCGCCCAAGTCGAAGCTCGTAGCGCCGACCGCCACGCTACGGTGTCTGGGTACAAGTAGAGGCGAGTATCCGTACGCTGGTGGGTGGCGTGGTGGGTTGCTGAGTGGCTGGCGCGCCATCACCGACCGACCGTTGGTGCCACTGATCAGTGGCCCCGTTGTCTTCGCGGTAGTCCCGCAAAACCCTGGTGGGACTCGCGGAGGCCGTGCTTCAGGCCCTAATGCAACGAGCGCGGGGGTCGCGTTCAACCAGCTCCACGTGCCGTTCGTCGTTATCGATGGTTGTTGCTCGGAGGGAATTACTCGTAATGAGGTGGACAGCGGAGAGGGAGGATATTGACCTTGGCGAAGGCGGCTTGTTGGTGATGTACGCGCGGGAGAGAACAGTTCTCAACACAAAGAGGCGACCTGTACATCTACGAGAAGACGGTTGGGAGGCTCCTTCCAAACGAGATTCTGCGTGCGAGTACGAGTACAAGCCAAGAGAGAGCCTCCCATTCGACTGGAGTCCGTCCCTCACCACTGCAAATGGAGGTACCTGCCCGTGGGCAATGTAGGTAAGGTAAGTACCAAAGACGCGACTTGAATGGGAACGAAACCTTGAGGATGACGCCTGCACGTGTTTCTTCTATGCTGTTCCATGTACTCTATCTACGAGGCGTCGGATCTACATGGTTGTCGGTACTGGTTCAAGCGCGGCTGGTGGCTTCTTACGACTAGATCCATGGATGTCGTTCCAAAAGGTTCAAAGTTGAGCTCAGATGGAAGAGCGATCAAACATCACATCACAGAGTTCAAGTGCGCGTACATACTCGTAAGCGACTGATGTGCGTCTGTGGTGGGTGGGCAGTGCTCGCACATGGACTGTACATAGGTACATGTAGTTCCCGAGTTGGGCGGGGCCCTGGGCCGAGATGTGCAGATCTCTGCCGGGCTCTCGGCCTCTCAGCAGCCGTCTGGCAGGTCTGAGCAGGGGTCCGGCGCCCTCCAAGGGCTCTTGGCGGCACGCATGGAGCCACTGCGCACACCCGTGGGCTGCCCTGGCGGCTCCCCTGAGCACCCACCCCTGGCCGTCCCGGGGCAGGTGTGGCACTCGTCACACGAGTGGGGCTCGCTTTGCCAGGGCCCAAGACCTTGAACCGAGCAGAGAGGTACAAGTACAGACGGATACTCGTATGGACACCAGCACGAAACCCGAATGTCTGACTCGTCCCTGACACGCCCCCAATGAACGTTTGGCATTTCGCTGGGCGACCGGCATTAGGTTGTCGCCCACTCTCCTCCCGGCCCTCCACCGCTCTCTTATCAAAACACGTACCTTGCTGACTATGAGGCGAGGCAGGATCCATGAGAGCAAGAAGGAGAATGATTCTGTCACGGGAGAGTGTGTGCGTCTGTGTGCCCATAAGGTGGTAGGTAGGTAGGTAGGTAGGTACCTACGAATAGGTAGCTATGCTTGGACACAACATGAAGCACCGCTGTCATCACCCGATTGACAGACAGGCAAATGGAGCATCGAGACATGACCAAGACAAGACATAACACCGAGTTGTCGCTCACACTGGTCTTTCTCTCTCCATCGGCATTGCTCGGCGCACGCTGATCAGGTAGACCCTCTTGTCCGTCTCATCAGCGCCAGTACGATCTCTCGGCCTTGTCGACTTCGCCAGCACGGGACAGTGCTATTTGCCACACAGCGCCCAGGCGAGTGCTCGTCGGGTACATAGACAAGCCAGCAACGCAGCCACTCGCGCCATCTTGCCTCTATCAGACCTTTCCAACCGGCAGCCCCGTTCCCTCGATGAGGCCCTGCCAGCAAAGCCCGTCGTCGTCCCCTACGTTACAAGCCCACTTCGACAAGTACAAGTGCCGGTCACGAAAAGTTAGCGGGAGACGTCAGGCCGCCGCCCCTGATTGATTGGGAAGTTTAGGTGGGAGATCCGGCTATGCGGCCAGGCCGTGGCTCTTGGCAAATTCCTCCACAGTAATTAGATGGGGCGGTACGACACCGCTCTAGCGACGGGTGAGCCATCGCTGTGGACTGGCGTGACTGAGCGCGTTGGGGCCCGCGCGGACGGAATGGAGGCATGGCGGGTGGCGCGCGGGCGGGCTCACAACCACGTTCGCAGCCGGAGCCGTCTGTGACTCCTCCAATTCCCCGCCACACTCGCCTGGGCCTGATTAAATGTACTCGTGATTATGGTTACGAGTACCTGTAGTCGCGCCCGCAAGAACCAGATACGCGAAAAAGACGTGGTCTGACCTGCCCTGAATGTGAGCCCGCAAGAGTCCCGGGCGGCTACGAGTAGATGAGCCCTGTAACCACATTCATCTCTACAGGTACCTATCTACGGTGTGTGTTGCCTCACTGATTAAGGGCTTTAATGGTACTGCACCATACCCGGAGACCACAGGACTCGCACCCATCCAAGGACTCGGTCGAAACCACCACATCTATTCCGTCGGTACTCGCAAGGTACGAGTACTCTATGAAAGTCAAGTACGTGTATCTACTCAACATTCACCTACCCTATTTACCTGCGCCCGGGGCTGGAGTATCCCGTCTCAGGTGTGCCCACTATGCGGTCAGCAACTCGTAGTATGGCTGGATCTCCGCCAGGACGCGCTCGCGCCCAGTGAACTCGCCAAATTCCCCCAATCTTCATCTTGAGTCGTCCAGCACGGCGCCTCTGCTCGATGTACTCTGCATGAGGTGTGCCTCGAACCCAACAGGCTCTGACACGCGGGCCCCACTATGAGTAAGGTACATTACCTTAGGTACCAGGTATGAGCGCAGCAGCTCATCACCTCAGTGCCGACAGCTAGAGATAGCGAGGTAAATACCGACGAGTATTCGTACCTAGTAGTGGCACCAACGGCAGTCTGGGTTCTCGCTTAGGTACGAGTACATGCCTATGTGCGGGCGCGTCGCCCTGGTTGTGCCTCCGCGACATGTAGCTCTTTCCGCCCAAACAGTGTGCTCGTAGGTACCTACTCAAAAGAGGCACTCCCGTCGTCCCTACCTACCTATGTACCTATGTAGATGGCTAGCCACCTTAGCACGGCGTCTAGGGTGGGGCCTGGCCTGGGCTGATCCCGCTCTCCTCGTACCTGCCCCCCGGTCTACAGCCCGGGGGGGCCCCCATGACGATGGCCGACAGGCCTGGCCGCCCAAGTATACCTACCACCTACCCACCCGCCGCTCGTCGAAGGACTGAACCAACCGACGGAGCACGACCGTCCTCGACCTGGCCCCAATCGACGAATCCTCCCGTGCAGTAAGCTGGCACAAGCTCCGTCAAGCGCCGCCCTTCTCGACGACGGAACGTCCGACGGGCCCTCGACGACCAGATCTGATGAACCGCCTCTGCCACAAGCACGCCTGCCGCCAGTAAGCCCCGGGGGTCGCCCGCCCGGACGCATCCCACATCCGCCCTCGTCGGCACCGGCGCCGCCCCCCTCGAGCCGATCTCTGGGCTCGGCTTCGCGACAGCCAGCCCACGTTGCGATACGCGCTAGCTGCCCTCGCCGCCTCGCCACCTCTCACGAACATCGAATCCCGACTCTACCATCCACCGCGCCCGCCCTGCGCCAAGTCTGCTCTCTCTCTTTCTCTCGTCCTTCTCGTGTTCTATTGCGCACTCGGCCGCCACGACTCCTGCCACGACTCCTTTC
This sequence comes from Hansfordia pulvinata, assembly GCA_006538405.1. Lineage (NCBI taxonomy): Eukaryota > Fungi > Ascomycota > Sordariomycetes > Xylariales > Hansfordia > Hansfordia pulvinata. Next base: position 1,757,732 of record BJKQ01000007.1, on the reverse strand, counting down.
AGGGCGCGACCCGGCCGCTTACAGAGCCCTGCGGACCCTCCTCGGCACGTTGCCCAGCTCACAGAGCAGCCCAGCCAGCGCAGAGCCTATCTCGGTCGAGCCAGTCGGGGCCAGCGCTTTCAATACTCCCAACCACGCCAGCGCGCGCGAGCCAACGCGCCCGGCAGAACAGCCAGAAAGAGGCTGACACCCGCATTTTGGAGCCGAACGAGCCACAACAATCGCATTTCCTCGAACGCAAACCGGTGAAAGCAGCGTGTTCGACGTCTTCGGCAAGCCACTGCCAGCTTAAGCGCCAAGCCCCGTCGACTTTCACGTAGCAAGCGTTGCAACATATTCTCGCCAGTACAAACGAGACAAACTCGCACTTCACGGCCTCCGGCTCGACTCACCGCAGCGACACACCAGTGACGGCTCGAAAGCCCATGTACCCTTTGCGCAGCAACATGGTCGCTGAACCCCACCTGAAGATTTGAGGAAAAGCCCTCGAATTCAGAAGACAGTAAGGCTGGGGAGCTCACCAAGGCCACATCGCGATCGTGTTTACACCGTCCAAAGCCCTGAACAGGTCCTTGACTGTTGGTGGTAACACGCAGCTCGGAAACCAAACAGGCCCATTAGCAAGCCTTACTTCTACCGCAACCCGCGCGTCTGCCGTACACGTCAGCTCGGTTGACGTTGTTGGCCGACCTGCGCAAAGGAATCTTTGTCAACGCCTGTCCAAATTCTGGCCTGGACCGAGTTGAGGAAGGAACCCCAACCTCATCATTCCGGTGGTATAGCAGACAGTCCAAGAGCTGCGCGCCTACAAAATTTTCACTTCACCGGTTCACGAGCCCGCCAGCTACGAAATCATACTCGAATCCATCTCGCCGGTGCCTACGGATGCCAGGGTTCAGCCGCTCGGCTTGATAAAGACTACAGCCCTTCTCAATGCATGTGCAACCGTGCTCCTGGCCTGCTGTCCTGCTCCGCCTCACAGCGACCGCTATATCATGAGGCTGACCGTCGATCTGGATAACCTTGTGCGCGCTTTTTCAGATGTCTTATCCGTCCATGCTGCCCATCAGGCAGCCACATCACACGGTGCCCGACCCAGGCGCCCATCCTCCTTGGAGTGCTGACCCCAGCCAAGACCCAGCGCTCCATGGACATCTGCCCCATCAGGGCTTGGCAGGACTCTTTTCACCCTCGACTGCCATGGGCTCTGGCCCGGGACCCCGTTATTCATGGAACACTGGCGCCTCACAGCGACCCTCACCGGCTGCCCAGCCTCGTCAAAACTACCCCTATTTCCCCAGTCACTTGGTCAATGACAATGAGGACCATCAGCTGAGGCGGAAGACTCCCAATGGCACTATAGCGGCTGGATATGACGGTAGCCTGCGCCAACTCGAGTCTAGGCCGCCCCCTCTCAAGCAGGTGGCCTTCACTGGCTCGGTCACAGCCCAACCCTTCGATGGCATGTCGCCCGACGAGGAGCGCAGCGCAACGACCCCCTCTAACCTTCCCGTACAATGGCCATTGTCGCGGCACTTCGGCCAGGACCAGCCGGTACGGGGTCGGCGAGAAGGCGGCTTTCATCCCGCCATGGGCATGATGATGATGCAACCTGACCCCGGATCGCAAGGCCAGATAGCGCTTGATTTCGCACCGAACCCCCCTTCGGCCTCGTTTCCGCCTCAGACTTTTGGCATGCTCAACTCGCCGGCAGCGCAATTTGCGCCTCACTTTGCTCGGCCGGACTTCGCCATGTATAACAACATGAACGAGGGCTTTATGCCGGGACCTGCCATGCAAGAGTCAAATATCCCTTGTATCTCGCCTATCACGCACCCGGGCATGCCAAACTATTACATGCCCAACTACCATCCTACTTTCCACATGCATCCCCATCGGCCCCTGGCAGGCGCCCTGTATCATCCCCATCCGGGATCAAGTCACGATCTCAACACGGTGCGATTTCCGGCCCCCCCTCGAAGCGGATGGAGTCACTGTCGTTGAATACCCCACAATACGGCAAAGCCCCCACGGAACGTCCGAACGAGGGCTCGCTTTCCGACCGCCGTGACAAGGCACTGGCGGATGCCTATCAGGTATATCTTGACTTTTTGGCTCACCATCACCCATCTAAGAAATCCAGTCATGGTCGCGTGGCATCGTCCGCGAAACTCCCCACCAAGCTTTTTCTGCTTCCAAAACTTCCCAAATCATCTGGTTCCAGCAACTTGTCGTTCAGCCAACGTCAAGCCCGAGATCGTTCTGTTCAGGGCGTGCCTTCGGCTAGCAATAATCTAGGCCCCAGTCGACGGCCCATAGCTCAATCATCTCCGTCATTCGAGCAGGCCATAGCAAGGTCAGAGTTCCGGTTTGCCGACTCTGGAACCCCGCAGTCCAACCAACCCATCCATCCCGGACCCGATCCGTCGGCACCCCGCTTCAACGTTGGTCTAAATGGCTTGCTACAAACGCCTCTGACTGCTGTCAAGGATGCCATTGACATCATCACCGAGTTGAACAAGCAAAGCTCATGGGAATGGATCGATGGCCTCCTGTTAGGGGGCTGTCTGCATTACAGCCTCGAACACTATGAAACAGCTTTGGATTGGTTTTGGAGGATTGTTTCACTCAGCCCAGAGTAAGTCGCGCCCTGCCTACAATCTTTCCGCTTCCGCCAGGCTAATTTTCTCTCAGTCATGCGGAGGCAATATCCAATGTAGCTGCGTCGTTGCTTTGTCTGAACCGACAGCAGGAGGCCGAGCAACATTGGCGAAGTGCCATTCGCAAATGCCCCAGCCATCTTGAAGCAGTCGAGCACCTCGTGGGGCTCCTCTGCACCAGCCAGAGAAGCCAGGAAGCGGTTGACATTATCAACTTTGTGCAGACATCGACTCGTCAGCCACCCTGCGACCCGCGCACTTCCACCGCTCAACTCCGCCCTGGCGCATCAATGTCGCCCATCGCCGATGTTGTGGACCAATCACGAAGTCTCTTGGCAACAGCGTCAGGTTACCCGTTCCCACAGCATGCCTCGCAACCCGGCTTCGGCTCGAGCGGTTATGGTGTGCCGGGCAGTGAGAATGGTCGCATCATTGCTTTGATTCATGCAAAGGGCAACATGCTGTACTCGTTGAAGAACGTGGACGGTGCCTCCGAGGCGTTTGAAGAGGCTGTCCTTGTCAGCGCCGGGCGAGAGGCATCCGGCATGCATGGGATCAGGTCGTTGATCGACAGAGTCCAATTCGTTTTGGCGGCGGATGCGCACGGCCACGTCCCAGCCAGTTACGCCCGGAATCGATCCCATGAGCCGTTACTGCTCCCCCCCGACAAAGCGAAAGAAACTGCGCGTCTTGTCTTCGCCGATGAGGGTCAGCTTCCTGGGCTGCGCTTCGTCGAAGAGGGCACCGCCAAAAAGTCGGCCATCTCGACAACGAGCAATTCCCTGCTGTCCCTTGCCAAGATTTTCCAGGACGCAATGTCGAACGGTGGCTACACGCCAAAGCTTCTCGGTCATCCCTGTGGCGTCGGGGATGTACTCGCCCTCTACTACCTGTCGCTGTCGCTGTCCGAAAGCCCCTCCACGGCGAATAATGTTGGTATTCTCCTGGCGAGTGTTCAACAAGTGACCATTCCTTCGACGCAAACCACCCAGACGATGGGTCACCCGCCGATCCGTGGCATCATCCCTGGCAGTGGGCTGTCTCTGGCGCTGTCCTACTACCACTATGGCCTCAGTCTGGATAATAAGCACGTGCACCTACACACCAATTTGGGTAGTTTGCTCAAGGACGTCGGCCATCTCGACATGGCCATCAAAATGTACGAGCAAGCCGTATCTTGTGATGGTACATTCGACATTGCTCTCACCAATCTTGCGAATGCCGTGAAAGACCGAGGCCGCATCACCGAGGCGATTTCGTACTACAAACGAGCCGTACAGTCCAATCCGAACTTTGCCGAGGCTGTCTGCGGTCTGTCGACTGCATTGAACTCGGTCTGCGACTGGCGAGGGCGCGGCGGCGTGTATCTGAAAAAGGGGGCCTACGACCGGTGGCACACCGATGCCGACGGCAGGCTGCTTGACTCGAGATTTACCAAGAGTACTCAGGGCCTTTTGAAGCAGGTCGTGGCCATAGTCTCGAAGCAGCTGGAAGACTCTTCTCACTGGGGCGTTGGCTTACTGCGTGGCGACGTGCTCAGTCAATTGGGCCAGCAGCTGAAAACTGCGGCCCCCGGCGGTGCTGATTCGAGCCTGGACGTGCCTGGCAAGCTTGCCGCTTGGACTGACACTCCATGGGAAGGATCTCGGATTGTCCGCGCAGTTGAGAGGGCCACAAAGGTTGCGATGCGCCGTTGGTACATTGACAAGTACACACTTGGACGAGAATCCCGCACGGGCTATCCACGTCCCAAGTTGCCGTCGGCCTTGAGCGTGCCGGCGGCTCCGACTGTGCTCCCCTTCCACACGTTCACCTCTCCACTGTCTGCCAAGGAGATACGGATGATCTCACAACGGAATGCCGCCAGGATCTCATGCTCTACCCTTCGGTCGTCTTGGATATCAGGCTCTGTCTATCCACCGCCGCCGCCACCGACTCCGCACCTGAATGTCGGCTACGTGTCTTCGGATTTCAACAACCACCCGCTGGCTCATCTGTAAGCATCATGACCCAACACGTCACCCTCATCCCCCATCGCGTTCCTTGTCTGTATCTAACCCACCGCAGTATGCAATCAGTTTTCGGCTTTCACGATCATCGCCGGGTCAAAGCGTTCTGTTACGCGACAACCCCAAGTGACCAGTCGGTCCACCGTCGACAAATTGAGCAAGAAGCGCCTGTGTTCTACGATGCGAGCAACTGGTCCGCCGAGAAGCTCGTCGGCCAGATTGTCAGGGATCAGATCCACATTCTCATAAACCTCAATGGATACACTCGGGGCGCCCGCAACGAGATTTTTGCAGCACGGCCGGCCCCCATCCAGATGTCTTTTATGGGCTTTGCAGGCACGCTGGGCGCCGAGTGGTGTGATTACATCTTGGCCGACGAGACGTCCATCCCGTTGTCGACCCTGCGTCCCACGCGAGACAACCTCAACCTGACAGATGTTTTCAAAGACGAGGAGGAGAGCCAATACGAGGATTGGATGTATTCCGAGAACATCATCTTCTGCCGGGACAGCTTCTTCTGCTGCGACCATGCACAGTCGTCGGAACAAGGCGAGAGGCACATTTCGTGGGAGGACGAGCAAAGACGCAGGTGGCAGATGCGCAAGCAGCTTTTCCCCAACATCTCGGATGACACGATCATTCTGGGCAATTTCAACCAGCTGTACAAGGTAAGTACCACTTCCATGTCGGCAAGCCGGTACTGTGCTCACCCCATCGACAGATCGACCCAACCACCTTCCGGACCTGGCTACGCATCCTGCAGGGCGTTCCGAAGGCTATCCTGTGGCTCCTTAGGTTTCCCCAGCTGGGAGAAGAGAACCTTCTGAGGACTGCCAGGCAATGGGCATCGGAAGAAGTGGCAAGCCGCATCCGGTTCACCGACGTGGCCCCCAAACAGCAACACATTTCTCGCGCGCGCGTCTGTGATCTGTTCCTGGACACCCCCGAGTGCAATGCGCACACAACATCTGCCGATGTACTCTGGTCCAGCACGCCTCTTCTGACGCTGCCTCGATATCCGTACAAGATGTGTTCACGGATGGCAGCGTCGATCCTCAAAGGCGCGCTGCCGAAAACAGCAGCGGGGGAAGAGGCTGCCAGCGATCTCATTGCCGAGAACGACGACGACTACGAGACACTTGCAGTGCGCCTGGCAGGGGGCCTCAGCTATCTTCCCTCGAATGGCCACTACTGTGAGGGCCGTGGCCGGCTTGCAGAGATCCGCAAGCTCCTCTTCGAGTCGAAATGGACCTGCGGCCTCTTCAACACTCGCAGATGGGTGAATGATCTTGAGGACGCCTACCAAGAAGCGTGGAGGCGCTGGGTGAGCGGCGAGGGGGGTGATATTTACCTCGAGCACGTTCCCTGAAACAGTGGTTATTAGCTGCTGTCCTGCATCTAGATCACCTTTTCTTTTCTTCTTTTTTCTACCCGCGCGAGTACGCCCAGAGCCGATGCGCCGGACTTTTCCACAATTTTACTCGATCTTTTTGGGGGGGGGCATTGGAGTTGCAACGGTGAATTTGTTAGAAATGGCCCCGATCTACTTGGGAACGAACACCACAGAAGCGGGAGTTAATTATGCTTTTTGCCATGTTTGCGTTTGTATTTGTTTTTCGAGGCGGGATTACAGCGGTAGGGCGTTGGCAGAAGGCTAGCGGTTTGCCGGGATTTACTTCAACCCGGCTGTTCTTGTGTCGAATCTCGGGGCCCTTTTCCCGACTTCATATTCGAAATGGGGAGATGGTGTTTCTCACCAAAACACGGACATTCTTGGGGGCTGCAGCCACGGGGCATGCTTGGGCGCATCCTCTGAGCGGCCGCCCTCTATTTGATCACGAACGCCACGACTTAGAGGATAGGTAACTTGCCTGGGACCAAGTGCTGGCAAAGGATTCTCTTGTTATCATATCAACGCTCACGGGACGCATTCCTGCTTGAATACATCAACTTTTTTTAGAGAACAACGTGGTCCGAGACCGCATCGTCGGCGGCTGCGCGCAACTCCGGTGGACCTTGTCACATTGCGGTAACAGGACGGTCTCGGTATCACCGAGCGCGCGCGCGCTCGTGCCGACAGAGTAGTCCGGAGTCGGTCCCAAGAAAGGTGCAGGTGAGTGAGGCTTTTGCTACAGCAGGATTGGACGAGGCTACCCGCCATTCCTCAAGGCGATGCTTCCACCAATTTACACAAACAGACAGAGATACCTTACTGATCAACTGTGGCAATGCTTTGCTCCTGGCAGTGCGGGGATGGGTGACGGTGGTGTGTGCTGGACTTGTTCTTATCATTGGCGGCGTCTACCACCAGGAAGGAGGCCGCCGATCTTTCGAGTACGGGTAGTATCCAGCTCGGGTTGGTTGCGGCTAAGCTCGGGTTGCTGCTGAGCGAGCGCGCCCCGTGCTGCTGAGCGAACGCACCACCGGGCTTCCATATTGCCACACGTATCCTTGGTGCACCGGAGCACGCGGATGGGAATTGGACGAGGCGAAGAACAAAAGCGCGCGCCGTGTCTCTCCAGGTCCACCTGTGGCCACCGTTTGAGCAAGCTTATGACAGCGTCTGGCACTAACTAGTATTCCTGCGCTATCGGGGAAGGCCAGGCCAATTGGGGTCGGGCTCCAGGTCGAGAGAGGCCGAAACGGGCAGCAGGAGAGAGAAGGGGTTCCTTGGCAGCGGATGGGGGACGAGGCGCCGACAGTGCAAAGCTGGTGCGCAGCGGAAGGGCGCAGTGGCGAAAGCGGCCAGCAGAGACGGGCATGCCGATCACGGATCGCATATGGCAAGTTGGCCCCCCTTTGGGTCCTATTTGTTGCCCTTGCGCGAGCGGCCGCACTGCCTGTTCGGAAGCGGGCGCTCAACCCTCCTCGCCTCCAGACCGAGGTGTGGTGCGATTGTTCACGGGGACGATGTCGCAAGGTTCTGCTCCCCTCCGGCGGCGACGTCGCAAAAGGGGAAATCCCATGTGAGTGAGTGGCGCACTTTGGACGGACTGACCGAGCAGTCTAAGTAGGTGCGTTACACGTAAGCCGGAAGCAGGTTATTAATCTACTGACATCTCGTGCTCTCCTGGCTTATCTCGACCGAAATCGACATTGTTCATCCTCCAATACAGGGCTCGCTGGCAGGCAGGCATTACCTCTTTTCTTTCCTTCTTTTTTTCTTCCTTTTCACCATATCATCATGAGGCCCACTCAGCTAGCGGCGGTCTTGACGGGCCTCCTCCTGCAAGCTTGCGCTCTCGCTTCCGCTCTGCCCGCTTTGCCCGCGCAGCAGCAGCAGCAGCAGCAGCAGCAGCAGCAGCAGCCTGAGGATCCGAGCGTCGAGGGCGGCGCCTTGCGAGGACGCGCGGTCAAGCTCGACATGAGCGGGAAGCTGAGGGGCCTGCGGGAGTCGACGTGGCGCAAGGGGGCGAGCGCGGCCGAGAAGAACGCGGCGCAGCAGGGAGCGCAGCGGGTGCTGGCCGGGCTGCTGGGAGGCGAGGGCATCGAGGAGATGGCCGCGATAGGCCCGGTGGCGCAGAGGCTGGACCCCATCGGCAGCAGCGGGCGTCCCGACGCGCAGGACGAGTTCAGGAAGAAGTGGTGGGGCAGGAAGGGGTCATCACCGCCGCCGTCGTCGTCGTCGTCGTCGTCGTCCGGAAGCGGGGGCGTGCGAGACCCCCGAACGTTCACCAAGCTCGTCGTCAAGGGCGACAACGACAAGATTGTCAAGGCCATCGGAAAGGCGAAAGAGTATGTCCTTTATAACCCCTTTCCCCCACCTTTGCTGCGTCAACGCGGCCACGTTTGAGAGTGAGGAAGAGAGAGCACGGTGATGCTGACATGGTTTGGCTGTGTTTTTTTTTTTTTTTTTAGCGAAATCAAATACGAGGAAGACGATCTGGACCAGCTCAAGGATAGCCTGGACAAGAACCGGGAAATCGACATATTCGTCCAAGCCCCGAGCGACAAGAAAATGGTCCTGGTTCACCTATACAAAGAAGACAGTACGTTTTATTGCTCCCTGCCCCCCCGCCCCCTCTCCCCTCCTCTCTTGGGCGACTTCGTCCTAATAATACACATCGTTCCCAACTGACCCTTTTCTGTGTTTGTGTCTTTCCAGTTGGCTTCTTCTCCAAACAGTTCCAGGAGGACTTCAACGACTGGGTGGTCGACGACGAGTCTACGGGGCTGCGCGTGGTCAGCAAGGTCGAGCGCTACTACAGCACGATGATGAACTGCGACCAGGTCCACTCGGACTACGTGCGGCTCAAGGTGCAGAGCCCGCAGGACTCGCTCATCATCAGGGACACCAGCACCATGCTGGCAGGCTTCCCGGTGTCGTTCCTCATGGGCAGCACGGCGCCGAGGCTGGACCCGGAGGCGGTGGAGCTGCTCAGGAAGGACCGCGGCCACTTCGAGAGCATCAGGAGCATCCCCCGGAAGGACAGGGACTACGTCGCGGACATGTACGTCAGGAAGGCAGCGGCGGGAGGGTACGAGGTGGACAAGGAGCTGGAAAAGTTTATTAGGGACCCTTCTTGAACCAGCGAGCGAGCCACTGCTGGTTTACCAGAAGAGGTGTTTGATATTGGCCTACGCCCCTGAAAATATGCCACCGGGATCACCTAGTAGGGGGGAGGGGGCTCTATCACGCACTTCTCTGGCCCCGCATGGGTTTTCGTTCCAGCCGCGGGCCTACTCGTACATGGGGAAGAAGAGCCTTGGAAACACCGGTCTTCACACGTTGACATGATCCCAAGCGGCCTCCCTCAAAGACAAACGTCTGGCGGATGAGTGTCGTCGAGTCCGACTGAGGATTGTGCCGTACGAGTCGAACAAAGTGACGGCCTGTCTGCGTCAGAGTCCCGAGTTCCGCCAGTACATGCCCCTAATAGACTTGTCCAAATACATCAACCAACAGGCACGGCTTGGGAATTGCTTGTGGAGGGTTGGTTGTGCTTCGAATAGACTTGACTCAACAATCCCATCCCAGTCTCAGTGCCGCTTCACGGAATCCCATCAATGATGACCCTACTGACTGCCCTCAAACGCACTGGTCGATGAAGGATACCCCCCCCCCCCCCCTCGAGACACGGCAGAGAAGAGACGAAGTGGCGGCGATGCTGCCTCTGTACTCAAGGCAGAGGAACCAAGGCGGTGTACACAGCCCAGCCAGACTGAAGGGGCCTTATCGCAGCCGCCTCGTACGAGTGCAGATACCAGAAGAGTCATCATTTCGTCCCCGCGGGCCATCCGTCCGCGGAAGGCAGAGGGCACACCGCTCCCCGTGATTCCTTGCCTACCCTTCTTGGAACATTGTTCGACAATTAAAGAAGAAGAAGAAGGACCCCACTTCTCCACCCCCGCCTCGCACGGGTTGATATGTGTCGGAGGTGTCCCAACTTCAGCTCCAAGCTGACTCTAGGACTCTGCCGAGGCCGCGTGCCGAAAACTTACCAGAGTTTATCCCTAAAGAAGGGAAGAAAGAAGGAAGAGAAGAGAAGAGAAGAGTGCCATCCTGACCCGTACAGTCCATGTCTTCTCTGCGTGGGGAGGAAGACCTTGACGTGCGAGTCCCCGGTCGTCGTCACACGCCTTGGCCTTGGCTCGGTGAGGGACATGCCATCGCCCCCATTCTGCGCTTTTCTCCCGGGAAGCCGCGAATCTGACGGCAAGGAGGCGATCTCTGTCTGCTCCAATTTCTTTTTTTTTGTATCTTGTCCGTCCGTCTGGGCTACAGATAGCCTGCGCCCATCGCGAAACCCCCCCCTCCCCCCCCCCTCCTCCCCCCCTCTCTGTATGAATTTTGGGGAAAAGCAAGACGAGGGCGGGCTCGGGAGACGCGGGAGTGCAAGGTGTCGGGAAGAGCCAAGGGAGGGTCCAAGACAAAAACATCTTGCGCTCCTATCTTTATCACATCGACGACGAGTTTACGTGGGGAGCAGCGGACTCCTGGAAGGGAAAAAGGGGTGTTGTTCCGAGACGTCACCGTCCGTGGGGTTGATCGGGATCGCGCACGGGCAGAGGGGAAGCTGGAAAACGAAGGTCTTCTCGTTTTGGCTGAGAACATCTAACGCGCCAGAATTGACATTTTTTGTTTCGGTCTTTAGACTACTGGAATATCTTTGATCATAAGACACTACGTACCATGAGTCTCGGGATCCTCTTGCAGGCCAAAGGGCTGTGTGAGAGCCCTGCTCAAATCCCCCCTTTATTGTGGCCCGGCTTCGATCTTCGTGGGGATGCCCGGCCGGGAGTTGCCACGCCCAAAAAGACAAAGGGCGTGCCGAGGCGGGCGTCCATGGTGGTTCACCGGACGCCAGAGAACGGGTGCACGAGGACGCCTCCCGGAGTTGGTTGTTCATGGAACGCAGCGGCGGAGGACTTGGTTCTGTGTGATGCTGAGAGGGCAACGCCCACCGGACAGCCCATGTCTGAATATGCGGCGCGAGCAAGCCTTCTCATACCGACGTGCGACTACAGCACTGCCGAGAGGAGACAGGGTCTCTGACCTCTTGTTGTGTGCCGCCCCGGGCCCCAGCAGGAGTGCGGATTGGTGCAGCCGGCCTCGGACCAAGCTCACTCTCACCCTTCCCCTTCTCCACCGGGCGGCGCCGTCCCCGCGGGACTCTTTATATTCGGGGTCATCAATCATCTGGGGCCCTTCCGGGGGAGGGAGAGGGGGAGACAAGACTGACTGACTGACTAAGTGATTGACGGACTGGACCGCTCAGCCCGCTCTGCTTGTCTGTCTGGACCGCGGCCGGCTGTGAAGAAAACAAAAAGAATAATGCTTGAACGGACGGCTTGTGGTGACTTTCTAGTCGTATCCCAAAACAGAGGGGCTGGTACGGGTTCTATCCCAGTGTTCACATCAGTGACCCCTCCCTCCTTTTTGGGGGGGTTATGTAGATGCTACCAGTCTATTCGCTACTCACATGCAAAAGTAAGTAGAGATCTGAGGCGGGAGGGACAAGAATGTTAAGGGGATCTATGAGCACGGGCGGCGCAGAGATAAAAGCAAGCAGAAGAACAGGATTAAAAAGACCCATCTTGCGTCTGGTTTGCGTCTCTCGAAAGAAAAGACGTCTCCCATCTAAACAATGTGTCTATATATATCAAGGGGGGGGGTTGGGAGGTTGTCTATACGCAGGCCTTATCAGACGTCGTCAGGGATGAAGCCGTCCGCATGTGCTTACTCGTCCTCATGTGTAATCATGTGTGTTAAGAGCGAGGACGGCTTCTGCTTAAGCGGTCCCATTCATCCCGCCGTGAGATGGATTGGGGCAGAAATGGCATCCAGACTCCAGGCCAATGGCCAATGGCCAATGGGCGGGCGGTTCTCACGTGACGCCTGCTGATGCGACGCGTACTGCTGCTGCGTGAGGCCGGAAAGGGGAGCTGGGCTTCTGTCTGTCGGGTTCCGGCCGCGTTGACGTTGGCTCGACGGGAAGCCCCGCGGGCTCATCACATCACCCCCGCCCCTCTTCAGGCCAAGTAACACTGGTCCCGCGTCCGTCTTGCTTCCCGTCGTCTCATCTTGCATGAGATCACCAGATGCAGAGATGTAGATTGCAAGCAGAGAGACGGGTAGAGAGGGACATAGAGAGGGACGAGGAGAGAGAGATACACAAACACAGAGACACACACACACAAACACACAAACACAGAGATAGAGCCAGAGACACAGATGGTGGACAAAGAGAAGACACGGGTGCTGCGGCTCCCCCCCCCCACCGGAGAACCCGACGAGCTGAGGTGATATGAGTATGAGACGGGGCTTTCTCGCATCTCCCGCCCACTCACGGGCCTCAGCTTGGTCACCCCCCTTTCGCAGGCGCCTCTTCCCTTGAGACCTGTCTTGACAGCAGTGCTCTCTGAAGGACCCCTTTTTGTCTTTTGTCGTCTTTTGTCTTCTGCGCGCGTGCGGGGGGCCGGCGGAGGCGGGGCGAGACGGCAGACGGCAGACGAGGCTGCGGGGCGGGAGAGCCACTGCAGCGGTTCGTGTGTTTCCCGAGAGTCCCCCCCCTGTCTTGGGTGGATGGAGGAGGGACTATTTACTTATTGCTAGTACTCGTGAAGAGGAGATCAAACTTGGGAAAGGGACAACGACGTGACGACGACGACGACGACGACGACAAGATGGCCCCGCTAGTCATCGGGATGATATGACGGATGGGGGTGTGCAACTAGAAGACGCACAAAGCGGTCAAGCGGCGCCTCTCTCTCTCTCTCTCTCTCTCTGTGGGTGCGTGATTACCCTCTTCTCCTCTTAACTGGTCCTCCTATCAACGAGCTACCGGACGAAAAAGGGGGAGGGGAGGGGGCCACAAGTCAACGCAGTTGAACCTTGATCGGGGGTTTCTGGTGGTTCTAGGCCCAGCGGACTCCCCCCGTTGGCTCAGCTGGCGCACCAAGTTTCCCTGATGGGGGCTGAGGGGCTTGTGCCTTTGGCCTTGTTCCCCTCTCCCTTTTTTGGGGGGAGAGTTTGTGTCTGGCGATCCCTGCAGACGGGCGTGGTCCGCGTGGCCTCTGGGTTTTGGAAGAGACCCCAGGCGGCCGGTTGGCTCTGAGCAGCGCTCGTCCGAAGTGGAGGATCCCTGGGAGAGTCAAGACGAGAAAGATGACATTATGACGAGAGAGAGAGAGAGGGAGGGGAGAAGGAAAGACAAGCACACACACACACACACACACACACACACACACACACACACACACACACACACACACACACACACACACACACACACACACACACACACACACACACACACACACACACACACACACACACACACACACACACACATGGAGAGGTGCCTCGACGGATCCACGTCTCCTGTCCACACCCACCCCCGATCCTCCAGCAAATCACAGAGTCCACGGGCGCGCTCTCGAAACAAAAACCTCAGCCAGCCCCCCCAACCCACCGTGGAGAGATCGGGCGCCTCTTCCGGGTCGGAGAACGAGGAGGGCGAGTATTGCTCTCGTTGGAGCTGACCTGGAATGGGGTCGGTTTGGATGGGCAAGCCGCCTGCAGCCCGCCCGTCTCCCCCCCTTTTCCGGGGCCGTTGGAGACTGCACAAACTTGACTGCCACCTCCCCGGGTTCCGCTCTCATCTCAGCCGTGAATACAATGCGAGGGAAAAGCAGACAGCCTAGGTGCCAGTGGACAGAGCTAGAGAGAGAGAGAGAGAGAGAGGTTACGAAGGGGGAGTACCGCCGATTCATCACCTGCGCGGGTCTTTTGGTTTGCATTGCCCCCAGTCAACGTGTGGGCAGACAAAAAAAGGCACAGCACGCCAACCGTCAACCGTCAGTCAGCATTTCATCGCCGCCGCCGCTGCTGCTGCCGCTGCTGCTGCGCTGTGGAGTTGGCCAACAAACAGCGCGCAACAGGTTTTACGCGTACGAGTATGCAGGAGTAATAACGTACGTAGTGCGGCGGCTGGTGGTGTTGGTGGTGGTCCGCTCCCCCCGCCGCCGCCCCGCGTGGCGTGCGTACATCTGTGATGTGATGTGATGGATCATGGTACCTTGCCCGTCCACGCACAATGCTTGCTGCCTTGGGATCTTTTTTTTTTTTTAAAGTTGTTTACGATACTGCTGTCCCAGTGACGACGGATGGTAGTCGCGGCATGCACCAGTGACGAGAGGTGGATACCAATCTAGAGTGCGAAGGAGGGAGTTAAGATCATTGAGGGTTGTTAATTATGTTACTACTATCACCACCACCATTACTACTCGTACTACGCATATATCAAAAAGAGAGGGCCTTCCTTGAAACGCTGTCTGTACAGCTCTTTGACGACGGGTGTCCCGTCGCAGAGCCACGACAGCTCGCTCGCAATCTTACCGAGGGCAGAGCGCGCGCGCGCGAGGCAATCCCATCTACTCGCAAGCTGGGGAGATGGCGCGAAGGAGGGAGGGGCCAGCAGGCACAGACAGGTATAGAGGGCGGAATTATACATGGAAAGGAATCACCCATTTCCTTAGAGTGGCTTGTGACCGGCTCGCCCCTTTGGTCGAGCAGCACAGGCGAGGCGACAAGAGGGGCGGTGCTTGCTTTTCCTTCTTCTTCTTCTTCTTCTTCTTCTTCTTCTCCTTCTTGGTTCCTTCTCTCTACTATTACCCTCTGCGGATCGGGGCGAGGCGGACGAATGAGCGACGGCAGAGGAGGGATTTCGAGGCGAAGCGTTCGATAGGCACAGGCACAGGTGCGGCTGAGCTTGTGCACGGCCTCGACTGGGCGTGTAACTACGAGTATATCTCTCTCTGTGTGTGTGTGCGTGTGTGTGTGAACCGGGAGCTGAGACGAGAGATGCGGACGGATGGGGAAGAAGAAAGAAGAAATGACAGGGGATGGGGGGGGGGGGGGAAGGGGGGGCCATATAATGGATTCTATTAATGGCGACGGCGATGGTGATGATGATGATGATAGTGACGGAGACGGTGATGGAAAAACCGGGGGGGGGGTTGCGTTCCCTTACCGCCATGGCCCGTGTCCCCATTCGTTCTTCAGCGATTTGTTCTAGAAGAAGGGCGCACGCGGAACCATGGGGGAATAAGAAACTGTACTAGTCACGAGAGAGAGAGAGAGAGAGGGTGGGCAAAGGAAAAAAAAGAAAAAGAAAAACCACCGTATGCGTGACATGCCGCTTGGCTGCAATCTCCTGCAAGGGCTGATGAGCGATGCGATGGGGCGTCCGTTCCGCGCAGAATACGAGTAGAACAGTCGCCGAAACAGAATAGAACACGACAGGAGGTGAACAGGCGGGAAGAGGAAGAAGAAAAAAGAAACGAAAACGGGAACGTGACCGCTGCACGGTCGATGCGGTCAATGCAATCAATGTACACTCGCGTTAGGTACGTGTCGTAGTGCAATGCTTGCTTGCTTGCTTTGACAACAATGATGATGACCCTGCTTCCATACGAGTCAGGTAAGTAGGTAGGTAGATACCTAGTACCTAAGATATCTACCTGATCTTACCTAAGGTACCTGCCCCGTGGCCCCCTTCTTACGTCTATCTATAAGTACCGAACAATGTGTGTACCCTTGCAGAGGTACCTTACCCGGTCCGAGTACTCACGGGTAAGGTAGAGGTAGGTAAGGTAGGTAGTTTCAAGGGGGGAAACCCCCTCCTCCATCTCTCCAAAAAAAAAAAAAAAAGAAGACTGACCACATCGATCTGGGGCCTCGTGGGCCTGTTAAAAAAAAAAAAAGAGAAGAGACGTGAGAGAAAAGGGAGAGAAGAAGAGTTCCGCTAACCCCCCCGTTCATGCGTCATTGGGAAGATCGGGGGGGGGGGGGAAGGGGCCAAGCCGAAAGGTACGAGTAACAAGGAGAAAACCGCCTAAAAAAAAACAAAAAGCCCCAAAGTGATCAGTCACAAAAGCCACGAGATAGTGAGGCTGCAGACCCCTGCCGGCGCCAGAAACGGTCGGCGAGCCACTCCCCAGCGAATCGTGCGGGCGCGCGGGTGGGCCGGGTGACACCTAACGGGCTGGCATGGTGACTATTGAGGATGATGATGATGATGATGAGGATGAGGATGAGGATCCTGCCCTGTCCGGTCCTTGCCCTGTCGGACGGAGCAAGGTCAGTACGAGTAGATCTCGGCCGGGTGTGTGGCTTGTAGCCCTTGCCTACGCCCAGTACAGAGGGTTACATTGTGTCCATAGTGGCCTGGCAGATCTTCAGCTCTGCAGCCCCGGCCGTCCACCCGTATTGCAGACATCAAATAGCTGATAGCTGACAAGGGGGGGTTATCACGGGCCGGGTGGCACAGCCAGCTATCGAGACATCCATTGTTCTGCGTTTCGCGAGCACTCGACGATACGGGGTCCTTATCCCCCCCCCCTCCCGTCATTGCCATTGTTTTTGGTTGTGGTTTATTGTGATTCTGGTCAATACGGTACTCGTTACTCTTCCACGTCCTCGCGTCTAGCAAGTACTCGTATCGCGGCCGTGGTCATGTCAAGGGTCCAGTGGATAAGACACAAACAAAGACAAGACAAGCCAAGTCCAGCAAGACGAGACGAGACAAGACAAGACAAGACAAGACAGGGCCAGGATGAGACCAGACAGGACATGACAAGGCCAAAGCAAAGCAGAGCCAAGCCCGGCAAAAGGCAGAGCGCGAAGCGGTACGGCAAAACAGGAGAATACGATGATGGCCGCCCCGGTGGATGAAAGGGCAAATCAATTTAGGCTGGAATTCGAGGCAAAATGAGACGCTGGCGCACCCACGACGGGGGGAGGGGGGGGGAGGGGGTTCCCTCCCCAATGGACGCCCTCAGTCGCCATCGTGGGTCTTTTTTTTTTTTTTTTTCTCTTTTCTTCACACTTTGATTATCACCAGGCACGTAAAAGGGTAGGAGGTAGGTAGGTACTATACTCGTAGGTAATCACGAGGTTCACAGGCTCGGATCCGGGCTCTTCCGCGACGAGGGGAGCCGACTGCCTGCCCTATATGTTCATCGCGTTATAGCACGAGTGGCCCGCCCGCCCCGGCATTCGCGGCGGATCTTTGGGAGGGGGGGCACCAAATATGTCTCGCGGGATGAGAGTGAGATTACGGCATGCCAGGCCAACCCTAGACTTCAGCCTGTCGTTGGCTCTCTCTCGTTGCTGCTACTCGTGAGTAATATCGTTAACAAGGTACCCGTGGTAGAGTAGTAGAGAAGGGTGCGCGCGGGACGGACCAAGAAAAGAAAAAGGAATAAGCAAAATCGCACCGTACGTACTCTCTCTCTCTCTCTCTCTCTCTTCCTGCCCAACCGAGGTGGGCAGCCAGCCCCCAGCAAGTAATAAGTGTTCGACCCCTGCACTGCACTGGACAACCACCCGTCTGGGGGGTTCCAAAAGGCCACAGACTATTTCCCAGTAGGGCGGCTTGACGTTGACGCCCATCGAATCGAAAGCCGGCCCTCCCTCCGCCCCCTGTACGTACGAGTAACTCCGTAAAGAGGTCGTGACCAGGATTGCGCAGCAGACCCTTGCTCTGCTGCCTCGCCGGGGGGGGGGGGGGGGGGGCGGCTTGAGGATCGGAGCCCAACCGTTGCAGGGGTTGTTGGGTCGGAGTAGGGGCGGGAAATGGAAATGGGGATGGAGATGGGGATGGGGATGTGAGATGGATGGATGGGATCTTCGGCGCATCCGACACGATGCAGCGCACTGCAGGTGTGATCTCGAGATCGATCAATCAGGGGGACGGAAGAAAGAGAGAGACAGAGAGAGAGAGAGAGAGATGATGATGATGATGATGATGATGCCTGCCCCGTTTCCGCTGCTACGATACCTCGATACGAGCATCGTACCCCCGGGGCTCTGCGGAGCTACATCTCGAGGTACTCGTACGGAGTGAGGAGAAAAGAGCCGCAAAACATGCCCCTGTTCCCGTCCTCATCACACACCCCCGCCGTTAGAACATCGCTGCTGTTGCTGGTGGTGGTGGTGGTGGTGGTGGTGGTGGTGGTGGTGGTGGTGCTGGCGATGCAGCGTTTCGGGGCACCCACACGTTCCCTCTGCGAAGCCACGAGTACTACGTCGTCGGTCTTCTCTGTCGGCGAGGGGGAGAAGGCGATCTTTCTTCTACTGCGCCGTCGTTATTGGTCGTGTCATGGGGGCAGGGCGCAGCTTTGGTGAGGACTATACATTTGTGTGTGTATTTTGTGACAAAAGCCGACCGGTGAGCGGTGGTTGGCTGGTTCACTACTGATTATTCATCACTATGATTATGGTGATTTCTCCCAACCCCCGGCGACGGTCAGGCCCCGGAGCACCATTCGACTCGTCCGTCCGGTCTCGTACGAATGAAGGCCACCGGGGATGGATGGATTGACGAGCAAGGGCGCCCCTCCTCCAGGGCTTCTTCCTTCCTGGTAGTTACGAGCAATAGTGATAATACTCGTAAATATACCTAAAAGCTGGGCAGAGTCAAAAGTAGGCAAGGTAGGCGGCAGGTAATAGGTAATAAATAGGTGGTGGCTACGGAATTAGCTCCGCGTCTGCGGGACTCGGGCATCGTCCTCCCAATATTCTGTCATCACAAACAGGGCCCGGCGCGACCCGGGGGCGCCGAAAGCCACCATCGGTACGAGTTATCAAAGCATTGCCATTGTTTTGTCAGAGAGTATTTATTGGGTATGAGGAGACGAGGGACGATGGCAACGGCAACGACGACAAGCGACCCCCCTCCCCCTGAGCACGCGCCCTCCAGGGATATGCCGGCCATGGCTGCCGGGTGTTCGAGCTTCCGGGCGAACCTGGTGCTCTCCTCGAGAAACGGGTACGGGTACGTCAGGTACGTACGAACGAGCGCGAGTACTCGTACTCTCTGTCTGTCTGCTTGAGCCACAGGTGAGCGGGTACCGAGAGTACTCTTCTCCGTATGATCACAAGGATCTTTAGGCAGGGGTGGGCAGGGCGGGCATGGATCGTGGCTGGTTGAGCCACGTTTAGACCCAAAATGGAAAATGCATGAGAGCGTATGGCGCGCAGTAGACCCGCTGGGAAAGAAACGGGGGCAAGGGCAAGGCAAGGCAAGATGAACAGGCCGGGGTTCAACCACCAAGCTGACCTGGCCTGGTGGCGGATCTTCGACAGGGGTTTGTTGCTGTTCATGGGTCTCCTCTCCATCTCTCTGTCGCTTCTCCCTCTCTCATTCTCTCCCACTCACACACCAGAAGCGACAAGGGGGGGGGGGCCTCCCAAGTACGGGTCAAAACCAAGCAAGGCATCACCGTGGATCACCGTGGATCGCCGGGACAGGGGGGAAAGGTCAGGGCGGCTGTTTCGGGGTGACTGCAGGGTAACCCGGCCGCATCATTTGCAACGGCTTTTGGGTCCCACGGATCTCACGGGAATGCCTGTCCACCTGTGGCCCTTGGTGGCTGTCAGTAAAGGAAGAGACGACAGAGGGAAAAACACAAAAGAAAAGAAAAACGACTCGTCACTTTTCCAGAGCCTGCAACGAAGACGACGAGAGAGAGAGAGAGAGAGCAGCCCGCGATCCGCTCCCGCCCAGTGCAACCTCCCCCTCCCCTGCTCGAACCTGGCCCCCCCCTCCCCCTGGTCCGGCTCGCCTCACAGCCGTCCTCCTCCTCGTTGTTGTCGTCGACACGGCACGAGGCTTGCTCCGGATGGGTTTATCCCACAACAGCACGGACGAGCGAGTGCACGAGCCAGAGTCCGTGGGGGGGAAAGGGCAGCTGAAGCTGGGAAGGCTGATGTAACACGTCGTTTGGGGCTGCCGGCCCAGGGTCTACGAGGCTGGACCACCCGCGAAGGGGGGGAGAAACCGTAAGTAGAGATTGGTCATCGGGCTATACTCGTAGAAACAATAGAGGAGCAAATGCCGGGACGCCAGGATCATGGGTGGCTCGTCCGTCTCCGGCTTTACCAGTAGCCAATGCCGACTCCTGGGGTCTGTTCTCGCCGGCATCCTTGGTCATTTGGTCGTGTCTTGACCTGTCTGGATTTTGTCTCGTCTCGCTGCCGAGCAGAGAGAAAGAGAGAGAGAAAGAGGGGGGGGAGTCTGTGTATGAGTGAGTAAGCGAGAGAGGACCATCGCATCTCATCGTGTCCGGATGGGGAAGCGGTAGTGGGCTACGCGTACATCAGTGGACAGCAAGCAAGTCTCTGTCTCTCTCGGCCGGCGGAGATGCAGCACACATCCATCAACAGCCACGCCGGCTGCCACAAACCTTGGATGGAGTGGGCGGCGTTTCCGATCGAGCGAAAGCATGACCCCGTTTGTCTCTCTAATATGCGTAACTCTCTCTCTCTCTCTCTACGAGTAACAGGCAAGGCAAGGCCAAGAGGCCAGTGTCTCTCACCAGGCGGGCGGCGGGCGGGATCCGGTAGGCCACCGTTATTCTCCCCCTTGCCCACTCGGTCGGGCCCGCTCTAAACCCAGCTCGGGAGAGGAGGGGCCCGACGCACGGCGCCGGTCGTGGACCGGTTCGCTCGACGAGCCTTTCCTCTCTCATCATCAATCGTCATCGTCATCATCATCATCAGCATCGCCATCTTCATCAAGTTTATAAGGGTCGTAGAAGTTTGTCCGGATGTACGGGCTGGTCGTAGCCTCCGACTCCTGCTCACCTGACTCTGAAGATGGCTTCTCTTCTCCCACACAGAGACACAGACACATATCCGTATGTGAACACTTTTACCAGCTTGCATACCCTGCTTCCTCTTGCTCCTTGCTCTCCTTCTTACCCGTGGCGCCGACCTAGTCGCGTTGCTGGTCTGGGCCTCGACGCCGCTGCGGTGGGCAGAAGAGCCTGGGCTCTCGGGAGGGATGATGCTCGCATTTCACGCGCCGCCCTCGGGCCCGATCGTCAAGCCAGCCCTTTGGGAAAGAGGCGGCTTATGTGCCGCATCTAGACCCGAGCTACCGGTGCTGTGGGAAGGACACAGAGAGAGAGAGAGAGAACAAGAGAGAGGAGAGGGAGGGAGGGTCATCAAGAAGCGTAGGGCCTGGGCTAACTCCATACACGAGTACGAGTAGAGAGACCAACGAACAGACCAACGAACCAACGGACGGACAGACGGACAAACGGACGGAGGGACGGGCGGCGCCGTTGGTTGGCAACCGCCACAAGCCCCGAGTCCCAGAGAGGAGAGGCGGGAAACGCCAGCGAACGGCGCGCCGCCTCTGCTGAGGGCGGCTAAGCCGAAGCGGTCGTGGCCACCGTACAGATTCGACTCTCGGGCCTCTGCTGCTGCTCCCAAAGCGTGGCTAGTCTCTCCATCTCTCTCTCTTCTTGATTGTATCGTGAGTATACCTAGTACGAGGTCGCATGGGTGAGTTTTGACCTCTTGGCGCGTACCGTTACACAGTCTAGCCTTTCCAGGACGAATATATGGAGCGAATTCAGATGCCGATAACATTGGTTTCCAGTGGATAAGGTAGCATGATCGAGGGAATTTAGCCATACAATTCAAGCACTATTCAGACCGCGAATCTACCTTTTCTAGCTAGTCCGCGCTAGTAGACGCTAATGCGCGACCTGACAGGGGGAGTAAAACTCATGCCTGGCACCTCGTAATCGTGCACAAGTTAGGGACGGGGATGCTAGGCTGTTGCTGCGCGGAACGTGCTCACGCGGCCCAGAATAAGGCGGATCACCTAGACAGAGAGAGAGAGAGAGAGAGAGACACACACACACGCACACACACACATGCACGGCCCACACCCCACGATGTTCTCACACCCCCCTCCTTTTCACTCACTCTCACTTCTCTTTCTTCCTCTTCTTTTACTTCTCCAACACCCTCCCCAGCCGGGAAGGCAGTGACGAGAAGAAAGAGAGGATGGGCAAGACGGGGGACTCGTACTCGTGGCGCCGCCCAACGCACCCGCATCCGCACGCCCTCTTCCCGCCCCGGCTCGGCTGCACGGCTGCCAGGAAAACGCACGCCCCCCCTTCCCCTTCTTCGCCCAGCCCAGCCCAGTCCAGCCCACAGAGAAGACGGACGAGGCGCTCGTACCCAGCACGGCGGCGGCGGCGGCGGCGGCGGCGGCGGCGGCGGCGGCGGTGGCAGTAGTGGTAGTGGTGGCGGAAGGCGTCGATCATCGCAAGGGTGAGTCGTTGGTCGTTGTTCGGTGTCGGCGCTGATGTCGTCGTCGTGGTCGTCATGGTCGTCGTGGTCTTCTTGGTTTCTACAATCAGTAGTAACCACCATTATGACCCCCCCCGTCCGGATCTCGTGGCTGGAGATGGAGGGTTGCATTGTGTGTGCTTCAAGGCGGAACAGGGGTGAGGTCGGATCTGCACACCCCGGGCCCTTCTCTCAAGATGCGCGCGGCATGTGCTGTTTTTGCCCCCTCTCCCAAACTCGCCCCATCAGAGTGACGGACGGGGGCAGCTGGAATTCCACCAAGCCTCGGGGTTCACCTCAGGCTGTTGTTTATCTTACATCCTCAAATTAAGAGTGCCGGGCCTCACTTTACTCGTACCCAAGATACCTGACCGATCTGGCAGGCGCGCACGCGTGCGAACAGACGTGAATCGTGTGCGAGGAAGGCAGCCCCCAGAGCTCGAGGTCTGTCTGCGCTGGCTACCTACCTAAGGTAGATGGCGAGTAGACACCGTTCCTCAGGTATGTATTCACGATGCGGGGACTCGCGCACGGGGTACGGACGAGCAGGACCAGAACGACCTTCCTACAGCCGCCGCCACCACCACCACCACACCACCACCACGACAAAGCCCGTTGCGAAACGCAGTGCAGCGGGTGTGTGAGAGAGGCTCGATAGGTACATCTAAGGAGACTGCACCTACTTTACCTGTGTCACGGTGTCGACATCCGTGTAGTGGGTAGACACATACTGGTACTCGTACCTACCTACCGTACCTACTCGTACGCCGTACAACCCTCCCGCCCGTGCTCTTTCACCAGTTGTCGTCGTCAATAACCTCCTCCTGCTCTTCCGCCTCCTTCGTGGGAACGGCTCGTAGCAATTACTTGTTCCGTCTTCCCCCCCTCCCCCTGCTTGAACCCTACCCTCCCCCGTACCCCTGTGCGAGCGCTCCTCAGGTCTCCTCGTAGCCGTGGCAGTGGCAGTACTCGTACGCGTAGCAGGGGTGCGGGCGCGAGTATTCCGTAGCTCCAGGGCCCCCGGCTAGTGCAGGTAGATCGGATCTGGAGACCAGGCATGTGAGTGGACATCAGCTGTGGGCCGCCTGACATTGGCGAGAGATACCCTGCCCAACTTTCCTTTTGGCCACTTGCCAAAG
Source organism: Hansfordia pulvinata (assembly GCA_006538405.1). NCBI lineage: Eukaryota > Fungi > Ascomycota > Sordariomycetes > Xylariales > Hansfordia > Hansfordia pulvinata. The sequence continues at coordinate 1,734,328 of BJKQ01000007.1, read as the reverse complement.
GGCTCTAGCCGGGCCACGCCTGTCCAGATCAGTGTCTGCAGGTACTCTCTCCACGAGCTGAGAGTGATGCTATTGAAGCCCACACGAGGGGGTCGTACATTGTGAGGTTGCACGCCTAGGTAAGGTAGGTACAGGGAGCTGGAGAGAACGTGGAACTGCCGCTACCTGAGGTACGGTATGCATGTACTCGTAGGTGTACTCACGCCAAGTGCCTGTCCCCTTCCCGACCCCCGCCACGGTACGGCGACGCTCGAGGTACATCCACAACCACCACCAGTCCAGTCTACGAGCCCACGGGCGGTACTCGCACCCAGGTACTCTTCACGGGCATCCTCCTACCGCTACCGCTTCAGCTAACTGCTACCTCTACCGCTACCGCTACCGCTACCGCTACCGTCCACCCCACACGACCGACGAGGCCCTCTCTCTGAGATTCTGCTGGGATATGGAGGGTCTGTCTGTGCGGTTCGGAACGGACTGGTAGGTAGGTACCTAAAGTATATATCTACACCTACAGCTATGTCATCCGTCCATCTCGGGGCTCGAGACATCTGGCGCCAGTCCCGGCTCTACAAGTACACGCGCTCCCCGGACCTCACAACGCCGCCTCTCCCTCACACACACGCACACTCTCATCTACACCTTACTTTCCACCACACCTCTGCCTTGCATCCATCCGGCCTTTGCCTTTTTCTTTTCTCGTTTGCATTGACGACAACCGACTTCTGGTCCTTTCCCACTTGCGAGTCTGTAAAACAAACTGGGTGTTGGCCCCGTGTTTGTGTGTATACGAACATACTTAATTGTTTTATATCTATATCTTCCTCCTCCTCCCCCCTTCCCTCTTCTCCATCTCTCTCTCTTTGTCTTATACGAGGAGCACAACCACCAACACGACCATCATTCTTACCACAATATATATAATCTTCTTCCCCTCACACCCCTCCTCCAAACACTTCATCATGTCGATGAACAGGAGGGGCCCCTGGTCCCAGGCCGAGGACGCCCTTCTCATGCGGCTGGTGTCGTCGGGCGGGCCGCTCAACTGGGTGCGGATCGCGGCGCAGCTCAACTCGAGGACGCCCAAGCAGTGCCGCGAGCGCTACCACCAGAACCTCAAGCCCTCGCTCAACCACGACCCCATCTCGCCCGAGGAGGGCCAGCTGATCGAGGAGATGGTCGCCCAGGTCGGCAAGCGCTGGGCCGAGATTGCCCGCAAGCTGCACAACCGCAGCGACAACGCCGTCAAGAACTGGTGGAACGGCAGCATGAACCGCCGCAAGAGGCTCAGCCGCCGCCGGGCCACCGGCTCCTACGAGGACCTTCACCACCAGCACCAGCATCATCATCATCATCATCAGCAACAGCAGCAGCAGCAGCACCAGCTGGCCGTCGACATTGACTATCACCACCGCTTCCGCCCCGCCCCTCTCCAGCTCGGTGACATCCCCCTTACCACCATCACCATCACCACCACCACCACCAGCAGGGCCACCACAGCCACAGCCAGTGCGACGACCGCTTCCAGTACAGCCCTCGCTCGCCCATGACAGGCGCCCCCTCCTGGGGCAGCATGCCCTCCCCGGCTACCCTGTCTCCCGCCGGCGACTCGGTCGACGGCCGGTCTCTCGTCTCCGACTCGGGCTCCGTCTACACCACCTCCCCCATGACCTCCACCCGCCAGTTCGAGCTGCCCCCTCTGCGCACGGCGCGCTACAGCGAGTCTGAGCCCTCCTCCGCGGCGGCAGCAGTAGCAGCATCACCGGCAGCAGCCGCTCCTCCCAGGCTCACCCGTCACCGTCTGCCGCCTACACCCCTTCCTCCCACTCGCCCGTCTACCAGTCCTTCGCCCACCAGCACCCCTGTCCCAGCAGCTCACCCTGCCGCCGCTCCACGGCGACGCCGCCCACCGTCTCCCGTCCCTCGTCGACCCGCGAGCCCAGCTGCCCACGGCCCCCAGCTCTCCGGCCGACGATCCTGCCAGCTTGCCTTCCGCCGCTGCTGCTGCTGCCGCCCACGCCCAGCGCCCGCGGACCGAGTTCCCCTCGGCGCCCGCCGCCACCAAGGAGCAACACCAGCAGGACTACTACGCTCTCCCTCCATTCCGACACGCGCAACAGCAACAGCACAACCACTACCACCACCACCACCACCAGGACGTCCAGGAGGACTCGAGGACCAAGGGCAAGCTGGAGATCAAGAACCTGCTCACGTAAGGGAAGAATGGGAAGAAAGACATGAAGAACCGTTTCTACCTGTATTCCCCCCTTTCCACGCTTCTTGTCTTGCTTTTCCCCCACGAAGGAGGTCTTTGATGCTTTGCCTTGTTTCTTTCTTATACATTGTCTGTGTGGATATATACCCCCCGAACTGTCTTATGGTTGACAGTTTTCTGGCGTTGGCTTTTTTCTATTTATACCGGAGGCGGTCTTTTGTCCTTGTATAAATCCTACTTACCGGCCCTTATCCTCCCGTTTCATGTTCTAAAAGGCGGTTTTTTTACCCGAGCGTTTCTGGGGGGGATGGTTTTATTTTGCATTTTTTCGGTGTATTACTGGGCAGCCTGGTGTTTTGGATATGGGTTTTATCTTTTGGCCTCTTGGGTGGGTTTCTCGGGGGGGGGGGGGGGGGGCTGTGGTCACATTGGGTGCGGCGACACGGTTTCGAGAGAGAGAAGGGGCGAGCCGGTAATTGGTGGGATTATCCAGCGCCTGCCTGCCTTGCATACTACGAGTACTTGGGTACCTTGACATAACACAATAATACTGCAACGACACAAGTTGACCTCTACACACGAATCCACGACTGCATCCTCGCATTGCCGTTCGATCCCGCAACTCTCGTCACTTGAATCGTGCGCGTGATTAGTTCCGAGAAAAGAAAAAATGACGACGGGAAATAAACAACCCGGATGCACCCCCTCCCCCCATTTGCTCCGCTGGGGATCGAATCTCAGAAGGCAGATTACATGGCAAAAACTCTTCTGCCCAGCGCGCCGGGGTGGTGGGCCGGTGGGAAGAGGGAAGGGTCATAGCTAAACTCGGACCTCAGCTACCGGCCGGTAATGACAAGAGAGCTGTTTAGCTAGTGTGTATGTGTGTGTGTGTGTGTGTGTGTGTGTGTGTGGAATGGGCCAAAATTCACACGCCCAAGTACTCGTATCTCCGGCGCAACGGTCTCCATCGGCGCTACTGAGGGGGGGGGGGGGGGGGGCAGAGAGGCTGGAGGCTTGCGAGCGGACGAACGTTACACGCACGTACGTACTGCGGGAGCAGCACCTACTGGTACCAAGAAAGAAGAAGAGAAAAGCCGCCTGTGGTAACTAACTCGTAGGTACGCGCAGCATCCCCCCTTTGTGCCACCCCCCCCCCCCCCCGGAGCGATCATCGTCGCGGTTTTGGCGCCATGTGGGTTTTTTGCCGTTTTTCCCCTTGAGGCACTAGCGGCGGCATAGACGGCGCAGCTGGGACGCTTCCCATTGGCCATCCCGCTGCGGCGGTTTTGACACCGACCGAACCCGACCCAGCGGGAGAGCTGGAGGTGCTGGTGGTGGTGGTGGTGGTGGTGGTGGTCCCTCACAAAGTCCTGTCCTCCTCCTCCCCCGGGGCCCGTTCTACGAGTACGGAGCTTCCTCGTCCTGTCAGTCGTACGAGTAAGTCTATCGGCAAAGTCCCCTTTTCCAGTCTTCGTCTCGTCTTTGGTTGGACAGGACTGATTGGATGAGACAGTACATGTAGTACCTGAGGAATAAGACACTGAAGTACACCGGCGCCGGACCCCTGGACCAAGCAAAGTGGCTTTTGGGGGGGACGAGGAGGAGGAGGTAGTGGCGGCGGCGGTGGTGGCCAGCCGATGAAGCGAGCCAGGGGCGCATTGTCAGCACGACAGCAGCAGATCCCGGTGGGAAATCTCGCTCGCGACCCGGGGTCGCTATGCCGTAGATCACTTTCAACGGTCGGGAGGGCGAGTCCTCTGCGAGATAGATAGGTAGGCACGCGAGGCACGAGCATTTTGGATCAGTGTGGGGAGTCATCAGTTCTCTTCTTGAAGGGGGGACCTTGCATTCCACCCGTACTAAAAAACACCAGGTACGGACGGGGTATGCTCTGATGTGTGGTACGACGGGAGTATGTGGTATGCAAAGCTACTGCTCGTGTGCCTGTGCTTTACCCGCCTCCCGTCTCCCCCCCCCCGAGCACCGTCCAACGGCAAATCACGCATCCAGACAGGCAAGGACCCTGCTCGGGGTCTCCTTTCTGCTTGCTTACCTGCTGTGCCTGTGTTCCATCGTGTGTGTGTGTGAGGTGTCGGGCGTGAGCGACCGACCAGCCCACCCCCCTCCTCGGCGTTGGCGTTGGCGCTGGCGGCGGCGGCGGCTGACGCGCTGCTGCGCTGCGCTGCAACGGGGTCAAACGGACCGTTGGATCGTACAAGTCTCAACCCGTCCTGGTCCTGCGCTCCCCCCGAGTCCGGGATGCCGGGGATGGCCACGCGCGAGGGACTGCCGGCTGGCGAGCTCACTCACGCGAATGTGCCACCGTCATCCTCGCCGCCGCCGCCGCCGCCGTCGTCGTTGTTATTATTGTTGTTGTTGTTGTCGGTTGCACAAACAGGTCGCCCGTCGGTATGCATGGGCAGGGTCTTCAACCGTTGTATGTGGTCGCTCACCCGCCCATCTCAATACGTGCCTACGGGTACATCTGTGATTAGTACATATCTCAGCTGTCTCTAAGAGAGGTTGTGCAGGTACCTTACCTTACCTTACTCTTTACCGTATCTGATATCGACCTGGCGGCGGCGTCGTCTGCTTCTTTGTCATCCCCGCTTTTCCCGATGGCAGAGACACGCATTGTCAGAGACATTCATGGCATTCTGCAATGGGCGGCTCCGACAGACGGGAGAATGTGTGATATTCGCGAGTCACGCAACGAAAAAGCATACGCTACGCTCAGCACAGCACAGCACCCACGCGCGCGCAACTCACAAAACAAGCCTGCAATGAAGTGAAGCCGCGTGGACGGTCGTCGACAACATGATCATACAACCATACCAACCAACCACTACCTACCTAACCACCCTACCTACATGTACCGTGGATTCAGGCTAGATAGGTACCTACTCGTAGGTAGGGGCCGCATTGGATGTACCTTGCACGCCTGCATCCAATTGGAAAGGGTGTCGCTGGCGCGCACTCGCACCTCGTACCCGCAGCTCACAACGGTCCCAGCAAACCCCTGTCCTTAGCAGGGACGCGTTATGGCCCGGGATGGCGGCGATCATCCGTGGACAGATCCCACCCCCGCCCGCCCGCCACCATGGACCCCCCCCGATAATAAAACACAAATTAACTGCGCGGCTCTGGTGCAGGGAAGTCCCTGGCGGAGAGGTCGCCCACGCGCGGCCCCAACCGGTCCTCGGGGCAGGAGATCGCTCTGGTCAGGCCAGGCTGGGGGCACACTCCTCTCGCGCTCACACACGCCGGACCAGACCGACAGAGACCGCGAATGCCGCCCGTCTCTGTACGAGTACTTGGGTACTATATTACCAGCACAGGACAGCTGGAGGCTGACGGGAGAGAGGGGAAAAGATGAGTGGCTGCCGGCCGCGACACCCTCCCAAAGTGGAGCAAGCACACTGTGCATGGGGCTCTTGCCCAAAGACGTACTTGCAACGGGGGGATAGGCATCGCAGTCCGATCCGGGCTAGGCTGGCGGGACGGAGGTGCGAGAGAAGGCACGAGTCTGCCCAGAAGAAGAGAAGTGGCAGTGACGATACCACCGGAAGGGGATCGAAAAAGAAGACAAGGAAAAAGAGGGGGGAAAAAAGAAAAAGAGGCGTCAGGGATGGGCAGATCTAGCATTAGGCTAGGTATCTGGGTACCCTTAGCACCTATGGAGATTGGCTGCAGAGACGCCAGGTGGCTCTGCACGCTTCTACTCGTGCTGCGAGTACGTCAGGCACTCGTGCCCTGGGCGAGAACTGCAAAGATCGTCACAGCCGTTTTCTATGGCGCGCCGGGTCCGCCCCTCCCTCCTCACGCCTGTCACGCTTCTCCGGGCCACGAGTACTCGTACATGTGGGAGGAAGCGCTCCGCAACACCGCATGCCCCTCCGGGAGGAAAGCGACGAATGACGATGCGGCGTCGCTGCCCCGGGGCAGAGAAGGGAGGGGGAGGTACTCGTAGGCGGGCCCAGAGCGGTGGACCGGGAGCAGCGCGTGCTTGAACCTGTCGCCAATCTTGCCGTCATATCACCTCTCAGATTTCGGATTGTCGATCCAACTTTCCCGACTTGTTCCATAGATCTTCTATGCACGCTGATCTCGGTGGTAATTCCCCCCCTTGGGTCTGGGGGCCCAACGCCCGCGTGCCTGGCGAGCCAGCCCAGCCGGGCCGCCGGGCTGGCTTCGTGGCGGGGGCCACTCACCGTGACCGCAGCACGCGGGAAACGGGCGCTGCTGTGTGTGGTGGTGAGTGCGCTTGACTGTGCGCGTAGCCTTGCGGTCAGGACAGGACGCGCACTACTCGCATTGCCTCTCACGACCATCGATGTTTGCAAGTTCTTCTGACTGGATACCTGGTAGGTACGTTATGTTCCTTACATGCGCATGCCAGCACAGCGGCCCAAGCGGCGCTCGTCGACGCCGTTCATTGGGCCGTGACGTGAGACCGGTACGTTCCGCGCCTTTCTAGCCCCTCTCCTCTCTCTCTCTCTCTCTCTCTCTCTCTCTCTCTCTCTCTCTCTCTCTCTCTCTCTCTCTCCGCCCGCGCGCAAAGCAAAGCAAAGATAGACCCATCGCATTTCTGCAGGCAGCGGGGCCACATTTCCCAACGACCGTTGGCACCGCAGAACTGTTTGCCCATGGGCTCCGCCGGCCTGCGCTGGTCGCTTTCTCGCGGGCTGCCCGTTGACACGGCTCGAGCCATTCTGGTCCCGCGTGACCAAGCCTTTCCTCCACACACGCCCCCCTCCACTGCGAGAACTGGCAACTCATTGTGGTGACGACTCGTGCAGGCAGGCCGGGCGGCCGGCGGGCGATAGACGCCCTCCCACACTCATCACTCTTTTTCTCTCCTTCTGGTGCCCGCATGGCCCCGGCATACCCGCAGCGGTCACGGCCAGCCCAGTCCCAGTCTGGATAGAAGCTCGTGGGCGAAAAGAGACAGGTCAGGACAAGACGGGACAAGAAAAGCAGATTCAGCGACAGCGACAGCGACCCCCCCAAACTTATGCCGTACTGTTCTACCTCGATCACATACACTCCTCACCCATACAGTTATGAAAACACTTATTGTCATCCACAGAATCTCCAAGGCTTGCTCTGCTGCGCTCCCGCCCTTGGCGGCCGACCTTGTTGTTCCCCGCACCACTCCCATGCCTCGTTCCTAGCACGAAGCCACCCACGGCGCCGGCGTACCTCCTACGGGAGACAATGCCCATGTTCCCATTGTTCTTGTCCCCCCCCCCCCCCTTGCAAACGCGCCCCCAGTCTCCTCGTACCCGTAAGCTAGATGTCTTTTAGGCCCTGGAGCCCTTTTTCTGGTGGGAGGACAGAGGGAGCTTTGCCTGTCCGGGCCTCTGCAAGCCGCCGATCTCGACCCGTTCGGGGAATTTGTGAATTGCTTTTGCCGATCTTTCGGGTCAGACGCCATACGCATCAGGCAAAGAGGCTCATTTCTCCGTAGGCGCCGGCGCCGTCTCCCCCCCCCCCCCCCCCCGAGGCTGACGGGCGGGCGAGCCGGTGCTGGGTAGGGGCCGTGGGACCTCCTTCTTTTGAGGGAGGGGGGGGGGGGGCATGGGTGGGCAAGCATTTAAGTTTCTGGCAAGGGTCCTTTGTGGAAGAAGGACACGGGCCGGCCGAGGAGCGGGCGACCCGACGTGATTGATGGACCCTCGACAGGGCAAAGTGCATGCGTTCCCCTAACGAGTATGGAGCACGGCGGTTACGGCGCTGCGCAGCGCAAGAGAACACAGTCACTGGAACTACGAGTGCGCAAGACGCATGGTACGCAAACTCATCAGCTACGCGTCCACGACATACCTAACAACACGCTGCTTTTCGTCCGCCGCAACGCCACCCGCCGTGCCAGTCCTGGCCGTCAGCCAGCCAGCCAGCCAGCGTGCTTGTGCCGTCACATCATCGAGTCCTCGTGCTCGTGCCGTGCTGTTCGATGTTCCCCCAACGCGAGCCGCGCATGCCGCAGTAGTCCACAGCAAGCACAACACGTGCACCCGGGCACTTTCTTCTCTTCTTTCGTTTGCCCCTCCTCCTCTTATCTTCTGAGATTGGAGAGGGTGTCGTCAACGTAGCTGGTCCGTGAGACCAAGTTGTGCGTCGTTGCCTTCCCCCTCCCCCCCCCCCCCCGTTGTTACCGTCGACAAGGGACCTAAGCTAGGTAGGTACGAGTACGCGTACCTAGGAGCGGACCGCGTTGAAAGGTAACAAGTCGCCAGAGTACGGTATGTCGCATCTCAGGTACTTGGCTTCTACGGACATCTACAAGGTGTAGGTAGGTAAATACAAGTGATGTCCAGGGTACCTAGGTTAGGCACCGGCGCTCTCGTACATGAGGTACACGCACCTCCGTCCCTCTGGCACCGCACCGACCAGCTTCTAGCACACCTCTGCACCGTGGGGGACTGCGCGACGCGGCGTGACGTGACGTGACCGCCGAGAAGAACAGGGCGCGATGGGGAACCGAATCGGGCGGCGAGAAACGACACAGATCACTTTCTACCGAGTGAGTGCGGTCGCGGCACGTCACCGCCCCTTATCCGCAGGTACGAGCACGCGCACGCCCTGCTGGCCTGCCAATACGCGTGAGCCTCCCTCCTGCTACCTGGAGTACAGTCATCTGCGAGTACTCCCTCGCGATGCAGCGATGCGGATCTCGTTCGATCGACTGCAACCTCTTCTCCCTGCTGCGCTGCGTCGCTGTAGGTACATGATTCGGATGTACTCGTAGGCGGCGTCCAGTCCGTTCTCGCAGCCCCGCGTCCCCGAAGCCTGGCCGTCTCCAGCACATACACACACACACACACACACACACACACTCTCTCTCTCTCTCTCTCTCTCTCTCTCTCTCTCTCTCTCTCTCTCTCTCTCTCTCTCTCTCTCTCTCTCTCTCTCTCTCTCCCCCACCCTCATTGCTCGCTTGCACGGCAAGCCGACGTGCTGCCGGGGCCAGGCTTGCTGCAATGCTGGGGAGTGTGCGTCTGGTGTGCAAGCGTGCGGCGACTACGAGTAACTCGCACGAGCGATTATGTGCATCCTACATGCATGTCCCGGGAAAGGGTGGCGGGGGGGGGGGGGAGGTCGATACCACACGACGCAATAAGACACGACGGCGACGCGGCGACGTCGATGGGCTCTGTGGATCTGGCACCCGGGGATCGAGGACCGGGCAGATACTCGTGCAAACACATCGGCATCCCATGCATCCCATCCAAGGATGCTGGCACGGTCAATCTGCAGCCTGCAGTGTCATCAACGGGCTGCAAGTCGATGGGGACCCTGTTCCGTCCCCCGTGCTCGTACCCAAGGTACCTACTAGCACGGGACTCCAAGGCGAGTACCTTGGGTACCCGCCAGAGATATCTCTCTGTAGGTACTTACCTGGATGGGCTGCTGCAGGCGCTTGCTTGTATGTCGGTTAGTACCGTAGATACCTCCAGCTCCAAGCATCAAAGTACATTACCTATGGATACAGTGCAGCGGGCAGAGGAGGGTGGAAAGGACTAGCAGGGCTAGCAAGGAGCCTTGTCCAGTCACTCATTACCTATCGAGCCCCCACCCCACACACCCCCGGTCTCTCTCTCTCTCTCTCTTCCCCCCCTGCTGTCGAAAACCCGAATACGCAGAACCGGGGACTTGATGAGATCCCACATGATCGACACGTGTGCGCCCGATCTGTACCGAAGATCCAACGTTGCCGCCTCGGCTTGTCCCAGCCGCGCCCTCCCTCCTCACGTCCCGAGCCAACCTTGGGACGTACTCGTAGTGCGCACGAGTACATGATGATTATCCGGTACACCAGGCTGGGGACCTACCGCATTTCGGCACGAGTACTAAGGTAGATACGGGCTACGCGTACATGTACTCCTTCTTGTGCGAGCTTTTAGCCCCTAATAATGAGGCGCCCAGGGAAGTGGACGCCTCGGAAGCACACCTCCTTTAGGTACCTAACCTGACCTATGGATGCGGCGCCAGAAACAATTGGAGTGGCATACTCGTACAATGCTGGGGGGCGCTTTAGCACCGCCGTTTTTTTTTTTTTTCCCCTGCTGTTGGCGCCGTTATTGCTCAACCTGTGCGTCAGTCCGTCCCAGTCGACAAGAGTCGGTGGCTCCAATCACGTTGCGAGTCAGCCCCCTCCCCCCCCCGGGCTTCACTGGTTTCAGCTCCCAACTCCCAGCTCCTCCCGTCCTGCGACTTGCGCCTTCCGACTTCCGCCTTGCCCACCACGCCCACCAAACCCCCTTTTGGGCCAACTGGTACATCTTTTTCTTTTTTCCCCCCTTCTTTTTCTTTTGTCTCCGCACAGGTATCTACTCGTAGGTTAGATATTGGTTTTGATTCTTCCGCATGACGCCCCCTTCCCACCCCGTTCGTGTACATACTCCGGCTCTGCACCTGGAGCTCCCCGCGAACCGCGACAGACGTAGATGCTCCTATCAGAGGAAATCGAAAAGGAATGGCATGCAGATACTACCTCCTAGGTACTCGTACAGACCACCTACACGAGCCTGACAACCCGCGAGATTTCGAAGGGCGCCGAGAGGGAACCTCGGAGCGAGCACATGTGCCCGTAGGTCGATCGCTGTCTGCATGACTCGCGCGGCCTGTTGGTGCCCCCCAAAGCAGCATGGGTGGTTGTAGTGCGCTGCCATGACCGCGGCTTCGGGATCCGGGGGAGGGAACGAACAGAGCCGGGGGCCACTTACTGGTACGAGTACCTTCAGGCGAGCACACGGGTACCTATCAGGTAAAGGCGTGCTCGTCACACAGCCGTGGACTGGACTGGCCCGCGTCGGCTCCGAAGGCAAGATGGGCACAGACACCCGACGGCACGCACCCCTGCTCAGCTCAACTGACACAGCCAGCCACACGCCCACACACCCATCCGCCGAGCCAAGAGACAGCAGAGAGGCAGCTGGGTTCAAGCAAGGGGCTCGTTCGCCACTGGCCGACAAGGCCTCGCGGGCGGCACGCGTACGAGTACTCGGTCACCTGCTTATGTTTCTTTCCCTGGGCTGCGCTGCTGCTGCTGCTGCTGCTGCTGCTACTGGGGTTCGCTTGCCGAAAAGGTTGATATGAGGCGCTCCCAGGGATTCGGGTCCGGGGTCCGGGCCAGGGTCTGATGAGTTGAACTGGGACTGGGACTGGGACTGGGACTGGGCCCTTTTGTCATCATCCATGATGGTTCTCTCCAGAAGCCGGGCATCGTATCATCGCAGTGTGCAAGGTAGGTTCGAATAGGAGTAGGTAGGAGGTAGGTAACCCGCTCCTCAGCCTGGGCGACCGCGCGAGGCGCTTCCCGCGCTGCCCTCTGCCAGCCTGGTGCCGTCTGGAGGAAGCGCCCCAGCCCGAGCCCGAGCTCAAGCTCCAGGGTTTGGCTGTTCTGGTCTGGACCGTTCTCGGGCGGGCGGGCGGACAACCGCGGAGCCGCCCATAACGAAGCCCTTTCCCCCCCCCCCCCCCTGCTGGGCTATATAAGACAAGAACCGCACTTGCAAGGGTGCGTCGACGAAAGTGCCAACAGGGGTGTTGGGTGAGCCCTGCGAGCGCCCGAGCTTCTTAGTTAGTCGCCCGTTGGGAAAACCCCCGTCGATCCCGCCTGTCTGCTTACTGCTTACGAGTGTAGGTATTCCATTAGACCTGGGAGGAGAGGGGAGGAGGAGAGAAGAGAAGGAGGGAGCGTCACCAGGGGCCACCAACCCGAGTACGATGCGGTCGGTGCTCGCACGGATTCCCAACTTTGTCCCCAAGCGCAAGCAAGTGACTGACGAACGAACTCCGGAATTACGAATTGCTAAACCCCCCCTCCCCCATAAAATAACTGCGCTACGAGTACACGTACATCACCAAGCGCACTTTACTTTCTCTGCTACTCGTAAACCCCCGAGTCCCGAGTTCCGAGCCTTGGCCAGCAAAACCCTCGATTTCACACCTGCGTTAGGTACCGTACAATCTTTTGAGGTTTGGAGATTGTACATCTCTGCTTGTCTTTGCTCGTACCCAGCAACGTAGACAAGATGGTGAAGCCCACCCCCCCCCCCCCCCCCCCCCCCGAATGGAAAATGCTCGGGACTCCACGATGCGAGTGAACTCCCTCGTTCACCAGGTGAGGGCCCTGAGTGACTGGGGATAACAGGTGGGAGGACACTGTGATGAATATGAGAGAGAGAGAGAGAGACAGAGAGAGAAGAAGGCAAGATCAGAGGTGACGTTGCCAAGAACGACGGGCTGGCGATTTCGAGTACATATGGCTAGTTGAGATCCCCCCCTGGGCTGACGGGAAAGCCGTTCTCGTTCGGCATCCGCCCGGCCCATAGCTTATTTCGCGCCGCCTCTCCCCCCCCCCCCCCCCCCCCCCGGTTTTATGTGCTGTGTGGATGTGTACGAGTACAGAGTGAGAAGTTACCCAAGTTATGGCCCTTGCTTTCTCCATCGTGGCCGTCCTCTCCTGCGGGAACCCCGAACCAACCAGGCCGATCACGCCTCTGCGGGCGGGCGGCCTCCCGTGGCCACTCGTCTCGTCTCGTCTCGTACGAGATGCTGCCTGCTGGGCGCTCTCACGCTCTCTACCTACGCGTATGTGTACATTTTTGGCCTTTTCCTGGTACTGACACGTACGAGCACAGAGCACAGAGCACAGAGCACAGAGCACCCATCGACCGGCTTGCGGCCTTGCTAGCCCTGCCTTTCTGAACGTTGACGCCTCCAGCAGGCATTCTCTCCCGGTGCCTACTGATTGCTTGCGAGTGCCCAGGGCAGTGAGTGTTTGCGCCCTAATGATTACTCGTGCGAGTACTTGCACATGTAGTTGCAGCCGCATGGTCCTTGCAAAGCCCCACGCGCCAGACAGGAATCAAGACCTGGGCGGGCGGGCAGGCGGGCAGGCGAGCGGACGGGCGGGCTGGTTGGCTGCACGGCTGTTGCTGCTATCTACGGATTGCTGCTTGTCCCATTGTAGGGATTAGAAACGAGACCGGGGGATCGATAGGCTGTGCGTCAACCCCCCTGATCCCTGGTAGATCAATCCCAGGGCCCCTGGAAAAGGAGTAGAAAGAAAGAAAAAAGAAAAGAAAAAAAAGGCATCGCCGTCGCATCGCATGTATCGCCATCGCCATCGCCATCGCATCGCCATCGCTAGGCCGCCACCGGCTTGACGGACGGCCGCCTCCAGAGATCTCTCTCTCTCTCTCTTTCTCTTCTGGAGAAACCCCCCCGTCAGCATCCCATGCATGCCCGCAGCCCGCCACGGAGGTCAAAAGCAGGAAGCAGGAAGCGCGCGCAGGGGTTGGGGATTCCAATAGCTCGTGGGCACGTCGAAACATTGGCTGCCGGCTTCGGCTGAACAAATTGCAAGATCATCGACAAGGTATTTTTTTTCTTTTTTTCGAAGAGGTGGTGAGAAGGGGGGAACTGCGTTAACGAACGCTGCTGGCTTGCTTGTTTTCCTTGCTTCTACTTGTAACTATCTTGCCCACGTTACGAGCAGGTGTTCTTAGGTTGTCTCCTTTTCCATTTCCCTGGTTCTTGTTGGGATTGATGAAGAGTGTCCGTGTGTGTGTGTGTGTGTGTGTGTGTGTGTGTGTTCCCGCAAGTCGTTACAGCGAGCGGCCCCCGGACAGATATCACACAACTCCGACGGGGCTCCCTCTCCCCTCCTCCTCTTCCTCTTCACACACACCGGCTCGACAGCCCGTGGCTTTTTACAGGGGAAGGGGGAGCATCGTTAGGTCAGCCGGGGCCATCCGCGGAACCAATGTTCGGCCGCCCCCTTTCCTTCCTCCCTCCCGTGCTGACGGCGGACGGGACGAGACGACGTCCCCATGCCCTTATCTCGCACGCCTTTTCCCCCGATCGCCCGCCCGCAGGCGGGATTTCCATCCCTGCCTGGCGCTGACCGATCGACCGACCGACGCGCCCGCACTTTAGTATAATATCCTGAACAGAAGGACAGCCTTGGGTTGACGGGGCATCTGTGACTCGTAGTAGATCTAACATCTGCGAAGCACGGGATTGCATGGACGAACTGGGAAGGGGCGTTGGTGTTTGTTCCTCTTCCTCATTGTCCATCCCATCCCATCCCATCCCGTGCCGCAGGTGTGCGTGCGTCCAACGAAGGGCCGGGGCAGGGATCCCGGGGCGAAGAATCTGGGCAGGCCCCCCCATCCCGTTTCGTCTACGAGTATCTGGTCACGGGCTGATGAACTGACCTCGGGAGTTCTCCTCGCCAAGGGTCTCTCTCGTCCTTGTTGCCTGCCCATTCCGGGGGGAGGCGAGGCGCGGGCGAGCGAGCGACTGACTGACTGACTGTCGCGGAAGAACAAAACGGGCGGGCGAAGGATGAGTAATGAGTAATGGGATATCAGGAGAGTAAAACGCGCCCTGGCGCACGAGCCCTCCAAAAGAGTGTGGACAGAGTAGTACGAGTGCTCTGCTTGGCTTGGCTTTCCTCCTTGGCTTGGCCGTCTCCTCCGCCGGCACGCGAGCCCCTATCCGGGGCGGGGTGCCGGCTTCCAGAGTTTGCGGTTCGCTGCGAGCATTCGGCGGGAGTGTGGGTGTGTAGCAGGTCCGAGGGGCTTTGCACCGACGACTGACGTGACGATGATGCACATGCACTTGCTGGAGGCTGGAAAGGAAACATGAGGGAGAAAGGGGGGGACCCTAGGCGCTGACCGTTGAGTGCCCCCCCCCCCCCCCCCCCCTTTTTCCCACCCTCTCACTCGCTTCTGGAGGGGGCGGGGAAGCGAGGCAATGGGTGGTGTTGTGTGCGACCCAAACGGCCGTCGCTGGGCAGCATACACAGCCCCAGTCGTCCGTCCGTCCGTCGAGCCAGCCAGCCAGCCATTGGCAACGACGATACGACATATCGCCCAAAACCGGTGAGCCTGCGAGGCGTGTCAGCTCTGTGGCCGGCCAGCTGGCTGGCTGGACTCGAGAAACCGAGAGACGGAGATACAGAGAGACAGGGAGGGGCGCACAGAGACGAGTCGAATAGATTAAACATCTTGGAAAACGACGGCCCGGAACCCAGTTTCCTCCGGATCGCGAGGAAACGTCGCACGAATAACACCTCCCCTCCCCCATGGGAGTATACCCGCCACGACGATCGTGGTTACACCGACCGGCTCTCCAGGGCCACCGAGATGGAAATGCCACGAGGGCTGTCACCCGGGGCGGGGGATGGCATCGGCGTGCGTGGAAGGGGGGGGAGGTATTGGCGGCTGCGTGTTACCGAACCGAGAAAGAAGACAGGAGAAGGAAGGAAGAGAGAAAGAAAGAAAAATAAACCCTTCCAATCGTCGTGTGCGATGCGACTCTGCTGTGCGACCTCGCGCAACAAGGGGGGCCCCCTTGAGAACGTTGGTGCACACGGTGACACGAGAGACAGAGTGTGAGGGTTCTTGCGAGCCTCATTGGCCTGACGAGGAGTCTCCGGGGCCCTGGGCGACGCGTAAGACGTCCCGTTGCACAGAGCCCGTCTCTCGTCATCATCATCGTCATGGTCGTCATCTTCTTCTTCTTCTTCTTCTCTTCTTTCTTCCATGGCTCGGATGGTCTTCTGGTCAGGGCCACGCATTACTCGGATCTACGAGTAGTGGGAGGAGAGAGTGTTTTTCTTCTTCTTCTTCTTCAAGGGACGAGACATGGCTTTGCGCGGCATCCCCGATGATCTGATTCTGACCTGGGGAGGTGGAGGGGGGGGCTTCCCTCGAGCCAGCCAGCCAGCCAGACCGACCTCGTACGAGTCAACGTCGACCGACTCCCGTGACAAGAGAGAAGGTGACGGAGAGGAGGAGAGGTCTAGAGGCGGCAAGGAGGGTACTCGTGCAAGTAGCAGGGGCCCTTGATCATTATAATAAGCAGGAGAAAGGTACCAAGGTGAATACTCGCATCACCCACAAAGCCGGCTTACGCCGGGGGTATGCCGTCTCGCAGATATGGATAGCCCTTTTCCTCTCTCTGTGTGTGTGAGAGAGTGCCAGTTTGGAGATGGTCTTCGCAGCTTCCATCCCAGACGAACCCCATCGTTGAGCTGCTCCCGGTCCTGTCGTGCCCTGCAGAGCTTTTGCTTTTTCCCCCCTTAGGTTTCTCTCATGCGGCTGTTTAGTAAACACTTGAGTGACAGCGTGACAGCGTGACAGCGATCAACCCTCTTCCCATCCCATCCCATCCCATCCCGGGGCCCATGATACGAGCAGACGGGGGAAACATGCTTTCTTTTCGTCCGTCATTCTTCCGTCCGCCCTCTGCGCCCGCAACCATCTCCAATCCCGACTCCTCCACGTACCCCCCCTTCTTGACTCTCTTCCTTTCCTGCGCTGCGTGCGTGCGTGACATGCCGTAACGCGCAACGCGGATGCCTGACGGACGGCCATCCCGTGGTTATAGATTCCCAGCAAAAAGCACTCATAACTCCGGGCCTGCGAGTGCGTCCACCTTATGTCTTCCTGGAGAGGTGCGGGGTCACGGATAACGTGCCGTCCCTTGGGTTCTAATACCACGACTAATACGAGTCCCTACTCGAACTACTGCGAGAGAGAGAGAAAAGGACGCAACGCGGGCGCGGCAGAGCCACAATGATAGATCACCTGGGGACGTCTCGGGTCGCTTCCACCGGCCCGTCCCCTTCCCGTCCCCTCCACGTCTGCATCTGTTCGTACGAGAGTAGATTAATAAAGGTGAGATATTCAAAGGCAGCTCTTCCGAGGCGCGTCCTGTGCTGGCGCTCGAGTAGCCGCGCGACGATCACCAGGAGGAAAAGCCATTAAGCCGCGGCTCTACCGGTGGTGGTGAAAGAGAGGGAGAGAGAGAGAGAGAGAGAGAATGATGATGCTTCTTCTCTGTCGCCATTGCCCTATCCCCTAAGCACAAGCACAAGCACAGGCCCAAGCACAGGCACGAGTATATCCTCCAGCCAGCTCGCCCCTCGCCCTGCGAGACCTGAGCTTCCAAGCCTGGCCCAACTCATCAGACACTCTCCGTGGTGGAGACTGCAGCAGACCTGCCTCGCTGTTCTCGTCATCCTCCTGGAGCCACGGGAACACTCTTCACGGGCCTGTAAGCCGTAGAGCCTCTTTACAACTGCCAGTCTAGCACTCTCTGCCTCTTCGGGGAAGCCCCCCAAACCGCCATCGGCAAGAGGAGCAGCGTTGCTGCTGAACGCGGGCAACGCAACCTGGTCACGGGGAACGACGCTGAACTGCCATAGAGCGAGCAGCAGGCCAACCCCGTGGCGGGATAAAGTATCGTCAAGCCGTCGCAACGCGCGGAAAGGTGTGGGCTGCTTCGGTGGCTTAAGGTACGTGTTAAATCCCTTAGGATACCAAGCCTGAAGCCTTTACATGGAGTCCCGATATATTATATGAGCGTGTGTTGGGGTTCGCGAAAGCGAGTCGGCCTTGGGATCTCGGGGCCTTTGTGTGAATTCATTTGTCGAGAGAATGAAAATTCGGAAGAAGACCCGGAGAAAGAAAACCCATAGTAGCCTGGGCTCTGTCCTCTTTGATGATTTTCGATGTTGGGAATCATTCAAGACGGGGAGGGGGACATTGTTTACATCAGAACACCACCCACTCCGGTTGTAACCACTGTCGTCCCCTCCGGCCACCGAGCCCCGGCCAGATCAGCAAGTCGCAATCGGTGTTTTTCAGGTGTTCTGGCAGCCAGTCACTCGCAGGTTTCAAGATGCACCTGGCCTTTTTTTTTTTTTTTTTTTTTTAAAAAAAAACCCCCGGTTCCTCCCTGGCCTGGGCTTCCCCGCTAGGCACATACATAATTCAACTTTATGAACGTCGAAAAGACACCCGGCGTGCTTTTTTGCCCCGCTGAGATCGAGGAGCAGAGAGGGCGGTTCGCGTGAGCCTGGAGTCAAGTATCATACATACAGAGCAGCAACATGACTCTGGCTGTTGGTTGACCGCGTCACCCTTCGTGCGTGCGTGCGTGCGTGCGTGCGAGGCCAAGAAAAGGGATCCCGGGGGCAGACAGACTGACGTTGTCTCTACACCTCCAGTCCGACGTGCTTTTCCACATCACATTTTTATCAGATCCATCAAAGCTGCGGGGAGTGGCGACATGTTTTTTTGCTTATGACAGCTATCTCTCTAAGTGATACACTTCGACGCAAAACAACACCCCTCCAAAATCAAAGGCGGGCCGGGAGCGGCCGAAGTGTTCAAGCAAACTGGTCACACTTCTTCAAACCATGCATTTCTAACAGTGTGGACGCCTGGACTGACTGTCCTGATCGAGGCCCTCCCTCGCAATACTCGCACTCCCTCTCCTTTCAACGATGATCCGGCTGTCCCAAGCTCGCAAATTCGGGCTTCGGTCCTGGGCGGCTGGCTTCTCAGTGAAGGGCCTTCAAATCGTAAATCGTAGAGGCAACGGCCCTTGAGATACCTGGCACTTGAAGAACCCAAGCACCTGTATACTGTACTCGTAGACCATCATTTCCTCCTCTTCAGCAAAATGTTCGCACGCAATGTCCCCGGATTCATCTGCCGTCGCCACCGACTCTTTGCGAGCTCAGTCCTTGCGGCCGGCCGGGCGGTCCGCCTGGTAGCTGGGCGGAGAGGCGTCGTCGCGTATGGCCGTCAGGACGCTGTCGCCCGAGCCGAACGAGCTGGAGAGGACTCCGGGCGAGGGCGTGACGCGGGACGGGACGGGGATTCTATCAAAAGTGAGCTCGGTGGTGGCGGCGGCGGCGGCGGCGGAAGCGGCGTGCTGGCCTTGATCGTCCGCATGGGAGCCCTGGCGCGAGATGGGCTGGGCGTCGTCGCCAGCCTCGAACGAGTAGGTCGACGAGCTTCGCTGGTGGTGGCGTCTGCTGCGTCCGTGCTGCTGCTGCTGGTCGGGGGCCGACTCGCTGCCGTCGAAGATGGGATACAGAGGCCTGGCGGACGGTCGCAGGGACCCGGAGACGGACTCGGGGTGCTCGGAACGTTGGGGGGAGCCCAGGCCGACTTTCTCCGAGACGACGTGCGGGAGCTCAGGGACGGCAGAGTCGGCGAGAAGGCTGCCCATGAGTCTCTGATGCTCTGGGGCTCTAACCGAAGCCGTGTGCTCCTGGATGGGCTCGGCTGGCGCAGCGCCGCCTGGCTCTGCTCCGGCATTCAGCGGAAGCTCCGAAAGAGCCTGGTCGTGGTCGTGGTCGTGGTCGTGGTCGTGGTCGTGGTCATCGTCGCCAGGGGCCGCAGTCGCGGCCACGGTCGTAGTCGTCGTGGACGTGTCGTTCTCAGCAGCAGCAGCAGCAGCCGGGAAGGGGGCGGTGGCCATTCGCAGAGGGTTCTAGTCACTGGGTTGGGGCCTCCGACCTGCGCCAGGGCAGGGCCTGGGTGTCTGCGGGCCGCGCGGGCGTTGGCAGCACCGGCATCGGCGGCGGCTCTGTCCTCGCGTCGGAACTTCTGGCTCCAGCGGAAGTCGAGATCGTCGTTGAGGATGTTGGGCAGCTCCGCGGGCGGGGTGGCTGTGAGAGCAGTGGTGGTCAGTATATATAGATTCATCTCTCTCTCTCTACAAGAGTGGTATGGAGGCAGTCCCTGACGTCCGGTCCGAAAGTGACGGGGAAGGTGGAATAACAAGGGAAGGGTCACTTACAACGGCGCTCGTTGTTGTCGTCCAAGCTGGAGTGGTGGTTGAGGTCCATCATGTCCTGCATACCAGAACAGCCAAAGGCGCGCAGGGTGTCGTCGTGGGCGGGCTCGTAGTCGTCCAGGGCCTCGTCCTCCTCGGGCAGAGGGGGCGGTCCCTTGACGACGGTGTGGCTGATGTCCTTGAGCATGTTGGTGTAGTCGCGGGCGGACTGTCCGGTGCGGTCGACGACGCTGTTGGCGCGGGCGAGGGCGACGGCCTCGAGCCCGTTGCCCCCGCCGTTGCCGTCGTCGCCGTCGCCGTCGCCCGAGGCCGCGGCGGCGCGGCACAGCATCATCTCGAGGCGCTTGATCTCGGCCTTGTAGCCCTTCTCGCGCTCGAGGAAGCCGTCGACGAGGGCCTTGGTCTGCAGCTGCTCCATGTGGCGCTCGTCGCGGCACCGGAACAGCTCCGCGGCCATCGCGCCGCGCTTGCGCCGCAGGTGTCCGTAGCCCTCGATCAGGTGCGACAGGTACGAGTTGAAGCTCGCCGGCATCGGCTCCCGCGGGTCGTGCGTCATCAGGTGCACCGAGATGGCGTCCGCCATCTGCTCCAGGTTCGGGTTGTACCACACCTGGTCCGCCATGTTGAAGATGTTGTTGTTGCTGCTGCTGCTGTCGTGGTTGTCGTGGTTGTTGTTGTTATTGTTGTTGTCGTCAGCGTGACCACCACCCAGCAGAGAAGATTCGCCCATCGCGGCGGCGGCGGTTTTGTTCAGCGAGTTCTTCGACGACTTGCTCTTGAGGAAGCTGGCCATGCCCGAGCCAAACGACGAAGACGTCGTGCTGGTCGTCGCAGATAGGGGAGGCGCGTGGGACAGCGGCGTGGCCGGAGGATGGAGGACGAGGATGATGGGTTGGTGAAGCTCAGAGACCGACGAGCGCTGGTGCTGCTGCTGCCTCCGCCGCTCTTTTTGCGGCCTCGCCCCAGCTTCAGCCAGTTCTGGTCTGGCGCCATCTTGCAGTGTCGGTGCCCGCGAGTGTCGGACGGTCTGGCAGGCTGGCAGGCAGGCGGACAGGGTCGGCCCGGGGGGGTTGGTCAGGTGGGAGAGGGCAGCGATGCTCAGAAGAGGGGTTAAATGGTATGGGTGAGTGTCGTTGTGGTGATGATGTTGATGACAACGATGACAACGATGATGATGATAATGATGATGATGATAACACAGTAGAGACAGGGTCGTGAGATGACAACATCTATCTCAGTGTCTCTGTCTAGGTGGCAGGATGGTGGTGGGATGTGTGGCCATCACCTCTCTCTCTCACTCACACACACTCACACTGAGATGGGCATGAGAGAGAAACTAGAGATAACCCTGTGCTGTGTGCTTATCCAGCCTTAGAGTGCCCAGGACCAGGAGTCAGGGTGGGCAGAAAGGGAGAGGGGGAGGGGGCTTGGCTTTATTGGGAACCTTTGCTGCGTGGTTGAGTTCACATTGTTACCTACATGCATTGAATGAAAGCCTGAGCAGAGTAACTTCACACAAATATCAAGCAAGGCAAGGAGTGGCTGGCCTGGTGGATTTGGCCTCTGCCAGTTGGTGAATGACAGGTGCTCTGCTCGTCTTGAACACATCAGTGCAGTGGCCATCACTGGGCAACCGGGCAGCAGCCTCTCTGGACAGCTTGTGCAGTTAGTTGCCTGGGGCAGTTGCAGCCCTTCTCCTCCTCACAGCAACTCATCCCCCTAAAGTTGCTGGTCTGGCTGCAGTGAAGTGGCTCTTTCTGGGCTATCCACAATGATGGCCATGCCTGCCTGCCTCAGGTACACTGGACACACCTCAATAACTGGCAAGTCTGCTCTGCTCAGCAGATATGTATGAAAGTGGGCTAGGATGGCAATAATCATAATTGTAATATCCAAAAACTGGACCACAACTTGTGACAACATTGAAGATGCTTCACAGTGCTTTCGTGATACACATGTGGTACAGCATCTCAGGACACCAGGCTTCAGGTCGACATGCAGATGGCAGGCCAGCCAGAGGTGACAGCTAGATCAGTTGAACAGGAGCCAAGCAGCTTGGATGGTACGAGGATGGCTTCGTTCGCTTTCAACGCGCTTTGCACGTTTCTCTATCGATTCTGTACTAGGCAAACTCTCCGCGGGCCACTTGCCAAAGAAACCGCACCAGCGCAATGCTCGTGATGGATGCATGGATGACATCACATCCCTAGCAACTCGTTTATCCTATCGTATCTCGCACCCAACCTCGGCACCACCACGCATGCCCTGGATTTCCCGCCCCATTTGACCCGGGCAAAGATGCCGCCCCCCAAATATCGCAACAGCCTTCATCACAGGCTGTCCAGAGCACATGTGCCATATATGGCCCCGCTCCTGGCATGGCTGCCAACCAAGACGAGGAACCAGTTCGCTGGATGCTGGAGCGTCGCGCCTATCTGACGCCCCGCTTGTTCCCGTTCGCTAAAACCAAGAAGAAGAAAAGTGTACCTAGCAGAAGCTGGCTTTCTAGCGATACGGCCTGCACCGTTCAGTAGCCCAGCCACGCCGCGAACGAGTTGCAAGCTTAGTCGAACAGGTCACCGGCCCTCTGCCGATGCCGAGGCCGCCCTGCGGATCGGCCCCCGTCAGCAAACAGCTCCTTGCCAGCGTTGGGGTTGTCGTTGCCTAACTTGCTCGGGAACAGCTCCCGAGCCGACTTGGACGCGGCGCCCCGTATGTTGATGCCTTCTTGGTGATTCCTCTGGCTGGCAAGGCCGCGAATGTTGATCCCGCCCCCGCTTCCCTCGCCATCCCCATCGCCGACTCCGCCCTTGTCCTCCGCGCTGGTGATGCGATCAGCCAGCCTGGCGCCAGATCCAGGCCTCGTCACGCGACCCTCGAGCTTGCGGCTGCGGCCATTCGAGGGCACGTCGTCGGCCCCGTCCATCAGAGGCAGGCTGATGCCTTTGGCAACCAGATCGGCAGCGTCCTCGACCTTATCGCCCAGACGGCCACCTCCAGCGCCCGAATCAGGGAAAAGTTCTTTGGCACCGTTGTTCCGAGATCTTTGGCTTTTGAGGCTGCGCGCGCGCTCCCGGTTCCGTGCGTTGGAGGTGTCACTAGAATAGCCATCCATGGCCCGGTCGCGGCCGCGCGAGCGGGCTGGCGAGGCCGACCGGTCCCTCCTGGAGCTCAGACGGCCACCGCCACCCAGCGGGAACAACTCTTTGCCGCGATTCTGCTCGGGAAACAGGTCTCTGTCCGCCTCGCGGTCCGAATCGGGAGTAAGCGACCTCCGCCGTCGCTGTCTCGGCCGCGATCTGGAACGTGACCGGTGCGGCCGGGTAGCAAGCGCAACAGGGTCGTCGTCGTACAGATTGACGTCGAAGTGATCGCGGGGCTCGTCTTCGCGCGACCGCCTCGCGCGACCGTCACGATAGCCGTCCCGATCGCGATACCGTCTCGACTCCTCGCGACGGCGGTGGCGTTCTTCGGGATCGAACTCGGGGTTGAATAGATAGAATCGGCTTCGCTGAGCCGCTCCAGCCTGCTTGCGGTCGCTGACAAGCGCGGGCCGGATCTGCAGGCTGATCTCTGCTCTGTCGGGAATCGCTTTGGCGGCATGAAGTTGGCGGGCGGGCAGCTGGGCGACATCGCCCATGGGCTCTGTCGCGAGGGCCTCGAGGGCGCTCGTGGCGGCAGAGGCCGAGCCGAAGAGCAGGTTTGCCGACGTGTCGTCGATCCATTCTATGCGCTCCATGGTGTGATCGGGGCAGTGGTGGCGGACATAGGCCTTGATCTCGTGCGGCTTGAGGATGTCGAGGCCGCGGATGTGGACTTTCGAGGGAGCCCTGTCTTCAGGGTCTTCGGCCACTTCTCCATCGGACCGGTTACCCTGATGCGCGGGGGCGGGTTAGTAGCCGTTCGAGGAAGGGAGGCGGTGTTTGCGACGCGCTGCCGGAGCAGCGAAGGGCCCGAGGGTTGCTTACGGGGTCCTCGGCGGCGGGCTGGGGGGCAATTGGCTCGTCGGCGACAAGTTGGATGTCGGCGTCGACATCCATGTCGATGTCCAGATCCATCGAGTCCATGTTGGCGGCGGTGTCTTGGGAGGTGAAGGCGGGTGAGGGCGCTCTCGGGGCGCCGGAGCTAGATTCGGGGTCGGATGCGGGATCTCGTAACGGGGGTTGCTTGACCCTGAGCCGGTGTTTGGTGGATGGGAAGAGCGAATGGATGTGCGACGCGCAAGCTCAATGATCGCAGAAAAGCGGGCGCAGAGGGCACAGAGGAAAGCGCCGTGGCTGGCGGACTGAGTCGGACGTCAAGGGCGGATGCGCGAGGCCGTCCAAAGAGAACAGTTCGCGGCGCGGCGCGGCAATGCGCGCGACAAATTGCGCGTGGTAGGATTTCCAGCGGGCCGGGCTGGTGTGACGGGTGCGGAACAAAGCAGGAGGGCGGTCGAGGCTGAGGCCGTGGTGGCAGAGACTGGAGCCCCGGGTGAGGCACAAGATGAAACGGAGCAGGTGAAGGTGAAGGTGAGGTGGAGGTTTCCCTTATTACCGTTGGGTGTACCAGGCGAGTATGGAAGGCGCAAGGCTCTGACGCCGGGTAAGGTAGGTATGTACGAGTAGGTAAGTACTCGTAGGCGGTGCCTTCCCGCCTTTCTTTGCCAGGCAAGTGGCAGGTACGGCGCGGCGACTCGAGGCAGGCACGGGTCTAAATTTAGATCCGGCCCCGGCCCGCGGCTTCCACGACTGCACCCAACTTGACGGTCCCCTCTCTAAGGTATGGGGAGTGCCTTCCATGCACTGAATGTACCATAGGCATGGGCACTATTTCGCTGATAGATAATGGAAGGCACCTCCTCGCACCATCCCGCCGACGAAATTGACGACACTTGACATTCTATCATCCATGCGAGCATTGCATTCACACAGACCGTACCTCTTGAATAATACGTTACGTTTCTCATATTAGGTCTGGTGAACATGCGGTCCACGGTACATACAGCACATGCGCAGCCAGCAACATCTACGAGCGGCTCACAAGTCACCAGCCACGGGAGGAGGCACTGGCAGATGCCAGGAGGAAGCAGAAGGTTAGAAACCTGGTAAGAGAAGCAGGCATGGGGTATATTGGGCAAGGGAAGCAAGATGCTGATCTATCACACTCCATCTCCTAGTAGCCGGACGAAACGCCGGTGATATTCACTCTTCACGTGGGAAGAAACGCCGATGAACAAACAACCAGAAAACCCCAAGAAATAATCCTCGCCGACTCGCCGAGACCCGTCTTCTTTCTGTCTCCTATCCGTTGGCCTGTTCGTTGCCGGCATCGTGTCCCTCAACTCGTCTCGACGCGCCCTTTGACGCCGTGCCGCGTCGCCAACCCCATCGGCACCGCGATGCAGCCCGTGCGTTGCACTTTGGCGGCCCGCGACGTCTCCAGCCCGGAACCGCCGCCCGCATCCCCGGAGGCGGGCGCCGGTCGCTTGACTGCCGTGCTTGCTGTCGCTTTCGGCAGCGGCACCAGGATATCACCGGCGGACCGCGCGTTGTCGTCCTCGGCAGGCCGCGGGTCAGGCCCATCGCCACCACCGCCACCACCACCTCCTCCTCTTCCTCTGCCGCCGTCACTGCGATCCAGCACGGGATCGAACTGCCAGCTGGACTCGAGACCCTCTAAGTGGACAGGGCAGCCGCGCAGGAAATGCCACGACAACGAGTCGTTGATCATGGCAATGTACAGCGACTCGACCTTACCGTCGGGCCCGGGTATGGCGCAGTGTTCGCGCAGGAACTCGTAGTTGTAGTTCCTGTTGTCACTACAGCGCGGCAGGCTTGGCGACGACGAAGTCGACGACGACTGGTCATCTGCGAGAGGCCGCAGCATGGGCAAGCCCTGAAGTGGCTCGGCGTCGCACAGGCGCGTCTGCAGCGGCGCCCAGGCCCGCCCCCGAAGCACCGCCTCGAATGCCCGGCTCACCACGCGTACGAACGAGGCGCTATCCCGGCCCCGACGGCCACCATCCGATGCAAGCCGCGCGAGAGGCACCGCTTGTACGCCGTCGTGTCCTTCTCGAACGGGAAGGGCTGCGTCTCCACCGGGAGTAGAGACACGTGCACCGTCCACTCTTGAGCGGGAGCTAATGTCGGTGTCGGTGCTGCCGCTGCTATTGCCGCTGCCGTCGATATAGATCCTTCATTATTTGACATTGCTGCGACCCAAGTCCCTTGTGGGCCAAGGGAGCGGTCGGTGATCCGAGATGGGAGACGGCGGGCCTGGCAGGCCGCACCGGACCAGCTTGGCGGTAGCTGCTCTTGATCGACTTGCGCGATGGGCGGGGCGACAGTGGCAAATATTGTGCCTCCCGGGCTCTCATCACCATCGCCATCTCCAGTGTCACTGTCTCGGTTCGTCGCTGCTGCCGCCATGACCTTCTTCTCTCCAGGCAGCGAGTGGCTGAGCCGCGGGTTGCTACGTGGGGAGAGGTAAGGGTGAGAACCAGACTCGTCAGAGGTGGCAGGGCCAGGGGGGCCCCATCAGCAGCCGGCAGGGTAGGGGTGAGGGCGGCGTTCTCCTCGAGCTCGTCGACGCGCTCCTCGAGCGAGATGGACGCTTCGTTGCACTCGCCGACCTGATCGCTGACGCGCTGCAGCCAGTTCTCAAGATCGTCCAGCCTCTCGTCAGAAGCCGCCGTCGCCAGCTTGGCCGCCTGCGCCGCCTGCGCCCGGCCCAGCTGGTCGACCGACTCCCAAACACGGGACACGTTTCGATAGCACGCCCGCAGGTCCTGGCGCGCCTCGTCCCGGTCCCGCTCCGCCTGCTCCTCGGCGTTGGCCATTCGCCCCTCGATCCGCGCCGTCGCCGCGCTCAGGGCCTCGATCTGCTGCTGTTGCTGGCGAATCTGCTGTTGTTGTAGTTGCTGCTGCTGCTGCTGCTGCTGTTTCCATCCGCCATCACAACCCAATTGCTGCTCCAGCTGTTGCACGCGCCGCCGTAACAGGTCGATCTCGCTGCTGGTCAAGGTGGTGCTGCCGCCGCTGGAAACCGTTTCGGGTGGCGGCTGCGCTCGGATGTGGTAGCACGACATGTGGCCGCACTCGCATGTACCGCCGGGAACGCTCTGGTTGCGGGCAAAGCCGACGCAGGGGCACCGCTGGCCCTTGACCTCGGCCGGTCTGAGTAGGATGAAACGGCACTGCCCGCTCGGGAGCTTGGCTTCTTCAGCAGCATGGGCTGAGGGGGCGAAGGAGGAAGGTGGGCTGATGTGCCTGGCAGTCGAGAGGAGAGCATCATCATGGGGGTGGTCATGGTGGTCGTGGTAGTCGTGGTGATCGTGTTGGTCGTGATCTGACATGGTCCGCTTGGCTTGTGACACCCTGTGGTGCGAAACGACGGCGTGGCCTGCTTTGGCAGTGTCCAAGGCTGTTTATGCCGGACACCTCTGTGAGCAGACGACGGCTGTGGTTCTGCCCCCTTATCCCCTTTCCCTTCTCCTCTTGTCGGTCCTACTAGAAGCTGGTGTGTCTGGCAGCAGCAAAGCGCAGAGTGGGTGTTATTGCACACGATCCCAGAGGTATAGCCACCAGTCGCGGGGCCAATCTCGATCCATGGAAACTGTCAGAAGTCCAACATGTACCTGTCCAGTCGGAAGAAGCAGGCGCACACAGGCAAGAGAGCGGGAAAGTATGGCTATCAGGGCCTTTGACGGGACACCCAGGTGATGAATCCGAGGCCAATATGGCGCGAGTGCGGTACGATTGGCGGCGTACGAGTATGAAAGGAAGCCGGTAAGATATGGATGGCGCTGTGTGCTCTACCACCAGAGGGCCAAAAAAGCAAAGGTTCGTCCCGCCACGATTGAACCGTGCTAACTAACAAGAGAAGCGAACAGTCCAGAGTCTTTTGTTTATATCTCTGCGAGGTCGGGGCTTATCTAAGTCGTGCCGGGCGATTGGGCGACGGGGTGGGCGTGGGAGTGTCTGGAGTCTTCAAAAGCACGAGCCTGGTCTGAGAGGGCTCGCCCGGGTCCGCATTCGCGATAAGCTAGCCAAGAGCTAGAGTGAGGGAGAGGGCCGCGGCAGGCCAACCAGAACGCGGCGGGGAGACGACAGGGACAAGGGGCAGGGAGACTCTGACAGGAGGCCAACGGGCCAGCGGAGCGTTATTATCACTCGTACACGGGGGTGGACGACTGCGAAACATGTCGACCCGTGGCGAGGGCCGGCCAGAAAGGTTGCAATGTCACCCTCTGCGGCGGTTGGCGACCGAATCGGACCTGTCGATAACCCAAATGCTACCAATGCCCTCCTCAACCACGGTGCCTTCTTTGCAGGGTCGCGACAGGGGCTCATCATGCCCACCGCGGGGGCGGGGGGCGACGTGCCGTGCCGCGGGCCACCACGAGTGAGTGAGTGGCAGCTGCTCTGGGCGGGTGGGCGGCTCTGGACACAGGGCAGAGGATGTTGCGCCACCCGAGACTCCTCTGGTCGGTCCTGGCCGGGCCGTTGGTGCAAAAGGGGGTCCAGTCATGGGGATGGACATGGACATGTGGAAAAGCCGGGTGGTCGAGGGTGACGTGAATGAATGGGGGTCTGGAAAGTGGCCCTCCGGACGAAAATGCCGGCACGCCTTTCTCTCACCAGTAAGTCGTCAGTCCAGTCTGCGTGTCCATCGTCTGATCCTGGGCTGTGAGATCCCACGCGCCGGCCCACTCTGATCTCTCTGTTCTCCCTGACCGGTATCCTCTATGGGTTATGTGGACGGGGAACCAGGTCGCACCAGCGGGGGGGCGGTGGGCGCCCGCGATACGGACAACCTCGCCTCATGGAGCCCAGCATGCCAGCATATCTACCGTATGAGCGAGCGCGGACACGCGGGCGGGTATGGGCATGGGCCGGGCCGGGCGTGGATTGCTCATATCAGGGCTGTCTGGCGCGAGTCGAGCGACGGCGGGAGACTCGGTGGACAAGAAAAAGAGGGAGGCACGGAGGGAGGGAGGGAGGGCGGGAGGCGTGAGAGGCAGACGCAGGAGGATCCCGGCCCGCTCGTTAGGCTGTGGGGGTTCCCGATAAGCACCCACCAGGACCCGGGCACACGGTCGCGTATGATTGGCGCGCTGCCGCTCACACAATCAACCATCCCGCATCGCCATTGTCGGCGTGGTCGACGCCAGCGCCCAGAGAGAGCCGCCGTGAGAGCGAGGGGAGGGGGATCACGGCCGTCCGCACCCGCAAATGCGCCGGGGACACGCAGGGGTGGATAACCAGGGTTCTACGAGTGCTATGGGGGGGAAGAGTCTTCTTCATTCGGGCCGCAGGCGTTGATCTACGAGTACCATCTGCGTGTACGCGTACGGACACAAGCACAAGCCTACCTGGTAAGGACGGCGCATGACAAGAGTCGTCGTCCCCGGTCACCGGCTGGCCCTGGCACTCCCTCCTCTTGGGCACTTATTGCGAGTACAGATACCTGTACACACAGATGCACCCACTCACACGGACATACACCCATACGGACGGTGGGAGAGATCCCCCCTGTTGCGCAGGGCCTTACCGCGCCACTTCAGTCCAGGGAGGCGCCGGCATCGCAACCCGAGCCAAGGCAGCCGCCAGTGTCCAGTGACGGCACAGGCCCGTGGAGAGGACGGCGATAAGCAGGAACGCACGCACTGCCGGTAGCGCGAGACGGGCCCGCGGGGTGTCACCCGGCTGCTGGCTGTTCCAATTACTTACCTAACTCACAGACCAAGTTAATAACAGAACAGCAGCGCAGGCTCAAAGTCGAAGAGAGGGGCTGAAGACTCGTCGTCCGTCCTCCACATCCCGAAACCGCGGGCCGTGTACCGGTCTGACGAGTACTGCTCTGCTGCCGATCTGATGAGTGCTGCTCTGCTACCGGTCTGATGAGTACTGCCACTCGCAATGGCTCGCTCGCCAGACTGCTTACCTGCCAAGCCCCAGGCTCTCGGTCTAGGTCCAGGCGTTCAGGTTCGGGCTCAAGTCAAGTCGAGTCCCACGTGGGGAGCAAGCGAGCGAGACGATCCGTGGGTTGTCTGTCCCGTCACTCTACTTCCGTCGTATCTGATAAAGACGCTGGACCTGCGAGTAAATGCTGCTCGTGGCTTGGCTCGAGGCGGGCGCGCCGGAGTCTCGTTGGACGTTGGAGGGGGCCTTGCTCCGTGCCGTCTTATTAACCTTCTTTTTTTTTTTCTCTTTCTTTTCTTCTTCTTTCTTTCTTTCTCGTCCTCTTCATCCTCTGACTGTTCGGCAGAGCGGCGCACGCATCCAATGTGACAAGGCCCACGGCATTGGTTTGATGATCCACAGCAGCTCGACCCAGATGATCCGGCCCAGACCGCAAGTCCGGCCATCTGCAACCAACTCTGCACCATCTACGGAGTAATCTGCATGCGCGCGTCACGAGTGTGAGAACGAGCACACGCCTTTCACGGCAGTGACTTGACGTGACGTGATGTGACAGTGACAGTCGCCATCGCGACCGTACATTTGTGAACTTGTACGAGTATCGCAAAGGGGCCGTCTGCTGGTGCCCGTGGGTGGAAGTCAGGGCCTAACAAACTCGCCGCCGACCCGCGATGGCTCTTGCGAGTAGATTAAGAAGCAGCTGGCCATACATACGGCCTTAGCTGCCTTCCACATTACCTCCTCGACCGTACTTTATTCACGGGTGCCTTGGCTGGCTATCTCTACGGGGGTTGTCAGTGGCCCTGTATCTATATCCGTGCATCTCGGCACGTGCCTACTGATTACCAATCTACGAGCACTCGTGGCTATCTGCCTGTCTCACGTTTGGTATCTGGCCGGGTGAGTCCCCCTTCCTTCACACTCGCAGGCAGGCAACCTCCGTTTGACTTATCTCCCATCTAACCGTCCCATTCAGCCCCGCCTGGTCTGCGAGTGCTGATGCGATCTAGATAGAAGCCCCGCCGCGTAAGCTTACTTTGACCGACGTGGCTGAGACGCTGGACTGGACACGGCGAAAGATTAGCGCACGAGTGATAGGCAGGCAGGCAGGCAGGCAAGCAAGCAGGCAAGCATTGTACGGAGGTATTCAGCAGAAGCCGGCCGCCAGCATCTGCCGCTTATCGACCCCCGTCCATGCCCCCCGTCCGTTTTCCCCTATCTGCGCTGGCTGGCTGCGTGATAAGCTGCTGCCGCTGTGAGCGCCACAGGAACCGTCTCTCCGGCGCCCTGCTCCTTGCTGCACCACACGGCCACAATCGCAGCACCCCCGCCCCCGTTCCCGCGCTGTATCTTGAAAATCTCGCCTCATGCCGTGCTTGCCCGACCGCAAGACGAGAGAAAGGCGTCTCCTCTGGACGCCCTCTTCCCTCCACCCGGCCTGGCCCTTTTCTGCCGGGGCCCTGGGATGCCGGGTCTTTTTCTTTTTTTCTTTTTTTTCTTTTCTATCTTTTCTATGTGTCTGTCTCTGCCGCCTCGACAACCTCGATGCGGCGGCAGAGCCTTTGAATCCTGCTTTTACAGGCGAGCGGGCATCAATGCCTTACTCGTAGATGTTTAGCAAGTATGTAATGATATCGTAATCCTCCTCCCCTTGTCGTCTTCTTCGGGTCTTTATCGACAGGGCGGGCTAACGGACAGTAGCCGCGACTCGAATACGATGGGAAAAAAAGAAGAAGAAAAACCTCGCGATTTTAAGGCTTCAAGACCTATAACTCTATAAAGGCTAAATGGCCCTTAGCTACGAAACCCCTGCGCGGGTTACGCGTCCACACGAAATTGGTGGGAGGGAAGATCGCCCCCTCTCTCTCTTTCTCTCTCTCTGCCCCTCACACAGCACAGCACAGCACAGCACAGCACGACGGCACGGGCAGAGGCTCTCCCACCCCAAGCGCACCGACGTCATGCCGGGGATGGCCGATCCTGACTGGGGTTTCCTCTTTTGACGAGTGGGTAACCCGATGGGGGGTCCCTTTTATACGGTGTGTCTTTCTCTGTCCTCTCTCACTTTCTCTCTCTGCTCACCGCCGGAATGGGATAGATAAACGGGCAGTAGAAAAGCGTGGTGTTGTCAAGGGATTATAGACACACCAGTCCCCCCCCCTGTCCCCTTCCATGTGCCGGGGCTCGGCCCAATTTACCTAATCGCCCCGTGCCCCGTACCCCGTAAGCTCCTCCCTCTCGGCGATAGATCGCACTCCCCAGTCAATCGTGCCTGGTCGCGTCGTCACTTGTTGTACGGATACTCGGTATACGCGTACCCAACCCAGAGGGTACCCTCCTACCAGCTAGCGGGGACTCGCCCAACGGCCGTGCAGGCAAGTGCCGATCAGAGTGTTCCAGAGGTCTCAGAGGAGGAGGAGGAGAGGGTTGCTGGCCCGACTTGAGAGGCAACAGAAGGAGAAGGAGACGAGGGGAAAGAAGGGAAGGAAGGGAAGGGGGAAGAGAGTCTAGACAGCTGTCTATCTGTCTGTCTATCTGTCTGCTCGAAGAAAGGGCTGGACGACCCAGCTGATCCAACCCCTGTCGCCCGTGCGACTCGGGCCAGAACTTGTGCCCCCAACGCCAACCTGCCATCTCTCCCTCTGGCCACCCCCCGATACGATACAGACTGTCACACCCGGGGTCTATACCCGGCCGGGCACCACACTCCGGGCATCATACCCGGAGAGGACTCCCGGGGCGAGACCGGCCAAGCTGCAAGAAGCCAGTCCAGAGAGCTCAACACGTGGCACACAGAAACGAGACCCGCCGAGTTGCCGAGTGCCTGGTAATGAAGCACACGCCACATCACAAGCAGAAGGGTACGGTGGCCCGGTGCCGGCAGCCCTTGCCCCCATCTTCTTCCTCTTCTTCTCTTCTCTTCTTTGGCGAGAGCTGGATCGGATCTGGGCGCTTGCCAGCTGCGGCGAATCCTGCAGCGAGAGCGGCGACATCCTCTTTGTTGTAATCTGACATGCCCCCCTGCTGTTTTCAACGAGCTGAGGTATGTACCTCTTAATACCTGGCAGGATGCAAATCAGAGTACCATTCCTGCTATTCAGCCCGACCAACTACGAGTAAGTATAATAGCGTTTTGCCAGTTGGTCTTCTGGCGACTTGAAGGGGGCTGTTCTCTCCTCTATTTCAGGATGTCTGGACCTCGAGTGCGCGGGTCTTCATCTCATATTATCATGAACTCTTGGATTGGTAGCCAGGGATGAAAAGCAGTACGAATGGAGCTTGAGGCCGTAGAGGCCAGAAAGATAGGTGCTTGGGGGGCTTGGAATTCGGTAGTATTCAAAACATGATCGGCCCACAGAACTACGGAATAACCTTATTCAAGCAACAAGGCTACACTTATTATAGCGAGAAAGGGACCGGGGGGGGGGGGGGGATGAATGTCGCCGCTCACGCTGCGAGCCAGTGGCAGAACCTGTGCACGGTGGAACTCAGCCGCAGATCTGCGAGCCAGCCGTGGTGCCACGCGAATGAGAACTGTCCTACGATGCTCGTACACGTAGTGGGGATCGTGGCGAAACGAAGGGCAGAGTGGCACGGGTGAGAGGGCGCGGTATTGTGGTGATAAGTTGCGAGCACACGATAAGCATGAGCTTGGGATGAATGACCCAACACAGCAAGCAGGCTACGAGTATAAGCCCGCCACGGCCGGCCTTCAATCAAACAACCTCCGTTTCTAGTCTGTACAGTCTGCACAGGTGTTCGAAGATCCATCGTTACGGGCAATACGTCCGGCTGGAGTTTTTGATGTTGCAGGGCAGTTCCAGCTGGTCTTTAGGTGGCGACTTGCTGGAGACTGAACCCCTACGTAAGGCAGTGTCATGATTGTAAGGACCTGGAGTGCAGATATGGCAGCTGAAAAGACAAGTCCTTTTTATAAATGCAAGAGGCGAGAAATCGCACGCAGAGCACTTGATATAAAACCATGGACGGGCACGACCGACCGAGCCTCGAGGCGGCCAGCATCACAACCTATGCTCCGCGTCCATACTTGTATGCGCTCCCCCCCTCCCAACACATCACCATTCGCTCTTCTGTGACGTCGAGGCGAGGCGAGGCGACACGACGATACGATATCGATACCCCGAGGCGAGACGCTCGCCCCGCGAGCTGTCCTGCCCTCCACCATGCGCTACCACACGGCACTGGGATCCCTCGCCTGGGCCCTGGCATGCCTCGAACAGGCCTCTTGCCTGGCCCTGGGCGGCGGCGGCGGCGGCGGCGGCGAGGACACGGGCGCCGTCTGGGTGGCCCGGGAGGCCGTGTGCCGTCCGTCCGAGTGCTCCGGCAACACCTGCGCCGCAGACACGGCGCGGTCCGGCGGCGCGGTCATCGCCCCTCGCGGTGTTCCTCACACCTCCATCTCCGACCTAAAGTACTATGGTTCGTCTCTTCGCCCCCTCCTTCCCTTCCGTTCCTTCCTCCTCTGCACGCCTTCGTCTCTTGGTTTTCTTCTTCTTATCCATATCCCGGTCCGGCCCGGGCCGCGGGTGCGGGTGCTGATGCCGATGATGCCGATGATGACGATGATGACGATGCTAACGATTTCCCCGTTCCTTTGCTGCAGAGTACGACGTTTCGAACTTCTTCCGGGAATCGGTCAAGCAGGCGAGGCTGGGGTACCCGACCATGGCCATGCCGGGCCCCGGGCCGGGGCAGCAGCACGAGCCGGTGACGAGCTCGTACGCGGCGGCCTGGGGCGACGCGGTGCAAGAGTTCGGCTCGGCCGGCAACCGCGGCTGCACCACCCTGCTGCTGACGTCCCGGCGCGGGTTCCTCGCCATCCACATCTGGGAGGCCGACACGTTCGAGCAGGTCGTCGGCTTCGACGGCCGCCGCTACTTGATCCGCCACAACCCGGAGCTCTGGCGGACGCGCGGCCTGGCCGCGTCCCTGCGCAGCGCCGAGCAGCCCTCGAGCCTCCACGTGGCCGGCATCAAAGACCTGAGGGACGGCGGCGGTGGCGGACTGCTGGGTAGCAACATCCGGCGGTTCGCGACGCTGCTCGATGACGACGCGAAGCCCCGCATGTTCGTCTTCACGCCGCTGCCCACGCCCTCGGCCTTTGCCCCCGTCGGCCCGCTGACCGGCCGGCCCGAGAGCCTGCGGAGCCTGTCCGATCACACCACCAACGCCGACGGGGTCCGGTACCCGGGGCTGATCGACGAGCTGCTCGGGGCCATCGAGCGTGCCACGGACAAAGCGCTCAAGCTCGGCGACACCGCCTTCGTCTACCCCTACCACGTCCTCGAGCCCCCCAGACTAGGCAGACCTCCGAAGCGCTGCAGGAGTTCTTGAGCGACAGCGCGTACCGCTACCCGTCGGGCAAGTTCCTCGTCCAGTTCCAGCCGCCGCTCGACCGCAAGGGCAGGTACCAAGAGGACGGGGAGGCCTTTTACCGGGTCTGGTTCGAGGGCCACCTGTACCAGGAGGCCATGGATTCGTGGAAGGCCAAGGACTACCTGATCAAATAAGCATGTGGGGGGAGACAGCAGGGCTTACGATACGTAATAAGATGGGAAATGAAAAGAAATGAGAGATGGAGAGAGAGAAAGAGGACACGGGCAATCGTAGATAAAAGACAAGTTGGCAGACTTGTAGTACAGAGTACGAGTAGTGTATTCTTATAGTATCAATCACTCACATCGACATGCAAATGTATCCCACACATTTCCGAGGAGCACACAGCCCCTCCCTCTCGACTATCCTAGTCCCGGGCCTTCCCTTGGTGGATGGCCCTGAAAATCTCCACAATGTCGTCGTCGGTGACCCCCTTGACGCCCAGGAGCTCGTTCTGCGGGTCGGTGAAGCGGCCGCCGTTGCCGGGGCCCAGGATGGCGCGGTACAGGTAGGGCGCGAAGGTCTCCATGTCGTACAGCCCCTGGGCGAGGCGGCGGTCGGCGGCGGCGGTGAGGTCGTCGAGGGCGGTGGGCACGGGCGCCAGCGGGGCCGACGACGACGACGACGACGCGGCGGGCAGGGCCTTGCGTGCGAGGGCCAGCAGCTTGTTCTGGGTGAGGACGGCGTCGTGGATGCGCACGGCGCGGTTGCGCGTCTCGTCCGGGTGCAGGGCGACCTGGACCACGGCGCCAGCGACGCTGGCCAGCGTGGTGGCGCTGAACTCGACGTCGCCGCCGTCGATGACGAGGGGTGCGCCCCGGGACAGGTCGAGCAGGAAGTTTTGCTCTAGGCCCCAGTCGAGGAAGGCCATGTTGTAGACCAAGGTGTAGGACAGCGCCGTCGTCCTGGCCTTCTCGATGAGCAGGTCCTGCACGGGGGTCTTGGTGGTCGCGAAGACGGGCAGCGCGCGCACGGCGGGGACGTCGAGGTCGGAGCCGAACTCGGAGGGCAGGAAGCGCTGGACGCCCGCCGCGACGGCCGCCTCCACCATGTGCTTCTGGGCGGCCAGGCCCGCGCTGCCGACGGCCGAGACGACCAGGTCCTGGCCCTGGAAGGCGGCCGTCAGCGACTCGACCGACGAGAAGTCGGCCTCGACGACCTCGGCGCCGGCCGGGAACTCCTTGGAGGCCGAGCCCGCGCGCGCTAGCACGCGGACGTGGAAGCTGCCGTTCTCGAGGAACTTGTCGAGGATGCGGCTGCCGAGAGTGCCGGCGGCCCCGGCGATGGCGACGTTCTTGATGGGCGACATGTCTGGTTTTCTTCGGGGAGGGTGAGTTCCGTATCGTTGAATGGAGCTCTAGACAGGGCTGTGATGCTGTATAGTTTTTGAGTCTGGGCTGTGAAGACTGGACAAGGTGGGAGATGCTGGGAGGAGTGTTGAGTGAAGCATCATGAAGGACTGGCTCCTGGCTGCCTACTCCTTATATGCTTTGTGCACCCGTGCGATCGACCTGTCGAGATGTGGCCCCCTCCTATCACGACATCCGACTCCACGGTTCACAGCCGGGCGGTTCGTGAGCCATGTGTGAGCCGAGCAGAGCGCGAGCTGTCAGGTGGGATAGCCGAGTGGGATGATGGAGTGGGATACCGGGAACATTTCCAAGTGGGATGGCCGAGTGGGATAACCTACTTCATGTTCCATTGGTGACGGTGGGATACCGGGAACCTTACCAATGCTGCACCAGTACGTACCTCTTGCCGGGTGGGACACCCGCCTTACGGCCTAACCGGACATGGGTTAGCGCATGGGGCCCGGTGCTTCGGAAGTACGGGAAGGCACGTTGCTGATGAATCTGCTTGTGCCTGCCTGCGCTGCGGCACCTGAGTCGGCATCCCACATACGCGATGCTGCGGTATCCCACTTCTATCACTTCCCCCGGGCCTCCATCCACCTGCTGATGTGCCCATCGATGCTTACCTGACCCCGGCACACAGATCTTCCATTCCGCATATTCCTCTTTAAGTTGAAGCTTACCTAAGTATAGAAGCGGAGGAATTGAGCGGCCCGTCTTCTCTCCAGGTCAGGTAGGTGAATAACCCCCTTCCCTGGACTGTCAGCAGACTCTCACGCAAAGCTTTATGGCCCTGGCCCCAGAACAGCGACCGACGCCGCCGCCGCAATCACCACACACATGCCCGTATCCAAGCGCCCCGCGGGTGGACACAGCAGTGCAGGAAAACACGCGTGCCATTGCGGACGAACCTTTATCAGAAGAGAGCACCTGAAGCGGCACCAGGCCACCCACGGAGGAGGGCGGAGCTTTGTCTGTCCGCAGTGCCAAAGAGCCTTTACTCGCAAGCAAGTTGCTCCCCTTACATTACCTACCTACTCAGTTCTTCCCGGCCCCCGCCATACATTCAATATCATGACTCCGGTCTGTGCCCGTGCAAGCTTACAGACTGGGTTTCGATGAACACAGCGATCTTCTCCGACGGCACGTTGCGAGTCACGAGCAGCCGCCTCTCCTGCCCCCACAGACTCGCAGCAGCAAGGCCTGCGATGCGTGCCACGCTCGCAAGACCAAGTGCGATGGCCGAGCGCCCTGCTCGCTCTGTACCGCACGGGGTGTGCGTTGTGCGTTCAAGGAAGACTCCAGAAGCAACGTCGACAAGTCTGCCGTCGGCGGTGCGCTCGCGAGCCGCGAGCAAGGTCGAGCATATTCAGACGCGGCGGCTCATGACTCCTCCGAGACTCTGCGAGAAGCCGAGAAGCCCAGTGGCGGCCCACAGCGGGACACGTTGAGCCGCTCGATCGACGACGGACTGGCGCGATTCACAAACATGATCGTCGCGTCGCCTACCGCAGCTCTGATGGCAGAGTACACGATCACGCCCCAGGACGAAGAGTGGATTAGCGCGACACTCGACAAATACTGCGGGCGCTTTCACAAGGCTTGGCCGGTGGTTCACATGCCCATCTTTCACGCCAGCACCCCAGCTTCCGGCGTCGCAATCACAGTCATAATGATCGGGTCCTGGCTGATGAAGAACCCAGACGATCGGGTTAGAGAGGAGCTGTGCCTCACACTGCATGCGAAGCTGGTGGACTCGTGCTTTGAGCAATTGGTGAGTACCTGTACTGTCCTTCAACCCCCACTCCACCTGGGGCTCAATGGGCGGATGAGACGCTGATACTCGCCCTTTCAGAGCAGTCAAGAGGCGCGAGGCTCGGCCGAGGAGTCTTGGCCCAGGGCTTTACACCAAACAACCGTCTTAAACATAGTCTTTGCATTCTATCACGGCGTGAGTGATGTCTCTGACCAGCAATCCTCCTCGGGCCATTCCAGTCTGGGCTATAGGCTTGTCTGCAACGACTAATCCCCCACGGAATAGAGCGAGAAGGCCGTGTCACGGGCCTTGCTACTCCGAGGGCTGTTGGTCTCAGCCCTTCGGAACGCCGACTACTTTTCGTCTTCCAGGGCCGACGCCCAGCAGAAAACCCATAAACCGGGCACCTTCTTCCCCTGGGTCCACGGCTTCCAGGAGAGTTGGAAGAGGTAAGCGAGAGAGTCTCCAAGAAAGATCTGGCCTTTCTCACTTTCTCGGATCTGGTCACCCACGTAGATGCTGACTTGGCCCTGATCATGCCAGAACCATCATCGCGCTGTACAAGATCGACGCACTCCTCTGCATTGCCCAGGAGCAGCAGCAGCAGCAGCAGCAGCAGCAGCCCCCGATCCTCCGCAGCGAAGAGCTAGACGACGTAGAGCTGCCTTTGAGCTTTGCGCTCTGGAATTCGTACGGGCTGCACGTCTTCAAGCGGCGTTTGCGGAAAGAGTCCTTGGAGCGCGGCGACCTCAAACTTTCCGCCATTCTCAGCGGCGACTGTAAAAATGACCCGGGGTTTCTGGTTGACTCAACTGGTCAGCCGCCGCTGATCCTCCCGGAAGACGCGACGCTGGCCCTCTGCGGCCTGACCGAAGGCATCTGGAGGTGGAAGCAGAAGCGAAGGCGATGGCAGCGTGTGAACATCGAACAGGCCGTCACTGAGAAACAGGAGCGGGAGCTACAGCAGGAACGGGAGCTCTTCGGGGCGTACCTAGAGGCGTGGAATACGGCGACCGAGCGCATGCTCGAGCAATGCATGCGCGAGGAGGGCTCTTCTGCTTCTGCTGCTTCTGCTGCTTCTGCTGCTGCTGATGGGGGCTATGATGAGGGCCGCCGCCTCCGCCGTCGCCATGCCCTGATCCTCGAAGAGTCGCCGCTCCGGTTCCACCTGGGCCGGTTTGAGGACGACCCGGGGAAGTGCCGACGGGAAGCCAGGCATCACGTCGAGCAGCTCACCGAGGACGCCCGTTCCCTGTACCACGTCCAAGCGATGCGGCTTTACGGGCCTCCAGATCATGACGACACGGCGGACATTATGAGGAATTCTGCCTCTTCTCGCACAGCTGCTAACACCAGCGAGGGCACCATCCCGGCGGTGGCGACGCATCGAGTTGACGAAGAGGAGGAGAGAGAGGGTCGCCTGAG
This sequence comes from Hansfordia pulvinata, assembly GCA_006538405.1. Lineage (NCBI taxonomy): Eukaryota > Fungi > Ascomycota > Sordariomycetes > Xylariales > Hansfordia > Hansfordia pulvinata. Next base: position 1,694,662 of record BJKQ01000007.1, on the reverse strand, counting down.
CCTGCGCATGTGGGCGGCGTCCTCGGAGGGCCGACGCGCAGTGCTGCACTCTGTGCGGGTCCTAGAAATGCGCGAGAAGGCAGCCCGCCGCCGCTCCTTGTCTGTTCATGAGGGGCAGCGACCCGAAGAAGAGGAAGACTGCGATGAGCCAGATCCCGTCGCGTACTTGGCAGTGTCCATCGGCGCCCGCGTGCTCTGTGACTGGCTCACCAGCGCCGACGAGGCTTCCACCACCGTCACTGTAGCCAGTACTGCTATTGCGGGTAGCTGTTATCAAGGACACGCCGACAGCCAACGTCTGGAGGATATGGACATGGCGCACCTGGAAATCTGGGTGCGGCGTGGGGGCGCCGACGTGGCCGCGAGCCTTGGGCTCTGCAGGTGCTTGACGAGCGGGTGGGTGGCGCGGTTCGCGGCAGTGGTGGCGGCGAAGACGACGACGAAGAAGAGATGGGGCAGCTCCAGAAGCAACCAGCCGTGAACGCTGGGAAATGCGATTGCCCCTGTGATGATGAGGGGTGCCGCCGTGGCCACCGACGCTCAGAGCAACGACTGCACCTCTCTGAGGCGCCGCTACCCCAGACCAGCTTTCACATGATGCAGAGACATACCAGACAACATTGAAAGACAATACATGTATAGAGGTGTATCTAGGCGAGGGTAGATTTACTGGAAAGTGCCAGGTATACCTGATATATGAAAGAGGTTTTTGGGCGGGACGAATCCAGGGGGGTTAAGTGAACGTTCCCTTAAGGCTCCCAGGCTTTCACTCCCGGCATACAGTCTCTGAGAGACTCACTGATGGCCCGTCTCGCTTTTATGACCCCCTTTCCCTCTGCAGCGCCTCTTCCTCCTCTACAGCGACTGGTCTGGTGACAACGAGCCACTTCCACTTCTTCCATCGCTGCGCCTTTTCCAGGTCCACCTTTTCCGTAGCCCAAGTGCCGTCCTCATCACGCTGGCTCGCAGGCAGACGCGCATGACGGTTTTCTGGAGTGCGATGCGGCTGCACATTGCGTTCCTTGTACTGCTCAAAGGTCTCGTCGTACCGGCCGATCCTCTCGTCCCAGCGGCGCGACCAAGCCTCCGCCTCCGCGTCCTGCCTCTCCTCGAAGAGTAAGAACCTGGTCCCTTCCTGGGCGGCGCCCCGGAACTGGAAGGCCGTCGCGGCATGGGGCTTGATCAGCGACTCGACGTCGAGCTCGTGCACCTTGCTGAACAGGTACCCGGGGCCGTCCGGGTCGTCCGTCTCGTCGTAGTACCTGCGCACCTCCGTCACCTTGGTGTTGCGGCTGACCCCGAGGACGCTGCGCCGTTCCCGGAAGCTGTAGAGCGAGAAGCCGACGCCCAGGCCCTGCACCACGGCGCCGGCGAGGCCGAGGAGGAGGCAGCTGGCTGTCGAGACGCGCATGGCTCTGGAGTTGAAGGAATTTTTCTTTCCTTCTTCTTCTTTTTTTTTTCTTTTGGGATTAATCAAATTGACACAAGGATATCAAGGATACCTGTTTATGCGTGCTTTCCGCGAGAACACACTACCTGCGTGGTAGTTAAGAAAGTCAAGATGGCTGTAACACGGCATAAGCCCCGGTAACTCGTGTGCGATGGGTCACCGTTTCTTATACACCGAGGAAACTCTCTCCTCGCGGCGCGCGCTTGAGGAGGTTTGGTAGCAAAAGGGAGGGTCAAATCGTCGAGGGCTACGAATACGGCGGGTGAGTCCTGTGTCAGACGGGCATGGGATGCAAGGGGTTTCTCTTTCTCTCACGTCAGGGCCCGACACACGCACACACACTCGCGCGCGCGCGTGCTGGAGCAATTCTGTCTGACGTGCACACCAGGCAGAAGTCTTAGTAGATTGATGATACCCATGTCGAGTGCTGACCATCGGTTTGAGATGCTCGCCTTGGGGGACGCCGCTGAGGAAATCTCACCAGTCGCACCCTCCCACATCGCACAAGTCCCTGCAGGCGACCAGGCACCCAAATCATCGCGCGGCCCAGGCGTCTCGACCACGCCCGCCTGGCTAACCGTGGGCTGACGTCGCATATCTAACTTTGCCGCTGTCGACTGCAACAATGACAGGAGAAGAGGGGCGGTTGCTTGCCGACAAGAGACGGGCCCAAGCCAGGGGCCGAATCCGCGTGGCTCGGCTGACCTGGCGGGCCGGTGTCGACCCGCCATCTGCCCCGGATTCGGTTGCTGTACTCAACAGGGACAAGAATCAGGGAGAACCGTGCTACTGACAGGGCAGAGGGCTTGAGAGTTTCTTCTTTCTTTCTTTCTTTCTTTCTTTCTTTCTTCAGATCTGTCAACCATACATGACACGATGCACACGCTGGAAATAAGCCAATGTAGGTGGCCAAGCTGACTACCTACCTCTCAGCTTACAAAGTCGTGTCTTGCCCCTGCAGTATGCTCCTCCACCTTGCAGTCTCCAGTCCCGCAACCTCTTCTCACCGGATTCTTATTTTCTCCCTTTCTTGCCCTTCTTCTTCCCGCCCCCGCCCCCGGAGCCCCCGCCGCTTTCTACCTTGACCGCGCCCGCACCGCCAACAAGTTCGAGCGTCTCTTGCTCGGCCTTGTCGTGGACGACGCCACCCTGCGTCAGGTCGCGGCGCTTATTAGCCTTCTTACTCTTCGGCGGGCGATACGTGCTGCGATCACGCAGCGGCAGCCACCGCTCCGGGTCCGGTGCTGGCGTCACGCCCTCGACATAGTCCTTGGGGAGGCGCTTGCGGCCATTGCTGCGACGCCTCTTGTTGCTTGCTGCGGCTGCCGCAGATTTGGCGTCGGGGTTCGCCGCTCGCTTCTTGCCCACCTCGGAGGAACGCGTCGCGACCGAAGCTACGCCTGCCCCCAGCAGGCTCTGCGCATCCGCACCGCCACCAGTGGCAAGGAGGCGGTCGACTGGGGTGAGACCCTGCAGATGTGGTTCGATCTTGGCGTAATCAGAGGTCGCATAGGCAGCGACAAGACCAGCCACGGATGTCTTGTCGTCGTCGGCGTCCGCGGTGGTCATTATCTTTTCAAACGCCTTTCCGGCGGCCTCGTGGTCGGCAGAGTTGGAAGATCTGAGAAGCTCGACGCCAGCTTCACGCAGAAGCGACGCGGACGCGACATCCGGCACAGAGCCATCCGGCTTGGAGCGCCAATGTGACGAGGCCCGTGCCAGCTCGGATCGTATGGCGTTCTGGCAGCCTTGAAGCCGGTACAGGGCCACCGTGGCGGCAATCAAACCGGGAGAGAAACGAACATCCAAGTGATCCGGGGTGGTGGCAGTCTCGAGGCGGCGCAGAAACGCCTGCAGAAGGTCCACAGCGGGACTGGGGTTCTGGGCCTGAACATAAAGTTGGATAATGGTGAGGAGCAGGCCAATGTCATTGGGTCGCTTCTCCAGCGTGGGCAGAACCTGCTTGAGGGCAGCCTTGCCACTTTCGAGGCGGGAGTGGGCGGCGGCGCTGATGACGCCCAGGCTGGCGATCGCCGGAGAGGCCGTGGGGGTTGGAGCCTCGAGGATCTGCTTCGACGCAGAAGCCTCAACACCGTGGAACTTCTGAGCCTCCATGTCCAGGGCGTAGCGGTTGCGTGCCAGAGGGGCCGCCTGGTACTGGAAAAGTCTGTCGTTGCCGGTCAGGTCGGCGGCCGCCTCAGCAAGACGCTGGGTGAGGAAGGGGTTTTTCGATTCTGCGCCAGCGGCGATTTTGTTGTTCTGGGCGACGGCACGCGTTGGGGCTTCCGGGATCCTGCGCAAGAGGGTTAGAGCTGAACGATGCGTGGTGCGGTTTGAGGACGACTAACTGGGTCAAAATGATTGATCTTTGCAGGGCGGAAGCATCGTCGTGGTTGCCCAGGCGTGTGAGAACAAAAGCATGCTGGACAATGATGGGCAGCAGCTCGGCCGTCTTCTCTTCGGGAGACAGGTCGTCATCGGCTTCGCACAGGTCGCGGGCACGCTTGAGAAGGACTGAGGCCTTGGGCCAGTCGGAGCGGGCAATGCAGCCACAGGCAGCGTTGTAAGCCGTCTCGAATGCTTCGAGGTCGTCGCGGGAGGGCTGGCGGTACTGCTGAGACACAAGGTGGGAGCGACCGGACCACTGTAGCTGGGCTGCGGCCGCGAGCGAGTTGATGTGCAGATCGTTGGGCTCGGTCGGCAGAGCGGCGGCATCGTCGTCGTCGAGACCGGCGTAGAGGTCGGCGGCGTCGGAAAAGCGCTCGGCGCGGTAGGCTATCTGAGCGGCGAGGTGGCGGCCGGCACGGGATTGCTTGTCGGCTGCAGCGGCGGCGTCGATGGCGGCCTGGGCGTCGGCGTGGTGGCCCGACTTGTAGAGGGCGTAGGCCTTCTCGAGTGAGCACTGCGCGGCGAGGGCGTCGCCGGCGTCGGCAATGGCGCGCAGGGCGTCGTCGAAGCGGTCGAGCTTGAGAAGGGCTACGACGCGAGTGCGGTGGGCGTGGGACAGCGAGTCGCCCTTCTTGCCCGACTTGATGACGGCGTTGCAGGCCTTTAGGACCTCGTCATGATCCTCGATGCTGGCAGCACGCAGCAGCGACGCCAGCTGCGCCGTGGGGTCGGCCATCTTGAGGGCGGGGGAGCGAGGGTGAGTGGCGGGCCGGGCTGCTCCCTACATGTAGATAAATGGTCGAAATCTGGGGTGTAGATGCGGGCGAGGAGGAGGGGCGGCGCTCTAGAGTGAAGATGCTGGCATCTGTGGTGTGGTGTGGTGGTGCTGGTGCTGGTGGGTGAGGCGGCGGGTTCGTGCCCACCATGGATGTACTGTTCCGAGCTGACGAGGTATCGGTCAAGCGGTGTGCCGGCCAGAGGATATCTGGTCTCGCTGCTACGGTACCCGCCTCCCAGGGTACTTCGTCTAGAAGCAGAGACTAGATGCGGTACATCTGTCTACCCAATCGCCTGCAAGCCTTTTATTAGCTGGTATTTTCTGGAGGTGGCAGGCACAGTCCAACGGTAGGTACCAGTCAGGTACGCACGCGGGGCAATACGAGGTATCGTTTCAGTCCCCCTCCACTGCAGTCGTCAACCACCAGCGATTTGCCTGCGACAATGTTATCTCCTCTCGTGTAAGCCCTCTTTGGACGACTTGCTCTTCTTCCAAAGCTAGGTCCCAATTGATCAAGTGGTATATCATAGCTCAGGTACGCTTTCGTCTAAATTGATGTTCTATTCTATCTCGCTCGCTGCTTCGAATGCATCTTTAAGGAGCCTGTCACGAAGTTGGACAGACGCAAGACTACCTGACTCCGATCACGCTGCACCTATATGTACTCAGTTGACAAAAGCAGTGGCAGAATAATAACAGCGCCCAAGTTGGAGACGCCGCCGAGATGGATTATTATAGTCAGGTCTTCTCGTGGGGATTTCCGATATATCTCTTCCCTTCGTTACCCGTTTCCGACTTGCGCCATCGCCGTCTTGGAAAGTCTCGCTATCTCTCATATGCTCTTTTTTTTGCACCGCTCCATCTCCCGATCCCTTTCACGCCTTCATTGGCGGTACTGTATTTGGCCCCTCTAATCTTGACTTTCCGGCATCCTCTTTATTCTGTTGCTGCCGATGCTCCGCCTCGTTCTTTTCATCCGTGGCGCCGCTGCCGTCCCCACCGTCACTCTCCGCTTCGCTATCCTCGTCCTCTGTCTCGTCTTTGTCGTCCTCTTCATCCTCCTCCACGGCACCCCGGTCCTCTGGAAGCCCCTCTTCGCTCGCGCCTGACATGCCTGACATGGGGGCTGCAGAATCTGCTGGAGAATCCGGAGGCTCAGGCGTGAAAAACAGGGACCGGCGAGGCCCTTCGGGGCTCGGATCTTCGTCCTCGTCGTCCAGGGGCGGCAGTGGTGTCCGGCGGCCGTCCGAAAAACTCACAGCAGCATCGCTGTCGTCGTCCGACGGTACTGTCAGCCCGGAGAAGAGCCCGGAGCGCTGTGTTTTCGAGGCCGAGTATTTGCGGTGCAACTCGCGGAACGATCGTGCAGTCGCCGTGCTGGCACTGGTAGCAGATCCGCGTCTGCCTCGCCCTTCTGATACTTCGCCGCCGCTAGCGACTGAGTGGAAGTCTTCATCTGCGCTGACTGGCGATACCATGCCGCTGTCCTCCACGTGCTGCGACGACTTGCGCTGCTTGATGCGGTCGTCGCTCGTCATCTGTTGCAAGCCCTCACCGAAATTCACAATAGACGCTTTCTTGCCGTGCACGGTGAAGCTTCCGGTCCCGCGAGAGAGCATGTCCTCGTGGCCCAACTCGTCGGAGACGCCAGCACTTGACGCCGAGTCCTTGCCTCGCTTGCTTCTGTGGTGTGAAAGATGACCCGCCCCATCCCTCAGTGTCCGCTGCAGGCTGCGGCGTACCTTGGTGCGCTCGAGCCGGTCTTTGTCTGTCCCTCCACTGTTGACAGACAGCTTGCGGTGCTCCGAAGCTTCGTCAGAGGTTACCGCCGACCCTGGCCGATTCTCGGCCTGTTGTGGAGGATCCACGTCCAGTAGCCCTGCCTGCTCGAGAACCTGCCGCTCACCGGCATCCTCGTCGTCGGATTCGTCATGTTCGGCGTCATGGTCCTTCCTGGATGACGGGCTGGATACTGCAGAGACCGTGAGGGGGGGAGAGGTGATGTTGCGGCGAGAGGATCCTGCACTCGACATAGATGGTCTTCTGGGTGACGGCCTGTCGAGCCCCAGGGCGGGTACGTCCTTGGACGGCGTGTCGGCCGGGGCTGCTGGCGGTGTCTTGAACTGCTCAGGCACCGGTGATTCTCTACCAACAGACTTCGAAAACTCGGATGACCGGCCATCGGGCGATGGAGCAGGCCTGGATCGCGGGCTACCATGTGTGGACAGGCGAGTACTGGTCTTTGACGACTTGTGGGCAAGTGGAGATGCCTCAACAACTCTGGGGAGATCTGGATCTGCGTTTTCATCGGGTGCAAGATCACCATTGACCTGTCTGTCCTCTTCGAGGTCCATCGATAATATGTCACGATGACATTTCAGTCTCCAAATCTCGATGCGAGACCACTTCAACTGAGCCATGATCCTGGCGGCACCCAGTCGCACCTGATCTCGAGTCTTGTCTTGGATAGGCGCGAGAAGCAAGAGATGCCGAGCATTCCTGAGCTTGGTGTCGAGTTGCTTCTGGGCAGCAATCAATTGATCCTCCGACTCGGTGATCTTCTCCTTGAGCACATCTCTTCTGGCAACCAATATGTCGCGGGCCATCTGGTGGTCGATGCGCCCTCGGTTGATGCTGACGTCGCCGGTGGGTGTCTGTATGAGCTGCGTGGCCTCGCCATTGTCGGCTCTCCTAATGGCCCGTCTGCTTTGTCCCTCGTAGTTGCCGCCTACGAGGCCGCGCATGCGAACTCCCGATGTCCTGAAAGCTGCAGCGTAATTCAGTTTGGCGAGCCAGTCGTTCCTGTCTTCATCGCTGGGGGCCAGTAGAACCTCTTCCATACCGCCATGTCTGACATAGACAAAAGAGCTCTTATGCTTTTTGTAGCTAGTGTCCCACAGCGCAACGGCGCCTTCAGTGGACATGAGCGCGTCGGGTTTGAAGTTTTCAAGGGGTGGATTGAAAATGAGCGGTGTCCCGTCGTTGCCGGATTTGATATGGGCGTCGTACTGATGCATCAAACTCTTGATCCAGTTCGTGTTTCGAAAGAAGTACAGCTGAGCGCCTGTCAGAATGGCGCCCCACTCCTGCCAGGGCGACCGCGCCTTCTTCTTCTTGGGGTCCTTCCGCCACAATAGACCGACTTTGGTGACCTTGATATCGACGATGCCGACGTGCGCCTCTTGCGGGTTGCTCACGGTTTGCGCGTTCATGAAAGCGTCGGGACGCGACCTGGCAGAAACGATTTGCAATACACCAGTCTTGAAGAACGTCTTTTGTAGCTCCTTGAGGTTGAGCCGGTTGGATGTTCCCAGGTAGTTGTAGTACTCCTCCAGAGGAATCTGGTCCTTAAGGGGTGGGCGTAGAACGTCGAGCTTGCCGTCTATGATCAGAGTGTAAGGGTCGATAGGATCTCGGTTTCGTCGCAGAGAGTCGTGATTGGGGTTGTGGTTCCTGTGCTTCTTTTTGGACCCCTGGCTGCTGTGCTCCGCGTGAATGCCAACCTCGTCCTCCACATGGATGAAAGGAGTGTAGCTGATATTGTCGTAGAAACACTCCAGGATATCGTCAAATATGCCTTCTCCGTGCGTGTTCTTCAGGTAGTCGGACTTCTGCATCTTGTACTTGTTGTTCTTGTTGAACACATCGGTATGAAGAATCAACAGGGAAAAGGCGATGAAGTAGGCCTGGTCCGGGGTTGAGTAGACGCCGGGGTTACACTCATGATATCGGTTTGCGAACGCCTGCAAGCACCTGTCGATCTGCTGCGTTTCTTTCGGGAGTTCCGCTTCCATGAGAAGCTTGCGAATGGCCATGTCCATCGGCTCCTCAAAGAATCCAAAAGTGCGCATATAACTGCGAAGCACAGCGGCAGAGAACTGGTCTGTCCCTTTGGACAAAGCAGCGGCGATGACTCCGCGGCTGAAGAGCTCCTCAACGCGGGCCAGGTACTTGGCAGGAGTCTCCTCTTCGCGGCGTTCGGGGAGAACAACAGGCTCCCTTGGTAGCTGAAGGGAGTTGTTTTTTGACGTGTTGGAGCCAGGAGTTGCGGGCGTCAACGCGCCGGGTCGGGTGCCATCGTGCCGCCCGCGGCTAAGGCCAAGCAGATCTCCAAAGCTCTTTCGACCCGTCGAGGAGGACGTGCGGGTCGTTCCCGGGGCTGGTGATCGTCGGTCGAAGTCCGCCCCATCGAGCTCAAGGTGGACGACCTCCCCCGTAACCCCAGATGTGTGCGCGTAGGCGAGGATTGGCCCGAGTTTTGCGAGCCTGGTCTGAAAAGCGCGGTTGCCGGAGAGCCGGTCTTACTCAATAGTCCCGGGCCGTGGCCGTGACTGGGAGAAGCCACCGGAGTCCGCTTGTCATGTCCTGTCGAGGGTCTCGGCGCATCCGTTATCAAGGACGTGTTGGATCCTGCCGCAGAAGAGATGGGCGTTTTGTTTTGGGAATTCTGCTGTTGAAGATGTGATATCGGAAACAGGGGTTCGGGCTGTTTCGGGCGCCGTTTAAGACGAAAGAAGCTGGACGCTGCCGAGCCCGAGTTGGATGTGAACGTGCTGGCCTTTCCGCTTCCCTGGGAGCCCAGCTCAAGATCCGACTTGGACAGGTCCGATTTGCGCGACTGTGACACCGGCAGTGTGGTGCTCCGTTCGTCGGCTTCCTCGATGGACGGGGTGCTGGACATTTCATTCCTGGAGTCTCGGAAAGTCACCGTATGTCTGCTCGTTTGCTCGTTCATACTTTTCCTCCTCTCTTTTTTATTTGTGAGCGGCGTCTTGAGTTTGGATGTGGGCCCGGACTCCATCTCGTCTCTGGGAACATCGGCGGATTGGCGTAATCGCACGGGCATCTTCATCCGGGACTTCTTCGAGTGCGCGTTTGCTTCCATGGTTGGTGCGGTAGTAATGATGGACGGGGGGCTCAGTTGAGTCGAGACGTCGATGGGGGAACTGGAGGGCGATTAGCAGGTGCTGGCGACGTACTTGAGATCGGTATACGGTCTGCTTCAATATTGCGACGGGCAGACGTTACTTTTCGAGGGAGAAAGGGCTGGAGGAACGTACGTTGAGGCACAGGGGGGGTATTTCCCCTTTGCTGCTGTTGATGGTGCTGTTGCTGGTGGATCTTGGCCCGCGCAGAAAGCTGTGAATCAGAAGCATTCCGAAACCTCAACATGCTGAACCTGCGGTGCTTGGGGGTCTCCTCCTGGACCGGGGGGACTCTGGCCGATCGTAGGGGTCCTCGCTAGCACGATTAGCAGAGGCCGCGGTCGACTCCAGCGACATCTTGGCCCGAAGAGTGCCTCTGCTGGTAGGGCGAGCGCCGTTCCGATCCCCACTACCGGCAGCCTGTCCAGAGCCATCCCTACTCCCAGGGGCTGCCGCAGACTCCGGACTTAGAAGAGATTTTGACGGAGGAGAAGTTGTTTCGACGGGACTGGACTCAAGGATGGTGGTATGCCGTCTAATGTCGGTTTCGCTGGCTAGAACGCCACGTCGGCGAAGAAATGGCATGATGCGGAATGGGCGGATAGGGCTGCCGCGAAGGGAATCGATTGGAAGGTGAAGCCGGTCCGCCGGCGGCTGGGTGAAGCTCGACCGGAGCTTGGGGATCACAAACGAGGGGAAGTGCTAAGCAACGTAGCGACTGGTGACGGAATGGTAGTAGAATGGTCGAGTGCGCGCAATCAGGCGCGGTCATAACTTCAGGAAAGAGATGCGGCAGGTGGTGTCGTCGAAGGCAAGGATGGGAGGAATCGCTATTGCAGCGGAAGCCTCATTGTCTCGCGGCGGGCCTGGTAGCTCGGAAGAATGAGGACACGCGGACGCGCGCGCGCGCTGAGAGAGGCCGGGGCTGTTCTGTTGAGAAAACGAAACTATCGATAGGCGGCGCAACCGTGTGCGATGCTGCAGCGACGAGGACAGGAAGGCGGTTGCGTAAAGAGCCGGGGGGTGAGGCGAGCGGAAGCGGAGCGCCTCTCGGTATGTCTGGTCTGGTCCGTATGAGGTCGGCGCAAAACAGAATGGTGCGATGCGATGGACCGGCGAGGCGAGTGGTGAAGCCGAGGGCGAGGGCAAGCCGGCGAGTAGCAAACAAGTCTCGAGAGTGTGCGTAGGAGGCGCCGGTGCCCACAAAGCTGGCGGATGGTTGAAGTTGGGGCAAGGCACGGCAAACAGGGCCGGCAGGAGTGCGTGCAGACAGGGCGAGGGGCTGCGACGAGAGAAGACAGGGCGATGGATCGATCAATCAGTCAGTCAGTCAGCCCGTCGACAGAGCCAGCTACCAGTCCATCCCCCAGAGTATGCGTGCGTGCATGCGAGGAGCAGCAAGTCAGGCAGGCTGGCGTGTGGTGGTGGTTACAGGGATGGGGTATGGATGCCGCCCTTTGCTCGCCCGTTGACGGGAGTCCATTGATCCAAGGCGAGATGGACCGAGTGCTTCTTCCCATCGGCCTGCACGCACTCGAGTACGTGTCCGCGTGTACAAGGATGTAGATATTGGTCCTGCTTGGTGCAGATGGATGACGGCTTACGAAGGGCAAGGTACTTCCCGAGCTCCGTACTCTCGAGTACAAACGCCGCCGTCATCACGGCCAAATATACATGTACATTGGAGGTCAGCGCGGAGCTGGCCCAGGCGGATGCTGGGTGCACCCACCCTTTGCTCATTAGATGGAAGTACCTACCTCGACACATCCCCAGAAATGCTGGTGCGTTTGAGTCGCACCTGCAACCTGCACCTCTGTTGCGATTCGTACCTTAGTAGCGGCAATGGGCGGACTGGCAGTGCTCGGGTACTCACGCACAGGTCCAACCAACGTGCACAATCACCAACATTGGTTCTGTGTATTGCATCCATGTACATATGGTACCTCAGGTAATCAAGGATGCGCATGGAGGTCACATGATGTAGACTGTGACGACCAAGCTTGAGCTTGAGCGACAGCACGAGCTCTTTGGGCTTCAGGGCCAGGGTCGAACAGGTACTAGGAGGCAATGCAGGCATCTCCGGAACAGCTGGGAGTTTACCAACCTATCACGAGTACCGTTCTGTTGGATTGGCGGATGAAACCTTGGAAGTGGTTGCCAATACTGGACTGGAGATGGCGCGCCCATGCTGCTACGGGGTTAGCAGTGTGCTAGCCTTCTGATCGCTACAGCGCACGCAGGCGTAGCGCCAGCTGCACTGTGAGCTGGAGCCTCAGGTGGATACTCCAGTCGTACTGGACTCGATTCCCCGTCCTGCGGTGCTGAGAGCAGGTATGTAGGTAAATGCGTTGCCGATTCTCAGCCAATCTCTCGCTATCAACATCTACCTCAGGTGCAGGTGCCTAGGTAGGTAGGTAGTGACGAAATGCTGGTGAGTTGAGAGGCAGTAAGACACCACGGGTGAGGTCTGCGGGCAGCCTGTTGGCTTTGCTTGCTACGAGTACCTTATGTGGCCCGGCATCTCTCCCCACCCCTGAGTGCACGCAGCGCCCTGCGAATTCGAATTCGATTCGGGACCTGGCAGGGCAGCGATTGGACCCCATCGCTGCGGCTAAGAATTACTTTATCGACCAATGTCCGAGTGCCCGCGCGACTGATGGAGATTATTAGGTAGCTGCCGCGCTGCACTGCTTACGCAGAGGCCCGCACCAGCCCACAGGCCCCAGAGCCAGACCCTCGACCCGGCAGCGCATTCGACTCGAAGCCGGCGCCCAAGATGACGGCGGATCCGGGACTGCATGAATACCCATCTTCCAACCTAAAAATAATCAAAGGCAATAGTGGACGGGGCTGTCGCTGGGCACAGGGCCTGGGCCGGTTCACAGACCGCGAGGCCCAACCAATGTGTTATTCCCCGACTGTACACGAGTGCAATTGAGGAGACGTGTACGAGTATTTCTGCCCCTGATCTGCTCTCGCGGTGATTTCCAGACTGCACCCGCACCACTCTTTGCACGCAGCTGCACTACGAGGATTATATTCCCACTGCCGACGCCTCGCAGCGCTCACAGAAAGACGCACGATTTGCGAAGTCACACGAGACTGGGGGAAAGGGAAGAACAAACTAGTCTTGGGCATCATGCCGCCATGGAAGGTTGCAAACCCGACTCCGAGTTATCCGTGAGATGGGTTCTCTCGCATGGCCTAGACTAACGATCTCCCCAGGCCGTCGGCGCGGCGCCGGGATGGACTACGAGTACTCCGTAGCGACTCCATGGCTAACCCTCAACGCCTGGAAACCACTCAGGTCCCTGCCTCAGATCTGATCTGCAGGGCCGCCAACCTGGAACCGATGAAAAGCCACAATGATGTAACGTTTTCAGGTATCCTCACGAGACAATAAAGACAGAAGAGGTATTGCGGTATCTCGCACCCCGGACAAGAAGACGGTCTTGCGTCAGTCGGAATAAGACGTGCATCGAACACATGTAGACATGTTGTCATGCGGTACCTACCACCTACGAGTACGAGTATCTGGTCGGCTTCTGCCACGCCCGTCCAGTCTTGCCGTCTGTCCGGCCGCTTTGCCGGTTCCGGACGAGGCCGGCGCGCCTGAGAGCGTGCTTGGCCACGCTTTTGCTACGAGGACTCTGTGATATAAGTGCCGAGGAGCGGTAGGTGATGCCGCTGCCGAGACAGGTTTACCCCTCTCCTGCCTCCAAGGAGTGGGCAGCCTTCCCCCAGTCAAGGGCTAGGTGTCCAGTGACGTCGTGCGGACAAGGGACCTTGACGCATGTTGGCGCTCGCCGGCCATGTGCTTGGAAGCGTAGAAGAGTGGGCTCTCAGGTCGGTTTCGTTGGGATATGCTGGAGATGCGCTCTGCGAGATTCAGATCTGCCCAACACACCACGAGTGCAGCTTCAGAGTCAGAGTTTCGTTGGTCCAAGGGACGGTGCCCCGGCACGTCGGCCTCGATGGAACCTATCAAAAAAGCTATTCCGACCTGCTTCCACTGCCGTAAGAAGATTCGTAACTCCAAGCCCGTCGAGGGCGTATCTGTGAAGTACGGAAATATGCCCGTGCCAGTATCGATCGTGGCCCCGAGTGGGAGAACGAAAAGCACCCCACGCAGGGCACGGCAAGTGCAAGTACCGACTCGAAGGTACCTTACTTGCGCCCATCTCCACGGTAAGCCCATCCATGGATGTGCGTTGTACTTTAAGTAGAGCTAGCGAGCACAATGGGTCTGGTACATTGCGCAGCGGCCTGACTGGTATGCAAGAAGTGGGGCGACTGCTGCGTCCAGGCAGCGGCTTTCCTGCACATTCAGAGGCACTGGATGGATGTCATGATTCCCCAACCCCATCAACAACATCAATCCATTGCACCCACTCGCCCCGCGAATCGCCCAAGCCCTGCCGTCGATACCAGCGTCGCATCCAGGATAGGCTTCATGCCGGGGGCCACAGCCTCTGCTCCCGGCGCACCCGATTGAGCACCAGAAGTCAGAAAGGCACTCGCCCCGCCACATCGTCTTCGGCAAGCAACCCAGCCCATCCAGTCCACCTTCCCTCCTACCTACATCAGCCCTTCGACCACGCTCTCCAAGACGGCGCCCTCGATGACGGCGCCCAGGATCTTCCCTGGCCTGGGCCTGAGGGTCCTCCTTGTCGTCGCCATAGTTGTCGCGCCATGGTGCCACGCGACTACCATCCCCATCCTGCCCGCCACCACCCCGCCCCAGCCAGAGCAACTCTCATTGTGGGATCGTGTATTCAGCTTCAACCCGTTCCGGCGACCCTCCCTACGTGCTAGCAAGGTCCAGGAAAGCGTCTGGGATAACGAACAGCTACTTGATCAGCTGCGCAAGTACGAGGACCATGTTGTCTTGCGCTTCAATGTGTCCACCGCGGAGGATGAGGCTGCCCTTCGGCTCGGCATAGACAGAATGCTTGTCGACGTCTGGGACTTCACGCAGAACTACGTCGATGTGCGCCTCGAATCTGGATGGCGCATCAACAAGTTTCTCAGCATGATGCCAGAGTCCCTGAGGTCATCCCACACCATCCTCATCGGCGACCTCCCGCGAGCGATTGCCGCCTCATACCCTTCCTCCACCCCCGAAATCGACACTGAGCTGCAGGCGCTCCTCCACAACCGCGGCACCACCGACGCGTCCAGCTCCCGGTCCATACTCAAGTCCACCGGCGTCGACGACCTGTTCTTCCAAGACTACCAGCCGCTAGCTGTCATCAGCACCTGGATGCGCCTGCTTGAATCCATGTTCAGGAGTCGCGGTCTTGTGCGCATGGAGAGTATTGGCAAATCATTCGAGGGACGCGACATACCCGCGTTGAGGGTGGGCAAGAAGAATCCCACTGCCACGCATCGCCATGCCATTCTCGTTACGGGCGGAATCCATGCCCGCGAATGGATATCCACCAGCACTGTCAACTATGTCGCCTGGTCCTTCATCACAGGCGTCGACAACGACCCCATGATCTCTCGGATCCTTGACAGTTTCGATATCATCTTCGTCCCTGTCATCAACCCTGACGGGTACGAATACACCTGGGAGGTGGACCGTCTGTGGCGCAAGACCCGCCAGCCAACCTCCCTGTCCATCTGTCCTGGGTACGATCTCGATCATGCGTTTGGCTTCCGCTGGGAGGACATTGAGCACCAGGACGAGGAGTGCTCCCAGAGCTTCGGTGGACACGGCCCCTTTGAGGCGGTGGAGGCCCGACAACTGGCCGAGTGGGCACAGAGAGAGCGGGAGCAGGGCACCAAGTTCATCGGGTTCCTCGATCTCCACTCGTACTCCCAACAGGTCCTCGTGCCCTACGAGTACACGTGCGCCGTGCAGCCCCCTAACTTTGAGAATCTGGAGGAGGTCGCTTTCAACATGGCCAAACATATGCGACTGACCAATGGCGAGCTGTATACGGTGACCAGTGCCTGCGATGGCGCCGTCACAGAAGCCCCTGGCGGTGGCCAGCATGCGCGCGTGGAAAACCGCGGAGGATCCATGATGGACTATGTTTTCCACGAGATCGGCGCGCATTACAGCTACCAGATCAAGCTGCGCGACACGGGCAGCTACGGATTCTTGCTACCGAGCGACCACATTGTGCCGACGGGCGAAGAGTTATTGCAGGCTATGAAATATTTCGGGGACTATCTTCTCGGGAACAATGGACACGAGTTCGCGACGGATGGCCATGACGACAGCCAGGATGCCAGCGAGCTTCGCCGACGATGAGTTCGACTCGGGCAAATCTACGTCGATCCAAGCGGGCAACCCGTCGGAGAAACCGCTCTTATCAGATCGAAACTTCCGGTTCCATGACGCGCGACGGCGAAACGAAAGAGCTGAATGAATACTGGAGGGATCTGTCGATTTCACGAAGCTTTTTTGATATGCATGATGGAGGGGACCTTGACGGGGGAGTTTGGCGTTGGGTTTGCTAGATATTTCCGTTTTCGCCATTGAAGGGCTGCCTCGCCGCGTGCCTGATGCGGACCGCGCGCCTGATGCGAAAGGAGGCTGTCCCTTACTGTGTCTCAAGATAGGGTTTTGCATGAGGGCTCAAAGCATGAGGGTTCATACTCGATGGGAATACCATGAGACTTACAATGCTTCGACAATGATTCGAGAGTAGCTGATATGACGGCATGGCGGCAGACGGCGGCAGACAGCGTGTCGCTGATGGACGCTCTGATGAGGCGCAGCCAGGAGGCAGGCGTCGACGTTACGTGGCCAGATACGTGTGGGGGGAGGGGCTGAAGCGAACGAGAGCGAAGTGATAATAATAATCAGTGGCGGAGGCAGATGAGCGCGGGCGGCGGGCCATCTCGGAGGGTTTCGAGGCTGACCGAGGTCGGGAGCGGGCAACGAGTCGGTCCTGGAGAGGCGGCAGTCGGGCGGGCAGTCAAGCCGCTGTGGGGGCGATCTGCGACCCCTGCGCGTCTTCTGCGAAGGCCATGGAAGCTCTTCGCCTTGGCCCTTGCAACTTTGCAACTTGCAAGCTCTTCAGCGACACCTCATCAGGTCGCGCATAGGAGCAGGAGCCCTAGAAAAGCCAACAACCGGCCCAAGTACTCGCATCTCATGTGTCCGGCGCGACCCGGCTGCCGGGCCGTCGAAGTGATGATGGTCCGGCTGGCGAATGGACGCGTCGATGCACTCGCCAGGTTGCGCGACGCCGCCGGGCTTGCTGGAGGCGCGAGGCTGTACGGGATAGAAAGTTACCGTACCTGCATAGGCAGCACTCTGTAGAAGGCCAGGCAGCAGCACCGGGCAGAGACAGCCATGGACACGCTGGACTCGGTTGGAGAATGTGCCCGGTGCGCTCTACCGCGCCAACGCGTTGATGGGTGAGGCGCAACTGCGAGGCCGAGGGGCGTGATTGGTAATCCGGGGCGATGGGGCAAGTACAAGTACGAGTATCTGTACCTCGAACCGGAGACGGAGACGGGGCAGATGTCGAGGTACGAGCACTGGACCTCTGAGGCGCCACCCGCGCCAGCCAGTCCACACTGAATGGTTACTGTAGCTGACAGCGGCAGAGACAGAGTGATGCCGTCTCGTGTGCACAGTACATGAATGAGCGAGTGTCTAGGTCATTAGTCGCCGTCCCGCCATGGCGACGTGATTTGATTCGACATGCAAAAGTTCTCAGGATGACAATGCGCGCGGCCGGTCAAATCAGGCCAGGCCAGGTCAGATAATTGCCCGACTGGTGCCTTTCCATCGAGAGACTGTCCGACGGAGGTGACACACCTTCCGGCGACATTTATCAGATGCAATGACTGCCTGCCCGACTGCTGGGGGGGAAACGAGTGCGGATAGGCAACTTAGATACCTAAGTTACCTAGGTAGATACCTGCTTGAACAGCCCTGCACGGACCCGCCAGGCCCGGGGTTTCCTGCTGCCTGGGTTTCCAGGTACCCGTACATCGAGCAAGTGGGTTCGGTGTCCTAGGCCCCCACAGCGCCGCTCACGCAACTCAAGGCTTCACGATCAAGGGCCTGTTATAAATCTGTCGGCATCTACCCCGATTCTGGCGCGCTGAGATTCTCCCGCAACCTCACTGCAACGACCGGCCCGACCAACATCCACGCTTCGTTTCGCCGACCCGACACCCCTTGAGCACCGCCTACCTACCCTGTCCACCCGTACCATCCTCCCCCCACCGATCAACATGTCCTTCACTCTCGAGGTCCCTGCCGAGTTCGGGTAAGTCATTGGATGCCCTCACCCCCCGCCGCCCAAGAGCACGAGCTCCCGTCAGGCCCATCCGAGTGTGTGCCGCGCGCGCGCGACCATAGTTCCGTGTAGCGCAGTGCATGCGACGAGATGCGACGGGCCGCGACGGCATGAAGAAAAGACTCGAACCGCTGACACCCCGACCCCCGCGCGCGCGCACACAGCTACGTCTTGACGGTCGGCGCCACCTCGCTGCTGCTCCACCTGTACCACATCCACCTGACGAGCTCGTCGCGCAAGCTGGCGGGCGTCCCCTACCCGGCGGCCTACGCGACCCAGGAGCAGGCCGACAAGGACCCCAAGGCCTTCCTCTTCAACTGCGCCCAGCGCGCCCACGCCAACTACACCGAGAACATCACCCCCTTCCTGGGCTCCCTCCTCATCTCCGGCCTGGCCTTCCCCCGCGCCGCCCTCGCCCTCGGCTCCGCCTGGGTCGTCGCCCGCGCCGTCTACGCCCGCGGCTACGCCGTCAGCGGGCCCAAGGGCCGCGTCTTCGGCTTCCTGCCCTCCGCGCTCGCCCAGCTCGGCCTCCAGGGCCTCGCCGTCTACGCCGGCTACAAGCTGACCCAGTAAGCAGCAGCTTTGGGGGGTTTCTGGTTGAGCGCATGATCCTGGGACACGCGAGTTCTGGGTGATTTAAAGATTAATGGGTCTCGTTTTCCGACGGTGTCACAGAGAAGGGGGCAGGAGAATCATGACAAAAAGATGAAAAAGGAAGGGGACCACACGATGACGGCCATGGACGCGGCTGTGAGCATGATATTTTGCATAGCATTGTACGAATACACAACACGCATTATCTCTTTGACGAGCCCGGGTAGCAGGACCGCGATGCACGTGCGGCAGACGCAAGGCACTCACCCAGCTAATGACTGGTCCCCCTTATGGGTATTGGATTGCGCACGCTCACTCCGGTCCCAAAAGGTGTCTTATCAGACAATCAAGTTTGTGGGAAAATCTACGATTCAGTATCGAGTCGGGGAGACCTCACGCGCCGGGCTCTCCCTGGCCACACACCCTTGAACAGCTTCTCGGGCCAGGTTGATGGATATATAGAGGAAGAAAGTGAGGTCGGCGGGAGCTGGCGTTTCCCAATACTGGCCTGGGCGCTCCCACGATGCCCTCCCCGCGAAGTCTACACGCCAGAGGCCAGGGTTCCGTCCGCCATGAGAAGAAAGACGCGCGCGAGCGGCGCCGCGGTCACGACACTGGATACTGACGACGGCCCGCTTCCGCGGTCTCTCGCTCGAGAAATCCCCACTCCATAAGCCCTCAGAAGCCGCAAACAGCGGCCACGCAACAGCCCAGCGCCAGTCTGCGCGCGGGGCCGCGACACGCCTTCTTCCGCGGCATGCTTCTCCGGGTAAGCTGCTCCGTGCTGTGCGGCGTCTGCCCTGGTAGACGGCTCCCTTAACCCCCCCTGCGCCGGGGTTTCCTGCCAAGGTCCGGCAAAGCCAGTCAGTCGGTACATGACAGTCGAGACTTGAGATGCAGTCGCCGCAACGCACTTTGGATCACGCACCCAGCCTGATCCTGGTAAAAGCCGCAGCAGGTCCCCGAAGGCGGGTAAGAACGTCGACCGTCTTAGAGGGTCTCCTTGACAAGCCTGATGACGACGAGAACGGCGACGACGACGACGAAGTATCATGGGCAGCGGCGAGTCCGAAAATCAAAAATCTTCTTCAGCTGCTCCTCGTGCGGACTGACGTGCATCATTGGCGCTCCGGCGCAATACACATGCGGCGGCGGCTCACCCTTCCTTCCACGGGCCCTGCGTGAAGTCGCCCGCTCTTGTCACACGATCGGCTTTGCCTGCGTCACAGTTCACTGATATCAACACCGCCAGGTCGGATGCGGACATCTGCCCCTAGCTTACAGAGTCCGAGGTCGGTGGTTCTGCTCAGCCTCCCCCCTTTCTTTGGACTTGGTCGGACAGGCCGACGACGTGGAACGCCGGGCACCTCGATCCGCCTGTAGCTTCTATACCGAAAACGCCCCAGTCCACCTACCTAGTATCCCGCGGGGCAACGTCGCCGACTCGATCTTGTGGTCCGCAGGTATATTGCTGCGCCCATTCCACAAAGCTTCCGCCGTCCCGCTTCCCCGGTTCCTCCACGAACGCGCCCTTGTGCGTGCTCCTCCGGCCCGGTCTGATCCCTTTTCTCTCGGCCCGGGTATACTGGGACTTTTGCCACACCCCCCCTCGCAGGCTCTTGCAAATCGTGAGGGGGCTGGTGCTGCCATTCGCCTTTTCGGAGATCGACGTAGCCATGTCCCCAGATGATCGTCCCTTCGTCACACCTGCGTGCGTCACATATATTTCGCCCGTCCTTGGGTCTATGACCTGGACTGAAAACCCGACTGGAGCCTGGCTTTTCTAGAAGCCAGAACCTCGCACTCACTGCCTTTTTGGTCATCTATGTGCTTCTGTTCCTGGCATGGGAGTGCGGGTGTCTGTCACTCGCGGGAGAGAGGGGTAGGAGGGCAAAAGTGGTTTCTTTTTGCTAGTTTTCTCTCGCATCGGCGCCACCGCACCAGCAAGTAAAATTGAACAAGGGACTTTTTTTGTGTTTGCGGGCCTCTTCTTGGTCTTGGCCCTTCCTTTCTTCTATGCCCCATTCGCCCTCTCAACGCCACGACTGCAGGAGAAGAGATTTGTACGGAGAGGACGGATGATAGGCGGGGAAAGCTGGTTGCGTCGTGGCCGTGGTAGTGGCGAGTGATCGAACGCCGGCTCACCTCATGATTGTGCGTTGTGGTGCACTGTTCTCTCGGCTCCCTCCCGACCTCCTTCGCGCCGCACGCATACCAAAAATCGCTCGCAAGGGACGCCGCAGGCTGCCTCCCATATGTCTGTCGTATCAATGTCTGTGCGGCTGCCCACCGGGCTTGCAGACATGCGGTTCCAAGCAGTCAGGTAGGGCAGCCCTGCCGATCTTCGCGCGCCGGATATCCATGGTTCGGGTGACTGTAAACGGGACCCGGCAAGTGCGAGAAGGATTCGCCGTGCTTATAGAAGTGAGTATGGGGGCCGCCCGAGCTGCTGGGAGCGGCATTGCTGCCCTCGTAGGGCTCGCGGAAATTCAGGGGGTTGTTTGGCGCATGGGATCAGGTACAGATCCTTATCTGATGGGCCAGGAACCGCATTTCTGGCAGGCTGGGCCTTATTCAATCCCCGAGGCCGGACCAGTCCTTGTTGCAGATTTCAACTACGGATTGGCCACAGTCTCGAATGGCAGTTCGTATAATGCGTAAGGCCGGTTGGGATTACGAGTACACGGATATAGCTCCATGGATCACAGAAACATCTTATTAATGTTGTAACCACGAGTGTCGTAATCAACCATGTCGGGCGAGCCAGGGCTTGTCAGTTCAAGGTGGCGAGTTTGTGTCCAAGTTGGAGTGCATGCGGTAGTCAAGGAAGCCGCCTGTTGGAGTCGTGGACCATGCTGACTTGGAGAGTTGAGTTTGTTCAGTCAAGTTCGCTAACGCCCGACCGCCAATCGCGACTGAGGCCTGGACCATTGGAGGCCCAGTGGAGGCGAGGATGAGGGATTGTCTGCATGCAGGTACGGCGTCTGAGGAAGTATGAAGCCGATGGTTCAGTCCGGCGCCGTGTGCCTGTAACACCCCAGCCAGGGGCCGTGGGAGGAATGCGGACGGGACTTGCAGGCTGTTGAGGAGTCCCATCGTAGCGACGCAACTGAGTATAGCAGTGGCATGCCCACGTGGGATGGAGGTCTTTTGCCCTTGCACATCATCCTGTGTTCGTACAGCACTCGTAGAGTCGTAGTCCCTCTGCTGACATGTGAGTCTTGCCCCGTACTCAATGACCCCTCACGGCCGCTTGCGAGTGGCCGAAGGTCGAGCACTTCGGCCTCTGCCTTACCATGCCTGTATGGTCCAAGTGTCATACCGGATCGCCAACCGGCCTCTCATACCCTGCTGCGTGATACTCGCAAGCCCTACCCATACGTGCCATAGGTACGACTAGCTGCAAACTTGTACTTACGAGCAGCTCCATTAGGGTACAGGGCCACCCGACGAGAGTATGTAGGACGGACTAAGACCTTGCAAATGCCGCGGTCTGCGACCCTACTGTGAGCGCCCTTGTGAGATTTCATCGAGGGCACGGAGCCGAAGCCGGACCTTCAAGAACCCCTAAATCTTGGACACACAGAGGAGCTGCTGCCTCTGCAACGACGGCCGAGGATTTCCTTGAGAGTCAGACAAGTCGTCCCAGCAATGACGCCACACGACTGGGCGCAGCTGTCACTCGGTAGGTTGTCGTACGAGTAGTCCGAGAAGTCTGAGATGGGAGCGAGCGCCTGTTCCGCCGGTACCCTGCAATCATATTGGAGTGTCCCTGATCGAACTCGTCCATCAAACTGGATCCCTTCAAGTAGATTCCGCCGCCATCCACAGGCAGCTTGAGGTCGGGCTGGGGCGTTTGACTCGGGTTTGGCGCTGTAGACGGGCCGCCGATGACGCACCAGGGGGTTGACTGGAAGCGATCGCAAGTGCTCCGGGGGATTTCGGTGTTCGGGCTTTGGTTGGTCGGAGCAGCGCGGCCGATTCAGCAGCCCCCACGAGCCCTTTGGAAATTTCAGAAGTCGATTGGACTGAAAGCGTTAGAGGCAG
The DNA here is from genome assembly GCA_006538405.1 of Hansfordia pulvinata. NCBI lineage: Eukaryota > Fungi > Ascomycota > Sordariomycetes > Xylariales > Hansfordia > Hansfordia pulvinata. The sequence goes on along the minus strand of BJKQ01000007.1, from coordinate 1,672,210 downwards.
AGAGCACGTCGTCAGCGGACTTGATTCCCTTACCGTTTCATTTCTTCAATGACCCGCTCCGCCGGATCCTTCCCCGAGCCCTGCAGCGCCTGCCCCGCATGCCCCGTACTCGTACGAGTGCCGGAGTAAGACGACGCGTCTCGGCAGGTCGCTGCGCTGTGCTCTTCGTGGGAGTCAAATGGTGAGGTAAGGCAACGAGTGGAGCAATGCCAGCGTGAGTGCAGGTTGAGTGATGTGATGGCAGCCGGCGTACTCACAGATGTCGCTGTTCCTCCGCACCCCGGGTTTCAAAGTCGAAATTAAAGCCACCAGAGATCGTTCCTGCCTATTACAGCCGTGGCCATTCTTTCCCGACGAATCAGTCCACAAGCAGCCAACAGAGCCACTGGCAACATCGGATGGAAGGAACGCGACCTATGTACATGTAAGTAGGTGCCTACATGTATTTCTTACAGCCCTGGAGGGCTTCCTTCCGGGAGTCTCTCACGAACCTGGCAGACGACACGGGCCGGTAAGGTACCTAACAGACTGGAAGTCGAGACCAGACCCTTGTGTCCAATACGTACCGTTTTCTTTGGCGTCCCTCATGTTCACCATTTGAAGTACACGCCATGATCCGTGAAATGGCCCATGGGCACTGTTGAAGCTGTGGCAGACTGGACTGGACATTTCTTCCATTCGATGGGCCCTAACCACCGTACCACCCCTTCGCCGCTGGCTGCCCACCATCACACGCTCCCACATCACATCTACGATGCGCCCACATTAATCCGCGCCAAGCTGTGGCCTGGAGTGGGCGCAAGAGTCTAATGGTGACGGTGGGGACACTAGACCAGGCCAAGCTTCATGTTTCGACGTGGTGATATACGGAGTACAGCCCAACCGGGCACTGAGCGGCGCCTGGGCACGGAAGGCTGTACGAGGACTCGTACTTGTTCTCGTACGAGCTACGGGGCTGTCGGCGGATAGTAGAAGTGCCAGCACTCATGTCCGCAACCCTGGCATACATGTAGAGTAGAAGAAGCAATGTACTGTCTGCCAAAACGGAACACACCTCGCATCTACCTGCGGATGGAACCTCTTCACCACACGCCAAATATATCATGGATGTACATAGACGAACGAGTATAAGTGGTACGTGTAGGTTCCTGTAGCTACATGGATAGTTACGAGTTCTCTGCGAGCCCGCCGTGAATCCCACACTTCAATGATTGACGGCACAAGATGCAGGAACCTTGCCTTGCCAGGATTAGAAGCACAGCACCTCGACGCAGGTACTAAAGTAAGCCCACCTTATATCACTCGTACCTACATGTAGACACCCGTGCCCTATCTACCTTAGGTACATAGACTTGCCTTATGTACTCCATCAAGACGCACATGCCAACTCCCATCCAGGGCACCCTGACTCTCAACTATCTATTAGAGCCTCACCTCCGCCCGCCATCATCACCACCAGATTTACGACACATCTCGACCGTCTTTGCTGCCAAGTGTCTCTCACTCGCAGCCGCGCTGCGTGCTCAACCGCTCTGCTATCACGGCAATCACAACGCTGCGGCAACCCGCCCCCCCCTGACTGGACACCACACCACCCAACTCGGCTCTCCCCTCCTCTCGTCCGGGTCCCCCTCCTCAAGCATCCCCTTGCCCGCATCCCACTTACCGCCCCTTTCCCGGCCAATGCCTCGCAGAAGCAGGGCATGTGGTCCCTGCCGCAAGCGGCGCATCGGCTGCGACGGCGGCACCCCGTCGTGTCGTCAGTGTCTTATCACCAACAGATCTTGCACCGGTCCCGTCCAGGGCCCCCTCATCATCGACCAGACCACCAAGATCGCCTCGCGCTGCTCCAAACCCCAATTAAAGGTCGACGTCGGTCAAAGGCCCTTGCCCGCCCTCGAGAACCAGCCCTCCACCTCTGCCGCTTCTCTCCAGGCCATTGTCGATCGCTTCACCTCCTTCTTTACCCCGCCAGGCTCGAACCCGTATATGCACTCGTGGTTGCGCCAGATATCCCAGCGGTGGTCCGATCAGTCCTATCCGGAGGTCTCCCTGTCTTGCCGGGCCGTCAGCGCCGCTTACTGCGGCGTCCTGACCAAGAACAATGACATGATTATGTATGGCTACCGCACCTACGGCACCGCTTTGAACCGCCTCGCTGCCGCCGTTAAGCAGCGCTCCGCCGCCTCCCCCGTCACCATCTGCACCGTCACCCTGCTCGCCCTGTTCGAGGGCGTTGTCAATACCAGCGGCGCGGGCTACTCCGACCATATCGGGGCCGCCCGCAAAATGATAGCTCTGGCTGGCAGCCGCATATGCGACGATCCCATGATGGAGCAGCTCGCATCGAGCGTCCGCTTCCAATCGGTAGGGCCCCCTTCTACTTCCCTGGTCCTTCGGACGCACCTCTTATTGACACCGGAGCTAACTTGCCCTGCAGCTGTTGCGCATGTTCGCCTGGCAGGCAGAGTACTTGGCCGCTTTCGAGGAGGAGGACGAGCTGACAGAGGCTATCTTCGCCCAAGCGTCGCACCTTGACCTGGTTGTCGAGCGCCTGTTGCCACATATTCATCGTTTGGCCCGACTCGTCATTCGCGGCGAGACGATCAACGTGGCTGCCACCGTCAACCACATTTCGGAACAGATTGCGAAGCTGTGGGCGCAATACGAGGCGGACGCCATGGCCTGTGGGCAGTCGATCGAGACCGAAACGGACCGCGGGAAGACCTATCGCGACCCCTATACGGCGCTGACTGTCTGCTATTTCGGTGTTGCCCGAACCCTGATCAACCTTCTCACACCGCCAATGGACGGTGAAGCGCAGTGGTGCGCAAGGCTGGAGGCGTCGTGCGGCGACATTCTGGACGTCTCTCGCTACCTCACGGCGGAACGTATCGAATCGGCAGGCTTGCGCATGTTCTTGCCGTTGCTCATCGTGGCCAGTCACGGTACATCTCTGACACAGAGAGTCGAAGCACGGGTGCTCTTGGATCTATGGTCTCGACCAACTGCTTTTGCGGGAATCAGAGCTCACATGCACAAGACGATCGATATGCACCGGATGCCGGGCGAAGAAGGGCTATGCTTGCAGGCTCTATCACCCCAACGAGTCTTCCCTGTTCTGCCCGGAGACACGCCGCCCGCCGTTCAGATGCCAGTACCCATGCCTGTAATCTGAGCACGACGCATTACCGACGAGTCGCCAATGATGGGGCTCGTCATCTCTCCAAGGCACAGGCTGTGCGCCAACGTGAAGACACCCTCACAGACTCGCAGCCTCGAATCGGGCGACGACGATATCATGCCGACGCACCGGCATCGCTTCGCGGCTCAAGGGTCTGGCTGGGTCGGGGTGCGTTCGTGAACGAGTTCCTGGTTTTGCTCACCTTCCGATCGAGCCGGATATCGAACGCCTCGTTATGCGCCCAGGACCCCGAAGAAGCTTAGGTGGCCACCGTATATCCAATCGGGACACTCGCAATACACGGCGCGGCGCAAACCGCAGCGTCTTGCCGTTCTAGCCAGCAGCAACGAGGGCATTAATCTCGTGCGCCGCCCGCTAGCAAAGCTTGTCGCTAGGTCCTGACAACGACGATTCCCAGCTGGTCGATGATACGTTCCATTAGTCTAGGGTCGAGCAGGTCTCCGTGGTACTGACACTAGCATTCCTTCCTTCAGCCCAGCCCCCACAGTAGGACGCTGGCTAGCACTGGCTGCTCTGGTAGTCTTCCAGCCTTATCCGGTCCCCTTCTTGATGACAAGGTGTCGCTTCAGGTCAAGGGTACTCGTATGCCCATTAAAGCCCACCACCGCGGACAATCGGCATCCAGTCGTTTCCGTCACCTTTCGCCGCTCTCACACACTACATAACGACCGAGTGCACAGCAGAACCCCAGCGCCCTCTTTGACCTCTGCCAGAGCGCCGCTAGACACCGACTCGAGCACCCATCCTATCACGTCTGTCTAGTCATCTCGCCACTGCCTTCAGCGACTAGCGGACCCACCAAGCACCATCACTCACTCCTGGTCGACCCAGTGGAAGACAAGAGACGTCACAGGGGAGGATCCAGGAATAACGGAAAGGCAGTGGTGGCGAGAATGCCTCACCAGACGGAAACCATTAGGGCCGCGCTGGCAGCCGGAACGTCCAATCTTCGCCTTCACTTCAGCGCGAGCGACAAGGCAGTTCCGGATGCCGGCACACAGGTGAAGAAGGCCGACTCCAGCCAAGCACCGCTTGTCTCCATCGGCGCCACCGCCGGCGCTGCGGCTAACAAGCGATACGTCGTGGCGTGTCTGGATCTCGACCCGCCCTTTCCCAGTCTGCCCTTCATGGGCCCTATCCAGCACTATCTGGCCGTCGGTGTCAAGGCTGTGCCTGCAGCCTCTGGGGCCGCTGGCTGGTTCGACTTACATGACGACACAGAAGACGATGCGGCAGCCGTGCTGTTCCCTTACATTGGTCCAGGGCCGCCGCCCATCTCTGGGCCTCATCGCTACTTGTACATGGTCTGGGAGCAACCTGTTGGGATGACGGGCGCGGATGCCCGCGCCAAGTTAGGAGTCCCGAAGAACCCAGGCCTCATGGCGCGCACACGTTTTGACCAGGCCGCCTGCGAGAAGGTGCTCGCGCTCGGCGACCTGGTTGCGAGTACCTTCTTCATTGTCTAATGGATGTTGCCGCGGGTGGGCGGCAAAGAAACTGCGCGTGGATGCGTTGACGAAACTGTTCATCGTTTGAGCGGTCATGAACATGGCGCTCAAAGAACAGCCATCGGAGGGATGCGTTTAGCAGGAGACGTTGCAAACAGGCAAACACTCCTAGCTGGAGAAGAGCCTGGCGAGGTCGATGCCTTTAATTATTGGGATAAGATACCTTCGCGCTTTGGGTGTTGGGGTGATGTGATGACTGAGCGACGGAATGGCTCACGTTGTTATTATCGCGTGGACCTGTTGATAGACGCGAGCGGCATTCTGTACCTACATGCGTGTCTTATTTGAATTAATCTCTTCAAGGGGCTCTGCCACCTGTGCTTTGGGCGCAGTCGCACTGGAGTGCCCGAAAACTGTCCTGTTGTACGCACATTGAGGAAGTTGACTTTGTCCAACTACGCGAGGAGGTTCACTTGGGGGCCTGCGAGCTGGACCGCAGAGGAAAACGAAGCGTATATCGACAATCCGCATTGCGCGCGGCGCGAGTGGTGGCCAGTGCAGAGGGGTGCCTATACTCATAGTGCGATGGAGTTTTCCCCATGGTTTTCCACGTCTTCTTGATTACTATTAGAACTTTTCGAATCGCTTGCTTTTTGGTGTCGTCTATGTGATACGGGCGTGCGCGCATGCAAGGGGACCTGTCCGTTGGCATCATTGCCCACACCCTCTGCCGTGCGCCGTTCCTCCTTGTTGTTCTTTTTTACAGTCCTCACATAATAATACAGTGCGTGTGTGTGGAGGGAGTTTCTAGTCCAGCCTCTCGAGCGCCCTCTGCGCCTTGACGACGAGCTCGCGGGCCGCCTCGCGCTCGGCGCGGGCCTGGAGGCGGGCCTGGTCCTCGGCGGCGGCGTCGGTGCCCGCCGCCGGCGACGCGCCAGGGGGCGGCACCAGCGCGGCGGAGACGGCGCGCTCGACCTCGCGGACGGCGAGGCGCCCTTCCTCGCGGACCTCGCCCTGCCAGTAGGCGCGGGCCTGGTCCCAGCGGCGCTGCATGCGGCGCAGGCTCCAGACGGCGCCGAGGGCGGCGACGGCGCCCGCCTCGTACAGCGACGTGGTCAGCGTGCCGACGTAGACGAGCCCGCCCAGCGCGGCCGTCAGGCCCGTCGTCCCCAGCGCCTGGGCCACGAGCCGCTGCGCCAGGGCCTGCAGCGCGGGCACCGTGGTGCCCTGCAGGCGCGCGCGCGCCGACGGGATCTGCGTGGGCCAGCGGGGCGCGTCCCCTGCGGCGGTGGCGTTGGTAGCGGGGGTGCTCTCTGGGGCGGGCGGCGCGGCTGCCGGGTTGTCGGCGGTGACGGCAGTGGCGGAGGAGGGATCGGCTGCGGCGGGCGCGGGCGCGGACGCGGGCGGCAGCGGGACCCCGGCCTCGTCCATGCGGCCGGCGAGGTAGATGGCGCGGCGCTCTGAGGCGGGCAGGAAGCGTTGATTGAGGATGTCGGTGGTCAGCATCGCGACGTCGTCGACGCGCCAGAACAGCTTCCACCAGCCCAGCCGCCGCCATCGCCGGCTGGTAAAGGCCAGGTCCAGCTCCTGCTGGAGCTCGCCGTGCGCGCGCTCTGCCCACTCGGCAATGCTGGCTTGGAGCCGGGGCTGCGGCCCGCCTGCGCTGCTGCGCCCACCGCCTAGCGAGGAAAGACCAGGCTCCGAGTAGTCGTCCGCCTCGTGCGCCGCGATCGCCACGGAGGCGTCGCGCAGCACCGACTCGACCAGTGTCTTGACCGCCGGCTTGGTGCGCGCGTCCGCAGTGTTGAGTACGCCCGCCTTGAGCCAGTCGGCGAGCTTGGGGAGGTTGCTTTGGTACCACAGGTGCTCAAAGTCCATGGCCTTGGCAACGTCTTGGCGGATAAGCTGCAGCCCGGTGTTCGCAGCAGCGGCATCGATTGGGGTGAAGGGGGTTGTGGTGGTGTCGGCAGGCCGGTAGTCGGGGATGTCGACGGCGGTGGCCACGACCTGGTCGATGTCCAGGCGGGCCAGCGAGGCTAGAGTTGCGGCGCTTGCGAAGCCGTCCCCCACCAGCAAGACCCTGTGGACTGGCGTGGTAATAGGGGCGTAGGCGGGCACCACGAACGTTGGGGTGAGCAGCGAGTCGGCAAAGGCCTGGACCGCGTCGGCATCCGAGCCCAGTAGTGGTGGTGATTCCATAAGGAGAAGCTCCAGGTTGTGACCGTTGAGCGCGGGGGAAGAGACATGAATCTCGTTGGGGGCGCCATCTTCGGTGAAGGACAGCTCCTGCCTGGCGTGAGGCCCAACGTGAATAATGAGGGGCTCCGAGAGGTCGTGGGCGTCCACCTCGGCTTCCCACTCCTGGGTAGATTTCAGAGGATCGGCCAGAAGAAGCTTGAGGACGTCTTTGGCAGCGCTCGAAGCCTCGGAGCCGTCGTTGAGGCCAAGCACGGCGACGCGTACGGACTCGTGACCGGGCAGCTGCTGCAAGCCGTTTATCGCGAGCTGGACGCGCGATAGAGGCACGAAATTGGCGGCATGGTCTCGTAGAGACGACAGAGCGGCGTGGAGTTCTTCCCGGGGAGGGCGCGCGACAGGAGCAGCCTCTAAGGGATCGATGTCGGCATTGGGGGCGGCGGCGGCGGCGGCGGCGGCGGCGGCGGCGATGCTTGATTGAAAGCGCGCATTGGTGGTCGAGACAGATTTTGTCGTGCGGTGGCGGGCGGGCAGCCGGTGGCGGGAGAGGGCACAAAAGAAACAGACGGGCGTCGTGACGGGGCGCAGAGACGAGGACGCGACGGCAGAGGGAATGCGGCGATCGGCAGCAAGACGGCGCACGGATGCTGGTATTCGTGGCGCCATGGTCGCGGGTGCCAGGGCGTGGAGGGGCACGTTGACGGGTGCGTGAGGCGCAGCGCGTAGAGGAAGATGTCGTGCAGCCCGTGGGGGAGGAGGTGGTGGTGGTGCCTAGGCCCTCTACGAGTACTCGGGCACTGCGAAAATGATGCTCGTAAAAGCCGCGAGGCCGAGATTGAGCTTGGGCCACCCGCCAATGACGCAGCTGCAGCCGCAGCTGCAGCGCCTGCAACGCCCGGCTTGATTTTCAGCGTACAGCCCAGTCACAGAGTTACTCGTACGGATACTGGGGAGGAGCGACTTGGCCCGGGGATGGGTCGGCGACCCGCGGGCGGCGGGCTCCGGTCGCACTTGCCCGCCTCGAAACTCGGTATGTACGTGTCTCTGTATCGAGTACATCTGATGATCCGTCGACCACGAACGAGTACTCGTACCTCCTACCTCCTTACAACCCATCCAATACACCCGACGTGCCTACCTAAGGTACTTAGGTGTGTCATCAGTTAGCGAAGGTGATAAACCGCCATCGTCACCGAATCCCCCCTCACACACACCGTCAACCTCACGAGCGCACACGCACAACCGCGAGACCAACCCGCACACGCACGTGCGCTACGCCCGGCCGCCCGCCCTGCACCGCGCCCTCTCGCCCCGTCCATGAAGCTAGCTCTCTCTCGGTAGCACACTTATTACCAGCCCCTGCCATCCCACCTACACCCGCGAAGCCCGCAACCACGCCGCCATGGCCCAGTCCACCGCCCACAGACGCCTCCTCCAGGAGTATCGCATGCTCACCAACAACCCCCGGATGGTATAACTGCCGGCCCTGTCTCTGAGGACGACCTGCTCAACTGGGAGGCCCTGATCCAGGGCCCCGAGGGCACTCCTTTCGAGGGCGGCATCTTCCCAGCCGAGCTCAAGTTTCCCAAGGACTACCCCCTGGCTCCTCCCAAGATGACCTTCCTGGGCGAGATCTTCCATCCCAACGGTAAGGCCCCTCTTGCTTTCCGGCCCTCCTCCTTCTGTTCCTCCCGCTGACATGGTCACGTCACAGTCTACCCCAGTGGTCTTGTCTGCATCTCCATCCTGCACCCGCCTGGCGACGACCCCAACCACTACGAGCACGCCTCGGAGCGCTGGAGCCCAATTCAGTCTGTCGAGAAGATCCTCATCTCTGTCATGAGCATGCTGGCGGAGCCCAATGACGAGAGCCCAGCCAACGTCGAAGCTGCCAAAATGTGGCGCGAGCGCCGTCCCGAGTACGAGCAGAAGGTGCGCGATGGCGTTTGTCGCATGTTGGGTCTTTGAGAGCTTTCTAGCGCTTCCATGTCGAGAAAGCAGCCACTCGCTCTTCCAACGCCCTCGAGTAGCCACGACGCCCGCCTTGTTGCCCTCATGCTCGGGCCCAATACGCACCTCTCGGCTCCTGCCGGCCCTTCCATGATAAAGAGGTGTTCCGAAAAGACTCATCTCGTTTGGACTCTCGGCGTGACACGCGTCCCATGCCTCGGGAGACAAAGCAAGTCTGTTCATTCTGGGCGTCGTTGGTGGTTCCAAATGCGGACCTCGACTTTGGTCGCCTACATCTCCGTCTCCTGTGTCTCTCTCTCTCTCCCTCTCCCTCTCCCTCTCCCTCTCCCTCTCCCTCTCCCTCTCCCTCTCCCTCTCCCTCTCCCTCTCCCTCTCCGTTTTTGCATAGCGAGGTGTTTTGTTCATGAATTCACTACTATACTTTGGAACTCTATCACAGGTGCGCATATCTGCGTTACAGGAAAACCAGTGCTACATGTTATATATATATCCTACATGTTTGACCACGCCTGCGGCAACACGCTAGGCAGAGGCCCTGACGAGGTTGGCCGCCATGTGCATGGTTTGACAATGGGCACCGCAGATTATGATGGAATGATGCAAATGATTACCAGCTTGATTACAAGTTATCTCTCTGTCTAGAACGCGTCGCAAAAATCTGCTATGCTGTCGTTATGTTCGTATTCGCAACGAGGTCGTCCAGCCCGTCACGTCATGCTACCACCCACTGCCAATGAACTTCGAGAACTGCTCACGCGGACGGAATATATATCCAAGGTTCCCATGGGGATTCAGAAAGGGAAAAGAGGAGAAAGAAGAAGAAAAATACGATATGGTCGCCTCTTAAGCAGAGTCGGGCCACTTGACAGGGAAGCCGGCTAGGAGACGGTGATGGTGGCGTTGAGCTCGCGAACCTGGGTCAAACCAGAAGCCTGTTGGACAAGATGGGCATTAGCACGGGTTATCATGGAGGGAATGAGACGAGAGGGGCCAGGCGGTGAGGAGTGACCTGGGGTGATGGTCAAGGAGGAATGGACGCAGGCAGGCAGACAGGCAGGCAGGCAGGCAGGTAAGCAGAGAAGAAGAAGGGGGGGAACGTACGCCGACAAGGTAGGGGATGGCGGCGACGAGGCGCCAGTCGCCGGCGGGCTGGCCGGCGGGGATCTTGACGTCGACCTCGTAGGTGCGGCCGGTGGCCTTGTGGTCCGGGTAGATCTGGGTGTAGTCGACCTGGGTGCCGATGTAGATGTCGTCACCGCTGCCGCCGCCGGAAGCCGGGGGGGCGAGGCCCCAGGCGATGCCGAAGTCCTCCCAGTTCTGGATGTAGATGGAGGTGTCGAAGGTGGCCTTGAGGGTGGAGCCGGGCGCGACGGTGCCCGAGGGGACGTGCAGCTGGGACAGGTAGGGCGAGGCCGCGACGAGGGGCGATAGGGAGGTGGCGGCGGCGGCGGCCAAGGCGAGGGAGCGTGTGTTGACCATGTTGGGCGGGTTTCTTGATATAAAAATAATTAGAAAAAATAACTGTTGGAGACGGGAGATGGTGGTGTTTCTGTTATCTTTTGTATCGTACTGTGCGATGTTGCTGTTGGCGATGGATGTCGAGAGGAGCTTGTGGGAGATGATGCTGTGGTAGATTGTTGTTGTGTGTTTATTTACGACAAGGAGAACGGCGGAAGGGGGGGGGGGGCTTTCTCGGGGTTTATATACATCGGCTCAGGCGGGCGGGTGAGGCTGTTGATGACATGACATGACAATCAAGCAGAGCCCGCTCGGCTGCCTAGGTTCAGGTCTACCTGGTGAGGTACTTACCTACGACATGCAGGTGTAGCCGAGATCCCCCTCCTTTTCTCTGGGGTTTCCCGGGTACTGCGAAGTACTGCGGGCAGCCCGAGCGAGCGTGGAGGTGGATAAAGAATCTCGTGTCACGGTTTTAGCGCGGCGGGGGGGCCCGCGCAACGTGCCAACGGCGGCGGGACGTGGCTCTATTATTAGCTGATGTAATAAGTAAAGGTAGCATCTGTGAGTAGGGACATGTAGGTATGTATGAGTGGTAGGTATTCCGGAGAGTGTTGATTGCCGAGTTCACTCAGTATCTGCCTGTCGTTGTGATGGTAGCGTTGGTGGTGGGCTGGTCTGGGTTAGACTTGGGACTTCTGCAGCCCCGGGAAAGGACGGATACGAGGGTTCTTTTTTTTTCCCCCTTGGTCTGTCTGTCTGTCTGTCCACTCGTGCCCAGGTGCAGGTGCTATGAAGAGGTGGATGATGGTGATGGCGTTTGCAGTCGCCAGGGATTGCCTCATCCCCCACTGGTGCCTGTGGTGGCTGACGGCGCCCTTTGGATGGTTGCCTGCGGGCTGGGCATGCCAGCCAGTCATGAATCCAATGCGCGCAGGGAAGCCCCCACCGACACCTATCACGATGAGATCTCGCAGCGGAAGAGGGCAGGGCGCTGCGCTGGATGACCCCTAGAGCCTCATCGCGCGTATAGGACACACCCCCTGGTTCTGGGTCACCAGCCTCATCCCCGGGCCCATCAATACGGAGGTGGACCCCGGGGGGGGGGGGTGGGGAGGGGTCCTGCTTACTACATGAGCTAATATGATGGGAGTGACTGGCTCGGCCGCCGCGGGTAATCAATGGCTCCCTCTTCCGCACCAATTTTGACTTGGAGCGCCGGCGGCCGACGACCCGGGGCGCCAGGGAAGCCTCGTGTTGCCCTGGTGCTCAGCCCCAGCTGATACGCGTTAGGCGCTGAACGGGAAGGCTGGTGAGAGAGAGAGAGAGAGGGCGTGCGTACGCGTACGACTCTGGCTCGGACGGTCGCGTGCGGTGTAGAAGCGCCCGCTCTCCAGGGTCTCACGAGTAACCAACGTGTAAACCCGCTGGAAAGGGTACCTACCGTTGACCGTTTCGTCCCCGCGGCGCAGGGTTGCTCGTGCGAGTGCTCTTACTACCAGGGCAGGCGTGCCAAATCCCTACCCGTGCTTACTCGTACGCGCTTTGCGTTGGGGAGATGGGCACCTCACCCTGGTTGGCAGCACACCCTTGCCTTTGTCTGTTGTGCTGTGCTGGTGTGAGCCGTGAGCTGTCATATCTGTATCACGTAAGATTGTGCGTGCGAATTCCCCGGCAGGAAGTAATAAGTACTTAAGTAAGGTACTTATAGACTTTAAGTGAGGTAGTATTCGTCAGGAACGGCACTGGGCGGGAGTTAGTGACCGGTCTATATGGGGCAACTTTGATGATTGCCCAGGGTCTAGATCTCTCTCTCTCTCTCTCTCTCTCTCTCTCTCTCTTAATATCCGCTGGCCCTCTGATTGCACCTGCGGCAACATTGCCGACTTGAGCGGACGGGCATACTCGTAGCGCGCTGCTAGGATGACAGACGGGCGAAGTTAGGTAATTACCGTAGGTAATTACCCAAGGACTCTGTCAGCCCCCGGTCACCGCCTCGCAGACGGAGAAGGCGGGGCTGACAATGGAATAACGCTCAGCAACCTCAGCAGTGTCTCTCGCCGCGCCTGACCGGCCTGCGTGAGCCGAGGAGGAGGAGGAGGAGGCCATGCAATGGGCAGACACTCGTACGCACGCCTGGCTCACGAGCCACCCCCGTCTTACACCACCACCACCCGAATACGGGGTCCTCCTCGAGAGGGGATGATGACACGAGAGCGGGAGCGGGGGGCGGCACCACTGACCGCTGGCGGAGGGGCAGCAGGTGACCATCTCCCGCTGGCGGGCGGGCGCGCGCCAACCAAGGCAACCGACAAAAGGTTGCTCGCCGGTCTGCCGTCTGCCGTCTGCCGCTTGCCGCGGGTTGGTGCGGGCGGAGGCGTGGGCTCAGCCCGCCTCCCTCTCCTCGTGTCTATCATTAGCAACTTACGACGAGGCCCGCTAGTCAGGTGCTTAATGAGTAAAAGGTACCAACTTGGGCCGCCACCTGCCTGCGAAACAAGAGAGGGGCTTCTCTCTCTCTCTCTCTCTCTCTATTTCAATCACGCCTCACTGCAAGCTGGCTGATGAAAGAAGGCTGAGGGCTGAAATCAGAGACAGCTCGCCAGTAAGAGATGGTTGGCTGCGCGTGCTCTTGTCGCGCGCGAGAGGCGAGCATAGCCCACGGACCGTGTGACTGCATTGGTGTGCCTCCCCCCTTCTACGACGCAAGAGTGCACCGTACGGTACGGAGATGATGGGCCCAAACTTGGGTGCGAGCTGAGACTTAGGTATGGATGAGTCTGCTTTGTAAACGGTTGCACCAGTGATTGTGAAGGTCTGGTACGACTGGGGTACGTTAAAGACCCGACGATAAGTCTATTTCACGGACTGGTCGGGTCCGAATAATCGCGGCCGGAGCCGACTCGGCTGCCACCTTTGCTGGTTTGCAGTGCACGAGGGCTACCTTATGTACATGTGCAGGTACTCGGCAGTACCCAAGTCGGGTACTGACATTGTCACGCAAGCATGAATGCTCTCGCTGTCCCGCCACTTCGCGCGCCGGCTGCCGCGGCCGGTCAGCCTTACCACGCCTTGGCTAAAACCTCACTTACCTACGTGGAGGTACACAGGATACGACTCGGCCACCGACACCCCCACCTCTCCTCTCTTTCCACCCGTATCCTTCTCTGGTGTGTGGCGCCGCAGCCCTGCCCTGCCAACCCGAGCAAAAGACCCGGAGCCGTGGGACGGGGCGTCTCTGCGGCTGAACACCAATGCTACGTTGCGGAGGGAGGAGGGGGGGGGGGGGGGTCGTTGAACCCCTTCTTCCCCCTTCCAAAAACATCAGCGCCCCAGCGTCTCCCCGCCGACCCCGACGACTGCGGCCGGGAATACGAGCACGCCGGGTGGCTGGACGCGGCGACCCGTCCTTTGCTTGTGTTGTCTCTTCTCCCGAGGCCAGCTCACACGGGTCGAGCGGCGAAGACACGGACAAGAGAAAGGAGGGACGTCCGACCGTGGGTGGGGGCTGGATGGCAGCAGAGCACCAGAGTCGCCCACGCCGTCGTGGCCCTCCTCCAGACACGCGCTCTGCCGTCCGAAAAGGGGGGGGGGGGGGCTTTTTGGTTGGCACACTTTTCGCACGCCCGACCTCTCTCTGGTCCCGCAATCCACCAAACAGTCCAGACTTGAAACGGCTTAACTGATGGCTGCGCGGTCGGCCTTCTGCCCTTTTTCCAGGAGGACTGCCACGGGGGGGGGGGGAGGACTCAGTCGCAGGAAGTGGCTTCTGACTTGGGCGCGAGTCCCGCAAGACGAATGGGAGAAAGCCTCGACCTCGTGTCCTGTCCTGTCCTGCATGCGTTACGCTCTGGTGTTCAAAGGCTGCGGAGCTGCGTAGGTTAGACGGGCCCGCGCTCTAACCGACTACTCGTTCGGGACCAACGTGCCGAGCGGCCCTGGGGAGAGAGAGAGTGAGTGTGTGTGTGTGTGTGTGAGCGAGAGAGCGAGGGCGAGCCGCGGCTCCATATCCGATCCGGTATGCTTTCCCAGCCGGCAACGGGATGACGACTCGGGCGGTTTTCAGTTGATCCCGCGGCTCGCAACTCGGGCGTGGCTCTGGGAGGGGGGGTTGTCGTCGGAATTTGCATTGAGCAGGAAATAACGACGGGAGTGCCCCGTCACGAGTGCCTCCCGGAGAGCTGTCTGGAGGCTCGCATTCGGGCCGCGGGGGATGTTTGGCCGGGGCTGCCTCTTTGGCGGTCCCCGCATTCCTCGTTAGGTAAGGGGACCCCCCCTTTTTTTTATTCGTTATTATGTCATGATCTACGCTGCCCCCACATGACACTACAGTAGGGATTCAGGGAAGCGAAAGAAGCATTCGAGCCGCCGCCCCGAACTCCCCAGGCACGTGCCGAGTGAGCCGCCTACCAGCAAGTGCCGGGGTTCAGCCAATACCGAGAGCACAGACAGACGCCCATCGCCGCGGGTGCGTAGCAGCCCGGAAGGATGTCGACGTTTCGACGTGGAGGGGGTTGGCGAGTCAAGCCGCAGCCCGCCCACGTGCCGCCGCAGCACCCAGAACAAGTTACGGGGGGCTTGTTCCAGGGCTACCCACGTTAGCAGCGCATCAGGTAAGCCATTAATCATAAGCGGGATTCCCCATGCGCTGCCCATGGGGATCCCTCGGGGTCTAGAAGACTCGGGTGCTTGGTTGATGGGGGTTGTGGGTGATCCGCCGAACAAGCCAGAGCAATATGGGGCCGGCCCACCCGACAGCGTGGGTCTCACCCCCGCTTACTAACTCGGCAGGCCTGAAGAAGAAGAAGAAGAAGAAGAAGAAGAAATCAAGAAAGAAGAAGAAGAAACGTCACCCTCGGCATTGGGGTCAGCCTCACCAAGCCCATGTCTCAGGTGGTCGCCACCTTTATCTCTGCGTTGGCCGTTCCCCGAGACTACTCGGTGAGGGGAGGGCCGGGCGTTGTCTACCTCGCTTACATCAGAGCTGCTTCTCCCCCTTCGCACTCGCAAGCTGCGAGACAGACACAGGAGGAGACGAGCTGACCCTCGCCGCCGTGTCATCCGGAGCCCAAAAGGAGAGATTGGGACTACGACGCCGGGGCACCGCAGCTGACCCTCCCTGGGTGTGAGATACTCAGGTACTCGTGCGCACCATGGGCTCAGGCCCCGTACCACCGGGAGTGACGAGAGGGCGTCTGCTGACGCAGAAGCCGGCGGGTGTCGTGGGTCGGATCCATCTTGGGTGAGCGCGAGCAAGTGAGTGGTGCTCGACGCGCGGCTAACTCGTACCTGGGGACATTCGGGGGCGATGATCGGCCTGGGTTTCTCGGTCCTATGACATGTAAGTAGGTAGGTAGGTAATAAAAGTAGCCTATAAGAGGTAGTTGGGTCTTCTTCCAGACTGGCCGGGTGGATATGCCTGTGGTGCCTTGCCGGGCTTTCCAGTGCCTCCCTCCTGTGCCTCCTTCTTTTGGCTCCCGCGCGCGGTCTCCCGCGCTCACCGGCCGCAAAAGCAAGCGAGACCACAACTAAGAGACCGGGTCGCCCGGGGCGGGATTCGTCTTGTTTCGTTTTGAGAAGGGGGTTAAGACGGGAAGATATCCCCAGTGACAAGCGGAGATCCAGATGGAGAAGACAAGAGAGAGGGAAAAAAAAACTCCGGTCTTTGATTATTATTATTCTTCGTCAGCCGCTCCCCAAGTCATCCGTGATCAGTCATCCGTGATCAGATCAGCACAATGGGTCGCAGAATCAAGCTTGTTACGAGTGCCACTGGGCAGGGCGCAGTGCTATCACCCAACCACCTTAGTGGTAGGTAGGTACGAGTGACTACCTCCTTAATCAGCCGGGGCGTGCACTGCACTATGGGCACCTGAGTTGACGACAGCAAGTGCCTACATCAAATGGATGTAGATGTCCAATTACCAAGATACATGTCTTGGTACATAAGATACGTGAGGTAAGTAAGCGCACGGGGTATAGAGAAGGTCTGTCATTGCCCTTTCTCTCATATCCCACAAGCCATCCAATCGCGAACCTACCTGGCTGGGACGAAGGGGACGGACGACTGGAGGGGTTCAAGAGGAAAAGGAAAAAGAAGAAAGAAAAAGACCCGTCAGCCCTACCACGGCACGCACGTGTACATGCACACCTACCTTACCTAACACACACTGAATCGGTGAGTGTTGCCTTACCTCCTTACATGTACCTTGAACTTGACAGCTCTTGGCAAACAACCTTACCTTGACAAGTTAGGTACCTTATCGGTCCGTGTACCTAGCTGATGCACATAAACATGGATACGGTATATGGTCCACGGTTTGCCGGAAACTCTATCCCACAGCGGAACGGCCCCAAAGTCTGACCAAGGCCGCTGCGGGATTCGGCGCCGCCTGACCCTACCACATCCAACATGCATCCATTGTATTCAGGTAGATACCCAGGGTGGGTAGGTAGGTAAGGTAGGTTATGTACATGAAGGTATCCAATCCTGTCCGTCCTTCTCCTGAACGCGCCGACATTGAACTCGGCCCGTCCGGCCCATCCGTCATGTACCTCACCTTACGTCCCCCCCGTCACCTGGGTTCGGTGTACCTTGGGTGTGTAGGTTGCCTCATGAAGCGCACATACTGATTCCAATGCACCTTGCCTTACATCACCTCACCTTATCTGACCACCCGTTTTGGTTTTTATCTCCTGTCACTCCGGCGGCGCCGAACGAGTGTCGCTGCGCCGGGCGGGGCTATCTATAACTGTGGCCTGGAGCTGTAGCCGGCCGGCCATCGAGGAGTGTCTTGAGTTCCTACTTTCTTAACTTCCGGCCTACCTACCTACCTACCTTACCTACCTCCCATATAAGACCATCAGCGGGCTCGTCTATCCCCTCTCCTCTCTCTCTCTCGAGTTTGTCTTTTCGTGGTTCTCTCAAGAAGAAGAGAAAGACGAAGAGAAAGAACCCCTCCCCCTCTTTTTTTCATCATCCCTTCGCTTTCTTCTTATTCTTCTTCTTCTTCTTCTTCTTCTTCGCAGCAGCAGCATCATCATGTGCGGCATCAGCGTCTGCATCAAGCTCAAGCGGCACGGCAGCGGCGCCGCCACCGCCGCCCACAAAGGCGCTGCCGCCCGGGCCAAGCTCGACGCGGAGCTCCGCGACAGCCTCAAGTCGATAGCCCACCGCGGCCCGGACGCCGAGAATGTCTGGATCAGCCGGGACAACACAGTTGGTATGTGTGCCCGAGTTTAACCTGAGGGGAGCACACCGCACCCTTACTTTTCCCGCCTCTTCTCCGTCCTTGCTTTTTTTCCTTGTTTTCTTTTTCTTTTTCTTCTTTTTTTAATAACCCCCTGTATGTAAACTAACACCCACTTCTCCTTCCTCGATGGAAAAATCCAGGCCTCGGCCACTGCCGCCTGTCGATCAACGACCTGTCGTCCCACGGGGACCAGCCGCTGCACGACGAGGGGAGCGACGGGGACGACGACGGGGACGAAGAAGGGGGACGGATCCACGCCGTCGTCAACGGGGAGATCTACGACAGCGAGCGCCTGCGCGACGAGTGCCGGGCCCGCTTCGGCTACCGCTTCCGCAGCACCAGCGACTCGGAGGTCATCCTGGCGCTGTACAAGCACCACGGCAACCCGGGCTTCCTCGAGCACCTGCGCGGCGAGTTTGCCGTCGTCATCTACGACGAGCGGCCGGGTCGCGGGCACGGCGGCGGAGACGGCGAAGGCGGCGGCGGCTGGGGAGGGGAGGTCATCGCGGTGCGCGACCGCTTCGGGATCAAGCCGCTCTTCTGGACCATTGTCCCCGGCGGGGAGGAGGACGGGGACAGGCGGCTGCTGATCGCGTCGGAGATGAAGGCCTTCCTCGCGCTGGGGTGGAGGCCCCGCTGGGACGTCCGCGCCATCTCCATGGACCTCATCTTCCACGGGCCGCACGGCTGCTTCCAGGGCGTCCACAAGGTCGAGCCGGGGCACTACATGACGGTCGGCGCGGGCGGGGACGTCGAGCACACGCAGTACTGGGATCTGGTGTACCCGAACAAGGTAAGCTTTCCACTGCGGGTGACAGACAAGGTTTTTTGGCAGTTGGGAAAGATGTGTGAAAAGGGGGGCCAGGCAAGCCCCCATACTGGGATGATTCCTCTTCTTCTTCTTCTTCTTTGCTGACCACCCACCCACACCACCGCTCCTTGACAGAACACGGTCGAGACGCGGACCATCGACGAGATGGTGTCGCAGGTGCGGGCCGAGATTGTCGAGAGCATCCGGCTGCGGCTGCGCGCCGACGTGCCCGTGGGCGTCTACCTGTCCGGGGGCATCGACTCGTCGGCCGTCGCGGGCATCGCCAAGCACCTGACGGACCAGGGCGTCAAGATGGGCAGCCGGGACCCCAAGAACCAGGTCGCCTGTTTCTGCATCTCCTTTGACAAGGATTCCGGGTTTGACGAGTCTGGTCAGTCTTTTCGTCGTGACGGAGGGCGAGGTTCCCCATTCCACCCTTCTCCCCTATTCCACCCTTCCCCCTATTCCACACCCTCCTCTCTCCAATCTAACACCAACCCACAGACATTGCCCAGCGGACGGCCGACTTCCTCGGCGTGGACATGTTCACCAAGGACATGGACGAGTCGGAGCTGGCGGCGCACCTCAGCGAGGCGGTCTGGCACGCGGAGCACGTCGTCTTCGACCTCAACGCGGTGGGCAAGTGGTGCCTGTCGGCGCTGCCCCGCGACCGGGGGTTCAAGGTGATCCTCAGCGGCGAGGGGTCCGACGAGCTGTTCGCGGGCTACCCCTGGTTCCTGCCCGAGATGCTGCGCGAGGGCGACCCGGCCATGCCGGACCTGTTCCTGCAGCGCGACGGCGACGGCGACGGCGGTGGGCGCGAGACCCGGAGGCGCCAGATCTACGAGGACACGCGCCGGGCTTTCGTCGACAACTTTGCCAGGACCGGCTTCTCGTCCCGCCGCGATGACAGCCCGCTCGACCCGGCCATCGTGCGCGAGCTCAACCACGAGTTCCAGGAGGTCAACATGAGCGCCTTTGGGTTCTCCAGCGAGCTGTACGATTATGATTACGACAAGAACAGCAACAACAACAAGAACAGCAGCAACGACGACAAGAACAACAACAACAACAACAGCAACAACAAGAACAACGACCGCGTCCGCGCCATCATGGACACGTGGCCACCCGCCGCCCGGGCCGCCATGCGCGACGAGTGGCACGCGCTGCACGGGACGCTGTACTCGTGGATCAAGGGCCAGCTGCCCAACATCCTGCTGACGAGCCTGGGCGACCGCAGCGAGATGGCGCACAGCATCGAGGGCCGCCCGCCCTTTCTGGACCACCGCCTGGCCGAGCTGGTCGCCGGCATGCCGCCCAGCGTCAAGATGTGGTTCGAGGAGTGCGCCGACAAGTCGGTCGGCGAGGCGCAGAGCGACCACTGGGGGTTCGTCAAGAACCACGGCACCGGGCAGGGGCAGCAGAGCAACAACAGCAGCGGCCGGTTCTTCGAGAAGTGGATCCTCCGCGAGGCCGTCCGCCCCTGGATCACCGACGAGCTCTACCGCCGCCGCAAGCACCCCTACATGGCGCCCCAGGAGTTCCCCCTCGGCGGGCCCCTTCACGCCACCTTCCGGCGCCTGCTGACCCGCCAAGCCGTCGAGGCCCTGGGCTTCGTCAGCTGGCCCGTCGTCGAGGGCGCCCTGCGCACCGG
This sequence comes from Hansfordia pulvinata, assembly GCA_006538405.1. Classification (NCBI taxonomy): domain Eukaryota; kingdom Fungi; phylum Ascomycota; class Sordariomycetes; order Xylariales; genus Hansfordia; species Hansfordia pulvinata. The sequence goes on along the minus strand of BJKQ01000007.1, from coordinate 1,652,217 downwards.
CTTCGGCCCGGGAGCCGTCCGCACCGACTTCCGCAAGTGCATGGTCGCCGCCAGCCTCGTCGTCCTCGGCCAGCGCTTCGGCGTCGCCACGGCGGCGGCCGGCGGCGGCGGCGGCGGCGCCGGAGGAGGAGGCCGCGGCAGCAGCGCCGGGGACGACGTAGAGGGGGGAGGGGAGAGAGGTAGCGAGTGAGATGGGCGAGTATCCGGCTAACGAATGAGGCGGGCGGGTTTCGAGGGGGTGTTGGTGGTTAAAGGGGGTAAAGAAAGGGGGCCAAGGGGGTTTTCTTCATCTACAAGACCACCAGATAATAGGGACAACGACGGATGACATGACCCAAGCACATTCACACACGTATATAGGTGGCCATGTATAAAGCAAAGTTTAATACGACTATCACTTCCTCTTCATCAATTTTTTCCCCCTCTTTTCCACTCGCGAACGGCGCCCAGCTGCACAGCCTAAATGACCAAGCCCGACTTCCCCGTTGTTGAACGAGTCCCACCCGACCCGACAGCCGGGAATCGGTGTCGATGTACTCGTACGTGAGAGAGAAACAAAGAAAAACCAAGAGACGATTCACCGGGCTTCCAATACGAGTAGGTACCGTACTCGCACAAAAGTACGCCACAAAGCCGAAAAGGGCCCTGGATCCGGGGCTCTGGAGAAGAAGAGGAGAAGGCCCAAAAAAAGGGGGGGGGGGGGGGGGGGGGGGAAAGACCAACACCCGCCCTCATAGCCCGGCTTCAGGTGCGCTACTCGTACACGAGTAGTAGCGTGTGTCTCGCATTGCCATTCCTCGTCGTTCTCCGCGAGACAAGAGGAATCCAGAGGACGGGAGGGTACCACGAGACGGGCGTGGCTCTATTCGCGGCCATCACCCCCCCCCCCCCCCCCAAAACGCTCCCCGGGCCCGGCGTGCGCGAGACATCCTATGTCTCACTCACTCACTCACTTACCTGGTGAGCCTTCCAGACGGATCTAGAAAGAAAAGCAGACAGGATACTCGTACCAGCCCCGGAAACAACTTATCGCGCGTCGGGCGAATCCGAGACACACGCAAGCCCAGGCAGCTGGCTTTAGTGCCGGCCCCCTCTCCTGATGTCTCGAAGGTTTCGCCTGGACGGGATGCGGCTCTGTCCTCTGTCCTCTGTCATCTACCCTTCCATCTCTCCCTCACAAGCCCACGATCGAATTGCCAGCTGCTGACTCGAATAAATCGAAGAGAGAGAGAGGGAAGAAAGAAAAAAAAGAGAGAAAGGGACCATTGACCAGACGGCGCTCCCCAAGCTTGGAGCTTTGGCAGCGCCAAGAGCCACAGCACCAGTGCCCGCGCAGACAGACCGGGACGGGGCTCTGCTGCCAGTCAATCGACTCGTTCGGGAATCACCCAATATCTCTGCACACCTCCGCGCCCCGTAACGCAATACGCGTAGAGAAGAGCGAAGCCTCGTGGTCCAGGCCGAGACGCTGTTTCAGACCCTACAATGGGACGAGTATGGGCCTTACAACGACCCCCTCCCCCTCCCTCGCCGCCTATCGCACCCCCATCTTTCTCTGTATCGTAGCACACGACCTGTTTTTGTTTTTTTTTCTCTTTCCGTTCTCCGGATTCGACTCTGCGCGCAGATACGCGGCTCCCCGTCAGCGGCTCGACGAGAGCGGTGTATGGCCCGTGTTCCGGGCTGGCCTGGCTTGAGCCCATCATATCGACAGCTGCAAGTATCGAACACACCAAAGAGCGCAGGCCGGCATTTGTCCTTCCCGCCTGTATCGTATCCGCCTCCCCGCCCCGCAGACGAGGCTGGTCCATTCGCTCGGCGACCCCGGACGCGGCGGCGCAGGCGGGCAACACCACTTTTGCCTCGCCTTGGCCTTCTTGCCTTGCCTTGCCTTGCCTTGCCTTGCCTTGCCTTGCCTTGCCTTGCCTTGCCTTGCCTTGCCTTGCCTTGCCTTGCCTTGCCTTGCCTTGCCTTGCCTTGCCTTGCCTTGCCTTGCCTTGCCTTGCCTTGCCTTGCCTGCCTTGCCTTGCCTTGCCTTGCCTTGCCTTGCCTTGCCTTGCCTTGCCTTGCCTTGCCTTGCCTTGCCCTTGCCTTGCCTTGCCTTGCCTTGCCTTGCCTTGCCTTGCTTCAGGGGCCCGCAAGTAGCAGCCATATCACATCATATTCTGTATATGTGTGTGTGTGTGTGTGTGTCTGTGTGTGTGTGTGTAGGACGCGTCAAGCACAGCCCACCCGCCCGAGGTTGGCCGTACTCCCAAGCTCCCATAGTGGCAAATGGCGGCGCCAAGCCCATACCAGAGACCGCGATAGACCCTCCTCATACCTGGACAAGAGAAAGCCTCCCCCCCTCTGGATCATTCATGGAGGCTCTGCTCTGCGCTGCCCCATTCCTTCCCCTCCCCCAGACGCGCGCAAGACAGAGGTCGCCTCCCTTTGCTGTGCACCTGTTTTCGAATCCAATAAGGTGCTGCGGTGATCGAGAGAGCGAGGGCGTGGCACACGCCACTGACCAAGCCATTTCGGGCTCCCGATGCTGACCACCCCTCAGGGGCGGCTGCCAATCCCGGCGCAGCCAAGAGAGCCAAGAGCTTCGGCGCCTGTGAGGCTCAACGGCCACAGCGCCTGCGCCTCTCGCCAAGTCCCAAATCCCGGGCCTCACGCCAACCGGATGTAACCCTCAATCGGCACATCATGAGGCTGCTAGTCAAGTGCCAGCATGGGTTGCCGCCCTCGCCGAGCCTCTCCCGCCCGGCAGTCGTCTGTGCCAAGTACAGCCCCTGGCAATCATCGCAGGTGGCGTTCACGTGTACGGATAGGTGGCCGTGGCGGCCCTCCGCGCCCTCACCACTCCAGACTAGGTCCACAGCCAAAAGTGAATCGTACCGAGTCTGATTCAGACAGCTGATAACCATTGGCCAATCAAGTGCAGAGAAGACATAGTGTAAAACCGAAATGCGTCTATTCAACGACGAGTAATTGCAAAATATTACCCAATCAATACGGGGCAGGCTCCTATCGAGCCGACTGGTTTGGCCTCAACTCGTCTTCATAGATCCAATAATCCATCATGGCAGTCCGGGTAATAGTCAGACATCTCGCAAAGCGAACGAAAGTATATGTTTGCTAGCGTGCGCAAAAATGCAAAACTCTAGACATGGGGTATCAAAAGATGTGTGTCTGTCGCGGCAGCCCGACTTTTACTGCAGCACGCCGCCCGTGGTCGTGGACGCGGCCCCCTTGCGAGCAGCCTCAGCGTCGCTGCCGTCGCTGCTCTGGCGCTTCTCGTGGTGAACAGCCGTCGAGTTGTGGCGCGACTTGTGCTCAATCGTCTGTTCGTACTCGATGAGGAGCTCGCCGTTCCTGCCGTAGCGACGCGGCATCTCACGCGCGACACGGACAACGTCCAGGCAAGCTCTGGGCCCGCTGACCTGGTGGAAGATGGAGTCCATCTCCTCCAGCGAGCGGTATGCAGTCTCGGGGTAGAAGAAGTACACCACAGGCACAATGATGGCATTGATGACGGCGAAGATGGTGTAGGTGTGGTTGTCGATGGAGTCGAAGGCGATAGGGGTGATCATGACGACAAGGAAGTTGAAGATCCAGTTGGCTGAAGCCAAGTCAGTACCGTATTCAGAAGCCATTCCGAAGCGAAACAAGTCCGGACTTACCAGAAGTACTCAGAGCGTTGGCAGGTGCGCGGATGCGCAGGGGCACAACCTCGGCAGGGTACAGCCAGGTCATCCCCAGCCAGCCGACGGCAAAGAAAGTGTTGAACACGAAGAGAAACACGATGCCGGCGATTCCAAATGACGGTTCCTTGCGCGAGTTGACACCGGCGAGAATCGCCATGGTCCCACTCATGCCGACCGCGCCGAAGAGCATGAGCTTGCGGCGGCCCACGCGCTCAACAAGGAAGACGGCAGGCCAAGAAGCAATGAAGTATTCGGTGCCGTTGAGGGCAGCAAGCAGACGGGCGATGAAAGGTGACATGCCCAGGTTTCCGTAGATGACAGCCGCGTAGTAGGTGATAAGGTTGATGCCGGAGATCTGCTGGAACATTTGGTTGACGTAGGCGAGAACGGTTCGGTGGAAGTTGCTGCAGGGAGATGCGTCAGCTTTGTATCACTCACGTACGAAGCGGGGCTCTGGAGGCATACCGGTCCTTGCCGTTGGTGAAAAGGTCGGCGAAAGTGCCCTTGGCCATTTCCTCGACCGTCTCGCGGATGACAAGCATCTCGTTGTTCACCTCTTTGCTGTCAAGCGCGCTGTCGTTGATAGCAGCCAGGACTTCGCGAGCATCGTCTTCGCGACCCTTCATAATCAGCCAGCGGGGCGACTCGGGCAGGCCCCAGACAAGCGACAGGATGAAGAGACAGAAGAAGATCTGGAAGGCCAAAGGGAATCGCCACGAAACAGATGACTCGGCAAAACTCAAACCCAGGTCAATCCAGTAGGAAATCATGATACCGCAGGAGATGAGAGCGCCCTCAATCATGACCAGCTTGCCGCGCTTGTGAGCGTGAGCCGTCTCGGATTGCCAGGTGGGGACGGTGGAAGTGTTGCCGCCGTTGCCAATGCCCGTGATGATGCGACCAGCAATGAACATGCCCAGAGAGTTCGAACCAGCCTGAATAGCGGCGCCGAGACTGTATTCGCCCTTGTCAGTACGATGCCAGGCAGTGGCGCCGAGAACGCAAGAGCAGAGGGGCGCTTACATCATGATGGTAGTGCCGAGCATAATCATCTTTTTGCGTCCGAGAGGGTTTCCAATGAAGATAGTGATTACAGCGCCGACAAAGCAGCCCAGGTTGTAGGCGGCGACAGTGATACCTTGATCCGTGGAACGTGCAGACTTCATGGCTTTGTCTCCTTGAATGCTGGGATCATCGGGCCAGATGGAGGGATAGTAGCTGCCGAACTGCTCCATGCTGAGAATACCGCCAGTGACGCCCTGGTCTGCAACGAGTCATGATTAGCCGATGTGCCCGCGCAGGCAAAGACGTAGGCGGTCAAAGGGTCCTGGGGTGGGAGGGGCTCCAAAGGGAGGGCGCCCAGAGGGATGAGAAACGCGGAGGAAACGCGGATCAATGTCTCGGTCTATAGGCGAGGCAGCTTACCGTAACCGAACAGCAGGAAATCACATCCCGCGACAATGGAGATGGCATAGTTGAGGATGTTTCCTCGGAGGCCGAGAAAGGTCTTGGCCATGATGGCGACGGCAGGGTGTGAGTGACGCGGCCCAGGCGCTGGTGTTGATGCTGTGTATGGAGGGCAGTCGAGGAGACGATGCGAGATGAGACGGGCAGCTCAGGGCGGCCAGAGGCGAGGCGCGATGCGAGAGATGTTATATATAAAGCAAGCTGGAGGTAGGATACAGTCGGATCTACCCAGCGGTCGAGGCCCGTCGCAAAGCAGCCAGGACAGTCGAGGTGGTTCTGGGGAAGATCAGCGCGGACGATGATGAGGCCGGGGCGGCGGGTCGACGGTTCTATTTGTACGCCTGGCCCTACCCGATCACCCGCAAGCCTCGCACCTGCCGCACTTTACCTGCACGAATAACCAACTCGCTCCTGCCCTGTTGCAATAGCTCCGATGCGCGTGCGCGCCTTCCTCGTGGTGCCCTTCCGCACCGGGCCAGGGTCGTTCCTGTCCTCCACTATTTCTGGAAGTGGCTCGGCACGGTACCCGACGGAGTACCTGCGCTTACGCCGATGATTACGGTGGGGGCTCGGTAGCCAGCTCGTACCCTGTACCGTTGCGCACCCACTTGCCGTACTCGTACCTCGTCCATGATGGGACTGTCGGGGTATCTAGTCAAGTGGGACAAGTATAGGACCGGTGCACCCACCGCTGGGGATGCTGGGGAAGAGGGGCTCCCGGGTCTTGTCCAGGTACCTGTGAGCCAGATTGACCGCGGCTACGGGTGGGACGGGGCACCCGATGGACCGTGACGAGCGGCGTTGGATGCAATCCCCGGGCGCGCCGGTATCTGGGGGATACTTGAGCGGTACTGAGCATGGCCTCCTGCTGTACCTTGCGCACGCCGCACCCAGACTGGTACCTATTCACTCGCCTGCCGGCTGCAGGCGCACTTAAGGAGTCCCCAAGCTCACAGCCCTGCCCTGTACCTAGCCAATTCGCCCGGCAACCAAAACCAGTTGCGCCTTCTGTTTGAATAGACGGGCGCCGGCGCGGTGCCTCCAGATCCGTGGACGAAACAGCAATGGAGCCCTGTACTGGCAGAGGTACGAGTACCTCACACATCCATAGGAAACGAGCGACCACAGAGCGAAGCAGGCACGCAGGGCCCAATGCTGGCCGAGGCGGGTCTAGTCAGGATCATCGCACAATCAAATCCGGCCTCGAGATTCGTCTGTGGATTCCCCACCCCCCCTTCTTCACACCACACACCTCACGATAATGACCTCGACGACCGCCGCCGCCGCCACACGCCCCCATCTTTCTCAAATGCGTACAATGTGCTCTGCAAATGCCATCAGCCAGCAGCCCTGCCCTGCCCTCCCACCAAACCCCGCGGAGTGCCGAGCCCCGTGCCCACGACTATGGGGTGCCAGCCTAGCGCGCCACCCACGCGGCCATCTCCAGCGTTCACGGTGGCTAATTACCTACTCAAGCCTTGAAACCCGCCGCGCCCGGCTGCGGTGGATATCGTCCTCGTCAATCAGGTAATCCGGATGCGGCTGCGGCCAGGGTGAGGCGTCGGCGAGGCCCTGCACGCCCACCCGCCCGCGGCGCCCTGCTGAGCCTCCTCCACCTTCGGGCCCCTAGGTCAACGGCATCCGAAAGGCGACAAATGCCGCGCTGATCCAGCTACCAGTCAGATCCTCAAAGCGCCAGACTGCTGGATGATGAGTGAGAACCTAGGGCCCGATTGACGATGCCCAAGCGACTGCAGCACCACGGCGGCATTCTTTCTGAACACGGCAGTTCTACGCCCGGCCGCAATCGACACTGCGGTACTTTGGACGCTACGTTGCGAGTAGTCCGGCCGCCTGACCCGAGACCCATCATCCGGGCTGCGATCCAGTGGATGTCCCCCGCCGCTCTTTGTGTCGAGCCTCCGAGATCGACCAATCGCCGCATACGGCCAGACGACATCGACTGACATGATACGTCGACTATCGCGCGCAGCTCTTGATCAGGCGACGCTGCGAGTGTCAGTGTTTCGACTGCTTGTGTCTGTCATGGCGGGGCCCCGGCTTCCCAAACCCGACAAGGAGAACGTCTTCTGTCAGGCACGCGTGGCACAAGCAGAGGCAACGTCCGACAAGTCCCATAATCTCCCCGAGGCCCAACCTCTACCCCATTGTGGGGTTTTTCGCGTGGAGCAGCCAGCATTTGAGTACAGCGTTACTTGTACGGTCTGTCCGTGGTGCCGCGCTACGGCCTCCCACCAACCATTGAGGGAGGGGGAAAAAAGTTGCAAAACGACGGATCCTCGTACTTTTGCTCTCGTCCCAAGGCGCAACGGGATCCAGCCGCCACATAATCCGGCACTACGAACGACTTGGCCTCACACATGTTTGATCCATACCCAAGGGCCCAGTACCAGGCTGTGTCATGTCTCTGCCGCACATCCAGCTCCTCTCAGCCCGTTTTCGAGTGCAACGGCAGGGCCGATCAGGTCTCACACAGGGTGAGTTGGCGAGGCCTCGCTAGCCGTCAGGTGCGGCTGTGCCCTGTTCGAATTTAGCCCGTGACTCGACGGGATGTCGGTAGCTAAAACCTACATGCCTTAGTGACGACTCTAGTCTTCACGACTCAATCTTCCTACGCCTTGCAATCCTCCTCATTGGGCCTAGTCGCCAGCGACGATCGCGGGCGGTCGAAGGAATAATGGGTCCCGCGGCAGTCCCCTTTAGGCAATCCGGTGCGCCCAGCTACAAGGACCCCGACTACGAGTACAAGGACCAACTGCGAGTAGTTGAATTCGCCTGGCTCCGTGCCCTCCACTGGTCCACGAGTGCGAGTAGGAGAGCAGCGCATTAGGCCAGCCTGCCCCGCACCGGCGGGTCTCTGGGGAGGTTCTGGGGGTTCCTGGAATGCCCTGGGGGAAACCCTGGAGAGGCACGCGTGCTCGCGAATGTGGTTGTGCTTACCCCTCGTACAGACCAAGGCTTCATGGCATACTGAGAGAGCCTGAGTCGCCAGTATGGTTGGCTTTCGTGGCAACTCATACACACAAGCTTCTGAGCCCTCATCACCTCAGACAGCCCACGATCCGACTGGCGTAATTGTGAGTTGACCCGCGTGTTTTCGCAGACCGATGCTGACGCTTGCTCTGGATTGTTTTATGCCCCACCATCAGACGGGCAGCTACCCACCTTATTATACACCGAGAACGCCTTTCCGGTATCCCACCTTGCCATGGCATCCAAATACTCGTATGGGTTTCTCCCTACAGAGATAGGCACAGTTGGCCAAAGCGGTGCCGAGAGATTCGCATCCAGACAGATTAGCTTTGCGCCAAGGTCCGCTGCCTGCATACTCGTATCCTCTGCTTTTGGGCTCCCGGGGCGCCCCCTGAGTCGGAGTGAGACGGGCACTTCATCCAGCGGGCGACGTGACTAAACTAACGCCTTGGCCGGGCTTCTCTTGCGCCTTCTACGTGCGTAAGGGGTGAGGGGCCGGGCCAGATCCATACGAGTATTAAGGTACCCGTACGAGGACTCGTTCCGGGCTGACGATTGCGTGCTGGACGTTCACCTTCTCCCGCGACCTCCTATCGGTGCGCTTCCAGCCGGCTGGGCGTGCCAAGATTTCAAATGAGCAGCGTTTGTTTTCTCACGATACGAGTCCGCGAGCAACATGCCAGCATTATGGGGTCCGCGACTGTTGACGGGCGGGTTGACGTCACGAGGTCATCGTGGCTTCGGTCGCTTGCAGCCGTTGCGGCTTTACGTCGGCCCTTTATCCCCATCTGCCCCCAGAGAAAAGATGCCGCGCAGACAAATCTCGATTTTCCCACGAACCGAACACGTGCTGCTAGTCCGTGCACACGCGCACGCGCACCAGATGTTCTCGAACCCTTAGAGGCGCGAGCAACCCAAGACAATGGTCGCAAGCAGCCAACAGGCCCTTCCAGAATGCCGCGCCACGGGTCAGGAAACGCAAAGGGCGCGACCGCTGGACATGGCAGGTCAATGAAGCGCCAGCCTTTTCTCCCCTCCCCCGCTCCCCTCTATTTCTCAAAGCGCCAGTCCGCGAAACAAGGAGGCCATCACATCACGTGTTCATTAAGCTTGGGCGGGCCGGCCCCAGATTCCAGACTCGAGTGTGCCCAACTCTTGGCCGGGTTGCCTGCGGCTGCCCCAGGCTCTCCAGGTCTCCGCCGTGGGGTGACGCGCAAATTTTGCCTCCCCCAGGCGGCGACGGCCACCCCTCGGGGTCAGCCACGGCGCTTATGTTAGACAGACCCCGGCTGCAAGTGGAGTCGGCGTTGAAGATTTCAAGTCGGCTTGCTCCGTACGACTTCAGCACGGAAGACGATAATGGCCCGGATGGATGAGAACCGCAGCTGACGGACTGTCTCAGGCGCCAGAAACCCCACGTTTTCAAGGGCCATTGTGTTTAGGCAATTACTCGTAATGCACAGGCCCACCAGAGCAACACCAGTACTGTCTCGCAGACTTGCAAAGCGTACGCAATAGACGACAGCATGGATTTTCGCTCCCATCACACCACGGAAAATCGGGAGGCTCTTGCACTCCCTGCAAAAAATCGAAGAGCCGGCCGTTCCTCGTCGCAGCCACCCCGGCATTGTTCGGCAGCCGAGAACGCCAAGTCAGCGAGCCACTATGCGGAAAAGCTTGAACCACCGATTCCCGTCCCTCCATCTTGGCGCTGACTGCATGTACCACCTACGAGGGCAGGGGTGCGAGAGTCCTCCTGCAGGCGTTCTCATTCGTCCACGGGAATAGGAGGAGAGAGAGAGAGAGAGAGAAAAAGGCGGCAGGCAGCATTGGTCGTCTCGCCCCATCAACGAAATCGCGACAGCGCCGGCCGGGCGCCGTGCGCTAATACAGGCGGCATTCCCTTTTCGACGTGAGAGATCGGCGGTTGCGAAGCGTGTTTGGCTTCCATCCTGTCAGCCCTCGCGATGTTGATCTCGCTTGTGCCAGATTGGCAGAGGGAGAATACTGTTATTTGTGCGCCACACTGGTGCGGGTCCGCCAGTCCAGCGGCGCGTCGGGTGGGCTAATAAGCGCGTCGTCGCACAAGCAGCTATAGGGGAGACGAATACACACGAGCCGACGGAGGAGCGCGACGACTTACCGACGCACACGAGCACCTCCGGCCGGCCTATCCCCAGTCGCTCCAAATGGGAGTATAGTCTCTCTGTTAGTCGCGCTGACACATTGCGCGACACAGCGACGGACCGCTCGTCAGCACCGGCTGCTTTTAATAGTGGCGGGCTCAAGTGTGGCAGCCAGATTCGCGGGAGCCTGCGCAAGGAGAAAGGGGCAGAGGCCCACAAACTCCTCAAAGCAACAGCATACGTTGAGCCAACGACGCCGGTCCTGCTTACATTGTCACCAACTTTCGACAGGACACAATGGCGCTTCCCCTCCGCCGAGCAGGCAAGGAAGCAGACGAATCCTCTCAGTGGTCGATTGGCGGAAGCAGGGCGAGTCGCATGATCCCGGTCATCCCACGCCATGTTACTCGACCCGCCCCCGCCAAACCTCGGCCCATCCGAAGTAGCCGTCAATGATACCACGACCCCATCAGTATGACTTGAATATGACGGGGCTGGAGGGGAGAGGTTCCCCTCAGGTGACCAACACATGGCCGTCATCCAATGGCTCGCCGGCGGCTTCGAGACAGATGGTAAGCTGATCTCCACGCAAATACGAGCGTCGATTGGCCGAAGCAAGCCGCCCGTGGGCGGCAAACAGGTGACAGCTCGGGAAGGGCAAGTTGATCCCAGGCAGGCTCATCACTGGCTCGCCGTCTGCTCCTCTGCCACGGCAATTGCTAGCTGCTTCGGGAAGATCGCGTCGCATTCTTGAGAAGCTCTGCCTCCCGTCCGTTCGTGGTAAACCTCGCAGTCCATGTGGATTGTTAGGTCAGCCACATCGTGAATCCAGCGGGCTGATCGCAGCGCAGACGGCACTTTCCGTCATGTCATCAGTCGGTGCTGCTGCGCATCCCTACCAGGATTGCTCAGCCTGTCCGGTACAGGGAACCATCGGATGCGTTCAGCAAAGGACGAGACCGTCCACGCGGCTCAGCCCTGCATTGTAGACCGGCCTGCCAAATTCCGATGAACCTTCTCAGTCTGGCGTGTCCTCTGGATTGGACAGCTGTGTTGCAGCATCTCAAGAAGATACAGCAGGCGCGCAAAGAAACCCTTGTCTATCAAATGTGCAGCTGTCACCCACGATCACGACGTGGGTGGTTATGGACACCTCAGCCGAAGGCTTGCTGTCTCGCCTTTGCCTACTTGTCTCCTGCGTGGAACAACAACTTCACGATCGCAATGAGTGTCACAAGTCGGCTCATCACTCAGTTTCCTCCACGGAAACGACAGATATCTCTGCGCGCGTATGCCAAGCGCAGACGCTGGACAAGCGACCACTGTCCATAGACGCAGCTAGCTCTCCGTAGAGCAATGCGAATCTCGGGTCCCGAGTTCGGGTCCTCAGGACCCCTCGAACTGTTAATAGATTTACAGACAGGGCGGACAGGGCATGCGAGAGTTGACCACGAATGCCCGAGACCAGCGGCCGATGAAGAAGATCATATTCGCGCTCCTGGACACCAGACATCGCCCAAAGGCTTTTCCCTTCTCTTTCTACGGCCACGGCGAGAGTCGAGAGGCATTTTCTTGCTCTGCTGCCGTGTCGTGACGATGCGAGGCGCCTCCCGCCGCAAGCGACCCGTACCGAATATCCCTCCCTGTCTATTTCATGCGGCGCGAACATCTATGCAGAGCCAAGAGGGAGATCAGCAGCCTCGGGCTGGGCATGCGCGCGTTACGGAGCACGGAATCACTCGGGAGGCGGCGGGGGAGGGGGTGAAAGTCACGATCCGGCACGAGGCCGCCGAAAAGCCCCAGGGGGAGGAGGAGGAGGAGGGGCGGCGAAAGCCAAAAGGATGGGCGGACGACGAGGGTCACGATGATTCGCGACGACATGCCGGCCCACGCACGGCCCCAGCGCCAAAACCAGCACCAAAACCAGCACCAACACCAGCCCAGCCCAGCCCGGCCCAGCGAAACGGGGGCCGCCCGGAGTGCCTCTTGCTTTGACCGAGCGGCCGCCCTTCCCTCTTCACGATGTTCTCCACCGGCAAACAGCGGGCCCGCCCCGGGGGGGAGCTGGGTCCCTTTTTCTTGGGAGCAGACCAGGTTCAATCCAGGCGGAGCGCACACCGTCCGAGCTGAGAGAAAGGCACAGAGAGGGCGCAAGCAGCAAACACCGCCAGAATGCGCAAAGCGGACCGGGCCCACCTGCATCGTGAGGTCGTGGCACCCCCGAGCTGTCAGTGTCAAAGAGCTCCCCCCGCGAAATGGGGGAAGGCTTCCCTCCCTTCTTCCCCTCTCTCTCCCCCCGGGGATGAGGCGACTGTGCGAGTGCGAGTCCAGATCGCTGGCCGGCTCCCCTCCTTTCTCTTCATTTCTCCTCCTTTTCCCCATCGTGCTCCATCCAGCTGCACCCGCCGTCTCCGGTTCGTCGTCGCATCGCGTCCATTTGTAGAAACCCGCGGACTCTTAGAGCGAGTCCGACTCCCAAGCGACATTCCGCTGCTGAGCTCATCCACACGCCCCTTTTGCTGGCTCCGAGGCCAGCGCGTTGTGACCCAGTGCCTTTCACACCCACAATTGTGGGAAGCGACCGACCGCTGGGGAGAAAGGCTACCGAAGGAAACGCGAGCCCTTCTCCAGCATGTCGGCCACACCACGGTGGGCTTGCACCTCCCCAGAGCTGGTCAACGAGGGCGAGGCGACGAATGAGGTGTGCTACCAGACAGAGACACTGTTCAAGCAGCCTCATGCTCCCCGGCGCCTTGGGACGGAGTTCCGGCAGTGCTGGAGCAGGGCCCGGTAGGTGGGATACGGAATGCGGCATAGCCACTCCCCTTCCTCTATTGTCCCCCCCCCCCCCCTCACTCTCTTTCTCGCCTTGCTCTCGTCCCACCAATGGCGGTTTTATACTGCCACCCCCCCTCCTCCCCGGGTTCCAGCCAGCCTCAAGCCCCGACCACAAGCGGCAATGCGCCTGGCGCGTAGGTAAGGTGGGTGGAGCGCGGCCTTGTGGGAACGCGAGGGGCGACTCGCGGGCGCGGATAGTCAAATATCGTCCCCTATCCTTTTCCCTGCGTCGTGCGGAACGACGTCGCCGGTTTAACCACTCCGGGTAATCAGGGAGTACGCGGGCGGAAGCAGAAGAGAGAAGAAGGACAAAAAAAAGACCTGTGTGAGTGATTTGGCAAAAATCTGGAGAACTCATCTCCGCGCGCTCCGCCGATCTCACGATACGAAACGAGAGAGGCAGAGCGTGCACGAGGAGTGGCGAGACTTTTGTGGCCTCTACAGGCATATCCCTCGTCTCAGTCCTCGTCTTCATCTTCGCCTCAAAACGCCTTGTTCAGTGCGGTCGGGTTTCGATCTTCTGCTGCGCCGCACATGTCGCCCCCCCCCCCCCCCCCCCCTTCGTTGCGAAGCTGCTCTCCGGGGAAAAGGTCGACTCCCACAGATCAACCCGTGACGGGCAGCCGGGGTGGCGTTACCCGTATATTAGTTTGGTGCGTGATGCCAAACTCGTAGAGGCGGAGTCTGTATCGGCCGGTGGGACGGAGAGCGGCGGGCTGCGCCGCCATTCCATGGCGCCCTCGTCTCCGTCTCGCCAAAATAGTCGCTATAGGCCGACACTGGGAGGGTGTGGCAGGCGGCGCCCACGGCTATATTGTTATATTCGTGGCGGCAGTGGTTCATGAAGAAAGAAAAAAACAGGGGGGAGGGGAGCGTGGCGACCGGACCGTCGGGCGCTTGGGGTTTTCAAGCCGACTACGCGAATGGACACAACTAGAGAAGAAAGAGGAACGAAAGATGGGGACAGAAGGCAATGGAAACCACGCGGACCGCGGCCACGGCGATCGTTATTATTCCATAGACTGATAGACTGCCGATGTACCTACACGCAATGTCATGGCGTGACGATTTCGGAACTTGAGTATCTGCCAGAGTAAAGGGAGGATGAGTGTTCTCAGGAGAGGGCGCGCTGTGGGGAAAAAAAAACAAGGGGGCGAAGACGGTATAGGCGGGCTGGGACTGGCGGTGAGGAAATGTTCATCATTCTTACGGTTCGATATCGACTCACTTCGCTTTGATACTGGCGAAACTACTTTCCAACTCTCTGGGTTCGCTCCGTCGACGCCTTCTCCTTGGCCCTTTCCACTCCGTTCATTTTTTCCGCTGATAAACCCGCAAGAGACCATGGAACGGAACGAGCGGCGTGGCGAGACGAGTCCGAGGTGTCACAATGTAAATGCAATCCCATGCGCGCGGGGAATGTCTCTGCCAGGCTTAATCCGTTATCCCGGCGCTGTCTGGTCGCCCCGCCAGGAGGCTTAGTATTTCAGGGGCGGAGGCGTGGAGAGAGTCGTTGAAGCTTTGTTGCGAGGTGATGAGACTGCTTCGTCCTCTGACTATTGCTAGTCCCACGTTGCAAAGACTATCGGAAACTTGGGGAACTTACACACAAGGTGAACTTGCACGGCCCACAAAGTCCCCATGGATTACCGACCGCTTTTGCTTTCACAGAATGCGTGGGTTGGCAGCGTGCGGCTCGCAACAATAGTCTGCGCAGGCCCGGAGGAGCCAAGATTATCCTGTTTGAGGGTAAAGTATGTCATGCCATCGATGCGGAATCGCACCCTGACGAGGAAACAAACCAGTGCCGCGTTCAGAAGCGCTGTGTGCTGTGCAATACAGCCCGTTCCAGCTTGGCGGGTGGAACAGCAGCGTCGGGGATTTGCTTGACTGTGTCTTCCCGTCAGCCGTGCACGTCCGCCTTCCCTGGTCAATGCCATGACTGATCCCGCGTGAGACCAGATAACGACTGCTGAAATCCGTGCTAGTTGGATCGAGTGTGCGCAGGGGCAGGCATACGTATGAAGCGGCTAGGATCCACGACTGAAGGGCGGAAACGGGGAGAGGATGCCCGAGACTGAGGAGCCGATTTATGACCTGCTGACAAACGCCGGTTCTAACCATCCTCCGTCCTATTTCAGAGAGCACAATGCAAAGTCAATATATCATCATTCATGGCTAAGCGGGGAGAAGAACTACATCCCAAGCCACGACGCTCTTGCCGTGCTTGCTCTGAAACGCCCTCGCATTCCGTGATGAGACGTTATGACTCGCACACAGAATCCAGGAAGCCAGCCAAGCTTGTCTACCCCGTCACCAGTATAAGAAAGCCTTGCACCCTCAAGTATGTTCGTGTTCTCCTGGAACCGTGCCTGCAGAAGCGGCGATAAAGATTCAGTTTCAAAGTCCTTGTGTCTATAGTCACAAGTATGGGTGCCCGCCGTCGAGGCACTGGACCAGTGAACCTACCACTTCGGTCGGCAGTCGTTACCGTTGTCCGTCAAATAACACCTTAACAGCCTACGGGGTTACACTTGCTTGTTGCTTTGTCCCGAACGGAAAGAATACGACTAGCATGGTTGCTCCCAATCCAACATCCACGTTGAACATCCGCCGCGGCCTCGACGCATCTTCAAGCCTCTGTGCTGGTCCTTTCAATAAAGATGCATTTACCCTTGCGGGAGCTCAGGGTTACTTTGCCCGGCAACTTGAGCCTAGATCTTCGATTCAAAAGTCGGTTGCTGTTCTATCTATCATTCGCTACAGTCCATTCTCCTTCTTGAACCCGTCCCAGCTCTCGTTGAGCGTGGCGAAGACGATCGCAGCCACAAGCTTCACCTCCGTATTGGCATCTTGCGGGAGCTTTGATTGAGTTAGTCAAGCACTTGGGGCAAAGTTGAAGATTCCAGGTGAAAGTCAGAGGAGGAAGGTTATTAGACTCACCTTGTCTGGATGGCATTTGGCAATGGCCTTCATGTAGTTGATCTTGACCTTGTTGGCCAATACCAGATCATGCAGGCCAACTTTGCGCCATCCACTGCCTTCCCAGAGAACCGTGTCCAGTGAACCCAGCAGAGCGCGTAAATTATCTCTCTTGCCATCGCGCCAGGCGGCGATGCGCGCATCGACTTGCTCGCTCAGAGCGAAGCGCTCGTCGTCGGCAGCTTCCGCAGCGCGATTAGCGTTGCGTAACCGCTGTACGGCCTCGGAGTTCTTTTGCGTTGCCAGATCGGCCGCAGCAGAAGGCTTCGGTCTCGCTTGCGCTGGTTTCGGTGTTGATTTGGGTTTGGGCGCCAGCGCCGTCTGACAGCGTTGTCTACCAGCAGCGGCACTTGCGCCTCCCACGCCTGCCTCGACGCACTGCTGCCACACGTTCCCGGCTTCAGACCACTTCTCCATTTGTTCGAGAGCTTCGGCCTTGCGGCTGAGTGCTTTCCCATAGAGTTCCTTCATGTCACGGCTCTCGCCATTGGCGAGATCGACCTTTTCACCTTCTCCTCTGGAGGAGCCAATTATGCCAATTGCAGAGTCGGCATCCCCCACAGCTTGCTTGGGACTGCCGGTCTTCAGCGCTGTGAGAGCACGGTTGGTCAGGAGGACGATGCAGACCGGGTGCGTTTGTGGGATGCCCCTCAGAGCATTCGCGTACGATGTGTGGGCAGCGTCGTAGTCGCCCCGCTTGAAATGCGCCGTGCCTTCGTTACGGTGTTTCGTGGATGCCTGCAACACGGAGGAGGCTACATCGGGGATGTTTCGCTTTGAGGCCAGAGGGCGGGGGAGATCGAGCCGGGTTGCGGAGATCGCTTCGGAACTGAAGGCGAAGGTTGGGCGGAGCGCTGGGGCTTGGGGGCAGAGCCCCTTCAGAGCCAAAGAGCAAGTCGCCCTCGGGTTGAGGAGATGGCTGTGGCTGGGGAGTCGCCTTTTTCCGCCTGGCTGGACTCACGTACGCCTGGGCACTTTGTTCCTCCGCAACCTGCTTGTTGAGTCTGGCACGGGGGTCGAGCGGAGGGGAGGGCGCGGACTGTTGCCATCGAGGGGCTGGAGAATTGCGAGGAGATGGTCGAGATGGCAGATCGTGTACCTGGTCCCGTGAGGCGACGGACCGACCTGGAGCTGGTCGAGCCGGTTTCTCGGGTCGCATACCAGCATCAAGCATCATGGCCTCATCGGTTGACGAGGGGCGCTGCTGATCCTCGCCGCGCATCCTATCAAGCTGTGCCTGCTGCATCCATTTGGGCTGACTGGGGTCTCCAGAGCCTTCCTGTTGGAAATCGGCAACGGCCTTCTGAACCTGTTTCTGACCGGACTTCCACAGCGACCCGGCAGTCTTCAGGAAACTACTGCCCATTGCGGCAGCTTTCTTCTGCAGGTCCTCGGCAGTGGCGGGAGATTGGTTATCAGACCGCGGAGGCAAATCGCCCTCGCGCATCCATGCCGGGCCGCCGTTGTTGCGCGAGCGACCACCATCATCCGCTCGGGGCCGCTCAGCAGGTGGCTCACCGAAAGACTGCTTGTTGCGAGCCGTCCTATGAGCATCGTCTAGAAGCCACCCAACAGCAGCTTGGACGTTGGTGCCGCCGCCGCTTTCTGTCAACCCCCTCCTTGCGTTCTCTGGCGAAAAGCCCATGTCTACCAGTTCGGCCACCGCCTTGTCGAAAGGGTCGGAGGGGTTGAGAGACGGGGGCGCATTGTATTCATCGTCGGATTCGGAGCTTGAATCTTCGATCGCCATGCCAGGGCCGGCTTGAGGTCGGCTGGGCGGAGCTTGGCGACGAACCTGGTCGACAGGCTTGCCCAAGTCTCCGAGAAGATCATCGTCTTCCTCGGCTTCAAAGGTCTTCTGGCGCTGGGGTGTTGGCTGAGACTGTGACTTGGGCTGCAATTGATTCAGGCCGAAGGGGTCGTCGTCGTCGTCGCCGCCCAGATCGCCGCCATTAGAGTGGCTAGGTTGAGACCATGCGCTCGAATCAGTGAGATCGAGCTGCTTCGGAGGCGGATAGTGGCTGGCGTTGTCGACTTTGGTGTCCTTATTGAAGGCGGCGAAGAGGTCATCATCGTTGGGTTTCTTGGCGGAGACCGGGGCAGGGATAGCAGGGGAGGCGGTTCTGGAGGCGGTTGAGGAGCTCTGGCCGAGGGAGTCCCAAAACTGGCCAGTGCCATACTGAGACTGGAGCTTTTGCTGTTGCTCTTGCTGCTTGCGACGCTTCTCAGCCTCGAGCTGCTCCTGGCGCTCCTTGAGGCTCAAGTTGGCATTGGACTTTGCAGTGCCAAAGTTGACGAGGTTGCTGAAGCTGTCGGTGGCGGGTTTGGCGGGGGTGGGCTTGGGGCAGCGAAGCCGGAGCCCTGGGCGGAGAGAGGGGTGTTGCGGGCCGAAGTCTGAGGCGAGGGGCTCGGGCGCAGAGAGGCAAAGGGAGAGGCCGAGGCGGCTGAAGCAGAAGGAACCATGGGGCTCATGGAGTAGTTGGCACCCGCAGGCTTGGTGGCGCTGAACGAGTTCATGGGCTGAGGCTTGTTGCTTTTGTTGGCGTTGGTGTTGGTCGTGGACCAGTCGAGGCCGGAGAGGTCATCCATGACTGCGACTGCGGGTCTTAAGGCGTATGTATTCGAAGGGTCATGTCAGCATTGTAGAGGAGTCGAGGTTGGGGCAGCGGTGACAGGGCTCGGCCGCAGGTGCTTGCGGAGCGGGGTGAGAGCGAGCGAGGTTGCGCCGTGGGCACTGCGGCGGACTGCCCAGAAACCTCACAGTGGCAGCCGGTGCGGAGTAGCTGCGCAAGGTGCCGGGAGAGAGCGCGAGGTTGTGGGCGGGAGTGAGTGTGAGTGTGAGTGTGAGTGTGAGGGCGTGGGCGAGGGTGAATGGTGGTGATGGCGATGCTGCCAGACGTCGGCGAGGGTGGAGTGGCGGGCGGAGGGGCGCCTGAGCTGGTGGAACCTGGTGTCGTCCGTAGCTTGGGCACTCATCAAGGCTATCACCCACTACCTGGTACCTACTGACTGGGCTCTGGACCTGCGGCTGCGGCTGCGCTGCGGCTGCGGCTGCCCTGCACCGATGCACCCACCTGCTCTTGCCTTGCGGCTGCTGTGGCGTGAGCGGAGCGGCTCGCAGGCCGTGGCAGGCAGTCTTCGTCGCACCTGCCTGTAACTCCGTCGTACTCGTACACTCTTGCCAATTCGAGCCAGATGTGGCGGTCGGTGCGGCTGTGCAGCTCATCTGTGGAGTCGACTACTTCCATTCCAAGAGTACGGAGAACGAGTGGATTAGGTACCGCTACAGGTAACAGTGCTCCGTACTACATGTACGGTTGGACGTCGACCACTCGGTACGCGGTATCTCCGGCACTTTCTGGCCATTGATATCAAGAACCATCGAGTATGAGTGAGGTAATATGATCAATCGCATACCTACTTACGAGTATTCTTGACTGTGACTGCTACCTCGCCTTGATTTCACTACCTACAGGCAACATATCATGGAAGAATGCTTCCCCAACGCTAAGCGCTACTTGGCCGCTGAATACGCTGGTCGGAGACATTGGATGCACGGCCGGGATGAACATGACATGTCTTTCTTCCGAGTTGGCAGTGGTCAGCCTGTCGATAAGACCTCCCACGGTAGTTTGCTGCATTGTTATCTTCGTATCGTTATCAATGATATGTGAGGCGCGCAGGTAGTATTGGGAATACTCGTGTCGCGACGGCGACAACCTGTTCCCGTTGCGGCTAGCGACTGTCACAGATGTGGTTCTCAGTTGACCATGACGAGTTGCTCACGCCAGGCTTCTATCACTGGCAGGACGACCTGCAGAGTCGACTGTCAGTCTGGCTCGATGTGATACGGTAGGTGTAGTCATGCACACGTTCAGCCAATCGATTCAAAGTGTCGAAACGCGTCCACGCTGTAGTTCGAACCATTTTCCATTGCTCAACTACATAATCACGGGCTGACGAAAGCTCTTTCGATTTATGCCGACATCGCCTTTTACCCGTACGACGACTGCGATGACGGTGAGCTTGAACCCGGAAAGTTTCGAGGTTGTCAGTCAGGAACCCGGAAGCGCAAAGCCAGACTCTCATTAAGAGAGTGCGCACGACGGGACTACGGGGACACAGTCCCATCAGCGATGGATTGGCCGTCCTTTAGAAGCAGCAAATTGGAGTGACGGAAAGGTTCATCACAGGATACGACTGGCCAAGCTTTTCGATTGTGGCAGATGGAACCACGGCCCGTGGGGCATTCTGTGTGAGAGGATGAGGTTCTCGCCTCTCGAGGCTGACCACGGCAGGGCTGGCGTGGCGCTGCGGGCGGCGTGGCATTGGGACAAGAAAGGATCTGATGAGGCACTTCGGCCTCCTAGGCAAGGCGTACGAGCGCTTTCAGTGTGTTTCCTCTGTCAGGGCTTTTGCATGGGTCGGCCGTGGTCCGGATAGACCTCATTCATTTATCAGCCGTGCCAGCTTCACGCAGAGACCCCCCCGGGGTGCGGCATTTCTCACCATGCGAGACGGCCCCCTGCTGATCAGCGCAAACAACCCCCAACCGCCGAGAGGGCGCCACGGCGCCAGCGTGTCAGCGCCCTCCCTTGCGTCGCCTGGCACGCCGCGTTCGCTCTGGGCGCAGGCGCTACTCGTACGCAGAGACGAGGGGTGCTCGTACAAGGATGAGAATGGGCTTGGGATACGGCTACGGACTACTCGCAGTGCGTGGTAGTACGCGTAGCGTGCGGATGGATGGATGGAGCCTTCTGACCTGATCCGTGCCTATGGGCTGCGGTCAGGGTCTGACCAGCCATGCCCATCCCACTTTGCCCCTGGTGATCTCTCCGTCATAAAAGCGGGGACGCAAGGGGCGGCTTGGGCGAAGGGCGAAGGGCGCCGCCGGCGGCGCGTGCTCGTACGAGTACTCGGAGGCAGCTTTGGGAGTAGCTGTGTGTGCCTGGCCCGGTTCCGAGCTCCGACCGTTGAGCGACGGGCGGGCGGCCTAGCAGACGGTTGGGGGCTACATTTTTATTATTATTGAACTATTATTCGGGATACCTCGCATGTTGCTGGACATTGGATATTGCTGGATGCTGACATCAGGGCGTTGACTCTGTCGGGTGGAAACCCCATCTGTGAGCTTCGCGTGCGCGTACAGGTACCGATACCTAAGGTCTTTGATGAGAGGTAGTGGAGGGCTATTAAAAAGCGCCTGAATGGACACGCCCGGGCTCGGCTCTCGGCGTCAGCTGACGACGTTCAACATGGGTGCGCGGAGAATTGGACAAGGCGGGATCCATCAGCATACTCGTAGTACGAGCGGAAGTGCCGGGCCCAGCATACCAATTGCGAGGAGGCGTGCACGCCTGAAAACACAACCAGAAGCAGAAGCAGCAGCAGACCGGCCGGCTCACGCTCATCAGCGGGAGAATGCGCGGCGTCGCGTGAACGACGCCAGCCACTTTGGGGCTCGAGGGGGAAAATTGCTCGGAAAAGCTAGTTAGTTAGCTGATCGACCCCACGGGTGAGGCCTCACTTTTCCATTACTCGTACCGTCACAGTGAGCTACTCGTAGAACGAACGACGTGGATGGCTCCAGGAGCCGTTGGAGTAACACATGCGCTCATCCACGACGGGGATACGAGTACAAGCAGACCGGAGCTCTATGGTCGCTGCCCGACCATGCGAATCGGACAGACACAACACCGTGAGGACGCGATCGAGCGGGGAGGCCACCGGTGTTGTCAGGCGAGCCGTCGACCAGGCCAGCCGTGCAGTCCAGTGCAGTCGCGGTGCGCAACGGCGGCCGAATGCCAACGCGCGGAATCTGGTTGGGCTGGTTGGCCCAACGGCGGCTGCATTCCCAGACACGTCTCAGCGCGGGTCCGTCTAGCTAACAAGAGGCCATTCACCGTTCAACGAAGAGCACGGCGGCCGTCTCCCTGACGTACCTCGCGCACTCCACAGCAGAGGGCTGCCTGCTCGTCAGGCGCTCGGCTACATCCAAGGTACGAGCACATCACCGAGGTCGGGCTCCTGCTCGTACCTGCAGTCCCCTCCCGCCCTGAAACGCATCTTGGGCGTGCGTACGTACCTGCCGCGCGCCCAGCCCCTGGAGCCCGAAGCCCTGAACAGGCACAGGGTTCTATCCGTAAATGGATGTGCAGGCAAAAGTGGAGGGCTCTGCCTGCCTGGCGTGATGGTTGCGCGCTGCTGCCCCTTTACTGGGTTTGACGGGGCGTGGACGGCGTGGACGGGTGCTGCGAGTAATGGAACACTCGTCGTCGGTGCAGATGACTCTCCTTCAGGACGGCCACACCAGCCTACGAGTAGGTAGCCCGCCACCCGGACCATCCTTCACGGCGGCCTTGGGGGGCCGCTGGGGCATGGGATCCAGTGCCGGCGCCGACTCCAAGTCAGGGGGCACAATGGGCTTGTTTGCGAAGGCGAGTGATCACCTTAGGTAGGCTCCGGTGCGGCCCGGCCTTCTACACGCTGTCCCCATTCGAGCGGCAGTCTGAATCATGACGCGGAAATGCCAGTCTCGCGCATGCACAGCGTGCACTGAGATCGCCATGATGAGCCCGCGGGCAATGGCAACGCCGTCAGACGTGTGCCAGCCGCAAGTACGAGTAGGCAGTACCGACACGCGCACGCGCCCGAGGTCGCGCACGGGTTTGCGACAAGAAACAAAAGTCGGCCTCTTCTGGGGTGGCCAGGTCAAACGCTGTCTTGGACGTCGACAGTCATAATCGCAGCACGGGTCCGGATAAAGGCATGTCTGGTTGTTAGTATCACTGGCTGTAGCTGTCGCACACGAGGATACCTAACCTTGGTATCTGGTCGTAAGCTGGGAGGCACGTAGGTACATGCAGCCTTCGACACTCGTCACCTCCTGTCCATCTGTATCAGCAAATGCAGGGACAGTCGCAGCAGCGTATCACGGGCGCACACCGCGCCGCCGGAACCCCGCAAAAGATGGCGATTGCCAAGCCGGTGGGGCTGGTGGGGCAGCACAGGGGGCGCTGGCGGTTCGCCCACCCACCCCAGAAATCAGGACGGGCAACTTCATCTCCCAACTCGGCCAGATCCGTCAGGCAATGACCTCATAGCCTCAGGCTGGACATTCGAGAAAAGGAACACCCGCCCGACACCACCCGTCCGTGTACCCGTGCTCGCCCCGGAGACGTGCGGATCCGAGCACACAGTGACAGGCATATTCCCAGGTGCAGGCGTGCATCCGGACGAACTCACTGGAGCGGTTCGCAAATTTCAGAATCGTGTGCGAGTACCTACCCTGTCCTGACCCCGTCCGCACGTGGCCTGCATCAGACAAGACGCGACTCGTGGTGCCGTGACACGCGCTCAAAGGCTGTGCATGCGCAGGGGCTTTCCATTCGAGTATCCGTACTTACAGGCCACAACTGGTGCCTGTCTGTGCGACGCAGCACAGCCGCGCCGTTGGGCTGGGCGGCAGGCAGGGACCGGCTTCACAGCTTGCAACTTGGAAGTTCTTGGGGCGCTGGGCGACGTGGTGGGAGGAGGGTGGCCACCCACACACCATCTGACCTACGCACATGTGATGGATCCGAAGCCCACCCGCATGGAGCAGAGGAACAAACCGCATGCGAGTCAATCTCGCACCGGGTGATGGGAAATTGTCGCCATGGCGCCTCGCTGCGGGCTGCCCTCCCGACAGTCCGCCGCGGATGTTTGAGATGGCCGATATCCAACCCGCCGGCGGGGCATCGCTTGCGACAGGGGCTCAGCAGGCCGGCCACCTCTAGATACCCCCAGCGTGCCCTGGTCGAGAGCGATCAGGAGAAAACAGCTGGGTGCGGGAAACGGCGCGCCCGACCTGTACAACCTGCAAGGCAAGGGGCCGGGGTGGCGGTGTCGGCATGCAGTGCAGTCATCGACGCGTGCCCGCGCCGAGGGGACCGGAAAAGCAAGATGGCTTCCAGAAACCCAGATCTCGAGTGCCGCAGCCGCAAGTGCCTCTACCCGCAGAAGCGCATCGCCCTGCGCAGGCGCGGTGGCCGGGCGGCGAGGGCGGGGGTACCGGTACTGCCTCCAAGGACGCTGGAATGGAATTGCGATCACTGGCCGTGATGCATCCTTGTCTGGCCTCTGCGGTTTCTCATTTGTGCATTTGTGCAAGCGCGCCCTGGCACGCCCTGGGCACGCGGTCGGCTGCGTGTACTGCAGGCACAGGCACGACAGGCTCATGTGGCGACATGGACCCGACGTCCACCCACATCATGGATCAGCACCTTGTGTCGCGCAGCCCTGTGCGGAGTGGACAGCCTTGGAGGCGGCCGCGCTCCGAGTACTGTGTACATGTACATTCTCAACCACGTTGAAGCGAGGCGAAGCAGTACACCTCCGGTCGGGAATCCATTACGCACTGTTACAGTGTGGCCTGCAGCTGCATCTCCAGACAGCCTGACGGATCCATGGATCACATCCGCGAGTGAGAGGGTATCGACTACGAGTACCTCCCTGTGCTCTGGCTGCTGCTAGCAGCCCTGCGCCCGCTCCGAAGCAAGGGTTTTTGGCCACGATTATCATGGATGGATTTCGCCGCGGCCCTGGAAATTCAGGCACAGACACCCGCCGCGGACGTCCCTTTCCGTGCATTTCCCGATCGGTCTCCTGGCTACCAGGTACCCACCCTCGCTACTGGTTCCCTTCCGTAGCGTGACGGCGGCGCCACACGTAGTTGTACTTCATTTCGTGGTGGAGTCGCCCGCCCCAGTCAGGTGCCCTAGTACTTCGGCTTCGGCAGTGGTACCTGACGCAGGTACAAGCGCAAACAGCCGCTACCTTAGGTCCCGTCACTCGCCCCTGTCCTGTTCCCCCTCCTCGACTTACACCCACCTCCCATACAACTGGGTCGGCCCCTGCTCTCCCTATCCTCGACTTTCCCACGCTCCTTTTACCATCCCATCCCGAACCTCCCCAGATATTCACTCACTCCCTCCCTCCCTCCCTAACTCACTTACTTGACGATTTCTCGTCGCTACGGTCCTTACAGTCTTTATTGCACATCCTTTCGTTCTTTGCATCACGTGTGTTGATCGCATTCGTTCTCTCCAGCCCCCGTCCGGCATCCCATACTACGATCGACTCGACTCGACTCGACTCGACCCCGCGACGGCACTACAGGCAGCGAATCGTGAATTCTGGACAGTAGGAAGCTAGGAAGAACCATATTCGAGAAAGAGACAGCCGGACCGCATCTTGTGGTTCTCGGCCAGGAATAGACGGACACCGGGCACATCAGAGTCGCACGCGCACGTCCGTTGTGCTTGACACTATCGATCTCTACACCACCTTCGACCCAGCGACTTGAGGCTGCGTGGTATATGTGGCCAGCAAACGCCACTCGTCCCAGCCCAGTGTTGTTTGCGAGCCCCAGGTCGCACCTGCCGCCATTCATCCAGTAGTGAATGCGGCAAGTGCCCATTACCTGGTGACCGCACCCCCAACACGTCGTCCCGGACCCGACTGCGCCCGCGCCCTCGCTCTCGCCCTCAAACGCGCCGGCTCGACCCCCTCGCCGGCGACCCCGCTCCGTCGCCATCTCTCTCTCTCTCTCTCTCTCTCTCTCCCGCCTCACCCTCTTGTTACCCTGTTCGTTGAACGAACATCTCTCGGACTCGCCATTAGATAACCGCATCTTCTGTCCATCTTACTTACACAACACACTCTTTCAACCTCTCACTCTCTCTTCGATTTCTCACCCGTACCACCACTTCTAAACTCTCGCCAAGATGGTTTCTGCCAAGATCTTCTCTGGCCTCTTTGCCCTCAACGCCTTGACCTCTGTCTCGGCTTTCTGGCGCATGCAGTGCAAGGGCCGCACTGGCGTTGGCCGTGTTGACCCTATTGTTACTCCTGGCATCCCTGCTGGTCATGCTCACTCTCTCCACGGTTCCAGTGGTAAGTTGCAGCTTATTTCATGTCTTGGATGTGCCTGGGTGATGCTGGATCAGGATATTGTCATCTTTGTTCTGCCATCGCCGGCAGCTGGGCACTGTGCACAGCCTGCAAAGACAGGAGCTTTAACCCGATTTTCACTGTCAACTTGAAAGCCAGCAAACCTGATCACTGACTCTGGCACAGGTCTCAGCATTGAGGCTACCAACGACGACTTGAAGAACGGCAACTGCACCTCGTGTGCCGTCTCCCAGGACAAGTCTGGCTACTGGTTTCCTGCCCTGTACTTCCAGGATGACAAGACCCAGAAGTTCGAGATGGTCGAGCAGGTTGGCGGTCTTCTCGCGTAAGTCTTTCCATTTCAGCTTCCGCTCCAGAGCCCGGTCTCTACCTCTCTTCTAGCAGTTGCTAACTATATCAGCTACTACCTGCAACGCAACCCCGCCAACAACCAAAAGGTTCACGCCTTCCCCGACGGTTTCCGCATGGTCGCTGGTGAATCCGACCGTCGCGAGTACACTCTGGGCGACCCTAAGAAACCCGACCCTCCTACCTCTTTCTGGGCTCAGATGGGCCAGGACAGCCAGAAGGATCTGAAGCAGCGCGCCATCGGCTTCAACTGCCTCGACTACAGCAAGGATGCCGAGGCATCTCTCTACCGCCACTACCTCCCAGACAAGGAATTCACGGATGCTAAGTGCCCCAACGGCCTTCGTCTGGAGCTCATGTTCCCCTCGTGCTGGGATGGTAAGAACACAGACTCCAAGGACCACCAGTCCCACATGGCGTACCCCAGCCTGGTTGGTGACGGCGAATGCCCTCCCGGGTTCGAGACGCGCCTCGTCACTCTCTTCTTCGAGACCATCTGGGCCACCGGCGACGACCGTTTCAAGGGACGCTCCGGCCGCTGGGTTCTCGCCAACGGCGACCCCACTGGTAAGTGACGGCTGATCCAAGTTGAGCGCAAATCACACGTGACTGACTTGGTCCTAGGATACGGCTACCACGGCGACTTCATGACCGGTTGGGACCGTGGCTACCTCCAGAACGCCCTCGACAAGTGCACCAACGAGTCCGGCGAGCTCTTCGACTGCCCTGCGTTCATGGAGACTGGTCCCCTGCAGACTGAGCAGGAGCAGTGCTCTTGCGGCCTGGAGCAGTCCATTGCCGACATTGCCGCCGACACCGACCTCGCCGTCGAGGTCCTCAACCTCCCTGGCAACGTTCTGGTGCAGTCTGGCCCTCAGAGTGCAGACGGAAAGGCGACCGTCGGAGGATCCATGCCTACTCCCTCTCTGCCCTCTCTGCCCTCTCTGCCTGACTTCACCCCGCCGCCGTTCGTCAACAGCTTGACTGAGGGCTTTGGCAAATTCACCAGCTTCTTTACCTCGAGCACCAGCACCCCCTCTCCTGCTCCCGCCACTTACAGCCCCTCGACTCCCACAACCCCCGCGACTCCCGCCTACCCGGCCCAGACCAGCGATTCTGCTGCGTCCGTCGCTGACCTGCCCGGTGGTGGGTTCCTGCAAGAGTCCGAGTCGAGCAGCTCCACCACCACTTCGCCCACCGCCCCGCCTCCCTCTCTGACCACTCCCCCGCCTTTCACCCCTGAGGCGGGCGTGTCGTACGAGGTGATCAGCACCATGACCGCCACCAGCGCCAATGTCGTCCAGGAGATTGTCGTTGAAGAGGCAGTCATCTACGTGACTGAGGAGAGCGTGGTGGCCGAAACTGCGGCTCCTGCGCCGACCTACAAGGCGGCTCGCCGCAACCACCTCCGTCGCCATGCCCATGGCCACGGTCACCATTGATGTGTTCATTGATGAGTGTTACGATCAAGAATCAGACCTTCATTATCTTTCCTTTTTTCTCTTTCTTTTCTTGACTTCCAATCTTCTTCTTCGGAGTGGCATTTCAGAGGGAGATTTTTTTTTGCATCAAGTTGTCCAGGGCCACTTGATGCCCTGGGGATCCAGTACATTTCGATTCTATTCTGTGCCTAGGGGACGTGACGGTCCGATGCAGTCTGTAGGGACCAGACATGGATATGGACACTTGTATGAAGCATCTGGTGGCCTGTATAGAGGACCATTTGAGCCCAACACCATGGACGGGCCATGTCTAGCTAGCCGGATAACCTGGTACTGGACCCTGGTCTTCCTTGAAAGTGACTTGGGAATTTCCAGATTACTTGCCAGTGCTCGCAACCAGTTAGTGCATCGAGACAAATTTGAGGATGAAAAGTTCCAAAAGTACGCGACTATCTTGCAGTGACGATCGCGACGACTAATTAGGCAGACCCGACTCGTTCCAACGGCCTGGCTCCATCCACCCGGTCTGATTACAACAGCCGCCTGGGCCATTCTCGCCGGGGCCCGCGGTCTGGTCCGCGGTCTGGCTGTGGTGTCCAACCTCCGACTGTCTCGCATCCCTTGGCTGGCTGGAATGTGGCTCCCCCGCCCGGCCGCCGGTCACAACCCAGGCTGGCGCGGCTGGATTCCAGGCTCACAATGTTTACGAGCGGGCTGGCATTCATGGTCACGTCCTGGCCGTTCCTGTGGCTGCAATGCCGACAGATGAGCCGTTTGGGAGGGTCCGGCACGTCGTTTCCCTCTACCACGCATGTCTGTCCACCTACTGCTTGCTACTTTACGCGCGCCTGGCAGTCACAAAGTGAAGTTGCCCGGATTTCCTCCCATTCAAACCCTACCGACTTTCACAGCTCATGACCGATTGATTGATCGCAAGCCACTTTTTCGATTTCTGTCCTGTCGACTCCTCACCAAGCACTCACACACACTCACCCACTCACTCAACTCTAATCGCCCAAGGAGGAGATTCCGCATGAGAGACTCAACAAGCGACCGACTCGAGGGCGTGACTCTGGGATACTGCGTCCCAGGATGCCTCCTCAAACACCCGAGCCCCCAGCAGCCGCGGCGGGCGTGGGGGCGACCTCCCACGCGGCGGCGCCGTCGCGGTGCTTCCGCTGCGGCCCCGGTACCCGTCGGAGGCCGCGTCGAACTCGCTCTCGTCGGGGGCCATAGCGGGCATCGCCATCGGCGGCGCGCTGATCGTGTTCCTGATCGTGGCGCCGCTGCTGGCCCGGCTGGCGAGGTGGCAGCACCGCCGGCGTGGGCTCGTGGGTCAAGGCTCGTCGTCTCGCTTCTCCGCCGGCGGCGACAAGACTTCGTTCGGGGCGCCGTACGTCGTGGACGGGGAGCGGCAGGAAGAGGACCGGCAGGATCAGCAGCAGCGGTACTACTACGCTTCTGACGACAAGGAGGCAGGCGGCGGCGGCGGGGGGATGCGGAGATGTTTTCCTCGTCGACTGGCGGCGGCGGCCCGTTCCAGCAGCAGCAGCAGCGGAGGTTGCGCAAGATGAGCAGCGCCGGAGCCGTCAGCGACACGGTTCGGTCGTCTGTGGTGCTGCTCACCCGGGACGGAGCCACTGCCGCCGCCGCCGCGGCGGGCGACGGGCACGCGCCCCTCCTCGAGCCGCCGGTGCTGCCGCTGCCCTTCTCCCGGCCGGGCAGCTTCTCGCTGAGCGTGACGGCGGCGGGCAGCGCCTGCGACAACAGCGAGCCGCACGCAGCGGCGTCGCAGCAGCAGAAGGCGCCGCCACCGCAGGCCGCCGGGGCCGGGAAGAGGGGCTACGGGGTGCGCAGCTCGTCGTGGATCGACGAGGACGCGCTGCACGGGCCCATGTGCTCGCCGGCCGACTCGCCGCGGAACAAGAAGAATAAGAAGAAGAACAACAAGGGCAGAGGCAAGAAAGCTGGAGGAGGCGGCGGCTGGTTCGGGCTGGGGAGGTCGCTCAGCAACTCGCTGGCGCGGGGCCTGTCGTTCGGCAGCAGCGGCGGCGGCGGCGGCGGCATGAGGGGCCGCAGCCCGACGCTGCCGTCGGCGCTGATGAGCCGGGAAGGGGGGACAAGACGGCGGCGGCGGGAGAAGGGGGGGATGGGGCGCCGCGGACGCCGACGGGCAGGACCAGGCAGAACGCCACGGGGGCCAGCTACTCGGCGCCGCAGCTCCGGTCGGGGTTCGTGTACAGCAGCCAGAACGCGGGCGGCGGGCGGCGCCGCCACCACGACGACGAGTTCGAGGGGGCGGGCGGCAGCAGCCCCGTGCGGGCCCCCGGGCAGCCGCCGGGGGACATGGCGCCGTCCAAGTACTTCTACGAGACGCGGCAGCGGCGCGACACGGCGCTGCAGGCCGCGGAGCAGCTGGCGGGCAACGCGAGGGTGCCCTTGCCCCTGGCGTCGTCGTCGTCGTCGTCGCCTGCTCGGTCCCTCAACAACAACCACAACAGCAGCAGCAGCAAGGCGGCTGCAGCAGGGGGGGCGGTGGACAAGAACGACCTCGGGTCCATCCTGCAGATGACGGCCGACCGGCTGCAGCAGGACTCCTCCCCCTCTGCTGCTGCTGCCCGCGGCGGCGGCGCCCTCCGGCGGCAGGCGATGAGCATGCCCGACTTCTACGCCCGGCCGCGGTCGTCGTCGGGCGAGGCGGCCGCGGCGGAGGGCGGCAAGCAGCAGCAGGATGGCAGGTACAGGCGGAGCGAGAACGCGCACGCCGCCGCCGCCGCCGCCGCCGCAGAGGGTGAGGAAGACGGCGAAGAAGACCGGGAGTACTGCAGCAGCAGCCCGTCGGACATGACGACGCTGAGCCAGTTCATGCGGCCGCCGCCTTCGGACGACGGGGAGCTGGGTACCGGCGGCGGTGCAGAGAGCAAGACACCCCGGGCGAGCCAGCAGCAGAGATATTCTTCCTCGCAGCAGAAGCAGCAGCAGCAGCAGCAGCAGAGGCATTCCCAGCAGCAGAAGGAGGATCAGCAACACAACACGCCGAACCAGCACCACCACCACCACCACAGCCGGCACTACTCGCACCTGTCGATGGGGTCGACGCTGTCGGACCCCGACAGCCTGATCGCCATTGCGCCGGCGTCTGGCCGTCGCGAGTCGGCCATGTCGTGGTGCCAGAGCCACACGGCGCTGTCGAGTCCGAGCCGGCGACCGCGCGGTGGCGGTAGCGGGGGCGGTCCGGAGGCGGAGGCGGAAGCCGATGTGATGGTGGACGGGGAGCATCAGCAGCCACACGGAGGAAGCCAATATCATCATCATCATCACCAGCAGCAGCAGCATACATACTACGATGAAGGGCAGTACTACCAGTACCAGCACTACCCGGAGCAGTACCACGAGCAGTACGGCGACGAGCAGTATCAAGGCCACCACCACCACCACCACTACGACGCCCAGTACGACGCCCAGTACTACGACCAGTACCAAGGACAGCAGTACCCGGGGCAACAGGAGCAGTACCAAGGCCAGTACCACCAGGACCAGTACCAAGGCCAGTACGACGAGTACCAGGGCCAGTACTATTACCACCACAACCAACAGCACACTCAGCAGTCGGACTACTACTACGACCAGTCGACCTACCACCACGGCCAGCATCAGCATCAGCATCAGCAGCAGCAGCAGCAGCAGCCCGTCGCGGCCTACCACTCGCGCCACTACTCGGCCATCAGCGACCAGTCCTCCGCCCTGTCCACCGTCTACAGCGAGGAGGACTCGGTTCAGCGCCAGCACGCCCTCGACCAGAGGCGCAACTCGGCCGCCAGCAACGGCGCGGGTGCCGGCTCCAGCGGGGGTGACCATCGCCGGTCGAGGGGCGAAAGCTACCACCACCATCAGCAGCAGCAGCAGCAGCAGCAGCAGCAGCAACAACGACCCGCGGTCAGCTTCCGGTTCGCCAACGGCACAAGCCCGCACCCGTGGCGCGTCCGCAAGGCCACCACCCACGGCGACATCCTGGTGCCCGAGCAGCCCCAGCCCCAGCACAATGGCGACGTCAGCGGAGGAGCACGCCAGTCCATGCCGGCGGCCACCGCGGCCGGTGCTTCTACCAAGACCACAGGCACAAGGCAGACAGCGGCCGGGACCATTGCCGTCGATTCGCGGCCTCAGAGCGTGCCCCAGACTTCTCTCCAGTTCTCCATCCACGCCCACGACGACAGCAGCTACGAGACCATCACGCTGGACGACGTCGAAGACAAGAACCACGACGGCGACAAGCAAGAGAAGAGGAAGAGTGCCGGCAAGCCAGGGAGCGCCAGCAAGAAACCCGCTCCCATCGCGCCCGTCCCCGTTACCAACGACGAGGACGACCCCTTCACGGCACCGACCCCGAAGCCTCTCGACCCGGCCCGCCTCTCGCGCGTCTTCTCCCAACTCCCCGCCGCGCCTCCGCCGGCCGACGCCGACCTGCTGCGCCTCCTGGGCGAGGACAGCGAGTCGGACAGCGACGACGACGACGACGGCAAGAGGAGGCGCAGAGGCAGGGGCACGCCCACGCCCTCGCCCACGCGCAACAGCGCCAGCAACAGCAACAGCAACAGCAACAGCCGCCGCCGCACTCCCACGGCCGCGGCATCGCAGCAGCTGCCCCCTCCCCCGCCGCCGCTGGCCCTGCCCTCCCTCGGCCACCGCAGACGAGGCACCCCGAGCCCGAGCCCCAGCGCGGCCAGCTCCACCACGGCCGCGGCCACCGCGGCTGCCGGAGCAGCCGGCCCCCGGTCCGAGAGCGGCCTGAGCTCCGTCTACGACAGCTACTACCTGACCAACACGGGCGCCTCGACCTCTCCTTCGCGCGGGGGCGTCGAGCGCGCCGACTCGCGCGTCAGCGCCCTGAGCGCCACCACGTCGTCGCTGCTGCCCTCGCCCAACCCCGCCGCCACCCTCGCGACGGCGGCCACGACCGCCACCCTCGCGACGACGACGACGACGACGACGGCCGACAGCTCGCCGCTGGGCAAGCGCCTGTCCTCGCTCCTGCGCAGCACCGACGCGCTGGCGGCCCGGCAGCAGGCCCAGGGCCACGGGCTCCGGGGCCAGCCGCAGCAGCGGGGCAGCTGGTCGTCGCGACTGGCTGCGCACCGCAAGTCTGGTGGCGGCGCGGCTGCGGCTGCGGCTGCAGCCGCGCCCCCTATCTTGTCTGGACGCGAGTCGCGCATCGGATTCCGCCCCGCGTCGTCGTCTACGCGCCACGACGAAGACGACGACGACGATGATGGCAACGCCGTGCCCGAGGACAGTGCCGTGGCCATCATCGAAGGGGTGGCGCCGTCTTTCTTTGCCAGTGATGGCCAGAACCAAGAGCAGCAGCAGCAGCAGCAGCAGCAGCGGCATCAGTCACTGTCCCTCTCTGAGCGGATTGGCCTGGGCCTCTCCGTCTCGGCTACCGCCCTACCCTCGCCCCTAGACGTTCCCGGGACCGTTGCGTCTGCCGCTGTGGCCTCCAACAATAACGACAAGGTCGCGAGCGAGATTTCTGCATCGTCGCCCGTCAACTCCGAGGACGTGGTCCCGCCACTGGCGTCGACGGCCGAGCAGCGCCGCAAGGCGACGTCGACGCACGCCTCGTCGGTCCGCGTCGCCAGCGCCGTGGCCCAGCTCCGCCGCATGAACAGTCAGGTCAGCAACGGCAGCAGCAACAACGGCGGCGGCTCCTCGGGGACGACGCCGCCCCCGGGCCTGCCCCTCTCGTCCTCGGCTCCGGCGGACAGGACAGGCAACAGCTACTACTACAACTACAACAACTCGTCGAGCTACCGCCGCGACTACAGCAGCAACTACGACAACAACAGCGAAAACAACCCGCAAGCGGCCGCTCGACAGAAGCACAAGAAGCAGGGCGGCAGCGGCAGCAACAGCAACAGCAACAGCGAGACGGGCAGCCCGACGCT
The DNA here is from genome assembly GCA_006538405.1 of Hansfordia pulvinata. Classification (NCBI taxonomy): domain Eukaryota; kingdom Fungi; phylum Ascomycota; class Sordariomycetes; order Xylariales; genus Hansfordia; species Hansfordia pulvinata. The sequence continues at coordinate 1,618,429 of BJKQ01000007.1, read as the reverse complement.
GCCGGCCCTGCGTGGCGGCGGGTTCAGCCCGGGCCGCAAGAAGGGCGGTGCCCGCAACTACCTCTCGCTCGGTGGGCAGACGACTTCTGCCAGCACCTTGACTGCCTCTGCGTCCCACACCACGGTTCCTAGCAGCACTGGCAACAGGAACAGCACCGGCAACAGCGGTCTCCCCCGACGCTCCCGGCGCGCCACGCTCACCTCGTCTTCGGCCGCGGCCACCAACGCAGCGGCGGTTGCAGGGTTGGTCAATAGCAGCAGCAGCTCTTCCACCGCCACCACCACCCCGAGCGTGTCCGGCACGAGCAGGAGGGCCCGGAGCGGGACCACATCGGCGCCGCCGCCTGCGAGGGCCGCCGGCGACAACAGCGCCAAGGGCGCGGTCGAGGCGGAGCTGGACCGCGTGCTGCGCGAGATGAAGCGGGCCCAGCCCCGCGGTGGTGGGAGCAGCAACGGAAACAGGAGCATGAGCGGCGGGAGCAACAGCGGGGTCGTATCGCCGCAGGGGTCGTCGCCCGCCAAGGGGCTGAGGTGAGGGCGCCACGACGAGGAATGAGAGGCAGCAGGCTTTTCGTTTCGTTTGCCCCCCAGTTGCGCGGTACTGCGATCGGCCATCCGCCACCATCTTTCAGCTCGCTTCACACTCTTCTCGGTACATATTCTTCTTGATCCATCCACCTGCGGGCCACCGGACCGGCCTCTTTGCACATTCTTATACACAGGCCACGAGAAAAGAAAAAACGAACCAGATCTGATGTTCTTCCTCTTCACTTCTCCTGGTTACTCCTAGTCATTCTCGCCTTGTCCACTGATATGAGGCTGGGATGACTAGAGCTGGACCATCAAACCTTTTTTTTTCTCTCGGTTTTTCTTCATCTCAATCTCAATCTGGTCAACTGTTCTGGGGGCTTCAGGGTACTTCCCCTTGATTTTTCTTTGTCAGGTGTTTCAATCATGTCTGCTCTGATCTTGGATCAGGTGGGACATTTCTTATGTTCTCTTCTTCTTTTCTTTTTTCTTTCGCACCAGGCATAGTTCCGGGGTCTTTGGCTTTTCCAAATAGGGGTGTTCAATATATAATCAACTTTACAGTCTCCATTCTCGCTTCTGTGAGCTTTGCGCAGCCCCGCGGGTGTGGAAAGTCGAGGCGGAGTACCAGACGCTGGGTCTCGTCACTGGTGTCACTCGAGCAAGCACCTTGAGGTACGGACACGCACATAGCGCTGTTCTCATCGGAGAAAGGCAGAGCAGGTAGGAAGCCTAGCGGCGCTAACACGAGTATGTACTCCGTAGCTCGGAGGCCCCTCTCACATTGCGAGTCTGGAGCGAGGCCCGTGCCCCTCGGTCGCCGGCCCCTCTCCGCCGCCGCCGCCGCCGCCGCCCCTGTCAGCGCATCCAATGCCAACGGGTCAGTGGGTTTACGTGGCTTGGGGGAGTTTCTCCGGGTCCGCGGCAGGTGCATTCTGTGGCGGTGAGCCCTGGAGTGGAGGGAGGAAGGGGGAGGTCCCTCGCTTTTGCACGCATTGTCGCCGGGGTAGGCTGGAGGGGAGCGCTTCTGTGCGGGGGGACAGACAGACCTGGCTGACGGGAGTTCTCTCGGCCCGCCCTCCAGCCTGGCACAGGGGGTTAGGTAGATACCCAGGTAGTGGTAGACAGACCAGAGGGAAAACAAGCCTTTGCCAAGACGGCAGTGGGACGCGGGGAATTGTTCTGGCACCGCTTGGCACGCACCACCACCACCACCACTACGAGTACCACTCTTCACGGCCGTTGAGCCTCATCAGACAAAAAACCCAACCAAGCTGCTGCAGATGTCCTCCCTCGGCACAGCACAACGACCCAGCCGCGGCGCAACGCTTGAAACCCCCCGACGACGACGACAAACAGCCCACGAACGGGGACGGTCCCACAGTTCCAGTCTACGAAGTCTGGCCCGGTTTCGCTTCACCCCCCCTCCGTCCCCTGGAAACTCTGACGCGACTGCGCCTCGCCCGAAAGGCGCGGCTATGATGTCAACTTCCCCGAAGCCGATGAGCCGAATACGCGTCGTAGAGCAACGGTGCGGCTCTCTCTCTCTCTCTCTCTCTCTCTCTCTCTTTTCCCACCCCCTCGCCTTTTCGCCTCTTTACCTCTCGTAACAGTGTCTCCGTCGGATGACGGCGCACGCCCCCCCCCCCCCCCCCCCGCCGCCCGCTTTCTTTCAAGCACCGCCGCGGCCGCGAGCTGGGAGACCAGCGACGGTCTCCCCGGGCTCCTCCTCCTTCTCTTCCCACGTCGGTAACTAGGAATAGATGGACGTGCTCCGGCGCCTAAGTATAGACCCGACACTTGGGTTGAGGGCTTTTGCCGGAGAAACCGCCCGCTCCCGCTAGCCCGCTCGCTCGGGGCTCTCTCGCCTTCTCGGGCATTCCTGGTTTCTGGACTTTGTTCCATTCCCCTTGGGCTGGTCTACCGTCTACTGGTTAAGTTAGGTACCCGTACAAGCCACCGCGCTACCTACCTACCGACTACGCAGTTACGCGTACTTGGCTACTGGGCGGGAAGCCCTGATGGGGCGCGTCTCTTGGTTGGTAGTCGATCGATGGGAGAAAGACGTTGCCTCTCCATCACCATGCTCTGCCTGCACTCTTGCCATTGCCCCCGCGGAGCGCTCAGTGCCCGCCTTGTTTGGAGCTACTGGTACATAGGTAGGTAGCGCTGCCCCATGAGATCAAGTTACCTCCCTGCCTGATTGGTGTAGGAAGCGATGAGGGAGCCCCCCATGAGCCGTCTCGCCTAGATGCGAGATGGCCACCTAATAAGTAACCTATGGGCCGTCATGGTGCTGAGCCCGGCTCTAGCTGACTACCTGCTTACCTAGCCCCAATCGCCAGTCTAGCCCGGCGCGCCCCCTCGGCAGTGCCGGATTGCCGACCACAAAGCTGGAGGGGATCCCCCCCTTCCCCCCACAATCGCGCGTCGAACCTAGGCGCTCGTCTCTAGCCTTCGTCCTTTTGGTTCTGGGGTTTCGGCCTCTGGGCTAGGGACGGCGCATGGCCCAGGCGGCAGTAGCAGCAGTAGCAGCAGCAGCAGCAGCAGCAGCAGCAGCAGCAGCAGTAGCCGATGGAACTTGGCGGGGAGAAGCGCTGCCGGGAGAACTTCCGCTGGCGCCAGGGCCACGCCCACGCGGCTTTCAACCCGCCTCCGACGGCCGCAGTCGGGGTTGCAGGGCTGGCTGACGAGGAGCAGCTTTCTCAAAGAACGACCCTGCTGGACAGGGAGGAGAGGAGGGGGGATATCCGTTCGCTCTCCCTGGATGTAAGAGGCCAGTCGACTAGTTAACTTAGTAGCCTCTTACGTAGGCCCGGCCCACCGGCATCCTACCCACGGGCCGCCGTCGCGGCTTGACACACGTTCGCCTCGGGCTTGACCTTGCTCGGGCGGTCCCACCCACCCCCGTGGCTCTGCCTGTTTCCCCTTGTCGGCTTCAGGCGGGCAGGGGGCCATGAGATGGACCGCAACTCAGGCGGGGAAGAGGCCGCCTCGACCCCTTGGGTGGGTGCGAGGGTGTCGTCATGCGGGCCGCCTCTGTGAGCATATAAGACTCGGCCGGGACTTCTCGACCGTAGGTAATCTCTCTTCGCCTTACACTCCAAATACCTGCTTGTCCATACCTATTGCCAGATTCAGATATCGTCTTTCCTACTACCTTAATCAGCCACAATGTTCGACTGTGAGTGCATCAGGGCTTCCCGAGACCCAACCCTCCGTGCCATGGCCACAAACTCGTCGGACGTCGGCTAACAGCGCCGTCTCGGCGGCCAGTCCTCAAGGAGCGCGAGACCCGCGACGACGTCTACGGCCAGCACGAGGCCAAGTTCAGCCACGAGCTGATCGGCGGCGCCGCCTCGTTCGAGGCCATGAAGCTGTTCGAGGACCACCAGCGCAAGGAGGGTGAGTAGCGGACGCAACAGCTACCCTGCAGAAACTCGGAAACAGCGAGCCGTGGACATGCCTCCCAACCCCCGGCGAAACCCCACCGCTGACACGCACACGCGGCCCAGGCAAGACGGTCAACCACGCTTTCGCCAAGGAGCTCCTCGCCGGCTTCGCCGGTGCCGAGGTCGACAAGCTGGCCGAGACCAAGGGCATGAACTGGGAAGAGCGCGAGAGGGCCAAGCACCACGCCAAGCAGCAGGCGCACCAGATGTACGATCAGCAGTACGGCCAGTACGACCAGTTCGACCCGTAAGTGACGAGGCGCCATTGCCGGATAATCTCTCCCCCATTAGCAGAATGTCTGACCAAAACTCCCTTCCAGTGAGCGCCATGAGCGTCACGAGCAGTTCAACTACTAGATATGTGAGCCACATGGGCTGCGACACGGACTTAGACAAGACCTGAATATAATGAATGATGTACACATATTTTACCTGCACTATATCTGTGGTTCAGCTTGTCATGAGGCTACTTTTATTACCGTAGTAAGCTCAGGCTCAGGGTCTTGAAAATCGCATCCTCGAGACATTGTAAGCGCCTGCAACGGCGGGACCGGATACTGTGCTTTGCCATCGCGACTGGACACTAGAGATGGAGATTCAAGTAGAATCTCCCACAAATAAATGAACATACTGAATACCGCGGCGCTTGCTTGCGAGAGAATTACCTATAAGTGCCTGAGCGTGTATGATGTTTTGTTCAGTGATGGCAGCGATTAGGAACGCCCTGGTTGGTTCAATGAAGCTGCTCGTCAAAATTGGTGTCCGTTTCCAGCTACAACTCTCTGGTCTTCGCATTCGGGTTGAGTCGACCGGAATGCGTCTCGCCGGGCTCAGGTACTCGCATCTTCGGGTGTGGGCATCAATGGTATATTCAGGGTATCCGGCAAGCTGATGTCCTCGTCTAGATTCTCGTGATTTTTCGCGCCGAGGAAATTGACGTCCCCCAGCGGAGGCCTCTCCCGTCATCCGTCTGCCCACCCGATTGTGTGGCTGAGAAGGGCCGTGAACCAAGTCCAGCCGTCGACGGAGGCGCCCGTGTGAGAACCCCGCGTGGGTTGCTGCTGCGTGGCACGAGAGCTCTGCGGCGCGCGACCCCGCGCCTGCGGATCGCCACGGCGGGCGTTTCTGGCCCGTCTTCCCGTCCATACTGGATTCCATCAAAGACAAAAGACGGTTTTGTCCCCCAACGCCATGATGAAGACAAATAGGGGCTTGCCGTCGAGACTGTGGTGTGCATCCCACCTCGTTGTCCTAGAAAACCCCCCGAGCGCTTTTTGTCGTGTCAAATGTTGACCAGAGATCGAAACCTGCTTATCGTCCGCCGCGCCCGCTTGCCCGCGCTCTGCTGACGGTGGCACGTCCTCTGGCCAGACCGACACCGCGGCCTCGGGCGTTGCGACTCCGGAACATGGGCGCGTTCCTGTGCACGGGATGGTTAGCTTGGGTTCGGCGGGTTTGTGGCGGAGTGAGGAGGGAACGTACTTCAGCATGTCGGGCACAATGAAGAAGCGCACGTGGCTGCCGCGAATGTAGACCTGGTCCAGATGGCTGACGCGTCCGTCACGGGCGGTGACAGTGATGTCCTTGAGCTGCACGTTCATGTTGTCCTCGGCTGCACATGGGAGTCCCCGGGTTAGCTTCTGTGCCTTGAGCCCGCAAGCGGCGCGGCGAGGGGGTGGGGCAGACTCACCCTCGAGGAGTTTGCCACGGTACGTCTGGCCAGAGGTGATCTCGAGGGTCACAATGTGGCCCTGGGCCTCGTTGAGGAGCTTGATCGGGATTCCGATTGTGGACGTCATGGTTGCAGATGGGAGGCGGCGGTGTGGAAAAGCGTCCCTGGGTGATTGAGGAAGGGGTGGAGATCGTTTCCGTGTCCGTCGTCGTGCTCGTCGTCGTTGTCGTCGTCAGCGCTGTCGAGGTCAAGATGGGCCGAGGTGGGATGGACGGCCAGATTAGATGGCAGGCCGGTCGCGAATGGAGGTACGAGGATGCCCAGAACAGCAAGCAGCTCCAGCCCGGTCGCAGCCTTCCCAAAGATCGGAGGCTGAGGTACTTACAGCCCCAGCACCCAGTGGCCGGACTCCAAGTCCCTTCGCTGGGCACGTCACTCAGCACTCGGGTCTTCCCAGCTGGGAGCCAGCTGGCGGAGCTACAGAAGCGACCTCGCACCCATGTACCTTACACCAGGAAACTGCAGCAGAGAGACAGACGCAACATTCCAGTGGTCTCAGCCTGCGCTAGCCGTCTTTAGTCTAGCATGACGATTGGCCAAGGTGGGACCCTGACACAATGCAGTTACCCCTCCAAATTTAGGTAGCAGGCACGGAAAATGCCCCTCCATGCGAAGAAGGCGGCACCTGGGCCGATCGCAGGCACCGCCGCACCAGAATTGGGCGTCGCCTCGTACTGCGTAGTCCAGGGCTCTGGCTGTGATTACCTTAGGTACCGTGACCAGCTGCGTCTGAATCGCGCCATCGTGACTAAACGCCTCGACTGTGCTGCGTACCTCGACTACCGCCCTCTCACGAAGGCCTCAACCGCTCCGCCAGCTAGCTGCCCCAACTTGTTCATAATCAAGTCCACCTCCAGCCGCCCCGCCATGGCTTCTGCGCCCGAAGCCCCGGCCCAGGTCAGCCCTGAGGCTGTCGCCGCCCCTCGAAGCAGAAAGTCGACCCGTGGAGCGTCGCTGGCGAGGTTGGCGAGGACGGCAAGGCCAAGGCCATCGACTACCACAAGCTGGTAGACGAGTTCGGCACCAAGCTGATCGACGAGGACCTGCTCCAGCGCTTCGAGCGCGTCACGGGCCACAAGCCCCATCGCTTCATGCGCCGCAAGATTGTCTTCAGCGAGCGCGATCTCGGCCTCATCCTCGACCGCTACGAGAAGGTTCGCTGAGAGTTCCAAGGGGCGCTAGCCACTGTCCTTCAGACTCGCTGACCTGCGTCGACAGGGCGAGCCCTTCTTCCTCTACACTGGCCGCGGGCCAAGCAGCGACAGCATGCACGTCGGCCACACTCAGATCTTCGACTTTTGCAAGTAAGTCACACGAATTCCCTTCTGGAGTCGGTTCAGGAGACTTTCAGCACGCAATCGCCAGACTAACATTCGAAAAGATGGCTGCAAGATGTCTTCGACGTTCCGCTGGTCATCATGCTTACGGATGGTGAGAGAGCTCTGTAACCACTCATCAACCGCAGCTCACCTTGCTTACTGCATCGTAGACGAGAAGTTTTTGTTCAGTGAGAAGAGGACAGTGGAGGAGGTCATGGGATACTCAAAGTCGAACTGCGCCGACATCATTGCTATCGGCTTCGACCCGGACAAGACTTTCATCTTCTCCGACTACGAATTCATGGGCGGTGCTTTCTACCGCAACATTACGCGATTCGCGAAACTCGTCACCTACAACACGGCCAAGGCTGTCTTTGGGTTCGACGACAGGTCAGTCTTCTTCTCCCATGCGCGCGTCCGCTTCTCTCTCACCTGCTGATAATGCCCAGCTCCAACATCGGAAAGATCCACTTCGGAAGCATCCAGGGCGCTACCGCGTTCGCTTCGTCGTTCCCGCACATCTTCGGGGCGGACGAGAAGAAGTCCAGTGCCATCCCGTGCCTGATCCCCTGCGCCATTGACCAGGACCCTTACTTCCGCCTGACCCGGGACTGTGCCGCGCGCCTGCGTTACGCCAAGCCGTCCCTGATCCACTCCCGTTTCCTCGATGCGTTGCAAGGGCCTGGCTCCAAGATGTCGGCCAGCATAGACACGTCGGCTATCTTCATGAAGGACACCCCCAAGCAGATCAAGGACAAGATCAACAAGTACGCCTTCTCTGGAGGACAGACCAGTGCCGAGGAGCAGCGCGAGAAGGGTGGCAACCCGGATGTCGACGTCTCTTACCAGTATCTCGCATTCTTCATGGACGATGACGAGGTCGGTGCTGCCCCAATGCTAGTCCCCCGACGGCTTTCGCATACTGACTCACCAGCAGGAATTGAAGAAGATCGGCGACGACTACAGATCCGGCCAGCTGCTGACAGGAGAAGTAAGTAAAAACCAGCCCAGGGTGGTGTCGCAACACTGACCGATATCGCCAACCAGTTGAAAGCCATCTGCATCAAGCACATGCAGGAGTACGTCGCGGCGTTCCAGGAGCGCCGGGCCAAGGCGACCCCCGACGTCGTGGACCTGTTCATGTCACAGCGGCCCCTCAAGTGGAGGGGGAACCCGCGCGTCGAGCAGGTCGTGCCCATCATGGAGAGCTCGGGGCCAGCCGACCTCGCCGCTGGCGACGGCAAGCTGACCAAGAACCAGCTCAAGAAGATCGAGAAGGAAAAGCAGATTGCCGCCAAGAAGGCCGCGAAGGCCAAGGAGAAGGAGGAGACCGGTGCTGCCTAGGCTGTGGAACCCGTCGCCAGAGTATGGAAGGTAGATGCCCATATAGCAAGAAAAGATCACATACATAAAAGAGCATCTGTCAGTGGGGTTTGGCTATTTGGCCGGACCACGGCCGCAGTGATGGTTGATTTTCTTGTCCAGTGCGTCAGGCATATTTACAAGCAGCGACATGCAGTAGGTCTTACTTGCGTCCTACTAAGACGCGTCTGTCTTCAGTCTCTATTCGTTTAGGAAGGGAGAGAGTAGAGGAATCGAAGGGGCGTTTTGGTGGTCGAACGATGACTTGAGATCAACTGCTCCTCAATCATCCATTGAGGTTGTCGCAATTGCCCCGCCGCGCCTTGGGGGCAGTCAACCAATTTTGGGTGCAAGAAAAGGTGCGGTAGCAAGCCACTGACCAGAGTCTGGAAGGTGATTTGCCTTGCTATTGTAGATATTGACTAATATCCAGTAGACAGAACGGCCCCTATGACTCCGGGGTAAGATTTATCGACCCCCTGGTCGGGCACCTGGGGATTTAACCATGTCGCATTGACCAGACGGTGACACGGCTCAAAGCACTTCTCGCACAGTCAACTGTGATGAGTGTGGTTGAGAGGATACCTGGCTTATAGGATACCGCTGGGGGTTGCCGAATTCATCGCGTGTCGCCTTGCATACCTACCTAGCCAAAGTGGTTTGGCGAGACATAATCCGGCGCACTAACTGCGACAGAGATTGTAGATGACTCCATACTGCGTTTCAGTTGTTCGCAGTTGTTGTGTGCCCCAAAGTGATCCGTCTTGTGGGAGTCGACTTGTGGCTTGGGAAGTGTAGTCCCATAGATCTCGAAGGAAGCTGCCACACGGCCCGAGTCCTCTACTTGGGACGACGCGCGGTGACCTCGCACAACTGTGTTTCGCGTCGCAAGATTCACGTTCCCCCGATCTGGAGCTGTGTGATCAGGTCTCCAGCTCATTCCGTGCGAGGGCGCTTGGACTCGGCATCGTCAGTCCCATCATGGACATTTGCGCCATCTCCATCAGCCTCGTCGCGATCCCTTACGCGGCCAGCTCCCTCGCCCAGCTCGCCGCTGACGCCATCCTCGCCAATCCAGTTGCCCTCCTCGTCGAAGTACTCGTGCACGTTGTCGGCCGTGATCCAGCCGGAGCTGCCGGGCATGGGTGGCGGGAGACCCCCGGCCGCGTCGCCATGCAAGACGCCCGTGAAGCCCTCGAGAGCCTCGTGCTGGCCCTCGAATATTATGCGGTCGGCCTCGTCCTGCTCGTCCTCTTCGTCCTCTCCGTTGTGGGGGTCCGGGTTCAGGTTGGAGCAGGCGGAGATCTGGTTGAAGAGGGCCGTCGTCTTCTCGGCGTTGATGGGGTCGATGGTCGCGGTGTCGGAGGGTTTGTAAGGGACGAGGGTCAGCTCGATGGGGTCGGAGAAGTCATCGTCGCCCTCGGCCGAGTCGGAGAACTCCAGCTGCATGTAGACGCCGACGAACTTGGTCGAGTCGTCGTCGGGGTTGGCGACATGCCTGAAGTTCTTGATCGCGTGGAGCGTGATTGTGGGGTAGGGGATCTCGAGACCCGTGCCACTGGCCGGGGAGAACAGGGTCAATTTACTACGGCGGATTGCGAGTTAGCGGGTGTTCCAGATCGGGGCAAGCAGGGCGGACGTCGTGCGTACTTGGAGGCGACGAAGACGTGAACATTGTGCTCCTCGCGCAGGTGCTTGCCGCCGTCGTTCTCGAGGGCGTGGCTCTGGGGCGGAGTGGGGTGGCCCTGGTCGGCGGCGGCCGGCTTGGAGAAGAAGAAGAGGCGGTCGACCTGGTCGGCGGAGACCCAGGCCTTGACGTGTTCGTCGTGGTGGTGCAGCACGGGCTTTCCGTCGTAGAAAGTGTCGGGGGTCTGGGCCTGGTAGAGGCTCAGGGGCTCGAAGTCGCTGTCGGCCGCGGGGCAGGTTTTGATGACGGCCGGCAACATGGCTGGAGGCGGCGCGGCGTGCGAGACGCGAGACCGAGAGTAGGATTATGAAAGGGCGTGCGGCAGAGGACGTTTGAGCTCGGATGGTGCAGGGTACCAGGTAAGCAAGTAAGGAGGTACCTGACGTGAGGTGTGTTGGCTGGCGACAGCGACAGCGATGGCGTTGGCGGGGCGTCGCAGCGCGCTGCAGCGTGGGTGCCGCCGTTCGAGAAGGGGAAGAAGCTTTGGTGGGGCAGCAGGCCCCGAGCTGGGGGTTTGCTGGCTGGCGTTATCTTATCGGCCAGGCACCCGCTGCAGAGGGCTGCCTGGCACCCCGAGGTCCCGTCCAGTCACGGCCGCCCCGCGTTGCCTGCCGCCGCCGGCCGCTGCCTGCCGCCGCCGGCCGCTGCTTGCCGGCGGCAACGCCATCCATCCAGGATCCCACTGACACCGACAGCGCGGGGCCAACGTCGCGGACCGGAACGCCGATTCTTCCCAACAACCTCTCTAGACCACGCAACCCCGGCGTCTCGGCTGCTTGGGTACTCGGCCATTTATATTAATCTTGAAAGCCTGGAATTATCCCAAACTGCCAGAGCAGAAAAGAAAACGAAATCCCTCGCAGCACCCAGGCGCGCGACCCGGCCCACCCAATCGCCATGCCTGACGAGCGTAAGTCGCATCCCCCCCCCCTCCTCCTCTGTACACCCATTGCGGCCGTTCATCACGCATTCCGCCCCTCAGACACCCCAATTGCAAAGCCAGGCTGACTTGCCGCCCGCGCACAGGCTCCAACCCCCTCCTGGCCCAGGTGCCTCTCACCGTCCACACCCCGCTGCCCGCCGCCGCCACCCTGCCCTACACGTACAAGGCGATGCCCTCGACGCTGCCCGCGCCCACGACCCCGGGGCTCCTGGGCGGCCCGTCCTCGTCCTCCGAAGACGCCAGCAGCGGCGACGCCGGCACCGGCGCCGGCAGCGGCAGCGGCAGCGGCAGCACCACCCCCGCGAAGCCAAAGTACGTAGTGTCCTCCTCGGCCGGCCACGCCGCGCACCCGGACGACATCATCGCGTCGTGCCGCGCCCTGCAGGCCCACATCGCGGGTCAGGAGCAGCGCCTGCGCGGCACCCTCGACCGCTTCGCCTCCGCCATCCGCGACCGCGACCTCGCCGAGAAGCGCCGCGTCGCCCCCGGCTGGCTCGACAGCGACTCGCGCCTGCTCGAGCCCGAGCGCCGCCTCTCCGAGGCCGACGGGACGGAGTCCTCCGCGGCCGCGGGCCTGGCCGAGGGTGCTGGCGGCGACGGCCTCGTCGGCTCTGCTCCTGTTGTTGCCGACGGCCCAGTGGGGGCGGCGGCGGCGGCGGCGGCGGTCAGCTCTAAGCAGAATGGCAACGGCGGGCTCAGCTTCGAGGTCGCAGGTGAGGAAATACCCGCCAGCCAGTTTCGCCAGATGAGTATCGCCGAGCGCGAGGGTGCCAGCGAGATGGCCGTTGATAAGGGCGCCGAGCTCGACCGCGTTTTTGGTGCGCGCTAGGCTGACGAAGCGTACATGTTGTTTTCACGATTTTGATACGTTAAGCATCTGTTTGTTGCAGCTTCTTTCCCGAGTTCTCGTGTGGCTCTTCTCCTCAATAAGAAGTGAACGAAGGCTGTACCCAAGAGAACGAGAGCACGTTGGGCGTCAGGCAGCGACAGTGGCGTTTTGCTTTCTTCGTATTTCCTCCTTTTTTTTTTCTTCGCGAATGGCAGAGTGTACCCTGGCTGCTGAATTCGACAGGTGCATGCATTACAGTGTATTGGCAAAAATATGCGATATAAGCATCGTGTTGAACAGCCTGACATTGGCTCTGGAAAGGTTTCAAATTTATTGTGATGCTTTGCTTTGTATGTGATTCTATCAAGGCAGCGCCTGGCCCTCTCTGGTAATGACTACGCCTTGGCATCCAAGCTGTCTGAGTCGTAGCTGAACTCGTCGGGCACACGGGGAACTTCACCGGCCGTGGCGTCTGGGTCGATCTCTCGCGTCGCGTAGCGGATGCTGCCCGTACGCCGGGGCGGAGGCTTAGGTCGCTGCATAGTGCCCTTCAAGATACGGCTCATGTGCTGGGCCCACTCCCAGGGTTCGTCGCTGCTGCTCTTGTTGATCTTGTGGCTATCGCTGCTGTCATGGTGGACGTGGCTGTTGAAGTACTCCCAGCCCATAACACCGCCAAATTTGCCGGGGAATGTGGCCTTGATGATGGGGAAGGCCTTTGAGCGTAGACGGTCAATATGAACGAAGCCGTTGCCGTTCCTCTCGGTGGTGAGCACACCCATGACGAGGCGCTCGGCTTGCAGCCAGTCGAACTGACGCTGGATGATCGCGGCGTACATGTCCGAGTTGGAGGCGTCACCCCAGCCGTTGTAGAACTGGGCGTTGTACCAGGCGATGTGGTTTTCGGTTTTGCTGATGCGGCAGCGTGCGTCGAGGTCCTTGTAGCTGAAACCGCTCATGTTGTATTTGGGGTTGGAAGGGTCCAGGAGGGCGGAAGCGACGGGGGCGAGAGTAATGACGAAGCCGTCACCAAAGTCTTGACGCAGACGCCCGATAAGGCGGGTGATGCTGTCAAGGGACATTTCCTCCTCGACATCGAGGTCGATGCCCTGAAGCTTTTTGTCCTTGATGAATTTGAAGAGGGCCGCGTAGTACGTTTCAAAGGTGTTCTGGTCGCCGCCGAGGCGGTCGGATGCGAATGTGCCTTTGGCAGCACCGCCAAGCATGCACATGACGGTTACGCCTCGCTGCTTGAGTTTGTCGACTTCTTCCCATAGTTCGTCAAAGCGCGGGTCAGTAGGTCGGTGGTCGTTGAGGGTCAGGGCTCTGGGATCTTTATTGACGTGGACAGCAGCGAGGATGACGTGGGTGACGGCGATAGCGGGCTTCTCGATCAGGGGTAGGAGTGAAACGTTCTTAAGGTCGCCGTCAACGTCAACGTGCGTCGTCTGATGGTAGACGATGATGCGGGGCAGCCCGCTGTTCTGGAAGGGGCCGACCATGGCGTGTGAGAGTGAAGACACCGAGTCGAGTCGAGTTGGGAGGGCTGGAGACGAGAAACACCGCGGAGGGCAGGCGGGTGGCTGTGGTATAGAGATGGTGTCGCGGCTGGTCGTTGGGGAGGGTTGAAAGGGGAAGAAGAAGCGCAGGCGGGACAAGTGGCAGCAGTGGCAGACGACTATTCCGGCCTGCTGAATTACGTCGTGCCACCGGCGTCACCCACCTCAGGTACGATTACCCCGTAGTCCCGCTGCCCCTCTCTCTTTCCCCGTAGCCCAATGGCCTGGCACTATGGCACTAGCGAATTGTGCCGCATTGCTGCCTCTGCGCTGCCACAAGTTGCGGGAGCGGGGCAGATGGTGTCGGTGCCGATCATCCTTCGCTCTGGGCGGCGCTGGGCAGAAGCTCCGGGCGGTGCAGCAATGGGGGGTACCATTACGGAGTATGTGCCGTCAGTGCTCCAGCGGGTGCTAATCGATCTGGTCCCCATCGTAGCCCGGTGCAGGTATGAAGTAGTCGGACGGGGTTCGGTCGGGCCGGGCAAGACGAACAGTGCCCGCATGCGCTTGGTCAGCGAGGTGAAGATCTGGATCACGGGCTGATGGGTTTTGTGATATTAAGCATATGACGGCGGGAATGGCTACAATGTGCCGACAAACCGGACATTTGCGACAATGGATCGAACTACCGGTACATATGTGGCCTTGCAGCTACCTGAGTTCATCGATACGGCTGGGGCGCTGAAGACTTCAATGTTGCAGACAGACCGTGCCTGGATCAGGTATGAGGTCATCAAGCACACGAAAGAGATGGCTATCTCCTGGGAAAGATGCATAATTTGGAGGACGCGACTGTGTAACAGGGAAGGACAGCTCTGGCCTGAACAGGTACCTTCCTGGGGAGCCCTACAGGTTCTACAACATCAATACCATCCACTTGTCCACCATGTTGCTGGCCCCATCATTGCAGTGATCCAAGGTGCACAGTTGGAATCCATGGATGGAATGAACGATGAGAAGAGGCCTACGAGTAGTACATGTACATGCTTGTGTGACAATATCGGGTATCTGCACTGATCGAGGCCCGGTACTGCAGAAACCATCCAAGTACGGGTACCGTACCGTAAGAGAATGAGCAGCGCACGAGCGCATCCGGTACAACATGGCACATCCGGCCCGACCCAGCTGACTTGCAGGAACAAGACACACCTTCCGATGATATCTTTGGAACATGACCCAAGCACTTACTCTATCACATCCCGAGTTGGCGTCGATAAGAGCGAAGCCGACCTGTAAGCTCAGAGGAGGGGATTTCGTGATTCCCATCGACCAATCATCACACTCAGAGCACCCGTGATGGCAGATGCCTTGTCAGAGTAAGAGGTAACCCTGCACGCCCACCCTCCATTTCACCGACCATCTGGGTATATCCGTATCTCGATGGATCTCACTTTAAAAGGCCGTCCAGCCCAGTCGAGGTCCCCTGGACAGGATGACGTTTCCGTCGCATCAGGATAAAAATCCGCCTGGGTGGGGTATCGGCCCAGCATTGGAACCAGCCGCCAACTTGCCACCGCGCCACGCCTCGCCGTGCCTCGCGCGATTGAGCCAATCGCAGCCTGTCAAACGGGAACGGGGTCGTCGGCCGCGGCGTTCGAAAAGCAAATTCGCCTGTTGGATCAAGTCCTCGCGTCCTGGCAGTCATCGCAACGCATTCTTTCCTTCTTTACCAGACACTTACTCGACAGTTGTTGCGCTTGGGCCGGGATACGCCCATACGTGGACTGAGGTACGAGTATTGCTACCTGCATATACTCGTCATTGCGATTGGGTATCTGGGCAGAAAGCACCTTCCACGTGCAAAGGCCCCGGTTCGCGACGCGCCTGCCGTATTGTTCAATTAAACCTCTCCCACACCGCGCCAATCAGCGGCCGCGATTTCGAGAGCAACGACGGCACCCTCGACGCCGCCTCAGCAGCCACGCCGCCAGCCTTCACCTTGCTCACCCCTCTCCGTCCTACACCTCCGGGCCTGACTGTCCGCCCCGTCCCGCCCCATCCCGCCCCATCCCGCCCCGGCGCTGCTCTTCGCCCCGACGGCGGCCTGCATGTCTCGGCCTGCACACTGCAAGTCCCAGCCAAATCGGGGATAACCCGGCCCTCTCGGCCATGAAGTTCGCCAAGGAACTCGAGCAGGACCTCGTCCCTGGTAAGCTGTGCCCGGCCTCGCCCGTCTGCCACCCAGCCGATTGCGCATTCTCCTCGCAACGCGAATGACCAACTGACACCCCCCTCCAGAGTGGAAGATCAAGTATCTCAACTACAAGGCCGGCAAAAAGTACGTCAAGGGCGTCGCTCGCGCCATCCAGAGGGCAAACACGTCGCCTGCTGGCCTCGCCCGCAAAGACACCCAACTGCTGCGCAACGGCACCTTCGTCTCGGCCGCCAGTCCCCACCAAGCCCGCGCCAGTCCGTCTCGCCATGGGCCTCCTTCAGAGAATGGTCTTCAACCTGTCAGCCCGGCTACGGCAACTCGCCCAGGCACTCACTCTGGGAGTTTGGCCGGCTCCCGGCCCACGTCTATTCCCGCACGACCTGAGCATCAATCCCTGACCAAGTCTCCCGGCTCGGGTGGCCGCTATGGCAGCTTCGTTCTCACCCCGCCCACCCATTCCCCTCCCTCAGCTGGCGGAGTCAGCCACAACTTTGAGCTGCCAGCTCCTGCTATGAAGGTCCCTTCGAATCAAAGCGCCCATGCCGTTCCAACACCACAGCAGATGGCAAGCATTAGCCGGGAGTCCCTTGGTCGACAGGCTTTGGAGCGCTCTACGTCCATGGCCCCAGCTGTGCCTACTTCCTCTCATACTGCAGCTCCGCCCAGGCCCAGTCCCAATCCATCCGACCCGGCTTCAAGGAGGATGCGTCGGCTGTTCAGCACACCTCAAAACCTCACCAAGATAACTAGCAATAAGTTGGAACCTGGTATGCAGGCTTTGGATCATGTGCGCCAGCGTGAAAAAGAGTTCTTCGGCTTCTTGGATAGCGAGCTCGAAAAGGTCGAAGTCTTTTACCGTCAGAAAGAGGATCAGGCGGGGCAACGCCTTGTAGTCCTACGAGAGCAACTGCATGAGATGCGCAACAGGCGATCCGATGAACTCGCCGCCGCCAAAAGACTCAAGGAACAAGAGAATGAGCGGTCTCAAGCAGGGAATGGTGCCCATCCCGGATATAGAAACCATCAGGGCTGGGTGGACCCCCTTAAGTCCAAGATCTTCAAGCCAGGACCCAATTCCAAGGCCCTTTCCCGAATGCCTTACACACCCAAGCTTGCTGCAGTTGGTGCCGATGATGAGAGGGACTACTCAAGGCGCCCAATCGACGAGGAAGTCTCCTATCGATCTGCAAAACGCAAGCTCAAACTCGCATTACAAGAGTTCTACCGAGGTCTCGAGTTGCTCAAGTCTTATTCGATACTGAACAGGACGGCTTTCAGAAAGCTGAACAAGAAATACGACAAGGCAGTCAACGCCAGACCGCCTTACAGATACATGAACGAAAAGGTCAACAAGGCCTGGTTCGTCAACAGCGACATTATCGATGGCCATATCAAGACCGTCGAGGACCTCTACGCCAGGTATTTTGAGAGGGGCAATCGCAAACTGGCAGCCGGCAAGCTACGACGATTGACACGTCAGGCCGGCGACAGATCCGGCACTGCCTTTTGGAATGGTTTGCTCATAGGTGTCGGCGCTGTGTTCGCTTTGCAGGGAACGGTACACGGCGCCGAACAGCTATTTGATCCCGATCCCCTGGTTCGAGAGCAAGCGAGCTATCTCATGCAGATTTACGGAGGCTATTTCCTCATTCTTACCCTCTTCTCCTTGTTTTGTCTAAACTGCTACGCGTGGACGGCCAACAAGGTCAATTACCAGTTCATCTTCGAGTTCGACGCTCGCCACCAGCTTGACTGGCGGCAGCTTTCCACGTTCCCTAGCTTCTTCTTGTTCCTTTTTGGACTCTTCTTCTGGGTCAACCTTGGTCGTTTTGGCGCTCCGGAACTTCATTTGTACTACCCTGTCATCTTGATCTTCATATCAGCCGTCATCATTTTCTTGCCAGCGCCGACACTGTGGCACAGAAGCCGCAAGTGGTTTGTCTACTCGCACGTATGTCAACTCGTCCTCCTACTGCAACTCCAGCTAAATCTTCTTAGTACCGACTCCTCCTGGCCGGCCTCTATCCAGTGGAGTTTCGCGATTTCTTCCTTGGCGATATGTACTGTTCTCTCACATACGCCATGTGTGTAAGTTTTCGCCTACGATACGCTGCGGTCCCATCAGCTCACCTGTCTTCAGAACATAGAGCTGTTTTTCTGCCTATACGCGCACTACTGGAACCAACCTGCGCAGTGTAACTCCAACCACTCCCGGCTGTTAGGATTCTTCTACGCCCTGCCTGCGATTTGGCGTGCGCTACAGTGCATTCGTCGATACTATGATACCCGGAACATATTTCCACATCTCGTCAACTGCGGAAAGTATGTCATGACGATAGCGGTGGCTGTGACGTTGTCTCTTTATCGTATTGATGGCACGCCTACCACTTTGGCTCTCTTTGCGACGTTTGCTACCATTAATGGGATCTACACCTGTGAGTTCAGACGTCGTCTATCCGTGCTTCATGTATTGATGTTGCTTCAGCCATCTGGGATCTGTTCATGGACTTCTCGCTACTGCAGCCCGACTCGAGGTACCGCTTCTTGAGAGACATTCTGGCTATCAAACGACGTTGGGTCTACTACGTCATCATGACGATCGATCCGATATTGCGGTTCGCCTGGATCTTCTATGCCATCTACACCTTCGACAAGGGCCATAGCAGCATCGTCTCGTTTCTCGTCGGCTTAGCTGAGGTTGTACGTCGCGGCATGTGGGCTCTACTCCGTGTTGAGAATGAACATTGTGGCAATGTGGCTCAGTACAAGGCTAGCCGCGATCTACCTCTGCCCTATCACTTGGACAGCACCGAGCCGCTGATCCAGCGTTCCAGCACCGATTCGGGCTCATCTGCCAGGAGCCAAGCGAAGGGCGCTTCCGGTGCACCGTTGCGTCTTTCACAGCAGCGGCCTGCGCAGCCCACCTCTGCGGACATAGGCACTACAGGCTCTTCTGCTCGTGTTCGTGAAGAGGCCGGCGTTCCAGTCCCAACCTCTCCCGAAGAACCATCGGCTGAACCAGCGGTGGAGTCTTCCGAAGTGCCTAATCAAGTACAGCGTCGCCGAGCAACCTCACGACGGGATACCGACGCATCCATGTCCTTGTCACACATGCGCTCTATACGTGGCTTGATGGCTGCTGCCCACCGGCAGGACTTCCAGAAGCGTCGTCGCCGCCCCTCAGACGAGTCGCCTCTCGACCCGGACGCTGAAGACCCGGATCGTGTGATCCAGGCCAGCGATGATGAAGATGAAGAAGACGGTGCGGTGGGGCAAGTGGGTAAGGGAGGTGATGGAACGCGGCGCCTTCAACAAGCCCGACGCGTGCAGACAGGTCTTTTGGTAGAGGAGGAGGAAGAGGATGCGAAAGGAGGGAAAGCGGACACCAGCGAGGACGAGGACTGAGCGTGTAGATTATAATTGATGTATTATGGTCAGCAATGTGTCGAAAATCTGGCCGAGCCCTTGTTCGTCAAGCCAAGCAATCTCTAATCTTGAGATGACCCCTGAGTGGGAAGGCAATGCTCCTTAAACTCGACGACGCCGACGGAGTCATCGAGGGAGATTAGGCAAATGGAGGAACATTGGTTCGCTATTCCATTCTGTGTTGGACAGCGGGAATATTGTCGTCTCCTCTGTCGTGATGAAGAGTGTGCCATAATTCGACAGTCCCTCATGCGGAAAGATGGCGAAAGGGTGGCCGTCTCTGCATATGCCGTCGAAATCCCTGCCGTATGTGTAACCCGACAACACAGCCTCCAATGGAAAAGTTTCCTGCCGGCCGACCGAGGCGTCATGAATCGAGTCGGCAAGAGGGTGATTGCCGATATCCATGATCCCTCTAGCCGTGGCCAGCTTGGAAGTGCTACCCGCGCAGAACTCAAGGAACCCCAGATTGTTCTCCTCTGAGCGGAAAGACCAGGTACGAAGCCCGGTCTTCAGATGCCAGATTAGTATGTGCCCACCATCGTAAGAAGCCAAGTATTCGCCATTGTCGGAAAAGGCAAGCATTTGAATGTTTGCCCTGTGGCCGCTCAGCTTCTCAAAGCAGACTCCGCTTTTAACATCGCTGACCCAGATGTGATAGGCACCCTCCTCACCAGAGTCCGCGAACTCCCCAACAGCCAGAGTGGCTCCATCAGCGGAAAGGGCGAAAGCTTCGAGTCGTTTGCGGTCCTGAAAAGAGTGGCTACTGGCAGAATGGCGAGCGGAAAGCGCTTCAATCTCCCCCCATGGAATGTTGTCAGGCGTGGTGATGTTCTTGAGATCATCACTGCAGACCAATTGGCCCGTACCGGGTTCTCGTCCCAAAGGTCTCGGCAAAAACTTGTACTTGAGTCGCCCATTCGCAACGTCCCAGACCTCGACCCAGGTGCCGTGGCCCAGCACAGCGAACAAGCATCCGTCGTCCGAGAAGGGCTTGTCTTCAGTCCTTACGAAGCCACGGACAGGCCCATCAATGTATCGAGATGCAACTTTGAAAGCGGCATTGCTGGTGGCAGTGTTCCAGACCGTCAAACGACCCTGAGAGAGGCCCCAACCCTTCAAAATCGTGGCTAGCCATCGACCGTCTTTTGATAGTGCAACGACGTCTCCACTGCATTTATTCAAAGAAGTGACGCGCAAGCCGGTGTTGATATCCCAGATAATGGCGGCACTCGCTCCTTTCGGGTCTGCCCCGGCAATGAAGCTGCCCCCCTTGATCATCTTAGCTTGCCGCTTGTCGATCAGATAAAAAGAAGTGCCAGCTATAGCAGGTTTGGCTGGGAACTGTGACGAGCTCAAGCCACCCACTTCCCATACAGCCATTGAGTCGTGCGATGAAGACACAAGTTGCCGCGCATCAGATATGAATGCAAGAGAGTGGTCGAACGGCTTTGAACCATGGATGACTTTGAGGCATGTCTGGCGTGTGACGTCCCATACTTGGATGCTGCTAGATATCATTGCCACTTTCATCCCGACGCGATCAAAGCAAACTCTTCCGATAAACCTAGCATCGCTTTTATCATCTGTTGAAAATGATTTTGCGCAGCTGCCAGTGCTCGTATCGAATGTCCGTATATGGTGCACCATTGGCTGTGTCTCCGAGTAGACAGTCGAGGGCCGTGAGTACGAAAGCACAGATGCCACCAAAAAATGACCATCTGGTGAGAAGCACACGCTCCCGACTTTCTTCCCGTCGCTGTCCATTGCCATCGTCATTTGCGGTGGCTTAATCTGCGTGTTCCAGAGGTGAATTTTGCCCCTCTTACCCACGAGGATGTCGAAGTCGTGGGGCGATTCCATCATTTCCATGCAGCCCACGGCGAGATTTGAACCGTTCGGTGAGTAAGCAAGCGAAGTGATACACTCTGTATGCTCATGACTGAAGACCATGACGCCGGTGACCACGTCCCAAATGGTAAGGACATTGCTAGTAGACGAAGCAAGATGCCGGCCATCGTTCGAGAAGCTCAGGAAGATTATCCAATCTCCCAAGCATCCTGGATTCCGAAGCTCACGTAGTAATCGAGGCGCCTGTGTCTTGAGGTCCCATATGCGCACCGAGCCGTCTTGATGACCGCAGGAAAGCCTGTCTGCATTTGGTGAAAAAGCCAGGGATTTGGCTGCCAATGAGGGCCGCTCCGAGACTAGGGTATCAAAGCTTGTGACCCATGCGCCACGTATAGTATCCCATATCTTGATACCATCTCCCTTGCCTTCGGCCGCGGTTGCCAGGAATCGACTGTCGTTGGAACTTGCGATGGCGTGCAATCTGTTGTTCTTGCCGATAGTGATCACACGAAGTTTGGGGCTCCAGCTCTGATTTCCCTTTGGTTGTTTTATCAGTTGCAGACCGGGAAGTGCATTCTCAAAAGAGTTCTTCATGTGGCTCATGGCTGGAGAGAATAGAAGCGCAGTGGTATAAAGCTGCAGCGGATATGATTCCACAACGTTGGCGTTGGCTAGCAAGAATCGATTGCCGTCCCATATTCGTGATGCGAGTGTTGGTGAAACACTCTCATAGAGAGTGGTCTGAAAATCAATGTTGTTAGTACCAATTAGATCAATTGACTGAGTAATGGAAATCGTTCACAATGGAGGAAAGGCTCTGACGTACTGGGAGATGCTCAAGCTTCTGCATTGCCACGACCGCGCTTGATAACAATCCTTTCCACGACAAAGCTTCAAGCCAGCCGAGAAAGTGCTTCTGGAGGAAGACTTCCAACGGGCCTATGTCCGGGAACTGTGGGCCAGACTGGACAGCTTTCGAGGGCCGTGAGTCGACAAGATGATCGAAAACATGCTCACAGCAATACAGTATAGAAGATAGAGGGTCGAAGCCGGTGGCTTGAAAGGAAGCGACATCTTGGCCCGCACTCTCTGCGACTCCAAGCCCATAGATATCGCGCTTCAAGTTGCGTGACAGCGTCCCTAGTGATGAATCAAATATTGACCAATGTGTGCGCTGGATTCCATGGTTTCGAACAAGTCGAGAGCTCAGCAGGAAGTCCTTGGCCGATTGGTGTATGAAGTGGATGGTGTCGTTGCGCAGAACCAGGAACGATGCGCAGTCCTTGATGCAGTCAATCAGGTCTTCTCTGTCGTCGCGTAAGTCGGAGAAGGACTCATGGAGGTTGATCATCTCGTCGAGACTGACCTCGCGATATGCCACCGACAAGACAGTGAGCACATTCTGGCTGTCTGCTGCGGATATCTGATCGAGCATCCGCTCGTACAGAGGGTCCAGGCCAGCTGGGAACTTGCACAGCTCGTTGAGAATGTTCCTTCTGCTGACTTTCGGGTTCTGAAGAGCCCCGCAGACCAAGGAAACCCAGAGAAACGTGTCTTCAGAGTTCTCTAGTAAATAGCTGGAGATCCTCTGGCGCTGCTCAAGCTTCAGCCTCTTGGTCTCAGCAATCATCTCAACTCTGTGGTGTATGTAGGCGCCGATAGCCTCGGAGATGACGTTCATCTTGAGGTCCTCAAGACACAGCGTGATGGTCGCCTCGCGGATTGGAAACAATCCTTCCTCGACAATGTTCCAGTTCCGACTAGACAGTACCCATTTAACGGTCGAGGCTGTCGTGGATGACTGACTTGTGATGAAGTCGAGCAGCTCTGGTAGTCCATGAAGACATTCGTCCAGCGCGTCGATGATGACGACTGTGTTCCCAAGAGCTTGGTCGCGGAGGATATTCGCCATAATCTCTGTGAGCTCTCCCCAGGCGTCGTCAGATTCGAACATACTGGGACCTCGGGCGTCGAAACTCTTCCTCACATGGCGTAGGAGTGAAGGGTGCTGGTCGATGAGTCGATAGATGAGCCCTCGGAGAACGCTCGTGTTTTCGCGATGTCCCTTTTGGCCAGCCTGGCAGAAGAAGTATGCCAGGGCGTGGCCTGGTTGAAGGCCCAGCTGATCGAGTATGCCGCACAGCAGCATGGTCTTTCCCTTCCCAGGGTCTGCCTTGATCCATAGCATTTGACTGTCTGATTGACTGCGCCAGCGTTGGAAGTCTGGATGATCGATGATCCAGCTGTAAGAGTCATAGAGAAGACCTCCTTTGGCTTGCTCGATTTTACGCTTCTGTAACTTGGGATCCGTAATGCACAGAGCCTCTCGGCACCTCTGAGAATTCTGATCCTCATGGATGTTTTGTTGCTGGGAAGTCTGTGCCTCAATCGCGGCGAGGATATCGCCAAGCTTGACTTGCTGGTGGCTGGCGCGCTTTGAGATCTCGAGTAGTAGCAGGCGGACCTCTTGAGTGTTGAGCTGCTCCGATTTCTTCAAGATTTCTTCCTCCGATTGTTTGATTTGGTTCAGGTGACCCTCCCAATCGTCCAGCTTGAACAGATCCCTCAGGACGACGAGGACTTGGTTCCGGAACTGAGTACAGACACTCTGGATCTGATAGGCCAAAAGCTGCTCGTACAGCTGGAGGATGTTCTTCTCCAGCTGGTCAAGCAAATTCTTCAGACAGTCTTGGGCGATGTTCTTGTCGAGAAGGAGGTCGGCGAGCCTCCAGTACCATTCAAACTGGGTTGCGACGTAGCCAATTCCTGCTTGATGTTCTGAGGACTCCGATAGCGGGTTGTTGAGTATCTGGATGAAGCAATGGTCAGCTATGGACCCAGTACCTGCCTTGTTGGCTTGGTGATATATTTGGCAAAGAGGAGGGTCGAGAACGTCGCACTCACCACGATCGCGAAACAGATCGGAACCCATGCCACTGCAGCCTGAGGTGCTGCTTTCACGGCCTCATCCACGACTGTGCGTACCGAGTTGATCACGCCAACGACGTTGCTGATGTCTTTCTTCACACTGACCGCCTTGGCCGTCCGCTGTTCGCCCAGTTGGATGAGTAGCTGCATCTGCTCGGCCCGGTCGTCCAACCGTTGCCCAATCTGATTTGTTGGAAGGGTCGTCTCTCCACTCTGCCCAGGCACATGGCTGTCATGTTGCAGTCCATTGAGCTCAGCCGTGAGGATCTTCTCATAGAGCTCGACCAACCCAGGCTTGGCAGCTTTCACTCCGTCGTAAGCCCGATTCCACAGCTGGACGTGGAGTTCATGGGGCGAGTTAGTCTCGGGATGAGTCGTGGCAAGACTGCCACTTGCAGGCGCGGGAACCACGCTCTCGTTCGTGGACGATGCTGCCACGCGAACCACGGTTTCGTTCGTGGGCGATGCTGTCCGGCGGGACAAGTTCTTACAGTGTTGAGATCGTCTGGATCTCCATTTTGAAAGGGTCACAGAACGTAAAAGGTCTTTGAACATGATGGCAGCACCAGGCCAGCAAAATCTCAAGAAACTAGAAGAGAGAAAAACGAAGAATAGAAATGGGTGCACAGAACTTGGGGATATCGTCGCGGGTGCCTCTCATGAGCATCTATCACATATATGCTTGGCCCCTTGGTGCCACCATGGCGTCCTGCCCGCTACACCAGAAACGAATCAAACGCTCCGGAGAAAGCATCTTCAGCGAAAGCGATCGGTCTGCGTGGCGACCCTGTTCTGCAGCCGCCGAAGACTGCGCCTACTCGTGTGTCGCGCGGGGCACAAGCAAGGATAAAGATAGGTGCAGCGGGACGGCCTCCGAGCAAATGAGAAGCTTGCTGATGGGGTTGCGAATGCTTCATCATGGACGGTCCAGCGCCCCTGTAGGGTCGCTCACAAGAACCAGCCTGCATGTCGAACCGCCGTATCCACACGGACCCTTGCTAGTATCATGTTGAGCCGGCCGGCAACTAGACCGGCGTGCTTCGTATGATTGGCCAAAGAAGGGGGGTTCTGCTAGCACGGCAGGTGGTTTTGAAGTCGGGCAGATTTCCGGACCCTCCCCCTCTGAAGACGGGCCCTGCCGCTCTGAAGACGGGCCCTCCCGTCCTGATGGCGGGCAGATGCACGTCTTCGTCCTGTCCTCTCGAGCGCCTAAAGAGTGGGTATTGGAAAGTGCTCGGCCTCGTTGGTTGGTCTTTCGGTTGGCGAGCCAACTAGCGTAGTGTCAGCATCACAGGGATGTTTTTACTGTACTCCAATACGGGTAGGACCCAGCCGCCAAGCTGCGAACCATGGCCTGAAGCTCACACTTGAGTCCGTGAGTCAGGATCGGGTCGAGAGAACGCAATTTGTTGGTGCTCGAAAGCCCTTGGATCTTCTTGCATGGGGGAAGAAGCCGTGGCCTGCCTCGAGCCGCCGCTATGTTCATAACGCTGTCGCTTGCAGGCGAAGGTGGGATACAAAGCCTATCAGATGAGCTCTTTGATTCCCCGCGCGGGAAGCGCAGGGGTTCCGATTCTCAACGTTCTCAGAGCCCACACCAGCAGAACCGGACAAGGCGTCAAGTCCAAACATGCAATAAGTCCGAGGCCGAAACCACGAGGCAAGGTCACGGTTCCGCGCGATAGAGAGAGGTTAGAAGCCACCCAGGAGTCGATTGCTTTCGCAGAGAGGATACTTTGCTGATCTTGTTGCCGTGGTGTACGTCGTAGATCACAACATCGAGTAGTATTCCGTAAACGGCTCTTCTGCAGCGAATCTAGCGGTCCATTGATCCTATCGTGTGTCCGAGGCGCCCATGCTGCAGCATTGCGCGTATGACCACCTCACGCAGATTCCGCGGCACCGAACTTGGTCTGCCACTCCCCATGAGCCTTCTTTTGCCGCTCCCAATCTTTGCGTAATCTTTTGACCTGAGCTTTGGGGACGTCACTACCGTCCTTCATGCGAGTCGGCATGCCCTCGGCATCCCATTCAGAATAGCGATCGTCCGTCTTGAACATTTCCTCAGGCGGAGTCTTCGCTTTGGCCCACTTCTCCTCGTCGGCCTTCTCCTTGGCGCGACGGGCCTCCTCTTTTTGTCGTGCTTTTTCGGCATCCCTTGCCGTTTTCTCATCTCGCGCGGCAATCAGTTCAGATGCAGGGACGAATTTGATCAAGGATGGCTGTCCATCCGAGCGGTCATCCAGATAGACGCCGAGGTTGGTCAAATCGAAATCGCGAATGCGATCACTCAGATCCAGAATGGCCTTCTTGATCTCAGGGGCGGATGACGGAGCGACGCGCCTAAGCTCATCCCGGATTCTGGAGACTGATCGGAGGAATGGCATCGACAGTTGCTCCACATCTCTCACCCCAGAGCTGACAATGGTGTCGAACTCGACCGTTGGTGTTTGTGAGAGCAGGCTGCTCAGGGTTTCAGACGCTGATAGCTCAAGGGCCTGCACGTTCGACATGATGTTGTCGTATACGCTTTGATAAGGCTTCACAGCCTCTGCAGGGTCGACATTGAGCGAGGCCGACGTAGGCGCCCAGCCCAGGCCATCATAGGGGGCCTGAGCGTTCGCATCGAGTCCCAGAATGCCAACCAGCCTGGTGACCCATCTTGCCACAGCTTCAATTGCAGGCAAGTCCGCCTCATTCTTCTGCTCCCTGATGTGAATATTGGTTTTTCGAATGACCTCGGCGATTGCCCGCATCGCTCCCGGCGTGTCGAATGAATTTGTCAGCGCAGTCTCCATATCCACCTTGGCCTGCTCAAGATCCAACAGGAGGTTCTGGCCTGGCTTGTCGTCGTTAATCGTGAGATTCCTCACATCCACGCTCACTGGAGCAGCTGAGCCGCCAGCCTCAGCAAGCAGGGACTTGACATTCGTGAAGAAGTTCTAGAAGCTGGTTAGTTTGAAAATATGTTTGAAAAAAGGTGTGATGACCTTACGTTGACGGCACTCTCCCAGTTATCAGCCTGGGTACGCATCTCGGGGGAGATCTCGACGCCATCGTTCCATCTCCCGAGTAAGAAGACGATGCGCATAGCGCGAGCTGTGTAGGTTGTGGCCAATGCGTCTTTGATGGTTTGGAAGTTCTTCAGCGACTTGGACATCTTCGACCCCGAAATTGAGAGATGGCCCATGTGCAAAAAGTAGTTAACCCAAGTGTGCTCGTGGCCGTGCTGGCAGTAGAACGCTTCACTCTGCGCCAGCTCGTTGTCGTGATGGGGGAACGCCAGGTCAATACCGCCAGAGTGAATATCCATCTTCTCGCCAAGGACATCGGATGCCATGACAGAGCACTCAATGTGCCAGCCTGGGCGACCGTTGCCCCATTTGCTGGGCCAATAAGGCTCTCCCGCCTTGGACTGCTTCCACAAGGCGAAGTCACCCACGCCCCTCTTGCCTCCCAGGCCCTTGGAGAGGCTGCCCTCACCCTCCTCTTGCAGCGACCTGTCATTTCTGCTATCCGGCCGCAGACGCGCATACGTGTTGCCGCCCTTCTCAAATGCCGCAATGTCGAAATAAACGGATCCCTCCGACTCGTAAGCAAAGCCCTTGTCGACAATCTGCTCGACGAACTTGGCGATTTGCGGGACATAGTCGGTGACCCTCGTCACGACATCTGGTCGGAGCACGTTCAGAGCGACCATGTCGTCGGTGAATTCGCCCTCCATGTATTTGGTCAGATCCGTGAACATGGATTGGTCGCTCGTGTCCACGGTCTCCTTGTAAAGAGAGTCCAGGAACGGCAACAGGATCTCCTCGGCGTCTTCCAGGATTCTGTTCGCCTTGATGGCAGCAGCCGCAGCATCCATGTTGGCGATATGCATTTTGATTTTGGCTTCGTCGTCGCCAGGCTTGCCTTGGTCTGTCAGGGCGCCCCCGCCCAGAACCTTGGCGTAGGCCTCTCTTCGCTTGGGATAGTTGTCGGCATCGAGTTTGAGACTGCCTTCCGGTTTCGATGAATCGACCAGAAGGAGTGGGAGGTTCTTTGCGTATGCCAGGAAGGCATCATTTCCCAGCGTTTTGATATCGTCGTCGGTGGATTTCTTCTTTCTTTCTTCCTCAAGAAGTCGTTGCCGTCGGGCCTTCAAGATGATCTATAGCAAGCAAGTCATCAGTACCTTTCCGTTTCCGGGGCGCAGAGGTTGCGAAGCTGCGTACCTTGTCGTCGACATCGGTGAAGTTCATGACAAAGTTGACGTCATAGCCGAAGTAGTAGAGGAGGATGCGACGGATGATGTCGGTCGACACGTAGTTGCGCGCATGTCCCAGGTGGCTCTGGTCGTAGACAGTCGGGCCGCAGGCATACCAGGAGACCTTACCCTTCTGCATCGGCACGAAGGGAACCGGGGCCCCGGGCTTGAGCGAGTTGTGGACCTTGATTGAGTCCATGGCCGCGAAGGTCGTGGCAAGACGCCGTGATGACCAGTAGAGGGTGCTAATACGCCGAGTGGGGAGGGGTCGTCGTGTGAGAGTGAGCGGGAGTCGCATGAACGCGGAGTCGCCGTGGAAGTAAGAAGGAGAGAGAGCGACAAAGGGCCCGAGAGCAGGGTATGTATGCGATGGCCCGGGGCAGGGAGGAGATGGAGGAAAGGAGAGGCGATGAAATGGAGGCTGCGATAGTAAGCGGAGGCGACGTGTCAGGGAGCGCGCAGTTGCGGCCATTCGCAATCTGAGTCACGCTTGCATTTTCGGGACTTGCTGCACCTTCCTATTGTTCGCCGATTCTTACAGGCCGCTTGGTCCGCTGGGAAAGAGCACGGGCCAATGACAGCGCCCGGCCAGTGTCAGCCTCGCAGATGACTCCACTCAACTCATCTACCCCTCCATCTATGTTAGGCTTAGCTCGTCGCCCTGCAGTCAGAAAGCGCCCTTACCCCTCTATTCAGAGGCAGCCTTGCGCGATCTTGTGATGAGAAACTCGTGCTCCTGGTGAGTCGACCACATCAAGCGTATTAGGTGTTTATGCCCCCAAGAGGCGCTTCGAGTAAGGGAAGGGACATAGGTTAATACTGCGCGAGAAAGTAGCGCTACTGATCTGCAGAGAGAGGATGCTGTTGTGAAGTAAGCACAGAAGGCACACAGCCGCCGCGAATTGATCGAAACGGACATTGGCTTACGGGTACTGTTCCACGTCGGTCTCTAAAGAAGGAACCGCGCCTGGAGTACGAGTACATGCGCACGAGATGCAGACAGTGGAAGTGCGAAGTCGTTCCCAGTCCGTGGCAGTGTCGCGACCCGCCCATGTACCTTGAGCTCCATCGCTACTTCTGGGTATCTAACCAGATAGAGGTTAGCCCAGCTGGTCTCACTTCACCTATCGTCAGTGCTTCTCTTTTTTTCTTCCAGTCTTTGGCCATAGACGCCATAAAAAGAACAATCAGCTCCAGTATCAATTGAGCATCACGAGCGTCGCAAAGAGTACGGCACAGCAATCATTCCTGCTGCGGAAAATCCTGCGCTCGCACCAGCCAGCCCTCGATGCTTTCAGCCTTCCGGCGCTAGATACAGGGTCATCGCGAGATGGCCAAAATATCCCCATTTCTCGACCCTGGGTCCAGGACATCCCCAAACGGCCTGGCTCTGGTCCATCTCTCACGCGACAACCTACAGCCTGTGTATCTGAAAGATGCGGATGGCAATGTGGATGGCTATGCCGAGGGCGCTGTCATCAACACCCGGTTCGGCTCGTTCCCACACTCCACCCTGCTCAACGTACCATGGGGCTCTCAGGTCAGAGCATCCATCGTCGACACCGGCTCCCGAGGCAGAAAGCGCAAGCTGGAGCAGGCGGCCTCCGACGATGCCTCCCAGGATCAAGCTGAGGGCCTGAAGCAGCAGAAGCCGCTCACGCAGGCCTCGAGTGGCTTCATACACCTGCTCCCTCCGACGCCCGAGATCTGGACCACCAGCTTGCCGCACAGGACGCAGGTGGTCTACACGCCCGACTACAGCTACATTCTGCACCGCATCCGCGCGAGGCCGGGCATGAAGATCATCGAGGCCGGCGCTGGCAGCGGCAGCTTCACGCACGCGTCGGTGCGCGCGGTCTACAACGGCTACCCCGAAGCCGACGATGCGGGTCGCGGCAAGGTCTTCAGCTTCGAGTTCGACGAGTCACGGTACTACAAGATGAAGGAGGAGATAAAGGCCCATGACCTTGACGAGCTGGTGCACTTGACTCACCGCGACGTCTACAACGAAGGGTTCCTCGTCGACGGCGCGAGCCCCGAGGCCGAGTGTGTTTTCTTGGATCTGCCGGCGCCCTGGCGCGCACTGCCACATCTGTCCCGCCGAAGACCTCAGCCTTCAGAGATGGACCCCCAAGGAGATGTTTCCAAGCAAGATCCCGAGAGGGAATGGGTATCGCCTCTGCGCGTGGATCGAAGCGTGTACTTATGCACCTTTTCGCCATGCATCGAACAGGTCACGAGAACAGTGGAAGCTATGCGCCGCCTGGGATGGATGGATATTGAGATGGTCGAGGTGGCGCATAGAAAAATCAACGTTGCGCGTGACCGCATGGGCCTGGATGTGCCCACGGAGCGAGGGGCCAGCTCGGCACCGGCCAATGTCACCGAGGCCATTGCCCGATTGAAAGAGGTCGAGAGCCGATTCAAGGAGTTTCACGGGCAGCCGAAGAAGGAAGATGACACGGACGCCAAGAACGAAGATGACATGGACGTCGATGAATTCCAAGAGGGGAGCATTTCGAACGGGAAACTCGATGTCGGAGACAATTCCGAGCCGGCAGATGGTTCATCTACCAAGCCCTGGATGGCGGGGCGGCTAGTGCACCGCACCGAGACTGAGATCAAGACGCACACTTCGTACCTGGTCTTCGCAGTTTTACCCCAGGAGTGGACGGAGGAGCAAGAAGCTGCTGCTTACAGCGCGCTGCCCTGTGGCAAGGAGACCAAGGTCATTGGCAGTCTGGATAAAGAGGCTCGCAAGCAAGAGAAACGCGAGCTTCTCAAGGGAAAGAAGCGAAAGAAGGCTGAAGCTCCCAAGCCAGCTGGGACGGCTCCTTCGGCCCAGACATAGATGGACAATATCATTTGCATTACACCTCTCAGGAGAAACCCTGACTGGCCTTTCTCAGTTTCACGAAACTAGGCAAAGCATTGGGCCACGAGGCTACGGTACACCACTAATTGATCCGGCAAATATGCTGAATGATACACTCACGGTATTCCATGTGGCTTGAACGTAGGATGCAGCATTTGTGCCTCCCAGTCTAATGGCTGGAAGTCGAAACAGGTTGAATGATAGCTCTCAGTTGAGAGGATGCAGTGCATATATGGTAATGGATGGTGATTGTCAACTTCTTGTGGCAACAAGAATCATATAACCATCAATCCGTATGGTTTGATCAAGCACCCGGACTTCAACGACATCGGGCTTCAACGACATTCGCGAGCGTGAAAGCCTCTGATAGATGACACCTTAGCCTGATTGGCGACACCTTTTCTGCGCAATTATGCCACAGCGCTACAGTGAGGTGTGGCGAGTTGAAAGCCCCTGGGAGATCGCAAAGGTAAACTGTCGCAAGCGAATCCCGGTTCGCCGATACTTTCGACTGAGACTTGGATTGCGGCGCGACGGGAACTCGCATCCATCCTCGTGGCCAGTCAGCATCTGGATTCACCCTCGACCGTTCAGCAAAGTCAATCCCGCTCCACGATTCAGATCCTGCCAATATCTTCCCTTGATACTAGTCTCTTTTCCCAGAAAGTCCTTGCCATCCAGTTCGTTCTTCTCATTCGAAGCTATGATGGTTTGACTGTAAGCTCTAGCCCTCGTTCGGATGGCGCAATGACTCGAACGATTAAGCACCACGACGGGGCCTTCCGCCAGCGCCAGACGCCAGCTACTCGGAACGGTGGTGGACCCCGAAATGCAGAGCTCGATAGCTCTGTACTTGACTCGGTCTACCGCTAGACAAATTTGCACATAGCCGAGAAGCTTTCAAGACCAAGCTTCCGCGAGTAATGGGAATGTCCCGATGCATGTGCTTGCCACAAGGCCACCGTCGCTGGTCTGCCTGTCATTTTGATCCCGAGTCGCCTGGCTGCAAGCTCTGACTGCCAGCGAGCTGTGCCGGTGAAGCCTGAGCAGCCCGAGATGTCTGAAATCTCGCATCGAGGCTTGACTGCGCTCTGTTCAAACCATACATCTGGTCTGAGCTACGAGTAGACCATAACCCAGGTACGTGGCACTGAGTCAATGTGATTGACCTGTAACCAGCTGGGTAGCTTGGTGGCGTTGACGAGGCTCGGTGTGGTAATATGACTATGAATGGGTCAGATCGGGCGAAATTCACTTGGGTATGCATTTGTAGGGTACCATCGGGCATCGATCAAGATCTTCGATTGTCGCTACATCTCGGTGAACGAAATAATGACAGTTGTGTACACATTGCCAGGGCTCTGTGACACGTCGGTGCGGAGATCCGGCGCGGTTTGCCGGGATGCGGCTTATTTCTCCTCACGAACACGTTGAGGCTGAAACCTCCGCATACCATTCGATCGGCAGTTCAAGGGCTAAGCGTTGACACCTGGCGCGCAACCAATCGGAAAGATACCGGTTACTTTTGTATTGTTGATCTAGTGGACATTCATCAAACGTCGTCTCGCTCGGCGTGAGGAAAGGGGATACATAGAACATCAATTCCAACCAAGGCCAGGCGTCCACGCGCCAGTCAGGGGTATATTATCGCTCAACAAAATTAGGCCTTGTAGTCGGGAGCGTCGACGTCCACCGAGTAAGGGTCGTAGCCAAAGGTGTCCTTCATGTTGACAAAGCGGGTGTGACGGCCCTTGGCCACGCTCTGAACCGCCTCGAAGTCCGAGTCGCTAATCTCGGGCACCTGGAAGTTGCTCTCAATGCGAGAGGGGGTGGAGCTCTTGGGGAGGACCGCGTAGCCGCGGCGCAAACCCCACGCGAGGAGCAGCTGGGCCAGAGTAAGACCGCTCTTCTCGGCAGTCTCGTTGAGCACAACGTTGGTGCGAACCTTCTCGCCCGTGTTGGGGACCTGGTCCTGGGAGCCCAGAGGCGAGTATGCTGCCACCAGGATGTTCTTGTCCTGGCAGTACTTGACAAGCTTCTCGTTGGGCAGGAAAGGGTGCACTTCAATCTGGTTGACCATGGGGGAGACCTTCAGGGCATCGGCGCCGGTCCAGGCAAACATAGAGTCCAGGTCGGCGGTCGACCAGTTGGATACACCAATGGCCTTGGCTTTGCCTTCCTCGTAAAGCTTCTCCATGGCCCTCCATGTCTCCCTGGGGTTCTTGGTGAGTTCGTGCTTGATGACGTACTTTCCGTCGGCTCCTAGCTTAGGCACGAATCCCTTGTTCTCGTCGGGCACCTTCTCGGCGGCAATGGGCCAGTGGACGAGGAAAAGGTCAACGTAGTCAAGGCCGAAGTTTTCCAACGAGTTGTCAATCGACCACTTGACGTCTTCGGGCTCGTGCAGGTGGTTCCAGACCTTAGTGCAGATGAAGATATCCTTGCGGGTGACTTCGGGGTGGGCGGCGAGAAACTCCTTCACGGCCACACCGACCTCGGCCTCGTTGCCGTAAAACCAAGCGCAGTCGAGGTGTCGGTAGCCGGCCTCCAGAGCGCAGGTGACGGCCTTCTTGGTTTCGCCAACAGCGCCCTCGTTGGCGAAGGTGCCGAAGCCTAGGCCAGGAACCTGGACTGGAAGGGAAAGTCAGATGCGATGGTTCAAGAGGGGTCGACGAGTAGGATAGAGCTGGATCACTTACCGCCATTGGAGAGCTTGTAAACGGTCTTGTTGCCGTCCTGAGTGAGTTTGGCTGCCATTTTCGCGTGTGGTGTCTCTGCGTTCTGCTGAGTGTCGTAGAGGGTGTTGGATGAGGTGATGGAGAGGAGGGCAGTCGAAGCGGGGTGCTGTCTTAAGAGAGAGCGAAGACTGCCTACGCACCTCGCGCACGAGTACTGC
This sequence comes from Hansfordia pulvinata, assembly GCA_006538405.1. NCBI lineage: Eukaryota > Fungi > Ascomycota > Sordariomycetes > Xylariales > Hansfordia > Hansfordia pulvinata. The sequence goes on along the minus strand of BJKQ01000007.1, from coordinate 1,584,641 downwards.
CCATGAGCTGTCCTGTCAAGCCGCGGTTCTCGCCGGGGATGACGGGGACCGATGGCCTGGGCGAAAATTGTGGAATTACATCATGATGGGCTTAGGGGTCGCGCGGCAGGCACGGCCAACCAGACGAGGGCGCGTGGCAGGCACGCCCGGCTACGGGGACGACAGGCAGGAGCACCGCTCCATTCGCAACGCGCAACACGCAACACCACGGCCACGGCCCACTCATCGCCCCTCCTCTGCTTTCCCCTCCTCGTCTCATCATCTCGCCTCGCCCCCTTCCGTCCCTCGTTATTGTCTGAGGGTCTGTGTGTCTGTGTCTGGGCGCTGGGGCCCAGCCGGTCGCGATGGGCGATGTCTTGCCGATTCCCTGGGCCTCATCCCGATCCTCCCTGGGGCCGGTTTTGCCTCGCCGCCCCTCGTTCGCTCATTACCCCTCCTCCTGCGACCCCTCCAACCCTCCTCTCCTCCAGCCTCCAGGGCTGTCTCCTCCGGACCGGGCAAGCCGCTCACTCGATACGATTTGGCCAACAGGCGGCATCAGGCAACCCGCCACCACGCCCGCCGCGTACGAGTACCACCCTTCGCTCCGGCCGCCAGCCCCCCAGCTTGACACGATCGTCGTCATGGCTACAGATCATTGATTCACGCAAAGCATGTGAAGCCGGGCCACAGCATGCGCTGCCAAGCCCCGCGTCCCCTCTAGTTTGCGTCGACCGGGACAGGAACACGCCAATGGCCGTGCGCGAGGGGCTCACGATAACTGGGCCTGACTGCCGGACGGCCTCTCTGCGCGCCGACAAGAGTATAGCGCTGTCGTCGACCCACCCGCTGAAAATTCTCGCGGCCGGCTAGCGAGCATAGTCCCGCAGCAAGGCCTGACACTTGTCGTCCAGGCACAGCACAGTGACGTCGCGCACCCGGCCGTGACTGAGGGGTTCTCACCACCGAAATAGAAGCCTTCGCCTCTGCAGGACCCCCCCTGGTTCAGCCCTCCGCCGTGCAGGGCAGCTCCGAACAGCTGCTGCGAGAGTACAACGTCCCGCCATGGCCTGCTGTGCCTGTCTGTCTGTCTACCTACGAGTACTCCATACAAGCACGTACGACTGGAGTGCCCTCGCCTTGTTCTCGCCCATCCGTCCACCCGTCTGACAAGGAGACCCACCCCCTCCTATGCGCCGCCTGGCGCCGGACCCGTACTGGATCCTCCAGATGACGTCAGGGCTTCAGGATCATGCTGGGTGCGATGCCGCCGGCGAGCATGAAGCCTGGGTTGCGGCTCTTCTCGCGGGCACTCTCTGATTCGCCCTCGCTTTTCTGGGCCCTCCTGCAGCTCAATGGGGCGCCCTCCTTCCGACGGTAATCTGAACTCGCCTGGAGGCCCAAACCATGATACCACGCAATCCGGAAAGACCATGCCCATGAGGTCGACGGGCGTTTGAGGCGTTGCCGAAGGCCCACTCTCATTGAGTGATCTCGGTGTTGGATTCGATGAGGGTGGCAACTAGGTGACTAGCATTGAGCCGACGGGCCCCCCTTATCGCGCAACGGCCTCCGTCCGAGTACTCGTACCTCTCGCCCGGGGCGAACCCTGACGAGGTACAAGGATCGCGCCGTTGATGGACATGACATCGGAATTTCTCGTGTTGTCATGACGGGAGCAACAGGAGGGGGTTTCTTGACTTAGCCGCCGTACGCCATCGGGAATATCGATCAGGATCTCGCCAGCAGATATAAGACGCCCGGCGGTACCCATTTTCTATGACATCGTTGGACTCTCCTTCCTCGCTATTCCCCTTGATTGACACTTGCCCCTCCATCATTGCCATTTCCCCATCCCTCCTTGCCCTCTACGCGTCTTCTGCCAGACGCCATACACGCCGCCAAAATGACTGCTTACGACGACGCCGACCTCGCCGTCGAGTCGCCCGGCCTGAAGGACATCCCATCTTTCACGAGCAACGGGCAGACTCTGGCCATCCCCGGCGAGGATGACAACGACGGCCCCATCGAGGTGCCTGCCACCAAGTCCAGCATCTCCGAGGCCGCCAAGTACATGCACAACCTGTCCATGTCTCCCTCGCAGAAGGACAGGCGCGGCTCGCGCAACAGCTTCGGCACCTCGCTGCCCATCCCGCGATCCAAGCGCCAGTCCCGCCTGTCGTCGGTCGGCCGCCGCGAGAGCCGGCCCACTCGCCCGGGCATGCCCCCCATCCAGCCCACCCGTGCTCTGCTGGCCGACCAGGTGCAGTCGCAGTCGGCCGAGAAGACCAAGAAGGCCAAGAACATGGCCTTTGCCTTTGACATTGACGGTGTCCTGGTGCACGGCGACCGCCTCATCCCCGAGGGCCGCCGCGCGCTCGAGATCCTCAACGGCGACAACGAGCTCGGCATCAAGATTCCCCACATTTTCCTGACCAACGGCTCGGGCAAGCCCGAGAAGGCCCGTTGCGAGCAGCTGTCCAAGATCCTCAACAACCCCGTGTCGACGGAGCAGTTCATCCAGTCGCACACGCCCATGAGCGCCCTGGCCGAGTATTACAACACGGTCATTGTCGTCGGTGGCGAGGGCTACCGGTGCCGCGAGGTTGCCGAGCAGTACGGATTCAAGGACATTGTGGTCCCCAACGACATTGTTGCGTGGGACCCCACGATCGCGCCGTACCGTGTCTTCACGGACGAGGAGCGGGCCTCCTCGCGGCCGCGCGACTTCAGCAAGATCAACATCGAGGCCATCCTCGTCTTCTCGGACAGCCGCGACTACGCAACGGACATGCAGATTATTATGGACCTGCTGCGGTCCAAGAAGGGCCAGCTGGGTACCATGGCTGAGGACCCCGTCCAGGACCGCGTCCCCATCTACTTCTCCCAGGGCGACATGCTGTGCCCCACCGAGCACTGGACCCCGCGCATGTCGCAGGGCACGTTCCGTATTGGCCTCGAGGCCATGTACCGCGCTCTGACGGGCCTGGACCTGGAGCGCACCGTGTACGGCAAGCCTGAGCTGGCCACGTACAAGTACGCCGACGAGGTCATCACGAGCTGGATGGAGCAGCTCCACGGCGAGGAGAAGCTGCCCGAGAACATCTACATGGTGGGTGACAACCCGGCCTCCGACATTGTCGGTGGCAACATGTACGGATGGAACACCTGCCTGGTGCGCACCGGTGTCTTCCAGGGCGGTGACAACGACGAGAACAACCCGGCCAACTTTGGCGTCTTCCCCAACGTCCTCGAGGCGGTGCAGACGGCGCTGCGCAAGGAGTTGGGTGACGACTTCAAGATGGCCTTTGACGAGACCATCAACCCCGTCTTGCACGGCGACACGTCTGCTGCCGCCGTTGAATAAGCGCCGCACAAGGAGCTTCCAGCACAGCAGCAGCATTTTCATTGGCGTCCGGGATTCCTTTTTTTTTTTTTTTTTCCAAACTTTCTATACTCTTTTCGATTATTTCCCTTGTCCCGTTCACTGTGTATAGGGTCACGAACTGGACGAATTGACTTATCCCTCGGGCTACTGGATAGAATGGACTGTCTACGACATGAACAAGATGAGAATGATAAAGATTCCCCTGTGTAGAGCAAGAGTCTCCAGAAAGGCGAGACTCTGCCACGAGAAGCGAAAAGATAAAAATAAGAAAGCAAGAATTGACAGCATTTCCACCTTCATCACCTTGCCTAATGGGACACCATCAACTCCCAACAAATCTGCTGTGCTGCCTTGTTCGGTCCTCCTCCAGCCAGCCGTTGAGCAATCGTCCGAGTTTGCAGCCTCGGTGCATTGTCTTCGACATCTACACGGCATGACCGGCAAGTCCGGCTGCACCCGCGTAGCACAAGCCTGTAGTGGACGTGCGAACAGCGGATCAAGGATTGTTGCGCAGATGCCATCATCGGCGGTTCCGTTAGCAGATGGACTCTACCCCTCCCCCGCCATTCGTTCGCCGAACGAAAACGCGGCGGGCCCATTACGACATGCGAGGGCCCGCACTCGCCTCGCGGGGCTGGAGTCGGGGACCCCTAAAGGAGCACTGATTGCCACGGGCCCGCACGAGTACCTCCACGGTTTCCTGCGTCAAGTAGACTCTTGTGCTCGACGGTAGGATTATGGTCAGTACTGGCGGTGAACTACGAAAAAGTCTGATGCGAGATACTCAAGCTGACGGGACTCAGAGGTACTTCAAGAGGCTGCCTGCATGTACGAGTACAGGTGGGCAGCAATTGGCCCTGCACCGGGCGACGTCTACGAGTACCTTGCCTACGGTACGGTCGGGTACGTACTCGTACGACACACTGAATCTGAAAACCATGTACATCCAATTTGCAGGCGACAGTCACGAAGTTGAGGCAATTACGACGGAAGGTGCAAGGTGCTGCTGGGTTCCGTCGGCACCGCTGCTCCTGCCTCGCCGGCCGGCAAGAAAGGGAAAGACGGCAATGGAAAAGTCTGCCAATGAACACGTCGGGCGGCGCAGCCGCCCCTGCGTTAGAGCGACGGGGATCATCAGCCTGCCTGCCACCCTGCCAAGCAACCATCACCACGAGTCCGAGTACGGTCTTGACAACACCTACATCCGGATAGCCTACCGAGTACGAATCTACGCCGGATCTCTACAGCGCTGACAGGCCAGTGGCCGCCGAAGCTTGTCTTGATACCCAGTCAGCCACCGGTTCCAGAGTCCAATCCGGATGCGTTCCATGCACTCTGCCCACGAACGCCAGCACGTGTACGAGTAAGTGAAGCGGCATGCAGAGGCAGGGGTATCCAATATGACGGCACCAGGACTATGAGTGCTGTGTGACCACATTCTGTTGACACTTACAGGCTGCGACCGGATCTGCCCGCCCCCAACCGCGACCCGACATTCTGCAACGACAGCCCAGAGAACCACCTTTCCAGCGGGACGACCGCTACTTGGGGACCGAGTACGGAGCACCATTGCAGACAACCTGACAGTGACAGGCTGCGTGGCTACCAGGGATCCAGGGTGCTAGGGGCCAGCCGCGCCTCCAGGCCATCCATGCCTCTGCTGCCCGGCAATGTGCGCGTCTGCTTCCGAGGCCTGCGTCTGTCGCCGCGAATCCTCCCACATGGCGAATAACACGAAAACGCGCCGGTTGGCTCGCTGCCAGGATGCCGTGGATGCGGATGCTGCCCTGGGCATGCCAGAGGGCCCGATCGCCATGGTCTAGTCCCCAACTGGCAGCAGTAATCAGAAATTGCTTCTGAAAATGCCGCGTCGCGCCCTCACACGCGCCATCCCAAACCCTCAACTTGGATACTTGCAACTTGTCCCTTTGTTCAACCGTTTGTCTCGCTGCCTGTCTCGCTCTCTTTGTCGGCAGTTTCGACCAACGTCTCGAGGAGCCCCGCCCCCGCTGGCGAGTGGCATGTCGCTCATTACTCTTCCTCACCCAGTCTCTCCTTTGCCTCCACCCGGGCCCTGCGCTGTTGCGCCCTCCGCGCCCGCCGCCCTGCTGCCACCGGTGCCATGCGCCCGGCGGCCGCGAACGGCCTGCCTCTGCTCGGCCTAACGCTGCTGCTAGTCGCCCAGGCTGCGCCCGCAAACGGCGACAAAGGCACCGCCTGGATCACCCCTCATCAGCAGTTCTCTAGCTCCGTCGGCGTCTTGGGGTGCAAGATCGACACGAATCGCGTCGCCTACTGGCCAGGAAATGTGGATTGTCAGAACATCTGCGTGTCGCTGACCTACGAGGGGCGGTCCCTCTCGCTGCTGCGCGTCGACAGCTCGCAGGGTGCGCACGACGTCAGCTACGACGCCTGGAACTATCTCTACACGGGCTACTCGGCCAGGGACAAGCCCGTCACTGGCGGCGGCGTCGCTGTGGATTACGAGTACGTGGACCCGTCCGCCTGCGCCGACCTCATCCACACCGATGGCAACCGCCTGCCACTAAGCGCGTCCAACGCCATGAACTACTTGACGAGCTGCCTCGCCCAGCCGGACAGCTGGGTGGCTAGCAACTACGTGCTCTACAACATCCTCGACGCCATCTGCACCTGGGGCTTTGACGAGGAGTGCTCGCTGGACCCACCCAACAACCAGCCCACATGCCCGCACACTCTGGGTCTGCTGGAGAAGCTGACAACGGCGCCGGTGTACGACATCCAGTACGGGACGGGCCAGACGGTTATGGCCTCGACGGGAGAGGTCGTCCAGGGGAGCGGGCTGCCCGGCCGGCATGACACGAGGCCCGCGCCCTTGGTTTGGGGATCGTGGCTGGTATTGTTGGCGGCAGCTGCGCTGATGGTTGATTTCTGATTCAATGTAGCGACGGATGAGTTATTCAGGCGAGATGATACCCAATGATACGCAATGTTGACGTTACGCTCCCCATACCTGCTGCGCCGTGGTGTTGCGCTTGCGCACTGGCATCTGCACGGCGGCGGGTTTTGCGCCGTGGTAAGACATGGGGTTCCCAGCGCGGTTCACGCAGCCGTGCCCGCTGCGGCCTCGTTTCCGGCCCTGAGCGGCTATGAGTCGACGGTGGTGCTGGCAAGGCAGTAGACGACGACGTGTCCATACCTTACCTAACGCTTTGCAGGGCACATCGGCATGTGCTTTTGACTCAGCGTCCCGGGCATCGCCTCGCACACCCGTTACATATCCACACGCATCGCCTCGCAACCCCCGTTACATATCCACATGGGCGCAGGTGGAATACCACCCCTTATTGTGTACTCGTATGCAGATGCCCAATGTGCATTAAAGCAGCCGGGCTTGGAAGAGGGGGGAGGGGAGGGGAAAAGGTGGCCTTGGGCGACGGCATTGGAGCCCCTGCTGTGAGGCTGTGGGTGGACGGGAAACGTGCCGGGCCGGGGGGTGGCATGTCGACGAGCAGACCGAGATGAAAGATGGGCAGAGACAAAAAAAAAAAAAAGGACGCCTCTTACGTCTTTCGAGTGCCCCCGGCAGACCAGATGCGCCTCAGCCGCGATAACCCGTCAACAAAATACCGTGTCGAGTAAGCCGTGCCCTGAGATTCGTGAGCCAGAGCAGGGGGCAGGTGTGGGGAGTCTTTTCCGAGTGCACAAGGTGGGGGCAAACCCCTCTCCTCCTCGCCCGCCTCTTTATTTACGAGTACACGATCCGAGAACAGCATGCCTGCGTGCGTACCTGGTGAATTGGAACTGGCAGGGCGACACTGGTACTTCTGCCGTCACCAGCAACTCGCGCGCCCCAGTTATACGATGATTCCCCGTAGGCGTCTCTGTTTCCACGTTCTTCCGCCCTCTGGTTGGTTTTCTCTCGCTGTCTTTCCTGGGTAACGGGTTTGGGCACTGGTGGTTTGCATCTATTCGGAACGATTATCGCCGTCGGCCCGTGGGGAAGAGAAGGGGTCCTCTCATATCGACAGGGTCTGCCCCCTACCCGTCAAACCGACCCTCCCCTCCTCTCTCTCTTTCTCTCTCTCTGTACCCTGATAGAAGTAGCTCGCCCACATCGTCCCTGCGCTCTCGTCCGCCCGCCAGCCCCCGCCCCGTCGAGTCCGTCGTCGCCCTCCGTGCCCGTGGGGCCGCCCGAGGCCGTGCCGAGCATAGGGCCGCGGCATTTGTGCCTCAGCCCAAGCCCGCTCGACTCGGGCCGGCTGCAGGCGTGGGGCCGACCTCGGTCACGGCGCGGCCCCTTCTATGCCCAGTAGTGCTTCGTAGTGTGAATGTACGGCTCTTGATGCCTCTCTCCCGGGTTTCGTGCCGGTAGCTTCCTGAGGAGGCGGCACCCCGCGAGTTGCGCACCAATCCCTCCTCCATTCTTACCGGCTGCCTTGTCTCGGTTCGCGGTGAGCAGAGGTGAGGCGGGCGAGACCCGAGAAACCTACGCCCTGACTCTGTCTCGGAAGAGGTGAGACGAGCCGAGGCGCGCCTGTTTCTAACTCTTTTCTCTCTCTCTCTTCCTCCCTCCACGGAGCTGGTTTCCGGGCAGCGATGATGCAGAATTGCCGGCCGGGAGAAAGGGAACGCGTCTGCCCCTCGAGACACACGTGAGGCGCGTGGCGTCTTGGGCCTGAGGTTATCTTTTTTTTTTCCCCTTGTCTTGATTTCGTTTCTGATTCCGGGTCCATGGGTGCTGTGGCGCTGCGGATGGGCGCTTTGGCGGGTCGGAGAGCTCTCGTCCTCTGAAGTCGAGGGATAGAGACACCGTCGTCATAGATCTGGCCTGCCGATACAGAATCCGGCGGTGTGTGGCGCTTGATGGCGCCGATCATCACACGTCCCTCGTCGGGTCTGCATCGGAGCACGCAGGGCGAGCAGAGCTTTTGGGTGGGCGACATGAACGCGGCCGGGGCAAAGGTCCGCCGAGCAGGGTTTCCGTGTACGAATTGCAATATCCGTCACACGTTTGGGTCGTCCTGTTCAAGTCCAAGTCTCTACCGGTCATCTACCAGTTCCGGATAAGGTCGACTGTTGGTCTGTGCAAGGTACCTGAGCAACCGCAGCCTTGTGGCCTCTGAGGCAAGGCGCTGCGAGTGAAGGTAGTTCGACAGCAGACATTTCTATAAGGAGCACACCAGTTTGCCATCCTGTCAGAACACGCGAGACCATTCTTTTGGACAATCTTCTTATGGAGGTTGTGTGCTCGCGCGAGATCGGATTGATCACGCTCGCTAAGAAATCCTGACAGTCCCACAAATGGCTCGGCAGCAGTTCCGTGGCGGTTCCCCGTGTAACAAGCTACGAATGAACGTGATATGAGAATAGAAGAACCATCGGAGCCCCAGTACTTGACCACGTCCTCGACGACGAGCGAGAGGCTCGCTGCCGAGACGCACACCTGCATGTGCTTGTTCAAAGCATACCTACAGAAATGGAAGAGTTTACGAATTCTCGTGTGTTCCTCTTATCTGATGTGTGGAGGTATCGTCCTTATTAATGTCCTGGTGATGGACGAGGGGGAGATGGAACTCGGCGAGAGAGAGGCAACGTTGCTACATTAGGTACTCAGAAGCCTCGCCGGCTTCCTAACTAGTCGACGGGCGCAAGCCCTCGAGTTGAAAGCAGCTTCTGCTGGTATCCAGACGTGTGAAGCTGTCCGCGGCTTGTGTGCGCTGCTTGGGCGCTTGTGGCCGGTGCAGACAGACGTCACCTCCCGCTCCCACTGATTTCGGCTCAGCGCTGAGATGGCCCCCAAAGCGGTGGCAGCAGAGACCAGGCAAAGTAAAGAGATTCTGCCGTTCCTGGTAGTCAGCGGCAGAAGGAAATTACAGCAGGAAGCTTCTCAAAAGCTGCAGGGCGGTCGCTCGCAGACGGGGCTTCCTCGGCTGCTGAAGTCGATCTGGCCCAAGCTGTTCAAGGAGGAGAGAGTCACAGCACTGCCTGGCAATGTGTCATGATCAAGCATCTTGGCTCTGGCTCTCGATAGATTGACAGGCTGGACGCGCGTCATGATGAAGAGTTACCCGTATTCCAACCTCTACCGAGGGAGACAAGTGATGTTAGCTACTCAGAGCACACGGGCTCCATGATACAGCGCGAGCTTCTTTATCCAACTCACGACGACTTGACGAGCCTGTGTATCGTTCCAGACCGGCCGACAACTCATAGCAGCAAGCGGGAACCATGCGGGCTCTGGATCGGATCCAGTTGACCGCCCGGGACCACAATTAGGGCTCTTCCTGGGCCCTGGCAAGAGGCGCTGTCGCCGTTTCCCCACGTACAAACAAGAAGCCTCAAGAGATGGACAAGTTCCGTCAAGGGTCCCCTAGTTAAGTGTCGAGCGGCTTGCGGGACCTCTTTGACTACGGCAGGCACATAGGTAGCCACCGGCGCACTTGGATCCTGTTGTCGGCGTTTAACAATCTCGACAGAACACGGGTGCGATTCCAAAGTGGCACACGCTACCGTTGTGGCAATTGGGGGCTCCAAGAGATGTTGCGGACACGACCATGCTCGGGAAGGCGAGGGAAGAGCTGCTCAGGCGCCCGGCCCGCCCGTCATTGGCAGGACAGACTGGTTAGAGTCTGGCAATGCAGGGGCCTGGACGTCCCCGCGTTGCCTCCGAACCTCGAGTTCTACTTCACCACCCATCGTGCCCGCGATGCCTCCGAGACTGGACTTCTAGCTCGCCCATCATGGTCCGGCGAAACCCACACGATGCGGGACCATCATGTCACACCAAGACATACAGTTGTGTTCGATGGCGTCGCGCTGCACGATCTTCTAGAAGAGATAGAAGCGGGGGGGGGGAGACTACAATCCTCCCACGGCTGAGTGGCAGGGGCAGGCCGCTAAGAAAAGGGTTGTGGCATCGCCACCGTCGCCATCCGACTGACGTGGCAAAATCCCAATCCGCAACTACTGATTAAAGTACTCGGCCTGTCCCGGGGCGAAAGGCCGCAAGACCATGCCTGGTCTTTCTCTGGACGTGCGCTCAATTGGCAACCTCGCGCGGCATAGTCCCTCTCCTGCATGGGCAAAGAGCCCGGCGAATCTTCTTTGAAGCCTTTCCTTCTTCATGTTGTATCTTTCACACCTTCTTGGCTTCACTCGTCTCTATGGGGGGCTGCGACCGGTGGCGGTGGCCTTGCAATAGCATGCTGGTCTTACCTGTCGGGGGGGAGTGGCCATGAGGCGGGTGCTTGGCAGAGGGGTGACGGTCTGCCGCTTAAAGCTGACAATAGCGATGGGAAGGTTCTGGTTCGTGCCTGGCCGTCTAGAAAAAAAGTTCAAATCGTACGCCTTGCCTTACGCTGCCTCAGCCGGCTTCGCCTGGGCCAACGGACACATACAGAGCCGCGAATAAGCAAGGCGAGATCCTGCCCCGGTCTAACGCGCAGGCCTCCTTTAAGCCACTCCCAGCAAAAGCAGGTTGAAGTGGCAACAACACCGCCGCTAAGAGGGGATGCCCTGGCTTGTCGTGAGGCCGCAAGCCTCGCCACTCGAGTCAGGGGGGCGCACGCTGAATATGTGGGCTGAAAGGCGAGGACGCATATAACCCTTACTCATCTTCCACACCCATAGGCAAGGCCGAGGACAAGGGTTAAAAACACCCTCGCTCCCTGGCCTGTTACGCGTACGCCGCGGCACGAGACGGCACGGGACGGCAAGACAGAACCATGCTGAAGCTTCATTTTTCTGGTTTCCTGGTGGTTCTGGGACTTGCGCAGGCGGAGCTTGGCCTGGGACTGCCCTGGCTGTGGCCGTCGACGCCGCCGCTCCCGGAGGGGCCCAGATACGACAAGCAGGACCTCGTCATCTCTCGAAAGCCGTGGAAGGGGACGGCCAAGGAGTTTTTCGACAACAGGTTCGAGACGGTGGATGGGCAGCGAGGTATGCCTAGACTTCCCACCCCCTTCTCTTTCTCCCGCCAGCCAGCGTGGAACGCCTCCCACTAAGCTTGACTGACCCGGTGATGCAGTCCCCAAGATTGACAAGGACCTGGGCTCTTTCGGATACCTGATGCGGTCGTTCAACGCCATCGTTGCCTCCTCGGCCGACCTCGAGGAGGGCGACAAGATCAAGTGCCAGGCGGAGAGAGACTGCGGCTACATTGAGCAGATGGGCCTGAGGCTGTTCAAGAAGATTGGCACGTTCAAGTCGTCGATCCCCTTCCAGGTCGGGCAGATTGGCGTCATGGTTGTGGTCAAGGAGCACAAGATGACTCTGCTCAGCCTGAAGGGGGCAGCCTCACCACGCAACTGGGTTCACTCGTAGGTGCCACTCCACACTCTCTCCCTCCTCCCTTCTCGCTCTCCACCTTTTCGACCTGCGGGCCCAAGAACTCGAAGAGCTGACATCCCGCACCACCAGAGCGTTGGCGGTCCAGATCCCGACGACCAAGAGCGGGTACGGCATCGAAGGGGCGCACGTGCACGCGGGGTTCTGGTGGGCAGCGTACGAGGTGTACGCGGAGATCAAGGCGGCGTTCGAGGAGGCGGACCGGCGGCACCCGGACCACGACATGGTGATGGTGGGCCTGTCGATGGGGGCGGCGACGAGCCAGCTGCTGGCGCTGTGGCTGCTGGCGGACCCCTCGTTCGCGGTGCGCGACAAGGCGGCGCGGCTGAGGCTGTTCCCGATCGCCAGCCCGCGCGTGGGCGACCGCGCGTTCGCCGAGGGCCTGATGGGCAAGCTGCCGGACACGGTGCGGTACACGAGCGCCGACGACCCGATCCCGGGCCTGCCGCCGTACTCGGGCCCCGGGGGCTACGCGCACACGCCGTTCGAGGTGTGGACGGCCGAGGCGGCGGACCCGAGCCGGGACGGCGACGACGAGGTGGTCGCGCTGCCGACGTACGTGTGCACGGGGTACTGGAACAGCCGGTGCAACAACCAGTTCACGCTGCGCCAGGGCTTCGGCCACTATGTGCTCAACCACCTGTCGTACTTTGGCATCAGGATCCCGGACTTGAAGGGCGAGAAGGCGGACCAGAGTGTGTGAGTAAGGCAGATGGAGATGCGTGATGAAGTGGGAGGGTTTGAACGTGTGGCACGTGATTAGATAAAATGACCAAGGTAGAAAGTACATACATGAATGTTGTCATCGATTCTCGAGGCAGTCACGGATTACACGGGCGGCACCTGCTATCTCCTCGTCAGCTAAAGTTGCACATACGGAAGGTTAGAAGCACGGAGTCCCTTGGATTCACTGTCCACTCTTGGCCCAATGGTAGGTACCGACAGAGTCCTGAAATGCGTGGATCAGGTGGATGTCGACTTCACCTACTCGTACACCACCAAAGAGCAACCTCGAGATCGCAGCCAACAAACCTCCACGTCAACGACCTCAAACCACCCTCAAACACTGCACCGTCATCACCGCCGGTGCTTACTCCTCCGTACGTCGGCACGCGCCGCAAAACCGGGCTCCGGATGTGGCCCAGGGCGGAAGCTCAGACAGACAGAAAGCATGCGGTCTGGCCCGGTTCGGGCAGGCCCAGCGAGGATGGCTGCTGTGCCGTCGTCTCTGTGCGACGCGAGTACAGTAATGGTCAACACCAGCCAGCCACTCGTTCCCCGTGTCCTGCGCCCTCCTCGCAGCTGCTGGTTTTCGTTGGTCCGCACAGGGGTCTCCGCCAGTTTGTGCGAGGGCCACGCCGTAAGCGCCGCGCCCGCCCGCCGCACCCGCGCGGCTCTCTCGTCCAATCCACTCCACCGGCCGCCATCGCGCCGAGACAAAGGGAGGAAGAGGGAACAAAAGCGACCAAAGGAAATAGTCGGGGTTGGTAGGTGGTCAAACAAGCATAACTAATGAGAGAATGATAGAAAATGGACACTCCTTCTTAAAAATTGATGTCTGCCTTTGTTCGTGGCGACGCCGCCAACCTCCACACGGACGGACCGGTATAAAAGAGCACATTGCCTCCAATAAGAGTTGACGCCTCACGACCTGCTGCGCAGAGCGACCGCAACACCCATCATCCCCGGCTCGATACGGACACCATATCATCATAATTAATACCCAGACGACTGACCTCTGTTCAACCATCTGGCTGGCCCAGATCCCGAAATCCAACCCTCTCACCACAGCCCAACACCCAACCAACAATCATGGCGCCTCTCCAGCACGCATCCCGCTTCGCCTCGTGCTCCTCCCCCGTGGCATTCATCCAGGCAGCGCGGGCTCTCGTCCTCAGCCGCAGCGCCGCCGACGAGGACGGCAGCGAGAAGCAGCCGTGGGTCATCGGCGTCGCCGTCTTCGCTGTGGCCGTGGCCGTGGCCGTCCTCGTCTTCGTCGCGCGCTACTGGCTCAACAGGAACGCGCGCCGGGACAAGGGGGAGGCTCACGGGGAGGACGACGACCATTCTCTCGGGAAGAGGCAGCGAAGGAGGGGAGGGCGCTAAAGTGGCAAGGAGCGAAGAGAGCGAGCCAGACATGACAAGACGAGTGCGCAGTTCTTCGCGCACCTCTCCGCGAGAAAGAGGACGGGCTTGGCTTCATCGGGCTACGAACCTACGGCAAAGCAAGCAACATGCGCACGGCGACATGCGCGTAAAACCGCTGAGCTTCTGACAACAAAGATCACAAGGCAGCGAAGACGGGGCCCCTGGAAATGCGCTTGCTGACACAACTGCTGAACCGGATGAAACCAAGGCAGCTGGTCTCCTTTAGCATACGACGATGCGACGCAGGAGGCCACCGCCTTGCGAGCCCTCCCTTCTTCACCAGACTCGCGCCAGCAAGATGTCTCCAGCCTTTTACTTGCCATCGCTTCAGCGACGGGAGCAAGGGCAGTCGGCTCTCTCCGCACGCTGTGATCCGGAGTACGAGTTCGTCACACCACGACACCAAGCATTCGGCTACATCGCGCACGGAGAGAAAGATACAATCGAGCGCTGGCCTGCTCACATCGTCCGGCAACTCGCGTGAGGAAACGGGCTCTTGACCATGCGCCGGCTTGTTCCTGAGCCTTGAGCTTGGTATGTGGGAAGTTTTCGATACGCGAGACAAGGGGGGGTGGGCAATAGAAGAGGCGTCGATCCAGGAGCGGCGCAAGGAGACAAACGCGACGATGCGACGACGACGACGACAGGTGGAATCGCCCGCCCACGTTTTGCGTACCACCCTGGTTTCGCATTGCTGGGGAGGGTTTCCCGCAAGTGCCCACACACGTATTGATCGACGGCGGGCGCGGACGGAACGAGCCGCCTCTCCTGTGTCATCTCCAACAGACGAGGAAGCGAAGTTCTTGTTTTGTTTTGTTTTACCCCGTCGGTCCCGGTCGGAAGTTTGTCAGAGACGGGAGCGAGCCAAGAACCTCCTCCCCCGTCCGCGCACCCCCGATTTTTTTTTCGATTATCGATCGTCAATCTTGCGTCTGACTTGGCGGCGGTGACGGGAGAATCAGGAGGAGGTGGGGGGAAAGAGGGGGAGGAGGAGGAGGAGAAGGATGGATGGCAGGCTACTGCTACTACTGCTGCTAACGGCTGCTGTTGAAACTAAAAGTCAGGTACGGCTGGTGGAGGATGAGGGAGACTTGGGATTGGCATTGTGCGTCGCCTGTCCTTGCATTTCGAACGGGGGCCATGAGACGAAGGTGAGAGACGGCAGAGATGCAGATCCTCCATCAGACCTGTCGTCCGATGGAAGACAGCTACAGGAGACGTCCCGTCAACGGGGACAAGACGCCTGGGGAGCTTGTGACTTGATGAGAGAGAGAGAGCGAGTGTGCGTGCTTACGGCATGACACGGGCGGGTCCCAGCAGTCCGAGGAAGAGGAGAGATAAAAATAGACGGCCGACGCGGGGGGAGGTTCCCTTTCCGTCGGGCCTCGACTTGTTACGGAGTAGTGGTGTATTGGTCCTTTTTGCTTTTTCTCTCTCTTGGCTGGGCTGGTTGCTTGTGACGCTTGTCTGGGGCTCTGCGCTTCTTTGCTCCTCGCTGGTGTTAGTTCTTACGGTTCTGTACTCGTAAGAGTATGCTAAATACCAATTAAGCTAGTGATTCCCAGCAGTAGCCAACCCCGCGAGCACCCTGTGAGCGGTTCCCCAAGACGATCCAGGCACGCTAGGTCTATGGATTATGGTTATTATTACCACTACTCGTATTGATCTCGCCGCTGCTGCAGGCAGTGAGCAGTAAGCAGAGAACAAGGGACACGAGAGGCGAGCCGAACAAGGGGGGCCTCGACTCCGCGGAGTTGAGAGAGCCGAGGGAGAAGATAAAAAGACAAAGACAAAATGAAAAGAGGAGAGAAATTGGCTTGAGAATGGGAGAAAGGGTGTTCCTGGGTCCTGCCACCGCGTGATCCTTGCGACCCTGGCGACCCTGGCGGCCAACCTGGAAGCCAGTGGCTCTCGAGTGGTGGCGCGCGCCCCCCCACCGCCCGTGTCGACGACGCAGGCGAAAGGATTCGGCTGGCCCCTCTGCCCTTCTGCAAGGGCTCGACTGCCGGCTGAACAGCAGCTGCTAACTAGTACTCGCAACGCCCATACACCCATGACGTGCGCGAGAGAGAGAGAGAGTGTGTGTGTGATGAGACCGAGAGTGTGATGAGACAGGGAGAGAGAGTGAAGCCTGGACCGAGGCGCGGAAACCAGTGCGAAAAACCCCCCCTGTCGCTTGGCGCTTACGGCCCACGCGCTTGTTCACCTCACCACTCGTCCGTGCTTACGAGTAGGCTACCGAGTCTGGAGTTCACACGAGGAGTCGTCCCGAACCTGGCCTTTTCTCCTCTCCTCGCAGTCAATCCATCCGACCAGGCAGCCCTAATAGATTGGGGGTTCCCTGATCTGACGGGACCGGCTGCCGTTAGGGCTGCCCGGGGTGGGATTCCGGTCTGGTCTGGTCTGGTCTGGTCTGGCCTGGTCTGCGGAGGAGGAGGACTCGTGCGAGGGACGGAGAGCCGGGGGCGCTCCATGGGGTTTGCTTCTCATCTCCCACCGCTCACGCGCGTGTGTGTCTCTCTGCCGTGTACTCGTACGAGTATGCCTGGGTGCGGCCTTTCTTTGTCCGGGAGTGATAAAGGGAAGACGACGATCTGTCGAGGAAGAGACCGCAAAGGAGCTACGAACGCAGATAGCCCGCAGTAGTAGTAGAATTACCCATCCACCTCCACCGGGAGCGGTGACGATCTAACAAAGCCTCGCCTCTCGAGAACCAACGGCTTATAACTCCAGCGCCCGAGACCCCCTGAAGATTCACGAGATGCATGCTCGGATGGAGTGATAGCAATAGTCCCTGATGCACAGGGGCAGGACATACCTCTCCTGCCTGCGTGCGCGACGGACGCCTGCACGAGCCCACGCGAGAATTCGTCAGTGGGTGGTTGTGCGGATGCCAACAGCAGCGTGTCATCAGTTTCCTGATCGAAATGGGGGGCCCGCCTCGGCATGTACCGCCGGCGACTGATGATGGGTGCGAGGAGAGGCAAGACCCTTGCCCTTGCGTGTGCGTACGAATACCTCGCCCACGACGAGTACATGCTCTGCTCCGTGTTGGGGTACGAGTAATAGCTCCGTGAATCATACCTACCAGCACGGATACACGATCGTAGCTGGCTGCCTGGTGTCTGTGTCTGGCGACAGGGTTTTACGGGGTACGGCTGACTCTGGCTTGAACCCTGGTGCTGTCATGGCCGGGACATGGTCCGTTCTTCTTGTTATTACATATTATTACGAGCACTCACCGCAGCAATGAATGGGTCGCGGAGGTCGGGCCTTGTTGCTCCTCGCCGCTCTGCGGTCTACAGTCTGCGATGCTGTGATGCTGACAACTGCTGCCTCACTGACGATAGAAAGAGAGAGAGAGACGAAGAGATACGAGTACTCGTTGATACACAGACAGACAGACAGACAGACGGTGGTGGCTGGTGGCCCTCTCCTGTCCCGAAGTAAGCGAGGATCCTGCAGAGGCCCAGCGTTTCACTTTGACTTACACGCATACTCCCACATGCCGTCCGTCTGCTGGATCGATCCGGTGCCGCACACGTACTCGAAGGGTGTGTGTGTGTTTGTGTGTGTGTGGACAAGTCGAGGGGGAGGAAGGGTGCCGGCGGCGGGAGGCGGGCAAGGCAGCGTCGTGCTAGTCACCAGAACGGCTCTTGAGACTGCCGATCCCCTCGAAGTATCTCACGAGTAATGAGGGGCCAATAGTGACGAGACGAGACTTCGAGGCGGATGTGATACTCGTAGTAGTCGATGGAGTCCAGCCTTCTAACTTGCATACAGTTAGTATCCAAGGGGCCATCTCGACTACTCGTGCACCAACTACAGAGTACGTTAGCGACGAAACCCCCGGGCACCACCGAGTTCGATCCCGCAGGGGGGAGTGGGTGGTTATACTCGGAGAGCACCCACGCTCTTTCGTCTGACAAGCAGCACTAACCACCATAGCTAGGCCGATCTGCGCATAGTCCGCTCAGCCCTCGCTCGTCCGGGGCCGGCAAAGCGTCCATGCTGGGCTGCCCGCCAAGCTTTCCCCTCCCCCCCCAAATCCTTCCCACGCTGCCTCTCTGTGCGCCGGCGCAGAATGCTGGGGTGGTGGGCGCGGAAGGGTACGTGGGTGCGTGGGTGCGTGGGTGCGTGCCTGTCTTCCATGTGTGTGTGTACGCGTACGAGACGAGTACTCGTACGGAGCACTCGCAGCAGGATGGATGGGATGGCCCACCGGGGCCCTTGGTGCTCGACTCCTTCGGCGCCCGGTTGTTGGAGCAAGGCGCGGGCCAAGATGATAATAATGCCACGGCGCCGCCCATTCGCTCGCACCCACCCGTCCACCCACCCATGTCAAGTCGTGGCCATGACGCGGAATTCCTCTCGAACCTGTCAAGAAAGTCAGCAGCAAGCCACCCGCCTCGTCCAGCAGCGGTGACGGATCACAAGGCGAACAGACACACACAGACAGACCAGACGCACAAGTTAAGGAGGGAAGAGACGCGCCCAGAGAGTCAAAAGGGCAAATCGAACCAAACCGACATAGTCCCAATCCCACAGAGGGGGAAATCTTTGGTTTTGGTGTGGTGGTTCCGCAGCGGGAGAAAGGCCCGGCGCCTTGATGAGCCACCCAGCAGCAGCCCGGCCACGACGACCGCGATGACGACGACAACGACCCCGACGATCCCGAGACGAGCACCGAACACAATAACAATGACGACGAGAACGAGAACGAGAACAACGCCACCGCCGGCAATGCTCGCCGCCCCGTGGATGCCGCTGCTGGCCGCGCTGCTGCTGTTCGCGCGCGCGGCGGCCGCCGGCAGCATGGCCGCCTGGTACACGGGCTACGGCTCGCCCAGTCTCATCATGCAGGACGACGACACGGGCGACATCCACTACAGCCTGTGCAACAGCCAGAGCACCCCCATCTTCCCCACCGGCTCGTCCTCCGCCCTGCCGCTCGACGGCGAGGACAACCCGCCCAGGAAGAACTCGAGCATCGCCGGCAACGGGTATTTCGACGGCAACGACAACATGGTAGGTTGCTCTTCTCCAGTTACCATCAGATCTGTGCCAAAGTCATCCAGGCGGGGTAGAAGAGGGAGGAAAGGACAAGAGACAAGAGAGCCAGAGCCTACAAGCTGCCCTTTTCCTCCACAAACTCGGCTCTGGTTCGGGATGGAAGGGGACGGCAGACAGATGAAAGAAACGAAACAAAAGACTAACCGACGAAACCCCCCAACAGGCCACGATCCAATGGCAGACGGACAGCGGCGACATTGTCAACTCGCTGTGGAAGTGCGGCAGCGACGGGCACTACACGCGCAGCGGGTCGTGGGTCGTCTCCGCGGGCGTGGCGCCGTCGGTGCACGCCCAGACGGGCCTCAAGTCCATGTCCCTCAACGCCCACGACGGCTACCGCATCTTCTACCACGACGCCGACGGCGCCATCGCCTTCCTGACCTACACCGGCGGCAAGTGGGCCTACGGCGGCATCGTCACCCACGACGCCCTGCTGGCCCCCATCGGCGCCCACTGGAACACCGCCACCAACATGACCGTCGTCACCCCCAAGGACGCCTCCAACTTTGAGGTCTCCGCCCTCCAGGCCGACTACTCCTGGCAGCTGTGTAAGTTCTCTCGAGTCTTCTTCCCTGTCAAGGGAAACCCCCCAGTTAGTCTTTGCAAACGATGGAGAAAAAAGGGGGCTGACCATATACCCTGACCCCAACAGCCACCGTCCCCCACCCCCTCCAAAAGGTGGATGGCAAGCAGCCCACCAACAGCACCTCGGCCGACGCGCTGCAGGTCGACGAGAACGGCCCCACCGGCTTTCAGATGGAGGCCTGGGACGGCAAGGCCAAGAGCATCGGCCTGACCATCGGCAGCGACGGCGGCCGCAGCGTCTTCTACGTCGGCACCGACCGCAACCTGTACCAGATCAAGGAGCGCGACGGCTCCTGGCAGGACAACATCTCCAAGCAGCTGCCCTCCGAGTGGCCCCAGGCCGACTCCCCCGGCGCCGACATGGCCTACGTCTCCGACGCCCAGACCGACCGCATCTGGCTCTACTACCTCAGCGGCGGCGGCCGCATGTACCAGGCCTACCAGTCGGCCGACGGCGTCTGGGAGCAGGCCCGCGCCCTCGTCGACTCGGACCCGAACGGCGACGACGACACCTCCGACTCGGACCCCTCTTCGGACTCCTCAGACAACGGCGGCGGCGGCGGCCTCGCGATGGGCGCCAAGATCGGCCTCGGAGTCGGCCTGGGCTGCGGCCTGACCATCGTCGCCGCCGTCTTGGGCCTGTGCGTGCACAACCGGTGCCGCCAGCGCCGCCGCGCCCGCGAGGCCGAGCGCCGCGCCCTCGCCGACGCCCGCGCCCACGCCGCCGCCGCCGAGGCTGTCCGCAAGTACCACGCCGAGTCCCCCTTCCCCCCCGGCGGCGGCGGCGGCTCCATCTACTCCGGCTCTTCCCCGACCTCCCCGGGAGTCAAGTCGCTGCTGGGCGGCAGCAGCGCCGCCGGCGGCTGGATGTCCGCCACCACCGCCCACGGCCCCAGCCCTTGGTCCGCGCAGACCCCGGGCGCCCCGGCCCCGGCCTACCTCGCCGCCGGCCACTGGGCCCCCGCGCCCATGTACATGGACGCCATGAAGCCCGGCGCTGACTACAAGTCCCCGGCAGGCGACTCGTACTACGCCGCCACGGCGACCACGCCACAGCAGCAGCAGCAGCAGCAGCAGCAGCCCCAGATCATCCACGAGATGCCCACGCCGGATAATCAACTCGAGATGCTGGGCGAGGGCCACTACCGCGAGCTGGGAGAAGGGGGCCGCGAGCCGGGAGAGGGGGGCCGCCAGCAGTGAGCCAAGAAGGAAAGAAAAGATAAAAAGAAGAAAGCAAAGAGAGCAGAAATCTCCCGCTGCAAAATTGGCACCTGATAATGGCGTCCTCTTTCACGGCTTGATTTGGAGGCTGGCTCCCCCTCATCTCGCTGCCTCTGCTCCCGTTGTCCAGCTGTTAGCGACGTTGGATTTCCACGTAGATTAGAAATAACCTCCTCATACTTAATAACGATACCCACCAAATAAATTTGTAAAACAACTGGAAGGCCGGCTTACCTTTTGACTTTCGAGGAATCACCAACGAACCAGTGATGTCGTACCACAGTTGGTCCGCTTCAGAAACAAAGCACCTGTCATATGAGGTGATCGATACCTGAGTCTGGGATTTGGATACCTTTCTAGAGTAGGGGTGGTCGCGCGACGCCCCGACTTGCATTGCGTTGAAGACACTGTCAACAATTTCAGTAGACGGCGGTCTCTGGAGTGGCTCGGATCGAACGATAGAATACCATTCGTCAGTCTTCATGGCTGCGACTTGTCCCACTGTGGTATGAGTTGCCAACCTACGGAAGGCGGTGAGACACCACTGCACTTACTCGTGAATGACGCTGACTCTCCCAATTCAGAAACTCACCTTCAACGATCTCCAACCGGCGCCTTGCCCAGAGCTCGTAACCGCACAGAACTTGATACGTCACACGCATTGATCATGCATTCAATCTTCACTGGTCCGACGAAAGAACCCACACCGAGCGAGGGTCTTTATTGGGGCTTCAAATGACCCTTGTATTCATTGGATTTATTTTGTGTAGGCTTTTCCGTCGAATCACTTTTGTTCAGACTCGGGCCGTGTCCAGGCCTAGGTAGGTCGGAGCCCGGGCGGAATCACCGAAACCGCAGCGCGTGAGCAGCGTGAAGGCCCTTACGGCTTCTCGTAGATCCAGCCGGCCTGGGCGCTCTGGTAGCTGACGACGTCACCCTCCTTGAACCACAGGGCAATCTCGTGCTTGGCGCTCTCGACGCTGTCGGAGCCGTGGCAGACGTTGCGGCCGACGTCGATGGCGAAGTCGCCACGGATGGTGCCGGGGTTGGAGGCGAGGGGGTTGGTGGCGCCGAGCAGGGTGCGGCCGGTCTTGACGGCGTCACGGCCCTCCCAGACCATGGCGCAGATCGGGCCGCTGTTCATGTACTCGATCAAGCCGGGGAAGAAGGGCTTCTGGGCCAGGTCCTCGTCTGCGCGGGGGTTGGTCAGCTGGGTCAGGGGCGGGCGAGTAGCGGTGAGGGGGGGAGGGACGACGTACAGTGCTTCTCGAGGTGAGCCTTGCCGGGGGTGACAAGCTTGATGGCCACGAGCTTGTAGCTGGAGGGCGGGGCGTTAGCATGAGTCTGTACCAGGAAGGGGAAGCTCGAGGGAGGAGAGGGAGCTTACCCGCGGTTCTCGAAGCGAGAGATGATGGGGCCGATCAGGCCACGCTGAACGCCGTCAGGCTTGATGGCGATGAAGCTGGAGGGGCGGTTAGCCGACAGACTCGAAGAGCAGGCACAGGGCCGAGACGAGAGATTTGGCACGGGGCTGGAAGACTCACGTCTGCTCGGTAGACATCTTGGCGGTGGGTTGGAGGGGTTGCTGGGGATGTGTGTTGGTGATGTGTGGGGTGGAGGAGAGGGAGGAAGGAAAGTTTGCGTCGGCAGCTCCCAAGGCGTGGATTTTGCCGGCGGGCGGATCCGCCGTAGCTGGCGCTGGAGGGGACGGCGAGGGGGTTCCGACGCGGGGCACCAGCAGCACCGCTATCGCTATCGCCAGCAGACCCGACACCACCACCGAGTACCACCACAGCCCCGTGCTTGTAGCCCGCGAGGGTCCGCCCTTGACACTATTGCCACTGGCCGGACCCTGGCTTGGCCGCCTGCCCGTCATGGTTGCTGGATGGACCCGGAACGGAACGGAGATCGTTCTGGATATCGATAATCTGCAGGGACTGGAGTAGGTCTCTCGTTTAAAGCTGTGCGTGCATGACATGCAAGCCAAGCGTATGGGGGGATTGTTGAAGACGGGATGGTTGCTCAGATGCTTCGACAAGTTGCTGTGCTGACTCGAGTGGACACGTCTGGTCTGAAGACTTCAAGGATCCAGGCCAAAATGATCTGCCACCCTGGACGGAGCGCTCGCAACGAATCATATGGCCAAACAAATTAACATCATAAGAAGGATTTCTCTCCACTGCGAACCAGCCACCGTGCCACCGTCGCCCCGGAATCGACACAATACGGTGTAAGGGCTGCTCTGGCCAAAGATACCCACATACACCGTAACGATCCGCAGCCTTTGGTGGCCAGATTCAAGGTGGGTGAGTGCCAGTGACGCTAGTGGAAGGAACCGTCTGGGACGGTGCGAGCTGGATGTTACGGACTTTTAGCCAGCTGTGCTAGCCCGCTAGCGCGCTGACCCAGCTCGCTTTACCCAATATGGCCAGCCGAAGCTCCCAGCAACGGAGGCCAGGACAGTCTGGGGTACTCGCGCATACGAGTAGCTACGGTACATACATCACGGCCACAGCTCTCTCCATCCCATCTGTCATCGCATACCTCGACGTCGCCTCACATCCTCGCTTTCCTCATCCGCATTGCTCAGCCTGTACTCCATCGTTTTCTGTAGCAGGGAGCTGACCCCCCTTGGTTAAGGGGATATCTTTTCCGAGCCTATTCAACAGCAGGGCGCCTCTCTCAGCCGGCACTGCCAGACGCCGCGCAGGTTGCTCGCCGCCTTTCCGTCCTGCACTGTCCAATGAATTAATCAAGCGTCGCCTCTCCTTCTCTCATCGATCTCCATTGCCCTTTCGTTCTTTTGGCCTTTTCCGGGCTTTGAATCTCACGCAATGGCGCCCCGCAGCCCGGCGCTGTCCCGCCCTCGGGCTCTGCTCTTTGCGCTCCTCGGCTTCACGGCACTCATCGGCCCCGTTGGTATGTCCCTCCCCGCGGTGCATTCTGCATCCAAACCTTGCCCTACATATCTTGTCATAGTCTGACCTTGCTCAGTCTCCGTCAAGGAGCACGATTTCAAGAAATGCCACCAATCCGGCTTCTGTAAGCGCAACCGCGACTACGCCGACCAGGCCGTCTCCGAGGGCGCCGCCTGGCAGATTCCCTATCACATCCTGCCTGATGGCGCATCTTTCAAGGATGGCCAATTGGCCGCGACCATAATCAAGACCATCGACCAAGATGGGACCACCGTTCAACTCCCCCTCACCGTGTCTTTCCAACAATCCGGCACCGCTCGCGTCTCTGTCGACGAAAAGAAGAGGATGGACAAGGACATTGAGCTCCGACACGATAGCCAAATCCGCAAAGAGCGCTACAACGAAGCCGAGAAGTGGACCATTGTGGGCGGCCTGTCCATTGACACCAATGCCAAGGTCGTCTGGGAGGGCGAGACGGGCATCAACATCCAGTACGGCCCCAACCTTGCTTTCCAGGCCGACGTTTCTTTCCGCCCTTTCAACATCGAGTTCAAGCGTGACGGTGTCACCCATATCAAGCTCAACGATCGCGGTTTCATGAACATGGAGCATTGGCGCCCCAAGATCGACAAGGTTGAGCCCGAGACGAAGGAGGGTAAGGAGGGCCAAGAGACCCCCGCGCCCGAGGTCCCGGAGCCCGAGTCAAGTGTGGACGAAAGCACATGGTGGGAAGAAACGTTTGGCGGAAACACCGACTCCAAGCCCCGCGGACCGGAGAGTGTGGCACTGGACATCACCTTCTTGGGCTACGACCACGTCTTCGGCGTCCCCGAGCACACCGGCCCCATGTCGCTGAAGCAGACAAGAGGAGGCGAGGGCAACTACAACGAGCCCTACCGGCTGTACAACTCGGACGTCTTCGAGTACATCCTGGACAGCCCCATGACGCTCTACGGTGCTATCCCCTTGATGCAGGCCCAGCGCAAGGACTCGACCGTCGGCGTGTTCTGGATGAACGGTGCCGAGACCTGGATCGACATTGAGAAGTCCAAGGAAGCCAAGAACCCTCTGTCCCTCGGTGGCAGCTCCAAGGTCAACACTCATACGCACTGGATCTCCGAGGCCGGCATTATGGATCTCTTCATTTTCCTTGGTCCTACCCCTCGTGATATCTCCAGGACGTACGCCGAGCTCACCGGCACCACCCAACTCCCCCAGGAGTTTGCCATTGGCTACCACCAGTGCCGCTGGAACTACATCTCGGACGACGATGTTAAGGATGTCGACCGCAAGATGGACAAGTTTGGCATTCCCTATGATGTCATCTGGCTCGACCTCGAGTACACCGATGACCGCAAGTATTTCACATGGGAGCCCAACATGTTCAAGAACCCCATCACCATGGGCCAGCAGCTCGATTCGCACGGCAGACAACTCGTCGTACTCATCGACCCCCACATCAAGAACAAGGGTGGATTCTCTGTTTCCGAGGAACTCCAGTCCAAGGGCCTGGCTGTCAAGAACAAGGACGGCAACGACTACGACGGCTGGTGCTGGCCTGGATCCTCCAACTGGGTCGACTGCTTCAACCCCGCTGCTATCAAATGGTGGACCACCCTGTTCAAGTATGACGCGTTCAAGGGCACCATGGAGAACACGTGGATCTGGAACGACATGAACGAGCCTTCGGTCTTCAACGGCCCCGAGGTCACCATGCCCAAGGACAACATCCACTACAACGGATGGGAGCACCGCGACATTCACAACATCAACGGCCTGACCTTCCAGAACGCCACGTATGATGCGTTGCTCACTCGCAAGAAGGGCGAGTTGCGCCGCCCCTTCATCCTCACCCGGTCCTTCTGGGCCGGCTCGCAGCGCCTAGGGGCCATGTGGACCGGCGACAATCAGGCCACGTGGGAATACATGGCTGGCGCCACGCCCATGGTCCTCAACCAAGGCATTTCTGGTTTCCCGTTTGCCGGCGCCGATGTCGGTGGCTTCTTCGGCAACCCTGAAGCGGACCTGCTGAGCCGGTGGTACCAGGCCGGAGCCTTCTACCCCTTCTTCCGCGGCCATGCGCACATTGACGCACGCCGCCGAGAGCCGTACCTGATCGCCGAGCCTCACCGGTCCATCATCACCGCGGCGCTGCGGCTTCGGTACAGCCTGCTTCCTGCCTGGTACACTGCCTTCTACGAGGCCCACAAGGAGGGCACCCCCATCGTCCGGCCCATGTACTGGACGCACCCGAGCGAAGAGGCCGGCTTTGGCATCGACGACCAATTCTTTGTGGGCTCGACTGGCCTTCTTGTCAAGCCGGTCGTCGAGAAGGATAAGGTGTCTGCGTCCATCTGGATCCCCGACGAGGAGGTTTACTACGACTACTTCACGTACGACAAGCTGTCGACCAGCAAGGGCAAGTACCTGGAGGTGGCGGCGCCCATCGAGAAGGTTCCCGTTCTGATGCGTGGCGGCCACATCATCCCGCGTCGTGACATTCCTCGGCGCTCGGCGCACCTGCAGATGTACGACGACTACACACTCGTCGTCTCGGTGGCTCGTGACGGGAGTGCCGAGGGAGAGTTGTACACGGACGACGGTGACACGTTCCAGTACGAGAAGGGCCACTACATCCACCGGCATTTCAAGCTGGAGGGATCTTCCATCAGCTCAGTCGATGCCGAGGGACGGGACGTCAAGAGCGTCAAGGACGACGAGTGGACGAAGCGCATGCGCTCCGTTGCGGTCGACCGTATTATGGTGGTTGGCGCGCCGGCGGCGTGGTCCAGCAAGACGGAGGCCACCCTACGCAGCGAGGGTGCCGAGTCCGTGGTCCGGGTGGAGTACCACAAGGCACAAGGCGGCCGTGCCGCGTTCGCCACGATCGGACGTGTTGGCGTGCGTATCGGGGCGGACTGGACCCTGGACTTGTAGTGTGCCCCGAGCTGATGTTGTGTGTATTTGAACCCGAGTTTTTGGACATGGCAAGCTAGCTGTACGACGCGTGCATAAACAATCTGCCAGGGCTGTTGGCTTCCAACCCTGTAGAATACAAAGATAAATGCCATTGATTTCGGTCAGGTGAACAGTGTGCGTAGTACTGCTCGGTGGCTTACGCCTTTGACCGTGATGACAGCCCTGGTGACACGTTGACCTTGCCGTATCCAACATGTAGTTTATGGTAATACTTTTGTAGACTTTGGTGGTCACGGAGTCCAACACGATCATGAGAACGACCACGGAGTCAAACGAGAGCCAGTTGATATCGAAGGACTATTTAAGAGTCGCGTGATTTCGCTTATGGAATTTTACCTATATCTCCTCCCTCCTATAGCCCATTTGTATCCTTTTGCTATCGTCTAATAGAGAGGTATCGGCCACATACCCCAAGCTGTGCTGCTATGCTTTATATACTTCTTTTCTTAATTCATCTTTTTGTGTCCCCCCCCCCCCCCCCCCCCCTGCTGCGTACTGACTCATTTTCCGGACCATCTAGCTTATCTCCTCGGCCTCGGGGTGGAACAGGCTGCGGATCTTCTCGTAGTCGGCCTTCCTGCCCATGTGGTTCTCGAACTCGAGGGCGTACAGGCCGCGGGCGGCGGCCGGCGCGCGGTACCGGTCGAGCCAGCGGGTCTGGTAGAAGTCGGCGTTCTCGCGGGAGCAGAAGCGCCGCCCCCCCTCCGCCTCCGCCTGGCAGCGGGCCAGGCCGTCCGCCAGCTCGTAATCGGCGCCGCCGGCCTCGTAGAGGCAGGTGACGCAGGCGTACCACTCTTTGTCGCCGGGGGTGTACTCCGGGCGGGGGATGGTGTCGCTGGGCTTCGGCGCGGCGAAAGGGGGGTCCTTGCGGTCGTCACCGTCGCCGCCGAACCCCCACCACAGGCGGACGGCCTCGGCCGTCTCCCGGCCGAAGGGCATGTACCCGTTGGCCAGCTCGCCGTAGTACTTTCCGCGGGCCGTCTCGGGGGCGACGTACTCGTCGTCGCCCCAGCGCGACCGGTAGAAGTCGGCCATCTCGTCGCTGCACAGCCCCCCCGAGCGACGGCCAGGGCGACCCGGGCGTCCGCGCTGTGCCGCACGCTGGCCCAGGCCCTCCTCCGGTTCTCGTCCGACACGCCCTCGCGGCACGCCTTCAGCCCGCCCTTCAGGCTGCGCGCGTGCGCGGGATCTTCCTGCGCGAACGCCAGGCACGACACGCACGCGTACCAGTGGACGTCGCCCTCGGTGTAGGTCTTGGGGCGGATCACGCCGCCGCCGCCGCCGTCGCTCGCGGCCTGGGCGCCGCTGGGGGCCAGGGACGACAGGGCGAGGATGCCGAGGGTGAGGAGTTGTTGTTGTTGGTACATTTTGTTTGTCGAGCTTTGCGCTCCCGGTTTGATTTTCTGGTGTGATTTTTCCTTGCGTGTTTGCCTTCCTTGGCCTTGTGTTTCTTTCTTTCCCTCCCTGTATGTATGTCCTTTCTCTTTCTCTCTTCTCCGTCTCTGTGTCTTTCCTTCTTCTTCTTCTTCTTCTTCTTCTGTCTCTTTTCTGTTCCTTGAGCCCTTGTTTCTGTTTCCTTTCCCTTTCCCTTTCCAGTCGCAGTTGTCGTCGCCTTGCAAACCCGGGGTTGGATAACACAACTCAGAAAGGAAAGGCCACACAAGGTGTTACGGGAGCGGGAGCCGGCGACCGCCCCTCCCGGTCTTTATACCGGATGCCTGGAGCGGCCTTGGAGATGGTAACAGGAAATGTGGCGGGAAACCCCTTCCCCTAAGAATCGCCACGCGTGCGTGCGCAACTCGTTTGTTCGTTCGTTACACACACGGCCGCCGCCACCCTCTCTCGGCGAAATGACGGAGAAGGCGTCACTCGTCATCACTACCACCTGGGAACAGGCGAGAGAAGTGTGTGTGGTGGGATCGAGGAGGGCCACTGTTTGTGGCGGCTCTGCCCGATCTGCCCAGTCCAAAAATTGAAAAAAGACAGTTGCATTTTTCGCCCCCCTGCGACTAGACTCTTCTCTGGGCCCGCCCGTCTTCTGCGGCGGGTTTGTCTTCGTCGGGTGCAGGCGGCTTTAAGACATGATGACGGGGTTCCTCGTGAAGCAAACAGGGCAATCGTCGACGTAACAATCGCAGAGGGGGGGAGAAGGTCCCGCTCCCCGGCCGGCGCCTCCTCGTTGGGTCTCCTCGGTCTTCATGAATCGGGCGGCATGGCGTCTCTCGCTTGCTGGTTCACCCACCCTTCGTCATGAACCGGCGGGTGTTTCTATTATGGAGGGTGAGGGGGGGGGGGGGGGGGGGGCGGCCCGCCTGCATCGCCACGCCGATCATCCCCACTCAGAAGGCCCCCTCGCCGAGACCATGGATGCTTGTGCGGCGCACTCGCTGCGGACCTAATTAGAGGGTGTCAGCGTGGCGGACCGTCCCTCTCAGCTGATGGTGGTGGTGGTGGCCCGGGTGAGCGTTCCAAGAGGGCCGAGTGCCCGTTCTGCTGACTTGGCAGCACTCTGCTCCGCCTTGTCGGCCGGGGCTCCGGAGACGCCGGGTTGAGAATGGCAGGCGTGTGGCTTGAACTACTGGTAGACGCTTCTGCTGCTGGTGAGATGGCAAGGGAGGAGTAGAGTTGGCGAAAGTCCATCTCTCACTCTCTCACTCTCTCCCTCTCTCTGTGTTGGTTCAAAGGCAAGCCCTGTTTGCCCACAGAGAATCCGTCCGGTCACTGGTCGTGGCGACAAAGGCGGGGCGGTAACAAGCAGGGCGGCGGCGATGACTACGCGCGTGTGGCGACATTGCCTTACTCTATCTGCCAATCTTCGAGACAGCAGGGTCGCAGTGGCAAAGTGGCCTCCCCACTCCCCTGTCTGTCGGTCTCCTTACGTGAGGGCCCAGGCCCTCTTCCATCATCGCTTGGAAGAGCATCTGGTCTGCTGTCCCGCAGAGGCGGCTTTGCCCGCTCACCCTGAGGGAAACCCGTCTGGGCCGACCCCATCAAGATGGAGAACTGCCGCATTGGTTTCTTTCAAAAAGTTCGGATATCCTCTTTCTTTCGTCGTCTTCTTCTCTGTCTATCGGGAAGAGAAACTACTCGTACACATTTCATCCCATTCGCCGGTGGCACCGGTGGCGTCGTCGTCAACGTCTACTCGAGCCGAGCCCAGGAAGATCCGGAAAAAGGTGGTCGCCGAGGGAGTTGCCGGACACCAAGCCGGTGGTCGCCCCCCTTTGTGGCGGGCCTCGCCGTTCCCATCGGTAGGCCGTGCCGGGTTCACGGGTAGCAGGTAGTAGCTAGGAGACCTAGGAAGTAGACCCGGCCGCGACTCGTCAGGTCGCCAGTCTCCTCTTGCTTTTACCTTCTTCGCGCTCTGCCCTGACTTCTGGAAGACTGAACGTGTCCGACTCGCTTTCGCCCCTCCCCGCCAAACAACGTGCTGGCTTGGTGGTTGATCGCCTACCGTCACCTACACTCCATCCACCTTGCTTCTAGCCACTTTCAAGGCCTGGCAAGTGATTGGCAAGTGGGGAAAGCGGCGTCTGGGAAAACGAGGGGGAAGGGAGCGGAGGGTCGGCAAGGCAGCAGCAGGAAGCGAAGCAGAAGCGAACCCAGACACCACCGCCGGTGCTCCCAAAGGTGGGCTTGCTTTAGCCAAGAAAGACTCGCGCGCGCGCGGCGTCTTTTTTTAAAAAAAAAAAAAAAAAATCGGGCACTGATTCTCGGGGCGTGGCGAGTTGCGATCCTTCGCCGCGGGCGACACCCGACGATCGTCCTCCCCCTTCTTCCTCGCGGGAAGACGATCGCACGGGCGGTCAGCAGAAGCGGCGGCCGGCGCCCGGGATTCGCCTTGCGCGGTCTCGAGAGAAACGCCCAGCTGTATGTCTGCCGCCGTATTGCTTGACGGATCGCGATGCCTCGGGCACATCACATACTGAATGCAGTTGGCAGAAATTTGGTGCGGTAGTCATGCCTATCCGGTCGTCAACGAGTAGGCAGGCTTGATCGCGCCTCCGTTCCTGTGGTTCCCATAACCTGTCAACCTCGTTGTGCGCAAGGCCTTCGAGTTGAAAGCGAGTCCCACCTCTTCGACTTTCGAACTATCTCTCGACTGCACCGAAAGACTCTATTCCCGGCCTGGATAGCACTCAAGTACCTACCTGCAATATCAAAGTCGGTAGGCAAGATTCTGCAGCTTCTCAACTCGCAGGCTGGCCAAGTACATGTACCCACGCATCCTTCTTACGGGAAGCCTTTCCGCCGCCTGCCACCCAACGGATGCACAAAGACGCCGCGCATCAAGGGAACAGGCCGCGGTCCGACGTGGCTTGGCCGGGCGTAGACACGTTGTGTCCCTCCCAGACCATTCCGGGCCAGAACACCGCCGTCCGCCGCGCACCCTCAACCGAAGCCCCTCGAGCATGGTCGGCGGTTGGCGGAAACGGGGTTTCCCGGTCCAATCCCTGTGAGCGCGATAGAGACTCTGACAGTCTCTTGCCACCATGGTCTAGGGTTTAGGGACGGATAGAAAATCAGCGCTGAGAGCTTGCCTACTGCCACCGACAGGGATCGCGGGCATGCCGGATTACCAACTGAAAGACGACCCTGCCGTGACAGTAAAACATAGGTTGGTCAGCCCGCAGACCTCCAGTTCTCACGTGCCATGGACTGAAGCTCCTCGGTTGTCAGATTAGGGGTGTCAGATACCCTCTGACTTCACCGGGAAGAGGACTTACCACCAGGCTACACTGCGCTGCGGCGTCCAACACAGACAGCCCCTCGGCGTGTCGAACGTCACGCTACAGGGCAAATCAAGTCGCAGCCTATCTGTACCGGAGTGGAAGGCTCGTATTACACAGGTATACATGGAATGCACCGACCGGTACGTACCCAGGTTGAGAAGTGAAGGCACCAAAGCCACGCTCGCTCGAATAGTACACGTCCAGCCTCTCTCTGCCGAACAAGAGACAGCCGCCTGGCTATCGTAGATCACCAGCCAGTCAAAGCGCCCTTTCCAACCCCTTCCTTCACCTCAGAAAAAACCCCCCTCGGCCTTAAGGCGCGCGGGGCCGGCGGCGCACAAAGCCCCAGGCGCGGGACAGCACGCGGGCGCCCCAGGGGGTGGCCCACAGGCTGAGGGCGATGCGGGCGGGGAAGAGCAGCTTGGTGATGGCGTAGGCGGCCGCGATCTGGATGCCCGTGTTGTAGCCGGCCTCGGCGGCCGCGCCGCCCCCGCCCGCGCGCTCCACCGCCTTCCTGACCTTGTGCCAGGCCTTGCGCGTGGTCGTCTTGCCGTCCTCCGCGCTCTTCTCCTCGGCATCTGCCGGCGCCGCCGCCGACTCGGCGATCACGGCCCCGGTCACGCCGTCAGCAGGTACGGCGGCGGCGGCGGCGGTAGATGCCGCAGAACCACCGCCCTCCTCCGCCTGCCGTTGATCTTGCTTGGCCCCCCTCCCCGTCATTCTCGCAAACCACCCCCCCTTATTCTCCCTCCCCTCCCTCCCCTCAGCAGCAGCAGCGCCGAGCTCCCGCTCCAGCTCGACCTCCCCGTCCCCCTCGCCCCGCCCGCCCAGGCCGAACCACCCCTTGCGCCGGGCGTACCGGCCCCACCGCCGGGCGCCCTCCTCGGCCCAGGCCGCCCAGGGCCCCAGGACGTAGGCCGTGGGCACCCAGCCGGCGTACTTGAAGAGGGCCACGAGGCCGACGAGCGGCGCGACGGCCGTGGCCTCGTGCAGGACCAGGAAGGCCAGGACGTGGGAGGCGGGCGCGCGCGCGAGCCCGGACAGGGGCCGCTCGAGGCGCGACGAGAGGAAGGAGGGCAGGAAGCGGCGCGAGGCGGCGAGGAGGCGCTCCACGCGGGCGCGGTGGCGGTCTGAAGGGGGAGGAGGTGGTGGTGGTGGGGAGTTGTTGGGGTTGCCGTTGGGTTTGGCGGTGGTGTTGGTCTCGGGCTTGGTCGACTCGAGGCGGCGCTGGGGCCGGCGCGGGCGCAGCGAGGCAGGCAGGCGGGGACGGGCAGACGGACGGGACAGCGGGGATCGGGCGGCGGCGTGCCATAGCGAGCGGGAGATCGGAGCCGCCATGGCTGGGCGGTGTGGACAGGAGCCGGAAGTGGTGGGTGTGTAGGGAGCAGAGTGAGTGATGGAGTGGTTGGCGGTGGTCGGATGTGAGAAATACACTCCTCCGATCGGAAGCTGGATCGGAAGCTGTCTGCGCCAGCCTTGTAGGGCGTTGGGCCGGCCGAGCGACAGCTGTAGTGGGGCGCTATGACGCGCTGAAGATTAGCGCATGTCAGTGCGGCAGCTCGCGCCGGAAACGCCCCGGCTTTGGGGGTGCCGCCGCCGCCGCCGCCGCTGCCCGGGGATTCGAAGCCCGGAGGTGCATTTAATGTCGATGCCGGCTCCGGATTGAAAGACGGAGATTCACTTCACTTAACCGGGGTATTTTTCTGATTGGCCACTGAGATTCAGATTTATATCTTGATTTCTTAATCCTTTGCCACCCCTGCCAACGACCCCCTCACGCCAGCATGTCGGCAGCCTGCAAGCCCTTGCCCTCAACCAAGACGCCGGCCTTGCGCAGGATGCCGATACAGCTGTCGACGACGGCGCGGTCGACACCCCGGGTCTTCTGCACAAAGGTGACCGTCTTGAGCCACTCGCGGGCGTCGGACTCGGAGTAGTCGAGGTGGGTGCTGATGTACTCGACGGCCTCGTCCGGGTGGGCGCCGAAGTGGGCGATGCCCTGGTCGAGGCGGGCGAGCAGGTCGGCGACGCGGGGGTCCTCTTTCTTGCCGCCCCCCACGAGCTCAGTGGAGGCGACAATCTTCCAGCTGCTCCAGGGGGTGTAGATCTCGCCGACGCGGCGGATCTCGCCGTTGTCGTAGTAGCGCTTGGAGGTGAAGTGCTCCCACATGAAGAAGTCGGCGGCGCCCGAGTTGACGGCGGCGCGTAGGTTGGCAAAGTTCTGTAGCACCACAAAGTCCGAGTAAGGCTGCTTTCCCGGCTGAAGCCACCCTTGCTGGTCGGCCAGCACGTAGCCCATGACCTGGCTGCCCGAGCCCAGGCGCGAGATGCCGATCTTGCCGCCCTGCAGCGAGCCAACCGACGCCACCTCGGGCCGCTGGGCGCCCGTCGAGATGGCCCAGCCTGCGTGTTGCTTGTCAGTATCACTCGAGACGCAAGGTAGGGTGAGGACAGCTTACAGAGAGGCGACTCGACATAGGTCCCGACCAGACGGTAGCCGCCGTCGCCGGGGGTGTCGTCCTTGCCGAGCCCGGCGATCCAGCCCTCGGTCAGGCCGATGCCGACGTCGATCTCGCCGGCGCGCAGGGAGGTGATCATGTGGCCGGTGCCCGAGGGGAAGGGCACCAGCGTGGCGGCCAGGCCAAAGTGCTTCTGCGCAAAGTGCAGCGGGGTGGAGAAGTGCTCCGGCACGAAGCCGACGCGGAGGGGTTGCGCAGTGCTGGCCATGGTGGGGTTGAAGATTGGGGCTGTCGGTGACTGTACGGGCAGAGGTGATGAGAGTGAATTTCTGGGTCAATAGGTAAAAATAAAAGAAGAGATATCAGACGGAAAGTTCGAGTTTCATCACATGCCCGCCGTTGGGGGTGGGTTGGACCTTCCCCGCCAACGCACTTGCCTTTCATCCCACCTTTTGCACGCTTTCCGGTCCGTCGGCCGGCGGTACGCGCTTTCATGTGGGGGCGAAGGCCAATGCCTCGTCCGCTCACACTCGTTCCAAGACAATTCCCGCAGCCATTCCTTTCCCACTGCCGGCTACTGGCGAGTTCCAACGCGTTCGAGTCAAGGCAGGGCAAGCTGCAGCTACTAGAGAAAGCTGCACATCATGCTGTGGGTCAATACGGTACCTAGATTGACTAGAAGTAGACGGCAGATGACAGGCGACAGCTACAGAGTTAGCTTAAGCCCGAGGCCTGACCGGCAAACCACCACTCATTGTAGCCCCCCTCCCAAAAGGAATCATCTCGAAAACGCCACTATTGAGCTCTGCGACTTCCAGTCCATCGTCGCAGCGTACTCCAGCCCCTTGCATCCGGGCTTGATTCGGCATTGCCTTCCTGCTCAGCCTTGATTTGAGCTCTCCTGTCAGTTCAAGGGGAGCATGCCAATGTGCAATGTGGCTTTTCATTGGACACCAGGTATGGAGTCGACGTTGAGGCAGAAGCTTGCCCAGATTCGCATTTGTCCTTCGCCATCTCCAGCCTCCAACTTCCAAGGGCAAGCGCTGGTTGATTCGCTCGAAAGACATGCGGAGCAGGATGCTCAAGCACATCAACGGAATATACGTCCATCAATCAGTTTAGATATTCCGTCTCAACGCCGTGCGTGGCAGTCAAGTATTGGGTAAGCTGTGAAACGAGATACTACTTTATTAAATCTTTGAATTCCATATCGCGACAGTGTCCATCAAAATGGCATTGTTGTCGCGAGGCACGTATTGATCTTCACTTAGAGGTGCCTTAGTGGCATTTAGATCCCTGATCTCGTCGTAGTCGTGGCTTAGCAGGTCTTCATCTTCTTGTTTCCACGCCCCGATTCGTTGTAGCTGAGCGGCCAATACACCGTGTCCTCGTTCGCGAGCGCGTTTCACGGCACGAACATACTGGAATCTCCCGTGGCCCTCGATACTGCACCCGGACTCCAGCAAGACAGGTACGACGTCAATGCTTCCCCACTGGGCCGCCGCTTCCAGGGCGCTGCCTCCATCATTCCTCTCACGGTCCGTCCCCTCAGGGTCCGCATTGACATTGGCACCTTGCTTGATTAACCATTTCACATCACCGACGTTTCCCAGAGCAGCTGCGTGGTACAGCGATGTAGAGCTGCCAGAGAATCCAGTTGCGTCGACGTCGGCACCTGCGCCCAATAAGAGCTGGATGATTTCGGGGTGGGCATTGAAGATGGCAGGCTGGAGTGGCGTTCCGTAATCCCAAAAGGTTTTGAAACGTGAAGTCCCATCGCCCGGGCACAGTTCGTGGCCAAATGCTTCGTGAGAACCGGTGATGCTGTCGACGCGCGAAGCAGGGTTGGGGTTGAGGCCAAGCTCTGGCGCAAGCAGAAGCTTCAGGATTTCGGTGGACTTGCCCATCAAGCAGTTCTTGACTACGTAGTGAAATGCAGTGTCCGACCACCGGTAGCGTAGGCGAGGGTCAAAGCCCAGATCAATGATTCTTCTCACTATCTCGACCGATGATTGAGCATGGGCGACCCACAAGAGGCCGCAGAGCGTTGTCTGGTAACCCATCTTGATGAGTCTCTCGAGGACTTGGAAAGTCCAGGGACCAAGCCCATCAGAGCTGCTCTTGGACGCCTCAGAAAAGTGTCGCAGAATCGGAGATTCTTTCACTGTCATCTTGTCCACGTAAATCCTAGGAGGGGCACCGAGGAGCTGACTGAGCATGTGAAAGTTGCCCCTCAGACAAGCCACTGAGACCGATTCGAAGAACATCTCGTCGTCATGCGCGAGGCTCTGCATGCCTGCTGGCCTCCTTTGCCACATTGCATTGCAAAGATCTGCCAGATGTTGCCCAGTGCTCGTGTCGCCATCGCACATGCCTTTCAGTCCGCGCATGATCCGGGCCATAGCCAGCGAACTGTACGCTTGCGGGTAGTGATCCATCACCAGCTGCAGCGCCGGCAAGAAATGACCGAGCAAGGAACCTTGGCTATAGTGGCGCTTAGAAACGGCGATAAGCAGCAAATTGCCGTCGTGATCTGGCGCTTCGTGTTT
The DNA here is from genome assembly GCA_006538405.1 of Hansfordia pulvinata. Classification (NCBI taxonomy): domain Eukaryota; kingdom Fungi; phylum Ascomycota; class Sordariomycetes; order Xylariales; genus Hansfordia; species Hansfordia pulvinata. Next base: position 1,548,281 of record BJKQ01000007.1, on the reverse strand, counting down.
CAGTTGCAGGATGCATCTCTCGAGAGCCGGAAAATCCTTGTCCGTGGCGATGTGTTTGTCGTCGACGGCTGGGAGCTCCAAGTCCGCGGTAAGCGAAGAGCGGATGATGTATTCTGCTTGTGACCAGCCAAAGGCACGAGCCAGGTCAACAACCTCGTCATTGAGTAGAGCTCCTGCTTTTATCAATCGTCGGGCACTTTGAAGCTGGCCGTGCCGAATTGCCAGCTCCAGCATTTGACTGAGAGAGCGTGCCGCGGGCAAGTCTCCTTGGCGCTTCACTAATTTGATATCCAAACTCTCGAAGACCCCACGATAGTTACAGCCCAATATTGAAGCCATGATGCTGTCGAAGTCTCCGTCGTGGATCGTAGCTCCATAATTCAACAGTAGTAAGGCTTCGTGGACCCAGAATGAATCCCGAGCGGCGAAGGTCAGCTGCAAGGGAGTGAAGCTCCCCACAATGCGCTTCCCACGTGCAGTTATGTCGCAGAACGCGACTGCATCTGGATCGGCGCCGTGATCAAGAAGCCACTTGACGAACACTCTATCCCGCGCTCTGTGCAGAGCTGTGGGCAGCTTCCTCCCAGAGGCATCTCGTGGCTGATAATTCACCGACGCCCCCATCTTCACGAGCAACTCCAGCAACTCCAGGCTTGGCATTCCCCAATTTCGAGGGAAGATACGCGAATTGAATAGGTTCTGTTCGACCAACACACCCAGGGGAGACCGGCCTCCAATATCCGTGCAATTGAAGTTGGCACCATGCCACTTCAGGGACCAGAGTAGAGGGGCGCCACCCTTCTTTGCTGCTCTGATCAAACCCGATGGCCACATGAACAAATCCCATGGGCAGACGGTTGGGCCAAGCACCTGTGTGTACCAGCCATGCAGGTGTGGAAGTATGTCCGTATTCGTGACACACTCGTCACAAGCGCTGCAGAATAGACTTTCCCAGTCCCATTGCTCAACGTGTGCGCGGCCTCCGCTTTCCAGGGCGTGCCGGAACATGACGCCGATCGTCTTCTCGCAGCCGCCATGAACAGCCATCTGCATGGGCGTCCCATGGCTTATGCAGCAGTGCTCACCCACTGAAGCGCCGTGCTTGAGCAGCAGCTTCAGGATCTCGGGCTGGTTCAGGGGGTATTCCTTCGTCTCAAAAGCCCGGCCATCTCGACTTCTCCTGCGACAACGCTTGCCCATCATGTATATGAGAGGAAGGCATCCCCCTTCGCGTTGATTGGGGTCGACTCCAAGATTGAGCACCCAAGAGACAAGGTCTTTTCTGCCCTGGTTGATGGCTGCCTGGAGGAGCTTCACCAGAAGAACCTGCATTGTTGGTGTCTTCACGACCGTGTCCTTCCTTGAGAGAGGTAGCTTCGTCAATCCAAGTCTGTCAACCAGATCGACGAGCTCTTGGCTGTCGACATCGTCGCCGTTTGAGAGCCGATAGAGGCAGAGATGTAATGGGATCCGAGCTGGCCCTGCGTTGTCTGTTGTCAGGGCTTGAGCGCAGGCGATGTGCTCCCCGCGAAAGTTCTCTGGCATCATGGTGGCCAGCCGAAGAGCAAGCCGGCTGGTGGTTCCCGTGAGGTTCCCCGACCCCACCGCGAGGGCTTCTTGAGTAGACTGGACCAGTGTTCCCAAGGATTCTGTGACCCCCACCTGCCCTTGGCTTTCCAATACTGGCTTGCCTAGGAAGGAGTTGTAGAGAGGAACGTGGATGTTGAAGTGCAGCCAGGGCATCGACAGTGGCCAATCAAAGCTCCTTTCCTTCGAAAGTTCAAGAGGAGCGGTGCTAATAGAAACAGGATGACCTGGGAGGCAGAGAGGAGCTAACATTCCGCCGTTAGCAATTGCTAGCAAGTATCGCGTGGTCATCAACCAACTTACTTCTTCCTGCGAGTTCCGTGGTGGTGAAGAAGTGTCTGCTTGTTTCTTTACGGAGGCGTCGGGGATCTACAAGCACTCCTTCGACGATGACGGCGGTGTCCTCCCCTCTGCGCCTTCGCTGTTCGACGTGGAAGCCAACGTATTTCCAAATGTCGCGGGGAATATTCTGACGAAACCCCCACAGGATGAATTGCTTTTTGTATTGCTCCTGCCTGGGTTGGAATGTCAGCCCAATGGCCTGGCGCTCGACCGAGGTTGACCTACGATGCATTGAATCCCCGAGCCCGCATTTGAGCTGCCAGGGTCTTGAGTGGAAGCCTTTCCGCGAGCCAGAGTTGGAACAGAGCACCCTTTTGAGACTCCCATTGCTGTCTAGTTGGAGACTGCATTTCGAATGAAGAGGAGAGTTGGGGATCAGTGGAACGTTCAAAGATGGGGACCTCAGAGGGGGGCTTGATCCAATATATGGGCAGTGACACGCCAAGGGAGATGATGAACTTTGCGCCGATAGAAGACGGGAAAGTCGAAGTACCAAATCGGCTCTCTCCCGCTGTACCTAAAGCACATGACCTCACCATCCGGCAAAGTAATAATGGGGGCAGGAGCAACCAGCACGGCTTCCGTCTTTATACATACCTAAGGTACCTTAGGCGATGGCCCCCCCTCAGACAGACGAACGAACCAACTGCCGTCGGTCAGGCTGCCCTCGGTTCTGCGGCGTGGTCGCCGGCCCGCATCACGACGGCCATTGGCCCTTCTCAAAGACCCAAAGAGGACCTCATTGAATGCTCCCAAAGACGGCCATTGGGTGTTCCCAAGAAACAGACCGCACATCGACCCGCGTTACCCCGCCTGCGCTGCCACGGTGGAGCGAGGTCGTACTCTGCTCTGCCATCTTCCCAGGTTCGCCTGGTCACCGCCATGCGCATGCGCAGGCGGGGGCAGGGCTGGGCTCCCAAGTGCTTTTGGGAACGCCCAATGGGAGGCATCGAGGGCGGCCGCTGTATTAGCCCTCCACGCCGCGCCCTCTCCTGGCACTCGTATCTCCGCCAGGTACGCGATGTTACGGTCTCGATAAGTTAGGTAAGGTAGGGCGCTTGGTGGTGACGCAGAGTGGGTATTCTCCAGGCGGTCGTCGGTCATTGGCGCTTCCCAGGACTCGAGACCGGACACCCACGGTCTGATTCGCCGCTCTCAACAACGTTCACCCACCTTGCTGCGCGGTCGATGGCGCTGAGGCCCGAGCGAATATCGTCACAACTTCACATGTAAGTGTCCCCCATATAACGACTCTCTATTCATCGGTCATGTTGGCCATTGCCTCCTGTCTGCCCTAGGAAAAAAAGAACCCCTGCAACCATACTTGCCCTGACATCTTGTCTCATCTTGTGTTGCTCCTATCCGCCCATGGAACTAACAGCCGAAGCCATCGTGGCCATAGTCGCCCTCTTCGTCGCCATCCCTACTACCCTGGCCGCCCTCTGGAGATTCAGAGGCTGGCTGGGCATGGCCCGGAGATTCCTTACTCGGCGGTTCTCTCCTTCGTCCGAGGCAGCTGAGCCCCCGATGGACGACTTGCATCTCCTCGAAGAAGGCGGCCACTTCCATCCCGATCTCGAATCGGTTCTCGAGTCCTTCATCGTGTCACGCACAACCACCATGAATTGGCGCAGTCCAGCTCCGTCACGCCCACGGCCGCCCGGGGATCTTGCCACCTGCCACCCAAGGTAAGCTCTCTCAGTCTAATCCCTTCACTTCTCCCGCTCACCCCCGCTGAAGCCCCCTGGTCATGCAGTTCACCTCCCAAGTGGAACGAGCACCAGCGAATCGGCAGTGACTTCAGACAGGTCGACTTTCAGAAAGGATACTCGCTTAGATCGCACTCGCTTGGAAGAAATGGGCTTCTCTTTTGACTTCGTTTCAGCATAGCAATTGCGCACTCGGACTGGGTGCAGGTACTTCCCTCTGAAGATATACACCTTGGAGGACGCCTTTTGCCGGTGGAGATGCAGTCAACTCGACGGATCCTATCTCCTCGGTAGCACAACCCCCTCGAGACTTGCACATAATCTTCAGATCCACGTATTTAGCGAAGCATATAACACTCCCTGAGAAGCACATATTCTTCAACATCACCAACCCAGCCCCTCAAGCCCCGACAGCAGCGACGAACCCCCGGTGCTGCTCGGGTGGCTCTTCTCCACATTCCCCTTGATCACGTTGCGCATGACAATGTTACTATCGATGTCCACCGTCTCGACCAGCGCGCGCTCTCCCCCTTCTCCCTCTTCCCCTCCCCCTTCAGCAGCAGCGACAGTAACAACCCTCCACGCGGACCGGATGGTAAGCGCCCCGCCCGTGGGCGCCCTGCCGTCCACCCGCGCGTCGATGCCGTCGGGCGCGTCCGTCAGCGTCAGCGTGAACGTCGTCTGGCCGATCGGCCGCTTGTCGGTCACCTCGTACGAGGATGCTGCCGCGCGGAGGTTCGATTCCGACGGCTCGGAGGCGGGAGCGGCGGCCTCGGCGGGGACGGGGACGGGCCGGAAGGAGACGAGCTGCGGGCACGTGGTGCGGACGTACAGGTCGTGGTCGTGCAGGCGGTCGACGACCGTCTTGGTGTCGACGCCCGCGGGATCGGGGTCGAGATGGAGGTTTGGATCGTCATGTTTTTTTGGTGGTGGTGGTGGTGGTGGGGACAGACGATGGTGTGAAGGGTGAAGAGGTGGGACTGTGTGAGAGTGTCAGAGTCTGTGGTATTCAGTCTCAGAGGTCGGAGTGTGGTGTTGAGCGTCTTGTTGTCGTGTGCGTTTGACGTCCGTTGGCCTTCGCCCCCCTTTTATACCTGTAAGTCCAAGTGACCACGTGGGCACCGATACTCAAAACAAAACAAGGTTGTAGCTCTGCCGCAGACGTTGTCAGGGCTATCCCGTCGCATCCGGGCAACACTCGTGGAAACTGACCGTTGCCCGAATCACATCACGCCCGTGACCGCGGGCTCAATCCGGGGGCTTGCCGGTGCAGCGCATCGCATAAAGAACAGAACAAGACCGTTGGTAGGGCTGGCGTGGGTGAGACCAGCCGCGGAACGGGCCCATGCGAAACGCCTCTGCGCCGGGATCCGAAGCCGTCCATCTCCACGAGGCCACGAGTCCGTCGGGCCCTGCCACGCTTTGGCCAAGCGTCTCTGCGCCTCCTGGACTTCCCCAATCTCTCCGTCCAGGGGCTGCCAGTCATGCGAGAAGAGCAGGCGAGGTTCAGCCACTCCGGACCGACCCCGCGGACGTCAGACGGCTGTCAGGGTCGTTTTTTGCTCGTCATCATGTCCGGCTGACTCCCAGTGCCATTAGCCCAGCTGCCCACTTGGTGGTGTTCTTCGCTGCGCTGGGGGTTGAGTTGCGGCTTGGAGAAGCAGCACCACCACCTGAACTCGTTCACCTCCACGCCACAAGCGCCAGCCCCCCCTCCCAACACGATGTAATATTTGTCCAGTACACTCTACGTGTAATTGTCCCCGTGGGTCATGCAGCTGATCCGACATGCTTCTGCGACGCGTCGGTCCGAGTGCGACCCCTACCGACTCTGAAATAAACTCAGGCAGACCCTTGAGACTCGCAAGCCACAGTCTGAAAGTCATCAACCGCAGCGGCGGAAGACTTGAAGCTGTATGACCGTGCATGTCATGCTGATTCGGGAGCGCCGAGCGGGCGTGGGAAGCCCAACGGGACCGAGAGGTGTGAATTTAGGAGGGCAGGAATGCAATTCGCAGGCGGCTTTTGACCACTCTGGTTTCATAGCCTGGCCTTCTCGAGACCATCCTTTCACACCAGCTCGGAATATGCCACTTGGGAAAGCCAAGCATAGCAGAGGCGTGCTTCGCAGGTGACACCCAGAATAGCCTGCCCCCGGTACTCGCGACGGGGAGACTTCCGCGTGCTGAACCTCGGGACCGTCCGCCAGGTACGCGATCAGGGTAGGTAGCCATTGCATTAACATGCAGGCTCAGCTGCGCGACGCAGTCGCGGAGGGTAAGCTGCGTGCAGACAACGCCGCGTCTTATACCTCTCCAGGGAGAAGAAGCCCAAGGCCGGGACAGCAGCAAAGTTGTACCCAGGGGAACATGTTGAAGCCGAATCGCGAAGCCATGGCCCTTCGAACGGTTCTTTTCACTGCCTGAGGCAGACGAAGCTGGCCGAGAATAGTACCATGTTCGATAGATTGGTGCATTCTTATGGAGAATAAATACTCGGGCCTCCCAAAACAGGAGGGGTGTCATCTACCCCAAGAGCCCTGAACCTCCAAAATGAACCCTATGTGCCCAACCTGCGTTATGTGTCGCAATCCTAGACGCCTCCAAACAGATGCCCAATTCGCAAAGATTGTTCATGAACAGAGAAAGGTCAAACATTTCAACCAAACCCAACTTAGTCGTCGGCGTTGCGAGGCGCCTGCTTCTTGGCCTTGCCCTTGGCGCCGCCCTTGAAGTGCTTCTTCGAGCTGCCAATCTGAACCTCGCGCGGGTCGAGTCCCGTCTCCAACGCAATCATCGTCCGTGCCTTGCGTCCGCTCAGAGCACGCTGCTGGTCGGCCTCTTGCTGTGCCACCAGCCCCTGCTGGGTGTACTTGTGGTTGAACGGCTTGGTGAGGTGGCCGGCGTTGCCCTGGTCCTTGGCGAAAAAGGCCTTGTCGAGCCGCTGGGACTTGGCGCCGGCAGGGTGCGTGCCGATGGCCATGATGTCCGAGTCCGCCATCGTGGACGCAGCATCCTCATCCTCGATCTCCAGGTTGTCCATCGCCGTCTGAAGCGCGGCACGCCGTTTCTCGGGCAGGTGCTCCGAGTCGTACAGTTCGCGATTGAACTCGGGCCCGTCGCCCTCGTAGTCCGGCGGCGGGGCCACGTAGAGCAGTTTTCCATTGACGTAGTCCTTGAGGATGAAGCGCGCAGCCCGCGACTCGTCGGGGTTACCCATACCCTGGGTCTGGAACCCACGGGCACGCGCATATGCCGACAACAGCTCGCTAGCCGTGGGGATGCCGGTTCCACCCTCCTCGAGTGCCCGCGTGCGGATCTGGATGCCATAGATGGCCTCCAGGAAGGCCTGCGGTATCCGCTGAGTGATCAAAGACCCGGGGCCGGTGTATTCTCGCAGCTGGTCGATGGGCAGCACACCGTTGCAGACCAGGTCGGCCTTTGTGGTGGCAAAGTTGGGAAAGACGAGACCCGGGCAATCGCACAGGACGACCTTCTCGCTCAGGTGGATGGTCTGGAAGTGCTTCGTCTTTCCAGGAGTTGACGAGACGGAGACCTTCTTGGCGCCTATCAAGGCATTGATGGTGGATGACTTTCCGACGTTGGGGTAGCCGACGAGACCAATCTGCATCTTTCTCTCGGTGCCTGGGTCTGTTAGCTTGAGTCGCGCAGAAACATGCGAGGAGTATTGGAGTATTTACCGTTTGCTTCAGGCGCGTCTGGAGAATGCGCCAAGAATATCTCCTCAAGCTCCTCGACTGTGATAATCCGGGTATCGTCATGCTCCGCTGCCTCCAGTGCTGCGCCGGCCTCCGCCTCTTGAGCCACTTCAGCCTCCACTGAGCCGTCTGCCCTCGTAACCTCGCCCTCGGCGAGACCCTCCTCTTCCTGGTTATCCTCTCCAGACTCCCGTGGTATGGTCTTGGGGTTAGAGCTGCTTCCCTGCTCGGGCTCCTCGGGCTCTCCAAGCAGATCTCGCTCCTCAATCAGCTGCTTCGCCAGACTCGCAGAGAAGAAACGGAAGGCAATACCCTTCTCCTTGAAATATCTAGCCCATTCGCTTCGCTGCTTGTGTGACATCATGTCGGCCTTATTGACCAGCAACAGATTCTCTTTCTTGGAGTCAATGTCCTTGACGTAGGCCTCGAGATCCTCGGACCGGAACATCAGGGGGTTACGCGCATCGACAATCTGAACGACCAAGTCGGAGCGCTCGATGACACGCCACAGCTGGCGCCAGACCTCGAGGTTGCGCTCAAAGGGGGTCATCAGCAGATCGTTGTTCTCCTGCAGCTCGGCGAGGCCCCGCCTCCAGTTGAGGAAGCTCTCGCGCTCCATCTGATCAAGCTGGTCGGCGGTCGTGTTCTCATCCCACTTGGGTCGCTTGGGGACGGTCAGGCGGGCGCGGTGGGCGCTGTGCTTTCCGAGCACGTTGCGCTCCTCCGTGGCGGACAGCAAGTAGGGGTTGCGCTGGTCTGTGTGGATGATTTTAACGTTGTTCATCTTCTCGGCGGTGAAATCGGTGCCGGCGAGCTCGGCTGTCGACAAGAACTCGTCCATGGCGCTCTGCTGGGTGATGGAGCGCATCTTAACCCATTCCGCCTCCTTGCGGTTGTTTGTGACATACTGTATGGCGGGTCAGCTCTCATTCGTGCGCGGGGCCACATCTATTTCATGGGGTGGACTCACCTCCTCGCCGGTGCTGTGGTTGACGCGTACAACGCCCGTGTTGCCGCTCTTCTTTCGGTCGGCACCCTTGCCCTTGCCGAAACGATCGTTCATAAGGGTGTTCCCCAGTCCCACGGACTGCTTCGACTTTGCCTTGGGCATTTTGGCGACGCGGGCCTGTGGCGAGCCGCTTGTTCTTCGTTACGTATGATTCCTCGGATCTTCTGTTGGAATCCCGAACGGATTTGCGGTCGAAATCTCTTTGCGACGTGAGCCAAACAGTAAAGCTGGCGAAAATGTGTTGTCACGAGGGTTGTAAGAGGCGAAGATCACGGATTATAAATGATGAATGCGATCCAGCTACATGCATAAAGTCGGGCCCAGCACAGCGCCCAAGAGAAGATACATCCACGATACAGCAACGGCAGAGACCGAGCCAGCAACTGACGGCAACCGAAGGGCTGGCTACGGGGCGCTGCACGGCCAACCAGGCCTGCGCCGGCGCCTGTTACAGCCGGCGTCACAGGCTGTATGGCTGCTCGATGGGTGGGATGCGGGCGGGGGCGCGCTGTGTCGAGTACCGACGCGGTACAAGCCAGACCCCTCCAGCAGGGCCGAGGTGGGCTGTGACTGGACATGGAGGGGCGCAGCGAGGGGCACCTGCCCAATTTTCCAAAATTTGCGTCACCGCAACCCGCCGATAGCGATAAGGGACGGGCTACCCCTCCACGCAGCACCCATCGCCCTACGTCCAGGTATCGCCCGCCGCCGCTCCCCACCTGTACCAGTAGCGCTCACAGCGCCCACAGCGTCTCCAGCGCGCGCAGGCCTGACACCCATCGATGAATGGGCTTTTCGTCCATAGCATGAATGACGAAACAGCTCCTGGCAGAGGTACATCGCGCGGCCCGGTGCCAGCCCGCCGTTTTGCCCGCCAAGGCTCGCTCGGAGTACCTCAGTGTCCTGCTCACCAGATCATCAATGCCGTTGGCCCTGCGTTGAAGCCTAAAGGACCTCGCAGTACTTTGGGCTGCCCCACCTGCCCCGATCGCAGAGAAGGACCCTGTGGGCGACTAATAGAAATAAAATATTACCCTCCCATATACACGTAATTCGCCCGTCGCAAGAGAAGGCAAACACAGAACATCACGACAATACAGAGGTCAGCAGTGTTTACTTCACAACAACTCCGATCCAGTCCAAGACGCCACCTACTGGCCTTGACGGACACTTACACAAGTCGGCCCCGCCACGTCCCGGACTTCGATCTCAAACTGCTGCCCGTTCCCACTGCCATCGTCTTGCTGCCCACCGGAAGTACCCACGCCTGGGTGAGCGTTCAGACAACACAGCCAAGATGCCTCGCGGCAAGTGGATGTAAGTCGATGCCTTTCCGGATGATCTGTTTGGCCCGCTCATGCTGACTGTTGCCAGCGACAAAAAATCGGCCCAGCACTTCACGCTGGTCCACCGACAGCAGAATGACCCCCTTATCCACGACACCGAGGCGCCGGCCATGGTGCTGAACCCCACAAACACACAACAGCGGCCCAAGGAGGCCGGCGCGCCGTCAGCGGCGCCGTCATCGTCGTCGTCCTCCGCCTCCGCCGCAGCCACGGCCGACGCCTTCAACCGCGGCAAGAACATCAGCGACCTGGCCGACGAGCTGGGGTCCGACGTCGCCGCCCGCGTCCGCGCCAACGAGGGAGAGGCCGCCAGCTATGGCGTCTACTACGACGACACCGAGTACGACTACATGCAGCACCTGCGCGACCTCGACGGCGGCTCCGGCGGCGGCGATGTCGTCTTCGTCGAGGCCAAGGCCCCCGCGAACAAGGACAAGGGCAAGAACAAGATGGGGCTCGAGGACGCGCTGCGCACCCTCGATCTCGACAAGGAGAAGAAGGCGGCGGCGGCGCCGACGGACCTCCTCGACGACGACCTCCTGCCCTCCAAGAACCTGCAGCGCCAGACCTACCAGGCCCAGCAGGCCGTCCCCGACGCCCTGGCCGGCTTCAACCCGGACATGGACCCGCGGCTGCGGGAGGTGCTCGAGGCCCTGGAGGACGACGCCTACGTGGACGACGGGGGGAGGGCGAGGAAGCGGGCGCGGGCGCGGCGGACCTGTTCGGCCAGCTGACGCGGGACGGCCGCGAGCTCGACGACTTCGAGTTCGAGGACACGTACGACGAGTTCGGCGACGACGACGGCTGGGAGAGCGACGGCACGGCCAAGCCGTCGCGCGAGTACCGCGACGGCGACGGCGACGCCCCGCCGGACCTGGTGCCCGTGCTCAACACGGACGAGGAGGGCGCGCCCGTCGCCAACGACGACTGGATGGAGGACTTCAAGGCGTTCAAGAAGGACCAGAAGGCGGCGGCGGCCTCCGCCCCGCAGCAGCAGCAGCAAAAGGCCAAGGCCGGCGGCGGCGCGCCCAGCGTGTCGGACCTGCAGTCGAGTCTGATGACGACGACGACCAACGGCGGGCGCCGCAAGAAGCGCAAGGGCGCGCTGACCGACACGTCGAGCTACAGCATGACGTCTTCGTCGCTGGTGCGCACCGAGCAGATGGGCATCCTGGACGCGCGCTTCGAGAAGATCTCGGAGCAGTACGAGCCCGACTACGACGAGGGCTACGACAACGACGACGACGACTTCCCCCTAGACGACGAGAGCCAGGCCGGCGGCGGCGGCGGCGCCTCGGTGGCCACGGGCGCGTCGACCGCGTCGACCGTTGGCGGGCGCACCCGCGGCGACTTCGACGGCATCCTCGACGACTTCCTCGGCGGCTTCTCCACGCAGGGCAAGCGGCACCCCCGCAAGCCCGGCATCTCCAGCGACGGCCTCGAGCAGCTTGACCAGATCCGCCGCGACCTCGGCCCCGCCCGCGTCGGCAACAAGTACGCCGCCGGCGGGCCCAAGGCCAGGGCCGGCGGCAAGAAGGCCGCCGCGTTGGCGTTTGGCGCGCCGGCCAGGTCCAGGTGAGGTGCTGCTGGACAGGAGTGATTCGCTGGGGACTGGATTGAGCTGCAGACTCATTCAAGGCAGAGTATATATCAAGGGTCTGGAATCGCCCAAGGCATATTTACTCCAGCTCGGATGCCATCCATGGGGCGCTTGCCAGTCCCTGGGAGATTGAGCTTGCAGTTGCTCACATCGAGAAACGCAGCATCTTTTCCACCTGTCCATCCAGGATGTTGCACACAGCGCAAATCGACAGGGGACTCGTCACGTTTCATTTCATGAAAAGGGGGTAGGGTCGGCGTACCGGTTTAGATAAAATTGAGCATAGTTTGAAAGTGATTTGCCTCTTAGTTGTATCTGACACGAGGAATCGGCACGCATGAATAGTTTGACAAATAAGCATTGACCTCTTTGGGAAGTCCATGAATCTGCATCGAGACTCAGGTGTTGAGGGCGCGCAGACTTCATAATCAGCCCAAGGCATGGATATATACATTCGAGTCTCGGCTGTCCGCCAGGCCCAACGTCCACAATGCGCAAGAGCAGCCAAAGCTCCTTACGATACCAATTATGAGTTCTCAGCCTGCTGGTCTAATCGACCGTTCGTCGCGTATGCTTGCTCTACTCATGATTGGCACATATCGCACAAGAATCACTTCCCACTGCTCGTTGTTTGGGCCAAAACATTAACCACTGAGTCGGCAAAGTCACATCACCAGTCAGCCGGAAGGTCCAGCCGTACGAAGCAGATGGCGTCAAATAGGGCTTGAGAACATAGTAGCATCTCATTCCTAGCTTCCCGCACGTGGCTCTTCAAGCACTCTGGTCACGACAAAGTCATGCGTCGGGCGTACCAGGTTGCGGTAACCTCTTCATTTGCGTTTATTGTCTGTTCGCACCCCGGCTTCGTCACCTAGCGATGGCCATTGGTGGTGGCAACATGAGCCGGCGGCGGCGGACGTTCGGGGCCGCATACTAACGCAGGTACAGTTGCGGGCATGAGTTCCTCTTCCGTGTCGTCGTCGAACTCCCCTTCCTCGCTATCCTCGTCCTCCTCGTCTTCGTCTTCGTCATCGTCATCTTCATCCAGCTGTGCTCGGAACTTGTGATGATCACGCACAGCTTCATGCGCCTCCATGACCTCTACTGCGCTCTCCATCTCCAACTCGCGCGAGGCGTTCAGACAACTGTTGACAGTGGCTTGGAGGCCGGCTGGAATCCCACGCCCCTGCTGTTGCATCTGGCCAATGATACCCGACAATTTCTCGTTCTTCTTCCTCATGTCCACAATGTCATCTCTATGTCTCTCGCGTTGACCTACCAGGTGGACAATATTCTGGTTGAGGGCATCTTGTCGTTTCCGGTAGTTGTCGTTCTCCTTCTCCAGCTTCTTCGTTTTCCTTGACATATCCTCCATCTCCTTACGGAATGTCAGAAACAAGTCGTTGCTATTATTGAGGGTATCCTCGACCTCCTCGGCTGTTAATATTGGCTTGGCTCCAGTCGCCCGCGGCTGGGCAGGCGGCAGAGAAGGGTGCGACGGGGCGCATACCTGCTTGAACTTCTCGACGTAGACATTGAGCTGACTGCGCAGTTCCGTCTCGGTCTTGGTGAAGGTAAGCACCTGGCTGTTGAGCTGGCGGGAGCGGCATGCCTCGGTCTCGGTGGCTTTCTTCTGCTGCTCGAAACGGGCCATGTTCCATTGAACCTCGAGTTCTTTGGTGCGCATGGCTGAGTGGAAATGCAGTTCGCGAAGTTCGTACTGGTCGATAAGAGACTTGAAGCGCGCTTTGAATCTGGGGGCGGGTAAGCAGATACTCGAATAGAGCCCCCGACTCTGGGGGTTTGATACAACATACAGCTCTTCAGCTTTCATATAGACAATCTGCTTGCGCGGATTGTCCTTGTCTTCTTGATACCCTTCTAGCGTCTCGAGAACCTTCTTGAACCGGTCGTCTGACGAAGTCTTGAGCCGGTCGTGCGTGTCGTTCAAAGCTCGGTGCTCGTTCTGCGGGCCGGTGAGTAAGCGCCGTTTTGGGACATTACCATGGAAATCCATACCTTCAGCTTGTTGTTCTCTTTCTGCAGTTCACGACAGAGCTTTTCCAACTTCTCCTTGAGGCCGATCTGTTTGCTCAGGTCGGTCCGGCTCGAATCCTTTTCCTTCTGCAGTTGATCTGCGCGCTTCTTGTTCTTGATGTTGTCGCGTTCGAGTCGTTTCATGCTGGCGAATAAATCGGATGATCGTTTCGTGAGGTGGTCGATCTTGTCCATGTCGCTCATCTTGCTCATCTGGCTGCTGAGTTCGCGATTCGCTTTGCGAACCTCCCGCTCTGTTACAAAGGCACGATATCAGACGACGATTCAAACTCCAGTCGCCAGCCCAATGCAAGCATGTCACTTGCCACACCGCTTGAGCCTCTTGACTTTCTTGGTAGATTCTGGGGCGCTTGCTCCGCTACCACCCCAGTGTTCGCAGGAAAAGCGTTCCCTGGCAAAAGCCGTCCATATGTAGAGCGATGACAGGATCCCAAAAGTCGGCAGGTATGGACAGCAATGGTGCGGAAATGGCGCTCCACGTCCCGTGCGCGGGGGTGACAAGGCGCCATGCGGTGCTTTGACGACAAGAACGGGACTTTCTAGCGGATGCCCTTTCAAACCCCGAAGACACAGACAGGCGACTTACCGATTTCGATTTCCTGCTCTTTCTCGGCGGCCGTATCGACTTCGAGCTGGGATATTCGAGCGGCGACCAGCTTGGAGGCCTCGTTGGAGTCCATGGCTTTCTTCCCTTTCGCTTTCTTAGCCCCCGAGCCAGAGGTCATGGGAGGGGGTGTTGGCGCAGAGCGGTGGTCTTGAGGAGGGGCGGCATGGTGACTGTGGTGATGGTGGTGGTGATGGTGATGGCCGTTGTTCAGAGGCGGATCGTCATGGGCGTAGGCATGCGGAGCGGCGGCACCGTTGGTGGCCGGGGCGGCGAGTGGTGCAGGCGCCATGCGATGATTCGCGGCGGACATGCTCGGTCGACGGCGACAAGCCAAAGGGAGCGAAAGCGGGACGGCGAGAGAAGCAACAGTTCGGGTCAGAGGACGAGATTATACCGAGCCGACCTATCAAGAACAGGTAGATCGAAGGGGTCCGACCGTGAAGTTGCCGCGTCGAGAGTCCGAGGAGGGGCGGGATGGGAATCAGAGGGGGATCGGAGTCGGCGGAGGGAGGGCCGAGGCATGCGAGCACGTGTAATCGGGCGGATGCGGAGCGTTCGAAGGATACGGAGAGGTTCTAAACGTCGAGAGCGTCGAGAGAAGCGAAGGCCAGGCCGGACTGGGCGCGAGAGACGGCCGGAGAGCGGACGGGCGTGGAGGGCAGATGCGGGAATGGCAAGCGCAGGCGTCAGCGGGTGCGAGCATGCCTCTCTCTCGTGGGGCGCGGCGGCTGTGTCGTGACGTGGCGGCCGAAGCCAGGGCGAGAAGGGCGATATTGATATCGAGTATATACCTATGGTGATCCAAAGGGCGTGGATGGTGGTGTCGTCGTCGCTGTCGATGGCAAGGCCGAGCAGAGGAGGGCAGGATGAGGCGACAAGGCCAGACGTTGGTTGTGCAGAGGACTGTTCCGTTGCACGGGTTGGCGTTTCCGTTTACTCAGCCCTCCGAGTGTCGAGCGTCGAATCCGTCGCTTCTCCGTCTCAGCATTTTAAGCGGCCGGTACAAGCACATTTGCGGGCCAGATTGGGCCAGCAACAGCGGCTTTTGTGTCGTTACGGGGCATTGCGTGACCTCTTTCAAAACGGTTTGACGGTGACGGCCGCCAACGGTAAGATCCTGCGATGTCATATACGAAGTACGAAAGGGGATGCAAGAACAGTGAGACTTTGTAATGGCGTCTGGATATCGTGTATTCAAGGGATGAGTCTCAGAGCTGAGTTGATGTGGCGGATACATTGTTATTTTGCTACTTCGAGTACAAACCCGCTCTCAAAAATACCGTGGGCAGACACAATGGTGTACGACGCTGCCATTTTGAGAATAATAAAATGGCAAGACGTCGCTATGAAGAGAGACCGTTAGCAGCATCCCAGACGCGCCCCTTCCATAGCGGTGACAGCGCCGCGGCTTATTGGACTCATCAGTACTCTGCGAGTCCGATCCGTGGGCACCAGAAATGCGGGAAATTGGGGCTTGCGCTACTCGAATGTGTTTGTGACTGCACCGGCCCATTCGTGCGGGTAGGTGGGAAGATGTGTGTGGCCCATTCGTCCATCTTATTAATCAATGCGCGGGTCCAAGTACCTTGCGAACCTTGAGTTGAGATGAGGGCTACTGTCTTCTACGAGTATTGAGTTGTTGACTCCGAAACAGCTGCTTGGTGCCATTTATGACATGGTCACACAGATACAGGTCGACGATCAAGAACCGGCCTGGTTCTCGCTGTCTCTCTCCTCACTGCGAAGGGCAGAGTATCGTTGGTATACCAGCACGAAATGATGGCGGATATGGCTGAAATGGGATGGGGCATTGGTAGCGGAGAACCCACAGGACAATACCAGATACAGGCTCTGACCCAGTCCGTGATGTCAACCGCCCACATTCCCCCAGTCGGTTTGGCCCACGATTCCATCGCCACGGACATGACGGGGTACCCTGCCGTCCAGGCGCTTGCTGGGCACCATGCTTCTCCCATCGATCTCCACAGTCATTGGCGGCGGGAAGCGAGCGACGGTCATGCGTGCTCATGTGCGCAGGTCGGATCCGGCGGACGGCTCCTGCTGCAACCGCCCCTCCCGCTCTGCTGGGACCGTTTGTCGTGGACTTCATCATTACTGTCGGAATGGCTGACGCTGTTGACAAATTGGTCGAGTATCTGATGATCCTAGGGCTGGCAGCTCCGTCCGACAAGCCAGTACGAATAAGGCTCTGTATATAGAAAACAAGATGGCAATTCAGGCTTGAAACCATGTCGGTAAGTTGATGACTCGTCCCGGGCGCTTTGCAAGATAGCACTAAGCAGTCTTGATCAATCATGCTTGGGAACTATGACATCTTCGGAGGGAACGGTATTCTACCCCCAGAATTGAGGGCAGGGGCCAGACACCGTCTTGTTACCGTTTCTGCTGCCGTTTGTGATTGAAGCGGGCGACAAGCACGCACTGATGAATCCCTCCAGCCGTGGTAGATTTTCAAGCTACAAGCTCCATGTATTGTCCTGCTCGTCTGGTGAGTCGACGTATGGAACAGGCGCCTGAAGCTACATCCATCCAGGACTTCTTATTCTGCTTTCTTTTCCTTCCCCTAAGTAGCCGTACAAATGGTCATGACTGGAATCTATCCGCTGCAAGGAGCCGCGTACCTACTCGTGTGGCAGAACAGTACGAGTACCTGCCCGTTCGGATTGCTGCACACGCGCGATAAGATAAGAATTCTCGTCCAAGAAGCCCTCGCCTCGCCGCCGCTGAAGGGACCTGGGTGAGTGGGGCCCCGCTTATCCTTAGTGCGACCAGCTCAGGCCCACTCTTTGTTATGTAATGTCGCATGCGCATGTCCTGGCGGCGAATTTCTCGGGTGCGCGTCTGCGCCAGCCTTGTCCGACTCATCATCATCAAAAACCCTCAGTCCCACCGCACGACTGCAGGTCCATCGTTGTACAGGCTGTTCGGCTTCTTGTTATCTTCTATTGCTTTGACTTGGCCCTGAAACCCAGAGTTTAGAGCCTGTACTATATCGAAGCGTCTCGGCCAGGTGCTTCTGCCGGAAGACGACCTGCTCGGCATTCCGCAGCTTTGGCTACCCTTCTAATACTTGTTTCCAATCTAATAGATCGCCCTCAAAATGCTTCGCAACGCCGCCAAGACTGCGGCTCGCAAGGCGCAAGCCGTTACAGAGCTGGCGCAGTATCCGAAGCCTGGCGAGAAGCTGCACGGATTCACGCTGCTGCGCACAAAACACGTCCCCGAACTCGAGCTGACCGCGTTGCACCTCCGGCACGACAAGACCGGCGCCGAGCATCTCCACGTCGCCCGCGACGACGCCAACAATGTCTTCTCGATTGGCTTCAAGACCAACCCGCCGGACGATACGGGTATTCCTCACATCCTCGAGCACACCACCCTCTGCGGCTCCGACAAATACCCCATACGCGACCCTTTCTTCAAGATGCTGCCCCGGACCTTGTCGAATTTCATGAATGCTTTCACTGCGTCCGACCACACATTCTACCCCTTTGCGACGACAAACAGCCAAGACTTCCAGAATCTGCTGTCGGTTTACCTCGACTCCACGCTCCACCCACTGCTGAAGAAGACCGACTTCACCCAGGAGGGCTGGCGCATCGGCCCAGAGAACCCTACCGCGGCCGCTGTGGAAGGCGATGCTAAGCCGGAGGAAAGCAAGCTTGTGTTCAAGGGCGTTGTCTACAATGAGATGAAGGGCCAAATGTCCGACGCCGGATACCTTTTCTACATCCGCTTCCAGGATCACATATTCCCTGACATCAACAACTCGGGCGGTGACCCTCAAAAGATGACCGAGCTCACGTATGAGCAGCTCAAGAAATACCACGCCGATCACTACCACCCCAGCAATGCGAAGCTGATGACCTACGGCGACATGCCCCTCGCGGACCACCTCAAGGAGATTGATGCGAGAATGAGCGCCTTCGAGAAGATCAGCACGGACATTGAGTCCAAGCGGCCTGCAGACCTGACCAACGGGCACAAGGACGTCAAGGTCTTTGGACCGATCGACCCCTTGGCTGATCCCGACAAGCAGTACAAGACCTCCGTGTCATGGGTTACGGGCGACACTACCGACGTGGTCGAGTCCTTCGCTCTCAGCCTGTTGTCGGCCTTGTTGATGGACGGATACGGATCTCCCTTGTACAAGGGCTTGGTTGAGAGCGGCCTGGGTACCGATTACAGCCCCAATGCCGGCTACGACAGCTCGTCGCTGGCTGGAATCTTCTCCGTCGGACTCACTGGCGTTCAGGAGGGAAATGTCGATAAGATCAAGGGCAAGGTCCAAGAAATCCTGAGAGATGTGCGCGAGAAGGGTTTCGAAAGAGCCAAGATTGACGGCTATCTTCACCAGCTGGAGCTTAGCCTGAAGCACAAGACTGCGAAATTCGGCCTGTCTGTCATGCACAGAGTCAAGGGCAAGTGGTTCACTGGCAGCGACCCCTTCAGCCACCTCGCGTGGGGCGACACTGTCTCCGCATTTGAAGAGAAACTCGCTGAGGGTGGTTACCTTGAATCGCTCATCGACAAGTATCTCCTGAACGACAAGAGCCTCGTCTTCACGATGGCTCCTTCGGAGACCTACGGCGCTGAGGTCGCGAAGGAGGAAGAAGAAAGGTTGGCCTCCAAAATCGCTCAAGCTGCCAAGGAGGCTGGAGGGGAGCGTGAGGCCCGCAAAGTTTTCGAGGAGCGTGAACTGGAACTCCTGACGGAGCAGAACAAAACCAACACGGAAGATCTCAGCTGCCTGCCTACGGTCTACGTTAAGGATATCCCACGACAGCAAGAGCCCACTACCACAAGGGACGAGAAGGCCCACGGCACGACCATCCAGTGGCATGAAGCCCCCACCAACGGCCTCACATACTTCCGCGCCATCAACACGCTTGAGAATCTGCCAGACGATCTGCGTGCCTTGATCCCTCTCTTCACCGACTCCATCATGAGACTCGGCACCAAGGACATGACAATGGAGCAGCTCGAGGATCAGATCAAGCTGAAGACGGGCGGCGTCTCCATCAGCTACCACTCCACAGCCTCGCCCACCGACTTCCACCAGGCGTCTGAAGGCCTGGCGTTGACCGGCATGGCGCTGGACCGCAACGTCCCAGTGATGCTGGACCTCATCCGAAGGCTCATTCTGGAGACCGACTTCGACAGCCCCGAAGCCGCGTTGCGGATCAGACAACTGCTTGAGGCGTCGGCTGATGGTGTTGTGAGCGACATTGCTGGCTCTGGTCACGCATATGCGCGCAGGTCTGCCGAGTCTGGCCTGTCTCGCAGTGGCTACCTTGCCGAACAGATAAGCGGCTTGTCCCAAGTGAAGCTGATCGCCTCACTGGCCGGTCGTGACCCTTCGGACCAGTACCTGGACGTCATTGGCAAGCTCAAGCAGATCCAGCAGTTTGCCCTTGCTGGCAGCAACATGCGGACGGCTCTGACTTGCGGACCTGACAGCTCCTTGGCCAACTCGCAGGCTCTGTCCAAGTTCATGTCCTCTCGCCCAAGCGAGAATCCCTCCTTCCCGACCCAGGACAAGAAGCCTCTTGGGAGAGATATCAAGGCCTTCTTCCCCCTGCCCTACCAGGTGTACTACGGCTCCCTGGCGCTCCCGACAGTCTCGTACACGTCAGCCCATGGCGCTCCTCTGCAGATCCTGTCCCAGCTGCTGACGCACAAGCACCTGCACCACGAGATCCGCGAGAAGGGCGGCGCTTATGGAGGCGGCGCGTACATGAAGGGACTCGAGGGCATTTTCGGGTTCTACTCCTACCGCGACCCCAACCCGCAAAACACACTGTCCATCATGCAGAACGCCGGCCGCTGGGCGATCGACAAGAAATGGTCGGCCCAAGATCTGGAGGAGGCCAA
The DNA here is from genome assembly GCA_006538405.1 of Hansfordia pulvinata. Taxonomy (NCBI): domain Eukaryota; kingdom Fungi; phylum Ascomycota; class Sordariomycetes; order Xylariales; genus Hansfordia; species Hansfordia pulvinata. Next base: position 1,528,410 of record BJKQ01000007.1, on the reverse strand, counting down.
GATCTCGGTCTTCCAGAACGTCGACGCGCCCAAGTCGGTCAACACGGAGGGCATGGACCGGTTCGCGATGGGCATCACCGAGGACATGAAGCAGAAGCGCCGCGAGCAGCTCCTCGACGTCACGGAAGACCAGGTCCGCGAAGTGGCGCAGAAGTACATTGTCGACGGCCTGGCCAAGCAGGAGGAGCGCGTCGCGTTCCTCGGCCAGAAGCAGGACTGGGTCGACGACCAGTGGAAGATTAACGAGATCAACGTCAACGGCGCATCGTGAGGCGCGTGTGGGCCCCGAGCTGAGGTCTCTGGAGAGCAGATTCTCTCCCTAGATATGTAACATCATGTGTGCAAACATCCTGTACATTCTCCCTCCTCCCAGAGCAAAGATATGATTTTGATATAGACTCACGATACCTCTCAGCTCGCCGCTCGCCGCGGCGATCTTTCTCTCTCCGCACCAGTATCCATTCATCTTTGACTGCATATAGCTAGCATACATCACCACAGCGTTAGGATACGATACGTTTTCATGCTCGGGCCCCTCGCGGCCCACACCCCTATAGCATGGAAACCACTGCAAGACGCGAGAGCAAGTCACTTTCTATGAAGGTGCGCGCGGGACTGGGGCGGTTGCTGGTTTGCGGAGGATCCTCTGGAGGCCGATGGGCAACTGGGGGTCTGGCCATGCAAGAGTGGCACGGAATGGGAGGGAGGAGAGGGGAGGGGCGGCGAGGGGGGCGCAGGCCACTTCGACCTGGCCCGCTGGCGACGACGATGGGTTTCTGGCACGCCCCAAGAACCCGCGCTGTTGCTGGTGGATGGGAAGAGCGTGTGGCCTTGTGTTCTCTTCCCCCTCTTCCTTCTCCTTCTTCTTGCCATCGCCTTTCTTGCGTTATCCAATCTCTCGGGCCCGGACAGCCTGAAGGTGGATCCTTTGCTCGCCGCGAGCAACCGCCCCGGTGCCGAACACCCGTGCAGGGCTCACTCATTTCAGACTCGGGCTGCCTTGGACGTGGAGTCCCGGACTATAGAGTTGAGTACATACCCTAGGATAGACGGATGGTCTGCGGATGACGCGGCGGCGCGCCGTCTGCGTCGTGGAAGCCTTTTGCGAAGCATGGGTTGGTCAGGTGTTGTGTCTCGGCGCGGCCCCGTCATCCCACTGGCAGGAGTTTTGGGGGTCTCACGATCTAGAAATGATAGATTCCGGAAGCCGATATTGTAATCGTAACCCCGACATGTCTCCGAAGCGCACTCTGGAGGGGGTGAGGGCGATTCTACCAACCCCTTCTGTCCACTACCACTTACAACCATTGAAAAGGGCCTGATAAGTAGTTCGATCCCTGAGTGAACCGAGTTGACGTTGCTGCGACGCGGGGGTGTTTAAACGCTCTCCGCGCATGGCTTTGCAGTGTCGTGTGCCCCGCCATGCCGCAGTGTGACGGCCTGGTTGGCTGTGGGGATTCGAAGAGGAGTTGACAGAAAAGAGAGAGCAGGAGGGAAACGAAGAGTGAGACAAGAGACTGCAACCCACCCCGTCAATTCGGGGAGAGATGGTCCATGGCGCGCGGCGCAGCTTGTGTCCAAGTGCAATTGGGGACTGGCAGGCCCGCCCGATGATGGGTTTCTCTTGGGGGTCGGTTTTCCTTGGAAGCACGGCAGTGCGACGTAGCATGTCCTCTTCCGGGGAACCCGCATGCCAAGCGGATTGATGCATGCAGAGGCGGCGACGATCTTGCTCTTTCTCGGGTGCGTGGGCAAAGAGTCGCGAAGGCGGGCGGGCAGGTTCGCATCGCGGGGCATCAGCGCTGGAGCTTGTTCCACCTGTCCCGTTCCGTCCGCTGACAAGGGGGAAGGGAAGCGAAGCTCCGGCAACCGCGATTCAAGTTTGGCGATGACCCTTTGCTCTGCTGTCTGCCTTACTGTATACAGGTATATGGCCATAGAAGGGAGAAAAGCGCTTCCTGCTAGCAAGGGCAATTGGCTACGGAGCTCTCGGGGCGCGGAGTGTTCGCTGTTGCGTCCCTGGCGGTGGGCGATCCGACGGGATCATCATGGGCCACTGCTAGAACCGCTGGCTTTTTCTTTACCCCTACTCGGCTACGAGCTACTGCCATGGTTACCTCTACTAGTAGGTAGGCACTGCTGTCTGTTCTGGCCATCTGTCGCTGTGAGGTGACGGTGAGCCATTTTCCGCCGCTGCCCGCGCGGGAGGCCGCCCTCGAGGGAAGCCGGCCGGCACAGCCAACGAAGGACAGTCGGTGTGAGTCAGCCCGGGCCTGGCGACGACGGGATGTCGTGGGTTTGACACTGATGAGGGCGAGCGCAGATCCCGAAGCGCCCGGCGCAACAGGGGGAGGAGGGGATTTGAGGGGAGGCAGATGGAAAAGCTTGGTAGCGGCGGCAGTCGAGGACTAACAGACATTGGGGGCGGCGAAGCGGGAGCCGTGTTACGGCGGCCCGTGGCTTATAAACAGAGGAGCCGACGCAGCAAGAAACCCAATCAGCCAACCCCTCGCTCACAGCCTCTCGCTCACAGCCACCCCCTTGGCCCTGGCCCTGGCCGAGAAAGCTGGCTCCTGGAGGCGAGGATTTTTTTTTTGCATCCTAGAGCGAGTCATCAGAGTACTTAGTAGTCAAGGCTTTGGAAATTGCGGTCAGCGTCTTTGGGCTGCTGGTGCCGGCGCCGCTGCCGGTGCTAATGATGGTGATGGTAATAATAGAAGACACGCATACGCGGCATCTTGGGAGGAAAGGGAATAGATGTGATAAGAGGAATAGGAGTAAGGGCACCCGGGACACAGGCGTGTTGAGCCCTACATGTGGTATTCAACAGCCCGATGTCGCGAGCTGCGCGAGTTAATCTCGCTATACACGTACCTATACCTGTCATTGAGTGCTTGTGAACGTTATCTCGCCGCAAGCCACGACTCACCGCAACGTCACATGGCGGTGCGAGAGAGCTTAGGTTGACTCTGTGCATAGGTTACTAATAAGTAGCTACCTAAGGTACGAGTACTCGCAGCAGGCATGCTGCCCCGGCGGACGAGAAGCGGGACCCGTCGATGAGCTGTCATATCGGGCGGGAGCCGGCTCCTCAGACGCCGGTCTGGAGCTTGTCCTCGGTCCATCGTCAGTGGCCAGTCATCCAAATGCTTATCCAAAGCGGCAGCAGGAGCCAGTTGTGGGCTTATACCGAGTTACCAGGAAACTAATAACTAGCCTGTTGGAGGTCTGGCTGTCCCGCGGGACCTCCCCCTTACTCCTCCTAACCGTAAAGAAAGGAAAGAAAGAAGAAGAAGAAGAAGAAGTAGAAGAAGAAAAAACCAGGTTTACCAGGGATGTGAACCAAAAAAAGGCTCGCGCTTCCAGCTGCGAAGAAATGGCAGGACACAGCAGCGGTGCCCATGGAAGAGGCGGGGAGACCCACGAGGAAAGACGGGGCTGGCGAGGCCGGGAGGGAGCGGGAGACAGTTTGCCGCACAGGCGGCGATGGCCAGAGGGCGGGCGGCGGTGGGCTGGATGGAGGTCTACGATACGTACGAGTATGGATGCTGCAGGGCTTGCGGAGTATCCGTCCACGTATACGTAATAAGTACACGTACGAATCTGTCCCTGTGGACCTCTTTGAACAATTCAGAAGCAGCTCGTACGGCCCGGGCAGAGAGTACTTCCAATAGGCAGCCCAGACTTGAGGTGTCGTTGTCTTTCCGTTTCCGAGAGAGGGTAGAGAAACAGTGCGGTTGGTCCAAGTGAGGCAAGACTTCCAGACGATATTGGGGGACTCAACTGGGGTGATCGGCCGACACTGTGAGGAAACCCAGGGCTTGGGCGTTGGGCATCGAGACGACCAATATTAATCAACGAAATCCATAACAGCTCCTGATGGCATCGATGATGATGACCTGGCAATGCCATGGCTGCCATGTACTTCCCCTCGGCAGTCTTGTGGATGCAATACCCGTCAGCGGGCACGCGGGATGTATCTGAGGGATGGGAAAAATCTGCAGCTGGAGCCTGTTCGGAGCCCGGTTCGCCAACCTCTCGTACCCGTACCTGCGTCTTGCAGCTGCCGTTTTTTCGGTCAGCCCTCGTCGGGTGACTGGATACATGTACCTTTCCCATGTCGCCAACACGGCTCGGGTGCCGGTTGTCCAGCAGGTGCCCTTGTAGATACGGGCGATGAGAAGGGGTAAAAACGGCTTCGTGTCTTGCCACCGGCCTCCTCTCTGATCGACAGCCCCCGTCCGAGCATCTAAAATTATCTTCGGAGCGGCAGCAGGTGGTGCCGGTCACGCGTGCGGAGTACTCTTCCGTCCATGTACTCGTACCCGCACGAGCTGGCGGGCAGTCAGGTCAGGAGTGTCTCTGTTCCACTTGCTCTACTCGTTCGTACCTTGATAAGCCGTGAGAGTGACCCTCACAACACACCTTACTCGTATTAGCAGGTTGGGCACACAGCAAGGCATCTGGGGATTCAATGCTGGCCAGGACCTTGTTTCACGGCGGCTCGAGGGGGCCAACCATTCCCGAGTCAATCAATCCCGGATCCATCAGGGGCGAATGTGGTTTTGCCTTGATCGAGTCGGTGAGCCCAGCTTGCCCCTCCGTACTTGATGCATCGCCGGTAGAGACGCACCTCTCTACGGGAGCCTCCAGTCGGCAGTGCTGCTGCAGCTTTGAACGTTGAATGGAGGTGTCCAATGTCCCGTCGTCCATTACCGTTCATGGTGTGCAGTCTGCCGGCGGGTTGGGTATCCAATGCCGGCAGCATCGGGGAAACGGTGAGGCAGATTGGATGGACGTGATTGAGGTACCTTACGTTGGAGTGTTCCCACACCACAGCTCCAGTGGTTGGAGCTCCGTCGCCCAGGCCCGGGCACTGGACAGCCTCGTACCGCTACTTGCAGGGCTCAGGGCTCAAGAACCGAACAGGAATGCACCAGCTGGGACTTTCCCGTACGTCATCGGAAAACCACGCAGCGCCAAATCGGCATCCAGGCGGGCCTTGGCCACTGGTTTCGCCCAAGCGCCCCAGATTTTTCACCCCTGCCCCTCCATGCCGCCGGCCATGTACCTCGACCAGACCCTCGACGTATCGCGCATGGAGGCGGGCGCCGTTCGTCAGACCGTCCAATGGCCGTGCCAGGCGCGCAAGCTGCCGCCCTCCTCCCCTCGGCGGTACCTGCAGAGACTGCCCCGGGTACATGGTGAAAGATCGGAGCCAATGCAAATTCGCTCGCTAACACGAATGGCTGAGGCTCGTCACATATTGCTCATATCCCTATACCTGATGCCCTTCTCCGTCTCCTCCGCCCCCTAACCACCACTTGGTAAACACCAAAAATCAAAATTCAACCCCCGTCTCACCGACGCTGCGCAATCTTACTCGCACGCTTCAAAAGACGCGCCCCAGCTCGCTCCCACACCCGCGCGACTCATCGCTCCCGTCCATCACGCCTTCGGCCTTCAAGTCAAAGCAAGACCAGACCTGCTTCCTCGTCCTCCGTCTTGCCGCCCCCCCGCGCGCCCCTCGCATACCCGCGGCATTTGTTGCTCATCTCGCTCGTGCCATTGCCCGCCAGCGGATCTCGCGCCCTTCCTCCGACTAGCCTTTGGTCTCGTCAAAGGCACCACCGCCCACCACGGCTCCCCAGGCCGTGAGAATCGTCTCTGACCAAGATTTCAGCCTTCGCAAGACCTTCCACATCATCAACTCGCGCCCTCCACCCCCTGCTGACGTCGCCTAACGCTTCCCACGTGCCTCCTCCGCCCCGGGACCAGTCCCCCTCCAACAATCCGAATTTCCCCCCCTCCACCAGCTGCCGCATAGGACGAGTTCGGCGGTTCTTCCTCTACACGAGGGAGAGTCGAGGAGGCCTCGTCAGATCGATTCGGGTGCAGAAAGCTACTGTTTTCGACCCCCTTAACACTGCTTGCTTGCTCTAGCAGTGTCGATTCAAACCTACAAATACCAACCCTCCCCGGACGCGCTTCTGTCTCGCCCCGTGCACAGCAGAAGCTTCGCCAGATCTGCATTCGGATCCAGCATCTTCTCCACGTCCTCTCATCCCTCGCCTCCCGCCAGGTTTCCCCCTCGAACCCCAGGGATATGGTTATGGCAACAGCTGCCGTTCAAACCACCGCTCCGATTACTTTTGAGAATAATCGGTATCTGTTGAAGAACAATCTGTTCGACCAGCACCAGCAAAATGGATCCCTCGCTGCCAAGCAGATGATTGGCAATGCTCTCCGCAACCGCGTTGAGAACATTGACCATGAATCCTGTGAGCCAGGTGACGAAGACACCTTCTTCGTAGGTGATCTCGGTGAGATCTACCGCCAGCACATGCGCTGGAAGAAGAACCTGCCCCGCGTCAAACCCTTCTACGGTTCGTCCACGCCTCCTGGCCCCTCTCCCCCCCCCCCCCCCCGAGTTCATCATGTTCTCTTGCTGACAGTCCCCGCAGCCGTCAAGTGCAACCCCGACCCCAAGGTCATTGAGCTGCTTGCTGGCCTGGGCACCGGTTTCGACTGTGCTTCCAAGGCCGAGATCGAGCAGGTCTTGGGCACTGGCGTTGACCCCTCTCGCATCATCTACGCGCAGCCCTGCAAGACCAACTCGTACGTGCGCTACGTCGCCAACCAGGGCGTCAAGCAGATGACCTTTGACAACGCCGACGAGCTGCGCAAGATTGCCAAGCTCTACCCCGGTGCCGAGCTGTTCTTGCGCATCTTGACCGACGACTCGTCGAGCTTGTGCCGCCTGAGCTTGAAGTTCGGCGCTTCGCTCGACGCCACCGACGGTCTGCTCGCTCTTGCCAAGGAGCTGGGCCTCAACGTTGTTGGTGTCAGCTTCCATGTTGGCTCCGGCGCCTCGGACCCTCAGGCTTTCATGAAGGCCGTTCAGGATGCCGACCTCGTCTTCAAGCAGGCTGCCTCGTACGGCTATGACATGAAGACCCTCGACATCGGCGGTGGCTTCAGTGGGGACACCTTTGAGGACATGGCTGTGGTTCTCCGGGACGCTCTCGACGAGTACTTCCCTCCCCACATCAACATCATTGCCGAGCCGGGCCGATACTACGTGTCCACCGCGTTCACCATCGCCTGCAACATCATTGCGCGCCGTGCCATTGACAACCCCGCCACGGGTGAAACCGCCTACATGGCCTACGTCAACGATGGTCTGTACGGGAACTTCAGCAGCATCATGTTCGACCACCAGCACCCTGAGGCCAAGGTCCTCCGCTCTGGATCTCAAACCTTTTACAACACGGCTTATGCCGATGCTGTGCCCGAAGGTATGAAAGCCGGCATTGAGTACTCCATCTGGGGTCCGACTTGCGACGGGATCGACCGCATCACCGAGAGCATCCGCTTTGAGCAGGAGCTCGATGTCGGTGACTGGCTCTACTTTGAGGACATGGGCGCCTACACCAAGTGCTCTGCCACCAAGTTCAACGGCTTCAGCAACGCCCACGACGTCATCTACGTCTGCAGCGAGCCTGGCGCCCGTGCCTTGCTTGACATGTAGGAAGCTGGTATTTTGTGAGACCGGTACAGCACGGCTGCCAAGAGGCATTGATCTATCGGCTCTCATGAGCAGTAATCATACTTTTGAAAAATAGACTACCGCTTCCAGTCGGTCCGCAGATACAGAATAGAACTGCTCGGAAACGACTCTTAAACTTGAGTGACTTGGAAAGCATCGCATATTTGGTTCGCCTGTTTACTCGCCTGTTTACCAGTGACGACAACAATGACGCGCAATGCTTTGGTTATTAAGCTGCCAGAAACCAAGATCCTCGACAGGTTCCCTTCCCTTGCTCTGGCAAGCCCAGACCGCGCTGGAACGCACAAAGTGGGCGCTGGAGGTAAACATGATAATCTTGAAAGACAATCAACTAGCCCAGGCTGCTAGTGATACGATGTGCGTTTAGCGCGCCATCTTCTCCGATTCCGTGCTCATCAGGGTAAGCAATGGCATGCAAGACCGGCCGGATGTGCGGCCCATTATTGAATGGCTGCGGCATGACCTTTTGCTGGCCTGATAACATCTATATTGGGGAACGTTGCCCCTTCTTGGTCGAGAGTTTGGGTTTTTGTTGCGCGTCGCGCCGGTTCCGGGAGGAAGGGTGAGCATCCGAACCTCGCTGCTCGCCCTACATGTCCACGTTCATGTTTATAATACTCACAAGGTATGGGAAATAAGAGTTCATGCAATTAGTGACCACATCTGAGTTGTGATTTCAGCCGCCTGTCCTTGGTCTTGGTATCAAGTAGTCGGTTTCTTTTCTCGGGGCAGTTGCCCCCCCCCCCCCCCCCCATGGTATCAGTTGCGAGGGCGAGTCCGAGATCCAGGAGCTGCTGTGCAATACATGGTTGTACTGGCTAACCTGGCTTCTCTTAAGCATGTGCCTCGGTGATGATGTGGGAGCCCAACCTCTGGAAGGAAGCCGGGGGCCCAACCGATGTCCTTTTGCTCTCCGCCTGTCCAGGAGAACGTGGCGACTCTGTCTGAACACGTCCACACGACAACGCCATGTGGCGCACACAGGCACTATCCGCGACTACCCTATCTCGCCGCACACTGGCTCCGCGCTTGATGACTGCTTTGAATCCGATCCTACACGGTATTGTTTTGCGCGCAGTGCGCCTCCAATGGTTGCGCGAATACAGGCTGTCGTGGCAATGAGTAGTCCTGGCCTCTGGCCACACCTCTCGCACTTGGCACCGTAGAAAGCGCGCCTTGTCCTGTGGCAACTCCGATGCAGCTTACCATGACATGACATGACATGAGATTGTGCATGGCCTGGATTCGGACCCTGCTTGAAGTCCGAGTCAGCGTAGCAACGGGGGCATAGAGTGATATACAAGCCCGCTTCCGAACTCGTTGCCACCGGACTCGGGGGGGGGGGGGGGTGAGAACGGGCGATCTTGCTGGGCCCGGAGTCCGAGTAATCGCAGATCCGCCTGTGTGACTGACTGTCATGCCCTTTATTAGTTGCAACCACAGAGCGATTTTCGCGCAGAAGAAGGCCCCGGTTGAGTTCGAGATGCGCGGTGGCTTTTCATATAATAAGGCCCTTTGTCCCGAGCTCAGACGCAGACCCACCAACCACTTCCTAGAAACTCCAGAACACTCAACATCTGTCCTCTTGGTGTGCTGCTACCGTTGGCCAAATACCATACGCAATCCGTCGTCCGATTGGGTGTTGACGACCAGATCGGGCACACACCCAAGCATAGGAACTGCGCCGGTAGCGAAGCGTCAACATGCAGATTTCCACCCTTTCCCAGTTGGCCATTGGTGCGCTCGCCATTGGTTCGAACTCGGTCATGGCTGAAGGAGAAGAGTAAGTAGGAGCACAGCGTCATTCTCTTGAAGAAATCACCACCGATCCCACCCGCTCAGCCTGTGGCAAGCACCGGAGACGACCCTGCTAACAACCGACCCGTGTTTGTTCCCACCAGGAACCTGGGGCTCATGCAGTTCAGGGACTTTATGGCGCGTGACTCTGCATTCAGCAACAAGTACATGGTGCTAAACAGGATCCCCAGGGCAACGGCGCGGAACAAGAAACTAATGGAAGCCGTGGCGACCAAGTGGAAGCGCCTCTGCTCGGGCGAGATGGGCGCCGACGAAAACTATTATACTTGCAGAAGCAGCTGATTTTCTTCTGGTTGCGAGGAGGCCAAAGGGTTTTTTTTTTGTTTTTTCTAACTGGCCTAGTTTAGGTACTACGTACCAAGGAGACACGCAGGCTAGTCACGCCAAGATGGAATATCATTCATACTGCAAAAATGGCCAACACTGTGCTCACTTCCCCCCCCCCCCCCCCACACATGGTGTACTGGTCTCATGTCTCTGGAAGGCCGTGAGGTGGTGTGGTATCCGTGGGACGGGGCTCATCATGTCGGCGGGAAGCCGTCCATGAGCCAGCCAACCGACCAGGGACGAGTCTGCCGTCTTCGCGGCTGTCAGCACAGAGGGCCGTTGTGGCGGCAGCCCGATGATGGCGCCGTCGTCAGCACACGCGCCCTCGCTGAAGACCGCCCGGAGCAGCATGCTGCGAGGAGCCCTTGATGTCCCAAGCAAGACACGAAGGCGCGGGTTTGCCACCCATCCTCTCGTCATCTGCATCGCCTAGTTGGGGCGGATGACAGCATCGGGGACACTGGCCGCCTTGCCGCCAGAAACCAAGCAGGCAAAATGCTCATCGGGCGCACCGCACGGGTGGGGGTGACGGTGATTACAAACTGGTTCGGGCAGATCTGGAGGAAGGCGGGTGTGTGTGTGTGTGTGCGGCGGGGGGTCAGATGGAATCGTCAAAGGGAGAGTAGAGCAAGAATACCCAAAGAAGCGTGCCAGCTAAAGGCCATCTGGTTAAGCGGTTCCTTCATTGCGTCGTCGTCGTCGCCGTCGTCGTCGTCGTCTGGAATCGCAGTTGCGAGCTGTTCAGTCAAAAGTTCGGAAAGACACACACACACGTGAATGGAGATCCAAAACCGCTCGCACCAGATGGACTGACTGACTGATTGACTGAATCGAGGGGTTGCTAAGCGATGATCAAATGGGAGGCTCTCTGCTTCGTTCCTTCCCCCGCCATCGCTTCGTTAGCTCCTGCCGCCGCATCTCGCTTCACATCACATTGATTACGCCTCTTAACAGTCGTCCGTTCCGTTCCATTCCAACCCATTCCGTTCAATTGTCGGCTTCTCGGACTGGTCCGCTGCCATCTCCGGCTTCACTTCCAGTTGGATTAGGTACCCAAGGCACACATCTCACTTACCATCTCGCATTCCACATACTTCATCTACATACCAAGTTCCTTACAGTGCCTACTGAAGGTACCGACTACGACCAGCCCACGTCGCATCCCGCCCTCACCCGATGTCAGCCATGTCTGCCTCCGCCTCCGAGCCCGTGGCGGGCTTTGTCGAGGCCCGCGGCGCCGACATCTTCTACACGGCGCAGGGCCCCGCCGCGGGCGTCCCCGTCATCCTGATCCACGGCTTCGGATGTGACATGAGCGACTGGGCCGCCCAGCTCTCACCTCTGCTGCAACACCGCAGCGGCGGCGGCGGGAGATCCCTTCGCGTCATCACCACCGACATCCGCGGTCACGGGCGAAGCACTCTGCACTACCACGACCGCCGCCGACGCAGCAAACCCGACAACGTCACCAACGACGGCGAGCACGCCCACTGCGACACGCCAGCGCTGCCGCCCCTGGACATCCCGACAATGGCCGCCGACGCCGCCGCCGTGCTCCGGCACCTCGGCGCCGGCCCCGCCAACCCCGCCATCGCCGTCGGCCACAGCCTGGGCGGCATCGTGGTCGCCGAGCTGGCCGCCGCGCAGCCCGCCCTCGTCCGCGGCCTCGTCTGCGTCGAGCCGGGCTACGTCCCCGGCGGCGCCGCCTACCTCCAGCTGGCCGACGCCTTCTCCGCCGCCGAGCACTACCCGGCGCGCGTCGCCGCCTTCTTCTCCGCGCTGTACCCCCCGCCGGCACCGACGACCACGACACGGTGCCCGCCTGGATGCCCGAGGCCCACGCGCTGCGGGCCTGGGGCGTCGACCCGGCCGTCGCCGCCGCCATCGGCAGCCAGCTGGCGGGGCACCTGGGCGGCGCCGCGGGGACGGCGGCGGCCTGGCTCCGGCCCCGGCGCACCGCGGCCCCGCGCCTGCTGGTCGACGCCGGGCAGGGCTGCGGCGACGTCGAGGAGCGCCAGCAGCTCCCGCTGCGGCCGGGGCTCGACACCGTCGCGCGCATCCCCGGCTGCCACTGGATCATGAAGACGCAGACCGCGAGGTTCAATGCCGCCCTGCTGGGCTGGCTCGAGACCTCGGGTGTTCTGGACGACGCTTGAGAGAAAGGGGAGGTGGCGAGATGGCAGGAGCAGTGGTCTGAAGAGTCGCCGGTGCGTTCAGAGCCGTGAGCTCTCCCGGATCTTTTTTTAGATGTATATTTGCACTTGGCTGGCCGTTTCGGCCAATCGTGGACAGCGTCAGTGTTCTGGGGGAAGGGGGCGAGAATTTGAGGGTTCGATACTCAGCCTCATCGTCTGCAGCCTGATCGGGCCGTTTTTGCCTTGGTCCCCATTTAGCATGGCTCAACCCTCCGCTTATAGCTGCTGTTGCTCGAATGTGCTGCCGCCGTCCGTTGCTATTGCCCGCCCAATACTCGATGCGCAATCCCGTGGGCACGCTGACGATGTGCAACGGTGGCGGGGACAGGGGGGGAAAGATCTCTTCAGTCGCCGAACCCGGCCGTTTTCGCCTCTTGCGGTCCCGGATTGGCCACGGTCGTCAGCTGGCAAGCTGCCTCGTGGTCGAATCCACGAGGATTGCCCCGATAGTCGCAGGCGAGTTTGCAGCTGGCAGCGCGCAGGGCCTCATTGGCCCCCTGTTTGCCACCGGGCTTCCTTTTCGTGCCTCAGGCCCGGCCCACATCAAATGCTGCGATGACTACCTAGGTACTATAGGTGCAGAGGGTCGGGGACCGGCATCCAGGCCAGTCGGCAGGCCCCGCCTTGGAGATTCCGCCATCTGCTCGTTAGAGATCGCGAATGGTATATAATGATGGCGCTCAACTTCACGGTTTACAGTTGCCTCGATCCATACACTCTTCAGTTCATTTCACTCCACCTTTCAGAAAGACAAAACAACAAGGAGTGCACCCTGTTCCTCAAAAAAGAAAACCCTTCGAATTCAACCATTTTTACTAAGTCTACATCATTCACCACATACCATGCGTTGCTCCGCCCTCAACGTCCTCTTGGTCGCAGCCAGCCTAGCACCTGCCGTCTGGGCATTTGGATGGAAGGTGAAGTTTTCGTTGGTCAGCAAGGACGGCGAGTCTCTTCGCCAACCGTCCGTGAAATTCAAGAAAGAAGTTCAGACATTAAAACTGCCGGAGAGCTGGGCCGAATTTGAAGGCGATGAGGAAATCAAGGTCGAGGTCATGGCAAACCTGTTGGGATACAAGAAGGAAGACGAGGTCTGGGAGGTAGAGTTCGGCGACAGGAATGGAAGAGACCTTCAAACCGCCGCCAAGGCAGTCAGGAACGGACAAACCATCCCCTGGCACAAAGAGTTCGGGTCCATCTCTGTGCTCCTCCGGTCATAGGAAATGGAGAATAAGAGCTGCCCCAGCGGCGGTTTTTTTTTTTTTTTTCACTTTCAGCGCTGAATATTTTTGCTTGGTGTTATCTGCGAGCGACGAATGTGGAAAGCCCCCTAAAAGACGAGACGGCGAGACAAAAGGGAAAGAAGGAAGAAAGGAAGGAGAAAAGAATGAAGATGGATCGTTTTCCCGACGAAGGGGGGATAATGATTCAATTGCTCTCTCTCTCTCTCTCTCTCTTTCGCCCCCGTCTCCTGGAAATTGACAGACTACATGAATCGACATCCCCCCAACTGCTCGCTGCTCGTTCCACGGTGGCACCACGGAAAGCTGGTGCATGTCCATGCTCCCGCGGCATGGGTGGTGCTCCCGAACTCTGTGCATAGACCATGGGTAGAGGCAGGTCTCGGATCGTTTCGCTTTGCCCGTTCAATTCAGCCCCGGAGCCGCTTTGTTGCCGTACCAAAATTCCCCGAGCGCGCGCGCGCGCGTCGTCCCATCTCCGAAACGACCCGACTGCGTTGACTCTCACGAGGCCCCCTCACTGCTGCTGCTGCTGCTGCTGCTGCTTGATCAGCAGCCATGCGCACTGCGGGCGTGGTCGCCAATTTCAAGTCGCGTCGTTGCTTGGGCGCTGGGCCACTGCCCCCCGCGCGGCGGCGGTCGGCCCTGCGCGATCGTGGCCTGTCGCCAGCCTCACTGGGTCTCCTCGATCAATGCGATTCGCCAGCAGCGGAACAGAAACAGGAAAGAGAGAGAGAGAGAGAGAAAGAGAGAGAGAGAGAGAGAGAGAGAGAGAGAGAGGGGCTCTCCTCACCGCTCGCTACATCCTCTGGCTCACAGCTTTGACTCGCGAGAGCGTAGTGCGTCGGGTTCCAACTAGAAAACACGGAAGCCGCCGTGAAGTACTTGAAGGCAACCAGGAAAATTCGATATCAATTCAACGCATGCTTTCTATTGTGACATATTTCTGTTTCGGTGAGATGTTATCGTAAAAGCTCTTCAGTACCTATGTAAACAGCGATCGCGAATCGAGCTAAAGCCGTTTTGCTCCTGCCTTTTCCCTTCCCTGCCCTGTCTAAAGTATTGCCGCCGCTGTGCTTATCCTTGTCTTTTCTTCTCCTCGTTCTTCACGAGCACTCATCTATAAACTCATCGCCCGTCATGAAGTCATTGATGTAAATAATCGGCCCCGAATCCCTCTGCACGATGGCTTGCTTGCTCCCCGCCGGGCGGCGGTAGCAGAGCTCTCTCCGCGGGAGCGCGCCGCACTGCCCCAGCGGCTTGAGCTCGTTGAAGTTGTCGCCGTACTGCATGGTATTGCGCACGCTAGTGCGGGGCCCCAGTATGATGCCCCTGTTGTGGTGCTGGGAGATGGGGATGAAGCAGAACTCCTTCTCGACGTCCTTGCCGCAGTCCTCCAGACCGAGGGACGGGCCGACGGATGCGTTGGGGACCCAGGACCAATCTCTCGTTTCGAGGTTCATGACCAGGGACGACCGCACCATGTCTATTACGCACGGCTTCTGGGGCGAGCTTGCCAGGGCGGGAGCGGCGCTGAGGGCCAGCAGGGCCAGGGAGGTGAACTGCATTTTTTTTTTTCGTTTTCTTTCAAAGTAGGTTGTGAGCTGTAGATAGGATAGGGAGCTTTCTGGAGTGCCATGTGTGTCTCCATGATTGCGCCAAGGAGGGCGTTGTGGCATTTTTATACTGTTCCAGCGGGCCACTTTGACGTGCGTTTCGCGTCCCAGCCAACCAATCCGGAGCTCCGAGATAGGGCCACGCCTTGATGGCGACTTTCCAGGGTTTCGAGTCGCTCGTATCAGTCCCTCGCAGGGATGGTCCAGAGTTCAGAGTTCAGCTGCCCGTCCGGACCAGGCGAGCGGTTCAGCCGTAGGCGGCCACCCTGCGGCCGCGGACCGCGCTGTCGACGCCGCAGACGGTTAGACAATTGCGAAGGAGGGAGGGCGACGCCACTATCTCCATGGCGAACAGACCAGGGGGGGGGGGGCTTTAAGGCCCAGTTCCATTGCATTGTTGATGCAGACAAAAAGCGCGCCCCCCCCCCGCGCGTGCTCGAGGCCTAACTCCGAGATAACAACCCCTCGCCACCTGTTCGCCCACCGCGCGGCGGAGACGCCGGAGGAGAGGGTGCTGCGTGATGGCGAGCCAGCGGGCCGTGTTGAGCGAGGAACGGCCGCTCGGCTGATGAAGCTTCGTCTGTCTTTGGGGGGGGTTCAAAGGCGAGCGAGACCCTGTTGCCTGTCTGCCCCGCCGTGCCACTATCGGTGAATGAAATGTTATCGTCGCTGGCTGCGGGTCCCGGTCCACGACGTCTACGCTTGCATCAACCCCCTCTTCAGCTGGGGAGTCTTGGGGGCGAAAGATCGTTCGGGTGGTTCCCCTCGCGCACCTGGGCGGGCGGCCAGGCAGTGGAGGAAAAGGCCAACCTGTGCGCCCCCGAGCAGTCGTTCTCCTGGCCTCGGACGAAGTCCCTCAGTACGATGCGGGCGCGGGCAAGTGGGCGGTATGTCGTCTTGTCGAGACCGAGGACCATGGACACAGA
Organism: Hansfordia pulvinata; assembly: GCA_006538405.1. Lineage (NCBI taxonomy): Eukaryota > Fungi > Ascomycota > Sordariomycetes > Xylariales > Hansfordia > Hansfordia pulvinata. Next base: position 1,512,717 of record BJKQ01000007.1, on the reverse strand, counting down.
CAATCGGCCGTGGTTTGGATGAATGGCTGTCGTCATCGTGGAACCCTCGATGTGGAATCGTCGCTTCGTGGGGGATGCCGGGACGCTCATCAGTCGTTCCGTCGACTGGGAAGTGCATTTGGCCCTCCCACAGCCTCACCAAGCAGAGAGCCGCAGACATGAAAAGACAATGGGCATGGTAGAGGGTGAGGTAGCTGTAAAAGGCACGAAAGCCACCTCGTAGGAGAATCCGAGGGCAGAACGGGGCCGGCATCTACGGGAGAACCTCAGGTGAAAGGAAGCACCCAAAGTACCTCATGTACGGACGAGAGGTGAGTCAGGTACAATGCCGGCCGATCGCAGTGGAAGTTGGGGCTAGCCCCGTACCTAGAATTCCCGGGAAGGCGCGGGGGGACACTTGCGGCTCCCGACGGAGGAGTGGAACGGAAATGCTGCCCGGAGGCCAAGAACGGCGAGAATTACCGTATCAGACGGCCACACAGGGGGTTTGGAAACGCCTACCACGGAGACCCGTAAACCACCGGCCACAGTACCTCATGTTAGATACCTCTTTACTTACCTACCTGACATATTCCCCGCTGCCCTTTGACGGGATTGACGGGATGGAACGGACCGCCGGGGAAAGGAAAGCACGGAAGGGGGGGGGGGGAGGGAAACGGGGTCGCTTTGGGGTGGGTGGCGGCGACGGCCGCCGCGCCTCATCTGCAAGCCGGCAAAGTCTCCGAGACGGCGCCCCACCGTCGCGCCCGTCTCCGCGACTCTGCGATTCCCGACACCGCGACTCTGCGACTTTGCGACTTTGCGAGAGAGAGAGAGAGAGAGAGAGAGAGTATGTGTGTGTGTGTATGTACGGGTATGGGGGAAAGTGGATCGTATCGTCGGCTTGTCATCCCCTGGTCTTCACTAGTCACACGAGTAGTCGGGGTTTCTATGCACTCGCAAGACGGTATATAAGAGAGGGAGGGACCGCGTGAGAAGGGCACGCCTGGCTAGGCGCCATTCTTGTGTCTCTGCAGCTGTCTTTGAGTCTTTGTGATATTTGCATAGGTGTTGAACAGACCAGTCAGATCAAGTCAGTGCCTCAGCTAAGCACACCCACACACAAACATACACACAGTGATAAACACGCGAGAATCACACCACCACCACCCTCCGCAATCCACCAGACAGAAGAAAAACCATGTCGCGTCCCAGCGGTGAGATTCTCATGGTGGGCACCGTCGTCCACGCCCACGATGAGTTCAAGCAGCTGTCCGACGTGACCAAAGTCCACGTGAGCCGTCCCGGTGGTCCAAATCTCGCCATGGTTACCCCCTCTTGTCCCATTCGACGGGCCGTCCTGATATTCCCCCGTTGCTGACGCGAACTCGCCTCTTGTGAACAGCACTACACCAAGGAAGACTCGCGCCAGGACTTCTTCCGGGACCTCGACAGCGGCAAATACAGCAACGTCAAGGTCATCTCGCGCACGTTCGAGTCCGTCTCGGTAGGTTCGGGCCCCCGCGGTAGACCCCTGACGAGCTCACGCACACCTATCTCATTGGCGTTTGCTGACTATTGGAGGGCGCAAAATGAAGATGACCGGCCGCTTCGACGAGGAGCTCATCTCGCACCTGCCCGCCTCGGTCAAGTTCATCTGCCACAACGGCGCCGGCTACGACCAGATTGACGTCGTCGCCTGCACGAAGAAGGGTAAGTATCGATTTGAGGGGAAAAGGGAAGAGTCTATCTATTCCCTATAGCCCCAACCCCAGCTACCCCCTATTTCACTCCTACCACAGCCCCATTTACCCCCTCGTTCAAGCTACCCTCCTCAGGACCCCATAATCTATCAAAGCCCGAGAAGAAGACCCAACGTCTTATCACGAGTATATACTAAGAAAGAAAAAAAAAAGGCATCCGCGTGTCCTCCACCCCGGGGGCCGTCAACAACGCCACGGCCAACGTGGCCATCTGGCTGATCCTCAGCGCGCTGCGGACGGCGTGGCACCCGCAGCGCGAGCTGCGCGCGGGCCGGTGGCGCGGCGACATGCAGCTGGGCCGGGACCCGGACGGCCTGACCCTCGGCATCCTGGGGCTGGGCGGCATCGGCAAGGCCACGGCCCGGCGCGCCGCCGCCTTCGGCTTCCGGCTGCAGTACGCCGACGAGTCCCCAGCGCCGCCGCCGGGGGCGCCGAGCCTGGCCTCCCTGCTGGGCACCGACTACGAGCCGCGCCGCGTCTCGACCGACGAGCTCCTGCGCACCAGCGACGTCGTCAGCATCCACGTTCCCTTACTGCCCTCGACCCGGGGCCTGATCAACGCCCGCTCGCTGAGCGGCATGAAGGACGGCGTCGTCATCGTCAACTCAGCCCGCGGGCCCATCGTCGACGAGGCCGCCCTCGTCGACGCCCTCGACTCCGGCAAGGTCTTCGCCGCCGGCCTCGACGTCTTCGACAGGGAGCCCGACATCTCCCCCCGCCTGCTCGAGCACCCCCGCGCCGTCCTCGTCCCCCACATCGGCACCATGACAGTCCAGACTCAGGTACGTAAAACGTTCGAAAACGCACAAAAAGGGCGTTTCCCCCCCCCCCCCCCCCCCCGTGCCAGCATCACAGTCACCTCCTCCTGATGACCCTTCCCCGACGAGATTTCCCATCCAAACGTGTGCTAATAGCCCCCCCCCTCCCCGACTGCAGAAGAAGATGGAGTGTCTCGTCATCGAAAACGTCAAGACGGCCATCACCCAAGACAAGCTGGTCACCCAGGTGCCCACGCCCAGCATACCGGCCTCCAAGCTGTGATGTCGAGCTGGCAGGCGCAGGACCTGTGATAGGTTGTGTTGGACGCGGTGGGGGGGAAAGTACATCACTCAAAAATACACACACAATTCTTTCAAGCCTCAAAAATTCTCTTTTCAGAGGTCCCGTGTGTGGTGTGTGCCAAAACATGACAAGCAACTCGAAAAGACAAGAAAACCATCACCCACCCGCCCTCTCCTAAACCCCTTGGCTAGCGCGCTATAGAGCAGCAAGCCAGGCTTACGCTAGGGGTCTGATAAGGTGCCCAGGACTCTCTTCTTGACGCGCCACACGATGGGTACTCATGTGCGAGTAAGTGACTGACTAGGAAGCCTTCTCCAACAAGACCGGCTCGGTGCAACCGGAAACCCCACCGCGGCGCCTTTGTAAAGGCGGGAAGGGACCGCTGCGCCAGCCTGCGTACTCGTCAGTCCGTCTCTCGCTTCCATGTGCCGGGGCAAAGGCTCGCGTGGTTCCCCAGCGGTGACTATGCCCACCATCCGCATGCCTCCGACCTTCAAAGCCTTATGTGTACTCGCACAGGGCGCGTGTTCGTGGTGCAGGAGTCGCAGAGATCGATCCCTACAAGGCGACGTCTCGTCTTCTCGGCCGTGTAGATACCAGTCCTCATCGCTTGTATCCTCATCGGCGCTGGCGGCTTGTCACACAGGGCCCATCCGCTTTACACGACAGCTGTCACGGAGTCCGCAGTATCATTGTTGAACATATGTACGTGGCCGTCTTGATTGATCAGAGTAGAAGGATATATATAGACAGGAGGATTAGAGGGGGGGAAAGTTATAAAAGGGAAAAAAGAAAAAAGTCGATAAGCGAAATGTCCGCCCGCTGTGGTCGGAAGGGGTGTATTTGGATAGCGTTCTCTCTTTCACTTTTCCGTTCTCATCTTGCCGCGCTTCAAGCAGTAGAAGCATCATCTTCGCCGCCTGCTGCCATCAGAAGCCGGTCTGCTCCACGATGAACTCGGTGGCGGCGGGGGCGTCGAGGCCGTAGATCAGGTGGCCCAGCAGGATCTCGGCGTTGCCCTGGCAGATCTGGTCGCCCAGGTTGCAGTACACCTTGACCTTGCTGTCGTCGATCCCGGCAACCGAGGGGCTCGACTTGTTGACTGTGGACAGTCCCGGTTAGCTGTCTTCCGAGGCTAAGGTACCTAGGTGAAAAGAGACGGGGGCTAAAAGGGGCAGGGGGGGCAGGGTCGGCACAGTAGTGACTTACGTGGGTCGCCAAACATGATGACCGAGTTGACCTTTTCCATTGTGCTGCCCAGCTCCTCGGCCGCGCCGTGCAAGACCTGGCAGCCTTGCGAGTAGCCGCCCATGACAATCTTGGCGTCCGGGCACTTGCTGGCCGTGTCGGAGACCAGCTTGTTCCTGTTCGAGGCTGCATTAGCAGGGAAGCTCTTTCGAAGGGGCACCAGAAGAGCCACAAGCCAGGTGGAAGATCGCCAGATGGAACGAATAGAAGACTCTCTCCCGACGCGAAAGAAGGGGAGAATTCAACAGTGACAACAGAAAGAGGAAGAAAAACTTACATCGCGTCCTTGCCGTCCTGGCCGCCGCCAGCAAAGAAGCCGTCGATGCTGGCCGCGTAGTCGACGCCCTGCACCGCCAGCGTCTTGTTCTTGTCGCCGAGGCTGCTCTCGAGCGTCTTGAAGAGAATGGGGCCGACGAGGGTGCCGACGTTGCCCGGCTCCGAGGTGCCGCGGGCGAAGATGACCATGACGTCGGCGCAGTCGGCGTCGTCCTGCGTGTCCTGGAAGTGCAGCACGTCGGTGATGATCTTGTCGGCCGCCGTCACGATGCCCGACACGTCGTCCAGCGCCTGGTTGAAGGGGTACTGCGCCGTGAGCTTGCTCACGCACTCGGTGAACTCGTCCTGCTGGCTCGTCTGGCGCGCCAGCTTGCTGCCGCCGGCCCTGAGGGCGCTGCCGAAGGATGCCAGCGCCAGCGTCGAGATAAGCGAGGAGGTCTTCATCTTTGGAGAGAGGTGGGAGGCGCCTTGGCCGGGCTGAGAGGGCTGAGCCGCGCGACGTGGAAGAGGGGGAGGGGCCGCGAGGAGAAGGCGAGCTGGGCTGAGCGAGCGAGCTGGAGGGTAGCGAGCCGGAGATGAAGCAAGGGGCTGATCTGCTTTTCTAGCCGGCAGATGCGTCGTCTGAGTAGGATTCCTAGCCGTCATTAGCGGGATCGATTCTGGATCAGGATCCTCGGCCGCAGATAGAGCTTTGTGTCGAGCTTGGCGGGCTGCTGGACCTTGGGAGGCTTCCGTGAATGCCGGGACTCGCAGTTCCTGTAAGAACCCGCGCCTTATTCCAAAGGCTGGGATGATCCATCAACAACCCGGCCCATACCATACTAGATGAAGTAGGCATAGTAGACGAGAGCAGGAGAGTGTGTGCGACTGACTGGGGCATGCACGCTCACCCTGCCGCCCTGCGCCTTGTGCCCTGTGCCTTGCCTCCGAGGACCCCATTGCTCGCCGCCCTTTAAGTGGGCGTGATGGGAGCCCCGTCATCGTGCGCCGGCGCATGTCCGTCCCCGGAAGCCGGCCTGTGCCAGCAGGGCGACGTGGTGGCCACGAGGTGCGGCATATCTCGCCGTGAAGCCCGCGACGATCCCGTGCATTCAGTGGCCAGCAGACATCTTGACCTTCTCAACTCGTCTTGCCCCTCCAGGTCCTGGTGCAACGCCGCGCCTGCCTGTGTGCGTGCCACTCTCGTCAGTCGTCCGTCCCCGCGGGGCTCGACAGGGTTGGTTGTCTGTCTGTCGGCTCTGCCTGTCCGTCCGGGGGGGGCTGATAGGAATGGAGCGCTCAAAGACGGACACACAAGCTTTAGCTGCCGCGCTAATCAACCAGGGGCATACTTGTACGAGTAGTCGCAGTGGTCCCCGAGGATCATCTCGAGCCCTCCGCTCCCATCCTCCTCCGCTCGTGTTGTTGTTAGGCGCGAGGCTCTCAGCTGCATCGCCCATGGGCCCGCCCGCACGTGCCTGGCACCCTGGCCGCACAAAGCCACACAAAGACGGCACTAACAGACCGACTAGGACGACGTCGGCTCCTACGCCAGCGCATCGCGAGCCCGCTAGGCCCGCGCCTAACTCAGAGAGGTCTGCGTCGGCCTCTGGGAGCGGTGCCCGTAAGCGAGCCTGTGCCCGCTTGGCGCTGCTGTTTGATTAATCAGGATTCTCCCACTCTTCCTCTTCGCACGAGTATACCTCGTGCCTCTTCAGGCCCGGCCAGCGGAGCAGCGCGCCGCGTATAAACAAGAGCGAGGAGCACTCACTTGCTAGGCTGCGTGGCAGCAAGTCGTCGACGAGACGAGATTCTCGTACGAGAGTGTCTTCTCTTCGTTGATGAATGCCCCGCGATACCCTCGTCCGCCGCCGCCGTCGCTCCCACCCCGGACTGACGCGCAATCCGCACCCATGACAAGCTCTTCAAACAGCTTCACGAATCAGGCAGGTTGTGCAGTCGTGCCCCTCTCCTTTCTGTGCCACTCATGTGGGATGGGTCGACCAGCGATAGTGCCGAGAAAGGCAGCTCGACGTCCCCCGGGGATCCCACATTCCCCCGCAATTGGTCCACGGCTGAGCCGGGCGGTGGCGAACATGTCGTGACAGGCCCTGTCTTGGTCCACTCGGGACCGTCTTCCGAGTGCGAGTCGACTTCGCCACCGCTGCTGCCTCTGCTGGTAGACGAAACAATTCCTCTGCCTCGTGTCAGTGTCGAGCCCGCCGCCCAAGCACAGCCTTGAGGCCGAATGGCTCTCATCGCGGACGTCCGGCAAGTTCTGGCAAGTCTCCCTCTCCTCCACGAGCGCTGTGGCCTGCGTGTGTGAGCGAGCTGCCAGCAAACACGTCATGTGGTTGCGACAACAAGAACCCCCAGCTGCCGTTACTCGTACATCCATTGGCGATCGGCGTGCCGTTCTTCCAGCCTACTTGGACACCGGGCATGAAAGTGAGAACACGTAGGCAGAGGCCTTAGTCACGCTGCACACCCTGAACTTACCCTATGGCACGTCCATCTTCCAAGCGGTACGAGCCCATCATAGCCCGCCCCAACAGCTGCGTCGGCTCGTAGTCTCGAGTGTCTCTCTCCCTCCTCTTCCCTGTGCGGCAGATTCCAGTCCGCCCAGGCCGGAGCCACGATCCTCCCCAGCCATCTCGGCTACCCATCGTCGGGCCAGGTATAGAGGCATATCAAACAGGTCAAGTATGGCCCGCCCGTATGGCTGCGCCTCCAGCCTTATCACCTGGTCTAATCCCGGTGTGGGACGGCGGCACTCGTCCAAACTCGTACTGCTCAGGTCCGAACTGCCGTTAAAGGCAACGCTAGCTGGCGCCACGTCTTTCTGGGGATGACGGCCATGGCCCTCGCGTCATGATAACGTGCCTGGCCCGGGTCTCGTCCATGGCTGACTTCGCCTCACTCGTTGAACTGGTTTCTGGGGTCGCAACCAAGGGTAGAGCAATTACCATTTGAAGATTTTCTGTCTCTCAGCATCATTCCTTCGGCCCGGCTGCGCCTCACGGCAGGACTCGACTGGGTCTATTTACCATCTCCGTCCACGGACATGTCGTCGTCAGATTCTTCGGAGCCGTCCTCGCTGCCTGAGTCGTCTTCGTCATCTGACTCGTCCGATTCGCCTCCCTCTTCGTCCTCGCCGATATCCAGCCCATATGCATCGTGGAAGTCCGTCAACTGCTTGATCTGCGTCTTGTATCCAATGTCTTGGAGCTCCTTCTCGATTTTCTGCATCTAGGTCAGCATCGGCTCACGGTGTCGTGTCAAATTCCGGACTCACCTCAACCATGACTTGCGCACAGCACACTACCACGTTGCTCTGGCCCGGCTCGAATACCGGGAGGAGATAGGCCTTCATGGCCTCTTGGATCTGCTCGACCGTCACAGCGCGCACCTTGCTCAGCATTTTGCTGTCAAAGTCAGGGTCCAAGCCCCGCACCACGCCTCTTACGTAATTCTTCTCAGCTGTCAACCCCATCGTAGCTTGGTCATCAGCCATGGACATGATCAGTTGGCTGATCGCTCCTTCAATCATGGGCTTCTCGAAAGCGACTGTGCCATCGGCAAGCGCTTTGATGGCGTCACGTGCGGCTGTCATCGCCTTCGAGGCCGAAGGAGACCGGTACACCCTGAAGTGCAGGTAGCCCCCGTCCATTTCCTTCGCAAAGTAAACACCATATGCAAGTCCGTTGCCACGCACAGCGTTCCATAGAGGGCCCTCGACAGTTTCCAGGTACTGGCATGCCACAAGAAGGGCCGGCACCGCAGGGTCTGCAAAGGACTTGAGGCCCTTGCCCGAATTGATTGAGTAGGAACTGTCGATCGTCTTCATGGGGACAATGACAGCACCCACGGATCCCGGGTTGGTACCTTCGTCGTTCAGCAACGAGAACGGCTCCGAGATGGGGTTCATTTCGCCGGCAGGGGAGCCCAACGAGTCGGCCAGAATCTTCCAGGTGTTGACGGGCTCAGACAGTTTCTTGTTCGTGATATCAGCAGTGACAAGCACGCGGATGTTGCCGAAGGTGAAGAGCGACTTGCGAAGCTCTTCGAACCACGAGACCACAGTTTCGGGTTCCCTTTCAAGGAGCTTCTTCAGTCTGCGCAGGTAGATCGCTTTGACAAGCGTGCGTCTCGCGACCATTAGCGAGGAGGCCTTGTTGTGAAGAGCAATCTCAATCTCGCCTGCCATGATCCTGCCATCACGCTTATTCTCCGGAATGTCGGCCAGCTGCTTCGAAATGGAGGCCTTGAGTCGGGTCACATCAAAGACACTGTCGAACATCATACGCCGCATCCACTCCACGGCCGTGGCATATTTTCCAGGTTCGACCTGCATCTTGATGAGAAAACTCTCGCCGTCCCGGATCAGTGCCCCTGATTCCAGGCCGTACGTCACCGTTTCTCTCTCGAGCTCCATGACTACCTGCTCGAAGCCCAGGCGTGCCCCATCCTTCATGACTGGCGTGTTGAAGAAATTGTCTCTGAAGATGGATAGCAGAGGCTTGAACTTGACGGGAATGTTTGCCGTGCCGACATGAAGAGAGATGTAGGCAAAGTTTGTGGGGACATCTTCAAACTGGATGAAGAGGGGGAGCTCGGGAGAGGCACCGTCGATGACTTTCTGGGCAGAGTTGTCCTGAAGGCCGATCTTGCGAGCAGGTCCGGAGCGTGCGGTCTGTGATTCAATGAAATGGATCGACTCGGCCGATGGCACCGGCCACTTCTCCAGCAGCGACTCGGGGATCTCTATCTCATTTTGCTTCTTAGCTTCTTCGAGTTTCCTCTTCAGCGTTTCGAGGCCCTCTGGGCCCAGCTCTTCCTTTCTTTTAGCGACTCTCGCCTCTTCATCGGCCTTGAGCTTGTCGGCCAGCTGTACAGAGGGTTTTCCAAGGATCGAGACGTGGTGCGCGTCCGAAAGCCATTTTCTTAGGAAATCTCTCCACTGCTCATCTGACCATTGCCCCAGAACGTCGTACTCGCTAAGGCTCTGGAGATCCTTGAGGGTTGAGCCGTCGCGGTTGCCGAACAGGTAATCTGTGATTATGTTGATAGAGTAGTATGATTCGGACTCTTCGGCCTGCGCCTTAACCTGCAGCCTTTCTCTTTCGATGCATTCTTTCAGATACTTGAGATCCAAGGGCTTGGACGCGACCTCTTTCAAGAGCGAGATGAGGCGCTGCTCAACAAACTCGAGCTTCTCCGTGGCGACGCCTGTGGGCGAGAACCAAATAACGGAGTTGGGGCGAGCATCCCACGAGTAAGAGACGGAGCTCGCAAGCTCTTCCACCTCTACCATCACGTTCTCCAGGATAGCGACTGAAGATCCGCAAAGGTAGGTCAGCAGAACGTTCAGTGCTGTGGTCTCAACAACGTCGATGCAGCTGGGCCCAAAGAAGCCGATCAACACGTCGCCGATGGATTCGTCCTCCTCCGGGAACTCCACTGTCTCAACGAAGGTCTTGTTCAACGGGGGTGGCTGAGGCGACTCTATCCATGGCCGTTTGAATGGCGCGTCCAACGGCGGTATTTCATCTTTGACGCTCTCTTCAAATTGGTCCAGGATTTCTAGGAGGTTGTCCGAGTCCACCTCGCCCACGATAACAATACACATGTTACGGGGCTGGTACATTGTTCGGTGGAAGTCGCGAATCTTGTCCGCTGTCAAGACGCGTAGTGCTTCGGTCAAGCCACCCGTCTCGTATCGGAAGCCGACATTCTCGGGGTACAGGAGGTGGCGAGCACGGATGTCCATGCGCTCGGCCCCGTTGTTTTCGACACCCTGCATCTCTGAGTAGACCACGCCTGCGTCGTTGCCCTCGCCATCGATGTGATGAACCTCGGTGAGACATGCGGCATCTGTCAGGGTCGGTACTACCAGATGCTCGAGGTAGACCGGCAGTGTTTGCGCGAAGCCTTCCCAACCGGCAGTCTCGAGGGTGTATGCGGTGTGATCGGTGGCAGTCCAGGCATTGGTGCCTCCGTAAGCGCGAGAAGCCAGCTTGTCCAAGAATCCTTTGTAACGATAGCTCTTGGAACCCATGAAGACTAGATGCTCCAGGGTGTGAGGGGCTCCAGAGTCGTCAAAGATCTCCGTGGCCAAGGTGAAATAGCCGTTCACCTTGGGGCCCTTGCGATACGCAACAATAACCTGCATGCCACTCCTTTCGGATTCATACTGCGTGATATTGGTGGGCGCATAGTCGGTCTCGAAACTTTGGAGCTTGCGGAAACGGGTCTTCGGGGCCTGAGAGCCCATCTTGAGGTTTGAGTGTTGCGCAAAGTATCCCGAGTAATGACTAATCGTTGTAAGGCAAGGCGAAATGGCGGGTCAGCGGCCGCGTGTGGATCGTTGGCGGGAAATCAAGGCAGAATAGGGCAGGTGGGTGCAGAGGTATCGTCTTTGGCACGCCGCAAGCGTCGGCGGGAGTGCAGCAAGGCTCTCCCAAGGTCCATAGATACCTCCGTGTGGAGCGGGTGTTCCGAGGACACTTGCCCTATACATCTCCTTGAATGTGAATGGAACCCGGAAAACAGCGAGCTGGCGCAGGAAATATCTGAGCGTACCCTATATTGCCGCTATAAGTCCCATACATGACGGCGGCCATAGCCACAAGTATGGCGACAAGCAGCGCCCGAGGGACAGCTTGGGTGGCCATGGTACAAAGGTGACACGGACAGCGAGCGAGCGAGCAGAGTCGCAGAGGGGGGGGGGGGGGGGGGTTGCAACAGACAGAAGGGAGAAACCACTGGGGATAGAAAGCAGGCACGGCTGATTATATGACGGACGTAAGCGGGACATACATATACCGGATTCTTGCTGACGTGAGTCGGGCAGGATGCAGAGACCCTGTCAAGGCCGGGTGGTTAGTCGAAGTCGAGAGAGCGACGAGGCTCACGCAGCGGGACGAGCGCGGCAGCTTGGCAGCGTGGGAACCGAGGCAGGCCGGGGAACAAGGGGTACAGAGTGGTGTCCGGCGAATATATCAACAGCCAAGTATCACAACTCAAGAGGAGGCCGTGTCGGATGAAGGCCAGGTCGGAAGCTGGCCTGGCGGCAGAAGCTGGCCGTGACGTGGGGTCGCGTTAGACTGCAGGGCGGAGAGAGGGCGCTGGCATCCAATGGAGGGGCAGACGAGAAAAACCCCGGCTGACAGCTGCAACCTGGCTGAAGTCGGACGCGTTAGTGGATCACGGGTGACGCAGAGGGCGTGGGAGGCGTGAGTGCATGGACTGGGCGTTGGCAAGAGAGGGTAGGGTTTCACGAACAGGAAATCCAGTCAGGTCAGGTTGGGCGGGCGCCGGAGGGGAGGCCGCGGTGTTCCGGCGGCGGGGAGTCAGTCGGGGAGCCTGGTGGGGGCGGGTTGCGTTGCGGCACCTGCAGTTGCGGGGAGGACGGCGGCGGTGTGCGTCCATCGGGTTCCAATGTGCTGCCCTTTTTTCTGCCATCGACCCCGCCGTGATTACCTGGGCGCCTGATAGAAGGTGCAGGCGAACGGAGACTGATGATAAGCTACATGTTCCTCGAGTCCATACGAGTGCTCGTAGCCGGGTGGTTACGGCATGACGTATGGAGGGTCGTGAGGGTCTCAAGCTGCAACGGTTTGCGCCCTGCGATGCCTTGGCGCCGTTCTAAACGGCAGGGCCTGCCATGTGGCTCGTACGGTTAGCGGGCGCGTGTGGGCTTCTGAGTGCCTAAGGTACCTATGTACTCACGCTACTGTACGGTACGAGTACCCACCCGAGTTGGCCATTTGGCTGGTAATGTCTCGTACTGTGGCGGTCTTGGGTGCACTAACCACACTTAAGGTACCCACCACTGGCAGCTACCGCCGACACCTACCTGAGGTACCGACTTACACCGCGATGACTTGTCCCTTCGGCCAATCTATCCGAACATCGAGGCAGCTTCAAGGTCCCGAGAAGCTGTTCGCCCCTCGCTCACCCACCGCAAACATCGCCCAGCGTCATTCGCCTTCGTCAGTCGCTTCCCAGAGACTTTCCGGCCATTAGAGCTCACGCGCCGAGCTGCCAGATCCTCCTGCTCTGCCCCGACATAGCGACCAGCCTCTTGCCCGCCGCGTCACCGGCGCTTGGACGCGACTGAGAATCGAGCCCCGACAGTCATTTCGACGACACTGCACACGGCCGAGCCGCGACGCGGCGAACACTGCCGCTCCCATGGCGGGCTCCCCGACATCCGTATCGGCGACGCCCTGGTCGATTTCTCCCTCAGCAACACCTTTCCCGACGAGCCCCTGTCCTCTGCCGTGGTCAACGTCGCCGACCTCGCGCCAGCCCTCAAATCTCTCGCCGCAGCTAAGAAGAAGCTCGAAGTAGGCCCAGTCGCTCCCCATGAGTCTGCCTTGTGCCCGCGCTGACCGTGCGCTAGTCTGAAATCCACGAAATCAACGAGGAGACCGCTCCAGATGTGAGCCAGTGGGTTGCCAACGCCAAGTCTGTCGAGGACGACATCAACAGGTCGCGCAGCCTTGCCAACGAAATCGTGCGAAGGTCCGAAGCCCCCGCCGCTTCCGGCCAGACCATCTCGGAGGCCGAGGAGAAGGTCGCCTTTTTGCGCAGAGAGTCGGCCTACAACCAGCAGGTTCACTCGGCTCTAACAAATATCAAGCATGTCACGCAGCTGCTGGATCAGGTTGAGCAGGCTCGCGACGAACGTCGAATTCTCGATTCTTTGCACCTGCTGGAGAGTACGCGCAAATCATACTTTCTGCAAGCCCCTGTCGACTAACCCGTCCCAGGTGCCTGGAACGCCATTGATGCCATCCCCGTGAGCAGGTCCTGTCGCGCGATGAAGCTGCTCGACATGCGCGCTTTCGAGCTCAAGTCTGCCGTTCATAATGTATTCGACCATGTGTGGAATGCTTTGGTCCGGGTGGACGTGGACCATCATGAAATAAGTATCGTGAACTCTCGCGAGGGTCAGTCTCACCAACTCCTTTCAGGTAACCTCCGCATGTTGACTCGGCTCAGGGGAACAAATGTCACTCTCCGATGCGGTGATTGGAATCAAAGCATACAAGGAAACAGACCAGCGCATGGCGTTATTATGGCACGGATTGGACCAGGCCATTATTGGCCCGCGTACACATCTGTCCTTATCCGGCTCGCCCCGGATACAATTAGGCGACAACGTAAGTTGACAACTCCCGATCGAGCCTGTATGAGGATGTGGCTGACGCCAGTGACAGAACACATTGGCATTAGGGGAGCGGACAGACAACAACGTCCCCGATCTCATAACAGATCTGGAAGTCGTCATGAAATATCTCTCAGAGAAACTGCCGGAGGAACTTATCTCGGCACTATCCAACGTGATGATGCCTGATCTGGTCCCAAAAATCGTCACCGTGTGGTTAGACTCGGCGGTGCCCGCATCCCTACAGGACATGACCGGGTTTCAAGACGCGATCCGTTCCGTGAAACAATTGTGCGAGTCGCTGCGGAGCTTTGGGTTCTCTGGGTTCGAAGACCTGCACAGCTGGGCGAAGGATGCACATAAAATCTGGCTCGCCAAGTGCAGAGAAGAAGCGCTGGGCTCACTGCGGTCGAAGCTGTCTCAAGGTCTTGGGCAGCCCAGGCAGGTGGAACGTGTTGAGACGCAAACCGTGTCCCAGTCCGAAGGCAAAGAGCTCGCGGCTAACAATGGTATTTCCACTGGCGAGGAGGACGCCTGGGATGCCGCATGGTCCGACGGAGGCAACGAACCCAACGACAAGAAGCCGTCAGAATCAGCAGAGAGCCACGATGATGGCGCAGATGCCTGGGGATGGGACGACGAAGACGAGGCGGGGGAGCCCACGAAAGCAACTGCTTCTGAAGGAGCCACTTCTGCTACAGAGGAAGACGACGATGCCGCAGCCTGGGGCTGGGGGGACGAGGACACGACGACTGAGGTCCCTGCAGAAAAGGCGCCCATATCAGCCGCCCCGACAAAGGCCCATACACCTGGCACGCGGGAACTGACTTTGAAGGAGACTTACAATATCACATCAATGCCCGAGCCGGTATTGGCGCTGATCTCGACGATACTTGAAGATGGCGCGTCGCTCGTCAGGTGGGTTCTTGCCTGGCACGCCCGACTGCCCCATTCTAACAGCCGTACAGCGCTCAGGAAAACCCAGTCGCAGCCGCCGCGGCCGGCATGTTCTCGCTGCCAACCTACGTCCTTGCCATGTTCCGAGCCGTCTCCCCTACTACTACGCCCTTAACGACGGCGGCAACATGTGAGTTTGGCCCAAGCTGTCCTCATCAGAGGACGTGTTGACTGACGAGAGTACGGCAAGGTATCTGTACAACGACGCGACTTATCTCTCGGAGCGTGTGGCAGACCTTGCCTCGAACTGGAAGACGCGGGAGGACCTGGCGCCTCGGGCCGTGACGATGCTCCGCCTCGACAACGACATCAAGACGCTGCAGAGCTTCGCGGCGCGCGCGTATTCGGCCGAGATGGCGACGCAGCGCACCATCATCCGCGACCTGATTGGCGGCGCGCAGAACCTGCTGCAGCAGGACGGCCTGGGACTCTCAGACATGGAGGCGCAGGTAGACAACGCGACGGCGCGGCTGCGGGCGGTCGCAGCCACCTGGTCAGGGATCCTGGCGCGGTCAGCGTGGGCGCAGGCGGTCGGCTCGCTCGTCGACGCCCTCGCGGCCAAGCTCGTCACGGACGTCATGGACCTGGCCGGCATCGGGCAGGACGAGGCCTACAACATCGCCAGCCTGATAGCGCGGATCGAGCAGCTGGACGACCTCTTCCTGCCCCAGAGGAAGGAGGGAGAAGACACGGACAACGAGAACGCCATCCCCGAAACGGCGCAGTACGCCGCCAACTGGCTGCGGCTCAAGTACCTCAGCGAGGTCCTGCAGAGCAACCTACAGGAGGTCCTATACCTGTGGGCCGAGAGCGAGCTCAGCCTCGAGTTCTCCGTCGACGAGGTCGTCGACCTCATTCGCCTGAGCTTCGTCGACAACAACCGCACCAGGGACGTCATCCGCGACATCCGCGCCAACCCGGACCCCAGGGGGGTAGGTCTGGGCGCGGCGTCGTGAGCTACAGCTGCGTTCCTGGGGCGGCAGGCATGCAGGGGGGGACGGGCATGCTTCTGTGGCTAGATAGATGATCAGAGACCTACCTACCTAGGGCGTGTATGAGGAGAAAACCTCGAAAATCGCTATTATATACCCGATTCCAGACCCATATCCTCCCGCTCCTCCGCGGGCGCGCGCGTGGTGAAATATCCCAAAGTCTAACCCGTGCCACATTTGCGTAATCGCTATCTTCTTAACGGAACGGCAATCGGGGCGCCCCCGCCGGCCAAGGCCGGTGCAGCTCGTCCCCATGGTATGGTGCCCTTGCACGACTTTCTTGCCACCTCGCCGGAGGCGGCAACGTGAGGGGGTCCCGGGACGGGGCGGGATGGGAAAGGCGCCCCCCGGCTTGCCGTCCCAAAATCTGGGCCGACCGCCTTCGGGTACCTGACATGTTTAGATCGCCAGCTGCAGTACAATGTGCAATGCAGGGCATGTCCAGATCAGACGCAGGGCCAGCGCTGCATCCATCTTGGGTAACGCATGCTGGAGGCAAGTCTAATGAGTAAGTGAATCTGGGGGGGTGCCGCGGCCGTGCATGCGCCTCGGATGTCAGGCGCCGACACCCGCCTGCGCGCGCGCGCGTGAGCGCAGGTGGCCAACTTCGCTCTTTAACGCGGGCGGATTCTGTTACTTTTCCACCATCTACCATATATCTCGGGAGGTGGTATTCTCATGTTGAAACGTGGGCACCTCGTTCGTCACCAACCCGTCACAGAAAGGGACGTCGCGGGCAGAGCGACGAGAAAGGTCAGGACGTAAATGGACAAAACAAAATGCAGAGCGCTGGAATTTGGTATCTCGTGCTACCGCGAATAACAAGGGTCGCGGCTCCCTATCTTATTAAATCTCTCCGCCTCGCTTTTTCGAGGTCAAACATCACACCACCTTTTCCACACAACCAAGTCACTCAAGTGCACTGCAGGTCTCCTCGGCATCTGCTCCACCTTTTCCGTCGACCCGGGGGCATATCTGTACACAGTGTTGTTGTTTGTGGGGTTGGTATCCAGGGAACCCAGAATGTCGAAAAGGAAAGTCGCGGGGACTTGTAAGCTGACAGTCAAGCCAGACCAGAAGGCGTATTCATGTCGGGGTGCTACTCGTGGCGCGAGTCAAGAAGCTGGGTGCCAGGGCTGGCAGGTCCGACTTAAGTGTTGGAACGGAGTGGCGTCAGGGTGTGTTGCTGAGCCTCGAGTACAGGCGAACGATCCGAGGGACGTTTAGTCGGGGTTGGCAATGAAGAGGCGGCCAGCGGAAAGCGTCATCGTACGCTCGTCGACACTTCCGCGCCTCCGGAGATCTTCCGGATTCTTCACACTCTTCTCCCGGGTGAGCGCCGCATTCAGGAGACTGTTGCTGGCCAGCTTGGCGCTGCTGCTCCCTCCTAGGTCTGCCACAGCATCACCCTTCTCGGCGCTGCTCCCGCTCTTGGTGCTTTGGGGACGGCCGAGGATCTTGTCGTCGCCAGGCGTGAATTCGGGCTCTTGCTGTTCCAGCATGCTGCCTGCAGCCTCCGGAGTGTCACCGGGGCTCCATTTCCTGCCCTGCGAAGCCCCAGATGTCCTGTACTGGAGACCCCGGCGGCCTGCGCTTGCCGTACTGCTACGGCCGCTGCTGCCGGTACGGCGGTGGTACATGCGCTGTGACGCATCATCGTCGTCGCTGTCTTCGCCCTCGACCTCGGTGGCACTCAGACGCATGGGAACGCCGCCAACGCCAATGTAGTTGCTGTCCGGGTGTAGCCGACAACGCCCGGCTTGCCATGGTGACGGATCTTGGCGGCGACCTTGCCGGGGCCGCTGAGGCCGGTGGCGGTACGGCCGGCACCACTGCGGCCCACGACTTCCATCTGGGCTCGCTGCTTGGCAGCTCGGCGCTGGGCCTCGGCGCGAGGGTCTTCCTCCTGGGTGCGATCACACCAGACGGTGGCCTTCTGCCGCCGTAGAAGGGCGACATAGCTCATGGATTGGCCGCCAGACCTGGAGGAGGTGCTGCGCCGGATCTCGCTAGTGGGAGAGGTGCGGAACGCGGCAGGCGGGGGTTGGTGGAAACGGTGCTGAAGGTGTTGACGGAGGGGGTACGGCGGGTGTGGCCGGCGGGAGGCTGTTGCAGATGCATCTGAGAGAACTGCTGATGGGGCGGGTTGCTGGAGGAGTTGGAGCCCTTGCGGCTATGCGGGTACAGGTTGTTGGCGGCTGGGCCGACAGGCCGCCGCTTGATCTGATGGTCCGGGGCCATCATCTTGGGCGACGGGCGAGGCGGTAGAGCAGAGCAGGTGCCGAGGTGGAAGAGGGAAGATCAGGGTCGCCAGTCAAGGGAGAGAGGCGAGGGCAATCTGCCCTCTGTGCACGGGGACGAGCACAAGCGGTGGGACTGGGTGCCCGGGCTGAGGGGTGTCTTTGTCTGTTGGCCGCTTTCTGGGCGTTGCGTGTGGTGAGCGGATCGGCAGGGAGTGCTGTCGCAGCTGAGCCGGGGCTGGGCTTGGAACACCGGGCGAGGAACGAGCCCAAGAGAGGGAGGGCAGCGATGTGTGAGGGCGGATATGTACGTTTGCCAGATGTGTCGGTCGAGTCTCGGCGAGGGTGGGGGTGAGTTGAGACGACAAAACGGCGGGGGGCGGAGAGAAGAGGAATGTGGTGAGGTGAGGTGAGGCGAGGCGAGGCACAGTGTGGTCAAGTAGTAGGGTGGTAGGTACGAGCACAGAATCGACAGGCGTGCGGTGGAATGCGGAGATTGATGAGAGCGATCGGGAGAGGGTGAGGGAGGGTGAGGGAGGGGTGAAGGAGCGGCGTGGAAAAGAGCCGTGCGGGTACCGGCGTGGTACTCGCCAAGTCGAGCAAGTACCTCGCGTCCGCTCCAGGTCGTCCCCGTCGCTTGTTCACCCGTTTCGTTGGGCCCTGGCCGTCCGTCGTCGACCTCCAGGGTATTAGCACTGGTACCGCGCTGGCGCTGGGCTGAGAGGATGCAGCCCGTGTTGTAGACCTTGAGTTAGCCCTGGCACTAATAGCCCTAGGACGCCTTCGGACAGTGAGGCAGCCTTGGAACGGACGGCGCCGATGCCAAAAGGGTACTCTGTACGGCGCTTCGGCCTCTTCAATACCCTCCACGATTTATTTGCTGATACCAGCAAGAGCAAGAATCAGGAAGCGGCTCAGCAGATCGGTAGAATGGCAGGATGGCAGAGAGCGCGCCCGGGCTGGGTGGAACAAGTTCAGGTACGTTAGGTGGTAGGTATACTCAGGGCCGTCCATGTTCAACGCCCACCAGTCGCAGTCTCGCTTCCCCTGGCAGCACGCGCGAGCCCGTGTCGTGTCCCGCCCGAGTGACAGACTGATGAGAGTCGTGCCCCTTTGGCGTCGCGGGCTGGGCAGCGAGGTGATTGGCGATTCTCGCGCGCTGCTCAACCCTGACCAGGTTACTCCTTGCTCTTTGCATCTCTGCGCCGGCCCCAGCTGGGGGTCGGTACCCAACTATGAACACGCATATGGCTGCTCACGGAGGTACGGGTATGCAAGTGAAGCACGCCTGACGAGACCGGGCAGCATCACCAAGTGCGTCGCATCTTCGTCTCTGCTTCAAGCGAAGCGATTCTGCTGGGGTCCGTCATCTCGCAGCGCCGCGTGCGCGCGCACGCGGACGCAGGCGTGCATGGGCCCTTTAACTTGGTGAATTGTTCGTCTTCTGTCTTTGTACAGGGCATAGCAACCATGACTCGACCATTGGAGACATATGCATAACCATCTGGTGAATGAATGGTCCGTTTCTCTTCTATGTCTGACTGCCTGGCTTGGCAGTGGACGATGCGAAGAGAAACGAAACCGCGACGCTGTCAACTCGCAACGACAGCAGCGCAGCAGCAGCATCGGCGGAATGCGGGTTGCTAGGATCAGACGAGACTCGTACACACTGTGGGTAAGTTTCGCGCGTTGTGGATATCCCACCCCGGTCCGTCCTGGTTCTAGGCTTGAGGGCGGGTGGGCGGATGGGGGAATGTTTGCTGTATGTGCAGGGCCCACGCTGGGATGTTTGCCAGGCCCCCCTCTCGCTCGCTCTCGGAGCCCGAAAACACGCCTGCGAGATTCATCATTCACGAGCGAGTGCGTGCCCGCCCGTCGTGGTGGATGGTAGCTTGGCTCAAGCTTGCATGCCCACCCGCTCCCGCACGGCCCTGGCCCGGGACAGCAATGAGAGCAAATGTTCCTGATCAAGCGCGCGCGCTTGCTCAGTCGGGCCTGGCACGGCTCCTCGCGCCCAGCTGGACTGGCACAACTAGCGGAGCAGATGGAGATGTGATTGTGGATGTCGACGGGGGAAAATAGGATGGGATTGTTGACGGGCGACCGGGACGCGCGTGCGACAGGCCACCGCCCGACTCCGCTGGAAGGACCAACGATGAAGAGCCCTGCCTGGGGTAGCCCGGGATTCCCCCTCGTCTTGATTGTGTCGCGGGCGCCATTCTGAGATAGAATGCCCCCAATGCCGATCCTGTCGTAGCAGCCGCGACGGCGAGGAGCGTCCGGCGAGCTCCCACGGTGATCCTATGCGCTGTCTTGCCTTGCCCTGCCGCCCACCCCACGCTGCCCTCTGCTGCGACAGCAAGTCGCGGGAAGCCTCCGCCCCGACGTTTCGCAGTTGGCTTGCTGGCGCCCGTCAACCAACCAGCCTGCCACGACTGCGTGTTGGTGGGCGAGGCGGTTGGAGGGGTGGAGGGACAGACAGCTCGGCCAACCCAACCGACCCTTGTCGCCCAGCCGGCTTCAGCTGTTCTCGTCTTGTCCGGATTTGAGGGCCAACCGACCATTCCAGCCCGACAAACCCGGCAGATCTCCTGCACGCGCTGCTGATCTTTATCTGGGTTGCGCTGATGCAGCTGCGTGGTTTCGCCGTGGGTACTCGTATGCGCGCGCGTCGTTGACGACGGCGACGATGGCGATGACGACGAAAACGATAAGGAGCGGCTCGCTTATTACTCGGATGGGGTTCGCGTGTGCCTGTGGCAGTCGACGGGAATCGAAGTAGCCGGGGATCAATGGTAGCTCATCCCGTCTGATGAGAAGAAAACAGCAGTGATGGGGTGAGAAGCCTCCACTGTCGATTCGCAAGGCAGGGCACTGTGTCGCGTCCGAGTAAGGTACATAGATACATATCCCCCAACATCGTACACGCACCTTAAGTACCCGCACCCGCACCAGCCAAGTTTCTTCAATGGTTGCGAGCCTCAAATCCAGGGTCCACCCACCACAGCACTGCAGAGTCCTGGAGCCCTTCCAAGGCACGCAGTTTCGCCCTGTACCTACGGCCGGAAGCACTTAGACGCAGCTAGTCGTACATGCACCGAATTTGACAGGTAAAGGTGCTGAAGGCGTGCAAATACTGGAGGTGATGGCACGAGCGAGGGCGTCCAATAGAAGCAACATTGAGCAGCGGAAGAACGCCCATGAAGAGAGATGACGGGTTTTTTTCCTCCATCCTGTCAGCCTGAGGCCGTCACTCGGGGCGTGAACTCGTAGAAGAGAAGAGTCTGGGGACAAAAGGCGGACCCGTCCCCTGTCACTGGCCTCCATTGGAGAGCTGGAGACCGGACACTCTCGGCAGGACGATGCCGCTGGACATGGGGACAGTTCAAACTACCGCCTGGCGTGCCTGGTACGATGAGAGCACGGTGAGTACTTCCAGCTACCTCTCTGCCCACGTGGGTACGAGCACTCGAAGCACTGATGATGGATGTGGGAAGTGCGCGTGGGCGCGCGCGCAGATAGACCGAGAGACTGGCCGTCTTCCCCATCCAATCACACCTGCGGAGGGCTCGACTGGGCAAATGCATCAGCCGCCGCCCGCGGGCCTCGTGGGTGGTCAAGTGGCAACTTGATGATCATGACAAGCTGCACGGGACGGTCGGTCTCTGGTTCTCCGTCTCTGTCCCTGTCGGCGCGATCAGTTTGCTCTTGCTGGACAGGGACTCATGCGCAGGCCGAGCATCTGCTCACTTGGTCGTAGTCTACGAGTAGCCTGGGATCGTGATGAGGTGATGATGAACGGTCTCGTCGAGCGACGCCGCTTCTTGTCGCCGTCCGTGGTTGCGTCTGTGCCCCCGCCCATAGTGCCCGTTCGTGAGCTGCCGAGATGGCTGGGCGGAGCTGGGCACGCCAGGCCAAGCCTTCGATTTTGCGTCGACATGACGAGCACCTCCCCCCCTGCTCGCGTAGATTTTGCGTCTGCCCCGCGAATACTTCCAACCAGGATACTCGGAGCGGGGCACGCCTCGGGACCAAGTAACGAGCCCGGTCACCAAGCCGGCTTCGCGCGATACAGGCGGCGCGGCGAGCACCACGCGCTCTTCAGCTTGCCAGGCGCCACTGTCCATACGAGGACCGGGTCCGTCCCCGTGACGACCGAGTCGGGAGCCAGAGCAGACACGGCGGCAGGCCACATCGCGCCAGCCTCGCTTGCCGAGAGACAGACAGGCTGATCTGGAGCTGAGTTCCATCTCCAGCGGGCTGGCTTTCTCTACCTGTGCGTGCTCGTAGACAGCTGCGCTGGGCTTGCAATGGATCAATGGCTCCAAAACATCATGCCTGGCTCTTGCTGGCTGCCGGCAATCGTTGGCAATCTTTGTCTTGCTTCCTAGACACGCAGCGCGGACATTCTTCAACAGCCGCCCCCGAGCAGAAGCGAGATCTGCCGCTCCTCGTCGCCTGGCTCAACGATACGAGTACTTTAGCAACGGAAGCGGCAGCGATGCGGGCGGGATGGGAAGATACGAGTACTCGCAGGGTGGCACGGTGACAGGGAATCCCCCCCTGCCCGCACCTCGTTTGCTCGCACGAAGAGCAGACACTCGTATCCCACGCACTTGAAGTGCAGCGAGCGGGTGAGCGGGTGTGGGACCCATGCCGTAGCTTTCCCGTCGGATGGCGACATGCAATTGTTCGCAAGCATGGGGATTCTGAGAAAACTCGTCTGGTAGATTGCTTTACCTACCGTAGTACCGTAGGTACACTTAGCTTCCGGGGCGAAGACTGTGTCGTGCGTGCGCACCTCTGTGGCCTGCGCTACATGTAATGAGTTGGTAGATTATGCCGTACGAGCGGCGTCGCGCCCCTCCCCGCAATGCACTAACGGAGGAGGGCCGACATCATCATGATGGCAACCGAGACGCAGGCCCTCGATGGCGCAACGATGGCGCGCCGGCGCACCCACCCCTCTGTGCGGCTGGTGGCTCGGATCCTCGGGCCTTGCACTCATGCGGCACCTGTCCAACATGGCTGGCATTCGTGTCCAGTCCGCCGGGAGGCACCAGAGACGAGACGGCGTGACGGCCTCGTGGGTCGGCTCGGGGCTTTACCTAAGCGCGGACAAAGGCCTTGACGGGAAACCTGCACACACCAGGCATCGCCGCCTTGATTGCCGCGCCCGTCAACGGGCGATGACGTCGTCGACTGCCGCCCTCTGGCTCCCGAGACTATGATGTAAAAATGCGACGCCGGATCCGGGGGCCACCGAGTAGGTGTGCGATGGATGGAAGCGAGTTCCGTCCAATGCGGCCAGCGCTTTGTACTCGTACTGCAAAGGTACTCGCTCGTACCCCACGATGAGACTGGCTTTCGCTCACCCTGCCACCGCAGGCGCTCAGGGAGGCCTGTCTGGTCTCTGGGGAAGGCCAGTTGCAAGGGAAGCCGAAAATCGCTGCGATCACCCCGAGGCCATTGATGAATTATATGTACCTAAATTCTGGTCAGTGCCCGGACAGTGCCTCCACAAACCCGTTGTCCACGCGAACGTCCAGTCGAGTACACCCTAAGTAGCGACCCTGTACTCTACCCAAGGTGCCTCTTCAACTCACAGGGATATGCATGAGTGACGTACGGCGTACTGTAGATCTGCCCCGAGATCACCTCACCTCAGGGACTCATTCGTACTTCCTTGACACTCAAGCTCGGACGCGGGATGGATGAGATAGATTGAAGGGCGTCAAGCAGGCACCTTCAATGCCAGGCGCGAGCAGCTGCGGGAGATCTGGGGTCTATTGCATTGCAGCCTATCGCACATATCCATGGACAGGGGCTATTGGAAGCCTTCGCGCGTCTACCTCGATGGATGTATCTAGCGCAGGACCGAGCTTTGAAGCAGGTACCCCGTCACCAACGATGGATGGATCTGTACCTACCACCTTACATACTATGTACGTCGACAATCTAAACTCGAAAACGTCCCTTCCTGCCCGATCGGGAATTGGATGGAGGCTCCTCATGAATGTCGCTTGGCGACGGAAGGCGCCGTACGGCTGCCTCACAAGCGTTCGCGATTCATCACCTGGGCACTCCGTTTGCCCTACATCTTCACCCCTCGTTTCCCATCAGCCACGCACGTCTCATACCACACCACCCGGACGCTCGCACCTCGCCGGCATACTCGTACACCGCGTCGAATTCTCTCAATGCTCTAACTTGCTTGCTGTCAAACGCCCAAACAGGAGGCTCCGGTTCCAGCCGCAATTGAATCGATACTCGTACCCACGCTGGCTGCTAACAAGTATCCGTATGATGGTGCCCCACGCACGCATAATCGCCGCACGTGTTACGAGTAGGGGTGCTGATCCTCGTACGACTAGTCCGCAGGCAGGCTGCCTCCACGTGGTCGCGGCTCCAATTTTCCATCGTACGCCGCGTCCGACACAAGGCGCGGTGGCTCTCCATGATCCTTGCGATAACGAAGACGACGACGACGAAGCCGACGACGACGAAGACGACGACGACGAAGCCGACGACGACGAAGCCATCGCCGCCGCTTTCCACTCCAAGTGACCCTACTGACCATACTAGGGTGTGATAAACCATATGTGGGCACCGGAGACAGCCGGTACGACCGCGGGCATGGAGCGGGTGCGTCCGGTCTGCACGTCATGTCATTCTCTTCAGCGCCGCCTGGTCGTGAAGCCGTTGGTCACCCTGCCGAGCATCTTTCCAAAATCTCTTGACAACAGACGGGCATCGACTTGGCTGTCCCGCGTTGTGGATCGAGTGCGCCCCTCTATCGGCCGTTCCTCGCCCACGCCCTAGTAAGCAGCAAGGGTTTCGCCCACTCTCGGAAACAGGGCTATCCGGAACAAGGCTGCACGTCTTTGCGAGTGGGCGCGCGCGAATCATCTCTTGCACCTGTTCCGACCGTCTTCCCATTTCCGGAAAGGCCGACAGTCATTACGAGTACCCTCATTACGAGTACCACGCGGACGGACGGGAACGGCCATGCTCTGCGTACCACCACTCGTAGCCGTGCGAGTACGGCCAGGCTGACGCGCGAGATCATCAGTAGAAATGGAGGCCAAGCAACCGGGTGTGGCGGGCTGCCCTCCGAGGCACCGAGTAGGATCCAACCCCGGACACTTTGGACCCTGGCGAGTGTAACGTTGTCTGGCGTGCCGCGCGAACTTTCCTCAGGGTCCTGGGCACCAGGCGAAAGTTTTCGACTCTGCCCCAGCATGCACGAGCATATCAACGAGTGCAGCATGGCAAAGTGCAAATGGCCGGCCGCCCCTCCATTCGCCCAGGGCGTGGATTCCGGAAGCGGCCCTTTGGCAGGCGGTGGCTTTTCCTGACACGACGCCTTGCGCGATGCAGCCAGCCACGACAGTGTGGCGTCACTTGCTTACATCGAGACAAGTTGTTGACCGGTTCTGGAGACGGCTCATGGCGACCAAGAAAGTCTGCTGAACCTGCAGGGCGACATGCCAAGCTTGGCGCAGCCCTGTCGTGGCATCTGCGGCGCCAGTCGCAACCGGGCCTGGCAATTTTAGGAGCGCCACCGGCAAGGCCGCGGGCTGAACGGGCACAGTGACTTTTTTCCTGGTTACCCGATGCTTTCAAGCCCCTTTGCGACGAGGCTTTACGAGTGTTGCACAGCAGGATCTCGGTCCATGGCCGGCCATTTTTGCAACCAGGGCGCATCCCATGTCACGAGTAAATGGCGTGCAGCTGGTTCAGCGGAGCTGGATGCCCAGGAGCATGAAGCCATGAGCGGCCCCTATATTGCTTCTACTTGATGCCCACAACGCTGCCCGAACGCTGAATGCGCCGGAGCATTGGCGCTAGGCTGGCGGGGTCACCGGCGCGTCGCCTGGCGTCTGGGGCTGATGAGTTCGCGCGGGCGTTAAAGAAGCAGAGCGAGGCATCTTTTCCAAGGCTGTCGTTTGCGACGGTGGTGGGGAAGAAGCGGCTAGAAAAGGCCGGAACTACGGAACGGATATCAGGCTCACGGGCCTCATCGTTCCTCAATGGCTTTGTTC
Source organism: Hansfordia pulvinata (assembly GCA_006538405.1). Taxonomy (NCBI): domain Eukaryota; kingdom Fungi; phylum Ascomycota; class Sordariomycetes; order Xylariales; genus Hansfordia; species Hansfordia pulvinata. The sequence goes on along the minus strand of BJKQ01000007.1, from coordinate 1,487,001 downwards.
GCTTCGGCCCATGGCCCGCGCTAACTTGTCGTCTACTTCGTAAACGGCACTCCGGCACACACCCTGGGCCTGCACAAAGCCTCAAACCCCGTTGCGTGGATAAACCCGCATCCTTTCGGCTTTCACCCTGAGATGACGCTACGACGACGGCGATGGTGATGATTATAACGGGCCGGCCGGCTACTCGCGCTGTTGGCCCATGTAATCCCTCTGGTGAGCCTGAGCCCCTGCCGGATCTGGGCTTTGGGCTTGGACCTAGACCCGGGTCTGGGCCTGGACCTTCGTTTCCCGGTCCGCTCTGCCTGCAAATTAGCATGGTACTGGCGACAGCCATCTCCCTCGAAATGTCGAGCTTGGGCGGGGCGGGCAAGCCACCCGGGATTTCCTCCGATGAGCCCTCAGAGGACCCGATCACCGCCTCTCGTCGGCGGCTGGAGGTGGCGTGCCCCCCACAGCTGGACTGGGGACTCTACGAGTATCTCCCATTTAATTTGGGATATCAATCTGATACCCCGACAGGCGTCCTGCTCTGCTGCACGTCATGCCGCTCCTGGTCACCAGCACGCCCCCCCCGTCTTCTCCGCCCACCCGCCCACCCAAGTGGAGAAATGCTTCGCTGGCTCGCCCGGTCACTATACTCAGAGGTGCTGGATGAGAGGGCTGCCAGCCCGGCAGGCCACGCCGCGCGCCCCGGGGTGCTGGTGGTCGAACTCGCCGGGTCGCCTTTGCCCCCCGCGTCTACCGTGTGAGTGGCTGCGTAGGTAAAGCGTGCGGCTCTCTGCACTTGGTCAAGGGCTCGGGCTGATAAGCTTGGAGTATAATGGCTGCGGGAGCTTGTGAGAATCGGCAACGATAGCAATGGCATTCCTTCCTCCTCAACCAGGGTGGTCGAGGCTCCCGAAGTTCTCTCAATCCAATGCTGGTTGCTGATTATCTATTGCCGTCTCTTGGGCATCCCTGGTGTAGTCTGATACCTTGCTTCCTTTCACGCCCCCCTCTGGATGGCAGGTGTGCATGTCAGGATATTGAGAGAGCCTGGAGTTTACTGTTTCATGGAAATCATGGAGCTCTCGGGCGATGTCCAAATCACAAGTCATCAAATTCAACGCCATGCTATGCTGGTACGGGTATCCTACATGGAGTCGCTCAGTGGTCCATCTCGCCCTCTTCGATCAATCTGCCTAGGATCAGACTTTGGACGACAAGCTCGTCATTCAATGTCCTGATCCTCTTGGGCGCCCGGCCTTCAAAATCCTCCTCATCTCCAGGGTTGCGGCGCTTCCTCTTCTTGGGCGGCGCCACGCCCGACTTGGTTCCGAAAAGGGCGTCCTGCGTTCCCGAAGACTGCTCGTCTATATAAACCCAGTTGAACTCTCTGCCGCTGTCCTCACGCTCAATGAGTTTGGCGCGTGCTTCACCAACATCATTGACCCGTACCAAGGAAGCACCCAGGACCTGCGCCAGAAACACATAGGGCATGCGCTTCTCTGCATTCTTGGCCTTCCCCATGACGAGGAGGATTTGAGATTCTTCCAACAACTTGGGCCGTTTCTCGATCATTTCCAACAATGGCGTTCTTTGGGCGTCGAACGGATGTAGATTGCGTGAACGGATGCCGTCATCCAAAAGTGCGCTTTGCCCCGCGCAGAGCAGGTAATATGTCCAATCCATCAGCTGCCTTTTCTCCACACAAGCTTCCACCCAACGAGGCGCCAGGCAAGGGAGCCCAAGGGCCAGTGCTTGCATGTATTTGACCTTGCGTGAGTGTCCATCGGCAATGAGGGCAGTAAAGCCCGTTTCTTGGGATTTAAGCCGTAGAGAACTCGACATGACTGGCGTTGACGAGTTTTCCACCGACGGCAGCGGATCAAAGTGGAAAAGCTGGTTGAAGCCACTGTCCAGAATCCGGCCGCCTTCTTGGGCAATGAGTCGTTCCACTTTCTTGCCCCTCTCCAGTCTCTGTCGGTATTGAGCTACCGTCTCTCGGGGCTGTTGCTCCCGAAATGACACAGCAAATGCCATGCCCTCGAAAATTCCGAACTCGGGCAACTCTTTGGCGTGCCCTTGATCGGTGGCAGGCCGCGGTCTGCGGCTTTGCAGCGGTCGGGTTCGTCCGTCACGAGTCGACGCAGGCGAGGAAGAAACAGCCAGTTCATCCACAGACAACGAGGACTGGCGGGAAGGATGCCGTGAGGTATCCTTGGACGGCTGCCTGCTGCGTCCGCGAAGGTCTCCACGGGCGCGGCTTACGCTGGAATACGTAATGGGTTTGTGCTGACGCTTGCCCTTTGCAGTGGCCGGGGACGAGAGTTCGACTCCTGGGTTGCGAGTCTCCCCTGGGCCGTTGGTGCAGTTGGTCGTGGATATGGGATTCAGATTGCGATCAGGATCGGCTTGAGAGGCCTGCCCCTCGGTGGGAGGCGAGAGGCTGGAAGGGCGCTCTGGAGTAGCAGAAAAGCTGGTGAGAGTGGACGACTGGCTTCCCTCAGACCCCGAAGGGTTCTCCCTCTCAGGGGGAGGCTCTAGCGTTGGTAGGCCCCTTTCCACTGTCCGTTGGTGGGGAGGCGAAGGCTGAGGGGAGTCTGGCACAACAGGGGGCGATGATATGACAGTACGCCGGTTCCGGTTTCGAAAACCAGCTCGATAACGAGCAGGAGGCGCAGCATGTGCTATATGCTCGCCCCCGTCACCAGAGCTGGCGTCAGCAACCGCGGAAACTCGGTTAGTCTGCACTGGAACACTGCTCGGGAAGTTCGGAGTGGAAATGGCAGTATAAGAGCGCGGGCTGGATGGTCGATCAATTATGTCTCCCACAGGCCGTGGCGCAGGAATAGCACTGCTCATGGGAGGCTGCGCAGCAGAGCCAGCCGGGCTGGTTTCTGGGATGAGCTGGTTGCTTCCCTGTGCAGTTGCCGGTCTAAGTGGCTCGCCTAGCTCTTGATCGCTATCGAGAGGAGTTGGGTGCTCTTCATAGTCGTAGGAAGCTCTGCGGCTGCTGGGACCAGCCTCGGGTTCTGCCACCTTATCCGTCAAGGTCGGCTCCTCTTGCCCTGCCTGCGAGTCTGTCACTGTTTCGGCTTGGCTATTGCGAATATTGCTGCCCTGCGATGGCTGAACACGGCCACTGTCCGATCCCAAACGCTTGTCGGAAGACCCTTGTCTGCTGCGACTGGTGGACGGAACTACCGCAGCATCATCTTTGCTGCGGGGTCGAGCAACGTCGACGTTCGTGAGCGACCAGTCGGCCTTGCCTTGCTTCTTCTTGGCTCGCTGTCGGCGCAGAGCCGAGCTGTCGGTGTCTGATTCAGAACCGCCTTCTTCAGGAACCGGAGAGCCGGGTATCTGTTCGCTTCGCGGCTTGTAGTCGCTTATCGGCTCGGGATTCTTTCGAGATAAGACATTCCTGAAGCCTGGTGCAACGACGGTGTCGGGATACTCTGGTTCCCTGAAGTCCTTCCGTGGCGTGTACGAGGGTGCAATGGTCGGCCCAGAGGATGTTCTGGCGAGAGCAGGGCTGGAGACAGCGGCGGTCATGGGTGATGTGCGCAGTCCCCGGTCCTTAAGCGGGGATGACAGGCCCGTATTGGGTGAAATGGTATTGTGGGGAAATAGATGCGGCGATGGTCGCGATGAGGTGGGACTGAGCCTCTTGACGGCCGAGGTGAACTGGGTCTGCCCAAAAAGCTGCGATGCAGCCATCAGCTGCTCGTTGCCGTGGGCTCCAAAGAAGGGTGGCAAGGCGGCGGGGGTCTCAGGGACGGGCGGGGGAGGGTGTTGATCCTCGTAGCTCGAGGGATCCTGGGATGGAGATCCCGGGAGCAACACGCCCGTGTCATTGGGGACCGACTTGTCCGGAGACAGCTGGGTGTCTTGAAATTCGAATCTGACCGCGCCGGTATCGTCATCGTGGAGAGTACGGTGGGCGTGACTGTCGCTGCCGTCGTCGTCGTCGTCGTCGTCCTCCTCCTCCTCCTCTGGATTGTCATCGGACGCCTGGGTCACCGGACGGTTTGAGAATGGCTGCGTGTCATCTTGATATTGATCGTAGCTGCGGTCGCCGTTGGACTGGGTGGGAGACTGGGATTGTGTGCGGCGGTGCCCATCGTGGTCGTCCATAGTGCTTCTCGGCGGGGCTCTGGCGCAGGCTCTCGGGCGAGCTTCATGTCGAGAGCGCGGCCAAGCGGGCGGCGGGGGCCTAGACGAGCCTGGTCATGCTGAGGGCGGCAGGTTTTGCCGGCTTGGTTGCGATGCCGTTGTCTGTTCGCGTGGGCGGTGGACTGTCGAGATGCAGTGTCGGCGATTGGAAACGGGCGGCACGCGTCAGACGCGTTGCCAGTGACGGACGACACAGATGGCAATTTTTGGTGGGCCTGGCAAGTCGACCCTGGTCAGTTCAATCAAGTTCTGGTAGGCTAGCGCAGGCTTTGGGGTCGGCGTGTCGGCGTGTTCAGCCGGGCAAGTTTCGTCCCAAGCGCACTAACGTAGAAGGCCGGCAAGGCCTCCTATTCGCGGCTGAAGGCCGCTCGTCAGGCTTCCAGCTCCACCAGGACGGCACGGAATCAAACGACCAGGTCAGCCTTGGCTTGCAGGCGGATCACCCTCGCAGTATCGCAGTCACGGAAAGACAATGCGATCGAAGCCGCCTTGCAAGCCAGAATTCATATGAGTGGTCTTCAAAGGAGTTGGGAGGATTCAAAAAAAGATGGAAAGGCATTGTTTCGACTTCACTCACTTCATCTGATGGGCTGTGACGATCGGCTCGAGTAGCTGTTTCACCGTGGTCGTTAGTCACAACACCGAAGGGTGTGAGTTCACGAGGTGGAAGATGTCGAGAACGAGGCACGGTTGCCACCCACCGTTGAAGGGAGGTTCGCGACGAGGGCTATTACCTTCACTATCGCCGGGAGACTCAGTGGGAGCCGCCTGCAACTGGGGCGGACTCTTGATTTCCTGCGGAGCGCGGGTATCAGCATTTTATGAACCAAGAGGTGCCCTGCGCCATTCACGTCTTTATCTTCAACCTTGTTCTCAGCCCGCGATCGTGATGGATCTCGTGCCGAGCAGTGGCGTGGGGGTGGGACTAGGAGAGGCAGAGGGCGGCACTTACCACACCGACGCCGTGCTCGATCATCCAGCGCTGCAGACCATCACGGCTCTCCTGGCTCTCGTCCACTAGCGGGGCAGCGGAGGCGTTCCCAGGCGCACCTGGCAGTTCCGCATCGAGAGGCGAAGCCGGCGAGACGGCCGAGGCGGCGGTGTCGGGGGTCGGCCAACCATGACGCCTTGTGAGAACGGAGGCGGATGTGGCCTGGGATAGGTGTTCGGCCACGAATCTATCTACAAGCGCGACGATGCTGAGTGGCGACGGCGTGCGATGCGCGCTTCCATGTTCCTGAGCGCGAGCCGAGGAGCTGAAGTGTGCGGGTGTGTGTGTGTGTGTGTGTGTGTTCTAGGATGAGGTCGGGAACTGCAGACGCAGTAACGCGGGAGGGTTTCGCGCGAGATAAGACGGGATCGCGGCCCAGGTGGGATCGCGAGCCCGGATCGGGTGCGGCTCGCCCACAAAGAGATGACACAAAGAGAGGCCCTGGGGACGGACTCACAAAGGCGACGCATGGATGGATCGCTGCCTGTTCTCACTTCAAAGACTTGGGTACATTGATGACGGGGATGGAAGGCGCGACAGGGCTCGCACGTACCTTCCGCCCTACGAATCGAGGGATGCCCCATGATTACTAAGTACCTAACCTCACATAACTCCTTAGGTAACGGAGGGTAGGCACGAATCCCCCCCTTCCAAATACCAAACAGCGCTTGCGACAGGTGACGTGACGGGCCATCGCAGACGCGCCTGGCGGCCGTGGAAGTGGCGCCCTCCACAGGCCCCACGTGTTCCTGCGCCTGCCCCGTGCCATGCCCATGGAAGTGAGCAGAACCAGCTCACCAGCCCGAAGTCTGTACCGAGGTACGCTGATCGAGTACATGCACCCATCGCTTCTCATGCACTCGGCTACATCCACTATGTACCTAAACTTGCCTGTAGGTACGGGACTTGGCAATGGCTTGCAGGTCATACCTACCTCCTAACCCAGGTATCTAAGTGACGGCCCCGTGTGTACCACCTCGGCAACCTCTTAAACCTCCCTTCCAGAACGGCCCAAAGACGTCCGCGCCTCTCGGAATAGCCTCACGTCGATCTGTCTCGCCTCCGTGTGATCGGATCCCGGTCGCCCTACCCATCCCGGCTGTCAACAGGGGGATTCCATCTTGTGCCATCCATACGTCCTTGGAGGTGCCGTTCTAATTTGGTAGTCACTTACCTGCCGGCCTGATTAGACGGCCTAGCACACGACGAGAGCATAGCGTAGAGAATGTGCGCCAGCTGCCGTTCAGGCGAGCCGGAAAGACTGAATAATCAAAGCCAACAATCGATTCCGCGACTCACCTCTCCAGTCTTCTTCCCCATACGACCTGGAGAACCAGGTTCGAATCCGCGCCGGAGCTCGATTCCCGTCTACACTGACCTCTGCTCGGCGCGCCACTTCCGTGATGTTATCGCCTCAGTCTTCCACAACTTTACTCAACCCATCCAAAGCACCGCGCCGAAACCTGAATCACAGGGATCGCTGTTCATCTTCTTCATGCCAGCCCTCCCGTGTCGCCTCTTGGGCTGCTGGGGTATGGGGCTGGGTACGAGTACGCTTCAGCCGCGCCTTGGCTATCAGCCTTGCTTCGAGCGGTGGCGAAGCAACGCACACAGGAAGGGGCGCTGAAGGATCGCCACCTGTCCCAACGCAATGTCTTTCCCACTCGCTGGTCGGCTTCTTTCAGCTCCAGTCCGAGGTTTCTTCCCAAATGCTCATGCTTTCTCGCCACAGTTCTCAGGTGACACTGGACAGGGGTCACCCCGCGACCGCCCCTTTTACAGATTCGAAATGTGTGTCCGGGTCCGGCGCAGTGAGGAGCATAAGAGTCGGCGCTTCTGCTGCTTCTGCCTCTTCACATGGGCCTGGGCCTCATTATAATTTATACAATTTCTCACGACCTTGTCACTGCAAGCCTTGCGCCTGAAAACCTACTCCGTACCTACACAGCGCGACCATCAGTGCTTGCCAATTTGCCTTCAAGTCAAACCTTGAGAGTCGAGGCACGCTCAAATTCAAGTCGAACCTCGGCAGCCGCACGAACGAACCCCCTAAAGAGAAAAAAAATAGAAAGATGCTCTTCGCCCACGCAATCCACGCAGCGGCAGCCCTAGCCGTGCTGCCTTTTGCATCTACCAATCCCATCGAAAAGTCCGACCTCGGAAGCCGCGCGCCACTGTTCGACGTCGATGGCGAGGAGAAGGACATCATAGGCGAGGCGCGTTGGTACTTCCAAGCGGGCAAGGACAAGTGCGGGGAACGCCATGGAGCAGGGTATGCGGTCGACAAATACATCATCAACGAGTCCATCCAGAGGCAAAAGGGCGAAAAGGGCGGGGATGCCGATCTGTCGGGTAAGGAAACCGGCCTCATTGTCGGTCTCAACGGAATGTCAGCGGGACTGTGCTTTGAGGTATCAAGAAAGGTATGGATACTATCCAGCTGCGTGGGAGTTCCGCGCACTGCCCCCCCCGGCGCACGTCACTTACTGACCGCTCACAACCACAGTGGGAATCATTCCTGTTCTACGACGAGAGAAAAGGCACGTGCGTGTTGAGTCTGTATTCGGACAAGGAGTGCACGGGGGGAAAGGAGCTGTTAACGCTTCAGAATCAAGTCGATGACAACAAGCAGTGTCGGAGACTCAAACAAAAGTCCACTAAGAAATTCCGGCCTGACACCAAATTCAAGAGCTTCAAGGTGGACGGTTGCCACTCCCAATTCTTTTGAATGGAGTAATCGGTCATGAGGATCTTGCTCGCAGAGGGAGTCCTCTTGGAGAGATGGAAGCGGTCTCGCCAACGCTTCGCATGGCTCCTCGGTGCGCCCTGCGAGCCGAAGAGACGACGAGGTCAGGGCCCGGGCGGGGGCGATCGGGTGGCTGGCGCCCGTGTCACGGTTCGCGAAGCGCTGGCAGCTTTTGGTGTATATACCCACCCACCTACCTATGTACATAGATTTTGACTGACGCTGGAGGCCGGCGTGCTTTTAGCGTGTGAGTCTTGTGTTTGCTGGTATAGGCAGTTGTTGTATTCTTCAGGAAATTACTCTCCAGCGTTCTCGGTCTCCGTCTTCCGCCCCTTTTTTCCGCTGCTGCCTCCGGTCTGGCTCGACTCGATGTGGTGGGTAGTTTAGCGAATCGATGGGTTTGCGTGATTGCTACTAACAAGAAGAGTCTTGCAAGTTGCCGCGCTCGTTTTGAGATTGATCTTTGAGGTTCTGATCCTCCAGCACTTCCGCTTCCGAGGTTGCCAGCTTCTCAGCAAACTCTTGACTCTCCCCGGAGGTGTCTGTCTGCACCGCAGGACAGTGATGAGAGCAGTCATCGAAGCGCGGCGAGTCGCGCGAGTGAGATTAACAAGCGGAATGGGGGCCGATGCAGCGCTACCGCGGTCTGACAGGAACGCAGTTGGGGCGGTTTTCCGAGGGCGTTTTTCCTTGCCAAAAGGGAACACGGGAACCTAGAATCAGAAAATGCGATCCATGCATGTGTGGGCAATGCGGCGCGCCTTTACGTGAGGGTTGAAGCGTTTTCTTCATTTCGATACACACACAAACCGATGACTGCGGGTCTTCCTCATCTACCTCACACACGACCGGTCTGAGTCTTTGTTTACCACTTCCCCAGACGACAACGAACAGAGGCAAAAAATCAAACAAGAAGAAAATTCGAAAGACAGACCCTCCCACTATGCCAGTAACCTCCCCCCCACGACCGCGATCAAGAAAATCAGACCCTGGAGACGCCCCCGGCAGCAACGGAGGCGGCGCCGGCGTCCGCCCCGTCGGGGTGGTACAGGGGCTCCAGCTTGGCGCCGCGCTGCAGGAAGAGGTAGCGCTTGACGACGTAGGGGAGCCAGGTGCCGGTCTGGTAGGCGACGTGGCGGCGGGTGGGCACGCCGAAGATGTAGTCGAGCTCCTCGAGAGTGCGTTGCCTGAGAAAAAGAGGTAGAACTTATTAGTTGAATTGTCTTTGAGGGGAGGGGGGCGGGGGGGAGAGCTAGTAAAAAATATAGAGACAAAGAAAAAACTCACTTGGTCTCCGGAACGATGAAGAAGATGACGATGAAAGCCAGGATGTTGAGGCCGGCGTAGAAGCCAAAGGCGCCCGGGGCGCCGATGCGGGCCAGCAGGGCGGGGAAGGTCAGGCCGAGGGCGCTGCCGACGGCGTTGTTGACGCAGATGGTGAAGGCGGCGCCGAGCTCGCGGTGGGAGAGGGGGAAGGACTCGGAGAAGTAGATGGAGGGCATGGGCCCGATGCCTATGGCCGGGTTAGAACTTGTTTATGGCGCTGACACAAGGAACTCTGGCACTAGGAACTGCCTTTGGCTGTGGGAAAGAGGGGAGAGAGGACAGGAGAGACGGTGTCTTACCGGGACCGTAGAAGGCGGTGAAGAGGTAGATGAAGAAGGCGATCAGAGGGGTCCTGGCGGCGTTGGCCTCGGGGATGAGGAACGACAGGCCGGCGGCGAGCAGGCACCAGGCCATGTTAGGGAAGGTGGCGAGCATGAGGTTGCGGCGGCCGAAGGTGTCCATGGTGTAAACGGCGGGGACGGCGAAGACGAAGGTGACGGCGCCGAAGCCGAGGGAGGCCAGCAGGCACTGCATCTGGGAGTAGCCGGCGTTGGCGAAGATGGTGGAGCTGTAGAAGGCCATGATGTTGATGCCGCTGAACTGCTGCGAGATGGTGATCCAGGCGGAGGCGATAGTCGCCCGGCGGATGCGCGGCACGGTGAAGAGCTCGAGGGCGCGGCGGGGCAGGCTGACGCCGCCGAAGGCGTCGCGCTCCTCGGCGACCTGGCAGTGGGCGTAGTACAGGTCGCGGGCGGCCTGCATGGGGCTGTTGCGCAGCTGGCAGAAGGAGGCGAACGAATCCTGGTAGCGGCCCTTCTTCATGAGCCAGCGGGGGGACTCGGGGCACCACCAGACGAAGACGCAGACGGGGATGGCGGGCGCGAAGGCGGCGGCGAGCTGGAAGCGCCAGGCCAGGTCGCCGATCTGGAAGAAGATGAGGTTGGAGCCGAAGCCGACGAGGATGCCGAAGGCGACCCAGAGCTGGAACGAGGTGACGAGCCCGCCGCGGATGGCCGCGGGGGCGACCTCGGCGGTGAAGACGGGGATGGTGGAGATCTTGATGCCCATGCCGAGGCCCATGAACAGGCGGCAGATCAGCAGGCCCTGCCAGTCGCGGGTGAAGGCCTGCGCCAGGACGGGGAAGATGCAGAACAGGCCCGTCAGGAAGACGGTGCCGCGGCGGCCCAGGTAGTTGTTGACGGGGTCGGCGGCCCACGCGGAGGCCAGGCCGAACAACGTGGGGGCCTGGGGAGTAGAATCTTGTCAGCGGAAGACTCAAGACGGGAGAGTAGAGATTCAAGAAGGTGAAAAGACTCCAGGCTTGATTCTGTAGGCGGGAGAGAGAGAGAGAGAGAGAGACTCACCGAGTTGATGACGCCAATGAGCCACTCGTCGTGCTCGATGCCAAACTCCTTGGGGAAGCTCAGGTTGGCGCCGTTGGCGCCCGTGTTGTCCCAGCCCTGGATGGCGGAGCCCAGCGAGCACACGGCGATGGTGAAGTACAGCTTGCGGGGCAGGTGCCACTTGTGCGTGGTCTCGCGGGCCAGGAGCCGCTTGTCGTCGTCGGTCAGCTCGGCCACGGCGGCAAAGTCGCCGCCGCCGCCGCCGCCGCCGCCGCCGCCGCCCTGGTGCTGGGCGGCCAGGGCGCCGCGGTAGAAGACGTCCTCGTCGGCCTGGAAGCCGTACTCGTCGCAGAAGCGGGAGACCTGCGACTTGAGCTCGGCGCGGGAGAGGCCGATGAGCGGGTTGGCGATTCTGGAAGGGGTTTGTGTTAGTTTTGGGATTCTTGTTGGTCGTGCTGGAGAGGGAGAGGGAGAGAGAAGAGAGTGTGTCCGTTGGTCCAAACTCACCTGGCATTGCTGTTGTAGGACAGGGAGGCGTCGGGCAGGCGGTGTTCGACGTGGTCGACGTTGGCGACGTCCTTCTTGAGGTCGTCGGAGACGTGGGCCGCCATGACGAGATCCGGTTCTGCAACTGTCGGTGGGTACTCGAGATATGCACGTAAACTCTTGAGGTGGATGTCAGTAAGGCTGTAGACAGGACAAGGCAAGTCAAGCCAGAGGAGATGCGATATACTGGCAGCAGCAACAGCAGCAGCAGCAGCAGTAGAGACCAGGCCGGCTGGGAGAGGAGGCAATGCCAATGTCGATCACTTTGGTTCAAGGCCTCGAGAGGGCATCAGAGGGTTATATACTTGCGATTCACTTTCCAGTTAGCCCCTCGCCGCAGGGCGGACATCCTACTCGCCCGGGCCGACGTGACATGAGGTACGGACGGTCACAACACCACGCGAGACATCGCAGGCGGCTCTGGTGCGCCCAGGGAAACACCGAACCCAGAGGACCGGTGAGACCCGCCGCCTCGCATCCCTAGCGTGCTTTTTCCCCATGGGGTTTTCTCTGGCCTGTGTCAATGTGACATGATCCCTGTCCCTGCGCTTCGATCTAACCAAGTACCTAACTCGTAATCCCCCTGGATGGATGAATAGGTAGGTACACACGCACATAGGAGGTACCGTTTTAGCTAACCAGGTAAAGGTCAGGCTGCTGATGTTGCTGCTCCTCCTCCTACACACCCCCATCCAAATCGACGATTGGGGCCGGCGGGCGCTTGGCCAACAAGAAGCCAAGATAGACAAGTCATGGCCGAGAACCGAGATTCCCATCTTGACTGCAAGCCACGCGAGGGACGGCTGGTAGACCGGTTGGATGGCCAGACTCGTGGGCCGCCCGTCACGAGCTACATGACTCGCGTGGGCGCACCTCGGGCCTCGTGGCAACCCGCAGCAGCTCGAATCCGGGCGCAGTAAGTAGTACTCGTACACAAAACAGACAGACTCGGGCTGCTGATGAGCCGGCCAACGCGCGGGTCCTTTGAATTGGATACCTACCAGATAGCATGCGTGCAGGTGGTAGTAGAAGAATGTTGTGAACGAGTGGCCCCCTCTCCTCTGGTATTGCAGGCGACGAGTGCGACGACGACGACGATGACGACGATGGCGATGACGGAACGACGACAAGCCCAACTGGGAGGGTCCATAAGCCACACAGCAAGCGCAAGATCAAGAGCAAGAGCAGCAGCTCGTCCTCGTCCTCGTCCGCCGCCTCCACTCCACGCACGCCATGTCATGTGTGCTTCCGGGATCGGATCCTCGCACGGCGCTTGGCTTATTCTTGGAAAACCCCCCCGTCGGCGGTTCCGTCAGGTGACCCGGGTCGTGGCATGCCCTGCGTGTTGGTTTGCACGCCTACGGTACGGTACGAGAGGTACTCCCGATCGGAGGTGCCGTGAGGTGCGTGCCTGACCTGGGGTACAATGGATACCTCGCGTGGGAAGTGGGGGCCCGATCCGGGGGAATCTCCATTGGACTGGACGTGGGCAGTCCTGCGCAGGGCCGCCGTGAATGTACCTTGAGCTACGTACCTCCTAGGACAGCCACAGTTGAGAGCTTCCAGTACTTACAACTGGGCTACGGAGTACGAGGACCAATGAATGGGTGCCCCAGGTGCCCAGTCCGGTCCCCTGCGCAGGGACAAGAGCACCTGAGAACCTGCACAGGGACGACGGATAGGTAGATGGAGTGCACAGACATGGGGCCCTGTCCAGGTACCTACCGTACCTACACTACACACCCAAGATGAGGCAGCACCATTGT